>OX402056.1:18929375-20195000 GCA_947859365.1 Archips crataeganus | reverse complement strand
AATAATAATTTACCATGGGCCCGTGATCGGAAATCTGTACCAACATAAATAATAATCATTTATTCATATATAGTTGTAAATATAAAGATGTTAACGTTTTTTGAGAGTAAACTTTCGCATTTATATGTTTATTATATTTTTATACGTAGTTATTTGTTTGACTTTAAGTATAACACCTATCGTTTCTCGAATGGCGTCTTCACGTGTTGGAATGAGGAAGAGATTCTGACGGCTTAATAACATTGTTTGATCGTGACGCGCTGCCAGAATGTATGAACTTTGATTGCCTTTTGTGATTAGATCAATTCAAAGTATATATTTACAAACTTTATTACAAACAAATCGAATTGAAATACAAATGAAATCAACCACCATTATCATCTCAGTCTACATCCATACCCATGTATGCCTCCACATGCCTTCTCTCAAGATGTAACGATTGGGCGGTAGTCCGCGTGAGCGGACACAGAGTGGATTGAGAACTTTACACGCACCACTGAATTTCTTCGCAGGCGTGCGTAGGTTTCCTCGCGATGTTTTCCTTGACCATACACCTCATAGTAAATTTTAAATGTAATATCACGAAATTCTGAAATAGTCAGAGGTGCGAGCCTGAGCTCGAACCCACAAACCTTTAATGTTTTAATGTTTATTTGGGCACAAACGGTACATTACTCTTAAACCTAAACATAGTTACAATTCACATAAACCAACGAAGCTGCCACCAGTATATTAATACAATTATACGTAAAAACAAACAAACGGGAAAATATGAGCCGAAAAACAGAATGCTGACTAAAAACAAATATACATAATTATAGTATAATTATACAATTTTGGATAAAGGAAATGAGATGTTATCCATCCATAAGTGACTTAATGTTACACTTAAACCCACTGAGAGATAAATGAAATATATCAACCTGACTAAATTTAGTATTGTGGGCTTTACAGGCTCTATTAACAAAGGAGTTAGATTTATATTTTTTACGTGTGAGAGGGACATGAAACAGTTTACTGTCATTGCGTGTGTTCAAACGAGGGGTTTTCAATCCTAATCTACTTAACATATAAGGGGAGTCAATACGGTTTCTTAAAATTCTATATAAAAATATCTGATCCTTCAATGCACGTCGGCACTCGAGCGAAACCATTTTGCTTGAAAGGCGATAAGTCGAACCACTAGGCTCCCACGATTTTTTTAAACCAATGAAATTAATATAGGGTTTTAATTGAATGTTACCCAGGATAGGTCCCTGAGATACCTGGTAACTTTTATTAGCAATATTTTAGGATTATAATACTACTAAAAATGATTTGCAAAAGACGGTGTTTGTGGCATTAATCGTGTTGAAAAACTACTCCTACATTTCAGTTCTGTAATTTAACATTCGAGTTATAGAGTTCATCAAATCTAGATGCTTTACTGAATACGATATTTACTGAGAACACAAGTTATACTCGTAACAAAACAAGTAGCCTTGTTCAATTTAGGTGTGGCTTAGTTCAGTGCAATCCGTAAAGTCATATAACTTCGTGTGTTGTTGGTAGACATCGGTTGTGGTAGAATAAATAGTTATTACATCTTAGAGATAGAGAGAGAGAGAGACAAAAAGCGACGTAGATGGTGGAATTAATAAGACCTGTGAATGTAGAGATTGTGATAGGTAGTAGGTATACGGGTAGGTATTTGGAATTTTCGGTAGATATTTGTTTTCGAACGATAACATTTATTATTATTTTATTTTAATGTTTTTACTTTAAAGTGCACCTTTTCTTTTTGTCGAGAATTAAGTTATGTTGTTCTTAATTTACTCAGAATCATAAGTACATGGTGATCCTGATTAAGAAAAAAAATTCTCAATTTTGCATAAAAAAATATGTCAGTTTTGTGATGGCGGTGATGAAACATATAAAAAACATCAAAAAAGTTACTAAAACTGACTAAGAACAAAACTGACTGATGAAATCTTTTTTTGTTGTAGAAATTAATTGTACTCGTGATTCTTAAAGAAGAAAATCCCAATAAAATGGTTCACTTTAAGAGTGAAATAGATGTAAAAATCTTTTTATCTCTTAGGCTAACTTATTTTCCCCAGCAGACTTGACATCTTGTTCTATAGATACTCTTCCACTATTTTTATGTATAGGATCGGATTGAAAAAAGACAGCTCAATTGTTTCTACAATGCATAATCATATACTTACGACTAAACATAAGTGGCATTGATATAATTCACTGGATTGAGGCCGAAAGGATATATATATTTAAAGGTTATTTCTCACGGTACGTCTGTTGCTTGCTTCATGTTTCACGCTTCAGTTATTTTTCAAATTCGATTAAGTAATACATCAAAGTCATCATGTTTAAAATCTAAGTCGTGTGCATGTATATACACTATTATGCACTTCCTGCTACGTACGGTGAAACTGTGGAACCAACTCCCGGCAGCGGTGTTTCCAGACAACTGAGACATCGGGTTTTTATTACGAGAGGGAGGCAAACGAGCAAGGGGGTCATCTGATCTAAAATGATCAACACCGCCCATAAATATCAGCAACTCAAAGAGAGTCACTAATACAGATTAGTGGCAACAGTGCCGGCCTTTAAAAGGAGAGGGAATAGGGGAGAGGGAGGGGTAGAGGTATTGGGCCCCCGGCGCTCTCACTGACCGTGCGAAACGTAGCAGGAGTACTGCTGCTTCACTCCGGTGTTCTGTGAGAGGGTGGTATTGCCCCGGACGAGCCGGCCCATTCGTGATGCAGCGGCTAGCTACAACATGGCTCTACCACTACTAAAAAATGCGACAATTTGTTGCAATGCTAATAAAACGTTGTTTAGAAAATAACAGTGCAGCCAAATTACATATATCTAGAATCGATTATGGTTTTTGTAGAACTTTTTGTAGACATCATTATCTGGAAAAATACATCAACAAACAGATTTTCCCAAAATTATAGGTACTTACATTGTTCACGTTTTTTGTTTATGTTGTGATTTAAGGCTGCAAAATAGCAACGAATATTATTATTTAAAGTTCTTTAAATCTCGACCATTTTACACATTTCGTTCAAAGACGTGTATTAATTTGATTCGTAAACTTCATCATATTTATCAGCCAAAAAACGTCCATTGCTGGACAAAGTACCCAAACCCAAAGAGGTTCTTATGACTCGTCCTGTCCTTCTCTCTTTATAATTACACGATGCTCAATCTAGTATTTCAATATTCTTCAAAGGGCAAACAAAATAATTTACATCTCCAAATACTTAATAACGCGTATGTATCTTTGACTAATTGTTACAAGTTTTTATGACTACACGCATACAATACCATTTTTTTTATGGCACGGTCGTGTTAACAACAAATTGTTTAATAGTTTACATTTTAATAACTTCCTCTTCTTAATATCGGAAGATGCAAGGATTATTTATTTAATTTGACAACCTAACGTTAATAGCTACAACATTATTAAACATACACGTTATATCATGACACCTATTGATATGCAATCAATAGACAGGATCGTCTTTTTTGTTTAATATTAATTTCCGTATTATATTTGCCAATTAATATACCAATTGCACGTTTATAAATTTATACATGCGTTTTTGCGCTAAAACATTATAATTAGAGCGTTAAACTTAGAAATTTATATTATGATTGTTAACATCCGTCTACGTTATATTCGTATTATCTTCGATTGCGTAACCTGAGTTATTAACGCGTACAATAAAGTTATTGTGCTTGTACTAAAAACATCAACTACAAATTTTGCTTTTCTCAGTTTTATTGTGTGAATTCTTGTAAGTACGGTCAAGTGCAAAAATATGTATCGATTTAATCCTCCCATCGTTATATACTTATACCTTAATTCGACGACATAGAGCTATGGGACATATTTATGACCAAGTTGTGTGCACCCATATTTTTACACTTGACTTGACTGTACAAGTATTTTCTTCTCAAAAACTACACTGAAAAGCACGTGTCTGAGTTCCAATTTACAATACCTTTTCTCTAGGGAAGAGGTCAATTAAATTAAATAGGCTACATAGCTCTAAATTTGAGTCCAAATTTTTATTACTTGTTTTCTTTCGCAACTCATGCGCAACTCAGAGACGTAGATGAACACAATTAAAAGTAACAGAAGTGTCAATTTAACCTTTTTTTTATCACTGTCGTAAATAGCGGTTAGGCATCAATTAAAGTCACATTTTATCAATTTTCAGCCAGTTACACATGAAAAAAACCAGAAACAAATCAACAAACCAATGAATTTTCCTTCTTTTTCCAGGTGTACCACATGTGCGACGGCTTGGGCCGTCAGTTCAGCTATACGTGTCCCAATACCACGCTGTTCCAGCAGAGGATGCTGATATGTGACCACTGGTACATGGTCAACTGCTCCAAGTCGGAGAGTGACTACAGCGCCAACCTACTTATCGGTGAGTGCAATGTCAATATTATTATCAACACCACGCTGTTGCAACCGAGGATGCTCATTTGTAACTACTTGTAATATAGTCGTCAATTGTTCAAGTTAGGAGAGCAACCATAGCGCCAACTTGTTCATCAGTAAATATTAAAGGTGGCGACTGGCGACTGACGTGAGCATTTACTGGATGTGAGCAGGTTAAACGTTGAATATTCGGCACGTCAGTACAGCGAGCAGAGCACCGGAACAAATAAAGTAGAACAAATGCTCGATACTCACGTCAGTCGCCACCTTAATGTTAATATCAACACCAGGCTGTTCCAACTATGGGTCCTCATTTATAACCACTGGTATATAGGTAGTTGCCAACTGCTCAAAGTCTGAGAGGAACTATAGCACCAAACTGTTCATCGGTGAGTGCCAATATTGTCATCAACACCAAGTTGCAACCAACATTGTTGTGTAGATTTCGTTGCTTATCTGAAACAACGGCCAAATCCAAAATACTACGGTGTGCAACTTAATACTTTAACTATTGCAAATAAGGTGTATAATTACACAGCGTATCATTTCGAATTAGGCCGTTCTTTTAGATAAGCAGCGATTTGTACCACCTGTAAGTGGTCATCTGCTCAAAGTCGGAGAGCAACTTTAGCGACAACCTGATGATTAGTGAGTTGCAATATTATCACCAACTCTAAGCTGTTCCAACTGAGGATGATCACTTGCAACCACCTGAAAATGCTGGTCAGCAGCTCCCAGTCAGAGAGGATCTAAGTATAATGCCAACCTGTTCAGCAGTGAGTGTTAAGTCAAGATCATTGCAAACACTTCGCAACTGAGGATGTTTATTTACAACCAATTGTACTTATACATATTTTCTCTGTGAGTTGTTGATATTTATGGGCGGTGGTAATCATTTCCATCAGAAGACCCGCTTGCTCTTTTGCCTCCCTCTAATAATAAAAAAAAATACATGACGTTCAACTATAATTAATAGTAAAATTAACAAGATATGCAAGGATTTTTTCGTAACGGTTGCAGAAACTATTTCTTGGGCGTGTTTTTATTCTTCTTAGAATTTATACCGTAAGTAATGTGTAGAATTTATTAAACTATCTGCAAATGCCTTCCTAATCTCTGCAGTTCATCTTTAACCTCTGTTGCCAACTTGGAATAAATATCATTGACATTTTAGTTGATACTAAGTGAATATGCTAATTTCAGTTGCCTGAAGTGCCAATTACAAAAACCAGCCAGGAACTCGCTAGGAACTTAAATTCATTATTTCACTCTGTTTGGTATTTCGTTCATTTGCCAGCGATAGAATATAGACATTTTTGAGAATAAAACAAAACGTGGTTGTGAGAAACTCGTGTGATCATCAATTCTAATTTGCCAGTGTTGCCTTATAAGATTAATTTAAAATGCCATTTGCTTTATTTATATCAAGTTTGACGAGTAAAGATCAAGAACTCGTTATTTTAAGGCATCACGATCAAAAATAGCAAGGTTGATGCACCAAGGACCAATTTGTAACAAGAATAATAACAATATAGCTATTCTACAAATAACCATAACTATTAATTTACGAGGAAGTTCTCGAAGAATTCCTAAATTGCACCATTAGTTGCCACAATCATTCCAATTATACTGAACACTTGCGAGCACTTACAAACGCGTACGATGTTTCAAGCGGCTTTCGGAAGTGACCGCAGTTCCGAACAGTCAAGGGCATGACATTGACACCTGATTGCGTCCATTCATGCAACCCTATTATTGTTTATGACCACACAATTTTCGAACTTCGATGTTACATAAGCTATAGTCTATGATGCGGAATTTTTCAAATTTAGAACGCCGTCTAGATGAATAGACAGTGATTGATATTTAATTCATTTTGATTGACCGTTGGCGTAGAATTATTCAGGTTGAGGTAACTTGAATGGGCTTATTAAGATTATAATTGCGTTACATTCATGTGGCAATCATTAATCATTTGATGTGTATTGAAGACGATGATTTTTGATTTGACCTCAGCTTTGTCGTCGGTTTGGTGCAGCATTATGACTAATACCACTACTTACCTGTAAGCAAGCTTTCCTTCTAGGGCATCTTGCACATATAAGACTCTAGAATGTTCTAGGATCATACTCATAATAGGAAACATTCTTGATCAATCTCTAGACACTTGAGAGTGTGTTTCCATTGAAACGGAGATAAGTAGACTCGAAAAAGCATATTAGATAAATACACGTTAATTTGTCACATTACAAGGAAAGCTGGACGAGAGGTGGATCTCTTCTCCGTTGCTCTTCAACGTACTAGAATTATTATTAAAGGCAGACTAGACTATGTTCAGCACCAGCTGGGCAAAAAAAACCGTAAAGATAACAAAAAAAATACGGGGAACTTTGATGTAAAATTTGGATACTATGACCATGAAGACAGAAATACTTAACCCATATGCTTTAACGTGTCGCAATTTTGGTAGAAACTTAAACACAGATTAGAGGCTACTTTTAATCGCATTTAAAAATATTAGTAAAAACGAGCCTATAAATTTCATCATAATTTATATAATAAATAATAATAAATATCACGGGACAATTCACACCAATTGACCCAGTCCCAAAGTAAGCTAGGAAAGCTTGTGTTATGGGTACTAGGCAATGGATAAACATACTTATATAGATAGATACATACTTAAATACATATTAAACACCCAAGACCCGAGAACAAACATACGTATTTTTCATACAAATATCTGCCCCGACACGGGAATCGAACCCGGGACCTCAAGCTTCATAGTCAGGTTCTCTAACCACTAGGCCATCTGGTCGTATGTATTTATGACAATTTTAAAGCATTTTATGGTGCCTCTATTCAACTGATTGCCGCTATAAATACAATAATTATGCCACTAACAGGCATAACAAACACGCTGGCCATCGCTACCATCTGAACTTACTAAATTGCCTCCCAAATTGGTATATCACGAAGGGATACCACGGTCCAATGATTTATTTTTAAGGCCACAGACCCAACCAAGACAATAAAAATAAAGAACTCATAATGTACCCCATATGTGCCAATAGATATCTATAAGTCCAGAAATTATTTTAGATCTAGATGATTCATGAAAAGATTATTTTCTGCAGCTAACGAGTGAAAAAGAACTAATCAAAATACGAAAAAAATCGGCCAAATGTGAGTTTTACTTGTACACCATAGGAATCAATAGCAAGGACACAGGAATTTGTTGGGAACCATTAGATCTGGAACCCTAAAAGTCACTAAAAATTACATCCTGTATAATTCCCCCAAGTATTTCAAAAACGGGCAGTATCTAAGTTTTAAGGGCCAATTGGAAAAAAACCGGTAAACAGGTTAGAGAAGTACACTAAGAATTTCAAAGCATTTAATACTCATACAGCCGTTGATGTGACAGCACGCCTCAGTGACCTTTCACCGTTAAAGGCTATGGCAGCCGGTTCGTTCATTGTTGGAAATGTCGCACGGATCATTGATAAAACAGCATATTCTAACAGGATTCTACTTATCAACGCAAATTCCATGTCTATACAAGACGTCGAAGGACCACCCTCAAAGAATAGGAAAGGTGGAGAGCATGGGTAAAACATTAAAAGAAACCATTCAGGAAGAGCATGATGCTATTCACAAAGTATACAGATGAGATCAACGGAACACACATGATTAACTATTAGATCGGTGAAAATCTTATTCCCTGACCGTAAAAATTTGTATTTTTACAATTTTGTTACAACCATCGAAATACTATTAATAATATTAATATTCCATTCGTCATCATCTTCATCATCAGTCGAGAGACGTCCAGTATAAATAATAATAAATAAGTATTAGGGGTCAATCTTACACAAATCGACCCAGTCCCAAAATAAGCAAAGCTTGTACTATGGGTACTAGACGACGATAAACATACTTATATAGATAAATAAATACTTAAATACATAGAAAACATCCATAACACAGGAACAAATATTCGTGCTCATCACACAAATAAATGCCCTTACCGGGATTCAAACCCAGGACCTCTTGCTTCGTAGGCAGGGTCACTACCAACTAGGCTAAGGCGGTCGTTAGTATTGAACAAAGGTTTTTCTCTTAGAACGCCACCGTGAACTAGAACTCACCACTTGCATCTACCGGTTGCCCACACTGTTCTCACGCTATCGTCAGTACACCTAGTAAGTGGGCTAACGACAACATGCCTTCCAGTTCGTGGCTACTCAGGATTCTTCCATTGGTTATCTCCTCGTGAGATGTGATCCGCCCATTGCTACTTCAACTTGCTTATTCATCGAGCTATATCGGAGACTCTTCCATTATAAAAGATTAATTCAAAATACGATCACATTTTACAAGATTAACATAAACATCGGTTATTGGCATTATGATTCTTTTTTTACCATTTTCATAAACCCAAACGTAAAATTTTGTAAACAAACCGATTTATCGTAAGTTCATTAAACCTAAAACACGATTTGACTCAGTCTAATACTTACTAACGTTTTTTTTGGCAAATCCTAAGATCCAAGACCGAGGTTATTGCGATGACCCCTTTAGTAAAAAATGTATTTCGTGTCAGCATATTAAAAACATACATGATTCTAATAACTTTTTGACAAGTATTAATGGAGTTTTTATTTATACATTTCGAAGAATAAAGTAACAGTTAAAAACATTTTTCAGAACGGTAGATATATTGTTTATTACTAGCAACATCTAAAAAGATGTCCTCATATAATTTGCCCTGTAGACAGGTATTAAGTATCAGGTCGTGCATCAACCGCACCCCACATAAAGTTTACATCTACACTAATATTATAAAGAGACCGATTTCATAAATTCTGTTGCCGTTAGAAAGCTACATTATATCTGAGTGACATAGGCTGATAGGCTACTTTTTACCGCCTTTTCCTACGGGTAATTCGGTTAAGCTGCGGACGGAAGGCTAGTCTTTAATATAATTAGTATAGAGTATAAACTTTATACTCGTTTACAGACGAGCTTTCATTTTTTAGGGTTCCGTACCTCAAAAGGAAAAAACGGAGCCCTTATAGGATCACTTTGTTGTCCGTCCGTCCGTCTGTCTGTCAAGACCCTTTTTCTCAGGAACACGTGGAGGTATCAAGCTGAAATTTATATCAAATACTCAAGTCTACGGTCCCTTGGAGCTGTAAAAAAATCAAACTTCTAAGCCAACGCAATCAAGAGATACAGCCGTTTATGCCGCAAATTTCCGCAAATTTTCGAAACTCGCAAGGGAATCAAAACCTACAGGGTACATCCCGTGAACTCAGAATCTTGAAATTTGGTACGAAGCAACATATTATAGCACAGATAAAGGAAAAATTGCGAAAAGTATAAATTTTTAACGCAATCAAAAGATATAGCCTTTTATGCCGCAATTTTCCGCAAATTGTCGACACTCGCAAGGGAATCAAAACCTACAGGGTACTTCCCGTGAACTGAGAATCTTGAAATTTGGTATGAAGCAAGGTCTTATAGCACAGATAAAGGAAAAATTGCGAAAAGCATAATTTTTTTTGTCTGTTTGTCTATATCAGTACCCAATCTACAATGATCCCACACTGCGCACATTTTGCTTAGGAGCAGGGGTCTGCTAAGACTGGATGTTCATAGATACATATAAATTTGTACGGAACCCTCGGTGCGCGAGTCCGACTCGCACTTGGCCGGTTTTTTTTTAATTGTCTGGTTACTTTAAAATGTGGCTTTCCGCTTTGGCTACTGTAACTTTAGTTCGCTGATCCGGTTCATAGCTTACCATACATACCAAAATAGGTACATGTGTCAAGACGTGCACATGGCCTACACGGGTGAAGCATACTTTACTTACGTCATTTGTCGTCCCTGCTCAATCAATATTGATGTATATTGAATCGGTAAGCTGATATGAATTCTAACACCTCATAGCAAGGTGAAGGCTGCCATCTGATACTAGAAGTGCGGTCAACCGCAGTAGTACACTTCCAACAGCTTCCGATGTCAGTAATACTTACATCAATTCGTTGAATATCCCTATTGTGGTTGCTAAAACTTCAGGTATATCTAATGGGGCTTTAATAGTACTTAAAATAGTTACATAATATAGCTTTTTAAAGGCCACGAGTCTTTGCCGATTGGACTAAAAAAGGAAGAGATTCATTTGATAACCTAGTAGCTTAAAACTAAATTAAATGTAAAAAAGCGTGTAAAATGGCCAGTGGCATTGTGCCCAAAAGGCTAGCGGCGTTTCCTCGCTGAGAGAGATAGCTGCCGGCCCTTTGGTCGCCAGTTGTGACGAACAGGCGCTTCCAGAGTACTCTAAGTAAAATCAATATCATCATCTCATCTCTGGACTAAGTGCATACAGTCGAGGAAACTGTATTGCTTACCAGGGTGGAACCTATTTGTTGCAAATATCATGTTGACATTCCCTACATCTGCTAAAGAAATCATTGGAAAATTGATTGTGAAGAGATACCACCTGGTACGCAATTCAGATTCCTCGACTGCACGTTCCACTGCTGGTCATGGGCCTTCTCATTTTATAGTTATAATCAGGGTTCGGATTTTTCATCGCACGGTAAGATGAAGAAAACCATGGAGTCGATATTAAAGCTAAATTTTAGCTTTAATATCGACTCCATAGTTTTCTTCATCTTACCATGCGATAAAAATCCGAACCCTGGTTATAATGAAAAGCAATTCTTCAATTCCACTCTAAAGAAGAAGGATAAAGATAAAACTTTAACATGATCTGAAAATAACTTGATTTCTTTTCAATGTTTCAGGTCAGCGCGACAAGCCCTTCGTGTCGGAAGCTGACATGCAACAACGCACTCCTCGGCCCGACATCCTCTCGGTTCCTCCCAATGGAAACTACTACGACGGGCTGAAGGAGTCTGAGACTAAGGTTAATATACTACGTATAATTTTGGAGCTGCGCAAAATACTAACAAGTATAGTCGGGGTAAAAAAAGGTTCGTCACTTTTCGACCTTAATTCGTTGACATAGAGTCGAAAAGTGACGAACCTTTTCTTACCCCGACTATACAACAGCTGGTAATGTATAGAATTGTAAATTAGGTACTTAATCGATTCAAAAAGATTTAGAACAAATTTGCTATGCTAGACAAACACATGAGTCACCCCATGGGTGTTAGGAAGCTTTAGGACCTGTATTTGCTACATTGTCTATGTTAAGCTCTGTGAAAGTATACCGTTTACTCAAGCATTGAATACGACTATACTTTTTATTTGCTAAATCAAGGGCGAGGACTTAATTAACAATACTTTCAAGAATGACCTTTTGCGAGCTTTAAATGTTTCACAGACGACTAGGAAACAAAGCCTTTAGGTAATGGAATGTGATTTGCAATATTTAGGGCCAATTTGAGTTTTGTAGCAAAAATCACTTCTTTTATGTGTTAAGTATTCGGGTTTCTTGTTCAGTCTTACAAACATCATACATTAAATTTAGTTGTTTGACTTTTTTGTGTTTCAGTATCCTGGCAACAGCATAGTTGGCATCGTTGATACTATTTCCACAAATAATGGACTGGACAGCGCGAAGCAGAATTATCGTCCACCCACCTCCTGGTCCATGGGCATAGGCGATAGACCTACGACTCCCAAAAGGCCTAGACCCACACCAAATATACAGACCAACTTACCGGAGGAGGACAACCTTACCGGAGCTGCAAGCCAGAGACCAAGCCTAGCCTTTGAATCAACACCATTCGATAGATTTACCCAAAACACAGGTTTCCCAGTAACATCTACTACGGATAATGACGTCAGCACATCAATCTTACGCTCAACTACAGAAGCTGCAAGCTCTGAGGAATTCGATCTGGATGTAAGAATGAAAGACAAAGAAGACCCTGTCGTTACTTTCATTAAGCGTTTCGACCCCAACTCACCTGATTCTATCAAAACTTCCATGACCAAAACCGAGATTCTAAACATCAATCAGCAATTGCCTGATGCCCAAGTCAGTTCTGAAGAAGATCGAACCCCGAGAAAGAATAAACACAACGGGAACAGTGCCAACAGGATTGCTGGGGATCGGACAAAAGGCTTTACTGAAAGCAGTAGATTCGACTCTGTGAATGTCAAACCGACTGAGCCAGCTGATGCATTTAAGCCATCAGTTCCTAATAGGGAATTGTTACCCCCTAAGTCTGAGAGCACCGATCCACCATCAACAACTTTAGGACCGCCGATTTATTATGAATGGAAATGGGCAGTGCCAGCTTTCGATCTGGAGCCACCCAAAGCTGACAACCTAACAATTAATGCTTCTGCTGTGACTGCTGTACCTCAAGGTAGAAACGCAGGGAGGAGCCCTTTCAGCTCAGTCACTAGACCAACTCCTGTTGAAGACGAAGTGAAGGCTCCGGAGAGGAATGCAGAGTACAACATCAGCTCTTATTTCATTCCAGATTACGTGTTTCCGCTAGATAAGCCCCATCCAGGGTACGGTAATGTTGATGCTGAGACGTCTTTTAATGTGAAGGTAGCAAGACCAGGTCGGGCGAGTTACGGGGAGAACCCCGCTTGTCCCCAATGCCATCCAGCATACGTCGTGCCGGGAACTTGTGAACCCTGCGTCGTCAAACGGTAACAAGGAGCATAGACCAATACAGCCATAGACAACCATAATTTAAGGTTAAAATAGCAATGTGTATAATATATAGCTGGAACCATCAGTGATAACTGCACGATTTGACGTCGTGTTTCCTTTGTCTAAATGTGTGCGCTAAACAGCAACAAAAGACAAACAGCACGTCGTACTACCGTCAATTTCTGTATAAAATAAATTATTGTTAAATTAAGAAACTGCAGGGTAAAAGAAGTTTCGGAAACCGTCGAGAGAATAATTTATTGGAATTGAAACTATTTGAATCACCAGTATTAGATATAGTCCACGCGCGAGCTCCTAGGAATCCTAATCGACTAATTATCACTCATGACGTCATTAATAAGGCCGTTCTGGACATTTCTGGCCACTAGGTCAGACATATAACACTACTACAAAACGACTTGCGATCGGTTCCGATTACTGAAGTGAACTTAAAACATCAGTACCTACCCTACATCCAGTAGCTACTTGCACTAGGTTTAACATTAGCGTCCAAAGTCGTTTTGTCGATGCGTAACCGTCGCTTTCTTATTCCAAATTGTTGCCAGAGCGAAATCTTTACAAAAAGTTGCTTGTATTCGATAAGATATCGCCAATCAAGAGGTTGAAAATGTACGATATACTTATATCAATACTCGTGGTCTCGCGTCAAACCGATCAAGCCTAATAAAATAATAGAAATGGGCGAATGCGGGGTATGAAGGACGCGCGGGCGCGGGCACTCCCTCGGCTTCCTCAGCCCCGATTCCTCGGAGCGAGCGCGCGAACTATACCTATTTAAATATCAAGTTATTTTTATCAACAAAATCATACAACTGAAAAGGTGTTAGATTTGTACCCACCTACCTCCTAAACTTCCTTAAAATGTGAGTATGTAGGTTTCTCATGAATTTACCGTAGAATTATCAAAGCCACATAGGATCTACTAGATAACGATTCCAAGTCATGATGTACCTAGAAATATTATGAATATCGTAATTGTATGCTAAGTTATCCATAGGTTTAGTCCCGAAGCCATAGTATCTAACGCGCTCGGAATCACAAAATGAAAGTCAAATATTTTTATTGTAGACCGTGGCTACATGAATAGATAGTTGTTAAAATAAGGTTACAAAGTAAACGAACCCACGCAATCAGCTAGTTTTGACAACAATATTGTAAAATTAACTAAAACTCAATGGTTTTCTGACAGGTGGAATATCGCTAGATTTTTTTTTTTTTTTTGGAGATTATGGCTTGGTTGCAAATATCGCTAGATGGTGTTAGTATCATCAGGTCCGTTTGACGTTACCTACTACTACAGACTACAGTATGCTTAGTATAAGTCTTTACTTCACCAAACACTTCTCGATCGCGTTTACGTAAAAAATTCAATTACTAGGAAAACATGGACAGCGTCTCCGCGCGCGCGCTTCCAAGTTTCCATAGAATTGAAATTTTTACGTAAACGCGATCGAGAAGTATTGAAGTGAAGGAAAACTTATACTAAGCGTTCATTATTATTTACGACTGAGTCCTAAACGTCACATAATTGTCAAAGCTGTCAAACGGACTCCACGATACTAATACAGGATGTAACATTTAGAGCGGTCAGTATGGGAAAGTAACTATAAGACTTACCGACTGCCTTAGAAACCATGCCATCGATTTTAGTAATAAGAAAAACTGCATTCATACATTTTAAAAAAAAACTTGTTAGCTCGGGAATCGAACCCGGACGTTTTGAAAAATAAAACTAAAACCATTTCTATTTAGAAACAAGATGTCTAAAATTAATTAAATGCATTGTTTTCATATCCTTTCATTTATTTTAGTAGGTGTTCGAAATGACTACCATTTTTTTCAATACACTCTTGTAGTTTCATTTCGTAATTTTTATTATAATTGCTCATAATATCAATTTTTTTTTTTTAGCTACCAAGGGTTCAACAGTGCTATTATAAGCTATAATAAGGCTCTACCTGAACACAATTTTTCCAGTTTCGATTTGTATTCTGCTCAATCTCATTTAATATTTTTCTTTCTGTCAAACGGTATGGAATGAGGGGAAAAAGAGATGGTGAATGTAATTGGAAACGCCTGCGTGTTAAGTAATATGGCCTCGGGTTTTTTTTTAAATCAATGAAAAAGGAAATGTTACCTTGCCAAGTTGCCACTCAGGGAAGTAACGACAGTTCGCTAATACTTACTTTAACATAAAATAAATTCATATTGAACTAATTGGGTCGTTCTCTGACCAAGGCAGTTTTGCGTGACCTTCGGTGGCACGATTTTTTTTATGATTATCCGACTTTTTATAATTACATCGAAAACTAGTGTTTATTTGAAATGTTTTGCAGAAGGAGGCACCATTTTAGTGAAAGTAAATTACTTTTATTGTTTAATATCACAATGTGTAATAACTACAAACTTCAATGATGGACTTAAACTATAATTAAACAATTATCACCATATTTTTTGGAACGTTTCATTAGTTATATAAGTATCTAAGTCTTGTTAGGTAATTACATAACTTTGCTTTCGTTCATAAGCTATTGTGCCTTAAATAGTAGTTATTAGTATAATTATTTAACGTAGTTAAAGCACACATTTCATAAAAACAAATAATCTCTTAAAAACAATAATCATTCCCTACTTATTATTTATTTCAACAGTATTTATGATATATCAAAAATCGGCTAAACACAAACTAAAATTATTTGTGCAACAAATAAATAATGAAACAAAAAAGATATAAATTTCAGAAATATTTGACCAATAATAATCCACCTTCCGTTAACACTTAAGCGAAAACTCGTCGACATGTGTATCCTGCCCGTCCTAACCTACGGTGCCCAAACATGGTCTCTGACCGAAAGTCAAAAGTCCAAGCTTAAGGTTTGCCAAAGAGCAATAGAGCGCAGCATGTTAGGTGTGAAAAGGCTAGATAAAATCCGGAACACCACGCTGCGCTCAAAAACACGCATAACCGACGTTGGGAAAAAGACTGCTAAACTAAAATGGACTGAATGGAATGGATGGGACTGGGCTGGACATGTCTGTCGCATGCACCCACAAAGATGGGCTCACACGGTCACTTGGTGGGTGCCGGAGAACGGCCAGCGACGACGAGGCAGACCAAGAAGGAGATGGCGGGACGATTTGGACGTGTACGCAAAGGACTGGCCTGACATTGCGCCGGACCGGGAGTTGTGGAGGTCAAGAGGGGAGGCCTTTGCCCAGCAGTGGGACACTATAACAGGCTAACAAAAAAAATAAAAATCCACCATCAATACATAATTAAAGAATTATTTAATAAAATCTGAAAATACCTTCAAAAATCAAAGTTTTTTTCGTAAAATTATTAATATTATCAACTGACTCGGATTATTTTACATAAATATGTACAGGAAATAAACTTAATAGTTTCAAAAATCCATGATACCACCGGATTCATTCAAATCACCGAATTCACCGCCACCGAATTCATATGAGCAATTTAGTTTTTAACGAATTAATTCAAAACGGTTAACAATAGAATCTTGATTTTTTTCTAGAAGTAGTAATAACGCTGCTTAATATACCAAATTAATTTGAGTTCAATATATCAACAAATCAAGCGAGAAAAAATTGCCACTGATATCACTTTCAGAGGTACCAAAAATTTCATACGTGATTCTTACCCTCATAATTCAGCACTGACGCAAAAACCTTAAGTTCGCCTTGTTGAGCCGATGCAGCGTGGATGGTTCTTTCCGGCAAGCCATCGTCAAAATAAATAAAACAAAATAAAAATAAAAATAATTTATTTCAGGCAGAACCCATATTACAAAATATAAAATTAAAAAAATAGTGAAAAATTTAAGCAAGTCAAAAGAAACAAATGTTCTTGAAGTGTGCGTAAGTACAGTATGACAAGTTTTATGAACGAAATTAGATAAGACGCTTTTCTCGGGACATTTATGTCATATGGTTTTAAAAAAAAAGACAAGGTAAAAAGGAATATCTAGATAATTTAATCTAATTCATAAAGTAGTTGGCTTGCTGTGAACAGTAACATTTATTGGTTTCCTGGAATGGTTTTTGAAATAAACGGTAACACATAGTGAAAATTGGAGGTGGGACAAGGCCAAAATGGGGACTCCAGCGACTTTAGATTTTTTTTCTCCCATTAGATATAGCTTATATAAAATTGTTAGAAGTTTTTTAAGCAGAACAAAGTGTTAACTATATGAGGTATTTTAATTATAAGGTTATCTGTTAAAATTAAATTTTTACAACTACTTGAAGTTGAGAACACTAAAAAACGTGAGACCAGAGAATGACCCAATTATTTTCTTTTTATAACAACTGCAAAACTCTTATTTATAGCATAACCGTTTACATGAGTCCTCGCTCGCGCGGTTCAGGGGCTGGGGGTATGACGACAAAGGGGCAGAGAGAGGTGCGGGCGGCGAGCGCGTCTCGTGTGCCTGCCGCCCGCACCTCTCCCAGCCCCCTTTGTCGTCCTACCCCCCAGCCCCTGAACCGCGCGGACGATGACTCATTTAAACGGTTTAGCTATAGGACGCAGGCTGAAAACCAGCGCGGTGATGAGTAATCCTCACCGCACGTGCTGAGCCACAGCCTTTTGCCACATAATTTTGTATAGTTTTTATTTTTTCTTTTTTATGGGCAATAAATGGTTTTTTTTTATAGTACTTACCAAAGTGAGTATGAAGTGAATTTTTAACTACGCAGCGACTGTCACTGGACTTTGCCGGGTTTTTTGGAATTCTTTTATTTAAGTAGAACAATAATAATAAAACGAACACCCAAATGTAAAGTTCAAATAAATTATGTGAAACAATTTTTAGAAAATATTAGGTACTCATTTATTAATAATTGTTACATAATTATGTGACATTCATACAAATATTAAATATAAGAAGTCAGTGTTAGTTATTTATAATTTTGTATAGTTTTGTAGCTATTACTTTTCTGTATAAATTTTATTACCTATCTACGAATTAAAATAACGTACCATTAACAGATTTTTTTTTGTTTACTTACTTTACACTACAAACTTTTACTTGTGAGATTTTACAACTAAAGCTAGGTAGGAATTTACTCTGTAATCGTAATATTTAGCTGTTGGTTTTCCGAAGATACCTAAATAAAATAAACTTGCGTCCGCGACATGCTCCGCAAAGAAATAAATGAAAACTAACCAATTTATACAAAGGTAAAGGTTGAGGTAAAATTTAATCTCCTATATTATCTATCTTAATACCTATTTAAACCTTACTTAGACACCTCATAAGTTAACTTGTAATCTTTCACCCCTTTTTCATCACTCTAGGGCTTTTGATTTTATTATTTCTATCATTTATTTGGCAAAGCAGTGCCATCTGTTGCAAAAGCTATTAATAATGTAGTTTACTCAGCAAAGAGATCTCAGAGGGCGTGACGGCGGGATTAATCGATAATTAGGTAAGCTACTTGGCAAAAGATGGCGTTACCAAACTTAAATAATATTATGGCTCTTTTCATTGGAGAACTGTTTTGCCAATAAGAAGTAGGATAGGAGACCGTTTCAAAACATGTTGGCTGCAGTTCCTGAAAAACATTACAGAAATCAAAACAATAATATCAAAAAATAGTGGCGGATGAATGATGTGATGTGATGATCAAACATGAAAATTCCGCTTAAAATATGAAAGACAAAGCACTATTTTAACACATTCGCAGTGGCAATTTAGTTAACTTGTCAAATAACAATACGTACAATAATTACGGTATTGGGTCACATCGACCCAATACCGCAGCCGAACACACGAAAGTGTAACTAAAATACCCGCGCGAATTTTTTCAAGAAGCCTCCAGCGCTTCTAGCTTCCTATGGTGACAAGTTATTATTAACCATTCGAACCGCATTGGGACGGTGTTGGTTTATTAGTGTTGATAGGCACTCCCTGAACGCACTCCGTGTCTACTTAAACACGTCTTAATAAGGTAGTTTTTGTCTATGGATTTTATATGAAGAGTAGTATAAATTTATACTGCGAAATGAGAGCCCTCTACCCCATCATTGCTGTAGACTATTTTGTTTGAAGCGCCATCTAAATTTCTCAACCTAGTACAGTCAGCAACAAAAATATGAATACACTTAAAGTACCAAAAATATGTATACACGCCTTTATGCCCTGGCAATAGAGTCGTGGATGCATATTTTTGGTACTTTGGGTGTATTCATATTTTTGTTGCTGACTGTACCATCGCTGTGTATACGTAGGTACATTATAAAATCGTATCGATAACCTTTTGGATCAACTAATTTGTTCCCAGCAACAAACCATTTTGCTCTCGTTTTCTTGTTGTAATCGTTTTTATATCCAGAATCCAAAGACACAAAAGAAAACAAAAACTAAACATTCATCTTGTTTCTTATTCATTTGAACATAATGGCGTACGTTTGAAAGGGTTGTCATACCAAAAATCATATGAGTAATATTTTGACTAAATATGATATTGCTTACTCCGATGTTTTTAATTTCATCGTATGACAGAAAGTAATTTTTATTGATAAAATTGAACGATAGAATATTTCTACTTAAATTTACTATGTAAAGATTTCGGCTTCCCACATACAGCGACATTTAATTTGGGTCTGGTAAAGACAATCAGTTTGATAAACTGTTCAATAATTTAGATGGCGTCACTATCGATGTGTCATACCACGACGTTGGTAAGTATCCTCCTCCTGATTTTCTATCTAGTCTATGGCTGATTTTGCTGTTCCAAATTGGTAGTACTACTAAAGAAAACTTACCGTAATTGTGTTAAGACTCATGGTGTTCCTGAGAACCGCAATAATTAACGTGGTTTTTGGCTTTGTGTCGACAGGTAGATCTGTCAGTTCACTCTGTCACAATATCACATCACGCTTGCGAAAAGTTCGCATAGATAATGGCGTTGATTTTGTGTTAGAATTTATAAACGGACTATTTGAATAGAATTTTAAGTGTATTAGTGTTAAAACATGAGTAAGTCTAATCCGTTAGTGGGTTTGATTAGTTACGGGGACTCGGACGAGAGTGATGATGAAGTGGCTTCGAAACCAGTGCGTCAGATGCAACCACCTCCTAACCCTGGTGTGGTGACCCACGAACCAAATGCTGCAGTTCATCCTGCCCCAATACCACATTGCGGTAAGTTATCCATAATATCCTCTAATATGTAAGGAATCAAACCTTAGGTAAGGTGGTGGCTGTTTGGCTTATGCTTCTTTAGCCTTTGTTGATTGAAAAGAAAACATGGTATTTTGTGTTTACAAAATTACTTAATTACTCTAAACTTATGGGGAGGCGATATGGTCCTGGACTGAATAGATAAATAATAAAAAAAACTTCATTACTTACTAAACCAAACATCTTCAAAATTGCATTTTATTATGAAAGTTTTTCGTAACAAAGTGTAATTTTAAAGATAATCAGTTAAGTAATTAGATTTTGATAAACTTGTCCATTAAAATATGGTAATTGAAAGAACTGTTTATGGCCCATGGGCTGAATGATTTACTTCTAAGCAATGTTGAAATTGAATGAATAGCTCTAAATGATTAAGTTTTGTGGGCCTAATTCTCTTTCAAAGTCAAAGTCAAAATTCTTTATTCAATTTAGGCATCAATTGTTGCTCCTATGAACATCGAAGAATCTACCACCGGTTCGGAAAAAAACCTGTTGAGAAACCGGCAAGAAACTCAACAAGGTATATTTTTTTCAATCAGATCTACATTGTTATTAAATTACATACATCTAAAGTATTTAATATAATTAAATTTTTTAACACAGTAGATACGCTATTTGAGACTAGGGATCGCCAATGCGGATCGGAATTATTTCCAAACATCCCTGTCCATGATATAGTCATTAATTTTATAGTACGCCTTAGATATTAATGTCTTCTTCACAGTGGATTTCAATTTTGTATCAGTTTGTTTGGTTATTGTTTTCGGAATTTTATACATACAAAACAAACATACAAAAAGATAACTGTACTTTTTGTATGTTCTGCGTGGTTATTAAATTACATACATCTAAAGTATTTAATACAATTAAATTTTTTAACACAGTAGATACGCTATTTGAGACTAGGGATCGCCAATGCGGATCGGAATTATTTCCAAACATCCCTGTCCATGATATAGTCATTAATTTTATAGTACGCCTTAGATATTAATGTCTTCTTCACAGTGGATTTCAATTTTGTATCAGTTTGTTCGGTTATTGTTTTCGGAATTTTATACATACAAAACAAACATACAAAAAGATAACTGTACTTTTTGTATGTTCTGCGTGGTTCACAAAATGCATTGTGTGCATTTTGCATATTGTAGATTTTGCCATTGGTTACATTTTGCACCGAAGCAGAAAATTAGGGCCACATTTTTTATCATCAAAATCATGGCGCTCTCAATTCTGAGTAAGAAAACGCCACAATTTCATAATTTAAATTTTTTTTGTGCCAATTAAAGTGAAAATGCCCACACAAACCTTTGTTTTTGTTTGCAGGTGTGTGCAGGTTTATTCACAATGTTTTCTTTTACCATAAAGCTCATGGTAAATTTCAAATGTACTTTAGAAAAACCGGCCAAGTGCGAGTTGCACTTGCGCATAAAGGGTTTCGTACTATTATCTATAAAAACGGCACTAAAATCATGTTGATTGTATGGGAGCCCCCCATTTGTTTTATTTTAATTTCATTATAAATTTATTTTTAAAGTGAATGGAGAACTAAATATTCTGTGAATATTTCAAGCGTCTACCTGTTGCCGTTATCAATATCGAGCAAAAACCCCCCCTTAAATATTTATTGTATTTTTTAGTATTTGTTGTTATAGCGGCAACCATTTACATAATCTGTGAAAATTTCAACTGTCACGGTTCATGACATACAGCCTGGTGACAGATGGACGGCCGGACGGACAGCAAAGTCTATAATAGGGTCCGGAACCCTAAAAACTCAGAGGTGTGGTTGAGAGGCCATAGATGAAATCACTGGGCTACCATGGCCTTTTGACAATAACAGGAAAAATCACACAATATTAATACAATACAACACAATACAAATATTCTTTTTTTTTTTTATCTTGGCTTTCACCCTTGCTATTTTAGCAAGGCGTATTTTGCCAATGTCGAAGTAGAGACATAACACACATGAGGAACAAATATTCTTTATTGATCACCAAAAACAGTACAGTGACATTACAAAAATAAAAATTCAGGCAGACAATAGGTGGTCTTATCGCTAAAAAGCGATCTCTTCCAGACAACCAATTACTCAAAAATGTAATTAATGTCAATACTAATTGACTTTATTAGTCAGTATAAAAATTTAATTAGAAATTTGATTACATTTAGTAAGTCTTGATGTATGGAAGGAAAAAAAATATAGAAAAAAAAACAAACAATGCAAGCCATTTTGCTGATTATCAACATCGACTACTGAACATAGGCCTCCCCCGAGGCTCGCCAAACAGATCGGTCCTGCGCCATCCGCATCCAACGCATTTCCGAAACCTTAACCAAGTTGTCGCTGCTGATTGTAGTTTTTGTAGACTCTACTTGAAACTGACCATCGCTCTGGGTAGTTTCTGGTGGAATGGTTGTCCATCGCAGTTCAGCGGGGCAATGCGGCTAGTGTATTGGCACCTTTACGCCTGGTACAATCCGAGGCGGTTTATTTGACTGACTTTTTATTTTTATTTTATTGTTTTTTGTGTGTATAGATTACGCCACGAGAGTTGAGGTCACGCACACAACAACATGTCATGTAAGGACAGCAGGATTTTGATATTTATTTATAACAATAGCAAGTTCAACAGACTCAACAGTGAATTACAAGATTGACTAAAAATTTCTTCAACCTATTTTGTTAACAATTATTTAGGAATATACATCTACATAGTTCAAACAAAACAGAAAATAAAATATTTTGATCTATTTTATTTAAATCAGATAAGCACATAAATATTATAAAAGAAAAATTGTAGGTCCCACTGATAAACAGTGTTGCGGCTTGCCGCAACATTATGCTGAGTGGGGCCCAATTTATACTATTTGATGATTTTTATTTGTATCTTTTCCTGTCAACTGTATTTCCTGTGTATCGAATATGTGTAAATAAACATCTCTCTCTCTCTCTCTCTCTCTTCTCTCTCATATGCATAGTATTGCATAGGTATTTCATCTTAAGATAATATAATTCACATTTTCATTCACTCACTCATTTCATTCATGCACTACTTTTTTGCAATCAGTACTTTATGTAGCTGTGTGTGTAATCATTCGCCTCAACTCTCGTGGCGTTACTTATACCTGACTTGAAATAATTCAACTTGGAGATTCATTTTTATTGATATAGATTTACATGCGTCTTTATAGGTAAACTACATGGTGGTCAAAACCACTCTTTCTAAAGTCCCCTGAAGCCCCATCATGGGTTTTTGTAAGCTGTAATATGAACTCTATTGCTGTTTTATAACAGTTTTATTTGCTCCGCAGCTTGGTCGGCGTGCTATGACGAGGGCAGTGGATTCACGTACTACTGGAACCAGCACACCAATGCGGTGACATGGGAAGCTCCGCAGGAGTATCTAATGGCTCTAAAGCTGGCGCAACACCAGTTGAATGCTTCAGGCAAGTAATAAGAATAAGTTATCAAGAACAGAACTTTTTCAACATAAGTCAATCAATATAGCTCCATCTGTTGATTTATTCTACTTTACTATGGTGAAAAAATCAATTATTAAATAATGAGGGTAAATCAAAGTTTATACAGGGTTATTTGTAATTCACTAGCATCCTTTTAACCCTAAACTCCTACCACTTAAACAAATGTTTTTTGTTTTACGGTTTTTGTCATAACTTAATATTTTTGGTGTAATAACGTTTTGAAAATTTGAGATTACCTCTTATTTTTACGATACTCTGTGTATTTGTATGGGAAAAAAAGCGCTTCATTTTAAAAAGTCGTAAAACAAAAAACATTTGCTTAAGTGATAGAAATTCAGGGTTAAGAGGATGTCAGTGAATTACAAATAACCCTGTATATTATATTTCATACTAATTACGGACTGAAACATGGTTGCACAGAAAAAACGCAGAAAAAGACCAGCTGGCCACCAGATGTGGTGTAGGGGTAAAAGCATGCAACACGGTATGCTGAGGACCCGGGTTTGATTCCCGGAGCTGGTCTTTTTCTGTGCATCCATGTTTCATAATTACTATAGGTACCTACTAAACGGGACTTATCACGAGTTAACTCGTGACCAAGGCTGCTGCAATGTGGCCGAAACGTCGAGGTATATAAATAAATATTTATTGCGTGATAATGATAAATCCCGTTTAGTATAGTAATTATGAATGAAAATCACGAAAGTTTAAACCAGTATATCCATGTTTCAGTTCGTAATTAGTATGAAATATATGGATTTCACGGGATGTCCCGTAAAAGTAAAAAAACTATGGAGATGAAAAATAAAAATATAAAAAGATACTTCGTCGTAGCAAACTTGGAAATCAAACTTTGTCTATTACATGAACTGTCATAAAAAATTGTCTGAAATATGAAGTCAATCCACCAACAGTCAGTCAACTGGAAGTGGTTGAACTTTAACTTTCATTTGAATTGAAGTGTACAAGTTTTCTACATACTTATGTATATAAGTTAGGTATGAAGTATCTTTTTGTATTTATTTTTTCAACTTCATTTTTTATTACTTTTACGGTCATCCCGTGAAACCATATATTTTAAACCATATATTTTAGACCAGTGATGGTGTAGGGGTAAGCACGTAGCACGGAACGCTGAGGACCTGGGTTCGATTCCCAGCATTGGTCTTTTTTCTGGGGTTTTTTCTGAACATCTATATTTCAGTTTGTATTTAGTTTGAAATATGCTTATGTATATCTTACACACAACATCATATGTATTACAGGGTCAGCAGAAGTGTCAGCAGAAGAATGGCAGCTGTACCAGCAAGCATTGGCCGACAAGCAGAAGCCTTCGGCCACGAACAAACCCAAGCCAGTCAAGCCTGCAGAGAAGCCTGGTCTAAAGAACGGTGCAAAGCGGAAAGGGGTGGGCAGCGATGATGAAAATGAGTAAGTTAAATCAATTACTCAGCGAGTGTTTAACCTTTTTAACGCCAAGCGTAGTCAAAATGTAAAGCCGCTTTGAACCTTATGCTGTTGCGTGAAGATCACTATGACGTTGTACTTTGTGAATTGTGACGCATATATCCGTCTTTGGCGTTGAAAATTTTAAAGATAAAGTGACTTTTTAGAATTTTAGATCATTTTACCAAAATCGTTATTTCCTAGTACTAACATTTCCATTCACCTTTTTTCCCAAATGTTTTTTTTCTCACTACAGGTTTTTACTGAAGCTTATTTTCACAGTAGCAGCGTTTTCCCAATTGGGATGTCCCAATTTTTGACCACGTATAATAAATCGAAAACCGTTTGGAGAAATAGGCTTTGTGAAGCGTTTTCAGAAATCAGATTCCAAAAATATGACAAACTGAATTAAATAAAGAAAATTTAAGTAAGAACCTTCATTTGACCCCTGCAGTGAATCATCACAAAGGCAGATATAAAGCAGGTCTACACTCTAAAGCCAATTGACAGTTTGAAATGTTGCTGTCCTGCTCATAATAGCAAAGAGTGACAAAGACAGAACTTTAATCACATGATGCGGCTTTAAACAGTTGTCATTTACCGTAAAGTCCGAAATGTATACGAGTATTTCCAATGTATTTTTACAAATTTAATTATTAAATTACTACGTTACAAGTAAGTATAAAATAATTTAAATATCAGATTTTAATAAAAAATATCTATTTACTATCACACCATTAAACAAACAGGAATTGTTTAGGATTGTACCCTTGTTTTTCTTAATAATTTCGCCTGGCAACATTTTGTATCGAATTTGAAATTAAAAAAAAAGTAAATCGCTTGTCATTCTCTCTTTTCGAAGTTTGAATAACTGTCGTGTCGTTTGTCGGCGTGTTACCGCGCAAATTATATCGCAAGTAAATTGTCGTATCGTTTCTCGGTTATATTATATCTATTTTTGCGTCAACTACGTATAAAAGTGCGAGGAAGGCTGATCCACTGGATGAAGCACTGTCCTAGCTGTATCCTAGTAGTTGTGCTGGTTAACGGTAATCTTGTCGGAGGTAAGTTCGGACGAGCCAAAGATCGAGGAAACCTGCGCCAGCCACTGCGGCTAGGATCTGCACCACCATCTGCAGACGTCGAGGTGAGTGCTTCCAACCAAAAGTCTCAGCCTTTATCCCAAATCAGTTGCCGCGTGTATTATATTTATTAATTATCGTTTCTCGTCTACAGTCCACTTAAAACCCCAAACAGGAATAATCGAAGCTAAAAGAAGAGAAATAAATAAAATTATTTGTCATGGTTCATTTAGGACCCTAAGCCGTGCTTGTATTGTTGACAGTGACAAGACAAATCAGTAGTGCCACAGATTATGTTATGTAAGACTTGAATTTTTGCAGGCAATGGAACGTGGCTCTCTCACTGTGACGTCATCCAATGAATTTCTTAAAAAAATTATAAAAATTTAAATACTCAACCAAATTCAAAATCGATGAATATGGTATCTTAAAATATCCTATTCTTTACAAAAAAAAGATATAAAAAATATAGGTTATTTTTTTTTGGTGCATCCCAATTTGTATTGACACGGGAACAGTGTTGATGAAACTCCTCTCACGCGGAGCTCCTTGTTCTGTGTGCTTTTAACTTAACCTTAACCTACCCATGTTTCTGTGTCGATTAAAGTTAGGCAAAAACGCGATTGTGAAAATAAGCTTCAGTAAAAAGCCACTGTGAGAAAAAAGCATTTGGGAAAAAATCGAATAGGTATTTTTTTACTAGGAAATAACGATTTTGGCAAATTGATCTAACCAGTCAAAAGTGGTAAATTTAAAAATGTGATTTCGCACATAAATTCAGAGGTGCGAGCCCGGATTCGAACCCACGACCCTCTGCTTGAGAGGCAATGGTCAAACCACTAGGCCACCACGGCTTCTTGCAAATCATAATGTAAATGAAACCTTTGAAAATATTTTCAGAAAAATTGAACTCATCGACTCCTACCACAATTCTGACTCCGAGTCAAATGATGAAGAGAGCCCTGTTAAAAGTGTTAAACCCGTCGTAGCAAAACCTGTAGTCCCTAAAAACCCACACAAGAAGCAGAAGACGAAGCTGCAAGAGCGAAAAGTGGAGTATGGCCCGAGTCTCCCCGCCAACCAGAACTATACTATACCTATTGGGCCTGAACTGCCACCTGGTATGGTGATAGAACCTGAACCTAAGCTACCTGAAGTGGTCGCTAAAGAGGAAAAGGTAATGTGGAATCCTTTTGTTGTATCTTGTATCTGTATTTGGTCAGCAGTTCCAATATTCTCAGAAAAATACATGACTAACTCGCTTGAAGAATCTACCTATTTAACTATGGACACAGCAAGTAATTCAGTGCTGTGCCATCATCTAATAAATACATCCTTTAAGAGGATATGATGGCTGAGAGACTATTGAGAAATAGGTATTTTAACACATTCAGTGCCGGGAACGCCACAGGGGAGTTCTCCGTACTCCCCTGTGGCGTTCCCGGCACTGAATGTGTTAATGAAATGTCGCTGTCTCGCCCGAACCCCTGCGTGTCAGTACAGCGAGAGCGGGACAACTGCAGCTCAGACCGTTAATAGGCGCGTAAAATTGATCAAAACAGCATTTCGTAGTCCCCTGTTTTCTTCAATTTCTGTTTTTTCAAAAATAGTTAGAGGACAGAATAAATAAATAAAAAAAAAAAGAAAAAAAAATATCACGGGACAATTCACACCAATTGACCCAGTCCCAAAGTAAGCTTAGCAAAGCTTGTGTTATGGGTACTAAGCAACGGATAAACATACTTATATAGATAGATACATACTTAAATACATATTAAACACCCAAGACCCGAGAACAAACATTCGTATTTTTCATACAAATATCTGCCCCGACACGGGAATCGAACCCGGGACCTCAAGCTTCGTAGTCAGGTTCTCTAACCACTAGGCCATCTGGTCGTCTAAATCTAGATTTAGTTATGCCCCTATGATTTCCTTTTATTGTTTATATGAGGGATTCTTTTCTGATGAGTGTCTGAAAATGACTTTGAAATTGGGCAATTTTTTTCAGTTTTTGAAAGCTCATATTTCTTATGTTAATTGAAACATAGGGGCATAGCAGTGGTAGATACAGATTACACAGTAAAAAAAATTTGGCTCTAAAGCCATTATCCAGGGAGGAAACAGGGGACTACGTTTTTATGGAGAAATGGTGCGCATCGTATCCTCTTAACTGCGAGTTTTGTTACTACTTTTTTTATTCAGTGGATTATTTAATTATCTTATCCCTGTTCAAATATATGTCACAAGTCATATATTGCAAATGAATCTAACATCTGTTGATGCACCAATGATGACAAAGAAAACTGAAAATTGCTTATAAAAACTGCACAATATCATTGAACACCTCAATTCTATCTTCCTTAAATTCAGTCCTTTACATATTGTTGATCAATGACATTTTAATTCATAGTATTTTATTCTGTATTCATAAGTACTTACTGTATTTGAGATTTTCAATGAAATAAGTGAGTTAAAGCACTGTGATGGTTAAGTTTTCAATCTGAGGTGCTTGGGTCAATGATGAGATGCCCATTCGAGTCTCCATTGTTGAGATTCATGGGTTGCTGAGACCACTATTAATACTTATCAAACGAAAAAAATCCATGAGACTAATATTATTTATAGTAAATTTACTGTTTTTATTCTAAAACAGGTAAAATCAGCCAAGATAGAAAATGAAGACAGTCAAGACGAATCAGAGTTATTTAAAAGGTTAAAAGACAAGGCCAAGTTACTTGAAAAACTAGGAGGCGAAATACCTTCCGAGTTACAGAAAATGATCCAAGAAGAACCAAAGAACTCTTCACCTAAGATAGTTGATGAAACAAGCAGAGACAGTAGCAAACTTGATATCGACGATTTATTAAGTGAGATAGAACAGAAAGAATTGCCCAAAATAAAGTCAAAGAAAATCGATATGTTCCGTGAAGAGTTGTCTAATAGCGGTAAGAATACACCGACTGGTACTCCGCCAAGAGAATTCAAACCTCTGTTTCCTAGTAGCAAAGCTATTGAAGAGGCACCTCTACCTCCGTTACCTCCTGTCACCATTGAAAATGGTCCGAAGACAGTACCAACGGAAACAGAAAAGAAGCCAATCAACGTTTACCTAGCTGACAGTGAAGTCAAAGAGAACAGAAAGAAACTTAGAATTGATAACTCACTTCTTCCGGACAGAAAGAAAAGCGAAGTGCCGGCGTACACAACAAAATACTCTCAATTCATTGAAGGATTTTCCAGTGAAAGAACTGGATTAGGTTTTAAGGAGGATGAAGAAAGCCCCAGTCCGAAGGCTACGAGCACAATAAGTTATGGGAATGGTTTGGTGTTTACCAAAGGGGAGGTGTTGAATGAGGACAAGAGGGATGAAGACTTGGACGAGATGTCTGAGACGGTGGAAGCCAAGTTGAAGTACTTTAATGAGGTGCAACCGTGTGCTGTGGGGCCGGTGCAGGAAATGCTCATACAGTTTCAGGTAAGTTTACTGTTAGTCTATCTATCTTCTTCTTCTATACCTATAAAACAGTACCGTGACTGACTGATTGGTGACTGACTGACTGACAGACAACCCACAGCCTAAACTACTGATGCTAGAGTCTTGAAATTTGACATACATGCGCCTAGAGAATCCTGGGGGTGCACTAAGGAAGGATTTTTCGAAATTCCCACGGGATAGGGAAATATGCAATATTTGTTGCTTCTTTGTGTCTAGGGGGTAATGTCTGAAACTTCTGAGTCAATTTTTAAAATTCTTTCACCAATAGTACGCTGCATTATCCTTGATTCAGTTAATAGGCTACTTTTCTCCAAGAAAGCGCCAAATTCCCGCGGGATAGAAAAAAGTGAATACAACTTTGGGGCTGATTTAAAAAAATCTTTTTGGTTTTTGGGGTGCCGTATCCAAAGGGTGCCAACGGAACCATATTACTATTACTAAGACTCCGCTGTCTGTCCGTCTGTCGCAGGGCTCTACCTCCAGAACCATAGTAGCTAGACACTTGAAATTTTCATCGATTATGTATTACTGTGGCATGTATAACAACACCTGATCAGTGTAATTGAATTTGAAATATTAATTAATGCTAATCCTAATATCCATTGAATCGTACAAGGTAAATTGTAAAGAGAGGGGGAGGGAGGAAGAGAGGCAGAGAAAGGGGTAGGTATCATAATACCAAAGTACAAAATATTGAATGGGTAAAGATCGAAAGGTTTTTTTTCTGAAACAGTAATTTTTTTAGGATTTTTATAAAACTACCCTAACCTAATGTAATGGGTTAATATATTGCGGTAAATTCTGAGAAGTTTACGGTTTCAGAAACAACTTATCGGTCTCTTGAGCCATTCGATATTTTTATGCATTCGGTCTTTCGTACTTCGGTATTATGATACATGCCTAAAATAGCTTAAATGAATAGCTTAAAATTTCCTTGTATTTTTTTTTCTTTTTTGTTTTTTGTTTTGTTTTTCTTATATCCACAACTTGTGTTATGGAGGAGCGGGGCTTCCTGATACAAGTATATTGCTTACATAATAGGAAGCTCCAACCCTTAATTTTTGTAACAATGTTATTTTTTAGTGAAATAAACATTATTATTATTATGCCCAGAGAGGGGATGGGAGGAAGAGTGAGAAAGAGAGAAAGGTAGGGAGAGAAAAAAGGGAGGGAGATAGAGAGAGGATGGGAGGGAAAGAGAGAGAGAGAGAGGAAGGAAGGGAGAAAGAGAGAGAGGAACCTTTTTAAGCGTAAATTGACTGACTGGCTTCTGGATAAATGTTTTTATAGTGTTAGGGATTATTTAGAATTTAAGATAAATCAATTATAATTTATTATTATTATTACTGACGATGTATTATAACGGAAACGAATGATTATTAATTATTATTTGCATTTATGAAAAATATACTTGTATTAATTAATTTAATTATAAACTGACATGTTTCATTATTTAAATTCAACAAATATTTGCAGGCTTGCATACAGGCTGAATACACTGTACCACTTTCTTGTAACACCTTAATAACTGTATTCTAGCAAATAAACTTATTTGATTTGATTTGGAAGGGAGGGAGGTTGGGAAAGAGAGGGAGAGAGAATGGGAGCGGGAGGAAGAAGAAGGTAGAGAGAGAGAGAGAGAGAGAGACGGACAGAAGAGTTGTCAACAAACCCAATCCTAATATTTCAAACTAAATACAAACTGAAATATAGATGCACAGAAAAAACCCCAGAAAAAAGACCAATGCTGGGAATCGAACCCAGGTCCTCAGCGTTCCATGCTGCGTGCTCACCCCTACACCATCACTGGTCTAGAAGTTAGCGACGAATTTTTCCCACACATCGTACACTTCAGTCTGTTATAATCACATTACGCAGCGATAATCCCAATCCTAATGTCTGTGGAATCGCTTAACACTCGGCGCTGCCGCGGCCCCCCCAGACGCTGGTGACGGCGTTCCGCAGCGGCGCGCTGGCGGCCGCGTACTGGCGGCGCTGGGTGGCCGCCGGCGAGGAGTCCCTGCGCGGGCTGGAGCGCCGCGCCGCGCCGCCCGGCTGGACGTGCGCCTTCCAGAGGTACGTCCGGCCGACCAACGAACCGACCACTGTGCGGCCACGCGCGCCAGCGCCGAGACACCCCACTAACGATCTATACATATAATAATTAGACGACCAGATGGCCTAGTGGTTAGAGAACCTGACTAGGAAGCTTGAGGTCCCGGGTTCGATTCCCGTGTCGGGGCAGATGTTTGTATGTAAAATACGAATGTTTGTTCTCGGGTCTTGGGTGTTTCATATGTATTTAAGTATGTATCTATCTATATAAGTATGTTTATCCGTTGCCTAGTACCCATAACACAAGCTTTGCTTAGCTTACTTTGGGACGGGGTCAATTGGTGTGAATTGTCCCGTGATATTTATTTATTTATTTAATAATTAAAAAAAACCGGCCAAGAGCGTGTCGGACACGCCCGAGATAGGGCTCCGTGGCCATTACGAAAAAATCAAGTAATATCTTTCAAAGGATTTCGTATGTAAATAAATAAGTAAATAAATATTAGGGGACAATCTTACACAAATCGACCTAGTCCCGAACTAAGCAAAGCTTGTACTATGGGTACTAGACGACTATATAGATAAATAAATACTTAAATACATAGAAAACATCCATAGCTCAGGAACAAATATTCGTGCTCATCACACAAATAAATGCCCTTACCGGGATTCGAACCCAGGACCTCTTTCTTCGTAGGCAGGGTCATTACCAACTAGGCTAAAGCGATCGTTAAAACCACAGCTTAGATTTTGTACCTCTTCGTTTACACTACATCAACTTAATCTATTCTAGAACAATTTAAAGCTAAAACGTAGCTCTACTATTTATTTGGTTATATTTTACAATATAGTTGGGTGTCTCAGTACGCTCGCTATTCTCACTCAAAACTCTAAAAATAATCTACGAATTCCTCAAAAGATCCAGACACTTCTGGATACACCGGGCTTTCAATATACCGATGGACAAAACCTTTGGAGAATATCTTACGGGCCATTCAAAATGTACGAGTTTACATAACTGGCTAGACTTTGAAATAGTACTTCAATTAATTAAAAAGCAATTGGACATTATTCGATAGTTATTTTTGTGAACTTGTATGCATTTAAACGTTTATTCAATGAAAGTATCTGCTGACGTATTCGTAACATTCGATACTGCAAAGTCTGGTTATACTTATTTGATCCTAAAGGGTGACTTTGGCTATTGGGATAACTCGCTCTATAGGTCATTTTGACTATCGCGCACGCTTGCTATTGCATTCATCATCTCTTGCCGTCACCATCTTATACCATTTGACAGAAAGAAATAATAAATACGATGCCAAGCGCCCGCGATAGATAACAATAGATGGTTTTTTATGACACATTGCCATATGGTTGATTTAGCTGCCCACCATTTTATGCGTCTTAGTAGAAGGTCTACCTTTCTTATAGGTACGCACTCTTACTCTTAGATCAAGAGTCAACTAACTCAAAGTAAGACCCCATTTTAATTTAGACTTTTACTTTCAGGAGGGTCTAAATTAAAATGGTTTATTATTGTGAGTTACTTGGCTCTATGTGGTTAAAATTACTCTTGATTTGGTCAAAGTCCCCGACCTTAAGGTAACCAAAGACTACTTTCATTGTCTACAGCCTTTGTAAGAAATATTTTCTATCGGTAGTTCGTGATGTACGTTACTAATGCTAATGACAAAATCGTCAAGTGATAAACTGTGTTGTTCTAAAGACTTTAATTGTCGTGTTTGTTGGTTTGTGTGTAAAAATTTGCGCTGTGCGTTGGATTTTGCAGTGGGAAATGCAACGCACAACGCATTTTGATTTTGTTTCGAAATTTTCAGCTCCGAATCGTCAGAATTTCTGAGTATTTTGTGTCGTTTGCTCTTTGTAAATTGTCCTCTCATCTTGTACCTACTTTTGAAGTATGATGGATATCAACGCACAGCGCAGGTTTCCAGTGGTTTCGTTTCTCAAGTAATACTGGGTGGCTTTATACAGAAACCTTTAGGTGTATTTTCTTGGGTGTCATTGCATATTCATTCTGTATCATGTACCTTGTTGTAGTTGACGTTAATTGTAGTATTTTTGACAGAGAATTTTGTAATATTATCGTTGTATTATCAGAACTCGGTAATGTTTTCTAGATTAGCGATTTTGTCATTTGCCATGAATCATGTAAAAATTTAACAAATTAAAAGTATCAAGATAATTATTTAATGATCACTAAACAAGGATTATTTGACTCGAATACTGATATTAACAAAATCTGTGATATAAAACTGTGATATTGTTTAATAAAACATTTTAAATTGACCTCTAAGAGTTTATTTTACGGTGGTAAAACCCTTAAATTTTAGTTCCGTTTTGTATATTGAAATTAAAAACTCGGATTTTCTTAACTACGCAATAAATAAGTAGTGATGTCAAGACTAAAGATTCGGAAGAACCTGTCGCAAGCTTCGTGGGCAGTCTACGCGCCGGGGAGTCTGGTGAGAAAAAATATATTTGTGTTTACATTTAATCTTCAAGATAAAGTGCTTTGATCATTTTCAGAAGCTGTCGGTCCCTGACCCGGTTCTAGATGGAGATTGTGCCTATTTTAAAGTGAAATTAGGTTAAAATAGACACAACGGATCCCGCGGGCTTAAGTATAATGTGATTTTATTCGTTCTGTTTACTAAGTTGGTTAATTTTAAGTGATGCCTGTACGTCTTGCCTCTGGGAACTTGAAATCGAGAGTCCAATTCACATAAGTTTCTTTAGGCGACTTACCAAAATAGCGATAGGCAATTCAAACATTATCGTGGTCATTTTGATAATGCCTCATGCCCAACTAAGTAAAGAGAATAAGAGCATTAAAAGGTTAAAGAAAACAGGTTTATAAAAATAATCTGACAAATCTGTCATACTAGATGCCATGCCGTTGTATGTTATATTTTTGCCTCGCTAAAATACTTTTAAATTTAGCCACTTTTTCTGACTCGCATGTTCTATCAAAGACCATATCAAAGATGGTAGAAGCAAATTGTCCCTCCACTTATTACGTTTCATTCATCCAATGTTTAAGAATAAATCTTGACAGTCTTTTTACGACTTTGTACTTACATTTTTTCATCAACCTCGTATGACAATAATAATTATGTTCCCTTCACTAATGTGTTACACTCGTTGCTCGCGCGGCAATAACTTCGTCCTTGCCCACCATACAAGCAAAATACCAGTGAAATATGAATCAAATGTAAATAGGAAAAAGATGTAAATTAGTTTTTTTTTTACTTGAACGAAACAAAGTAAATGCAACTCTGTTCCAATTTAGAATGATATAAATTCCTTTGAAAAAGGGATGTTCTTAATAAAGCACATTGGGCAGGACGAGGATAAGCAAAGTCATTCAATTTAGGCTAGCTATATCAAGCACTTCTGAAAGTCAAAGATACTATTATAGGTTCGGAAAAACCCTGTTGAGATGAATTCGGCAAGAAACTCGACAATAATATTTTTTCAAAACAGATCTACAAGGCTACTTTTACCATCCCAAGAATTTAACAAAACTAATTTATAGATACATATGCTATTTGAAGCTAGGAACTGTAACATAGCCTTAGATATTAGTGTCTTACGTTTTATTGCCTACGTTTTAAATCGATAGTAAGTCTAAATCACAAAGCTCCTAGTTTCTACGGTCAAAAGCGGGGCTAAAGCAGATGGAAAGCGTTGCGGGTCTGGCTAAGTACACTATAGAAAACATAACTTTAATTTCAATACCTGATGAAAAAACCCGCCTGTATAATTCCCGTTCCCATGAGAATTCCGAGAAAATATATATCCTATGTCACTCGCGGAACTGAGACAAATCTAATGACACCTCACACTTCAAAATCCATTGAGCCGTTAGGCTGCAGGCAGGGCGTGCCAAAGAATGATACATACATACGCTCGAAAAACATAACCCTCCTTCGACAGTCGGGTGATAATATATTAATCAAAAACTTATGCATTTTCCGCCATCTGTAAAATTGGATTTATATGAAACAGTTAAGACTGCACGTTTTTTTACGCGCCCCGTATAAGAGGAGTTAAATATCTTACATACTGCATTAAAGTAGGTATTAGTAACAACATAGTTCTTCTTCTAAGAATGGATAAGCTGTTGTTCATGACGCACTCCTAACGCACTGACGACAGCACCGTAGGCGGCGAGTGTTTGACATTAGTACCTACTAGCATTTTTAAACTAAAGATCTAGAATGTTCTCTCGCTCTTACGTTCCCATCGGCCAAGGGCTTCGAGACTCCACGACGGTTGTTAGTACCCCACGTGTTTGCAGGTCGGAGGGCCGCTACCGCTACCGGCGCGAGAGTGACGGGCTCACGCAGTGGGAGTACCCGGCGGCTGCGCATTGCGACATGGAGATATGCACCACGCCGCCGCCCGAGGAGCCCAAGGTACGTTCGACGATTATATTAAATAAAATAAGAGCATTTCTAAAAAACAGTTTCTAAAAAAAGCTCAATTGCATTCACGCTACTTACCTGTAAATTTCTATGCGATGCGGAGTCCAAAATTAAATGTAAGAAGTTTTTGAGAAATACTAATAAGTGCTCGGTGGTCGGCTCATAGCTGGGCATGCCGCTTATAGAAGCTCGGCGGGGCGCTCATTGGAACTTGGCTTGCCGCTCATAGCTCGGCAGGTCGCTCATAGTTCGGTGAGCCGCTTATAGAAGCTCGGCGGGGCGCTCATTGGAACTTGGCTTGCCGCTCATAGCTCGGCAAGTCGCTCATAGTTCGGTGAGCCGCTTATAGAAGCTCGGCGGGGCGCTTATACACCGTGAAATTTTAGTGGTTGTTTTCCCGAAACGAGGTGATTTAGTTTCGATTGTACAATCGATTTATAATTACTATTTTGACTAGAGTCAAAATTGGATTTTTGACTCTAGTCAAAATAGTAATTATAAATCGATTGTACAATCGATACTAAATCACCTCGTTTCGGGAAAACAACCACTAAAATTTCGCGGTGTAGATGCTTGGCGGGCCGTTTATAGAAGCTCGGTGGGCCGCTCTTAGAAAGTCGGCGGGCCGTTCATAGCTCGGCAAGCCGCTTGTACAAGCTCGGCGGGCCGCACATTGTTGAGCGGGCTGCTCATAGCTGGGCAGGCCGCTCTAAGACGGTTGGTGGGCCGCTCCTAGGACTCGGCGGGCCGCTCATAGCAAGGCGGGCTGCTCATAGCTCGACAGGCCGCTTATAACTTGGCGAGCCGCTCATAGAAGCTAGGCGGGCCGCTCTTATAAGCTCGGTGGGCCGCTTATAACTTGGCGAGCCGCACATAGAAGCTAGGCGGGCCGCTCTTAGGAACTCGGCGGGCTGCTTATAGCTCGGCGGGCCCCTCATAGGTAGTCGGGGGCCGCTCATAGAAGCTCGGCGGGCTGCTCATAGATGCTCGGCGGGCCGCTTATAGAAGCTTGATGTGCCGCTTATAGAAGCTCGGTGTGCCGCTCTTAGGAACTCGGCGGGCTGCTTATAGCTCGGCGGGCCCCTCATAGGTAGTCGGCGGGCCGCTCACAGAAACTCGATGGGCCGCTCATAGATGGTCGGCGGGCCGCAACGGTTACCGTTTGTTTAATCTGCCAGGTGGCGCAGGAGCCGCCGCCGCTGCCGCCGCTGCCGCCGCCGGCGCCGGCGCCGAGCCCGCCGGGCGGCTGGGCGCGCGCCGGCACGCCGCCGCCGCCGCCCGCGTGGCACGACCCGCCGCCGCCCGGGTGCGACGAGCCGCCGCCGCTGCCGCCGGCAAAGGTTAAACACCAAACATACTGTTCGCTGTGTGCGCGATGACAGCGCCCCTAGCGGCCACAATAGGGATGTTGACACCACCAATCAACTGACGTTCTTTTTATGAGCTGTCGAAACACAATCTCCCATAGAGTTTGACGACCAGATGGCCTAGTGGTTAGAGACCCTGACTATGAAGCTTGAAGTCCCGGGTTCGATTCCCGTGTCGGGGCAGATATTTTTATAAAAATACGAATGTTTGTTCTCGGGTCTTGGGTGTTTACTATGTATTTAAGTATGTATCTATCTATATAAGTATGTTTATCCGTTGCCTAGTACCCATAACACAAGCTTTGGCTAGCTTACTTTGGGACTTCGTCAATTGGTGTGAATTGTCCCATGATATTTATTTATTTTATTTATTTAATGACAATAGCGACATATGACGTAACTTGTTCGCATACTCAATCAACTAACTATTTATTTGTTTTAAAGCAACAAAAAAATCTAATTTTGCATTTAATCGAACATTAATCTGGCTTTCAGGGCTGAAATAAAGCTTTTTTTTGCTGGAGTCTTGTCTTCAAATTCTTTTTTAATGGTGTCAACATCCCTATTATTGTGGAGTTAAGATCTATATTTCACAAGAAATACACGACATACAAACTGAAACAAAAAGCACAGAAAAAAAACTCACTCTTTAAAAAAAATACAAAAAGACTCCAAAAACCAATCTTGCTTGAGTTAAGATCTGTCAAACTATAGCAACTCTTGTTTGATAACGATCTTAGGGTTGTTTTTCAGGGAAATTATATGAAAATATGTAATAAGTTTGTGCATATCATAATAAGTGATTTTTCCACGTAAATGGAAGAATGAATGTTATAACACTTCGCTGCTTTGCTAAAAAACCGGCCTAATTCGAAATGATACGCTGTGTAACTGAATAATTTAATTATTGCAAATAAGGTGGATAGTTACACAGCGTGTCATTTCGAATTAGGCCGGTTTTTTAGCAAAGCAGCGACTTACGGGATATGAAGCGATAAAAAATGAAAGAATGAAAGAAAGAAAGAAAATACATTTATACTTAATAATGTTAGTATGGAAATTCTATGAAAATATAGCAGTTTGACACATGACCCGCCAGAGCTACTTCACATTTCAGCCACATCGCGCGCTGCGATCGATTTAACTTTTCCCACCACCCCACTCATAAATAAAATATAATATTTTTCTCAAACATCCAAGGAAATGTGGTCCTTATAGTCGTGACAATAGAACACGAAGTATGCCATTGTATAGCAGTTGAGGAAGATTCGTTCTAATTTCAAATTATACGACAATAATGGAATTTTATACAAACATTGCTGGCCAAGGCCAACAAAGAGATTGTCTTTTGTTTTAGTGGGTCGTATTTTCTTTTATTGACTATCAATGACATACTGCCAATTAAGAAAAATTTAGTTTGTGAATTTACTTTTTAATATCTTACTTGGCTAGATTTAATAAAATAAATAAGGATTGGCGTTTATTGTTAACAATTTATTAAAATAACCAATTAATAAGGTCGTAATTTTTTAATAAATATAAATCATCTCAAGATTTTGAGTCAAAAACATTAACTGGAACAGCTTACAAATAAATTGCTGGAAAAAAAATATTTTGGCGGGAATCAAAAAAAAAAACAATTTGAATTAAATATGAATATATAAGTTGAACATTCGTGTCATTTCCTTGGATTTATTTGAGAAAAGCACTATACAAGCCTTGGCCACAAACAGGGATTGCCGGCCTCGTATCTCTAGATGGCCTCGTTAACACTCGGCCATCTATTACTACTCGGCCGGCAATCCCCTATTTCGCGGCCGCTGCAGTAATGTACTATTATTTTATGGCTGGAATGATGATGCTGATGATTTACAATCGATCGTAACTCATGCTTAGTACACTAACTTAACCTATTTCGCTTTTCACCAGGAGCCGAAGAAAGAAATCGGCGACGAGCTACTCTCCTTCTACAGTGACATAGCCGAGCTAGAGAAGACGTCAGGCCCCCAGACTGCATCCAATTCGCCGGAGCCGCCGCCGCCCCCGGAAATCGTCAGGGAAGCCGTCCTGATCGACAGGGAAAAGGAGATCGAGAGAGAGAAGGAAAAAGACCCGAAGGTTGCCAAGAAAAAGTCCAAGGTTAGTGCGCCGTTTTATTATTTAGAAAAAAGATAGAAATAAAATAAATAAATAATAAATATTAGGGGACAATCTGACACAAATCGACCTAGTCCCAAACTAAGCAAAGCTTGTACTATGGGTACTAGACGACGATAAACATACTTATATAGATAAATAAATACGTAAATACATAGAAAACATCCATGACTCAGGGACAAAATAAAAATTCGTGCTCATCACACAAATGAATGCCCTTACCGGGATTCGAACCCAGGACCTCTTGCTTCGTAGGCAGGGTCACTACTAACTAGGCTAAAGCGGTCGTCATGTGTTTGACATTGTGTTTGACATGACATGTTTCTTTTATAAGTCTGCAAGCGCTTTTGGAAAGACCATAATTGGCAAAAATTATGCGCCACAAGAAACTTAGTACAAAGATTTTTTTTTAAACAGTTTACATTTTTTCATACACACACACAACCCCAAATGCATTATTCAGAGAAAATTCACTAAATACATAGATACAAGACAAAATTTTACGACCCAGTGTAAATAGCATAGCATAACCAGAACACTACTCCACAGGCACGATTTCATTGACTGAGACATCTGTATAGGGTCTCCAAGTCAAATAACTGTGTGAAATTCGAAAGTCATGTTAAGCTGCGTACGGATTGCGCGTACATTTGTACTCTTAGTCGATTACGCGTGTCCTGGAACGCCATGTCCGTACTTGCAGCTACGCGTACACTCTATCTAAGCGTAGCTGCAAGTACGGACATGGTGTTCCAGGACACGCGTAATCGACTACTCGTACAAATGTACGCGCAATCCGTACGCAGCTTAAGAAAATGTTAAGATGTCTTGCCACGTCTTAGGCAAACCTAAAATGACAGGCACATTGTTATATGGCATATTTTATAAAATTTTATTTATGCATAATATTTTACATTGTAGTATTAAACTATTGTAATGTTTTTTGATTTGATATAAAATGACTTTCTACCACATAATTCATGCGGCGCATTCTTCTTGTCAAACGGTCTTTCCAAATGAGCTAGTAGCATATCAAAAACATGTAAAAGAGCCATTTGCTTGCTGATTAAACGATTTAAATTCACGTCATGTTCAATGATTGTCCAAGCTTTTGTTTTTTTTAATATAGCTTCATTAATACTGTTTTAATATTTGCTTTTTTCCGCAGGTCAAAATATCGGCTTCCATCGGCTTGAAACAAAAAACGGTATCCAGCATGGTGGCGAAATGGCAGCAGGTTGCTGACGAAATACATTCAGATTAGAACAGTTATACGATGCCTAACTGTTCCACGGACTTGTCTTCAACTGGATTGTGTTTTTAAATTAATCCAGTATATTTCAGCAGATAGGTTAGTTTGACTTAACATCCCTTTAACCCTTTATAAGGCCCCATTTACTGGAGCATATTACCACAGAATCAAAAGAAGCTATCGAACATACCTGAACCTGACAAAGGATATTTTTAAAGCTAGTCGTATTTTCAATAATTACAATGGAAATTGTGACGTATAGTGTAATCAATAAGGTTGAAATTCCAACTCAATGCATGTGGTCGCTAAATCGACTCTGCCTTATAAAGGGTCAAAGGTTTTCAACGGAATATTTGATTAAAAATATAGGCAATTCTTTGACGAATTGTACCTTGAACATTGTACATTATGGAGACATGTTAGGCTGGCATAGTCACACAGGTGCACTACAGCCTCGAAAAAAAAATAGAAAAAAAATGGAGACATGTCAACTACGATTTAAAAATCTTCAAAAATATTTACTAAGGTGATCAGTCAAAATAACCTAACCACCGAAATATTCTGGCTAAATTTTAAAACACTTCTTCGTACTTGTGTCCTATGTCCCTAATGAGGGATAACGGGAACACATCATCATCATCATCATCTTCGTACTTATGTCATCCACTTCAATATCGGTCCGGGAACTGTTCCTTTTGACATGCAATGTGTTATACTCATACAAAATTGAATGAGAGAAGCCGCGAGATTGAATTGAAATTAGGATGATCTATTGTTTTGAGATCAAACTTCTATTTTTATCAACATTAAAATCATAAAACTTGTCTGAATTTTATGTAATGAAGTGATATATTATGTAAATCGACAGAAGACACAACTATGTAGCTGTTTACGAAACAAGAAGCTTCAGTTTCACTACGTAAAATCTGCATAGCGTTATTGATTATAGCTAAACCGTTTACACGAGTCATAATATTCCACGCCGCTGACATATACGGTCAAGCGCAAAAATATGTATAAATAAATAAATAAATAAATAAATAAATATTAAGGGACAATCTTACACAAATCGACCTAGTCCCAAACTAAGCAAAGCTTGTACTATGGGTACTAGACGACGATAAAAATACTTATATAGATAAATAAATACTTAAATACATAGAAAATATCCATAACTCAGGAACAAATATTCGTGCTCATCACAGAAATAAATGCCCTGACCGGGATTCGAACCTAGGACCTCTTGCTTCGTAGGCAGGGTCACTACCAACTAGGCTAAAGCGGTCGTTACACGTCAATGTATACGTCAACAAGGTGTCGAAAATATCTAAACAACTCTATGTCATTAATCATAAGGTTGATGTTCACATATTTTGACGCAATGACTGTGAACCTACATATTTATGCTTTCGACTGTACCTACAAAAAAAGTCAAATCGAGACCTTCCGATGTAAGAAGTCTCCTAAAACCGACGAAACCTAGCTATAGGTAACGCCACGAGAGTTCAGGCGAATGATTACACACAGCTACATAATGTACTGATTGCAATTAAAGTAGTGATGAATGAAATGAGTGAGTGAATGAAAATGTGAGTTATATGATCTTATGGTGAACTACCTACGCAATACTATGCATATTATAATTTTCGAGCCCCTGTACCGCGCGGACGAGGACTCATTGAAACGGTTTAGCTATAGGCTTTATTATACTTGTGTTGTAGTGGTTGTTGTGTTTGCACCTCATAAGGAAGCTCAAAGTCACCCAAAGAGCGATAGAGCGAGATGTTCGGAGTTTATCTGCATGATCGAATCAGAAATGAGGACTACGGAAAAAAAAAATCGATGTCACTTTTTTGGGTGAAACTGATCTTTTAACGCCATCTATCGTCTTATTGGTTTATTATTTTTATTTATTTATTTACTATGGTTTGCCAACAGGTAATATACTAAAATACCGCACAGAGACACGTGGGACGTGGTCTCCGCCTCGTCTCCTCTGTCTGCTTTGGATCGCGACGTTTCTAAACATTTAGTATGAAAACTGATAAGGGGCGCCGCGACTGCCACTCGCCCTCGTCCCACGTCTCTTCTGTGGTTTGTTCCTGAAGGTGCACTTCCTTGGAAGATGCACTATCTCAAAGATGTAGTCGTTTATAGTCAAAATTTTATAAGCTGGGCGTTTAGAACTGCAGAACTCATCTGGTAAAGATAACATTGTTTTCGTTTGTTCTATTATGGACGCACGATCCACCTGCGTACCGCTTACAATGACAAAAGGCCTTTCTTAATGAGTTAAGCTTTTGCAATTTCAACCTTGTAGCTTAGAGAAGACGGTAGCTATTTGTTTGCATTTTTTGTTACCTACTTGTTCTGATTTGTTATTAGCGGTAGGCTTCAACAAACGAGAACAATGTTATCTTTACCAGAATGAGTTCTGCAGTCCTAAATCCCCAGCTTATAAAATTTTAACTATACAAGATGTTAGGAGGCCCCCGTGTAAGAAGGGCACTCATACAGTGACAATTGACATTACTTTCGTTCGATTAATCCATGCTAGCTTTTGTGAAGCGAATTATAATATGAATAGCACATTTTAATCCTTAAATCGATACCGGCAATATATTTGCCGTCAAACAGGATTCAAAGCCGATTCAAATTAGCAACATTTAACGGTCCAAAATCGAATGTACATAACAGGGTTGTCAAATGGTTTAAAGTCGACAGCGGAGGCGTGGCGGTGCGGTGGCGGTGACGGTTGTAACGGGTACGGTACCGCACAACCGTTCCTACAATGTAGAATATTACAACCGTCACCGCCACGCCTCCGCTGTCCGTGCGTTTGGAGCTTAAGGGTTAAAGCTGCCCCGGTCTTCGGTAGCTAATGGACGTGGGTGGTCCTACAGTTGCATAGATATCGGACGTTCTGCCTTTTCTATTTAATTTTAAATGTCTTTTTGTACGAATGTATGTGGAATTGAGATATGCATTTTGTATCTGTACAGTTTATATTTAGGCTAGCTTATATTTAACATTAGTTACTTGTACATAAATAATAAAATAACTGAAGATAAATACGTGTTTTAATTTTTATTATTTATGATGTCGTAGGAAACCTTAGGGTCTCCAAATTCATCAGCGCGGAATCGGCTTCAGCCGATGGGAAAACCTTTAAGGGCCTACCGAGTTTTTCGCGCTAATCGATTTCGGGCGTGGGGCCGCGTGGGGGAGGCACGATGGCTCAAGATAGGTTGTTTGGACTGCGCGTGTTTTTGGGTATTTTCATCTTACTACTAAAACAAATACATATTTTAAAAATGTCGCAAAACTACGCCCTAGAAAACATCTTGTTTTATTAACATTCAAAAAGTCATGTCATGACCTGCCGTGCAGTATTAGCGCCGTACCACGAATTTATTTTATTTTTTAGAGACGACTGGATTTTTTTTCTATCGAGCGAACCGTAAGTAGTTAATCGTGTTTTGATAAACACTTGTCATTAGAGTGAATCCTCAAATATCTTACACATGAATTTCAAAGACTATATAGCTATAGCAAAGATACAGCACGAGATTAAATGAATACAATAAATGCGCGAAAAACACGGAAGGCCCTTAACACCTACCTACTACGATATTTGTAAATGGTTGCTAGAAAAAAATACCATAAAGGACGCTGGGAGAAAATTACGTCTGAACAGAACTTAAAAGTAACTCATTAAGTCTATCAACAATAATATAACTAATATTATTATTATAATTTTTTTTAAGGTATTTATTTAGGAAACAAACAGTCACAACATAAATCAACTTAAGTAACAACAAACAGACCTTAAGTTCCATAGAAAATAAACAAAATACATAGTTAATTAACAAATCGAAACAGGGTAGGTGTTAGGCACCATCTTAAATATCTTATCTGTCACCATACAGGGACTTGAAAACATCGATAAGTAAATAATACATGCATGATACGGTAGGGAATTTAAACTGGTGTACAAAAACAATATAAAATATTGTCGCTACGGTAGTTACATTAAAGTTTACGTGCAAATAATGTATAGTTGCTGGTTACTTCGAAGAAACATACAATATATTTATTAAGAAAAGATTGAACTTCGCAGAATGCTAGAGTATTTACCAAATGATAGTGAAAAAATATCAAGATTAGAGAATTTACAATTATAATCACGACATGCTCGTCGGAAGAAAGTATGTTTGGCAAAATTTTAACCACAAAAACTTATATGGAAAGTTTGGGGATAGCGAGTGGGAATACGGCGATTATTTATTTTATTAGCAGTACGGCTGCTCACCGAATCTAAGATCCACACGCCACTGTTGGTGTATGTAAGCGATTAAGAATTTCGGGGGAGTCGGTTGGATGCGACGTGGTTCAAATGGTAGAACACCCGTTGGGGCGCATACCCAGGAGACGTGGGTTCGAATCCCACCGGTGCACCCGAAAAACTTTTTCGCTTTTAAATAATAATATAACTGTTGTAAATCCGTAGTCCTCGCGCGGGACCAGTGCAGATTGAGAACTTGACTCAGGACGACTTCGTCCACAGTCCATTTCGTCATCTTCTCATAACGTCCTCATTGTTATTTGGTCTGCAGTTCTGATTCGACAACATTCCTATAACGTCACTTTCCTATCTTGTCCGCTTTCCCACGTGAGCCACAGTACCAACTCGTCTACTTTTCTATTTCGACCACAGTGTCAACTCGTTATCATTCTTATTTGGACTATAATCAGGGTGGTTTCACTCCGCAGTTTAGGTATGTTCGGCCGGCGCTCCTCCCGGGAGGAGTATGGCAGTAGGTTGTCGCGCGGCCTTCAGTTCGCACGCTAGCCGCGTCGCGCGTAATTAAGCATCTTTTTTTTCTGTGATTTTTGCAACAAACAATGGCTTCTAAACGATATTATAAAAAACTTACTTACATACTAAAGGTAGTTTACTGAATTAATACACACTGTTATCTTTCTTGATTTATATACCTACCAAATATGGGCGAGTGCGGGAACCCTGTGCCCTTGGTTTCGGATCAGCGGTGCCCAACGGAATATGAACGCTCGTATCACACGATAAGTTTTAATTTCGCGTGCACGCAGTAGGAGTAGGAAACTTTTTATACCTAAAGTTGACCTTTGTTCGAGAGTGATCCTTCTGTACGTTAGTACTATTACTTATTTTGTGCTATAATGCTAACTCGTCAACATTTCTATTTATACCAAGCAGCACTGTGGTCGATAAAGTAATTGGACGAGTTGGCACTGGTGACCAAGTAGGTAGTACTGTGGCCGATATACGAAAGTGGACGAGTTGGCACTGTGGTCGAAATAGGAATGTAGACAAAATCGGATATTGACGATAACAGAAAATGGATGAGTTAGGAACGTGACGATTTGGAAATAGGGATGTTGACACCATTAAAAAAGAATTTGAAGATACGACTCCAGTAAAAAAACGCTTTATTTCAGCCCTGAAAGCCAGATTAATTTTCGATTAAATGCAAAATTAGATTTTTGTTGCTTTAAAACAAATAAATAGTTAGTTGATTGAGTATGCGAACAATGACGTCATATGGCGCTATTGTCATTCAAACTCTATGGGAGATTGTGTTTTGACAGCTCATAAAAAGAACGTCAGTTGATTGGTGGTGTCAACATCCCTATTGTAGGCTGACGACATGGCACTGTGGATGATTTATTTTTTATTTTTAAATGGGACTGCGGACAAAGTCATCCTGAGCCGAGAAATGTAAATGAAATTTCGCACATAAATTCCGAAAAACTCAGATCTGCGAACTCAGGCTCGAACCCACGACCCTCTGCTTGAGAGGAGTCTAACTACTAGGCCACCCACGGCTTCTTTTCCTCTTATTCCAACCGCGATATTTTGGTCCTGCTCAGTATTACTGACAGAGCGACGAGGGTCCTCCTTGCTGGTGACATCCCTGATTACTCTCATACAACTTTATTTATGCTGGTTGATCCGTTGAAATGAACCGTAAGGATACAGGGTCATAATGTTTTGGAATAGGGCGGCGGTCGTGCGTGAACGATCCCTTATTTTGTTATTTGGTTGTAATTTGTAATTGTTTTCGGCTATTTCTGGACGCTGATGATATGGTGTTAGATGTTAATATTCGCAGGTATTCGGGAAGTAGTAGGCTGTGCTCAGACCAAACTGACTGTCAGCCGCCGAAAGTGAGCGAGCGTTACGCAGTTTATTGTATTTCCATATATACATATTAATTTTTTCGTTCACACCTAACCGACAATACGCTGTAATGTTTTTTTCATATTAACACTGGGGCTCAGTGAGCCTGCTCACATTCGGCTGCTGACTGTACGTTTGGTTTGAACACGGCCGTAGTAATAAAATTCCATTCAAAAGTAACTAAATGAGATTTTGTTAAAACTTTTATTTTTAATACGTTTTGCTGGCTATATTTGGACCGTCATCCAGACGGTCACTATTTGAAAACTGTCTGCAATTTATTTAATTAATTAATTACACTCATACAGCTAATATTGGCTGGGGATGACTTCGTCCAAAGTCCCATTTCGTCTCCTTCTTAAATCGCCCACAGTGCCATGTCGTCAGCCTACTATTCCTAACTCGTCCTTCCAAACTCGTCCACTATCTGATAGCGTGATTTTGGTCAAACGCAAGGATATCCATACTAATATATTATAAATGCGAAAGTGTCTGTCTGTTAGCCCTCTTCAAGCTTAAACCGCTACCGTTATACGAAAAGTACCTACAAATAGATACAATTTTGTAGTTAACTTTCGTGTCACACTGAAAAACTTTCATATAAATTTTAACTAACGCCCGTTAAAGTGGCCAACTTTTTGAACTCCATCCATTATTAATTTCATTAGGTACTCATTACTTCACTTGTCGCTTTTCTGTTTTAAGTAACACCTTTCCGACCAAACGTCAATTACTTGGCTGTTGCTTATACCATCACAGCTAAACTAGACAGCGAGTCCAGTCATTATGGTTTATTATCAGTGAATCGATATGGCGAATGAGAACGGCGAGCCGTGACAATCAAGACGCCGCTGTATTAGTTGTTACACAAGGAAATTAATTACAGACGGGCGCGCTGCGACACAGCGGCCAAGAACGTGTCGGTCAGCGTTCCCAGATTTTTTTGGACAAAGCGGGTTTCTTAAAGCTTTTGTCGAGCAATCCCCCAAAAACGGGATTTAGCCGCACATTTAGCTTTGGGCTAACAATTGGGACGTCCGGCCAAAATCGGGACGTCTAGCAACGCGGGTGTCGACCCACTCGCAGTGGGTGTGTAATGATAGATATAACAACATTTGGTATAATTGTAACATTTGGTATAATACTACATTTGACATAATTCGATTTACACGAGAAGTAAACATTCTACGATTCTTTTATAAAATAAACTAACCTAACCTAACCTAATGCATATCAAATAGAATTAATATCAATCCTCCGAAGTTTCCTTTTTGAGTAAATCGCATTATATCAAATGTAGCATTATACCAAATGTTACAGTTATATCAAATGTTGTTATATCTATCGAGGCGCACCCCTCGCAGTGGAGGGTTTCGTACTAACACGCGACAAATCTATACTAATATATAAAGCTGAAGAGTTTGTTTGTTTGAACGCGCTAATCTCAGGAACTACTGCTCCGATTTGAAAAATTCTTTCAGTGTTAGATAGCCCATTTATCGAGGAAGGCTATAGGCTATATATTATCACGCTAACACCAATAGGAGCGGAGCGGAGCGGAAGAATGTTTCCAAATCGGGGGTTTTGGAAGTAAAACTTCTATATCTCGGGAACTACTGCTCCGATTTGGAAAATTCTTTCAGTGTTAGATAGCCCAGTTAGATAGGGCGGGTTGGGAGCGGTTGGGGGGGGCGGGTTGAGAGCGGGTTGAGGGCGGGTTGAGAGCGGGTGGGGGGACGAGTAGGGAGCGGGTTGGGGGTGGATTGGTAGCGGATTGGGAGCGGGTTGGGGGCGGGGTGAGAGCGAGTTTGAGGCGGGTTGGGAGGGGGTTGGGGGCGGGTTAGGAGCGGGTTGGGGGCGGGTTGAGAGCGATTTGGAGGCGGGTTGGGATTGGGTTGGGGGCGGGTTAGGAGCGGGTTGGGAGCGGGTTGGGAGCGGGTTGAGGGCGTGTTGGGGGCGGGTTGGGGGCGGGTTGGGGGCGAGTTGGGAGCGGGTTGGGGGCGGGTTAGGAGCGGGTTGGGGGCGGGTTGGGAGCGGGTTGAAAGCGGGTTGGGGGCGGGTTGGGGGCGAGTTGGGGCTGGGTTGGGAGCGGGTTGGGGCCGGATTGGGGGCTGGTTGGTTTATTATGAAGTTTCACTTCTTCCGGAAGGATCTAAGGAGAGCCATAATTGATGAAAAAGCAAATTGGATAAAAAAATAAGCTGCCCAAATTACTAATATTCAATAAATATATGTCACTAGTCACTTGACACCAATTAACAGTCAATTGATTATCAGTGAATCAATCGGGCAAATGAGAGCGGCGGGCCGTGACAATCAAGACGCTCCGCTGTATTAGTTGCTACACACGGAAGTGAATTGCAGACGCGTGCGCTGCGACAAAAAAGAAACCAAGTGGGTGTCGTCCACTGGCAGTATAGGATTCCGTACTAACGCGACAAATATTAAATTTATAAATAAATATCACGGGACAACTTGGCTAATATACGTCCCACTGAGGACATTGATTTCTTTTCAGAATGAAAGGGCTTACCTGTAGTTCCCATGCGGGCCCAGCGCGGGTTGGGAACTTCATACACCCCATTAAATTATCATATCACCTACCATCATCATTTTCACCAGTGGAGTGGAGACCACGGACTGGCAAGAACAGCTCGGGACGTCCACCAAAGAGATGGATGAATGATTTGGTGAAGGCCCCAGGTTCAAGTTGGACGCAAGCCGCTTCCAACCGTATATATTGGGTATCGATGTAGGAGGCCTATATCCAAAACAGTGGACGTCCAACGGCTGAAAAATGATGATCATGACATAAATTCATTTTGGTCATTTTTGTGATTGATTAAATATGATGTTATTACAATCCCATTTTGACGATTAATTTTTTTTATATATATTAGAGGGGGCAAACGAGCAGTCGGGTCACCTGATGGAAGCGATCACCGTCGCCCATGGACACCCGCAACACGAGGGGAACTATTCATCATCATCATCATTTCAGCCGTAGGACGTCCACTGCTGGGCATAGGCCTCCCTCATTGATGGCCAATCATTAGGATTGGAAGCGATATGCATCCACCCTGGACCTGCGGCCTTCACCAAATCGTCCGTCCGTCTCGTTGGTGGACGTCCCACGCTCCGCTTGCCAGTCCGTTGTCTCCATTCCAAAACTTTTGGGCCCCAACGGCCATCTGTTCTGCGTGCTATATTGGCCTGCCCATTGCCATTTCGACGAGCTAATCCGTTTGGCTATATATGTATGGGACTATTGGGATCATTTATTTCACATTTACCTACATTATGTACCGATTGTTCCATAATATATGGAACTAGAAGTATGGAACTCCTAGGATATACCCGTAATAATCATTGGATGGTGTAAGGTTTAAGAGCGGTCAAAACGCTCGAAAAACCCTAAGCTCGTCCCGAACGAACGCCCCGTATATGTATATAAAGTAACTCGTACCTACCTTATTTACGAGTTACTATCGGCTATTTGCGCCGCACGCCGCCGCCCGCTCGATACCGGACTAATGAAGTTACCCGCACTGTCTTCTAAATCATTCCGACTTCGGGAAAGGTCGTTCTTGCTACACCAAACTTGTGTGGATACCTACGAGTAATTCACCTTCGAAAACTGACTCGATTCCAAACGTTTTCACTTCAAAAGTAGGTAAACATTTTATCGACGTTAAGTTTTAGTAACTAAATATAACAGAACTTCTTTTGGTCATTCCAGCCTATATCTACTTCGTTTTTTTAGCGTTACAAATAGGGTAAACAATCTTGATGAGTCTTTTGACGTGACAACGTCTAATAAATCGATGAACGCCGGCTGCATACACGAAAAAACATGATTCATTGTAACGTACATGTAACGTTACGTAACGTTACATGCTACAGAGCAGCGAAGCAGGCCAGTTGCCAGAGAGTGGCGAAGGCCAGTTGCAAGAGAGCGGCGAAGGCCAGTTGTAAGAGAGCGGCGAACGCCAGGACGTACAATGCGGGTGAAAAAAAGTGTTTTTTCAATATAAAAGCACGTCAAGATCGTTTACCTTCCTTCTAATGCTAAAAAAATGAAGTATACTTAAGAGACTAAGAGGGCGTGGGTCCTAGTTCCCACGCGGGCTCAGTGCGGATCGGAAACTCCACACACCATTGAATTTCTTCTCAGGTGTGCAGGTTTCCTAACGATGTTTTCCTTCACCGTGAAGCTCATGGTAAATGTCAAATGTAATTCCGCACGTAAATTCCGAAAAAGTGAGTAGTGGGAGCCCAAGTTTAGAATCCACGACCTTCTGCTTGAGAGGTTATAGGCAGAGGGGTTTCACTCCGCAGTTTAGGTATGTTCGGCCGGCGCGCCTCTCGGGCAGGCGTATGGCAGTAAGTTGTCGCTCGGCATTCGGTACGCGCGCTAGCCGCGTCGCGCGTTATTATTTTTCTGTGATTTTTGCAACAAACAATGACTCCTAAACTATTCTAAACGAACCGAACTTATAATCTGTATGAAAGATACTATTGCGTTTAAAGGTAGTTCACTGAATTAATACACACTGTTATCTTTCTTGATTTTACACCTTCCTAAATATCGGCGAGTGGGAACCCCGTGCTCTTGGTTTCGGTTCGGCGGTGCCCAACGGTATATGAACGCTCGTATCACACGATAAGTTTCAATTTCACGTGCAAGCAGTTAACGGTTGTAAGAGTAGGCAAATTTTTGTATAGGTAATGCCATCAGAGTTGAGGTCACGCACACAACAACACGTCATGGTAATGACAGCGGGATTTTGACATTTATTCGTACCGATAGCAAGTTCAACAGACTCAACAGTAAATTACAAGATTGACTAAAAATTTCTTCAACCTTTTTAGTTAAGAATTATTTAGGAAAATACCTACATCTAGTTCAATCAAAACAGAAAATAAAATATTTTGATCTATTTTATTTAAATCACATAAGCGTATTTTTCGCTATTTTTGTTACGAATATTTCTTGTCAGTTTCAAATTGTTTTATTTCAAAAATAGGTTATATGAAATAGAAAAATTATAATATGCGTAGTATTGCGTAGGTATTTCATCATAAGATCATTGAACTCACATTTTCATTCACTCATTCATTTCATTCATTCACTACTTTTTTGCAATCAGTACTTTTTGTAGCTGTGTTTGTAATAATTCGCCTCAACTCTCGTGGCGTTACCTATACTTACCTAAAGTTGACTTTTGTTCGAGTGTGATCCTTCTGTACGTTAGTACTATTAGTTATTCTGTGTTATAAATAGGTCAAACCACTAGGCCACCAGGGCTTTTTACTCTAAACATTATAATGTCTTAATTGTCGCTTTTAATCAAAGTCGCCTACACTTTTATTTCCAGTTTTAACGCTAGCTTCAGCATAAAACCGGATCGCATAAACATACAGACGCAGTCCATCAAATAGTTATTATGTCGTAACCACTCGTACGCGAGCTGGCACTGCGATGCCAAAGACAATAAACATATACAAATTGTTTACATTGTTATTTTCGCAATATTTCGTTGACAGGCGTAGTACGCGACAATTGGCATTGATCACTTTTTTACAATGTGGTCTAATTCCAAAACCATTTCGAGGAATAGGTTTATTAAATCATTTTATAACATTGTAGTAAAAAAATATTAAACGATCGTGTGTATTTTTGCAAAATAATGTTTGACCTTTGTTTGACCTTTCTGTGGGCATTAACTTTGAAATTCTTTGCAACAAGAAAAAAAAAGCCGTCCGTCTAGTTTCTCTATATTATTCTCTGTCACTTCGACGTAGTTATCATCTGTCAGTTTAAGGATACTATTTTGAAAAACATTCTTCGCGTTTTTCATATTTTAATAATAGATTTATACAGGAAGTGTTTCATTCCTACTTGTGGAAATGATTCTGTCAATAGCCCAAACAAATTAATTGTTTGCTTAAAGAAGATTTACAAGAGAAGTGATGCCGCAAAGTTAATTCAAAGTTTACAAGATGTACTTATTGTTTTGAGGATCATTTTAATGTAAGTATGGATTAAATCCGCCAAAGAACTTTCAAGGGAACACTTCTGACCATTTTATTTTATACATACAAAAAATACTATAGCCGTAAATCGTTTTTTTTTTACCTATTCTCTAGGAAGAATCGGCAACTTTAGTGTTATTGTTATTGTAATGTAAAGTGACATTGTCAGATGACAACTAACCATCGATTGTGACACATTTTTTTTGTCATTATGTCTGTGGTTTATACACAGATTCAGCTGCGGCATGTAATTTACGAGAAGTCGTATCTCAAATTTTCAATAAATTATAAAAAAATATTAGAGTGATGAATTGCTGAAATATTCAAATTAGTTTCTTAAAATGCTCTATATTTTCGATAAAAAAAATAAAAAGGGGGGGTTAGAAAAAATGATCAATCCCAATTAATGTTCACTGTAATTTTTTTCGCCACATATGTATTAAAGCAATTTGTAGTTTTGGAAATAATTAACGAAGGGTTCCGTGCCATTATCTATAAAAACGGCAAAAAATCATGTTTGTTGTATGGGGGCCACCTTAAATATTCATTTTATTCTGTTTTTTAGTATTTTTTGTTATAGCGGCAACAGAAATAAATCATCTGTGAAAATTTCAACTAACTATCAAGGTGCATGAGATATAGCCTGTTGACAGAAGGACAGACAGTCGGACGGACAGCGGAGCCTTAGTAATAGGGTCCTGTTTTAACCTTTGGGTACGGAACCCTAAAAAGCTACCTTGATTTTTTTATGCTTTTTGGAACGCCCTTAGAATACTGATAGTTGCTTATCTTGACTGCAACATTAATAGTATTTTATGCAACTGTATCATAATAAGGGCCATTGAGTGCGAGCTTATGACATGAGGCGAAGCCAAATGTTTATAATAGATACGCACGAGTGTCTCAATGGCCGATTATGAATAGTTGCATACATTACTTTTTCTATGAGCACAAAGGGATATGTACAACGGCCAATAAATGGCATCTATAACTCTTATATATCTTTCAACTTTCAAGAACTCCATGCAAAAGCATAACAAATTCCCGCTGCTTTGAAACGTTTTTTTTTTCACTAATTACAAACTTAGAGTGGACCCGGGAACTTTAGATCATACAGCCAAGTAAAAAAAAATTAAAATATTTAATAATAACTGTAAAATTCATTTATTTTCCGTTATAATAATTGTTAATAATTGTTTATGTAAACATATTTTAATTAATCTATAAAGTCAATTTAACAATACTGTCATAATAGATGGTGATCAATTTAAAATTTCAAAAAGTATCAATAATGTCAAATCAATGTCAAAAGTCATGCAAACATTTTCTTAGTCTAAATAAAGCTGCAAATAGAAACTTACTTAATGGTTACTTTTTAACCGACTTCAAAAAAAGAGGGGGTTATCAATTCGTCTGTATGTTTTTTTTTTTTTTTTTTTTTTTTTTTTTTTGTTACGCGATTACTCCCTCAATTGTGAACCGATTTTCAAAATTATTTTTTTGTTTGAAAGAGTATACTCCTGAGGTGGTCCCATTGGCACCAAGTATCATTTGGTAAATTGGACCTGATGAAGAAGACCGTAGATGGCCAACGGAACTCCTCAACGGGTCAAATCTTGCAAGTTAAATTTGACCCACTTCCCGGTTTCCAATTGAGCTGAAATTTTGCAGACATGTGTGAATTGGATGAAAATGCAATATTATTATGACATGGAGCTGATCTGACGATGGAGCTGAAAGATGGCCATAGATACTCTGTAATATAACGATATGACCGCATTGAGTTTGAGCTCATTTGATTTGTCTTGACGAGTACTTTGATCCTAGATGGTAACTAGGGTCTGAAGATGGAGTTGGAAGGTGACCATAAGAACTCCGTAATAAAGCGACATAACCCCATCGAGTTTGGGCTCGTTTGATTCGTCTTGTCGAGTACTTTGGTAACCAGGATCAAAAAGTACAGTCAGCAAAGAGTGCCTGTTGTATCGCAAAATGTTGATTGTTCTAAAATTTTCTGGCGAAGAATGTTTGGCATACTGTTGAAAGTCCTAAAGCATATTTGTTCGTCCTTATATTGATAACAAGAACATCGAATTACCTACAACGTTTTATTACTAATATTAATTGGCCAAAGCAGTCCTAAGAATTGTGTAAGTTATTCACCTAAACTATAGTAAGTAGGTATGGCACCTATGTACAAAGAAAAGGGGGCAATAAAAATACCTACAAACCACCTCTCGCTTAACCTTGTTAGGTTCGTTAGATATCTTGCGTCCCGTAGAGTGGGAATGGAAGTCTAGTTAGCGGAGGGGGGCTCGGAGGGCGATGCCCCCCGCTTTAAAAAAATAATTTCAAACTATCCCCCGTTTAACCTGGTTAGGTTCGTTAGTTACCTTGCGGTCCTCAAAGTGATATGAAAGGGGGGGGGGGGCTCGGGGGGCCAAGCCCCCCGCATAAAAAAATACTTTCAAACCATCCCCCGTTTAACCTGTTTAGGCTCGTAAGTTACCTTGCGCTCCTCAAAGTAATATTAGAGGGGGGGCTTGGGGGGCAGAGCCCCCCGAAATAAAATACCTGTCAAACCGCCTCCCGTTTAACCTAACCAGATTCGTTAGTTATTTTGCGTCCCTCAGAGTGGAAAATGAAGCCTTGGTAATGGAAGGGGGGCTCGGGGGGCGGAGCCCCCCGTAATAATAAACACCTTCAAACCACCCTCTGTTTAAAACCAAACCTGTTTTAAACCCTGTTAGGGGCGGAGCTGGTTAGCTTCATTAGTTATCTTACGTCCCTCAGAGTGGAAATAGAAGCCCCGCTGTCAGAAGGGGGCTCGGGGGGCGGAGCCCCCCGCAATAAAAATACTCTTGAACCACCACCCGTTTAACCTGGTTAGATTCGTCAGTTATCTTGCGTCCCTCAGAGTGGAAATAGAAGCATCGCTACCGGAAAGGGGACTCGTTGGGCGGAGGTCCCGCAATAAAAATACTTTCAAACCATCCCCCGTTTAACCTGGTTAGGTAGTTAGTACCTTGCGCTCCTCAAAGTGATATTAGGTGGGAGGGGGGGCTCGGGGGGCGGAGCCCCCCGTAATAAAAAACACCTTCAAACCACCCCCTGTTTAACCTAGTTAGGTTCGTTAGTTATCTTACGTCCCTCAGAGTGGAAATAGAAGCCCCGCTGATGGAGGGGGGCTCGGGGGGCGGAGCCCCCCGCAATAAAAATACTCTTAAACCACCTCCCGTTTAACCTGGTTTGATTCGTCAGTTATCTTGCGTCCTTCAAGAGTGCAAATAGAAAACCTCGGTACCGGTAGAGGGGCTTGGGGGGCGGAGCTCCCGTAATAAAAAATACCTTCAAATCACTTCCCGTTTAACCTGGTTAGGTTAGTTAGCTGTCTTGCGTCCCTCAGGGTGAAAATAAAAGCCCCGCTCTTGGAGGGGAGGGGGGCTCGATGGGCAGAGCCCCCGCAATAAAAAAATCTGTTAAACCATCTACCGTTTCACTTGGTTAAATTCGTCAGTTTATCTTGCGTCCCTCAGAGTAGTAATAGAAGCCTCGCTACTGGAACGGGGGGCTCGGGAGGCAGAGCTTCCCGCATTAAAAAAAATACCTTCAAACCACCCCCGTTTACCCTGGTTAAGTTTTTTAGTTACCTTGCGATCCTCAGAGCGTAAACAGAAGCGGGGTTTCGTTTACTGGCTACGCCTACGCATCTTTTTTATACCAACACAACTAAAAAGCCAAAAATAAATTTTTTTAAATAAAAAATAGAACCGCCTTCAAAAACACCCAAAAAATATTAATTAAAAATGTAACCGACTATAATGAGCATTATAATATCTTTCTACTAAAATCTGTTTGAAGTCGGGCCTTAGCTCGAGCCAGCAGGAGTGAGCCTAGTAATTAAATTAATAAATAAATATCCCGGGACAATTCACACCAATCGACCTAGTCTCAAAGTAAGCAAAGCTTGTGTTAGGGGTACTAGGCAACGGATAAACATACTTATATAGATAGATACATACTCAAATACATATTAAACACCCAAGACCCGAGATCAAACATTTGTGTTTTTCATACAAATATCTGCACCGACGCGGGAACCGAACCTGGGACCTCAAACTATACATATAGTAGTAATTTAACTTACCTACCTATTATCCCTATTATACCTACTATCTGTTGGGCTTCTACCACTCCTGCTAGCTCGTGGTGAGGCCCGACTTCAAATTGTGAAACGTTTCATAATGAAATGTCAACGTGGCGGTCACACAATTCACCTCAATGGATTATCGATAGCGATATCGTTAGTAGCAGCATATTGTTGTACTACGCGCGCGAGTAGAAAAAAAGTTTGTTTGAAGTACTGCAAGTGTATACTCTGTGCACAGCCAATATCAGATTTATTGCTCCTTACGTATGGATAAACGATAAAACGGCCATGAACCAGTCCGAGATTATGTGACGTCACAACGTATACGTCATAAACCAACTTAAGTTTGCCACAATACCGTAACTTGAGAAAGAGTTTGAGCACCATCGAAAACCCTTTTTAAGACTGTAAAATAAACTAGATATACGTTTTTTAGGGTTCCGTAGTCAACTAGGAACCCTTATAGTTTCGCCATGTCTGTCCGTCTGTCTGTCCGCGGCTAAGCTCAGAGATCGTTGGTACTAGAAAGCTGTAATTTGGCATGAATATACATATCAGTCACGCCAACAAAGTGGTAAAATAAAAAACAAAAAAATGATTTTTTTTAGGGTACCTCCCATAGACGTAAAGGGGGGGTGATTTTTTTTTCTCAACTAATCCTATAGTGTGGGGTATCGTTGGATAGGTCTTTTAAAACCATTCTGGGGTTGCTAACATGATTTTTCTATTCAGTGATCTGTTTGCGAAATATACAACTTTAAAGTGAAAATTTTCATTAAAATCGAGCGTCCCCCCCCCTCTTAAATCTAAACTGTTAGGTGGAAAAATTTGAAAAAATTCAGAATACTACCACTAATATCAAATTTACTAGGAAAATTATAGCGGCTAAGATTGCTTGGAAATTATTTGTAGTTTAAGAGTAAATAGTAGCCTAAGGTATAAAACATACCTAAACTTGGATGATTCCGTACACATACGAAATCCTTAGAAAAATATTACTTGATTTTTTCGTAATGGCTACGGAACCCTACCTTGCGCGTGTCCGACACGCTCTTGGCCGGTTTTTTTATATAAGAGGGGGCGATCACCGTCGCCCATGGACACCCGCAACACGAAGGGAATCACAGGTGCGTTGCCGACCCTTTTAGGAATTGGTAGGCTCGTTTTTTAAAGATCCCTAAGTTGTAACGCGCCTTATGGCTTATATAGCTAAACCGTCTAACCGAGTTCTTGCCCGCGCGGTACAGGGGCGGGGGGGGGGGGGGGGGGGGGGGTACGACGACAAAGGTGGTCGGTAGAGCGGTAGGGACACGAGGCGCTCTCGCCGCCCGCACCTCTTTCGGCCCCCTTTGTCGTCATACCCCACAGCCCCTGTAGCGCGCGGGCGAGGATTCATATTAACGTTCTAGCTATAGTAACAACTATACACTTTGAAATTTTAGTGGTTGTTTTCCCAAAACGAGGTGATTTAGTTTCGATTGTACAATCCATTTATAATTACTATTTTGACTAGAGTCAAAAATCCAATTGTGAAAAACGAAAGTCGAAAATGACCGCAAACCTATAGTAACGCTTCGTTGGTACAAGTAGCGTACGATCGTACGATAGGTTAGGTACCAATGAAGCGTTACTATTGGTTTGCGGTCATTTTCGACTTTCGTTTTTCACAATTGGATTTTTGACTCTAGTCAAAATAGTAATTATAAATCGATTGTACAATCGATACTAAATCACCTCGTTTCGGGAAAACAACCACTAAAATTTCACGGTGTATAGTCTTTAAAACAGCTTTTTATCGTAAACATTTATATAATGTAGTGAACAGCTTAGATGGCTGGATGTTTGCCACTCCATCACGCAAACACGGCTCAATGGATTTAGACGAAATTTGGCACATAAATAGTTTATAAGTTGTAGTCACAGATTAAGTATGAAGTATCTTTTTCTATTTATTTTTTTATTTAAAAAAAAAAATTAAGTTGAAGAAAATAAAAAAATAAATAGAAAAAGATACTTCATACTTAACTTGTAAAAGTTGGCCTAGTAGCGCCATCTCTTGGTCCAGGTGAGCGGGTAGCTCCGAAGGAGTGTTGAAGTCTCTCGGTAGAGGGCATAACATAGATGCGCTTTATCACTGCCTAAATGTGATTATAACAGACTGAAGTATACGAGGTATGGGAAAGATTCGTCGCTAACTTCTAGACCAGTGGTGGTGTAGGGGTAAGCACGCAGCACGGAACGCTGAGGACCTGGGTTCGATTCCCAGCATTGGTCTTTTTTCTGGGGTTTTTTCTGTGCATCTATATTTCAGTTTGTATTTAGTTTGAAATATGTAGTCACAGAGTACATTTTCGAGTGACAAATGCCAAAGAAAGTACGATGAGTCGACAATAGTTGGCACTTTATTGTTTCGAGTGACGAAGCACTGACATTGTGCCCTATATCGTCATGGTAATTCCTAGAAATAAGGTGAGGGGCTATTAATTACCAACGTGTTTGAATAGTCTAAGCCGGGGTCGGCTAGACGTGTTCGGATCAAAGGATGAAGGCTTTCATAATCATCATCATCATCATTTAGACGACCAGATAGCCTAGTAGGTTGAGAACCTGACTACGAAGCTTGACGTCCCGGGTTCGATTCCCACGTCGGGGCAGATATTTGTATGAATAATACGAATATTTGCTCTCGGGTCTTGGGTGTTTAATATGTATTTAAGTATGTATCTATAATATAAGTATGTTTATCCGTTGCCTTGTACCCACAACACAAGCTATCCTTAGCTTACTTTGGGACTAGATCAATTGGTGTGAATTGTCCCGCGATATTTATTTATTTTTTTATTTTTATCTATCATCATCATCATCCCAGCCTATATACGTCCCACTGCAGATCACAGGCTTCCTCTCAGAATGAGAGGGGTTGGACCGTAGTTTCCACGCGAGCCCAGTGCGGATCGGGAACTTCACACACACCACTGCAAATTTCACCTGCGCATGCAGGTTTCCTCCAGACCAAAAACCCCAGAAAAAAGACCAGTGCTGGGAATCGAATCCAGGTCCTCAGCATTCCGTGCCGCGTGCCATACCCCTACACCACCACTGGTCAGGAGTTTAGAGACAAATTTTTCCCATACATCGCACATCTCAGTTCGTTTATCTAATCACATTTAAGCCGCGATACAGCGCCTCTCGCTCTTAGAATAGGTCGTAGCCTATTTTAAAATTATCCTTATTCTTCGCAGACAGAGACAAATAACACCCAAACTTCCTCACAAACTCTCTAATTAATAATATTAGCAAGATTTTCACTAATTACTCAAGTAAACAGCAACTAACGCAGCAGTTACTACCCCCAGTCATCCGTGGCATTTATTAATACTTAACCGGCACTCGCAACGGGGTTAATGTGTTCCTGATCATTCCCCGGGATCGGGAATATCCGTGCTATCCCGCAAATCGCCATTCTCCTAACATCCCTATAATTTCACATTGCGATATTTCGTAGAGAGAATATTTAGCATGCAAGTAACGCAAGTGTCTCAAGTCAAAAGTCTTTGACCAGTGTGTGTTGCCAGTGATGGCTTATGGCACTGAGACGTGGCCGCTGACGATGGGCCTCATAAGAAAGCTCAAAGTCACTCAGAGGGCGATGGAGAGGGCTTTTTTTGGAGTATCTCTGTGCGATCGCATTAGAAATGATGATATCCGCGCAAGAACTAAAGTCACGGACATAGCTCGAAGAATCGCTAGACTTATAAGTGGCAGTGGGCAGGGCACATCGCTCGTTGAACTGACGGCCGATGGGACCGAAAGGTTCTCGAGTGGCGTCCGCGGACCGGAAGACGCAGTGTAGGTAGGCCTACAACAAGATGGAGTGACGACCTGGTGAAGGTGGCGGGAACGCGATGGATGCGGATGGCGCAGGGCCGATCTGTTTGGCGAGCCTTTGGGGAGGCCTATGTTCAGCAGTGAACGTCTTTCGTCTGAAATGACGAACTAACGGAACGCTTTTTTTCAATGGGACTAAAAACTAAACACAAAAAACAAACACACTATGACGACAAGTAAGTAAAGTAATATGATAAGTTTCAAACTAAATACAAACTGAAATATAGATGCACAGAAAAAACCCCAGAAAAAAGACCAATGCTGGGAATCGAACCCAGGTCCTCAGCGTTCCGTGCTGCGTGCTTACCCCTACACCACCACTGGTCTAGAAGTTAGCGACGAATCTTTCCCATACATCGTACACTTCAGTCTGTTATAATCACATTTCGGCAGTGATAAAGCGCATCTATGTTATGCCCTCTACTGAGAGACTTCAACACTCCTTCGGAGTTTTTTTTTTTTTTTTTTTTTTTTTTTTACGGTCATCCCGTTAAACCATATATTTCAAACTAAATACAAACTGAAATATAGATGCACAGAAAAAACCCCAGAAAAAAGACCAATGCTGGGAATCGAACCCAGGTAATATGATAAGTGTTAATACGTATACTTTCACCTTTTTCCTTATCTACAGCCATTGTCCGTCCACTGCTGGACGTAGGCCTCCCTCATATTGCCGCCAACATTCGCGATCCTGGGCTTCCCTCATCCACCCGCTGCCAGCTGCCCTCCTAAGGTCATCAGTCCAACGTGTCGCAAGGCGTCCCACACTACGCTTTCCCAAACGTGGTCTCCACCCCAGGACACGTCTGCTCCAACGATTGGTTTTCCTCATGAAAATAATTGTTACCCCTCTAACAATATCCTAAAAAGTCCCTTAAACACAAAACCAATCATCTCGGAAAGAATGTAAAACATCTTCATGATCGCGCCTTTATCGTAGCCCGTAGAGGGTCTACGAATTAGTGCGGCTACGGGGCCCGGGCGCTACGGACGTGCTACGCCGCGAACCGGAATGTTTGTTCAAATATTTAAAACACTAATGTGACTGTGCGTGTTTGGTCAAACATTTGCCCCAACTTTTTTGTGACTTGTTTCAGTGAGGATGATTTTTTTTTAGTTAAATTTTATTTCAGTTGAAACTTTTTGGTGCTCCCGGAGTGCGGTAAGTGTTTTTTGTCAGTTCAACTTTAAACATTAATCTGTTTTCATACGTAATTTAATTAATAATAAGCCTAACTTATACTTTTTTCTTCATCTATCGGTATTTCTGCCCCGAATAAAGCCTTAATAGTGAATTTACTTGATATTTATTGTATTCATTTTCGTCGTCCTGTTTGAATTAACCTCTTGTAAGCCGGAAGTAAAAAAAAACTGGATTCTAGTGTCGCTTGTTTGAAATAGTACCAATTTTACAGATTTTTTAAAAAATACAAAAATATAGGCTTAAATCTGACGCGGATCCGCGTTCCGGGCATACGAGAGGTTAAGCATTATCAGTGTTATTACAAAAATTGAGATAACCGTTGAACATATGTTTAACGCTGCACGCGTTTATAGAAAACTGCCATTTTAGGCATTTCTTAGACATGTTCCAGTATTTTTGTGAGCTAAATTAACACGTCTTAAATCTTGAATTGCAGATCTCTATTGAACTGACAAGCGTTAAACAAATTGTCTACGGTTGCTTAAGTTTTTGTTTTAACAGTGGAAAAATTATACGTCATATTAAAAGTAAAAGATACAATAATTAATATCTTTGTAACCAAGTTGTACATTTAATATGTTTTATACTTTTACACTGTTAAATCCCTATTAAGTTTTCTGTATTTTACTTTATGTTGTGGCAATAAATGAAATTCTATTCTATTATGTATCCACTTTTTGCCTTGCATTGAAATAAGGCGATATATATATATATATATATATATATTGTAAATGTCTTTGCGAGAATACAGTAATTGCTAATGCCGCGTAACTGACTTGCGGCAATTTTAACAGGAAAGTTGTAATGCCAAGTAAAATTATGACAAGTAAAATGAAACGAAACGAAGTGACATAATGACATTAAATTCTGGATCGGATTAACCCCAAGATTAACCCCAATGATCAATCTTACCCGTCAGGACCAAACCAACCCGAGTTTATTTTTATTAATGAACTAAAACAATTACTTTGCTCACCCGCGACCTTACAATAGTTACGTTTATGCAAGAAATGTGCGTTCATGCAGTTCCTCCACCTCCACACTGTACGAACACACACAAATCACACAAACCCAACCATCACCACCACCAAGCTACACTGACTTTTATTTTTATTATTACTCAGAAAACAGCATAAATAACAGCCAGTGCTAATGGCACGAATATCAAAAAGTATTGGAAAAAAGGAAATTTAATAAAAAACGTCAATTACGCGCGTCACTTTCAGGAAAACAAAAGAAATTATTTCTCGCCTGCTCAATCATAAAATTGAGTTAACCTTATTCTTTAAGTAATCTGTGCAAAATCATTTATTTTCACTCATCTCTGATGTTGCTATGGCCTTCCGCTTTTAGGAAATACTTATCAAGATAACTTGATGTAGCTGTGTACATGAAGGATTTTTTTAAAACGAAAAAAAATCAGTTGACCTGAACGAGTTTCAAACCCGTATTTAATTTACTGGCTATACGCCCATGCGGGATGTTGACACCGCCAATCAACTGACGCACTTTTTATGAGCTGTCAAAACAGAATTCTCCCATAGAATTTAAATGGCAATAGCAACTTATGACATCACTTATTCGCCAACTCAATCAACTAACTATTTATTTGTTTCAAAGGAACAAACAATCTAATTTTGCAGTTAATCGAATATTAATCTGGTTTTCAGGGCTAAAATAAAGCGTTTTTACCGGAGTCGTGTCTTTGAATTATCTTTTAATGGCGTCAATATCCCTATTGTGCTAATCACTACACCACCACACACCACATCACACACACCACAGCAAATACACCACCACACCCACCACAGAGCTCCTGACCGACTCATCCGAAACTATTGATAGTATTATGTTTTTAAAAATCTTAGATTTCGTTGAACAAACGTAATAATGTGTGTTTAGGAGTCCCCGCTGGTAGGGACAACTATATTATATGAACTAGCCCTCAGCATTTGAACTGAAATTCCAATAAAAAACCGGCCAAGTGCGAGTCGGACTCGCGCACGAAGGGTTCCGTACAATTATCTATAAAAATCACGTTTTTGTATGGGAGCCCCCCTTAAATATTTTTTAATTTTAATTTAATGATTTATTTTTAAAGTAGTTAGTATTTAGTTTTGATTTTTAAAGTCAATACATAATTAAATATTCTGTGAATATTTCAATCTTCTACCTGTTGCCGTTATCAAGATCGAGCAAAAACCCCGAGATACAGCCTGGTGACAGACGGACGGATGGAGGGACGGACTAACGGACGGACGGACGGACGGACGGACGGACAGCGGAGCCTCAGTAATAGGGTCCCGTTTTTACCCTTTGGGTACGGAACCCTAAAAGATACTAAATTTCCGTGGGGTTTCGAAACTACATCGAGACGTTTATTTAAGTTGTGTGTGAAGAAAACTGACGTGCCATTTGAAGAATTTACGCCCGAAATTACATTTTAAATTTACCATCAACTTTACGGTAAAGGAAAACATCGTACCACCTGCATACACCTACGAAGAAATTCATGAGAATGTTGTTTTCCGTTTTCCGCTTGGAGCTACGATACTGCTTAAAAATATGCAAACATGTATATATTTTTTATATAATATAGACTTGCGTTTGACCACAATCACGCCTAATGGAAAGCGAAGATGGTTTACGATGGAGCACGCTTGCCTAATAAATACTCATTCACCCTGGACTTGAAGACGGCCAGATTGTAGTGTTCAGGGAACAGACACAGGCAAGGAATTCCACTCCTTAGCTGTACGGATGATGAAAGAAGAGCGCAAACCATCAAAACGGGTCTTAATCGATATCGAGTGCTATTCGGTATATAAAAAAATCAAGCCGATATATTAAATGACATTATTTTATAATCATTCGAGAAATTACATTTAAAGTATTTATTTATCTATATAAGTATGTTTATCGTCGTCTAGTACCCATAGTACAAGCTTTGCTTAGTTTGGGACTAGGTCGATTTGTGTAAGATTGTCCCCTAATATTTATATACACCGTAAAATTTTAGTGGTTGTTTTCCCGAAACGAGGTGATTTAGTATCGATTGTACAATCGATTTATAATTACTATTTTGACTAGAGTCAAAAATCCAATTGTGAAAAACGAAAGTCGAAAATGACCGCAAACCAATAGTAACGCTTCGTTGGTACCTAACCTATCGTACGATCGTACGCTACTTGTACCAACGAAGCGTTACTATTGGTTTGCGGTCATTTTTGACTTCCGTTTTTCACAATTGGATTTTTGACTCTAGTCAAAATAGTAATTATAAATCGATTGTACAATCGAAACTAAATCACCTCGTTTCGGGAAAACAACCACTAAAATTTCACGGTGTATATTTAAAAAAAAAAAAGTGGTATGCTATCGTAGTATTGACGTCAAGCAGTTGATCGTTCATTTAGTATACCTGCATAATAAATGGCTTTATAGTGATGAACGAAACTACACTGACGAGCAAAAGTAAACGGTCGGTTACAAAAATGGCGATAACTACAAAACCCGCTGTGATAGCTTCTTCGAGTATATGAGTTCAGTAAAGAGTTTTGTTCTTAACAAGAAAAAGTTTAATTGAGAATAAAACTCTGTACTAAACTCATTTCACTCGAAGAAGCTATCACAGCGGGTTTTGTAGTTATCGTCATTTTTGTAACCGACCCTTTATTTTTGCTCGTCAGTGTATCTACTCCCAAAGAATGGATAAATTAATGACTATCTATTCCTATAATTATCGCAAGCCAAATTGAATGTCATGTGCTACATGTGTATACTGACTTGGATTTCGAACAACAAATTGCATCCTGTCTCTACACAATTTTCTACAAACTTTACGTAAAATGATGTACTTATTACATTTTTTTTTATTTGGTGGACCGCTTTATTCTTCTAGTACCTACACAACTATCGATATCGATAAAAAAATAATTCTAACACTAGTTTCATTGCGACAGTCTTTTCTTCCAAAATACCTCAGAGCCTCAAAACAAAAGTTTTTAATCAGTGTGTGTTGCCAGTTATGACATATGGATCCGAGACGTGGTGCTTCACTATGGGCTGAGTCGCTCAACGAGCTATGGAGAGGGCTATGCTCGTAGTATTTCTACGGGATCGAATCAGGAACGAGGAGATCCGTAGACGAACCGGGGTCACCAACATAGCCAAACGGATTAGTTCGTTGAAATGGCAATGGGCAGGCTATTTAGCACGCAGAACACATGGTCCATGTGACATTATTTCTCGAATGGAGACCACGGACTGGCAAGCGCAGCGTGGGACGTCCACCAACGAGATGGACGGACGATTTGGTGAAGGCCACAAGTGCAAATCGCTTCCAACCGTGATGATTGGGCGTCAATGAGGGAGGCCTATGTCCAGCAGTGGACGTCCTACGGCTGAAATGATGATGACGAGAAAGAAGAGTCTTTTGTTTTGCCGTGATAATTCCGACCTCTGCATATTAGCTTCCTTTCTGATGTGAGGGGTGAAAAGCGTTGCACGAAGGCCTATTTATGCGATAGTGCATCGAGTGGCGTGCCGGTCCTAACGAAGCACGCCGATAGCGGATACAACGTAATTACAGATAACATTCAAATTTGAGTTCAGATTAGAAAAGCCGTGGTAGCCTAGTGAGTTGACCTATGGCAGAAGGTCGTGGGTTCAAATCAGGACATGTAGTTCTAATTTTATCTGAAAGAAATTCCACTTGAAACTTGTCATGAGCTCTTCGGTGGAAAATAAAATCTTGCATCCACCAATTTGCAAGTGCTTACAGAATAAATGATTTAATTTTGAGCTTTACAGAATAAAATTACTTAAGTTGATAACTATTATAAATATTATGTAAGTGAATGTGAAATTCTTAATAATAATAAATGACTTTTAAACCTAAAAAGTACAAATGCATTTATTTTAATATAAATTATTATTGTTTTTCGGCAGCGACCGCTCTAGACTCCGTGCTTGGTTAAATCAAAACCAGTGAAAATATAAGTGGCCATTTTTAACTAAAACAAATTGGTAGTTTTGTTTTAATGAACTAAAACAATTACTTTGCTCACCCGCGACCTTACAATAGTTACGTTTATGCAAGAAATGTGCGTTCATGCAGTTCCTCCACCTCCACACTGTACGAACACACACAAATCACATAAACCCAACCATCACCACCACCAAGCTACACTGACGCGTTTCGAACTCAACCAGAGCTCATCTTCAGAGTTACCACAACCGTATGCTATGCTACCAAATGTTAAACTAACAAACCAAAACAAATGTTTTAACTTGTCACTGTAACTTCTCAAGTACCCACTTTATTTTTCTTATTCTTAAACTACCCCACAAAAATTAACTTTTATTGACATATTTATATAAGATTTATGGCATTTTAAAATCAAACAATATTAATGTTGCCTTTAAGACTAACAACTCTTTGTACTCTAGGCTATGTAACCACAAAGAACAGGTAGATAAGGGAACTAGATCGGGGGTATACAAGCTTACTTGTAATGACTGCAATGGGATATACGTAGGACAGACAGGCCGAAGTTTTAATACTAGATTTAAAGAGCATGTTTCGGCATATAGGAATGAGCATCCAGATAGATCGAATTTTGCAAAACATTTGTTGGAATCAAATCATTCATTGTTAGATTCAGATTCTTATGAAGTGTTACATTATTGCGGCAAGGGGTTGCGTCTGGATGCTCTGGAATGCATGGAAATAATTAGGTACAACACTATGGGGTCTATTATTAATGAACAGGTAAATTTAGTATCTTCTCCTTTACTGCGGCTTGGGTCGAATTTGAACAGTTAGTATTAATTAAATATGCCTTATAAATAAATAAACAAAAAAAAAAAAAAAAATTCAAGGTAGTTTTAAATATGTCAATAAAAGTTAATTTTTGTGGGGTAGTTTAAGAATAAGAAAAATAAAGTGGGTACTTGAGAAGTTACAGTGACAAGTTAAAACATTTGTTTTGGTTTGTTAGTTTAACATTTGGTAGCATAGCATACGGTTGTGGTAACTCTGAAGATGAGCTCTGGTTGAGTTCGAAACGCGTCAGTGTAGCTTGGTGGTGGTGATGGTTGGGTTTATGTGATTTGTGTGTGTTCGTACAGTGTGGAGGTGGAGGAACTGCATGAACGCACATTTCTTGCATAAACGTAACTATTGTAAGGTCGCGGGTGAGCAAAGTAATTGTTTTAGTTCATTAATATGGACCTCCGCAAAGTAACACCTGATTCAATAAATTAGTTTTGTGTTAGTTAACAGGTTACTTTACCAATGACAATTGTCAATGTTTGTACGTATGTAAAACTCTTTAATGTACCTACATGAAACACGTGAAAGTAGCAGATAACATGAGAACCATACAATAGTAAATTAATTAAAAATAATACTTACTAATATTTTAGTTACAGTTTTAGTTTCTTAACTAGTGACTACTGACAATAGTAAATTAGTAGAAAGAGGTACTTATGTTTTTTAGACGACCAGATGGCCTAGTGGTTAGAGAACCTGACTACGAAGCTTGAGGTCCCGGGTTCGATTCCCGTGTCGGGGCAGATATTTGTATGAAAGATACGAATGTTTGTTCTCGGGTCATGGGTGTTTAATATGTATATAAGTATGTATCTATCTATATAAGTATGTTTATCCGTTGCCTAGTACCTATAACACAAGCTTTACTTAGCTTACTTTGTGACTAGGTCAATTGGTGTGAATTGTCCCGTGATATTTATTTATTTATTTATTTTTATGTTTTAATTACCTAGTAACTTAATCAGTGAAAATTGACAATAGTAGAAAATAATTAAAAGTGTTACTTATATAAAAAATCGATGAATTGGTCATCGGTCAACAAAAGACGTAGGAATTAGATGCCACAAAAACCTAAGAGCCTAATTGTATGATAGAAAAAACGAACAGAAGATAAATGGTCAACTCAAGATCCCAAAATATTTAGTGGTTTTTGAGAATCCCTTTCTCAAATTGTACAATTTTTTCTAACAATAGATTATAAGTTATTTGTATGATTTTACTAACAAAATGGATGTAATTGTCTGAGTAAATAAATAAATTATTATTATGTTGGTACGGATTTCCGATCACGGGCCCATGGGGACCCGGTCATTTGAAAGGCATTCATGGGGCCGAAGCCAACATGAAGAGGCCTTTGGTACCATATAATATAAATGAGATGGGCGCAACTATGGAGGTCTATCCCCTAATACACTATGAGGATGTGCTAGCGGACAGTCCTCCACAGTTGCCAATCTATTGCCAGGTAGGAATCGACATGGAATTGGCTATGGGGTTGGGATGTTGTGGACAGGACTACCGGGCTATGGAGTGAGATAACGGACACCTACCATTTCAATATCTCATAAACTGAACTTTTGGTAGGCGGTGACTCGCCATTTACCAAATGGGCCCCTCAAACTATTGCCGACTCGGGGCAACGAGGCGGCAACATTGGTGTGAACGGCTAAGGATGGAGAGGTGTTCCTGGACTTTAAACTTCAAAATGCCAACTCGCCACTTACGGAAACACATCCATCCTTCGAGCATTTAGCTCTTGCGCTCCACTCTAGGCGGCCAACAAAGGCAAACTAGAAGCGGGGTGGGTGTGTAACTGTGTGTGAGTGTGTGTACCCCTGGAGGTCTTGGGTTCGTGGTGTCGCTACGCACCAACAGCTCGCCACAAGCCGCCCTGCGATGACTGACTGCACTGGTGACACGACAACACCAGCGGGCGATGAGGTCGTCACATCCCTACGCCTTTTGACTGACTGCGCTGGTGACAGACACCACAACACCAGCGGGCGATGGGGTCATCACGTCCCTACGCCTTTTTATTATTATTATGTTGGTACGGATTTCCGATCACGGGCCCATGGGGACCCGGTCATTTGAAAGGCATTCATGGGGCCGAAGCCAACATGAAGAGGCCTTTGGTACCATATAATATAAATGAGATGGGCGCAACTATGGAGGTCTATCCCCTAATACACTTTGAGGATGTGCTAGTGGACAGTCCTCCACAGTTGCCAATCTATTGCCAGGTAGGAATCGACATGGAATTGGCTATGGGGTTGGGATGTTGTGGACAGGATTACCGGGCTATGGAGTGAGATAACGGACACCTACCATTTCAATATCTCATAAACTGAACTTTTGGTAGGCGGTGACTCGCCATTCACTAAATGGGCCCCTCAAACTATTGCCCACTCGGGGCAACGAGGCGGCAACATTGGTGTGAACGGCTAAGGATGGAGAGGTGTTCCTGGACTTTAAACTTCAAAATGCCAACTCGCCACTTACGGAAACACATCCATCCTTCGAGCATTAGCTCTTGCGCTCCACTCTAGGCGACCAACAAAGGCAAACTAGAGGCGGGGTGGGTGTGTAACTGTGTGTGAGTGTGTGTATAAGCGCATGTGTGTATGTGTACCCCTGGAGGTCTCGGGTTCGTGGTGTCGCTACGCACCAACAGCTCGCCACAAGCCGCCCTGCGATGACTGACTGCACTGGTGACACGACAACACCAGCGGGCGATGAGGTCGTCATATCCCTACGCCTTTTGACTGACTGCGCTGGTGACAGACACCACAACACCAGTTGGGTCCGAAGCCAACATGAAGAGGCCTTTGGTACCATATAATATAAATATTATTATTATTATTATTATTATATTCTAGTTACCTATATAGTTACGTAAGCAGTGACACCTGACAATGGTAAATTAATAAAAAGATAAGTGCCACACTTATGTTTTCGTTAGTTACTTAACCTTTTGACATAGGAAACCATTTGTTTGTCGATCTATTTTTACCCCAAAACCGAGTAATTTACTTACTCCGTCTTGGAATAATATATCCGAGAATAGAAGGATCAATATAGCTGCCCACTTTGAAATGACAACGATGTAACGGCACTTTCACACGGGCAACGTCCCGTTTTTTGCGGGTTCGGTTTTTTGCAGGATCCCGTTTAGTAGCATACGTGCTACTGTGGTAACATTCACACGAGCATTCGGTTTGCCCGTGTGAAAGTGCCGTAAGTCAAGCGTCAGGTAAAGAAACATGTATATTGTTTCAAACTGAAATAATATGCAAATGTAATAAAAAATAAATTTCAAATGTAATGTGACGATAATTTTTAAGTAGGTAAGTACCCGAGACGTAATACAACAATCAGGTGTCATAGGAAAATCAATTCTAGTTGGTGATTATGAGTTATGAATGAAGCCATACATTAAGTGTATTAACCCCCAAAGGTACGGTAATTCCTAACTTACAGGAATATTTACCTAGGTATTTACTTAGGTAAAAAAAAAAAATTACATCGCACTATGCCTATAAATAACAATATTTTAACTTCTTCTGGTACCTAGTCTATGATAACTAATATGATGATGTTGATGATATCAGGCGTACAAACATAAAAAAGTCAGCCATTAGGAAAATGTAAACAAGTTTGACAAATAGGTATTGAAGATCATTTGTTTTACAGAGAATAATCCTGTTACTAAATAATGGATCGTGAAAATTACGTAGTAACAAAATCCATCGTAATATCTCAAATAATTTCCATTCGCAGCGTCAAATATTGAATTACCTCGTGAACTTGAAACGTAAATTATTTCCCGATCTTTCAGGATTAGAAGGTGCCTCTTACGGAGAAATTATATCGAAATAAATTCTTACCCTTTAATAAATATACCGGAAATATTCCGATTTCATGATTTACATCACAACTGGACAAAGATATACCCCAAGGAGTTGCACAAAGATCGATTCAGCTTAGTCCGCATTCAAGTGGTTATCACAAAAAAAAAGTCAAATAAAAAAAAAGTTTATCCTGCAAGTGGTTATCAATAAAAAAAAAAGTGTATTCTACAAGTAGGCCGAATGGTTTACATGCCACTTTTTTTAAACTACCAGCGCTTTCGAAATGACCATCATTGCTAAAACGAATGCGCCGCAAGAAACTTGGCGGAAATTCATATTTTCAAACGAATAAAAAATAAATAATGACAAAAAAAACGGCCAAATGCGAGACGGACTCGCGCACGAAGGGTTCCGTACCATTATCTATAAAAACCGCAAAAAAATCACGTTTTTTGTATGGGAGCCCCCCTTAAAAATTTGTTTTATTTTAATTTAATTATTTATTTTTAAAGTGAATATGTAACTAAATATTCTGTGAATATTTCAAGCGTCTACCAGTTACCGTTATCAAAATCGAGCAAAAACGAGCAAAAAAATCACGTTTGTTGTATGGGAACCCCTTAAATATTTATTTTATTCTGGTTTTTAGCATTTGTTGTTATAGCGGCAACCGATATACATCATCTATCATCTGTGAAAATTTCAACTGTCTAACTATCACGATTCATGAGATACAGCCTGGTGACAGACGGACGAACGGACAGACGGACGGACAGCGGAGCCTCAGTAATAAAATCCCGTTTTTACCCTTTGGGTACAAAACCCTAACAAAAAAGGACATTACAATTTAAAATTAAAAAGAAATTGTATGAAAAAAGTACAGGGATGTATGAGGTCCCTCAGTTAAGAAACTAAAACTATACCTGCATCTTACCCGTACCAGATCGTCGGTCGATCTTGTCGGGGCCTTCTCACGCCATGTCTGCGGTCGCCACGGTAACTTACTGCTCTATCAGCCGCATCAATATGGTAAATTTCAAATGCAATATCACGCAATGGTCGGCGTTTCTCTACCGGATCGAATTGAGAAACTCCAATATGTCCGCAACAAATGACATGGAGATATGATCCTTATAACGATGGAAATAAGGAACATTATGGCCATGTCGTTTATAGTGGACGTTGGAGTTTGATATTAACTCAATTAGGATTGAGGAGATCGTAGAAGAACAAGGGTCACCGACATAGCCAAATGGATTAGCTTGTTGAAATGGCAATAGGCAGGCCATATAACAAGCAGAACGCTTGGAAGTGGAACATTACGGTTGGAAGCGGCTTGCATCCACCTTGAACCTGCGGCCTTTACCAAATCATCTGTCCATCTTGTTGGTGGACGTCCTACGCTGCGCTTGCTAGTCCATGGTCTCCTTCGAGAACTTTTCGGCCCCAACGGCCATCACTGATGAACAAGATAGACAGATGATTTGGTAAAGGCCGCAGGTTCAAGGTGGATGCAAGCCGCTTCCAACCGTAATGATTGGGTATCAATGAGGAAGGCCTTTGTTCAGCAGTTGACGTCCTACGGCTGAAATGATGATGATAATTCGCACCACAATTCTAAAAAACTCAGAAGTGCGAGACTGCGCTTTTGGCTTCTCTGCTTGAGAGCCCATAGGTCAAAATAATCTGTTCTATCAATTCAGTTACTCTTGGTTTCTTATGCTTTTACTTCGCCGCTTGTGATTCTTGCGAAGAGTAAGCACTCATGACAATTAACTTGAATGTTCAGTGCGTAGGTGAACACGCGTTAGCGTGGGCCGTCGTCTAAACATGGAGTTCATTAAAATTTTAAAGTAATGACTGTTGTGAATGTGGAGCTACGTCTTAAGGAATTCACTCCATTTCGTGACTGTTCGTATGTACACATACTAGTACACTTAGCAGAATATTATCACAGGAAAGGGTTAGTTTTGAAGATAAATAAACAGAATGAAGTGTGATTATAGATAGATCGATAGATAAAACTTTTGTTTGGTACTGCAAACACATACAGTCAAGATTACAGGAATACAAAACAAAGGGTGAACCACTCAGTGTTCAAAATTTTAACAATATCGCCCAGTGGTCGGCCTCTGCCTGTCTTTCGCACTCTTCGCACACATATACGGTCGACTACCGGTGCCTGGTTGGCTGGTGTTCAGTCCAAACTTATGAGTAAACATTTTATATTGCAGTGTGCCGTGCAGTAGTAGTGCAAGTAGTATGTATATATGTAAACTCTTTATTGCACATAAAAATAAAAATACAAGAACACAGAGAGGAGAACAAAGGCGAGCTTATCCCTAAAAAGGGATCTCTTCCAGCTAACCTGTAGTAGTAGTAGTAGTAGCAGTAGTGCAGTAGTCCATGGTTCATAGCTAGGAGCAAAACACTGATATTCTGCCACAACCCTGCCGACCATGAAATGTATCATGCAATGGCATGCAGCAAGGTCTCCACAGCAAAAGTCAAAACACGTTCAAAAATCGCTGCTCCTTAAAAAACATTTTCATAAAACTTATTTATTCTTCGATTTTAATCTTGCACAGTACTCTCACTTGGCCGATTATTTTTAATTCATTTCCGAAACGAAGATTTGCGATTGAATCCACGAGTTCCACGACAGTTTGAATGAAACTCTAACCTTTTACTTCTAATTGCTTTTCGCCATCCCGTTCGCTATTTACTTAACAGGCGTCCAAATGCGAATTGAAAAAATCGAGTGGTCTGGTCACGCGGTAGGCGAGGTCGAGAGCTCGAATTGACTAACAATAAAATTCTACGTAGTTCCTTTTCGATGCGAAATACCGAGGGCCTCCGAATATACGTCGGCATTTTTTGGAATTTGCGTTCCTATATTGTAAGTTGTAGTCAGTTAGGAGAGATCTCTCTATTGTAGCCTACCCCGAAAAAAGGATCAATAAATTATAAATAGGTATTTTAATTCTTCTTCTTCTTCTTTATAATAATAAATAATAATAATAATTTTATTTTCACACCACCTGCTCGACAATGCCTTATTATATATTTCGTACTAAATACAAACTGAAATATAGATGCACAGAAAAAACCCCAGAAAAAAGACCAATGCTGGGAATCGAACCCAGGTCCTCAGCATTCCGTGCCGCGTGCCATACCCCTACACCACCACTGGTCTAGAGATTAGACACGAATCTTTCCTATACATCATACATTTCAATCTGCTAAATCATCACCTTATGCAGTGACAAGCGCACATCTATGTTACACCCTCATCGAGAGATTTTAACACTCCTTCGGAACTAACCGCTCACCTGGACTGAAATCTCTCGATGAGGGTGTAACATAGATGTGCGCTTGTCACTGCATAAGGTGATGATTTAGCAGATTGAAATGTATGATGTATAGGAAAGATTCGTGTCTAATCTCTAGACCAGTGGTGGTGTAGGGGTATGGCACGCGGCACGGAATGCTGAGGACCTGGGTTCGATTCCCAGCATTGGTCTTTTTTCTGGGGTTTTTTCTGTGCATCTATATTTCAGTTTGTATTTAGTACGAAATATATGATTTCACGGGATGACCGTAAAAGTAATAAAAAAATGAAGTTGAAAAAATAAGTACAAAAAAAAAAGATACTTCATAGCTAACTTGCCTTATTATATATCATGCAAACCTCTCTCAAAGTAAATCATTATAGCCCTTGGCTTTCGCCGGGGCGTAATGTTAATATATATATTTTTTTTATATATATAAACAGACAAATACAGTTAAAAAGCCGTGGTGGCCTAGTGGTTTGACCTATGGCCTCTCAAGCAGAGGGTCGTGGGTAAGAGTCCCGGGTCGCACCTCTGAGTTTTTCGGAATTTATGTGCGAAATTACATTTGAAATTTAACATTCATGAGCTTTACGATGAGGAAAACATCCTGAGGAAACACACAACTGAGAAGAAATTCAATGGTATGTGTGAAGTTCCCAATCTGCGTGGGCCGGCATGGGAACTATGGCCTTAGAGGAGACCTGTACCCTGCAGTGGGACGTATATAAGCTGGGATTATGATGATGATTCGGTGTGAAAATAGTTCCGTACAAATTTAAAAGCAAAAAAAAGTTTTTCTATGTAAATAACTACCCAAGACAAAAAGTTTGTTTTGTTTTTAGGGTTCGTGCATCTATACACCGTCAAATTTTAGTGGTTTTTTTCCCGTAACGAGGTGATTTAGTATCGATTGCACAATCGATTTATAATTACTATTTTGACTTGAGTCAAAAATCCAATTGTGAAAAACGAAAGTCGAAATTGACCCCAAACCAATAGTAACGCTTCGTTGGTACCTAACCTATCGTACGATCGTACGCTACTTGTACCAACGAAGCGTTACTATTGGTTTGCGGTCATTTTCGACTTTCGTTTTTCACAATTGGATTTTTGACTCTAGTCAAAATAGTATGTATGTATGTAAAATAGTAATTATAAATCGATTGTACAATCGAAACTAAATCACCTCGTTTCCGGAAAACAACCACTAAAATTTCACGGTGTATATGTATATCTATACTAGCCTTTACCTGCGGCTTTTATTGTATCTTGAGGGAAAATTGGGATACAAAGTAATCTATGTGTTATTATTCCATTGATCCAGCTAGGTATGTGGATACCAAATACCAATACCAATACCAATTTCATTCATATCCGTCCAGTTTTAGCGTCAAAGACTTTAATAGAGCATTGAATATTTAGGAATCTAGTTGACATTATGTTTTGGTCCCTCGACGCAGGCTCTATATTAGGTTACGAGTGGAGTAACCTAAATAATTCAATGTCACTTGGTTAATTTGTTAATGGGGTTGTTAATATCACAAATTTGTAGTTATTATTAAATTAAAATTGTAATTTACCATGAGCTTTACGTTGAAGGAAAACATCGTGAGGATATCACTGCATATACCTGAGAAAAAATTCAATGATGTATATGAAGTTCCGTAGTTACTGTTCAGTAGTTACGACAAAGATTATTATTGCAAATAAGGTAAACGCCCCTGTGCTCGACACTGATCCAATACATGGTATTTTCACTCTTATGTCATAGTAAGAGAAGTGACAGATGGCTGTCATCTACTGTGCGTTGGGGTGTCGAGCATTGGTACGTTTACCTTACGATTGAGTGAAAAAGACTGCTAATCTGCCCAAATTAAATGTGTTTTTTCCTCAAGTTATTTCGTAAGGGACACTATTTCCTAAACTATTAAGTTTATAATAGGTACCCAATCAAGTTTTTGTAGTGGTAGAGCCATGTTTGTAGCTAGCCGCTGCATCACGTATGGGCCGGCTCGTCCGGGGCAGTACCACCCTCTCACAGAACACCGGCGTGAAGCAGCAGTACTCCTGCTGCATTTCGTACGGTCAGTGAGAGCGCCGGGGGCCCAATACTTCTTCCCCTCGCCTATTCCCTCTACTTTTTCCTAGGGCCGACAACGCACTGGCATCGCGTAAAGCGCTGCGGGTGTCTATGGACAGTGATGATCATTTAACATCAGGTGACCCACTAGTTCGTTTGTCTGGCCTCTCTATCATAAAAATAAATAAAATTGATTGGTGTAAATAAAGTGTTTGCAAAACTATGTCTAAAAATCATCTTAACTGGATAAATAAGCCATTTGTCAAATTACATTTTTTTGCTAACTTTTTTTATTGGCTCTTCTGAAAATTTTCATTGCCGATATAGTACTTAATTTTTCGAAAAATAAACTGACTTTCGACTTGAAAAACATGCTTAATAAAGAGTGGCACTGCGTTTGACGCTTCGGAATTGAAATACACAGGATTATTTTCCTTTAGATGTTCATCAGTATTCATGGACGCTGGTAATTTCTAGCAGACGTTTCACTTCGACAAGTCAATTATGTTAGAGGTTATTTGGACGCTAAAATATACCCACGGAGAGCTCGCCACGCGTGGAGCCTTTTTTAGGGTTCCTTACCCAAAGGGTTCCAGCAGGACCTTATTATTGAGACTCCGCTGTCTGTCTGTTTATCACAGGGCTTTATATCTTGAACGGCAATAGCTAGACACTTTAATTTTTCTCCGATTATGTATTACTGTGGCCTCTAGAACAACAAATACTAAAAATAATATAAAGTTAAAAATTCAAGGGGATCATACAAGGAACGTGACTTTTTTCAAATCCACCGAATTTGGGTTCAGAAATAAATAAATAAATAAATAAATAAATAAATATCACGGGACATTTCACACCAATTGACCTAGTCCCAAAGTAAGCTAAGCAAAGCTTGTGTTATGGGTACTAAGCAACGGATAAACGTACTTATATAGATAGATACATACTTAAATACATATCAAACACCCAAGACCCGAGAACAAACATTCGTATTTTTCATACAAATATCTGCCCCGACACGGGAATCGAACCCGGGACCTCAAGCTTCGTAGTCAGGTTCTCTAACCACTAGGCCATCTGGTCGTCTAAAAGATAGTAAGTTAAAATTAAGTTTTCAGACGAGAGCGAAAGGTTAGTGGGATGTAAATCAAAAATTGAGTAGGTCGCAAACGTTATTAAAGTGGTCTGTATTTGCATAACAATAAAAATTACCTACGCTCACCTACTTTTAGACTACTATATAAATATCGGCGTCATACGAAAATTGCTCCGGCATTGACATTTCAAAGTTATACCACTCCAGTTAATTAAACATCATCAGAGCCAAGCAATATTTTAAATTACGAAAGTCCGGAACAAAAAGTCTTGTGACTAGAAAACTTTGGAGGGGAAAACAATTTTTTCTCAAACATCCAAGGAAATGTGGTCCTTATAGTCGTGACAATAGAACACGAAGTATGCCATTGTATAGCAGTTGAGGAAGATTCGTTCTAATTTCAAATTAGACGACAATAATGGAATTTCATACAAACATTGCTGGCCAAGGCCAGCAAAGAGATTGTCTTTTGTTTTAGTGGGTCGTATTTTCTTTTATTGACTATCAATGACATACTGCCAATTAAGAAAAATTTAGTTTGTGAATTTACTTTTTAATATCTTACTTGGCTAGATTTAATAAAATAAATAAGGATTGGCGTTTATTGTTAACAATTTATTAAAATAACCAATTAATAAGGTCGTAATTTTTTAATAAATATAAATCATCTCAAGATTTTGCGTCAAAAACATTAACTGGAACAGCTTACAAATAAATTGCTGGAAAAAAAAATATTTTGGCGGGAATCAAAAAAAAACAATTTGAATTAAATATGAATATATAAGTTGAACATTCGTATCATTTCCTTGGATTTATTTGAGAAAAGCACTATACAAGCCTTGGCCACGAACAGGGATTGCCGGCCTCGTATCTCTAGATGGCCTCGTTAACACTCGGCCATCTATTACTACTCGGCCGGCAATCCCCTATTTCGCGGCCGCTGCAGTAATGTACTATTAAGTTCTCACAAAACGTTAAGTTGGTTCACAAAAACGTCCTTTATTCGGGAGGGTCGCTGAACTTCTAAAGGGGCCCGTGTACACGATACTATTTAGATAGCTGTGTTCTGTACCGTAGCCTAGTGGTTTGACCTATATGGCCTTTCAAGCAGGGGATCGTGGATTCGAATCCGGGCTCGCACCTCTGAGTTGTTCGGAATTACGTGCAAAATTTAATTTGAAATTCACGCTTTACGGTGAATAATGATAATAATAATAAATCTTTATTCAAAAATACTTTTACAATATAACATCTATAGTCTAAACATACAAAAGGTAAGAAACACTTATGCCTGAACTAGGATGTTCCTATGTTTCAGGTGAAAAGGACTTATATATCTACCTACCTATCTTAAATTATCACTTGCAAAAAACAGTTGTTCTTAATAACTTAGCTAAATTACAAAACACTATAAATAACAATATATGCCTCTATAAAAACAATATTCATTTCGAAATAATCAATAGTAAGAATGAAATGATCTGGAGCAAACCTACACACACCTGTGATGAAATTCAATGGTGTGTGTGAAGTTTCCAATCCGCACTGGGCCCGCGTGGTGGGAACTGCTGAATATGCTTCAGAGGCCATAAGTCACGACGGCTTCTTCATGACCTAGCTAGGCCTTTTTATTTATGCATCAAAAGAAAGAAAGAAAAGAAAGAAAAGAAAGAAAAACATTTATTTATGACAACAATAACACGTACACAGGCAAAAATAAGAATACAATAGACATAGACAGATAGATAGATACACACTAATGCACACATTAGTGATGTCACAAAAGGGACCCGACTCAGCATGTCGCTAGTTTAAACCAGCGCTGGTCTTCCGCCGGGCCACAGTGCAGTAAACTCACGGAAGGCCACACACAAAACAACATAATACTAAAAACTAAACATGTTTGTACATTCAGGGCTTCCACAGACCGAAGCGCTGGGCGCGCGCGCGACGGCAACGGAAACGCTTCGGTCTGCGGTGGCCCTAAAATAAACTAGGCTGCATGGTTCTGAGACCTTTGCCTTTATCTATCAGAACACTAACTAAACAACAAACAAAAAAAAAGAAAAAGAAAATATAATAAAACCAACAATAACAACCCGCTCATAACCCAATTAAACCAATTCAAACCAGTTTTTCATTTTTCCTCTGACTGAACTGAGAAACAGATCACAAACTAAAACTAAAAATTATCACAAACAAAGAAACATAGTTTAAATTATGAAAAACACAGATTAAGAAAAAGTTAAGCTACAGTGGAAAAAGTGGAAAAGCAGTACATCCACTACATCCGCTCCGATGCATATGGGACAAAAAACTCGAGGTATGTATATCTATTTGAGACATGAATTTTGACAAACAAAGAAACACTCAAATTACGCTCGTATCATGGCTCAGCAGTTCTTGAGCCCTTTGGTGCTCAAACATCATTTTTTTCATCTTTAATTTAAAATTTTGTGTACATTTTAGGTCTCTGATCAGGTGTTAGTGCACCCAGTACGCTTATTGTTTAGTCTAAGGCTGCGACTCCACTGAAGCAGAGACAAGCAGAGCGACGAGGAGACATGTTGGGATCGGCCAATCATATTATCAAAGCGCGTTTAGAAAGGGATTGAGCTCTTATGCCATTTTTGAAGTAATGCATGACATGACATTGTCAGTGGTAGAGTGTGCAGACAAATGGAATTGTTATTTTAGTACAATGAAGTTCTAAAGCAAGGAAAAAAAAACATCAAATTAAATAAAATAAAAATGTTGTAAATAATTGCTTAAAATGCCCATCAAAGTTTTCAGAAGAACCTTCGTTATCTTTTTCTTTATTGAAATATTTTATGCTAGTACATTGCAGATAACTTCTCGGCACCGACCGTTTAATACTTTACCACGATTCATATTTTATACATACGTATTTTTTAACAGCTACGGCAATTTGATAACGCGAAAATGATGTGAATTAGTGACAGATTTGTCAGATATGATATTAATATTTTTTATAAAACAAAATGACAACATTTACCGAGAATAGAGTCCAAATATGCAAAGGATACTCTGTAAATCTATTAATTCTATTATCAATAAGTGTCTGCACTTATGAAGATATCAAAGATTGACTTATGATTATATTTAATCATTTTTAAGTACTGTTGTGCTAACGGTACTATCGAATCCCGTTGTTATTTTGATTTTATTATATTAGATTATATCAACATCTCGTCTCCGCTTCAATGGAAACAGTCAAGCGGAGATGAGCGGAGCGGAGAGGAGATGTGTTGGGATCGACCAATCATATTAGTTTCAATCAGCTCCGCTCGTCTCCGCCTCAGTGGAGCCACAGCCGTACGCGCTGACGGCCGTTGTACCGACTTGTTCAACATCCGCATCCGCATATGTTTACGCTTATAATCGGGCATCTTCGGCAATCTTCGGATTTCGTCGCCTGTACCTCTACCATGAGTTTACACTAGTTCACAGTGACCGTACTCGCTAGCGACGGCGAATGATTTGTATGGAGAATTGTACTTCCGTAAGTGACCGCTAGAGGCGCTGTACAATTCTCCATACAAATAATTTACGCCGTCGCTAGCGAGTACGGTCACGTAAACTAGTGTAAAATCATGGTACAGGGAGCATCGCGCGCGGGTCATTCGGCTCAAAGCAACCGTAGCGACAACTTGTCATACATACAAGCTACTGTTATTTGTAAACTCAAGTTTGATTATATGTATATCTGCATGTTTGTACTTTTACCCCCTGTTTCACCATCCATTGATCAAATTTATTTGACGGATAAATGTGATGCCGTCTCTGTTTGATTGTTCGAATAGACGGAGACGGCATCACCATTTATCCGTCAGTTAGAATTAATCAATGGGTGGTGAAACAGCCTCTTAGTGTAATAAAATTTGTCTCCTACATACAACCAAGAATTAAAGTATACGCACCACAGGCCGCATAAGCCGCAGGCAGCATAAGCTCCGCATTCATTTTATGCGGATGCGAATGTTAAATTTAATGCGGATAATCTGCTGTTGCGGAAGCAAATATTTGTGACACCCCTGTTACGCACTCTTGTTTCGCGTGTGTGTTATGTTGTGTCTGTATTGCGTCTATAGTGTGTGCGTGTGTGTGTGGGATGAAACTATACGAAGTTTGAATTTAGAACGTTGTAGTGTTAAGGCCTACTTATAAAGTTGCTAGAAGTGTATTTTTGTAAATTTTCTTTCTAGCTTTAAATCTTGCAAGAAATTTAATCTTAGTAGACACTAGTGTGTATCAGTAAATTAAATAAAAACGGGACACTTGACATCAGTTGGCCTACTCCCAAAGAAAACAAAGCTTGTTATTGGTACTAAAAAGCGGATTGAACATTCACGACTCAAGAATAAACATTCTAATTTACACGACTACGACAAAGCCTAAAGGAAGTGTAGAGGTAAAAAATCGTGCGTGCAGTTCCTCCGCGCGGAAGAAGTGAAACTTCGTAATGTGGAAATGAAAAAGGCACTTATACATCAAAATGAACCTTATTGCAATAACTTAAAGAACTAAATTTACCTATGCATCTATGTGTTTTAATTACTCACTAGATGGCGCTTTTATCAAGTCTCATACATTTGCACAGACAGTATGAGTTCTGCATCGCACTATCGAAGTTTTTAACATCCGTTAGTATACACCGTGAAATTTTAGTGGTTGTTTTCCCGAAACGAGGTGATTTAGTATCGATTGTACAATCGATTTATAATTATTATTTTGACCAGAGTCAAAAATCCAATTGTGAAAAACGAAAGCCGAAAATGACCGCAAACCAATAGTAACGCTTCGTTGGTACCTAAACTATCGTACAATCGTACGCTACTTGTACCAACGAAGCGTTACTATTGGTTTGCGGTCATTTTCGACATTCGTTTTTCACAATTGGATTTTTGACTCTAGTCAAAATAGTAATTATAAATCGATTGTACAATCGAAACTAAATCACCTCGTTTCGGGAAAACAACCACTAAAATTTCACGGTGTATATACAATGCGAGATTACTTGCTTTGACAGTACATATACTAATGCTTTCATACCCCCTCCATGGTAGCGTTAAACGTTTAACGCGACCTTGTTGGAAGTCGCATCAGAAGTTTCACTTTAATAAGAAAATGACCTGTTGTATGTAGTAGTAACGTGTCCGTATAAACAAATTGAGGTTCCAAATTAGGAAAAGGACTTAAGTTCCATATCAATTTTGTGCACTACTACTACATACAACAGCAGGCTTATTGTCTAACGCTTCTGACGCTCGCCTTCGCAATCACTATTTCTTTCTGTCAAACGGTATAAAAATAATGACAGAATAAGATGGTGAAAGCGAAGGCAAGCGACAGAAGCGTTAGAAAATACGGCCTCAGGTCATTTACTTAAGTTTTTTACCTAGAATGATTTTAGCAGACTATTTCAAACATTAATATCTGCCGGAACTCGACTTAATTTAATTTTTATAACATTCTAGATTATACTTAGTCCAATAAGGGCCTTAATTGTTATTAAAAAATCTTCTTTGTATAATCTAAATTAATCTTATAAAGTAATAGTACATTACTGCAGAGGCCGGGACTTAAGGGGTTGCCGGCCGAGTATCTAAGTTGACGGCCGAGTGGTACACGAGGCCGGCAACCCCTGTTCCGGCCGAGGCTTGTATAGTGCTTTTCTCAAACATGCACCATCACCATCATCATCATCATCATCATCATCATCATCATCGTCGTCGTAATCATGATGGTGATGATGGTGGTGATGATGATGACGACGATGATGATGATGATGATGATGATGATGATGATGGTGGTGGTGATGGTGATGATGATGATGATGATGATGGTGATGATGATGATGATGATGATGATGATGGTGATGATTATGATGGTGATGATGATGACGACGATGATGATGATGATGATGATGATGATGATGGTGGTGGTGATGGTGATGATGATGATGATGAAGATGATGGTGATGATGATGATGTTGGTGATGGTGATGGATGATGATGATGATGATGATGATGGTGATGATGATGATGATGGTGATGATGATGATGATGATTATGACGATGATGGTGATGATGATGATTACGACGATAACGATGATGATGATGATGATGGTGATGATGGTGATGATGATGATGACGATGATGATGATGATGGTGGTGATGATGGTGATGATGATGATGATGATGTTGATGGTGAAATATTTCTCTAGGCAGATCACCATTACCATCACCATCACCATCTTACCTTACCTTAAATAAGCGTAGTGGCAGAATGTCATAATGAACCAAAACGCAAATATTGCTTATAGTTTTTTTTTAAATGGCTAAATGCTATGATGCCAAACCTATAAACATCATGGTGATGTGTGTGTGTGTAGACGATCGCATTGCCGGCCTAGGCCTGCAACGGTGTATTTTGAAGCCTGTTTTAAGGAACACAACGTAAACATTACATAGCATGTTTGAGAAAAAGATTTATCCGTACTGTCCGATTATATTACGCAGTCCTGAGTCCATTCTAATGTCACCAACTTTGGCATTAAAGTACCCAAAACAATGACGAGTTCTTTTTCGGAATCTGGGAAATGCAGGCCTCGAACTGATTATAGAAATTCTCTATAACATCGTCTGAAGCGGCGGATGTGAGTGCATAGGCTTTTATGATATGGAGCGGAGTGGGTGTTGCGCTGAGTTTTATAGATATTAGGCGCTCGTTGATAGCATTATACCCCAAAACCGATCCGCTCCACTGTTTGCAAATAATTATGCCATTCATTTCCAGAGAAAAGGATGCTGTGTTTCTCAGTAACATAACTATAAATTTAAAATTTTAAAAACCCCCAACGCAAAGTCATACGTATGTTTGAACATAATATAGTAAATACCCATCATGCGGTTAGGATCCCTTCCGTAGCTAACAAAAGAGCTGATAACTTTGAAACGGCTGAACCGATTTTGATGAAACATTGAAGAACCATCGCAAAAAAACCTGCTTTCTAATAAAAAAACACACTCAAATCGGTTCACCCGTTTAAGAGCTATGATGCCACACACAGACAGACACTCACACATAGCGGTCAAACTTATAACACCCCTCTTTTTGTGTCGGGGGTTAAAAAAGGCCGCTGTCCTTCCAATGAGTTTCACTTATGCCTGTAATTACAAAGTGGAGTCGCTCGAGCTCATGGTTCAAGATTTCAAGCTTGCCCTTCTCTATACTCCATTTAATTTGGAATTATAAACCACAACAACATTATATTGCGGCTCGTGAACTGTAATCTCTTTACAATTTGTACTAGAGTAACAATTGACGACACGCAAATAAAGTGACATTAAAACAATTTTATTTTGCGGCTCCCAGACTATTGTACTGTACTAGGTATTTGCTAGGTAAGAAATAGTTGACGAGCCGCAATATAATGATGTTGTGGTTTTCAATTCTAAATTAAATGAAGTATAGCAGCCCCCGAACATTCCAAGTCCAGACGCGTATCTTGTTACGTAGTTGTAAATGTTTTCTTCCAGTTGCATCCATAAAATGAGTTGCCTGGTCGCTTGCGAACCCATAGCTGGTAGCCAATTTCACACCTGGAGTCCCGGAAAACCCCCAGCGCCGTTTGCCACGCGGAGCGCACATCTTCACACATTTCTGTTCATCATCATCATCATCATCAGCCTATAACAGTCCACTGCTGGACATAGGCCTCCCCCAATGAGCGCCCTTGCGCCCTGTCCTCGGCTAGACGCATCCAGCTTGTACCAGCAGTCTTTCGCAGATCGTCACTCCACCTGGCCGGAGGGCGTCCTACACTACGTTTGCCAAGACGCGGTCTCCACTCAAGAACTCGTTTAGGTTGTCGGTTCTTCGACAGATATGACCAGCCCACTGCCACTTCAACTTGCTAATTCTCTGAGCTATGTCGATAACCTTAGTTCTGTGTCGGATATCCTCGTTGCGGATTCTATCTTTCAGAGAAACTCCGAGCATAGCTCGTTCCATAGCTCGCTGAGCGACCTTGGACTGGATTACCCGTGTAGCCGTGGATTTTCTGTTAAGCGACATTTATTCATCATGACTCTCCTGAATCCTGCATACACCTGCGAAGAAATTAAATGGTGTGTGTGAAGTTCCCAATCCATACTGGGACCGCGTGGGAACTACGGCTCAAGACCTCTCATTCAGAGGCCTGTGCCCTGCAATGGGACGTATATAGGCTGCGGTGATGATGATACATTATTCCTCAACGAGTTTTACTAGCTTAATAAAAAAACTAAATAAGTCTCACATATTCAATATACTCCGCTCTTTCCAATAAAAATGGTAGGTAATAAAAACATAAGTAAATAAGTTAGCGCCTCAAAGACTTACCCGACATGGGAAAAAAGGTCTTGTTGTTTATTTGCGTTTCATATTACGGAATAATAAATGCTATTGAGTAGGGTTGCTAGCTCTCAAACAGAAAATCCCCTTATTTTTTGTCTACTCGGTCTCTTTTATTAAATACGTCACAGAACGCACAAAGGTTGCAATTTAAAAATATCTATGACCATCTCAGGGTAGAGTATTTTTCGCCCTAAGTCTGAACTTGGCTGTGCAGTGAGAATATGCGGCTAACATGCTGGGCGGATAGGCGATTTCCGTACAGTTTCGGATCAGGCACAACAACAAATAAATAATAAATATATATCACGGGACAATCAACAGTAATTGAAACGAATCCCAAAGTAAGCAAAGCTTATGTTATGGATACTAAACATACTTAAATACATATTAAATACTCAAGACCCAAGAAGACTCAAGAAGTGAAATTACAATAATTTGTAATTGTGTCAGTGTTGTTCTACAGGAGCGATTTGTATTTTTTAAACAAATATCTCTCCCGACCGGGTATCAAACTAGGAATCTCAAGCTTTATATTCTGATATATTCTAACCATCCAGCCGTCAAACGCCACAAAATCCCCTTCAAAATAGCCAAAGGAAAATTTCAATTTCTTCGGCAATTTAGAGGAGAGCCCATAAGCTGGCAACCCTTGGGGCCAGGCAAATTCGATGTTTCGTCCCTTTCGATGTTAACCGGGTATCCGCTTAAGGCCGTGGTCGCTTTCACCCGCCGCACGCGGCCGACAGCGGCCCGCCGCCCGCGGCGTCTGAATGGTGTGTTCGGGAATGCTCGGGAGTGGTCGTTTTCGCCCGCCGCGTTCGGGACGTCGCACGCGGCGGGCGAAAACGACCACTCCCGAGCATTCCCGAACACACCATTCAGACGCCGCGGGCGGCGGGCCGCTGTCGGCCGCGTGCGGCGGGTGAAAGCGACCACGGCCTTATAAAGACGAGGCCAGGAAAGGTTCGCTTTTTCCATATTTTTACCTTCACATCGACATAAAAGCACCTCACAGTTTGTTGCGGCTCTCAGCGAGCGGGTTTTCGGCAGATTTTATAACCGGTGTTTGTTATACTCGTACCTGCTGCTTGTCATGAGATAATAGTATTTTATACGATCACGGCACGAGGCACTTGCCACCAATTGACCTAGTCCCGAAACAAGCAAAGATTTTGATATGGGTACTAGCAATGGATAAACATACGGGTATTATAGGATTACTTCCACTTTGGCACTTGACAATTCGCGCCATTCAACGGGAGAGATCGGAAGTGCAAATGACACGAGATACATTGCTTCATATTCATAACGTCATAGTGTGGATCACCTGCCACAATGTCATTTTTTATATTAGACCTATGAATAAGACAGATGTAGTTTGATTTAATTATTACAGCGCTTTACTAAAAACACATATATTAAAGCAGTACAAGGGAATTTACGAGCCCGTACGGCGAGGGTGGATAGACACGTCGAGGGGAAAATGGGTTTAATGCTCGACTTTCACATTCACTGTTTCACTTTTATTGCAAGTAAATTAAACAGCAACATTTGAAATTAAATTTACAATCTCTCATTTCTTATGCATTGCAAATTCTACACTTAAAAAAATATTTTTTTTTTAATTTTTTTTTTGTTTAAGGGCGAATGACCTTAAAAATTATACTTATTATGGATAAGACCCGGAATTCCAGAACTCTTATTCTTTTACAGAATAGTTGTTTGACATGGCATTGGTATTGCATTAAATTTAGAATAGAATAGAATAGAAAATAGAATTTGTACGAGAAAACACGAAAAATAAAAGTTTTTCGTTCGTTCATTTAACATTAGGTACATATTTTGTTTAACAGTTGCAAGTGTAACGTTTACCTTTTAATAAAGCACAGTAATATGAATGTACTTAGAATCAATCAATTACAAAATAAAACACGAAAATAAAACACACAATAAAAACAATATAAATAAAAATATTAAAATATTCTGAAACTTAAAAAACTAAAACTATAAAAACTTTTCAAATGAAATGTCGGGGATATAAGCTATATCCATACTAAGCTTACGTACCGAAATGTCGGAAATTGCACGACTTATTCCGATCACTGGTGATCATATTTCCGAGCTTTGGCAATAGACCAGTTAACACCAACTCAGTACAGAAATGAGTTTTAGCTTAGTTTCTCCAAGCACTCAGAATTAACAAATGCTTGTTCTATTTATCCAATATCCAATTCTAGCACAATTTGGGCAGTGTAAATTTGAATTGTAACTCGAAGTAACTTTGGAATTGTTACACAGTTATTTCAGTGCCTCTAGCGTTAAGGCTGCAAATTAAATTTGCCGATTTCTAGACATACAGAAGTTAGCTCTGTTTAACTACCGCGTTCCACATAGACAAGGAAAAGCTGAAGAATAAAAATGTATACCTAACCAATAAAATATAGGTACTATACAGTGTGGAAAGAACGAACGCTACATGGGGGGCAACTAAGTACTTTAGGTAATTGGAAATAGCACATACCTAGTATGTAAAGAAGATTTACCCTTATTAAAAAAAAAAATACTGCATTTGTAGACGCACGCACGCACACACACACATATCTCAGCCTATAATGTCCCAGGCACAGGGTTTGCGCTGTAGTTCCCACGTGGGCCCAGTGCGGATTGAGTACTTCACACACACTACAAAATTTATTTTCAGGTGTGTGCATTTCCCTCATGATGACTTGACTGTAAGGCTCATGGTAAATTTCAAATGTATTTCGCGCATAAATTCGGAAAAACTAGAGGTGTCCGGGCTCGAACCCACGACCCTCTGATAGGCTAATAGGTCAAACCACTAGACCACCACGGTTTTTTCTAGCTATCGACTACTAAGTTTATTAAGAAGACAACCACAAGTAACGACTTTGTAAAGTCTGTTAAGATATCCCATTTCTCTGGAGCTCCACTAAATATTCGGAGCTGCTTAAATATTTAGTTCCGTTGGCAGTTTACGTGGATTTATGCCCCCAGTTTCGCACCGGCCCGAGAAACGGATAAACGAAAACAATGACTGCATAAGTATGTTAAGGTACCGACATCGTACGTGATTGGAAACTAAGAATATAATAAAATATTTACTGAACTTCGTTACAGTGCCCCGTATTAGTTGTACGGTTTGCACTGATTGGGGGCGCGCGCGACACCTCGCTCAACTGTCTTCCTGCTTGTTTCCCTAAATTCAAGTTGAATGTGCATTCACTAGGCAAGCGTGCTCCATCGTAGGCCTATTTGCTTTCTATCAGGCGTGATTGTGGTCAAACGCAAGCCTAAGTGTATTTAAAAAAAAGTCGGTTGTCTGTAAAGTCGGTTTACGGACGATAGTTTAAATTAACGTGACAACGTCATAACAAAACATTGATGCAATTATTGCATACTTTTGCCGATTGTGCCTTTTGCTCGCTCGTGCCGCGCTCTCGCTCCGATCGTTCATCGGCTCGAGCGAAACGGGACGCGTAACGGGACAATGTGTTATGTACGTTACACTGAGTCATCCTTTTTCGTGCGGGCAGCCGGCGTTTATCGATTTATTAGACGTTGCACGTCAAAAAATAATTTTTACATCCGCATACGCGAATATGTCTAAAATTCTGCATTCGCAACATCACTGAGCGAAGCAATATGATACGAAACCCCCACACTTATACATAGATTCAAATAACAGAAATAACGCTTCAAAAGGTGCACGAGGCGGTATAAGTGTACCTAATGCTACCTAAAACTCGCTAGTATTTCAAAGAAGCAAACCAAAGGTTTCAATGGTGGTTCAAACACTCGAAACATAATACGTCGTGGTTTCCGTAGCATAATTGTGTACAAATAAATGTTATTTGAACTCAATTATCTCGCTTCGTAAGCGGAGTAAAATAAACACGTTTGCGAATCATGGCGGCGGCGGGTCACGATACAGCTTGGTTTATTTCCAGCGATGCTCATTCGTTTTGGTTTTTGGTGTCATGTTGACATTACTGTTCAAAGGAAAAGGGTAGGGTAGGAGCAGGATGTGTCGAGACGAGGTGGGCGGCGTAATGGCTTATTAGGAGAGGTCTATGTAGGTCTAGCTGTTGCCTGTTATAGGCTGATAATGACATTGATGATGGGGATGATATAGACGACGACGATGATGATGATTTTTTTATCAATAATTTATTTGGGGTTGAAATATGTACATTGGTCGATTGGTCGCCTTTGGCGCCATATGGCTGTGAGCATCGGCTCACACACAGCCATCTGGCGCCAAAGGCGTGAGACTACTCGCACATCAAAAATCAAAAATTCTGACGAAAAATCTTTACCGTGATCTTCCATTAAGCTAATTCAATCATAATTATACGCTGAAAAATATTCCGGGATAGTTTTAAGAGGGTACGATGGCTCAGAGAATTTTGAGAAATAGGTATTTTAATGAAATGTCGCTGTCTTGCCCGAACCCCTCCGTGTCAGTGAGTGAGTGAGTGAGAGCGGGACAACTGCACCTCAGACCGTTAATAGGCGCGTAAAATTGATCAAAACAGCATTTCGTAATCCCCTGTTTTCTTATCGAAAACTAGACCAATAAATTTTTCCAGTTTTTGAAAGCTCATATTTCTTATGTTAATTGAAATATGGAAAAAAACGAAACATAGGGGCATAGCAGTGGTAGATACAGATTACACAGTAAAAAAAAATTGGCTCCAAAGCCATTATCCAGGGAGGAAACAGGGAATTACGTTTGTATGGAGAAATGGTGTGCATCGTACCCTCTTAAAGCCTTTAGTATACATTTATTACTGGAAAAAAATAAAGAAAAAAATAATTTAATCGTGGTGTAGATGAGTAGTTTGACCAATGGCATCTCAAGCAGAGGGTTGGGGATTCGAACCCACTCTGACTTTTTCGAAATTTACATGTGTGCTGTCATTTGAAATATAACCATGAGCTTCCCGGTGTACTACGGCTCAAGCCATCTCATTCTGAAACCCTGTGCCCTGCAGTGGGACATGTAGCCCGAGATGATGATATGTTTTTGTTAATTTATGGTTCAAATTTAATGTTGGACAAGTCTTCATGGTATTTACTTACCTATAAAAGGATAACAATATTATACAATATTACTATATATCTCCTTTTCGTACAACATTCCTTGCGCGGAAAACGCTTGAACACTTCAAAGAAATCATTCACTTTATTATGTAGAATGGGGTAAGTTCCGCGCTTAGAAGGGAATGCGGTATTTGTTTGAAGATAATATCAGAAGCTATGTATGGATATAAATAATATAGATAACATCTATTGTGACAGTGGGCAGGGCACATTGCTTGTAGAATTGATACGCGATGAGGCCAATAGGTTCTCGAGTGGCGTCCACGGACTGGAAGACGCAGTATAGTTTAGCCTCCAACAAGACGGAGGGACGACCTGATTAAAGTTGCTGAAACGCGTTGGATGCGGATGGCACGGGACCGATCTGTTTGGCGAGCCTTGGGGGAGGCCTATGTTCAGCAGTGGACGTTATTCAGCTGAAATGATGATGATGATGATGAAAGTGAAATTCTAGCTGCCCAGTTAGGATCGTCTCCACAGGACAGAACTCTTCAACTGTCAATGGCATCGATTTGAAACTTGGTACGGATATGTATTTGGGATGACAATGCAAGTAAATGAATTGAAATAATTACTTCGTTCACCCGCGACCTTATAAAACATAGTTACGTTTATGTAAAAAATGCGTGTTCATGCAGTTCCTCCACCTCCACACTGTACAAACACACACAAATCACACAAACCCAACTATCACCGCCACCAAACTACACTGACGCGTTTCAAACTCAACCAGAGCTGTTCTTCAGAGTAGGCACCACAACCGTACGCTATGCTACCAAATGTTAGACACATAAACATCGTAAGGTCGCAGGTGAGCAAAGTAATTGTTTCAGTTCATTAATATACACCTCCGCAAAGTAGTAACGCCTGATTCTATAAATTAATGCAAGTAAAGTCAAGCAAGCAAGCAAGTCCTTCGACAGTCGAGTGACAAGGACAGTCAGTTTATTAAAATCTTATTGTTTCGAGTAGTGGAGGCTTCCGAAGTTACAATATGGCGCTCCAACTAGCTTTCCCTCGTGGCATTGCACGCGTGAACCGTATCTGAATTTTTCTAAAATGCTATCGGTATATTTCCAATGATCTATCGTGGTCTTTACTCAGGACCTATGTAAGATTTCAGGGATCTATCTATTTTCATACCAAATTACATCCAAATCTGCTGCCGCTTTAGAAAGAAAGAAAACATTTATTCGTGATATCAAACCATTTCAAAAATAAGACAGGAAAAAAAATGCGCATATCACGAAATGGTTATGGTCATATGGGAGCATGTCAAAATACATAAGGTCTAAACACATAATTGTTTGTCATACATTAATTATTCATTTGATGGTGCAATTTTTGCTGAAACTACTTTCTTGTTAAGGAGACAAACTTTTTGGATCATGTTATCTGCAGGAGTTATCAATTCGCTTTTTTATGTGTGTTACGTCAATACTACGTCATTTATCTATTTGATTTTTTTCTTGGTTCGGCAGGGAATGCTTTTATGCAGTTAGGGTTCCATTGTCACCAAAGTTAGGGTCTGTCTGATTTGACCTATGGCCTCTTAAGCAGAGGGTCGTGTGCGAAATTTATGTGCAAAATTACATTTGAAATTTACCATGAGCTTTACGGTGAAGGAAAACACCGTGAGGAAATCTGCATACACCTGCGAAGAAATTCAATGGTGTGTGTGAAGTTTCCAATCCGCACTGGGCCCGCGTGGTAACTACAGCTCAAGCCTTCTTATTCTGTGAGGAGGCCTGCGCCCTGCAGAGGGACGTATATGGGATGATGACAATAAAATGGTTTTTTATGATTCCTTTATTAGATTCCGTGCCCAAAGGGTGCCAAAGGGACCCCATTACTGAGACTCCGCTGTCTGTCTGAACCACGATCCTCTGCTTGAGAGCTAATAGATTGAACCACTATGCTACCATAGCTTCATGGTTAAGGAGATAAAGTAGATGCCACAATAGGGATGTTGACAACACCAATCTACTGACGTACTTTTTATGAACTGTCAAAACACAATTCTCCCATAGAGTTTGAATGACAATAGCAACTTATGACTAGACCCCGTTATCTTGTCGCACTGAAATTGTTTTTCAGTAGAGCGTGAATGTTTTTTTATCGACCTTTCAGATATCGATGTTTATACACCGTGAAATTTTATTGGTTGTTTTCCCGAAACGAGGTGATTTAGTATCGATTGTACAATCGATTTATAATTACTATTTTGACTAGAGTCAAAAATCCAATTGTGAAAAACGTAAGCCGAAAATGACCGCAAACCAATAGTAACGCTTCGTTGGTACCTAACCTATCGTACGATCGTACGCTACTTGTACCAACGAAGCGTTACTATTGGTTTGCGGTCATTTTCGACTTTCGTTTTTCACAATTGGATTTTTGAATCTAGTCAAAATAGTAATTATAAATCGATTGTACAATCGAAACTAAATCACCTCGTTTCGGGAAAACAACCACTAAAATTTCACGGTGTATAATGCAATTGAATTTTCGCCATATCAAAAAAGAATTACAGTTTATAAGGGATAACATGTCAATTTTATCGCAAGCAATCCCAAAATTAGAGAGACAATCAATCGAGTTTTTAGAATCAATTGCCGTAGTAAGTGATGTAAAGAAGCAGTTGTTGAAGTTAGTTTTGCATGAAAAGGGACGGCATATTTATAAAAAGCTATCTTTATCATTAAAAAAAAATGTTGGATATCATACATTGCAAAAAATTGATATGCTTAACAGAGGCATAGAAATAGAAGCCTCCAATACTTCTCTTTATTTAAGTACGCTCCCATTACATCTGTCGCAGTGGAAAGAAGTTTTTAATACAGTTGCTCAAAAAGTGGCGTATTGCAGGGACGTATAGCGTTCGGGATGTGGGCTATTACATACTCGAGCTTTTTCTTTACCTTTTCCGAACTCGTGCGTTCTCTTTCCCAACTGTCAAAATAATGTCTATTAAAAAGAAAAAAACCAACCACGAAGTTTTTACTAAAAAAAAAATCATCGAAGTTTTTATGATTCATACAAATATTTCTAAAAAGAAGCTACTAATTTGTTTCAATATCAGATTTAATGATTTGATTCAATGAGTTAGTTAGGTTTCATTTCATTTCATCTTATTAAATTTCATTTTCATTTCATATCAATAAAAAAATTCTACTGAAGACTTGGCTGTATGGGCATAGTTCCCTTTGCCTACCCAGAATGGGTGAAGAAAACAAAAAAAATCTCTGCTTCTATTCTTTTACGGTTGGCGCCATTTTCCAAAAATGTTCTTTGCGAGTTTAGTTGTTTGTTGCACAAAATGAGTAATTTCAACGATATTTTATTTGAATTAACACCACCGGAACTCAGTATAATTGCACAAAATGCTTCGGAGAACATTTTACCGGAAAAGTCAAAAAGTCGCTACATATCTACATACGACGAATTTATTGCGTGGAGAGAAAAGAAAAAAGCAAATAGTTTTTCAGGAAATGTTATGTTGGCAAGTTGGCATACTTCTCCGAACTCTCATCAAAATTAAAACCTTCTACGTTATGGTCGAGGTTTTCGATGATAAAAAGTATACTGAAAATAAGGAACAACGTGGATATAAGTGACCCAAAACTAAATGCTTCCTTAAAACGACAATTAGACGGTTTTACAACTAAAAAGTCGAAAATATTAACATCGAATGAAGTGGAAAGGTTATTGAACGAAGCTCCCGATGATCGTTATTTAGCCACAAAGGTAATTTATTAATAAATACTTATATTTTTCTTTAGTATTCAGTTTACGCAATCGCAAAATACAGTCAATATATTATTTAAAAAAATATTAATCAAATCCCTTTTTTTGTAGGTTGCGCTGATTTTTGGCGTTGTTGAAGCTTGCCGCACAAGCCAATATTACTTTAAAAGATACATATGTTATATATGTGAATTATAACTTTTATAAGAAATAAATGATTGGTTAGTTGAGTTTATTGTGTTTTCACTATTTTATTAAATTGCTACATTTTTTCGCAGCTGTATTAAAAATAGTTGTTCAGTACACGTGCGGAACCGTCATTGCAACTTGTTCCGACTGTCAACCCTCACCTTCGGCTACGCCTCGGCTCGGGTAGACATTTGTCGGAACTCATTGCAATGACAGGCTTTCCGCACTCGTAATGAAATATACTATTTTATATTTTAAAATGGATCTTTTCAAATAGAAGACGCAGCATGACTTCATAAAATGAAGAGCCACTTTTATTTCTTCGTTTATTATTATTATTATATATATTTTCATACAAAAGTAATATTACCTATAGTGACTCCTCTTTGAAATTATCAGTGGCATACAGTATCGACATTTAGATAGTCGCTAAAAAAAACATTCACGCTCTACTGAAAAGTAATGACAGTGCGACAAGATAACGGGCTCTACTTATGACGACACTTGTTCGCGAACTCCATAAACTAAGTATTTATTTGTTTTAAAGCAACAGAAAATCAAAATTTGCAGTCAATCGAAAATTAATCTGGTTTTCAGGGCTGAAATAAAGCATTTTTTAATGGAGTCATGTCTACAAATTATTTTTCAAAGTCGTCACCATCCTTATTTCAGTAAGAAAATTAATTGTTTATTCACTAATTTTCGACGTGTTCTATTTTACGAAGTGCTATGAGAATGGCTAAAATATCGTTAAATGAAAAGACACGCGATGATACAGTCCAAATTAGTTTTGTTTCAAAGTACAATAATCGTGAAATTGTCCCATTGCTGTCTTTGCTTATTAAACACAAAAAACTTTTGCAACATCTACTGTTTGAATGATTTAGAAAACAATCTTAATAATAACAACTACTTAATAGATAAATACATAAACACCACAGGACTAAATAACTAACTAGTAACTATGCAAGGATTTTTTCGCAACAGCTGCGGAACCCTATCCTGAGTGTGTCCGACACGCACTTGGCTGGTTTTTGGGACTAACTCACAATCATCCAAACATCTTCTCAAACTTCCTCATTTATATAACACAAGCTATGATTAGCTTACTTTGGGACTAAGTCAATTGGTGTGAATTGTCCCATGATATTTATTTATTTATTTATTATATTAGTAGGATAGGGGTAGCATGATTTCAAAAACCAGTCCCAGGGCAGGAAACACATATAATAAGTTTCTATTACTGTTATTATCAGCTCTGTGTTAGGCACGCTTGTCTATAGTACTGTACCTGTAGTATTAGTGCCCTAGAGAGGGAACGCCCTTCTATCGACGACTGTGTTGTCAAGCACGGTTTGGGTATATCGATTGCTTTATGATAGGAAGTGGACAAGTCGTCTCGAACATACCACTACTTCATTTTGATAACCTTGCACTTAGGGTGAAGCCAGACGAGCGTAATGTTTTGAGTCGTGAGCGGCGTAATTACGGTCGCGTGATTTCTGCTACATTCGGTTTCATACAAAACTCCTGTTTCGTTCACATTCTCACATACAACAAACGTGATTTTTTAATCGTTTTTATAGATAATGATATGATACAGTACCCTTCGTGCGCGAGTCCGACTCGCACTTGGTTTTTTTCTTATTTTTTCCAGAAGTGGTAAATACAACTTGGCCTCTCCCAGCACCCGTATGCAACTTTTTAATGTGGTCTTTTCATGTTAAAATAAAGAGTCAAAACCCAGGAATCTTTTTATGGAATCCGCAAATAATATTCTCACAAAAATAGCTGCCAAATTGGCTCTTTAAACAAAAATACCCTAATCCAATTGGATTGTTCAAATTCCATTACAGTTCTTTCCCATCAAGCCTCCAATTGAATTGTTCTGATCCGACCGGTGCCAATGTAAGACGGTTTCGCACTTTTGTAGATAGGCCCAATTATATTTCTAGCTCTTGGAATATTTGAATAAATATATTTTAGATGGGCGTGGAATACGACGAGTTAGGAATATGACCGGTTAGGAAAGTGCGAAATTAGGAATTTGATCGATTAGGAATGTGACGAATCAGGAACAAGTCTTCCCAATCTGCACTATGCCCGCGTGGGAACTACGCTCCAATCTCTCTTTTAGAATAGAATAGAATAGAATAGAATAGAATAATTTTATTTCAGGTTGCATAGGCCCATATAAAAAATACCTTAAAGACTAACATACATATAGAGGAGGCCTGAGCCCTGCAGTGGGACATATATAAGCCGAGATGAATTCAAATGTAATTTGTATGACTGTACCCTCAGTAAAATAAATATTTAACTCGAAAAACCTTAGAGACTTGTGAATTATTAAACAAACATTCACTGTATAGGTACTTATCCTTTTTTGTTCCGTAATCAGATAACCAAATAAAGAGGGACGCATGACGTCGTCGTCACGTGGTAAATATATTCCCAAGGACTTTGCCTGCCAAGCTTACCAAATATTCAGCTAGGAGGCTGATTTTTTTTTAAATTGTTACTTACAATGCGCATACCATTTTTTCAATGATTTGTCACACGTTATTTAGTGACATAGTAATATGATTTATTTTACAATGCATATGCTCGGAAAGTGCCTCTTGACGCGAGTCAATATATCTATAGAAAGTTAGTCATCCCAGCACACTTTCGCAAGTGTGAAAAAAAATTGTATGGATTTTATTTTTCACACGCGTGCGGAAAAGTAACTTTTTAAATTGCCAATTCTCAAAAAGTTGTGTCCAAACTAGTGTTTAAAAAATAAGACTAGAGAGTTGTGTCTTCATAATTCAGCTTTGCACAAATAAGAAAATGTTTGATGCAACCAAATGAATATCTACTGATAAAATAATAAAACAGATTGTTTTAATATTAAAACACACAAATTTTAATTTCGTCAAAAGTTTTGAAATAAACAATTTAGTACTAAAATAATTCCTTGAGTCCATTTCGGACCGTACGACATCTGCGCTTTCAGTGCGCGCGCATGGCGTAACACGAACCAATCATGTTTACCCGTTCGCGCCTGTCAACCAAGGAGCTTTTAGTGTGCGCGTATGACGTAACACGAACCAATCACGGTTACCCGTTCGCGCCTGTCATGAAAACCCGCCACAGTAATGTTCATGAATTCAGTCCGGAGAATTAATTTAAGTTTAGTAAATTAAAATGGAGAGTTCAAGTGATGAATTTACATAGGACTTAACGCCGCCTGACGTCCTAGACCAAACACAAAATTAAATGTGATAGCCTCCTGCTGACTAAACCGATGCTGAAATATGTAAACATCTACGAGACTTTCCCTCCATGAAAGGTAAATAAGTGTTTATGAGCGCGCGCAGACAGAGAGCGGTCCGGAGTTCCGAGTTCAGAGTTCTGCGTTCTTTCGAATGTACTGAGTCTCTTACGATAACGCACACAGCAGGCGACTGGAACTCTCGAGCGATGAAAACACAGAACTTTGAACGCGGAACGCGGTACTCCACACCGCTCTCTGTCTGCGCGCGCTCTTAGCCCCAATTTTTTTCCTCACTTAATGCATTGTAAAATGTTGTATGATATACGTGTTGAAAGTAGGAAATTCCCAACTCATGTCGGCTAAACCAAACTCGCTTAGCTCGTTTGTTTAGATCTCCGTCATTCGTTGGGAATAGTCTTGTTCCGTTCCGCAGTTCCGCACTTGTATCATAAATAACTATACACATACTCTATATACATTAGAAAGTAATAACAAATAAAAATGGAAAACTAATAAATGAATAAACTATGAAAAAAAAAGTCAAGTCAGTCTGTCAGTCGGAGTGTGGAGTGTGTATTTATTTAGTACTAAATAATAACATGTCGTGGGACAATTGACACCAATACACACTTAAACACATATCTAATTAAACATCCAAGACTCGAGCACAAACATTCGTATTTTTCAAACAAATATCTGCCACGACCAGGAATTGAACCGGGACCTCAATCTTCATAGTCAGGTTCTCTAACAACTAGGATATCCGGTATGACTGACCGGTGTATGACTGTTTGTGTTTTAATCCTACTAATCCTATTATGTACGCCAACTTTCATACATGACTGACAAACATCCAAATATCAATAATATTAACTAAGTATAGTAAGTAAGTGCTTCTTATTGTGGTTACTAGCTAGTATACTTTTCTTAACTACATTCTTCCCAACTGATTCATTTGCTGTTTCATTTGCCAACTGTTTATTTTTTCTGAAACTGTAAACCTTTCAGGATTGTTATAAAACAAATCTCCTAACCTAACTTCACCTACAGGATAGTCCTGAAATATATCCTGAAATAGTTTACAGTTTCAGAAAAAAAAAACAGTTGGTAAACGAAACAGTTGGCAATTGAATCATTTGGGGAATAATTTTCAGTGAAAAGGCAGGATATCGGTTATGGGTCTATATCGGAATCCATAAATACTGAAATCCATAATGTTATGATTGCCATAACGATCATTTGCCATAAACCTTTTTTCTTTTATTCTATTAATCTTTCTTGATTGATATAAAACAAACAAAACCTAACCTATAGAGATCTACAGGATGAACTCTTCAAAGTTCCTGGAAATAAACGGTTTCAGAGAAAAAAAGAGTTATGGCAAATTATCATTATGACAATCAATTTGACTAACAATATTATGGATTGCGAATGGCACCCATATGTTAAGTTTGAGTGATTTGAAGATACAACATTTGACAATGTGTCTTTCTTTACTGAAACACCGTAGCAACAGTGTTGCCAGGAACTTACAAAATAGAGTCATAGACAAACAGTCTCCCCGCCTCGCGTCGCGTGCCTTCCTGGCCATAAATATCGCTGTAATCTTTTATTCATTCTACAAATGGACTGGCTTTATTATCCTCCGATTCCAACGTGGCCAGAATGTACTATTGTTGATCGGGAACTAAGTATTCTTACGGGAAATAAATTATTATCCACATATAGCCTGCAAGGGATAAAAAAATCGGCCAAGTGCGAGACGGAATCGTACATGAAGGTTATATTCCTTAATTATATAAAAATCTCGTGTCTCGGTGTTTGTTATCGAACTCGTGCGAAACGGCTTGACCAATTTTTATGAAACTTTTTTGTTTATATTTGGTAGTAGGTCTGAGATAGTCTTAGGCTATAATTTATATGGCAAAACAACGTTTGCTGGGTCAGCTAGTAATAAATAATAATTATACTATTTAAGAGCTTGAATTTTCGTAAACTGTCGATAGTTTTAAAACCATTGATAGTGTCGATTGTTTGTTGAAATAAGACCGTTAATAGTATTGACAGTATTGCTGCCTATCGATACTATTGATCATCATCATCATCATCATCATTTCAGCCGAAGGCCGTCCACTGCTGAACACAGGCCTCCCCAAGGCTCGCCAAACAGATCGGTCCTGTGTCATCCGCATCCAACGCGATCCCGCAACCTTGACCAGGTCGTCGCTCCATCTTGTTTATCTCCATACTATTGATAGACCTATCGATATTGTGATTATTTTTCGAGAATAATTCAATATAATAATTATTGTTGGCAACGCTATCTCACGGTGCCTTTCGTAAAATGGCGACCCCGACATGATCCACACGTACTTTGCCGGTACCGATAGCAAATTAACTTCAAGTTGGCCTAGATCTTTAAAAATATTCCCTCAGCGAGTCAGCGAACGCCAAACTAGTTAATACTATAAAGTGACGCGAACGCCGCGAATACTAATCAGGCTTTATATCATGAAATTCGATTTTCGAACTCCGTATCATGCCATTCTGTTCACGCTAATAGTTTTAAATATAAGAGTGTAAGGGACGACAAGATATGAACTTTGAATTTCGGATTTCGTGGTAGCCCCTCTGGCTTTATAGTAAGAAGTTCCGCTCGCACTAATAGTATTTAATGGAAGAGTGAGAGGGATGGTATGACACGAACAGAATTTCGAATTTGCTACGTGGGACAATTGAGCATGCTGACATTCAATTATACAGGAAATTAAATTAATGGAATGAAAGTAACCATAGCTTGGAGTCACTGACGTAGCTCGAAGAATCACTAGACTTTAGTGGCAGTGGGCAGGGAATATCGCTCGTAGACCTGATCGCTGATGGGGCCAAAAGGTGAGTGACGTCCACGGACTGGAGGACGCAGTGTAGGATGGAGCGACGACCTGTTTAAGGTTGCAGGAACGCGTTGGATGCGGATGGCGCAGGACCGGTATGATTGGCAAACCTTGTAGGAGGCCCATGTTCAGCAGTGGACGTCTTTCGGCAGGAGCCGCGGCAAAGGAACGAAAGATCTAACGATTCTACGTTGTTTTTTATTGGAAACCCTTACCTCAAAGGGCAGACAGATAACGAACTTAACTGATTCAGCAGAATCTAACTGGTTCACAACAATTAACCCGCGTAGGTAAGCCGTGGTAGCCTAGTAAATTGATCTATGGCCTCTCAAGCAGAGGATCGAGGGTTCACTTTTGCGTATTTCGAAATTATATTTGAAATTTATCATGAGCTTGTCGGTGAAGGACAACATTGTGAGGCAGCCTACAGGCTTTAGAAGCCTTTCTGGAAGAAGGGACTGAGCAGTTGTGCAGCGCGCGCGTATCGGTTACAGTGCCCCGTATTTGTTGTACGGTTTGCACCGCTTGGGGGCGCGCGCAACACCGCGCTCAACTGCCTTCTTCCTGCTTATTCCCCTAAATTCACGTCTACGGTGAATAAGCATTTACTAGGCAGGCAAGCGTGCTCCATCGTAAGCCCCATCTTCGCTTTCCAACAGGCGTGATTGTCGTCAAACGCAAGGCTATATTGTATAAAAAACCTGCGAAGAAATTCAACGGTATGTGTGAAGTTTCTGATCTGTGCTGGCTCGCGTGGGAATTTATTTTTTATTTATTTATGAACTAAAACAATTACTTTGCTCACCCGCGACCTTACAATAGTTACGTTTATGCAAGAAATGTGCGTTCATGCAGTTCCTCCACCTCCACACTGTACGAACACACACAAATCACATAAACCCAACCATCACCACCACCAAGCTACACTGACGCGTTTCGAACTCAACCAGAGCTCATCTTCAGAGTTACCACAACCGTATGCTATGCTACCAAACGTTAAACGTTTAACGTTTTAGTTTAACGTTTGGTAGCATAGCATACGGTTGTGGTAACTCTGAAGATGAGCTCTGGTTGAGTTCGAAACGCGTCAGTGTAGCTTGGTGGTGGTGATGGTTGGGTTTATGTGATTTGTGTGTGTTCGTACAGTGTGGAGGTGGAGGAACTGCATGAACGCACATTTCTTGCATAAACGTAACTATTGTAAGGTCGCGGGTGAGCAAAGTAATTGTTTTAGTTCATTAATATGGACCTCCGCAAAGTAACGCCTGATTCAATAAATTATTTTATTTATTTATTACCATAAGACCATCGTTAAACCATACTGGTTTGTCTCGATGCTGGTTTGTTAGTGAAGACTATGATACAAAGTTATTCATAGCCGACTTTCAACTTAACGACCGCTTTAGCCTAGTTGGTAGTGACCCTGCCTACGAAGCAAGAGGTCCTGGGTTCGAATCCCGGTAAGGGCATTTATTTGTGTGATAAGCACGAATGTTTTTGTTCCTGAGTTATGGAAGTTTTCTATGTTGTTAAGTATTTATTTATCTATATACTTATGTTTATATCGTCGTCTAGTACCCATAGTACAAGCTTTGCTTAGTTTGGGACTAGGTCCATTTGTCCCCTAATATTTATTTATTTATTTACTAACTTCTACGGGAACCGTCGCACGCTCAGAATACCCTAGCCATATCATCATCATTATCACTTTGTCCACTAGTTGTCGCTGTGTTGAAATCGTCAAAGCCATTTGCGAACTCAGCCTAGTTTTAGACACTGATGTGCAGACATGGGAATTGACAAACTTTCATTTTTTTAACACCTGAAAATTACTGCAGGAATCGAAAGAGTTTCGCCTCCTAAACACGGAAAAATATTTATTAATTAATTTATTTCTCCATATTTAAAAAAATACAACAAATTTAAAAACATATATGTACTTACAAATACATCCACAGAATAGATATGTTTCCTTTACCCTTTTCACTAGAAAAAAGAGCTGTCATAATTTTAAATTTAATAACAACCTTAACGTCAAATTTACGTTATCACTTTTTTTTAATAGAGACTAGACAAAAGTAATGGATCTATTCTATCGTTACGCTCTTTTACAATAAGCACATCTTTAAAAAATTGTAACAAATTAATTAATAATCCTAGTGAAAATTTAAAACTATCAGCGTCTTTCTCTTTCCAAACAGAATACAGAGAACGAATCAAATTATAGTCTTAGAAATAAGAATGGAAAAAAAGTATAAAATAAAAACTTTTTAACAAAAAATTAAACCGCCGAAAAAACTGAAAAGCAAAAAATAATACCTTTTTTTGTTTGACCTTAATCTAGGTGCCAGTTTGAAGTCGGTGCCTCAGCACGAGCCAGGAGGAGTGATAGAAGCCAATCAGGTAGATGATTATAGGTCCACTCCTCCTGGCTAAGTGCTGAGCACCGACTTCAAACTGGTACCTAGATTAAGGTCAAACAAAAAAAGGTATTATTTTTTGCTTTTCAGTTTTTTCGGCGGTTTAATTTTTGGTTAAAAAGTTTTTGAAAGCTTGAACGTCATATCGGTCCGGGACACCGGGGTACCGCAGCAGGTACTTCACTCCAGAGCTTTGCTGTGCGAGGCAGGAAATTTCTGGGAAAACGCACAGTAGAAGACTGCCAACCATCCAGATGGTTAGAATGGAAGTGTTGTCGCGTAGGGCGGGGGCTGAAGGTTTTTATAGAAAGTGTAAAAGTGAAACAAACTAATAAGTAAATCAATTCTCTTCTAAATATATCCTCGTAAAGCCCACGTCAAATTTCGACTATCATAATTTGAAACTTATTGTCAATCAAGACAAGTTGACATTTGCTTTGACATGTGTATTAAATTTAGCATGTTGGGCCTTATGAGGTTATTGTAAATATTTTACTCATTACCCAGCTATAATTTAAAATATGATTAGTGTAAACTTTATTATATTTGTCTCCAAAATAATACTTACAAAATAATACAAACTTACAAACAAAGCTGGGGGCGATTACCGTATGGGAAATGTGTCGATAGTTGAGTTTATCGATAAAGGAACTCCCTACCCGTCATTAAATTTTGCCCCCTAAATTCCTTTGTCTGCTGATGTGTACTTATGTTCTTTTGTCAATAAATATTTTCATTTTAAATTTCCTTTCATCGTGGAATTAGAAATCCTTAACCAGGTACTCTATGTTCCAGAAAACAGCGTAGAGTTAACCGCGCCCCTATTACTTGAGTCTAAGCGGTGTTTATTTACGAAAGGGAAAGAAAGCAAATACAAGAACATAATGTACATACATACGGGCAAACACGTGTCAAAGGCATCGGATGTCAAACTCAGGGTTATTACTTGAGGCTGGGGCTTCGCTGGCAGCGGTGAGGTTAGCGTCAAGCTTGTGAGGATAGGCCACAATCATCAACATAATTTCAGCTGAAAGACGTCCACTGCTGAACATTGGCTCGCCAAACAGATGGGTCCCGTGCCCTCCGCATCCAACGCGATCCCGCAACCTTAACCAGGCCGTCGCTCCATGTTGCTGGAGGCCTACTTACACTGCGTCTTCCGGTGTGTGGACGCTATTCGAGAACCTTTTTGCCCCATCGGCCATCAGTTCTACTAGCGATGTGCCCTGCCCATTACCACTTGAGTCTGGCGATTCTTTGAGCTATGTCGGTGACTTTAGTTCTTGCGCGGATATCATCATTTCTAATGCAAGGCCACAATAAATAGGCGTTTTCAATAAAAAGTGTACCCTTTACATTTTTTTTAAATGAGGCATTTTTGGGTTTTTCAACCGACGAAAACAAAAGGAGGAGGTTCTCAAGTCGACGTGTATATATATATATATATATTTTTTTTATGTATGATCACGCATAACTTTTTACAGAGTAGTCTGATTTTCATAATTCTTTTTTATTGGATAGGGTATACCTTGAAGTTGGTATTATATAAATTTGGAAAAAAAAATTACCCCAAGGATGGGAAAAAAGTATAAAATAAAAACTTTTTAACAAAAAAATTAAACCGCCGAAAAGACTGAAAAGCAAAAAATAATACCTTTTTTGTTTGACCTTAATCTAGGTACCAGTTTGAAGTCGGAGCCTCAGCACTAGCCAGGAGGAGTAGACCTATAATCTTCTACCTGATTGGCTTCTATCACTCCTCCTGGCTCGTGCTGAGGCACCGACTTCAAACTAGTACCTAGATTAAGGTCAAACAAAAAAGGTATTATTTTTTGCTTTTCAGTTTTTTCGGCGGTTTAATTTTTTTGTTAAAAAGTTTTTTCTTACTCAGCATCAAGAGTTTGTAGATTGTAGATGCACATACACGCACACAGTGCGGTAGTCTGGTTTGATGTGAGACGGCGCGTTTTCGTCTAGTATGTCTTCGAAGTTTGCGCTATTTTCTAATGTTGTGGGTCACCAATTTGGGTAAAGGGCTCAATAGAGAGATTTCTCTCCAGGTAGATGTTACGCCTGGGGACTGAGTGCTAAGGAAGAAAGTTGGTAATAATGTTTGTGAAGTTCCCAATGTACACTGGATCGCGTGGAAATTATTGGCTCCGTGCACGACTTCAGCGCTACCTAGTGTCTGCAACTTTGCTAGATCTGAGGCTCTGACACTTTGATATTTCAACGCGACATTGTGACGAAAGTCAAAAAAATATTAACAGAATTACTGTGATTTGGGTGGACAAGACGGAGCCAATAGCCTCAGCTCTTATTCTGAGAGGAGGCCTGCCCAGTTGTAAGACGCACTTGCATAGGCTGGCTATGATAACGACCTATAACACTTGCTGCTCTAGATATCGCGTGCTCCGGTTAGCACGCTATGTACTTTTATTGTCCAAACGCTTATCAGAGTTTATTACAAACGTGGGTAATGAAATCGTTTTACAAGTTAATTACGCTTGGGAGTATAATACTGCAAAATTGGTACTGATTACCTAGACCATAAAAGGCAAATAAAAAAATTATGTAACTAACATACCTACTTAAAGCGAATGTAGACTATAAATTAGGGCGAAACAGTCTCGATTTCAGTCAGGTTATCGATTTTGTCACTTTTGGACCAGTGTGTGTAGCCAGTGCTGACTTATGGCACTGAGATGTGGCCTCTAACAAGGGCCTCATAAGAAAGCTCAAGGTCACTCAGAGGACGAAGGAGAGGGCTATGCTAGAAGTTTAACTGCGGGGTCACATTAGAAAAAAAATTTAGAATAACACTTAGTGTGATGATATGATGGGCGGCCTATATTTTTATAAGTTATATTGTACGCGCTCAAGTCAAAATTATATTAAAATTAAAATTTTGCTGTAACTCAGTCATAAGCATTTCCACTATGAATACATGAATTAACTATGTAAGCAATGGATAGCTATTGTTAGCGTTGAAAATGTTACAGGTTTTGTTCTAAGTTTTCAATGGCTGTTAAATAGGTACAAATAAATGAAAATGAAGAAATGATGGGACTGGCGCAAGAACTAGTCTCAAGTGGTAGTGGGCAGGGCACATTCTGGAAGGGAATGCAAGCAATACCGTTCCTGTTTTTTTTTTACTTTGCACATTTAAGTCTTGTTAATTTAAACTTCCTACCTGCCCTGCCAGGACTGTAGGAGTAGTAGTAGTAGGTTGTCGACTAACTTGACGACCGGATAGCCCAGTGGCTAGAGAATCTGACTACGAAACTTGAGGTCCCGGGTTCGATTCCCGATCGGGGGGATATTTGTGTGAAAAATACGAATGTTTGTGCTCGAGTCTTGGATGTTTAATAATTATGTATTTCAGTATGTTTATCCGTAACGAGTAGCACCCATACTTAGTACAAGCTTTGCTTAGTTTAGGACTAGGTCAATTGGTGTCAATCATCCCGAGATTTATTATTATTTATTTATTTAAAAACCAACGCCGCGGCGCGTTGCCCGTCCGAAGCGTCAGCAGTTTATACTGACGTCGACACCTATGGTCACAATTCTCAGCGTATTCTTTATTTTCACGTATTATTTGATCATTTAACGACCGCTTTAGCCTAGTTGGTAGTGACCCTGCGTACGAAGCAAGAGGTCCTGGGTTCGAATCCCGGTAAGGGCATTTATTTGTGTGATGAGCACGAATATTTGTTCCTGAGTTATGGATGTTTTCTGTGTATTTAAGTATTTATTTATCTATATAAGTATGTTTATCGTCGTCTAGTACCCATAGTATTTGCTTAGTTTGGGACTAGGTCGATTTGAGTAAGATTGTCCCCCAATATTTATTCATTTTTTATTCATTATTTTTTTTTGTGGCAACATATTTTTTTTTCTTTGTTGAGTTCTGTTGGCCACAGCCTTAGCTATCGCTCAGGCATCGACGTGTACCATCCCTTCATATGGCGAATGGAGAGGATAATGAAAAGTTTCGACCGAATTTCATTTGCTACGTTACGCGCGAGGGAAAACAATCGCTCGGTGAACGGAGTTTTAAAGTGAATTTAACGTGGAAAAAGTTGTGGTAGCCTATTGGTTCGACCTGCGGCCTTTCAAGCAGAGGGTCGTGGGTTCAAACCCGGGCTTGCACCTCTGAGTTTTTCGTAACTTATTTGCGAAATTACATTTTGAAATTTACCATTAGCTTTACGAATGAACTAAAACAATTACTTTGCTCACCCGCGACCTTACAATAGTTACGTTTATGCAAGAAATGTGCGTTCATGCAGTTCCTCCACCTCCACACTGTACGAACACACACAAATCACATAAACCCAACCATCACCACCACCAAGCTACACTGACGCGTTTCGAACTCAACCAGAGCTCATCTTCAGAGTTACCACAACCGTATGCTATGCTACCAAATGTTAAACTAACAAACCAAAACAAATGTTTTAACTTTTATGTTTTAAATGTTTTAGCTTTACGGTGAAGGAAAACATTCGTGAGGATACCTGGATACACCTGCGAGTAAATTCAATGGTGTGTGTGAAGTTCCCAAACCGCACTGGGCCCGCGTGGGAACTACAGCCCAAGCCCTCTCATTTTGAGAAGAGGCCTGTGCCCTGCAGTGGAACGTATATAGGCTGCGATGATGATGATGATGACGATGAAAGCGAACGAGTTTGAAGTGGTCAATCGAGCGTCGCTATGAATGCAACTTGCGTGATTTTTCTTGCACATCTAAACTGGGTTTATGACTGACTTGACTTATCAATTATAAACGTTTCTGTATATTTTCCTTCGGACAACAAAAATAGTTTAACCGGTAACAGTTAAAGATATCATCGGTAAACATAGAAATGAGTTGGCGGCCCTATAAAATGATTAGAGAGGGCCGTTAACCTACTTGCGCCCAACATGCTTTTATAACCTGCCTTGTTTATTTACTATTTTATTTGGTTCAGTCGGTGGATGAACTACTGTACGTTTCAATAAATAAAATAAAACAAGTAGATCATCATATTTTCATCTAAAACACGTCCACTGCTGAACATAGAGGCCTCCCCAGGGGGGGCACACTTATATATATCACACTTTTCATGCGACTACAGCGATCTCTGGTTGTTTTGTAAAGAACTAAATTAGCGGCCATCTTGGTTGACTTGTCAAATTTGTCAGTTGTCATTCATCGGCCATGGCCATGGCGTACCAAATTGTACGGTCAAGGACTTTAATTGATAGGCCACTTGCCAATGTTCGTATTTTAGCCGTATAGTGCAAATCGGGTTTAGCCGCTTATACTTCGTATATGCTGATTTGAATTAGACGGCTAAAATACGAATAGTGGCAATTAGCCTATCAATTAAAATTACGCGTAATTATAGCTGTACATCACTACCAACATATACATATAGATAGGTATACATCTATAGATACGTCACATTAGTTCTTGACCAGGGCGTAGGGCAGCAGCACCTTCCATACATGCATATTTGACCATAGAGTTGCCACTCTTGTTCATATAATATTACAAGGGCCTCCCCTAAGGCTCGAGGTTTGACCTTAACCGGGTCATCTCCAATATACCGAAGTGTCTCAAGTCAAAATTCTTTGACCAGTTTGTGTTCCCAGTGATACCTTATGGTACTGAACTGATACGTGGCCGCTATCGATGGGCCTCATAAGAAAGCTCAAAGTCACTCAGAGGGCGATAGAGGGGGCTATGCTTGGAGTCGGTTGGTTGTATGCGGGATCGCATTAAAAATGATGAAATCCGCGCAAGAACTAAAGTCACGGACATAGCTCGAAGAATCGCTAGACAAATAAATATCACAGGACAATTCACACCAATTGAACTAGTCTCCAAGTAAGCAAAGCTTGTGTTATGGGTCTAGGCAACGGATAAACATACTTATATAGATAGATACATACTTAAATACATATTAAACACTTAAGAAACCGAGACCAAATATTCGTATTTTTCATACAAATATCTGCCCCGCCGCGGGAATCTAATTCGGGGCCTCAAAGCTTCATAGTCAGCTTGTCTAACCACTAGACCATTTTGTCGTCAAAATAGAATCAATATAATATACATTATCATCATGATCCCAGCCTAGATAGTCTCACTGGAGAGCACAGGTCTCTGAGCATGAGAGGGCTTGAGCCGTAGTTCCCACGCGGGCTCAGTGCGAATGGGAACTTCACAAACACCATTGTTTTTTTTTTCAGGTGTCTGCAGATTTGCTGACGATGTTTTTCTTCACTGTAAAGCTCATGGTAAATTTCAAATGTAATTTCGCACATGAATTCCTGAAAATATAAAGCTATGGCTACACAATTCTCTTAAGACAATTTACAACACGGACCAAACATAAATAGTGTTTCAATACCTTTAAAGCCAAGCTCCAAGTTTGAAAACTATCCTATCCAAGCTTTAAAGTACCCTATAACCTACATTTTAAGTTACATTTTGCAAGTCGATGCTGATCGAACTAACTCGTAAGAGAAATAGAGATAATATTATCGTACTTATACGTTTCATTTTCGTTGCCATTATTTCGTCTCGCGCTATCAATTTATACTGTTTTAAACTTTCGTGATTTTCACTCATAATTACTATACCCCGCAATTATACTATATGTTATTTGCGTGATAATGATAAGGTTTCCAAATTACGGCACTCACTAATGAAATAATAATCTTTCTAATACAGGCTGATTCAGGAGCCATTAGCAGGAGTAAAAGGGGTGATGAGGCGGGCCATACAGAGCAACTTTCACTATGGACCAGCCACGAAATCGCAAAAAAATCTGCTTCATTACATTTTTTTTTGAACTAAAACAATTACTTTGCTCACCCAATTGCTTTGCTTTGTTGTAGTTTAACATTTGGTAGCATAGCATACGGTTGTGGTAACTCTGAAGATGAGCTCTGGTTGAGTTCGAAACGCGTCAGTGTAGCTTGGTGGTGGTGATGGTTGGGTTTATGTGATTTGTGTGTGTTCGTACAATGTGGAGGTGGAGGAACTGCATGAACGCACATTTCTTGCATAAACGTAACTATTGTAAGGTCGCGGGTGAGCAAAGTACCTAATTGTTTTAGTTCATTAATATGGACCTCCGCAAAGTAACGCCTGATTCAATAATTTTTTTTTGCGCTTTCGGGGGTCTCATAGTAAAAGTTACTCAGTGTGAGTCTCCCCATCACCCCTTTCAAGCCTGAATCACCCTGTATTATAAAAATCTCAGGTCACAGTGTTTGTTATCGAATTCCTCCGAAACGGGTTGACCCATTTTTATGAAAATTTTGGTCTATATTTGCCTAGTTTTTATTATGATTACTCTTATTCTTTGCAGACGGAGTCGCGGGCAACACAACAGCTAGTAAGTATAATTATTATTATTTATTGTTCATGATAAGTGCGTTACATTCAGACGTCAAGTTGCGGAAAAAAAACCGCTATTATTTACATTACCTACTCCTTGTACGATTTTAAAACTTCCTATTGAATTCGAAATAAAAGGAGGACGGGCAGATTTGTACGTACTCTGCCCTAGAAACCAATAACGACAAACCACTTATCATTGGAAAGGTTTTTCATATTCTACAACTTTTTGTATGCGTGGGTAACCTCAAATCGCTGTCTAAACAAAAGGTATGGCAAGATTTGAGACTTAAGTATAAAACTAATTTAAAGTTTACGTTAGTTTGATAATGATGAGGTGATGAGAAGAGAAAATAAGAAAAACAAGTAAGTCACGTAATAAATAACACCCTGTTAATGAGATAATCAGAATTCAGTGATTATTACATCTGCCGAAATAAAAATGTGCCGATCTTGTTCATTACTATTATTATTAAACTAGCTGATGCCCGCGGCTTCGCCCCCACTTCAGTAGATTAAAACGTGTATTCCCGTGGGAATGAGATATTTTCCCGTAGTAAAACGTAGCCTAATGTCACTCTCGAGCTCTTCGACTATGTCTATACAAAAAATCACGGCAATCCGTCGCTTAATTTCGACCTCAAAGAAGGACTAACAAACAAACAAACAAATAAATACACTTTCAAATTTATTAAGGTAAGGAAGGTATGGATTATTATGTTATTGATGACAAATAATCCATACCTTCATTGATCATGTTTGGGCAGGATTTTTTTTTTTCGGAAAATGAAAACAAAAATTTCATATAAGAGTTTTCTTAATTCTTATTTAAAGTAAATTATTTTGATATAAGTTAACGTCGCTTAAAGTAGTGGAATTTAATTTGTAAGCACTTTATATGGCTTTTTAGCCTTATGCTGTCCGCTTTCTTAAATCGAGTGGCACTTCTATTCGTCTAGTTCTGCGACTTCCCCAGTAGTGTGCATGTTCCAAGTTAGTTAGGTAACTTTCCCTCGAAGAAATCGATTCTATTATTGCGTTTGCTATGTGACAGCTTAGCGTCAGAATTGTTTTCTATCAGACATTAAAATTTCATCTAACACGAACCTCGTATAGGGTTACGTAAACAAAGTAAAATTTCTTATTTATTGGTTGTGCAAAGTTTTTTCTATTCCGTTAGAATAAAACTGAGAAGAAGTTTACGGTTTCAAAAAGAAACCTTTCGATATTTTAACCCATTCGATATTATTAACTTTGGATATTCAGAACCGTGCCAATGTACATTTATTGTGGTAGCCATACACATAATATGATCCGACTGTACAATGCCAGTACAATCCAAACAGAACGGGTCCACTATAGTGTTCATTACGTGAAACTCCGTACAGTTGACATTCGGTTGCAAAGTATATTTAACAAAAATCCACCTCTATTAATTTAAAGTTTCTGAGGGAACTAAAAGATAGCGCGATCTTATTCGCTTTTACCGCCATCTATCGCATTTTATAAAAACTAAATAAACTCTTACTGCGTGAACACTGATAAGCTGTACAACTAAAATATATTAGGTACTGACGACTATATTAAAACTTTGTGATACTAAACACTGGGTTTATATTCATGACGTTGTTAAACGTGAATGTGTACGTTTTATACCTCGCCGTTTTATTATAGTCTTGGACACCAGCGGAATCGCTTTTATATGTGTTCACTAGCCTCAGCCTGCGGTTATGCTCGCTTTCCGCTGGCGTTCGTGTCGTCACAGTGTGTATCTTCTTATGTTAAGTTTTGCGTTTAGTTTTTAAATGGGTCCCACTGAAAAACAGCGTTGCGGCTTGCCGCCACATTATGCATTAGGCCCAATTTATACTATTCGCTGTGCTTTTATTGTTAATTAACAAATTATTAAAAAACCCCAACGCAATTAGGTCACACGTATGATTGAAAATAAAGTAAATGCCCGTTATGCGTCTAAGATCCCTTCCGCAGCTAACAAAAGAGCTGATAACATTGAAACGGCTGAATCAATTTTGACGAAACATGCCTAAGAACCATCGCCAAGAAACCTGCTTTCAAATAAAAAAAACCGCATCCTAATCGGTTCCCTCGTTTAAGAGCTATGATGCCACAGACAGACAGACATAAACACACACACACACACACACACATAACGGTGAAACTTATTACACCCCTCTTTTTGTGTAGGGGGTCAAAAACGGCAGTGAAATCAAGTATTGATGTCGATGATTGGGACCTATATAAAATTAATGACTATATCATGGACAGGCTTTATACTACGAAGTGCAAAATTCGAACTTCGTATCGTGCCATTCCTCTCATGCTAATAGTATTTAATACAAGAGCGAGCAAGACGACGGGATACGAACTTCGATTTTCGAATTTCGTAGTAGACCGGCAGGGATGTTTGGAAATAATTCTGATCCGCATTGGCGATCCCTAGTCTCAAATAGCGTATCTACTGTGTTAAAAAATTTAATTGTATTAAATACTTTAGATGTATGTAATTTAATAACAATGTACCAATGTATGTAAATTAATAAATATCAACAGACGAATGTAGGTGGCAGAAATAACAGACAAGAGAAACGCACTATTACTTAATAGACAACAAACAATAAAAACAATACAAATATAATATAAATTATACTTTATACTTTATTATGTTGCAAAAAGATGGCGACACTAAGATTAATACACATAGCTATAAAATAAATAAATATCGAATATATCTCTGTCTAACTAGACAAAATCTAGCGATATTATTATAAACAAGCCTTACCAAGCATAAATCATTAGGTCTGACAGTTAAATTAGAATTCCACGAATTTAGTAATTTACATTAGAAATTACACAGCAATCTTTATTGACTTCGTGTGAAGGGCACCCGCGCAAAATGTCATGAATGAATGAACTGAAACAATTACTTTGCTCACCCGCGACCTTTATGATAGCTACGTTTATGCGAAAAATGCGTGTTCATGCAGTTCCTCCACCTCCACACTGTACGAACAAACACAAATCACATAAACCCAACTATCACCACCACAAAACTACACTGACGCGTGAACTCAACCAGAGCTCATCTTCGGTGCAAAATGAATGAATGAATGAAATATTAATAAAATTTATTAACAACTAGCTTTTGCGCGACTCCGTCCGCGTGAAATTAGTAATTTGGGCAGCTTATTTTTTTTTTATCCAATTTGCTTTTTCATCAATTATGGCTCTCCTTAGTTCCTTGATATAATAGTTATTTGTGCAACAAGAGAGCAAAGTTGTTTTTTACTGCGAGTGCTGATTTTGAATCACGAGTTAGCGAAGGATTCTATAATTGAATCACGAGCGTTTAGCGAGTGATTCTAAGTTAGAATCCTGAGTGCGCGAGTGATTCAAATACACGAGATGCAAAAAAACTTTGGTCTCGTGTGACACATACAACTTTTCACCTCAGCAGCGAGAACATAATAAATTATTAAAGATATATGAACGTCGTCTTTTTGTCTTTGTTGTGGTTTTCAACATTGAGTAAATACTTCATATTATATATATAACAATAGGTAATTACGGAAGCTGCCGTCGAAGAGTCGAAAAAAAACCAATTTACTTAAAATTAATTTAATTAAAATATAAAGGTTACATTTAATTACTTAGACTACCGTTCCAACTCGAGGCGGGAATTAGAATGAATAATATAATAACTGGAATCAATCGGCGGTGGTCCGCGGTGTCATCGTGTTTCACTATTGTCAGCGCTTCGATTCCCCGAGCTGCTGACGGCTGTTGCGACAGGCGATGCGAGTCAGCTATCTTGGTAGGGTGTCGCAACGTAATTCCTCCCCCCGCAGACCAGCAATTATTTTTGAAGTTTTAGAGAAAATATTGCTGGGAGTTCATCTTTCAATGAGGCCTTTCTGGATGCTGGCTTGTTGCTCGAAGTTCCATCTCCTTTCTCGATGTAGTCATCGCTCGGGATTTTCTCGGGATTTTTGATTCTGGTCGCTATGTAGCGTCGCCATTGAATAATGATAATGATTACAGTTGTGCTTAACAAAGCTCCGTAAAAAGGGATCGTAGTGTGGTAGACAGTGACGTCTTGTGGATGCTCGAGGTGGACTGGTGATTGTAGAGATATTCTATTCTGGATCTCATGGAGCTCTTCCAGGTTTATGGAGCTTAACGAGATTGTCGGCTGAGATTTGAGCTGGATTTTTGTGTTGTCTTCAATCTTCGCAATTTTCAATGGTTGTCCCTCCACTTGGTCTTCCGTGTTGATAATAGTAAGATCATTTGTGCGTAGCATACAGTTCTTTGGGATGGTTGCTAGATAGCTCCCGCTGAGGGTGTTGTAGTCTTCTCTCCCGCAGATGAGTCGTACTTTCGTCGGCAATGGGAACGTGACAGCGTAAGTTCTGTCATCTAGTTTCTCCACGGTTTGTCTTGATAGTGATATAGTTGTCTGCTTGCATGAATCGTCTATTGTTTGGGTCTTGATCAGACTCTGGATGCAATCTGGCTGGGTTCTAATTTGATGGTTCACCTTTTCTATGCACAAGTACCATGTCTTAACCTTCGGGCATTCAGCCTCTATGTACACGTACGAGTCTCCCTCGGTTGCTATTAAAGGATAGGGGGGTACAATGATCTGATTATACTTATTTGGGACTAAAGGGAGTTTATATAAATTATATGTGTATGGGGATACTATTGGGAATCTAAAAACGATAACTATTTGCTTCTGGATAAAATACGACCCAGTTTCTATTATACTATAATATTCCCTTAGCTCTAAGTCTAACACCTGGTCCTTATTATAAATCGTTCTAAGCCTACTTAACATACTACTAAGTACATGTGTACTTAACATCGAATGATGCATACTACGGGAACGAGTGAAAGCTAAAATGTCTTCTATTCGGTAAATTTCACTTATCAAGCTATCTATATTATCATTGATTATAACTAAATGTTGGGCAAACTTCGCGTATTTTAGTAAGCTAGTTTCTGCTTGGGCATTACTGTTAAGAAGTAGTTGCAGCGTTTCATTAATTTTAATCTGGTTTTCCACCATTTGCAAAATAATGTTAGTATGGTGGTCCATCCATTCTTTACTAAGACTGATGTGATCATTCAGCTCGGTAACAACCCTGTCCTGGTCAGTTTTTAGTGACTTAATGGCGTTATTGTATTTAATTGCATCTGAGTAATCTAGGTTACCAGTTAAACTTTTAATCACAGAGCCCAGACCATCAATAAGCCCTCTTTTACTACGACTAGGCTCCAAGCTTCTTAGTTGATCTGATGCTTTGCTCAATTTTTTAACTAGGAATTGAATTTGTATTTCATAAAGAGAATAAGTATCGTTATTGAGTCGGTCTTTTGTCTCCTTTAGTTGTGTCAGGACACTGTCAATGCTAATTTCTATGTCAGTTAGTTCAATGTATTGCAAGAATGTATGTTTTTGGGTGGTCAATTTCATGTCACCTAGGTCAAATGGTAGTATTCCAGGTCCGTCTGCGAGGTCTTCAAGTTTTATCTCTTGGCTTTGAATTAGCTTTATTGTCAGGATCAGCAGGTACATTCTGTAACAATCGAGATGTTTTTGGTACTCTTTTTAATCGAGATTTAGCTACGGGACCACGTTTTTTGGAGGTGTATATATGTATTGGTAGGTCTGCTAACACAGAGTCATGTGTATAGCGTGGGGCGACTTTTTGTCTACTGGCAGAAGGGTTTTTAATAAAAATTTGTTGTTGGGGTTGATATTCTACCTCTGGTTCTCGCGTTTTGTTCCTATTTTCTATTAGTGCTGTACGTTCAGCTAATGTAAATTCGTTGATTATCTTGTAGACAGATTCCATTTGCTCTTTATGATTTGTCACATACTGCTGTAATAAATGAGCTGTAAGATCGATGTCCATTGGGTCTCTGGGGTCAAAATGTCCGGTCATAATGTCAAAAGGTCGGCATTTAGTGAAACTATGAATGGAAGAGTTGTAGGCTAAAATAGCATATGGCATAAGGTTGTAAATGGGTTCGTCTTTCCTTGTCAGTTTAAGAATACGGAGATGTTCGAGAATAGTTGAGTGAAATCTTTCTATATTGCCATTGTCGTTTGGGGAGTGTGCCAAAATCCTATGGTGTTTAATTTTGTGTAATCTTACAAATTCGGCAAAAAGTTGATTTGTGAATTCGGTACCATTATCGGTTATTATTGTAAGAGGCAGGCCGTGATGGGTGCTAAATTTTAGTAGGGCTTGTATGATACTAATTGCGGTACCGTCTCTTAAGTGGTATGCTTGTCCATACTTTGAAAATACATCAATAAAAGTTATGTACTTGTCAGAATTTACCGTAAATAGGTCCATGTGAACTATTTCAAAAGGTTTTTTAGCTGGTGGTGCTATATTGAATTGTGGTCTAATGGGATTGCGGTCATATTTAGCCTTACCACATACTGTGCATTCGTTAATGAATTTTGTTATTTGTTCTTTCATCTTAGGCCAATAGTACTTGCGCGAAAGAGCTAAGTAACATTCATTAATTCCACGATGGTTGGTTTTTCCTTCATGGTATAATCTGATTATATCTTGCTGTCTGAGGTATTCTTTAACATTTTCGACTTCAGTTTTTGCAAGGACTAAGCTCATCGCCGAATTTTTGAATTTTTCTTGTAAAATGGGAATAATTTTGTATAAACCGAGATATGGTGTTATGAAAAGGGCTGTCTTAACTTTCGGGTTGACATATTCTTTGATGGCGTTCACTACGTCCTCTTCTAAATTAGATTCCAAAAGTTGTACAGAAGTTCGTGTGTGGGTGTCAAAAGGTTTTGTAACAGTCGGTCGTTTCTTAACTTCTTTTACTATTGTCAAACATAATTGTCTATGAAATTTGTTCAAGGGCTCGTCAGTAATTGGAACTTCCAAAATAGGATTTTCATTATCCGTATGAACGGTATCTGTAGTAGAATTAGCTAGGATTGGTATATTTTCGGAAGGGTTTACAGCCACTGAGTTCATGTCATCGTCTGTCTGTTGGTTCAACTGTCTAATGGGTTCATTGCTTGTAGGGGGATTTGGCATAAATTCTGCTATTATTCGGTCAATGTCTGCGTCTGCAATTTGTTGGTCAGGGGTAATAGCTCTTGATGTAGAAGGATCTACCTCTTGATTATGTACTTCTACTCTGGAAAGGGCATCGGCATTGGTGTTACACTTGCCTTTTTTGTAGACAACGGTATAATTATATTCGCTTAATTTGAGACGCCATCTTGTAAGCCTGGAATTTGGTTCTTTAACATTCATTAACCATTGAAGAGGCTTGTGATCAGTTATAATTTTAAATTTGCGGCCAAAAAGATAGGGACGAAAATACTTTGTTGCCCAAACTATTGCTAGAAGCTCCTTCTCAATGGTACTATAATTCATCTCGCTTTCATTTAAAGTGCGGGATGCATAGGAAATTGGTTTATCAGATCCGACGGGACCTTGGGAAAGCACTGCACCTATAGCTACGTTAGAGGCATCGGACGTGAGTATGAATTCGCGAGTGAAATCAGGGTACTGCAAAATTGGGTCATTGGTTAAGAGTTTTTTACATTTTTCAAAGCATTCAACGTAGTCAGAGTCGAGTGTGATCTTTCTACCTTTTTTTAAACAGGTTGTTAGAGGTTTTGTAGTACGTGCAAAGTCAGGAATAAATTTTCTATAATAGCCAATGAGACCTAAAAATTGTTTAATTTGTTTAGAGGTTTTAGGAATCGGATAATTTTCAATTGCTACTAATTTATCTGGATTGGGCTTAATACCGTCTCTGCTGATAATGTGCCCAAGATAAGCAGTTTCTAATTTCAAGAATTCGGACTTATCCATCTGAATCTTGAAATTAGATTCCCTCAATCTTTGAAACACTTTCTCCAGATTAATGATGTGTTCCTGGAGGCTGGTACTAAAAACGATTATGTCATCCAGATATACAAGACATATTACGTTTTGAAGTCCCCTTAAAACGTTGTCCATCACACGTTGAAATGTGGATGGTGAGTTTTTCAGACCCATGGGCATTCGAAGAAATTCAAAGTGCCCATGTTCCACGTTAAAGGCTGTTTTTTGTACATCTTCTGGGTTCATCTCTACTTGGTAGAACCCACTAGCTAAGTCAAGAGTCGTAAAATACTGGCATTTGCCTAGTTTGTCGAGAACGTCTGTAATGTTGGGTATGGGGTACTTGTCATCTATAGTCTTTTCGTTGAGTTTTCTAAAGTCGACCACAAGTCGCCATTTTTGCTTGCCAGAGGCATCTAGTTTCTTAGGAACTACCCAAATAGGTGAGCTCCAAGCAGATTCTGAAGGCTTAATGATACCTTGTTCCAGCATTTTGGAAATTTGATTTCTTACTTCTTGACGATGAATGAAAGGGTATCGGTAAGTCTTTGTATAGATAGGGGTTTCATCTTTGGTTTTAATGCAATGTTTGATTCTATTAGTGAAAGTTAGTTTTTCGCCCTCAATGTAGAACACATCGGAATACTGAGCACAAAGTCTGGTCAAATTGGTCTTTCCTTCGGGATTTAAATGGTCTGTTCTTAATTTGGAAATAACCTGATTTACACGAGTTGAGTTGTGGTTGGTATTAATGCCCTCGGTGTTATATAGTTCGGCTTGTGCTGGGTGATCCAGAGATAAAATTAAATCGTTATCAGTTGGGTTCTCGATATCGAGAAAGCCTCGACTGTTCTTTACGGTAGTTAAACATTCGTGAATAATGCAATTGCAAATAATTTGTTCATAGACAAAGACGTCTCCGTCAGGTGCATTTATAGGTATGCGTATAAGTTTCGACGATTTAGCTGGGATAATGTCCTCATAAAGGTTGGCGTTTCGAGAGTTATACATTTTTATGGGATTTGTGGCGTGTTTTGTCGTAAGTGTTTGGTTCTTTAGGTCAATTTTAGCTTCCCATTCAGTCAGTAAGTCGAGTCCTATCAAACCGTCAAAGTGGTCGTGAAACTTATAAACGTAAAGATTGAGGTCCTCTTGTTCGTTAAATTCGTCAAAGCAAGGTAGGGTTATGGAAAAGTCGTTTCTACTAGTGGCATGCACATTTGTAACTTCGAATGGGTCATAATTAAGAGAAAATTCTGAAAAAAATTTTTTTACAGCTTCGGGGCTAATGAATGATTGGTTGGCACCCGTATCTATGAGAAAGTTAAGAGGCGGATTTTTTATATGAACATATGGAAGTTGCCTTTGAGTTTGGAGGTTAACTTCTATTTTGGCTTTTTTTGATTTCGGGACTAGGGGAAAATCCTCTTTGCTAGTTGAGGGCTGGGGCTCAGAATCATACGCTGCTTCGATAGCTTGCGGATCATCATAACTATAGTATTCGTCCATCTGGTCATAGTAAAAAGTGTCAGTGTACTGGTCAGCGTCAGAATAATAGTCATAATAGTCATAAGGTTCGAATTCATTAATATTAACGTCTCTTGTCTTATAATAATTAGGTTGAATTGGATTCCTTGAATAACGAAAATCGTACCCACCTTGCGGCAGCACTTTGGGCACGTAGTGGCTTATACCACTCATGGGCTGCGGCATCTGCCGATGTTGGGGTCCCTGTTCTCTATTCTGTCTTCCCGGCGGTAACCTAAATACATTACTCCTAGGATTATAATTAGGTGGTGGTGCAGCAAACATTTGCTGCGTACGGGTTGGCATCCTCTGCTGGGGTAAGTTAAACCTGGGTGGTTGCTGGGGTACCTGCATAATCTTAATTCTATTTGGCTCCGGTTGCAAAGGCATTAGATTCTGAGAAACTGGGGGCCTCAGGGCTGAAAAACTATATGGTCCCTGTGACAAATTCCTAGGCCCTGACTGGGCTTTAAAAGGATCGTTACGTTGCTGCATGTAAATCACGTTAAGCTCCTCTTGCACGAATTCAAGAGCTTTTTCGATACTATCGGGTCGCATGCATCGAATGCGGGAACCTAGAGGTTCTTTTAGTCCTCTAACAAACGCCTGCATGGTAACTTTTTTATACAAATTACGCTTTGCATCAACAGTTGTCTGTATAGTTTCATGCAGACTGATGTAAGTCATAAGGGTACTAAATAGGGTTTGACAGTGATCATAGAATTCTTGCGGGGTCTTACTACCCTGGGTTGCTGCTGATATGTCGTTGTATAACGCTGTTTCGTCACGCTGGTCCGAAAAGTTATTAATCAATGCGCTTCGTATATCTAACCAGCTGTCAGTAGTTCCGTTAGAATTTAAAGTGCGTGCCGCTGGGCCAGTGATCTTATTCAGAATCCCATTAAGCAAGCATAGATTAGGAAGATCGCTATTCTCACCTACGCTAATAAAACTAGATATAACCTGGTCACAAATTTTTATAAACCTGGTTAGTACGTTCGGGTTTCCGTCAAACTCTGGTATTAAACGCATCGCTTTAAAAATAGTGTCAGGGTCGAAACATTGATTGTTCGGCCCTGGATCCATTGGAGCTCCCGAGGCTTGGACGTTTTCCCGATCCATATTGGGCATAACACTGTCTTCCTCACTTATAATATCTCTACGTAAATCTATTTCCCTATAGCGAGACTGTCGCGATGCAATCTCCCGATTTCTTAAGTTACGTGGGTGGAAAATTTTGGACAGGAATCAGTCACTTATGTAAGGATAAAAGGAAAGCAACACGAGATTGATTCAAGTGCACTTACTGAACGCTGATGGTCATGGTCCTTGGTTCTTGATCACGAATCGATGTCTGGATTCCCCTTCGCTCTGCAGGCTTCAGGTTCTTTCTTGATCTCGATGAGGCCGTGAAAGGCTAGCTGCTCGCGGTCGCACGCGCACGGTTGCGAGATAGTTAAGCGATCGCGAACGCCTCGAGAGAATATCGACTGCGCCAATTACGGAAGCTGCCGTCGAAGAGTCGAAAAAAAACCAATTTACTTAAAATTAATTTAATTAAAATATAAAGGTTACATTTAATTACTTAGACTACCGTTCCAACTCGAGGCGGGAATTAGAATGAATAATATAATAACTGGAATCAATCGGCGGTGGTCCGCGGTGTCATCGTGTTTCACTATTGTCAGCGCTTCGATTCCCCGAGCTGCTGACGGCTGTTGCGACAGGCGATGCGAGTCAGCTATCTTGGTAGGGTGTCGCAACGTAATTAGGTACAGTCTCCGAAAAAGTGTTTGCATTGTTTAAAAATATCATAAGCTTTTAAATATTTTTCGCGAGACTTTTCAAGTAAGAAACTTACTCTGCATTATGTACTAGGGGCGTTCAATAAAAAGTGAGAATGAGTATGTTATAAACAACTTTTACTAAATGTCATTTTATTTTTCGACATAGTCACCTTTTAGCATAATACACTTAGTATATCTTTTTTCTAAACTTAAAATTCCATTTTTAAAAAAGGTCTCATCTTGAGTACTTAAAAAATCTTGTACTGCAGCGACTACCGCGTCGTCGTCTTCAAATTTCTGGCCTCTCAGGTATTGTTTCAATCTCGGAAATAGGTAGAAATCACTGGGAGCGAGATCTGGTGAATACGGAGGATGCTTAAGGATATCGAACCCAGCATCACGAATTGCAGCCATTGCAACGGCGGACTTGTGTGCCGGGGCATTGTCCTGGTGGAACAGCACAACTTTCGAGAGTTTACCTCGCCGTTTTTCGCGGATCTCATTGCGCAATGTTGCTATTTGTTTGGCGTATAAAGTGCCCGTAATAGTGGCTCCATGCTCGAGATACTCAATCATTAATACCCCTTTACCATCCCAAAAAACAAAGCCCATGACCTTACCGGCAGATGGGCTCACCTTGAATTTCTTCGGAGTTGGAGATGATGGCCTTTTCCATGTCATAGACTGCAGTTTCGTTTCAGGGTCGTAATGATGGAGCCATGTTTCGTCCATTGTTATAAATCGCGCCAAAAAAAGTTCCCGGTCTTGCTGCATCAGGTTCAAAGCTTCTTGACAAATCTCTACTCTAGTTTGTTTTTGCGTGTCAGTAAGCATTCTTGGTACCCAACGCGCAGATACCTTTTTCATACCCAAGCGTTCATGTAAAATATTATGCACGCTTCCCGTTGAAATTTTTACATTTTCAGCAATAAAACGAACTGTGACACGACGATCCGCCAAAACTGAGTTTTCGACTTTTTTCACAATTTCTTCAGTTACTGCTGTAGTAGGGCGTCCGGAGCGGGGGTCGTCCATTGTCGATGTTCTTCCACGTCTAAATTCGGCGCACCAACGTGCGACTGTCGAATACGGAGGAGCATTAGACCTTAAAGTGTCCCGCAAATCCAAATTGACTTGGTCCGTAGAAAAATTTTTCAAATACAAGTATTTGATAACGGCGCGCAGTTCAATTTTCTCCATTTTCGCTAACGTACTCAATAGCATTGCAAAGAAATTACCGTATATTTTTTTAAACAAAAGACAGTTAGTTTTTTTTTTCATAGCAATCAGCTAGATAGATTAGCTTTACTGGCCAGTATTTAATTTCGTAATATTAAAAGAGTTTGCATCTCATTCTCACTTTATATTGAACGCCCCTCGTATTACTCCATTAATTCGTCTGGTGTTCAATTGTTGACTTCGTCACTGGACTCACTCAATTCACTCATATCATATTCAAAAATGTATTAAATAAGTACTTATTACTATTCTAATAATTTCCAAATTGCCTCTGATCGTGTACCAAACTCATAGATATCGAACTCTGTAGCTAGAGAAACAGAAGAAAATAATTAAAATTTGAATCCCGCTATTTTTTTAAAGATGCGTTCCGATACTACACCCGCTGCGTTCCGATGCTGCATCCGCTGTATTTACCACGATGTTCAAGATTGTTAAAATTATTAATAATTATATAGATACATGTTTAAACTTTGTTTTCAACAACATTTTTACTATTAATTTGATTATATAAAAATATAATCCAATTATTAAAAAAGTACCTACAATAATTTAATTTAAAACCTTAACAGACGAATTACAATTTTAAGGTTAAGAACTTATTATGAGTATCCGAACGTTCAAACGTTCGTTTATTTTTAGGTCTACTAGGATAGAATTTGAAATCGAAATTCGAATCGATTTGATCTTATCTCTCGCTCTTTTCGTATCGAAATGAAAGTGACAGATCAAACTGAAGTTCAAATCTTTCGATTTCAGTAAGCAGACCCATCATTGTCTTTGACTTTTAAAAAAAAATAATTAAAAAGCTACTTTGTCTCACGCAGTGAGCAAAATCGGATTTTGCTCACTGTTTTTTAGTAGCAAAACCTGCCTGTTTGAGGTGCTGAGGTGAAAAAAAAATTACCAGCCCCCGCACCCCCCCGCACACCCGCGTTCACATTCAACACCGTGCACCGTACTCCCAAGTCAAGCGTGCCTATAGAAGTTTTACTTAAAAAACCCCCGATTTTGAAACATTCTTCTGCTCCGCTCCGCTCCTATTGGTGTTAGCGTAATGATATATAACCTATAGCCTTCCTCGATAAATGTGCTATCTAACACTGAAAGAATTTTTGTAATCGGAGCAGTAGTTCCTGAGATTAGCGCGTTCAAACAAAAAAACCTGTTCGATAAATTCTTAAAATAGACGTATCTTTCTTATTTGTGAACCGATTCAAATGAAACAAACACTAAATGTTAATCCAAGAAAATACCAACATATCAGTGAAAACCGCATCCTTCTAGGTTAAGCCGTTTCTGAGATTAGCGCGCACAAACGCACAGACAAACAGACAAACAGACAAACAGACAATAATTCTAAAAATCATTGTTTTTGGTTCTATTGTGCTAATAAATAGCCCCAGTGACAGTTTTTCTCAAATATCTTCAATGTACAGACACCGACTTGTTACAGAATTATTATATGTATAGATGAACATATTAAGGTTTTATAAGGTCTAAATAGTTAGTATACTACTGCCTCCAATGGCATGTTCAGCGAAGTTAGGCATGTGAAGATCTGACCTTTGTGTAAATCTGATTTGTCTCTATACTAATCTTTTATGATTGAAATCTGGTGGGAACATACAAACGGATACACCACACACCCCGCACACACGCCATGCCACACACTCGCACACAGACGCACACATCTTGTATAGAAAATTCTCGTGTCGCGGTGTTTGTTACCAATCTCCTCCGAAATGGCTCGACCGATTCTCATGAAATTTTGTGCGCATATCGGGTAGGTCTAAGAATCGGCCTACATCTATTTTTCATACCCCTCAATGTTAAGGGTGGTTCACCCCTTAATTTTTTCTAATAAATCGATGAACGCCGGCTGCATACACGAAAAAGGATGACGCAATTTAAGTACGTGAGCGGCGAGGGCCAGTGGCAAGAGAGCGGCGAACGCCAGGATGTACAATGCGGGGTGCGGGGTTATTCTAAAGCTGCATAGCATACGGACTGCGCGCACTCGGTACGTGTACAGTACGTGTACGTGTACGTGTACAGTGTACGCGTACATGGCGTACGGACATGTTGTTCCAGGACACGCAAGCCCGGGTACGCGTACCCGAGTGCGCGCAGTCCGTACGCAGCTTAAGGCGGAACAAAGTTCGCCGGGTCAGCTAGTAATGGTTACCTATCAAAATTTAGAAATATTTTTTTCCGAATATTTAAAATCCCGAATACTTCATTTATCCGAATGCTTTTTTTTCTGAAACTGTAAATATTTCAGGATTTTTATAAAACGACCCTAACCTAACCTAAAGGGTTCTACACGATGGTCCTGAAATAAATACTAAAATATTTACAGTTTCAGAAAAAAATGCTTTCGGACAAATGAAGTTTTCGGGATTCTAAGCCTTCGGAAATAAAATTTTCTAAGCATCGATAGGTTCCCTTGTAGAATAGAACTAAAGACAATGGATTGTCTCATATTATTTTTTCTCTTCCGCTGACTCAATGAGAGCAAAATTGTTCTCATCTTAAAAAACATCACGTATCTCCATACGAGACTTACTGCCTCATTGTAAGTTCAAGAGCGTTTTGTACCTAATTTAAATTGTCTTCATGAGGTTTTTTGTCGTTCAACGCGGGAGGGAATGGAAAGGGAGCGATGGACTGTGAAATTGCCGCTTAAAGCTCGTGTAAGTGATTTCGTACCGCTAAGCTAGCTGTTCTACGCGTTTTATTGCGCAATTTTACAGCTTTACGTTCATCTTTACAAATTTCTCATCTGTTTTTAAGGGTTCATCCTATTTTGGCATAATTTTGTAAGTAATAATTCTTTGTGGCATAATCTATGGCCATATTAGGTTATTCGCATAAAATGTTATTGCAGAATCTAAATTCGCATAGTTCGATTACGCAGAATGTCGTTAGTCCGCATATTATTTGGTCATATTTTTCGTGCTCCGAATCATGTCTACGCATAAATTAAATAAGCATAAAATTGTTTTGCCGGAAACTTTTGTTGCAGAAATATGTTTTGCCGTAGTTAGATTTTCCAGGTGGTCATCAAAAAAACCGGCCAAGTGCGAGTTGGACTGGCGCACGAACGGTTCCATACCATTGTCTATAAAAACGGCAAAAAAATTGCATTTGTTGTATGGGAGCCCCCTTTTAATATTTATTTTATTCTGTTTTTTAGTATTTTTTGTTTTAGCAGCAACCGAAATACATCATCTGTGAAAATTTCAACTGTCTAGCTATAACGGTTCACGAGATACAGCCTAGATGGACGGACAGACAGACGGACTGACGGACGGACAGCGGAGCCTCAGTAATAGGGTTCCATTTTTACCCTTTGGGTACGGAACACTAAAAACTGTTATCCTCTTAAGCCGAACAGAAAGAAAGATTCAATTTGATTGCAAGACAGTTAGCACACAATAGGTACCTACATGTAATATTGGATGTCACAGGTGTCCCGCACCCAAACCGGCCCAACAATAAATTAACGAATTTTAATCCGAGACTAACGAGCGTCCTGCTACATCAGCGAAATTTCATTAGCAAAATGCTTTGTGGAACACGGATTAATTAGATTTTTGCACTTATCTCACTTTGGCGAGGGTGTCTGAATTATTGAGTGGTTTTAAGATCAGCCAAGTTCGAGTCAGATTATAACCTGGGAAATCAATACTAGGTGAAAAAACCCGCCTGTATAATTCCCGTTTCCATGGGAATTCCGGGAAAATATATATCCTATGTCACTCGTGGAACTGAGACGATTCTAAGGACATCACACTTCAAAATCCATTGAGCCGTTTAGGCTGCAGGGCGTGCCAATGAATGATGCATACATACATAAATACATACGCTCGAAAAACATAACCCTCCTTCGACAGTCGGGTGTAAATAAATCTGGTTCAGGCTTCAAAGTCGTGCTAGTCTAGTGCTAGTCTATGAGCTCTCAAGCAGAGGGTCGTGGGTGCGAACTTGGCTCGTACCTCTGAGTTTAAGGAATTCGTTGGTGAACTTATAATAATAATAAATAATAAATATCACGGGACAATTCACACCAATTAACCTAGTCCCAAACTAAGCAAAGCTTGTACTATGGGTACTAGACAACGGATAAACATACTTATATAGATAAATACTTACTTAAATACATATTAAACATCCAAGACTCGAGCACAAACATTCGTATTTTTTACACAAATATCTGCCCCGACCGGGAATCGAACCCGGGACCTCAAGCTTCGTAGTCAGGTTCTCTAACAACTAGGCTATTCGGCCGACATTATATTTTAATTAGATTTTAATTTTACGATGTGGTTTACGGTGAAGGGAAACATTGTAGCATTTACTATTTTTTGCTTTTTATCTTTTATTGGTCCAAATGAATAAAAAGCTTGTAAGAATATTGGTTCAATCCCAGCTAGCGTCCCGAAAAACATTTTCTTTCTTAAGAGGGTACGATGGCTGAGAGACTTTTGAGAAATAGGTATTTTAATGAAATGTCGCTGTCTCGCCCGAACCCCTCCGTGTCAGTACAGCGAGAGCGGGACAACTGCAGCTCAGACCGTTATTAGGCGCGTAAAATTGATCAAAACAGCATTTCGTAATCCCCTGTTTTTTTCTCGAAAACTGGACCAATAAAATATTTTATTTCAAAAATAATTAGAGGACAGATTTAGCTATGCCCCTATGTTTTCCTTTTTTTGTTTATATCAGGGATTCTTTTCTGATGAGTGTCTGAAAATGACGTTGAAATTGGGCAATTTTTTCAGTTTTTGAAAGCTCATATTTCTTATGTTAATTGAAATATGGAAAAAAACGAACCATAGGGGCATAGCTGTGGTATATACAGATTACACAGTAAAAAAAATTGGCTCTAAAGCCATTATCCGGGGAGGAAACAGGGGATTACGTTTGTATGGAGAAATGGTGCGCATCGTATCTTAACAAATCTTATATCATCAATCTTTACCAACAACAGAATAGAACAATGTAATTCTAACGACTATGTGAAATCAATGAAACTCAAATCACATGATGTTTACTTGTCCCTGACCTTGATTAATGACTAAAACGTCTACTTTGATGTCTGACATCAATCATTTTAAGTTTTACCTTAGAATGCCTGCAGATAAACAAAACACTGAAATAATAGTTATTTGTGTGACGGGTGCATAAGGACAGGCATTTAAACACGAGTGTGATTTTATAACAAGATCACACGAGGGTAATCCTAATTAATTATACACAGTCGCATACATAATTCTATGTACACTCACCTTCGGTTCGTTTCATAATAAGATCACACGAGTAGCGAAAAAATACAGATAACTCACGCCTATGATCGAGTTTAGCTCAACATGTTTTGGGCTAATCCGTAGCCCTTCTTCTTAGAGCCACACGTTGCGGCGGCTGTCAAACGCGCACAGCGCGCCACCGCTCTGCTCGCGCGGCCGCTCGACGAAACTGACAGCGTCACACAAATACCCCCCTTTTCATCGTTATTTTGTGGACTCAGTAGCTTTTTTAATCAGGTCAGTCCAGCGAGTTGATGAACGGCAGCGGGCCCTCTTGCCTTCCAACTGACCCTGAACCACCCAATCTCTCAATTAGTTCACATTCCTGGAGATGTGACCAAAGAACTTCAATATCCGTAATTTCACAGTCGACGAATGCCGGTCTATCGATAGTATTGACAGGGGGGTTTCACTCCGCAGTTTAGGTATGATCGGCCGGCGCTCCTCCCGGGGAGGAGTATGGCAGTAGGTTGTCGCTCGGGCTTCAATTCTCACGCTAGCCGCGTCGCGCGTAATTAAACATCTTTATTTATGTGATTTTTGCAACAAATAATGACTTCTAAACGATCTTATGAATAACTTACTTACTTATTAAAGGTAGTTTACTGACACACACTGTTATCTTTCTTGATTTATATACCTACCTACCAAATATCGGCGAGTGGGAACCCTGTGCCCTTGGTTTCGGATAAGCGGTGCCCAACGGAATATGAACGCTCGTATCACACGATAAGTTTCAATTTCGCGTGCAAGTAGTAAGAGTCAGCAAGTTTTTATACTTAAAGTTGACTTTTGTTCGAGAGTGATCCTTCTGTACGTTAGTACTTATTACTTATTCTGTGGTATTGATGCCTATCAATGTAGTGACTATTTTCAGAGGTCACTATACTATCGATGGTCCAATCAATGAAATTGTTGCAGCACTACTTCAGGTAAACTTGCTCTCAATTCATCAGGAGCAGACCAAACTCCCAAGCCGCCCCGCTGATTGACACTGATCCCTATTCTATTTAAAGATACCTGGAGCCAAATTAGGAAAAACAAAGGTCCATTTGGAAGGTTTTTTGAGACTTAGAAGTTCCCTGGAAACGACCTCTGTATCTGATCTTCAGCGCGCAAACAGGAAAGTTTGCAGTTCTCCTAATGATCCAATTAAGTGTACGTTTCGGGTGTTTAGTTTTTGTTAACTAAGGCGGTCCTTGGTTTCCCATCCATACTAATATTATAAATGCGACAGTGTGTCTGTCTGTCTGTCTGTTACCTCTACACGCTTAAACCGTTGAAGGAACCCTGGGAAGGACATAGGATAGTTTTTATTCCGGAAAATTGCATGGTTCCCGCGGGATATCGATAAACGAATTCTTTGCAGATGGAGTCGCGGGCAACAGCTAGTGATCAAATAAGTCATAATGTGTCATTGTCCATAGTCAACTTTAGTCATAAAGTGATATATTTCTGAACCAGTGCTTACTTCAGGACTTTTTTTAAATGCAATTTTATATAATGCAGTAGGGTTAGGCTTGTTTTATAAACCGACGAAAACAAAAGGAGGAGGTTCTCAATTCAACGTGTATTTTTTTTTTTTTATGTATGATCACGCGTAACTTTTTACAGAGTAGTCCGATTTTGATGATCCTTTTTTTATTGGAAAGCGTATACCCCGAGGGTGGTCCCATTTAAATTTGGAAACAATATTCTTACCCTAAGGGTAGAAAAACAGGGGATGATTGATTGTTCAGTTACTGATTGTACTATATGACCACGCATAACTTATTACAGATTAGTCAGATTTTGATGATTCTTTTTTTATTGGAAAGCGTATACCCCAAGGGTGGTCCCATTTACATTTAGAAATAATATTCCTACCCTAAGGGTAGGAATACAGGGGATGATTGAGTAACTTTTTACAGAGTAGTCTGATTTTCATAATTCTTTTTTATTGGATAGATAGGGTATACCTTGAAGTTGGTATTATAAATTTGGAAAAAAAATTACCCCAAGGATGGAAAAAAAGTATAAAATAAAAACTTTTTAACAAAAAATTAAACTGCCGAAAAAACTGAAAAGAAAAAAATAATACCTTTTTTGTTTGACCTTAATCTAGGTACCAGTTTGAAGTCGGTGCCTCAGCACGAGCCAGGAGGAGTGATAGAAACCAATCAGGTAGACGATTATAGGTCCACCTCCCTGGCTAAGTGCTGAGGCACAGACTTCAAACTGGTACCTAGATTAAGGTCAAACAAAAAAGGTATTATTTTTTGCTTTTCAGTTTTTTCGGCGGTTTAATTTTTTGTTAAAAAGTTTTTATAAGTTAATTATAACTATTACGAAGAAAACACTGTTTCAGAAATAAATCACTTTATGACTAACGTTGATTATGGACGAAGATTCAATGATGCATTTTGACTTATAAAATTATGGGAAACCATTGAGACCCGTTAACTAACTCAGTAAATAATACATTCATCATCATCATTGCATCTCAGTCTATATGTCTCACAGCAGGGTATAGACCTCGTCTAGAATGTGAGGGTTTGGGCCGTGGTTCCGCCGCGGGGCCAGTGCGAATTGAGAACTTCACAATACACCATCGAATTTCGTCGTAGGTGCAGGTTTCCTCACGATGTTTTCCTTCACCGTAAAGCTCATAGTAAATTTCAAATGTAATTTCGCACATAAATTCCGAAAACTCAAAGGTTGCAGCCCGGAGTTGAACCCACGACCCTCTGCTTGAGAACCTATAGGTAAAACAACTAGCCAACACATTACGGAACTAACAAGGAAAATCGTCATTACTATTTTCCTTGTTAATTAATGCGATGACGTTTACTGTGAAATGGTTCCATGGTGGCTTATGAATTAAAGTCCTTGACTGTACATAATAAGCGGCAGTCTACCTACCTATCTCTTACAATCGTATCCTAATCGAATAGTACATAATCCCACGGCAATTTAATAGACGTGCAAGGAATAACTCGAGTGGAACCCGTAATAATGTTCGGGGAATGTCGTCCGCCTGACATTCTGACATCGATGCGGCAGTTGACCTTTCCATAAATATCATGTTTAAGGGTTGCCTCTTAACTATCCTACGTATGGTAACTTTATATTTGTAAAAATGTACTTACTTACCTACTTTGGATTGTAAAATGTTTGTTGTTGGTGAAATAAAGTTATTATTGTCATTTGTGCTCTGAAAGCCACTCGTTTCCTGGTTTCAAGTTGATTATAACTATCATCATCATCCCAGCCTATATACGTCCCACTGCAGGGCACAGGCCTCCTCTCAGAATGAGGCTTGGGCCGTAGTTCCCACGCGGGCCCAGTGCGGATTGGGAACTTCATACACACCATTGAATTTATTCGCAGGTGTATGCAGGTTTCCTCTCGATGTTTTCCTTCACCGTAAAGCTCATGGTAAATTTCAAATGTAATTTCACACATAAATTCCGAAATACTCAGAGGTGCGAGCCGGGATTTGAACCCACGACCCTCTGCTTGAGAGGCCAAAGGTGAAACCGCTAGGCCAAGCTGGGATGTTGATGATGACATTAGCAGATAACAAGACGAGTGTGGGTGGGTTATTCAAAGGTCATTTCATTTGTACATGTTGTATGATTGCCTATTGGAACAATGGTTGTGCGCGCCGTATTTCCCGGAGAAGCGTTGGTTGAAATTTATCTTTATGATAATAGTAATTAGGTGGAAGTTATGTAATTACACGCAAGCGACGAAATTTGTGGCATCTTTAATCATAATCATTTATTATTTGTAAAATATAGGTATGAAGGTGATACAATTTTTTTTATAGATCGCTATGTTTTGCCGTGAGGCGTATAAATATATGAATAAACTTAAAATTTTAAAACATGCAACATTCATTAAGACTAATCAAATTAAATCAGATTAAATTAAATTAAAATACATTAAATTAAATCAAATAAAATTACATCAAATAAAATAAAATTAAACTACATTAAATCAAATTAAATCAAACAAATTACATTAAAATAAATAAATGAAATAAAATTACATCAAATTAAATTAAATTAAATCAAATTAAATTAAACTCAGTTAAATCAAATCAAATTAAATCAAGTTAAATGAAATCATTAAAGCAAATTAAATTAAATTAAAACAAATTAAATTAAATCAAATCGAATTCAATCAAGTTAAATTAAATCAAATAAAATTAAATTAAATTACATTAAATCAAACAAATTACATTAAAATAAATAATCAAATTAATACATTGTTAAATTATCTACTTAGAATCATAAAATATCTCTCAAATATTCCTGCACGGAGTAATATGCTTTTTGAACAAGAAATTCATGAAGGCTTCTTTTAAAATCTGAAATGTCGTTCTTATCTAAGATGGGTTTCGGTAACTTATTAAAGATTTTAGATGCCATACCAAACACACTTTTTGTTAGTAAGGCTGTTTTAAACGGTCTAGTATTTATCTTTCCTCTCCGACGAACACTTTTAAAACTGGGGAATTTACTTATATTGACTTTAACATACACAGCTATCTCATAAATATCTTGCCGTCTTTGCTTGACTTTAGGTCTTAAGGTGCGACCAAACCGCCGCTTAAAAAACGGTGACGTTACGGAATCGCAGTGACGCACCGTAAACGTCGCAACTTTACTATGGAGAGCATGCGGTAAATTCTGACGTTTGCGGCACGTCACTTGCTGCGATTCCGTAACGTTTCTGTATTTTAAGCAGCGGTATGGCCGAATCTTTATTCATCGTCAATTGGGACCACAGAGTTAATAAGGAATACGGCGTGGTAGCTAGTTGACCTATGCCCACTTAAGCAGAGGTTCGTAGGTTCGATGCCGGACTTGCAACTCTGAGTTTAAATTACATTTGTAATTTACCATGAGCTTCATCATTCATCATTCCAGCCGAAAGACACACTGCTGAACATAGGCCTCCACCAAGGCTCACCAAACAGATCGGTCCCGTGCCATCCGCATCCAACGCGATCCCGCAACCATATGATTTATGATTTTTTTTTATGATTTTTAACCAGGTTGTCGCTCCATCTTATTGGAGGCTACCTACCCCAACGGCCGTCAATTCTACGAGCGATGTGCCATGGCTATTGCCACTTAAGTCTGGTGATTCTGGTGAGATTTGTGGAGTAAATTCTTCATTTCTATTTAATTGCTACATCTTCCTAATTATTTGAAGTCGGAGCGTCGAAACAAAGTTTCGGAGGCAAACAAACTGAAGTCAAACGGAAAGGGAACGCGACTTTGCGGGAATCTTTAGTCCTTATTGCGAAGTTTTGAGCTAGTTTAAGGTATGTAAGAGCGTAATCCTACTAATATTATAAATTCTAAGGTTTGTGGGTATGTGTTTATTACTTCTTCACGGTAAAAAACACTTCAATGATATACCTACCGAATAGTCAACTTACCTGATTGCCATTCATCAATTCATCATCAAACCCTAGATAGGTACCATTTTTATAAAACGTACAGGAAACGACAAGGTACAGTTACATATTTTTTTTTTGGTGGGTTCTCACGTCATTGGTTATAAATTATAACTTATAATCATTCTTAAAGCTTGTTAAAAAGATATTATATTCAAGGGCGCAATACCTCAACGATCGCCACTAGTAACATTAATAATACAATATTTACAACACTTTCACGACAATGTAGCCCACGGCACATCATTAGCTGTAACGAACTGCCTCGCAACTAGTGGGGGCGGCAGCGAGCAAATTAAATTATTCGCGACTGAAACTCGAAGGGAAACCGCAGCGGCGCGTCAACTGGCATTGGGCGACCAATGTGGCGTGCGGTTTGTGGTCTCAATATGATTTAATAGGCTACCAGTGCCACTTTTTGAAACTCACATTCGCTACAATTTACTGCAAAAAATAATTACGTATGTTTAATTCCAAAAATTCAATCTCTAAGTTTAGAGACACGTAATTTTGCGTAAGTATTTTTCATGAAACGTAAATGAAGATCTCGATAAAATTTATGGGGATTCCCAGGGAAATTTATAAGAATCGCAGAATTTCATTATAATTGTACAGTTGCACGGCCCCGTTACAACTCAATTATTAAGTACCATCGGGTTGTCTAATTTTTTTACGTAATGTCATTAAGGATAATTACGGCAAAACAGACACTAAGTACTTGAAAGAAAGAAGGAAAACACATTTATTCACAACAACACAAAACCAGCACAACACACATCAATATACAAAAATAGACAACACAAAAGATGAAGATAGAGGTATGTCATTGCGGTTGCAAATCGGACACTGGCTCTGCATAATACTGAAACGTTTATAGCACCCCAATGCTGATTTACAGCCAGCACCGTCGATGACACTCGGAAATTCGACTCGGAACTCGGACTTGATTGGCTCGAAATTGCGAGGAGTTGCAAACCATGCCTACTCACGTAACTTTCACAATCAGGGTTTTATAATTATAACAAAACTATTCACTGCACGCTTCTGATAAGATGTAAATAAATAAAATGTATTAAACGTAATTTCCTCTTGCACTTGACGCGTCAATTCAGTCTACCACAAACAACTTTAATTTATCACGTTGCTGGCCTTTCCATAGATTCTGAAAATAATTTTCCATTTCAATACACATTTTTAAAGCACAAAGCGTTTCTTTTTGCAAAAAAATGGACACGGGCTTATAGGATTTCGGAATAATCTATTGCTTCGCTTTTTCCTTATTTCCGATGCTCAAAACTCCGTAAAAGCTTATAATCTCTAACGAGAATTGCGTATTTGTCGCCTGGATTGTATTTCGATTTGTAAAAAATATTTTTAGAAAACAAAAAGGATTTAATCCGGTCCTTGTTTTCGGCCTTCTCTTGTTTTTTACTCAGGAACGCCTACTTGCTAAAAACGGCATGACGACTAAATAAGATCTCAAAGACTGAAGCCATGCATTTAACAAACAGAACTACAATAATGTTATGACACACAATCATGTAAAGTTGTTCTTTACCTTTTCCCAACTGATTAATTTGCCAACTTTTTCAAAAACTGTTAACTATTGAGGATTGATATAAAACTAACCTAACCTAACCTACACGGTTGTCCTGAAATATGACCTGAATAGTACAGTTTCAGGAAAAATAAACATTGAATTGGTAAAATGAATCAGTTGGGAAATCATTTTCTGCGAAAAGGCAGGATATCATGTAAAGTATTTAACATAAACCACGGGCTCAATTTGGCCGTTTTCTAGTTTAGGGTGAATGAGCATTTATTAAGCAAGCGTGTTCCATCGTTAACCTCATCCTGGCTTTCCGTCATGCGTGATTGTGGTAAACCAACCTGCTGAAATATTCCAAAATTTCAAACACGTTGTACAAGTAAAATAAAAAAAGATATCCTTTCATTCACTTGAAACTCAATACATAATAAAGCAAACACCGCTATTGTGACCTTTACAAACAACATGAAGTTGTCCGCAGGACCGGGCCCTCGTCAAACGGTTTGACGGATAAAATGACTCCCGAAAATAGAACAACTGAGCTGTTTGTTCAAACATTTCCTGGGATACGACACGGTACATCTACGTAACGGTTAGCTGTACATTTTCTATACTAAGACTTTGATGTGTGTATTAATATAAGCACGATTGTCATCGTCATCATCTCTACATTTCAGCCATGCACATGACGTCTACCTGATCTACATAGGCTTACCCTCGTTGATACCCAATTGTAATTGAATTGATAAAACAGATTATTATGACATATGGGCTCTCAAGCAGAGAAGCCAGAGGCCCAAGCTCACACTTCTGAGTTTTTCGGAATTTAAGTGCAAAATCATCATCATCATTTCAGCTGTAGGACGTCCACTGCTGGACGTAGGCCTCCCTTATTGATACCACTTGCATCCACCTTGAACTAGCGGCCTTTACCAAATCGTCCATCCACTTCGTTGGTAGACGTCCCACGCTACACGATAGTACAGATATAATTTTATTAGAATGAAGGTCGCCTCTTGAGGCTTCTTAAAGATGTAAGTAAATAAAAACGGTATAACAAGGCATACGCATAATGAAAAGAGACCAAAAAGTATTTACAATAAAGACTTAATAATTCAATGAACGTTATGGGTAATCGGAGGAGACTTGGCAGAGCTCTGCTTCAGACCGTGCCGCTGCAAGGAATGAGTTTACCGCCGCTTCATGACCTGCCTTCAATTCAAAATCAGCCGCGCAGTTCCACGCGCCTGTGTGCAGTTGTTTTATAACTTTTGCCGATGCGCGGAACCGACTGCGGCGAGGGGGGTGGTTTTATCTGGCCGTACAAGTACACTAGCTTGAATCAGTGGCTTAACCTGCGTTAGAAATACCAATGCAATCTCAGAGTTTGCCCTGGAAAAAAGATACACAACGTTAGCTCGAACAAATCGATCTGTTGATTGCCGACGAAATCTATCCATCATCCTGAAAGCCTAGGCGCTTCAACGTTCATAAACAGCGCCCTCTATTCTTGTCTAATGTCTCAATCCAGATTTTTGTATATCTGTAAGATAGAAGAAAGATGTAATTTTTTTTTCATTTGGCCAAAATGTGATTTAACAGTTAGTGAATTAAACCATGTTGTGATTTTTGTTCCATTGTAAAGGGTCGGAATTAAACATAGGGTGATAGTGCATTTTATTTCTATATGAGAGGGAGGCAAACGAGCTAGCGGGTCATCTGATAGTAAATGATCACCACCGCCCATAAATATCAACAACTCAAAGAGAGTCACCAATATGTTGCCGGCCTTTAAAGGAACTATAAACCCTTTTCTTGAAAGCCCCGATGTCATAGTTGTCTGGAAACAGTGCTGCCGGAAGCTGGTTCCACAGTTTCACCGTGCGTAGCAGGAAGTGCCGATGAAAACGTACCTACAGAGTGGTAGACTGCCATTCATCGAGATGGTGACGATGGAACTTTCGGCGGGAAGTGCGATGCATGGTGATTTGTTACTTCTTAGTCTAAGTAAAATATGACATGTCTGTATTGATAATAATTTATATTTTTAGTTCCTAATAACATATTTTTAATTAACTTTAGATGATATCATTTCGTTTTATATATTTTTTTTATGTGTCATTTTAATATTAAGAAAAATATATTGTACGCGCTATTGCATTAGGTATAAACTAAACCTGTAATGATAGTAGCTTGAATAAATAAATAAATAAATAAATAAATAAATAAATGTTTTGAAGTTAACGGCTATACGGGGTTACGGGCGGCTACGGGGTTTTTGTTTATTTGTATGAAATTGTGTGTACTTTCTTGTATTTGTGTGTCTTGTAAAAGTGAATAAATATTTTCTTTCTTTCTTTCTTTCTTTCTCAAGTTAAGTATGAAGTATCTTTTTCTATTTATTTTTTTATTTTCTTCAACTTCATTTTTTTATTACTTTTACGGTCATCCCGTGAAACCATATATTAAAGTAATAAAAAAATGAAGTTGAAGAAAATAAAAAAATAAATAGAAAAAGATACTTCATACTTAACTTGTAAAAGTTGGCCTAGTAGCGCCATCTCTTGGTCCAGGTGAGCGGGTAGCTCCGAAGGAGTGTTGAAGTCTCTCGGTAGAGGGCATAACATAGATGCGCTTTATCACTGCCTAAATGTGATTATAACAGACTGAAGTGTACGATGTATGGGAAAAGATTCGTCGCTAACTTCTAGACCAGTGATGGTGTAGGGGTAAGCACGCAGCACGGAACGCTGAGGACCTGGGTTCGATTCCCAGCATTGGTCTTTAGACCAGTGATGGTGTAGGGGTAAGCACGCAGCACGGAACGCTGAGGACCTGGGTTCGATTCCCAGCATTGGTCTTTTTTCTGGGGTTTTTTCTGTGCATCTATGTTTCAGTTTGTATTTAGTTTGAAATATATTCTTTCTTTCTATAAAAAAAACGGTGTATAAACGAATTCACCAGGGATGTAACGCTAGTAAACACTAGAAATATTAACTAACATCGTACCCAATGTTATTGTTTCCATCGATCGGGTAGTAAACAAACAGTAGTTCGATTTAATAGGTAAACATTTACTATAAGTCGGAAATGATTGTAAAAGCCTTTATTTCGGGCTAATGTAGGGCAAGCACGGGCTCGTTATTGGCTGGGGCGTTACGGCGGCCTAGCACGATACGTTAATCGCGCACTTAAGGTTATTGGAGAAAATTTTTTTTTTTGTTTTGACAGATGCTACGACGAGCCTCGTTTCTCCGCATGCTACAATAACTTCATTTTTATGTTGTGTTCTATTAAGCAAGCCATATAAGCTGTGGTTTGACCTTTAGTCTCTCAAGCAGAGGTTACTACAAGGCCTCACCGAGCTTTTTGTGCTAATCGATTTTAGGTATTCTATGCACTCGTGTATTTGTGCGTGAGAGCGGTTAGAATCAAAGCCAGCATAAGCGCAAGCTACACAAGGTCCTCGTCCGATGGCCGAAGGAGAACTAACGCAACTAACTACACGGACAAGGGGGAAGCACGACGGCTCAAGATAGGTTGTTCACACTGCACGTGTATTTACCTAAGTATTTTCATCATTATTACTAAAAACAATACATATTTTAAAATGTAGCATTACTAGGCTCTACAAAACATCCTGTTTTATTAACATTATAAAAGTCATGGCAGGTCATGCTGGTGCAGTATTTACCGAGTACTAAGGATTTATTTTACTTTTTAGATACGACTTTGAATTTTTTTCTATCGAGCAAACTGCAAATAATCGTGTTTCGAAAAACATTGGTCGCTAGAGTAAATCCTCAAATATCTTACACACGAATTTCAGAACTAAAGCTTTGCTAGTAATGATACAGCAAGGGATTAAATGAATGCAATAAATGCGCCAAAAGTTCGGTAGGGCCTGGTGTCTACAATGGTGCTCCAAGTCGAGCGGTCTTGGGCACACTATATTTCGCTCCACGTCTAACCGATGAAAGATAGAAAAGAAAGAAAGAAACAAAGAAAAATATTTATTCAAAGTCAAAGTCAAAGTCAAAGTCAAAATTGTTTATTCAATTTAGGCATCAATTGATGCTCCTATGAACGTCGAAGAATCTACCACCGGACAATCTTAAAGTAACAGGTGAAAAAACGGTAACAGATAAAACATTATCACTAAATGTTCCCAACTCAGCATGATGTCAGCTATGCACCTGACGCTGGTCTTCCGTTGGAACCATTTTACCCACAGTTCAAACGTTAACTGATCAGTGAAACCGACAACTAAAATTTTACCACTAAGCAATCCAAAAAATAAAAATTAAATACATAAAACACAAAAGGCATCTATAATAAGCATACAAGAAAACAATACCAAAACCGGCCAAGAGCGTGTCGGACACGCCCAAGGTAGGGTTTACGTAGCCATTACGAAAAAATGAAGTAATATTTTTCTAAGGATTTCGTATGTGTACGGAATCATCTAAGTTTAGGTATGTTTTATACCTTAGGCTACTATTTACTCTAAAACTACAAATAATTTCCAAGCAATCTTAGCCGCTATAATTTTCCTAGTAAATTTGATATATTTACTACCATTCTGATAATTTCAAATTTTTCCGCCCAACAGTTTAGATTTTAGCGGGGGGGGACGGTCGATTTTAATGAAAATTTTCACTTTAAAGTTGAATATTTCGCAAACAAATAACTGAATAGAAAAATCAAGTTAGTATTCCCACAATGGTTTTTAAAGACCTATCCAACGACACCCCACACTATAGGGTTACTCGAGAAAAAAAAAATCACCCTCACTTTACGTCTATGGGAGGTACCCTAAAAAAAATGTTTTAGTTTTTTTTATGTAATCACTTTGTCGGCGTGACTGATATATATATTCATGCCAAATTACAGCTTTCTAATACTAACAGTCTCTGAGCTTAGCCGCGGACGGACAAACAGACGGACAGACATGGCGAAACTATAAGGGTTTCCTAGTTGACTACGGAACCCTAAAAATGGTGTCTGCATAGACCGAATACTTTTGTCCTTGCCATTGCGATGCACATCGCTTCTGCCTTTATTGAACGTCGCCAAGTTTGTCTGGGGCGGCCGCGCTTGAACCTTGAAGGTTCCAGTCAAAGGCTGTCAAGGTGTATGGAGGTGTGTGATGTCTCCCGACACAGCGTATCTCCCACCCAGCTCCATTTGCGGCGCTTGATCTGTTTTTCGATCACTTAAATCACTGCAAACAAGCAGATGGAATTTACCCTGAAGTTTACGGTGGTGAAAAACATCTTGAGGAAGCCTGAATACAGGCCTACAGCCTAAGTTCTGAGACGAGGCCTGTGCCCTCCACGCACAGCTTCACCTGCATTAGAAAAAAAAACCGGCCAAGTGCGAGTCGGACTCGCGCACCGAGGGTTTTGTACAAATTTATATGTATCTATGAATATCCAGTCATAGCAGACTCCAGCTCCTAAGCTAAATGTGCGCGGTGTGGGACCATTGTAGATTGGTTACTGATATAGACAGACAGACAAAAAGATTTGATTCCCTTGCGAGTGTCGAAAATTTGCGGCATAAATGGCTGTATCTTTTGATTGCGTTGGCTTAGAAATTTGATTTTTTCACAGATCTAAGGAACAGTAGACCTGAGAATTTGATATAAATTTCAACTTGATACGCATTCTTGAGAAAAAGGGTCTTGACAGACGGACGGACAACAAAGTGATCCTATAAGGGTTCCGCTTTTTCCTTTCGAGGTGCGGAACCCTAAAAATGTATTTTATACGTTATTATTTTCAACATTATGTAATTTGATACGAATCCAGAAGCGTAATATCTCCTTTCATAAGTCGGACATTAAAATCCCCAGTGTTAATTTGCAGGGAAGGCTGTGGGTATTAAAATAAACAATCATTCTGGATATTGGAGAGAGCGTTATTGGTTCGCTGGGCGCGCCATTTTGCAAATTAAATTTAGCTGTCGCTTTAATTACATTTTTCGATTTTGATTCGATTTTAATATAATCGTTGGTGGATTATGTTTTGGAATAAATTGATAGGAAGTTTATACCTTTGCATTGGGTTTTCAAAGAATCTGCGATATCGTTGATGGAACTGCAACACCGCGTAACCAACAATAGGGCTGTTGACACCATTAAAAAATAATTCGAAGACACGACTCTAGTAAAACAAAGCTTTATTTTAGCCCTGAAAACCAGATTAATTTCCGATTAACTGCATAATTAGATTTTTTGTTGTTTTAATACAAATAAATAGGTGATTGAGTTGGCGAACAAGTGATGTCATAAGTTTCTTTTGTCATTCAAACTCTTTGGGAGCATTGTGTTTTGACAGCTCATAAAAAGTACGTTAGTTGATTGGTGGTGATAACATCCCTATTGCTAATGCCGCGTAACTGACTTCTGGCAATTTTTACTGGAGAGCAGAACATCTTTGTGTTTATTATTGATGCCAGACTTACCCACACTTTAATTTGACACATTTTGTTAGTTACGCGGCATTGCCTAGACATTGCCGGTTACGCGGTATTACAACTATTATTATTATTTCCCTTAATGGTGGTATTACAGTTTCACCGGTGTTTGTTATCAAACTCGTCCGAAACGGCTTAATCGATTTGTATGATTTTTTTGTCTATGTTTGGTAGGTTTGAGAATAGGTCGTAGGCTGTCGGCTATTTTTTATAGGTACCCCATTCTTCGCAGACGGAGTTGCGGGCAACAGCTAGTTTATGAATAATAATTTTCTTCTTTAGTGGCTCCGCTGTCCGTCCGTCTGTCCGTCCGTCTGTTTACCAGGCTGTATCTCATGATCATGAACCGTGATAGCTAGATAGTTGAAATTTTCACAGATGATGTATTTAGGTTGCCGCTATAATAATAATAATAATAATAATAAATGAAGGCGTAGGGATGTGACGACCTCATCGCCCGCTGGTGTTGTCGTGTCACCAGTGCAGTCAGTCATCGCAGGGCGGCTTGTGGCGAGCTGTTGGTGCGTAGCGACACCACGAACCCGAGACCTCCAGGGGTACACATACACACATGCGCTTATACACACACTCACACACAGTTACACACCCACCCCGCCTCTAGTTTGCCTTTGTTGGCCGCCTAGAGTGGAGCGCAAGAGCTAAATGCTCGAAGGATGGATGTGTTTGGCCGTAAGTGGCGAGTTGGCATTTTGAAGTTTAAAGTCCAGGGACACCTCTCCATCCTTAGCCGTTCACACCAATGTTGCCGCCTCGTTGCCCCGAGCGGGCAATAGTTTGAGGGGCCCATTTAGTGAACAGCGAGTCACCGCCTACCAAAAGTTCAGTTTATGAGATATTGAAATGGTAGGTGTCCGTTATCTCACTCCATAGCCCGGTAATCCTGTCCACAACATCCCAACCCCATAGCCAATTCCATGTCACTTCCTACCTGGCAATAGTTTGGCAACTGTGGGGGACTGTCCGCTAGCACATCCTCATGGTGTATTAGGGGATAGACCTCCATAGTTGCGCCCATCTCATTTATATTATATGGTACCAAAGGCCTCTTCATGTTGGCTTCGGCCCCATGTATGCCTTTCAAATGACCGGGTCCCCATGGGCCCGTGATCGGAAATCCGTACCAACATAATAAATGTATTTATTAAGGCATTTTTTTTTAGAACCGTTACAATTTAAAATATAAAATAAAAATGAAATTAAAAATTAAAATTCATATTACAATCATTCTATAACACATTATCATTTCATTTCATTTAAAAGCATTACATTAAATTAAAATAATATTCTCAACAACAACAAATACTAAAAACCAGAATAAAATAAATATTTAAGGGGGCTCCCATACAACAAATGTGATTTTTTTGCCCTTTTTATAGATAATGGTACGAAACCCTTCGTACGCGAGTCTGACTCGCACTTGGCTGGTTTTTTATTTTTTTTAAATAGGTATAAAGGTTTTATTACAGTCACGTGTGAAACTGGTGTTATGCAAATTAAAATACTGGCCATAAAACTCGACCGCGCAGAAAACAAGCCATAAAATATATAAAAAAATGCTTTTCTTTTTCGTTTATCAGCAGCTGTGTTCTTAGGCTAATTAATCAGCCAGTGTTTTACGGATTACAGACAGGTTTTTATCGGAAAAAAACAATTTCAGATTGCCGCTGAAACGATCTAGATGCTTGAAATTGAACGTATTTTGAGCCTGTCAAAAACCTTCTTTCGCTTTAAAATAAATCGCTGAGTACCTAATGGAGGTACTATAGTACAAATCGACTTTTAAAATCGAGTGTTGATCTCGCTAAGGTAATATAAAAACAAAGCTAAAATATATCAAGAAATCATTAGTTTGGACCTTTATCAAGTCTGGCAGACTAGTGGGAGGAAAACTGCATATACCAGCGAAAAATTTTTATGGTGTGTGAAGTTCCCAATCCGCACTGGGCCCGCGTGGGAACTACGGCCCAAGTACCCGGCAGTACTTCTTCTTAATTAGTAAATTAAGAAGAAGAAGAAAAATATTTACTTATTTATAACAACAATAACACATACCAGGCTAAAAGTAAAAGTACAAACAAAGACAGATATTAATGCTGTTACAAAATAAATGGTCTGCCAGAAAAACCAGCACTGGTCATCTACCGGGCCATAGTACAGTAAAATCATGGAAGGCGACACAAAACAGACACAAATTATATAGTCAGAAAAAAAATCAAGTGACATGGTTCAAGCGTCCCACATCGTACACCTCATCTTCGCTTTCCATCAAAAGTAATTGTGGTTAAACGCGTCTTATCATTTCAGCCGAAAGAGGTCCACTGCTGTACATAGACCTTAACCTTAACAAGGTCGTCGCTCCTTCTTTTTGGAGGGCTACACCTACACTACTTCTTCCGGTACGTGGACGCCTTTCGAGAACCTTTTGGCCACACCGGCCATCAGTTCTACGAGCAATGTTCTTCCCACTGCCACTTGAGAACCTTTTGGCCACACCGGCCATCAGTTCTACGAGCAATGTTCTTCCCACTGCCACTTGAGAACCTTTTGGCCACACCGGCCATCAGTTCTACGAGCAATGTTCTTCCCACTGCCACTTGAGAACCTTTTGGCCACACCGGCCATCAGTTCTACGAGCAATGTTCTTCCCACTGCCACTTGAGAACCTTTTGGCCACACCGGCCATCAATTCTACGAGCAATGTTCTTCCCACTGCCACTTGAGAACCTTTTGGCCACACCGGCCATCAGTTCTACGAGCAATGTTCTTCCCACTGCCACTTGAGAACCTTTTGGCCACACCGGCCATCAGTTCTACGAGCAATGTTCTTCCCACTGCCACTTGAGAACCTTTTGGCCACACCGGCCATCAGTTCTACGAGCAATGTTCTTCCCACTGCCACTTGAGAACCTTTTGGCCACACCGGCCATCAGTTCTACGAGCAATGTTCTTCCCACTGCCACTTGAGTCTGGTGATTCTTCGAGCTATATGTCGTTGACTTTAGTTCTTGTGCGGATTGCGCAGCTTTTCACACAAGCCTATACTGTATAAAAAAATTGTACGATTAGTCTTGAAATGTGTAAAAAGATCATATTTTTACGAGTGTTACGCGATTATCTATGGTAGCGCTGCAGAGTTCATTTTATCGTCATTATTAAGGGTGGTTTATTAAAAACCGATGCCACCGCTGTTAAGGTTTCGCAGTAAATTGGATTTGGTATCACTTTTTGTGCACGCCGCTTTATGCTTTATAATTTTTCATTTTCTGCACGGTTACACATTTAGGCTATCGATGGTTACAGGGAGTGAGTTCTGATCGCTAATATTTTGAATATTGTACAGTCTTAGCATTATACATGTTTATTTTGTTGATGTTCAATAGGCTTAGGTTCGTTGAAGCTACTTTCACAAAAAGTGTACTTTTTTAAAAGTGGACTTTCCTCAAAATGTACACTTCTAAATCGTACACTGTCTCATTGAATTTTCTCGAAATGCACACTCTACCATTCCGAAAAATTACACTTTTTAAGCATTGATGAGGCCAAGGCAAGGGTGTATCTCACCGGTTTAGTAATAAGCCCTTTCATTCTGAGCCTTGGACATATAGGTGATGATGATGATGATTTTCCTGTGTATCGAATATGGTGTAAATAAATGTGTCTCCCTCTCTGTCTCACACACACACACGCACACTCACACATGCACAGGCACACATACATGCGAATGAGCACGCACACGCATACACAAAATTATCAACCGCCAAGTCTAAAGACATGATATTTCGCGCTGTTCTTCATGGAACCATAAAATAAGTCCATGGTATTTTTTTATATCATCATCCCAGCTATAATTAGGTATGTCCCACTGCAAGGCATAGGTCTCCTCTCAGAACCAGCTATTAATGAACCAGTGAGATACACCCTTGGCCTCATCTATGTATACTTTTCATCAGGTGAGATAGTGGTCAATCACGGGTCAGTTTTATGTATAAAATAGCTTGAACCGTAGTTCCCACGCGGGCCTGATGCGGATTGGGAACTTCACACACACCATTAATGTTTTCTTTCACCGTAAAGCTTATGGTAAATTAAAAATAAAAAATAAAATAAAAAACCATTTATTACCCATTTATTAAAAGGAAAAGAAAAAATACACAAAATTATGTGGCAAAAGCCTCAGGCTCAGCATGTGCGGTGAGGATTGCTCATCACCGCGCTGGTTTTCAGCCTGCGCCCTTATATAGCGTGCTGACATTACAAAACAGGCGGGAAGGACGATAAAAAAAAAACGTATAGCGGTATAGTCAACCAAGAAATCCCTTCACCATCCAAGGTTCAATGACAGTTGCATGGCTCAAAACATCAAAAGCTATTTTCACTCACAAGTCAGTGCGACAACCAGGCCCTATATATACTACGAAGCGCGAAACTCGAACCCGAATATATATGTTTTCGCACATAAATTCCGAAAAAATCCAGAGGTGCGAGCCCAGATTCTAACCCACGGCCCTCTACTTGAGAGGCATTATTCAAACCACTAGGCCACCTCGGCATTGGATATGATATTTTTTATTTTACTGAAATTCTAAAACTTCAATTAGACTACCAGATCTAATGGTTCATGGAAAACCACTGGTAAAAGCCAAACAGCAAATTGGGAATTCAATAGCCAGTATTTCGCTGTTAACTGATTGCACACAGACGAAGGCAAAGTAATTTGAGGCTCCATTTTCAAATGCTCGAATGTATTAGTGATGGGCTATTCTTTTCATCTAGTTCTAACCGTGGTTTCGGCCGCGTTAGGAATATCTTACGGGAAGCACTTACAATCATAGAGTTCGGCAATCCTTAAAAAGGTTGGTTAGATTAATTTACCAGAATTGTTTTTTTCTAGTAGCAGAATTTCCATTTGCATTTTTTCCCAAATGCTTTTTTCCCAAAATGGTTTTTTACTGAAGCCTATTTTCTCAATTGCGTTTTTTCCCAATTCTAATCGACACAGAAACTTAGGTAGGTTTAGGTTATGTTAAGTTTTCATCGATCCGAAGGGCCAAAAGCACACGGAAGAAGGAGCTCCGCCGACACTGTTTCTGTGTCAATCCAAATTAGGAAAAAACGCTACTGTGTAAAATAAGCTTCAGTAAAAAGCCAGTGTGAGAAAAAAAGCATCTGGGAAATTTTTCTACTAGGAAATAACTATTCTGGCATATTGATCTAACAAATCTGTCGTCTGGAATGAAAGTAGAGAAACACAGTTTAAATTTAAAAACCGGTTGTCTGTAAAGTCGGCTTACGGACGATAGTTTAAGGTGACAACGTCATAACAAAACATTCAAAAACAAAAATGAAACCAGGCGGTCACCCATCCGAGTTCTGACCGCGCCCGACGTTGCTTAACCTCGGTGATCGGACGAGAACCGCCGTTTTGTCAAATATCTTGAAAACGGTTCCCCCCTTTAATACTCCCGCACCCCTCTCGCGCCCTCCCCCCGCACCCCCCGCACCCCGAACTCCCCGCATTGAAAATTACCCGAGCGCTAGTACTAAGATTGTACATGCTGGCGTTCGCTGCTCTCTTGTACAATGTACATACTGGCCTTCACTGCTCTGCAGGTATATGTACGTTACATTGCGTCATCCTTTTTCGTGCATGCAGCCGGCGTTCATCGATTTATTTGACGTTGTCACGTCAATAGCGAGCTAAAACCTATTTGGTTTGTCTAGTTTATCGACTTGTATTACCTACCTAGGTATCTTATATCGTAACCGATTCGCTCAATTTGTATCACCGATTTTAGTAGTCCATTTGTGCGAGTTATCAATTTTCCCCATCTCTAATTGGCCACGTCAGTCCGCCAATAGCAGGTGTATTTGAATTTCGAATAGTAAGTACTACAATCCAATTTGCAGCTAGTAAAGAACGTTTGTGAGATTTGCTGCCTCTTTGGGCAATGAAGAAAATAATTTGATTATAGAATTGCTCGAGTCTTGGTTGTTTAATATGTATTTATCACTGCATAAATAAAGAAAAATAAATAAATATGCGAGCGTGCTTGCGTGCGGGCGTGCGTTTGTGTGGGTTTGTTTACTACATTTTCATTTTTATTTCGTAGGTTAAAATACTTACCTAACGATCCAGTTCACGCTATGCAATTACCACAAAAACACCAAACAACTAATTTCCATAAGAATCAGCCAAATCACCAAAAAAAAATACTCCAAAACACTCGTAATTCGAATCAGAAAACATTAGTTACAAAAGGCAAGGTGAACGCGGTTCCCTCGGCTCCCATTCCATTCAATCGTTCAGATCAATCGTTCACTCGTTCACTGAATGAAACCTAATGGAATGACAAGGCGAACTTGGATACATTTACGCCTAACTTTTGAGTAATAAACGGCTCAAATGAGAGTTCTGGAAGTCAGGGAAGTTTGTTACTTCAAGTTTTTTACGAAAGTACAAAAGTTGAGACTTAGATATTTGGGTCATCGGCATTTTTTTGATCGTGTCTCTCCTGTGGACGTTTATAGCCAATATTTTACACTCCAGTTGATATCGGCGTGTGGGTCGCCTGTCCAACTTTAGCCCCATTTAGGTACTTAAATTAATCTTAAGTTTGCTGACACCGAGTCGCTAATTCTATGCCCACATGGGAGTGACCCATTTACGGTTTTGAGTAGAATTCACAGTGGTCTATTGAATCTTGCTCATAACTAATATATGTTATGTTTAGTATGTATGGGTCTTAATTACGAACTATATAAGTTGCTGAAATTACGAGTACCTCGGCATTTCGACCGTATTGTAGCGGCCGTGGTTAGGAAGTGGTATAGGCATTATGTGAGCGTCGAGATGTGTCTTCGGATAAGTGGCAAGACATTGTGTGTGTCGAAGTGACTATGTACAAGAAAATCAAGAGCGGATACTTTAATAATAACTATAAAAAAAAACATATGTTTGAAAATAAAGTAAATGCCCATTATGCGTCTAAGATCCCTTCTGCAGTTAACAAAAGAGCTGATAACTTAGAAACGACAGAACCAATTTTGATGGAACATGTCTAAGAACGACCGCCAAGAAACCTGCTTTCAAATAAAAAACCCGCATTCCAATCGGTTCACCCGTTTAAGAGGTATTATGCCACAAACAAACACACATACACACACACACACACACACACACACACAACACACACACACACACACACACACACACACACACACACACACACACACACACACACACACACACACACACACACACACACACACACACACACACAGACACACACATGGCAGTCAAACTTATAACACTCCTCTTTTTTTGTCGGGGGTTAAAAATAAGCGAACGTGATACTATTTGCTGTTGTTTAGCCGAGTATTTTTCGTTTTGATTCTGGACAGTATATCACAGTAGGCGGCATTTACGTATCGGATTGCTTATGATAAACTATTAAACTATTAGGTAAGAGGAGACCTCTGTGCCCTGCATACATACATACTTACATAGGCTGGAATGATGGATGATGACTGAGAACTTTTAATTACTTACTTCAATAACAACTAAGTATTTGAATTTTCTATCGGCTAAATCTGAACTTAAAACCAAGACCTCAATACGTTTCGCATCCTCAAGATTTATCTCGAAAAATACTCTTATTTTCCTTCCTTTTGCGCTAATTGTATTTTCATGTTGATTCTAATTAAGGGTGACTTGGAAAAACAGCCGTGCGGCTAGCGACGCCTTGCTCCCGTTTTAAAATAACGATGTTATTTTCTGTGTAAAATGGATTAATTACGAGATTTTTGGTCTTTTTTATTCGGAAATCGTTAGCCTTTGTTCTGGCTCTCTTTTGATTACTACATAATAGGTAATCCAACTTCGACAAAGAGGTCGTTTGAGGAATTTAACTCGAATGGGTAGAAACTTCGTGATGTATTCTCGTCCGACATTCCGGAGACAGAAGAGACGTGGGACGGGGGCGCGTTGCAGTCGCGGAGCCCCTTGAATAATTTTTAGGGTTCCGTAGTAAAGTAGGAACCGTTATAGTTTCGCCATGTCTGTCCGTCTGTCTGTCTGTCTGTCTGTCCGCGGCTAAGCTCAGAGACTGTTAGTACTAGAAAGCTGTAATATGGCATGAATGTATATATCACTCACGCCGACAAAGTGATTATATAAAAAAAACTAAAAAAAATTTTTTTAGTGTACCTCCCATAGACGTAAAGTGGGGGTGATTTTTTTTCCCGACTAACCCTATTGTGTGGGGTATCATTGGATAGGTATTTGAAAATAAATAGGGGTTTGCTAAAACAATTTTTTTTAAAGTGAATATTTTCGGAGATATTCACTGCGAAAATTCAAAATAATGTGTCCCCCCCCCTCTAACTTATGAACCGCACGTCTAAAAAATATGAAAAAAATCACGTAAGTTAAACTTGATAAAAACTTTCTAGGAAAATTATTTTCAACTTAATCAGTTGAGCAGTTTTTAAATTTTTGTAAAAAAATATTTCTAAACTAAGATTGTAATTTAACCGCCATTGCAAGCATTTTTTTTTTCTTTAAGTACCTATAAGATCACGCTAACAGTATCTTCTTTCAAATAAAAAAAATAAAATTGAAATCGGTTCATAAAGAATTACATCTGAAAAACCATCAGATTAGTTACCCAATTGGCCATGCTTCATATTTTTGTTGTATGGTTTTTATAATTTATTTGATAAATATAGACTATTTTAAGAAACTAATTTCGGTATTTTTGTTTTTAATGAATCCTATCTACATTAAAAAATATATTAAAATATTGCTGACGTGACGTCATCAAACGCATAATGGATAATGTAGTTTTTGCCTGCACAAAAAAAATACAGTTAAGTCTATGGTAAAGTCAACATCAAGGTGTTAACGTCACCGCCGACGGCTAACCTCAAAAAAATTTGAAATCACTAACTGAACTTGTTTGAAATGGAAGGCTACGAGTGTTTCGCCCCTTTATGTTCGAATAACAGCAGGGATAACCCGGATTTGTTATTCGTACCAATCCCAGAACGACGGCGAGAGGAATGGTGTCGAGAAGTGAAGCAAAAATACTTCAAGAACTATTTGCAGTTTTGTTGTGAAGATCATTTAAATGTATGTGCCTATTTAAAACAAACACATTACTTGTACACAATGGTTTAACAATAAAGTCTTGACCGTTGAGTAGCTCCTCTTATTTCAGCGATGTTGTGGTTGCTAGAATTCGTCATGAACTCCAGTATCATGACATTGTCCACTTGTGGCAAATTGCGAGAATCGGCTTTTTCGTTATTAGCCATCCTTTTATAATAAAATGCTGCTTAAATCTTATTAGGTATATGGTTTTACTCTTTGTGCTTAAATAACAAATAAACAAACAAACTACAAAACGAAACGACACGTCAATGTCAAGTTTGAGTTTATGTTTGATATAGACTAGACAGACGTCAGTCGATTTTTTTTAAATAAGGCAAAAGAATCATTATCCATTATTCGTTTGATGACTCACAGAAAGGGCATTTGAAGGTCAAAACATTTCAACGAATATCCTAATAATGTAAGACTTTTTTTTAAAATCTGATATACAGAAACTGTACCGAAAGCTTGTTTCTCGAAATGGTTTTGAGATTTCAATACATATTTAAAAAGTTAGCATGGCTAATTCGCCGATAGATGGCGCTGTACTGCCGACGTTAAAACTCTGCGCGCGGTGGGAGTTGGGACCAAACCAACCACATTAATAACGTATGCAAAGATTTTTTCGTACCTGCTACGGAACCCTATCTTGTTCATACTAAATGTATTAATGTATAGAAGCGTCGCGATCCAAAGGCGACAGAAGAGACGGGGCGGAGACGCGGCCTGCGAACGACGGGGACTGCGACGCGCCCCCGTCCCACGCCTCCTCCGTGTTGCTTGCGCCTAAAAACGAGTATCTTCAACCAGCGTGTGTTGACACTTGACAGTGAAGACATGACTCTGAGACGTAAACCTTTAAAACTCGAAATCACGCAACGAGACATGAAAAGATTATGATGGAGTTTTTTTGCGTGATATAAACCAGAATACTAACGGAAAACTGAAAAACTAAGAGTCTCTCTAATAGCTCAAAGAATCAAAGCCAAAATCATATTTTTTAAAACATTTTTTAGAAAATATTCAATACCTCCCAAACTAAGCCAAAACAACTTGACTTTCTACATTTTTGGCTTGAACTAACTTGATGGTTTGAAGGACCGGAAGACGCAGTGTAGGTAGGCCTCCACCAAGATGGAGCGACGACCTGGTTAAGGTTGCAGGATCGCGTTGGATGCGGATGGCGCTGAACCGATCTGTTTGGCGAACCTTGGGGGAGGCCTATGTTCAGCAGTGGACGTCTTTCGGCTGAAATGATGATGATAATGATGAACTTGAAGGTTCTTTGTTTTAACCCTTAACCAGGCAACGAGGGTTTTTTTGTCTATGAGTGTTTGTCATATTATGGTTCTCAGGGATACTTTTCCCGATAATAATAGTTTAAAAAAACTAAAAAACACGCTTTAAAAAATAAAAAATAAATTTTAATAAATTTCAATTCACTATTCTTATAGTGCAGTAAAAAATCTTAATAAGCAATTATTACATTGTTATATCCAGATCAAAATTTGTAAACAATTCTAAATATTGATAAAATAAATAATAATAGTTTAAAATATTTTATTGTAAAAAAAGCGTGGGGTGCATGGTGTCAATTGTCAAGGATTGTCATTTTGATAACATCTTAAAAAGCACCCCACGCTTTTTTTACAATAAAATATTTTGAACTATTATTATTTATTTTATCAATATTTAGAATTGTTTACAAATTTTGATCTGGATATAACAATATAATAATTGCTTATTAAGATTTTTTACTGCACTATAAGAATAGTGAATTGAAATTTATTAAAATTTATTTTTTATTTTTTAAAGCGTGTTTTTTAGTTTTTTTAAACTATTATTTATTTTCTATTTATTAGTTGCATTTTTTTCTTTCTAACTTTACCCCCTCACCTACAACCCCCAAACCCCCTAAACCCAACCCCCCCAACATCCCCCACCCCATTTCCCCAAACCCCCCCAAACCCCACACCCTTACCCCCAACCCTCTAAACCCCATACCCCATTCCCCCCCCCAACCCGCCACCTACCCCCCTTCCAGCTCCATCATCAGACTCTTGTTACCATCTAGGACCAAAGTACTCGTCAAAACGAATCAAACGAGCCCAAACTCGATGGGGTTGTTTCGTTTTATTGTGGAGTGCCTTTGGCCATCTTCCAGCTCCATCATCAGACCCTGGTTACCATATGGGATCAAAGTGCTCGTCAAGACGAATCAAACGAGCCCAAAATCGATGGGGTTGTGTCGTTTTATTGTGGAGTGCCTTTGGCCATCTTCCAGCTCCATCATCAGACCCTGGTTACCATATGGGATCAAAGTGCTCGTCAAGACGAATCAAACGAGCCCAAACTCGATGGGGTTGTGTCGTTTTATTGTGGAGTGCCTTTGGCCATCTTCCAGCTCCATCATCAGACCCTGGTTACCATCTGGGATCAAAGTGCTCGTCAAGACGAATCAAACGAGCCCAAACTCGACGGGATTGTGTTGTTTTATTACATAGTTCCTATGGCCACCATCCAGCTCCATCATCAGATCAGCTCCATGTTACAATAATATTGCATTGTCATCCAATTTACATATATGTGCAAAATTTCAGCTCAATCGGAAACCGGGAAGTGGGTCAAAATCGCGCCCTAAGGAGTCGGTTACAAACAAACATACAAACATACATACAAACATACAGGTGAAGCTAATATAAAGCGTGTAAAAATCTAATCTAATATAGTACATTGCCTGGTTAAGGGTTAAATTTGTCGAGCTCGTCAATCATGGTGTACTTAGATAAAATTGGTGGTGAAAATTGCAATCTGAATAAATTGGATATTCTTCCGTCATCCAAGATCTACGCGTACATAATATCGTCTATTTTGTGCAGCTCCTGACAAAAACAACTCTCAAAAATATAATCAAAAATGCAACGTATCATTTTTTCCGCATACCTATTATTCCATCTCATCTAAAAGTGTTGCTATATTTACCCGGTACTTATGAAGTATTTACCCTATAGAGGTAAAAAACAGGAAATAAAAGTAACCGAACTAGGTACTCTGCGGTAGGATACGGTGAATGCCATTAGGAGTTTTTCCTTTGATATTTGAAATCAAAGAGATTGTAAGAGTATAAAAAGGTCCAGATGGCCGAGTCGACTTGGTAAAAAACCTGGCACGAAGCTTGAGGTCCCGAGTTCGATTCCTAGTCGGGTCGAATATGAAAAAAACGTTTGGTTGTTTTCGAGGCTTGTTTTGAGTGTTTAATGTGTATTTTAGTATCTTTATTCGTTTCTTAGTACCCATAAGGCCATAACACAAGCTAATTAAGCATACTTTGAGACTAGTTAGCTTAATTGGTATTAATTATTGTCCCATGATATTTATTTATTTTTAGAAACGTGTGAAATAAATACGTAAGCTTCAGGAGGACGAAAAAAAAACCAAATTACGTAGAACATATTTATTAAAAGAAATTACAAATTATAAAATTAAGATTTAAGTGTACATATATGTGTAGTTAAGTTAGTCGTGGTAACCATGTGGTGTGAACTATGGTCTCTTAAGCAAAGGGTTGTGGGTTCAAGCCCGGGCTCGCATATCTAAGTTTTTGAAACTTATGTGCGACATTATGTTTTACCATGAACTTTACGGTGAAGGAAAATAGTATGTGAAGTTCCGAATCCGCACTGGGCCTACGCGGTGAATACGGCAGCCCTCTCATTCTTAGACGAGGCCTGTGCCCTGCAGTGGGACGTATAGGCTGGGATGACGATGATAGGGCGTTAACTGTAGGTCCATAAGCGTTGAAAATGAAAATTCTTCAAGTACCTTTATTCAAATTCTCACGTTTCAAATGCGAACGGTGTCACATTACGCACAATTTAAGCATCAAATTAAAAGGCATCTTGATAAACGCACTCCGTTCTTTACGCAGGCTTGTGCGTGATATCGTAATCTAGAGTTCTACACGCAAGCTTTTGTTTAGAATCAGTCCTATTCCCATTGCCGTATGGTCGAGATTTCAGAAGGTCTTGATTCTTGAAGAACGTAAATGATTTTTTTTGTCGCCCACGAAACTGATTACCGTGATTTAATGGATTCATTTTAATTGTAATAGCGTATGGTCGCGTTCAACCTTTTACGAACCATTAGTGTCCGGCCGGCCGTTTCGGTTTGGTTGTTTGATTTTCCCACTAACGTCAATAAGCCAAAGGATACTAGAATCACAGGGAAACTTAAAGAGACTTCTTCTTCTTGTAGTGCCCTCTCCTAACGGAGGTCGGCGAATAAATCACCGCCGGCGGTGGAAAAATCTGTATATACAGCGTATGTATTTATGTATGTAAGTATCATTCTTTCTAGTCTTTGTTCGCATCTTTCCTGTGGACATGACAAAAGTTAATGGTCTATAGCCAATATTTTTTATTCAAGTCTAACATTGGCGAGTGGGACGCCTGGCCAACTTTCGGCCCATTCAAATGAATCTTAAGTTTGCTGACGCGAAGTCGCTAATTTTATGTCCAACGGGGCAAAAACTTTTGCTTCTTAGGTACGCTGTGTATGATCCAATTATCTAATTTCGTCCCAGACTTGGGAAAATAGATATTTCATATAAGCGCCTCGCATTTTAAGCGCGTATCTTTCTATGTCTAATTACAAGTTCTGTGTTAGCATCATTCTTGTAAATTAGACAATCGGTACCCATCTACACCACCAAATAAAGAGGAAAATGTAATCGTGTTTCAAAATTCAACATCGTTGCAAAATTTAATTTCCCTCACAAACTTTTGCTTTATTCTTAGTAATAAAGTTTCTAAATCTCCGTGTTCGGATTTTATCTGAGGCTTTAGTTATTTTTGACGTTAATGATGTTACTTTGTTAAGTAAAATTTCGTAATCTTGTAGCCGAGAATTCTAGATGAAGATGATTAAAGTTATCGGGCTAGATGCAGAATTATGGTTAAAATTGAAAGGATTCCGTAACATTTTTCTATAATACTTTTTTTAAAGTTTATGGATAACAATACGGAGCGACGACCTGGTTAAGGTTGCGGGAACTCGTTGGATGTGGATGGCGCTGGTCCGGTCAGCGGACGTCTTTCGACCAAAATGATGATGATATTTAAGAGGGTACGATGCGCACCATTTCTCCATACAAACGTAATCCCCTGTTTCCTCCCTGGATAATGGCTTTAGAGCCAATTTTTTTTTACTGTGTAATCTGTATCTACCACAGCTATGCCCCTTTGTTTCGTTTTTTTTCCATATTTCAATTAACATAAGAAATATGAGCTTTCAAAAACTGAAAAAATTGCCCAATTTCAACGTCATTTTCAGACACTCATCAGAAAAGAATCCCTGATATAAACAAAAAAAGAAAACATAGGGGCATAACTAAATCTGTCCTCTAATTATTTTTCAAAAAAATAATTTTATTGGTCCAGGTTTCGAGAAGAAAACAGGGGATTACGAAATGCTGTTTTGATCAATTTTACGCGCCTAATAACGGTCTGAGCTGCAGTTGTCCCGCTCTCGCTGTACTGACACGGAGGGATTCGGGCGAGACAGCGACATTTCATTAAAATACCTATTTCTCAAAAGTCTCTCAGCCATCGTACCCTCTTAACATAACAATTGTTTGCTTGCTGCTGTTGCCAAGTTTAATTGTCGGATTGGATCCAACGGAAGACCAGCGTCGGCTGCAAGGCCGACATCATGCTGAGTTGGGACCATTTCGTGGCAATATTTATTTAGTATCTGTTTCCGATTCCTCTTTTTGTATTTGTTTTTTTTCTTTGTCACGAATAAATGTTTTCTTTCTTTCTTTTTTTTTCAATTTTCGGATTTATTTCCTTTCCTTGTGCTGACCTTCCTCCATACCAAATTTCATGATTCTACGTCTATAGGAAATACCCTATAGGTTTTGATTCCCCTGCGAAATGTTATTAAATAACCCTCGCAGTCGGGTAATAAGGCTCAAGTGGGATCAATCAACTTTTTTTTGTCAACGATTTTCTGCTACTTTCTATGAAAACCGAAATAATTAAAAAAAGGATTATTTTTCCTTATTTAAAGTATACTTTTCATAACCCTAGATTTTTGTAGTCAATAATGGTATAATTGCCATATTTATTTTATTTTGTTTAGCTTCTATTTCGTGGGTGACCCAGGGGACAACAATGTCCCCGAAATTTGTATGAAAATAGTGGTATGTCCCCTGGGTGACCGGATTTTTTCACATAAATACTTTTTTTTTTTGGTTTTCACATACGCACTATGATAAACAGTTAATCTAATTACTACAAAATCATGGTTTCACTAACCAGAGATTACAGAGTTACTTGTAAAGGAGTAAATAGAAATTTACAAAAATAAGTTGATTGACCCAGTGGCTGTATCTTTGGATTGCATTGACTTAGAAGCTTGATTTTTTTTACGACTCCAAGGAACAGCAGACATTTTTGACGTAAATTTCAACTTAATATCTCCACGCGTTCCTGAGCAAAAGGGTCTGGATAGACAGACAGACAGATAGACGGACAATAAAGTGATCCTTCAAGGATTCCGTTTTTCCTATAGAGGTACGGAACGGAACCATAAAAACATTGGAAAATCTTGTATCTACAAATTGCATTTCATAAAAGAACTCACGTCATTTACTGTAATTCAAATAAGTACTAAGACTTGTCCTTTTTCATCTCGCTATCACCCAGTATCCCGTATAAAGCGTAATTTCCCGGTAAACCCTCGTGTCCCGGGAAAGCGTTCTCGTGTTTTGGTGGGGCAGGGGGAGGTCCGTTTTCTCCCATTTGTCCCGGAGACATCGGTTTGGAAAATAAGGGTACGGTTATACTGATTAAGAAATAAACGTTTACTAAGAAAATTGTCGAGAATGAAAAGTGATTTTCGTTTTTTTTTACATAATAGGGGGAAAACGAGCAGGAGGGTCACTTGATGAAAAGCAACCTGGTTGAGTTACGTTTTGAGAAAACGGTGAGCGCGTTTTTTTGATGATCCCCAAGTAGTTATCATCATCATCATCATAATCATTTCAGCGGAAAGACGTCCACTGCCGAACAGATCGGTCTCATGGCATCCGCATCCAACGCGATCCCGCAACCTTAACCAGGTCATCGCTCCATCTTGTTGGAGGCCTACTACCTACACTGCGTCTTCCGGTCCGTGGACGCCACCCAAGTTGACTTGAAAATAAATTCAATGTTGTGTCTGAAGTTCCCAATCCGCACTGGGCTCACGTGGGAACTACGTTCCAAGCTCTCTCCTTCTGGGCCGTATAAGGATGGTTCAGAAGTGGTATTGTGTCACTGGTATACTATTGTATAGATAAATTACCGAGAGCGTGAAATTGCATATGTAGTGGTATTGTGTGTTTATAGGCATTGGAAAGAGAGATATCTATATTGTTGTCTCTCTCTCACTAACGTGGAATGCCTAGACAAACACAATTCCACTATTAGTTCATACTAAATACAAACTGAAACATGGATGCATAGAAAACCCCAGAAAAAAGACCAGCGCTGGGAATCGAACCCAGGTCCTCAGCATTCCGTGCCGCGTGCCATTCCCCTACACCACCACTGGTCAGGAGTTTAGACACTAATTTTTCCCCTACATCTCACATCTCAATCTGTTAGATAATCACTTTTTGCAGTGATACAGCTCCATCTATGTTATACCCTCATCGAGAGACTTCAACACTCCTTCGGAACTATCCGCTCACCCAGACAAGAGATGTCGCTACTAAGCCAAACTTTCACAATTTGATATGAAGTATCTTTTTGTATTTTTTATTTTACCACTTCATTTTTTATTACTTTTACGGCCATCCCGTGAAATCCATATATTTTCATACTAAATACAAACTGAAACATGGATGCACAGAAAAAAGACCAGTCTGGGAATCGAACCCTGGTCTTCAGCATATCACACGCTCTCGGTAATTTATCTATACCTATAAGCGAAGAGTGTTAAAACAATATTTGTCTTCATTTCGTTCTTATACTGTGGTAGGTACTCTCATAGATAATATCATCAGGATTCCAGATTCTTTTAAAGAATATTTTTAGAGTTAAATTTATAAGAACTTCGCAGCGGAGTAGTTTGTTTAATGAAACTTCGGGAACATATCGAGTCAAAGCGAGTCAGCTTTAACCAAGCGGTATTGGTCTGGAAATATCGATGAAGACAATAGGATTGCATTTTAGGGTTCTGTAGGTACTCGAAGGGTGTCTACGGGACCCTATTACTGATACTCCGCCGTTTGTCTGTCTGTCACAGGGCTTTTTGTATCGTGAATATTTAGTATTGAAATTTTCAACGACTATGTACCTTACTGTTGCCGCTATAACGACAATTACTAAAATTTTTTTTATAAAAAACCTTTTATTATGTACGAGTACTTACATGTTCATAAAGATAATTAAAAAGTTGAACGTAATTTAATACTGATAAATAGACCATTTTACAGGTACATTTTAACCTTTAACCTTAATTTAAGCTTCTTCGGTTGCGTAAAAATAATCTATATCGTAAATAATTATAATATATTTCAAGAAAAAGAAGAAGAAGAAGGAGTGTTGAAGTCTCTCGGTAGAGGGCATTAACATAGATGCGCTTTATCACTGCCTAATGTGATTATAACAGACTGAAGTGTACGATGTATGGGAAAGATTCGTCGCTAACTTCTAGACCAGTGATGGTGTAGGGGTAAGCACGCAGCACGGAACGCTGAGGACCTGGGTTCGATTCCCAGCATTGGTCTTTTTTCTGGGGTTTTTTCTGTGCATGTATATTTCAGTTTGTATTTAGTTTGAAATTATAATATATTTAAAGAAAACCTTTAAATCTTTGCGTTTCATCACAGTCCCAATTTTTTTTCTTAAAAGCGCGTTACATTTTGACGTCACCAAAAATAAAAATGGTGTAAAGTTTGAGGGTTTAAAAATATATAAAAATTTACAATATATAATAATAACAAGTACAGTCGAGTTCTCCAATATCTGTACAGCCAACCGTTCATAAATATATAAACATGAACCTTATGTTACGGTAATAAGGTCTATGTACAGATATTTATGAACGGTTGGCTGTACAGATATTGGAGAACTCGACTGTACTAGCTGGTATTAGGTTAGCTTGAAAAGATCACCTTTTAGGGATAAGTTCGCCTTTGTACTCTTTTTGTTTTGCCATTTTTTTGTAATATTTTTGTGTTTTATGTACAATAAAGTATTTACATACATACATTTACATACATACTAGTTGCTGACCGCGACTTCGTCTGCTTCGCTCCGATCCGCTTCCCTGTGCGAAAAAAAGCAAATTTTCAAGTATCAAATCCAAAAGTGTTAAACCGGGTTATAAAATTTCACCGTAATCCGTTAGACCGTTTTGTGTGACACAGTAGTTACATCCTTACATCCAAACACCCAATTATTTAAACCTCCAAACCTCATACAATGTGCCCCCACCCTAAATTAAGCTTGGGGAGCCAAACAGAGGCGTCAGCTAATACTGTGCGACCATGCTGTGTCTGGTCCAGTCCATCTGAAGATCTCTTCTGATAGTAAGCTATTTTCAACGTATTTTGGTGAAATGAACTTACTTGTATGTATGTATGTATGTAAAAAAACAAACAAATGTAAACTCTTTATTGCACATAAAAATAAAAATAAAATACAAGTACACAGAGAGGAGAACAAAGGCGAACTTATCCCTAAAAAGGGATCTCTTCCAGCTAACCTAGTTAAGAGAAGTAAATTTATTATATAGTGGATAAGCAGACAGTAACAATTACGTGCGGTAAAGAAAAAAAAAACAGAAATACTCAAAAGAGAAAGAAAATAAATAGGTACTTACAAAATAAAATAAATACAAAATTTTACATTAAATGCAACATAAAACAGTTATTACAAAAGCGAACACAGTCTCACCTCAGATGTCAGTGTCAAGCCATAATTTCTTTAACCTCTCCCTGAACGACTTACTTACTTTTGCTTCTTTTCGCTCTACAGTTAACCATTTCGTAATGTTTGGTATGACACTACTTGAAAAAGAGTTTGTAAGAGTAGCCTCATTTTTGCGCTTAACCAGAACAAAAACCTTTCGACGCATAAGGCCACAAACGCAAAATACCAACCCGAGGTTTTTTGGTTATTTGCGGATTTAAAATCATCATCATCCTAGCCTATATACGTCCCACTGCAGGGCACAGGCCTCCTCTGGGAATGAGAGGGCTTGGGCCGTAGTTCCCACGCGCGCCCAGTGCGGATTGGGAACTTCCTACACCATTGAATTTTTTCGCAGGTGTATGCAGCTTTCCTCACGATGTTTTCCTTCACCGTAAAAGCTCATGGTAAATTTGAAATGTTACTTCGCACATAAATTCCGAAAAACTGAGAGGTGCGAGCCGGGATTTGAACCCACGACCCTCTACTTGAGAGGCCATAGGTCAAACCGCTACGCTACCACGGTTTCGCTTTTAAAAATGGTTACGCTTATAAACTGATACGTATAAAGCCACAAACGTAAAATACCAACCTCACATTTTGTGGTGTTTTGAGACTTTATCAATTACGCAAAATACTTACCACAAACTTTAACAAGTTTTATATGAAGTATCTTTTGTATTTTTTTTAGTTGAAAAAATAAAAAATACCTACAGAAGATATTTCATATAAAACTTGTGAAAGTTTGGCTTAGTAGCGACATCTTTTGTCCGGGTGAGCGGATAGTTCCGAAGGAGTGTTGAAGTCTCTCGATGAGGGTATAACATAGATGGCGCTGTATCACTGCTATATAATTAAGTGATTATCTAACAGATTGAGATTTGGATGTATGGGAAAAATTCGTGTCTAAACTTCTGACCAGTGGTGGTGTAGGAGAATGGCACGCGGCACGGAATGGGGTTTTTTCTGTGCATCCATGCTTCAGTTTGTATTTAGTATGAAATATACTTACCACAAACGCAAAACACCAACTGGGACTTGTAAAATGTTTGCAGTCGAAGTGGTGCACAACAACAGCCAGCCAGTCATTAATCTAAAGAGGTTTTATTTTTAACCCCCGACACAAAAAGAGGGGTGTTATATAAGTTTAAACTCTTTGTGTGTGTGTGTGTGTGTGTGTGTGTGTGTGTGTGTGTGTGTGTGTGTGTGTGTGTGTGTGTGTGTGTCTGTGGCATCATATCTCTTAAAGGGGTGAACCGATTTGGGTGCGGTTTTTTTATTAGAAAGCAGGTTTTTTGGCGGTGGTTCTTAGATTTGTTTTATCAAAATCGGTTCAGCGGTTTCAAAGTTATCAGCTCTTTTGTTAGCTGGGGAAGGTATCTTAGACGCAAATTGAAATGCCCTATTTTATGTTCACTTTATGTTCAAACACACGTGTGACATAATTGCGTTGGGGGTTTTTAAACTTTTTAATTTATAGTTATTAGTACCTAGATTATAAATATAGTAATGTCTATGATTTGATTTCAAGGATGACATGTCAGTTGAGATAGGTAGGTAGGTATTTCGCATAATGTGATAGTTGGTATTTCGCGTAGGTATGTGTTACATATTTGGCGTGATTGGTATTTTGCTTAAATTCGTGTTGGCGTTATGCGTAGGTAGTTGTTGTTTTGCTAAAGTGGTTTTTTTGCGTAGAGTTGGTACGGAAAATGCCGCGATTTTTTTTTTACATTTCTTTTTTCGATTTTAACAAATATCAATATACCAGGTAGTTTTTGTTAATGTACCGAGCAACGTGTCGAATTTAACGGAAATTAAAAAAAAAACACGGTGTACAAAATGTAAAAAGTGCGAGTTGGACTCGCGCACCGAGGGTTCCGTCCGTCGGTTGGCAGTGCACGTTTGGCAGTCGCCGTGACGTGCGACTCCGAGAGGAAGGGCTACGGATTAGCCCGAAACATGTCGAGTTAAACTCGTTTTAAGACGTGAGTGATCCGTTTATTTTCATTATGGTTCCATACAAATTTATATGTATCTATAAACATCTAGTCTTAGCAGACCCCTACTCCTAAGTAAAATGTGCGCAGTGTGGGATCATTGTAGATTGGTTAGTGATATAGACAGACAGACTAAAAAAATTATGCTTTTCGAAATTTTTCCTTTATCTGTGCTATAAGACCTTGCTTCGTACCAAATTTCAAGATTCTGAGTTCACGGGAAGTACCCTGTAGGTTTTGATTCCCTTGCAAGTGTCGAAAATTTGCGGCATAAATGGCTGTATCTTTTGATTGCGTTGGCTAACAAGTTTGATTTTTTACAGCTCCAAGGGACAGTAGACCTGAGTATTTGATATAAATTTCAGCTTGATACCTCCACGCGTTCTTGAGAAAAAGACGGACGGACAACAAAGTGATCTAATAAATAAGGGTTTCGCTTTCTCCTTTCGAGGTGCGGGGTCCGGAACCCTAAAAATTGAAGCATTTATCGTTACCATTTTAATAAAGTATTTTCAAAGAAACACAATCTCATCAATTACGACACAACGGGACATGTCTCGCATGTTTGTAAGTTAACGAAGTACTTGGAAATATAATTAAACTTGTAACTCCGTTCCAGTTTCTTTCGGTTCAAAGGAAATTAAATCACGCAGTTATCTGCCATCTTGTTGGAAGTTAAACTTTTGGGGATGTCACAGATGGGGAAGACAGCATCACTATTTTAATAATAGGGAGGGCAGATCATTGAAATGATATAAAATATAACCTTCCCCTGCAAAGCACAGGCCTCCTTTCAGAATGAGAGGGTTTGACCTGTAGTTCCTATGCGGGCCTTGTGCGAATGCGGAATTTCACACATACCTTTGAATAAGATCCAATCGACGACAGTTAGCCTAGTGGTTAGAGAACCTAACTATGGAGCTTGAGGTCCCGGATTCGATTCCCGGTCGGGCAGATATTTGTGTGAAAAATACGAACGTTTGTGCTCGAGTCTTGGATGTTTAATATTATTATGTATTTAAATACCTATGTGTTTATCAATAAAAGTATGTTTGTCATTTGTTTCAATCGTCCCGTGATTTTTTTTATATTAATAAAATTAATTAATAATTACCTATATTCTTACTGTTTTAAACTTTCGAGATTTTCACCCATAAGTGCGGGAAGTTCGAGATACGGGTGCTGATTCTAACCGGGACCAAGTGCGGGTAGTTCGAAAGACTCGAGCGGTTAAATGAACTTGACACAACACTTCAGTTAACTCGTGACCACGGCTGCTGCAATGTGGCCGAGACGTCGAGGTAAATATTATTTGTGTGATATATCCCGTTTAGTATAATAATTCAATTATTTTTACTATTAAGTATTACCTAGCCAAGGTCATGGTCACCATATAAAAAAAATCTATTCTACATTTCAAATGAAAAAAATAATAATTGGGGAAGCCGCCACCAATTGTGTCGGGGCTTGTAATCTGGTTCTGTATCTACAGAACCGTAATCAGGATTCCGCAGAACGCGTCAAGTGATCGCTGATCGTTAACTTTATCAATTTCCTATTGGGACACGTTTGGACTGATTACTTAAGTTCGAAATTAATGCGCCGGAAAACGCTCCCAGCCTACAAAATTAGACGCCATTTTATTCAAGTTCTAGGACGCGGTACCAAAAAAGGCAGCGTTTGGGAAGACGCAGTGTAGGTAGGCCTCCAACTAGATATAAATAAATAAATATCACGGGACAATTCACACCAATTGCTCTAGTCCCAAACTAAGCAAAGCTTGTAGTATGGGTAGGTACTAGACAACGGATAAACATACTGATATAGATAAATACTTATTAAACACCCAAGACTCGAGCACAAACATTCGTATTATCCACACAAATGTCTGCCCCGACAATCGAACCCGGGACCTCAAGCTTCGTAGTCAGGTTCTCTAACAACTAGGCTATCCGGTCGTCAAAAAAGATGGAGCGACGACCTGGTTAATGTTGCGGGATCGCGTTGGATATGGATGGCATGGGACCGATCTGTTCGCAACGTCCACTAGGTCACCTATTTGGATCCCCCAGGTACAATCTATACTAATATATAAAGCTGAAGAGTTTGTTTGTTTGTGTGTTTGTTTGTTTGAACGCGCTAATCTCAGTAACTACTGATCCGATTTGAAAAATTCTTTCAGTGTTAGATAGCCCATTTATCGAGGAAGGCTATAGGCTATATATCATCACGCTAACACTAATAGGAGCGGAGCGGAGCGGCAGAATGTTTCAAAATCGGGGGTTTTTGAAGTAAAACTTCTTCTATAGGCGCTAATCTCAGGAACTACTGCTCCGATTTGAAAAATTCTTTCAGTGTTAACACCGGGGGGGTGGGGGGGTGGGTTGAGGTGGGGTGAGGGGGGGTGGGAGGGGGTGCGGGGGCTCCAGAGGGGGGATGAAAATTTTATTGATTTTGCCGTAGGATGCACCGTTTTCAAGATATTTGACATAAACTCCGGGGGGTAGGGGTGGGGGGTTGTGGGGGGTGAGGGTGCGGGGGAGGGGGCTGCAAAGGGGAGATTAAAATTTCAATGATTTTGCCGTAGGATGACCGTTTTCAAGATATTTGACAAAACCCTTGGGGGGGGAGGTGAGGGGGAGCGGGTTGGAGGGTGCGGGGGGTTGCGGGGGGGGTAATTTTTTTTATATCGAGGAATAATATATATATTATGAAGTTTCACTTCTTCCGGAAGGATCTAAGGAGAGCCATAATTGATGAAAAAGCAAATTGGATAAAAAAATAAGCTGCCCAAATTACTAATTCCACGCGGACGGAGTCGCGGGCAAAAGCTAGTAATTGTATATTAGGTGCTCCTAGTGCATCTCGGATCTGTTTGGCGAGCCTTGGGGAGACCTATGTTCAGCAAAACACGACTTTCGGCGGAAATGATGATGATGATGAATATACAATAATATTATCTCAAGTCAAAAGTCTTTGACCAGTGTGTGTTGACAACCTGACGTGGCCGCTGACGATGGGCGTCATAAGATAGCTCAAGGTCACTCAAAAGGTAATGGAGAGGGCTATGCTCGGAGTTTCTCTGCGGGATCACATTAGAAATATGTAGGCCGCTATTAGACTATCATAGAAACATGATCATAGACATAGGACTCATATTAATTTGATAAACCTATGACAGCGTAATAACAACCTATGAGTCATATAGTCTATGATCATAGAAGTTTGATCCTATTTGACAGCAAGCATACAATTATGATCATATGCGGTCTACCTCAAAGATGGCGTCGTCAAAAAGTAAGAATTAATAAATCTGTACGAGGAAAATGAGTTTTTATACATATAATAATCTCAATCCTGAGTACAAAAACCGCGACAAACGATTGTTAAAAATGACAAACATTGCAAACTTAATTAGTAATTCGACATTGCTCCTTATTTTCTTTTTTTTCCTCGTCCCAATTAATTGCAACAAAAAAATTGCACTCATAACAACGGAAAACGCGGCTAAATCGGTATCCATTGTGTTTACCTATGACACTTATATGACCGTAGGTGTAATATGCAAACATAGACCACTATCATATAAAAAAACCGGCCAAGAGCGTGTCAGACACGCCCAAGGTAGGGTTCCGTAGCCATTACGAAAAAATCAAGTAATATTTTTCTAAGGATTTCGTATGTGTACGGAATCATCCAAGTTTAGGTATGTTTTATACCTTAGGCTACTATTTACTCTTAAACTACAAATAATTTCCAAGCAATCTTAGCCGCTATAATTTTCCTAGTAAATTTGATATATTTACTACCCTTCTGAATTTTTTCAAATTTTTCCACCCAACAGTTTAGATTTTAGAGGGGGGTACGGCCGATTTTAATGAAAATTTTCACTTTAAAGTTGAATATTTCGCAAACAGATCACTGAATAGAAAAATCATGTTAGCAACCCCACAATGATTTTAAAAGAACTATCCAACGATACCCCAAACTATAGGGTTAGCCGAGAAAAAAAAAATCACCCCCACTTTACGTCTATGGGAGGTACCCTAAAAAAATTTTTTTTACTTTTTTTTATTCTATCACTTTGTCGGCGTGACTGATATATATATTGATGCCAAATTACAGCTTTCTAGTACTAACAGTCTCTGAGCTTAGCCGCGGACAGACAGACAGACAGACGGACAGACGGACAGATATGGCGAAACTATAAGGGTTCCTAGTTGACTACGGAACCCTAAAAATGATCCTAGACTTTGACAGATATGAACTCATATTTCTGTGATGATTACATGATAGTCTAATATCGGCCTTAGTGAAATTCGCGCAAGAACTAAAGACACAGACATAGCTCGAAGAATTGCTAGACTCAAGTGGCAGTGGGCAGGGCACATCGCTCGTACGTATAGAATAGAATAGAATAGAATAGAATAGAATAGAATAGAGTAGAGTAGAGTAGAGTAGAGTAGAGTAGAGTAGAGTAGAGTAGAGTAGAGTAGAGTAGAGTAGAGTAGAGTAGAGTAGAGTAGAGTAGAGTAGAGTAGAGTAGAGTAGAGTAGAGTAGAGTAGAGTAGAGTAGAGTAGAGTAGAGTAGAGTAGAGTAGAGTAGAGTAGAGTAGAGTAGAGTAGAGTAGAGTAGAGTAGAGTAGAGTAGAGTAGAGTAGAGTAGAGTAGAGTAGAGTAGAGTAGAGTAGAGTAGAGTAGAGTAGAGTAGAGTAGAGTAGAGTAGAGTAGAGTAGAGTAGAGTAGAGTAGAGTAGAGTAGAATAGAGTAGAATAGAATAGAATAGAATAGAATAGAATAGAATAGAATAGAATAGAAAATAATTTTATTAACACTCTTAGAAAAAAAAAGATACAATATTATTTTCTACATTGAATCTATAACTAAGCGTGTTAAATGGATTAGGCTCAGCGTGTGCTGTGGATGCGCGCCCACGGAGGTGCGCACGCACACAGCGCTGGTTTTCAGTCCAACCCTACACGCTTTTTTTTTTCAGATCTGTGGGTAAGTTCGAGTACACTTTTTTTTATAGAACTGATGACTACGGGGCAATAGGTTCTCGAATGGCGTGAATGAATTGGTAGGCCTCCAACAAGAATGGCGTGACAACCTGGATAAAGTTGCGGAAACGCATTGGATTCGGGTGACGCAGGTCCGATCTGTTTGGTGAACCTTGGGGGAGGCTTATGTTCAGTAGTGGACGTCTTTTGGATAAAATGATGAGCAGTACTTTAACTGTTTTGCTATCGGCATCATAGATATATTCACGGCAGTATAGAGGCAGTAACAAAGCTTGGTGTCATCTTACATCTCATTTTCATGATACTAAGCATCTCCAGGCTTCAGATTAGATAAACAAATAATATAATTTACATCACGATCTCACAAAACGCCGCTTGAAATGCTAAAAATACTGTTGCCAAGCCCCAATGATTCCTTTCAGAAATCGCTTTATTTGCTTCGTTTCGGAAAGTAATTGTGTTCAGAGGATGTTTGCGGATAAGAATTTTGCGTTACTAAAACTCGTGTTACAATATAGGGCTTACTTTCATAAGCTCCGACATCAATACTGATGTATTCCTGATGTATTCTACACTAGTTTCTGCCCGCGACTGTGTTATAGCTTTAAAGTAAAAGTCAAAGTCAAAATTATTTATTTAATTTAGGCATCAATTGATGCACCTATGAAGGTCGAAGAATCTACCACAGGTTCGAAAAAACCTGTTGTGAAGGATCCGGCAAGAAACTCAACATCTCTTTCATCTCTTTTATTGAATACAGTAAAAATCGAGCAAAGCAACATCCTAAAATCCACCACCATCATCGGTTCGATTAGAGAATATCTAAATCCCTTTTTTTTATCCCGTGCGAATTTCCGAAAATCCTGAAATAAGTTTTTTCAAAAGTCTAAATACAGTACCCGGCGATAAAGAATGCACATCGGCCTTTAGCAAGAGACAATTCGCAGTTTATGACGATTTCCGAACACTGGCGACCGTCCATCAATAGCCGTATTTATTAAGTATATTGATATCAAATAAATACTGCACTCCATGGGCTTAATTAGTTTACGTCAAATTAATGACATGTAAAGTTTTGATATCTATAGAGGGTTGATGCAACTACTAGAAAAAGGATAGTCAAAAAAGAGATTAGAGTATATTAAAAGACACCTATTTTTTCATAAATTTAAATTTTCAAAAAATCTCAATTCCTTCTATTTCACTATCTGTACTCTCAATTTGGTCAATATCACTGTCACTATCAGCCGTATTTATTATTAGTCTAAGTATCAGTGTAATCCATCATACAATTTAAAGTTGCGGGGTTTTAATAACTCTATATTATATATTTTCACCGGAACGCGTCCGTACCCTACGGCACCTGAACAACGACTGACAAACGTCACATAAGTAGTGTGTGACAACGCTATACGAAGCCGACATTTGCCGAGTCTTTTTCCAAAGACCGATGTGCATTCTTTATGGCCGGGTACTGTAGTAATCATAGTTACTGAGATAGAGTAAGTCTGAATCAAACATATGGATTGCGAGTATATTTCCTATTCTGTGGGAACATCAACAAAGACGTTCTTATTCCTTGACTACAGCACAAAGACAACCTTTTTGCGAAATTTCAACCTTGTAGGAGCAAGGGTTTGGGTTAAGCGTTGATGAGGTCAGTCAGTCAGTGAGTCTTGTTTTTTTTATATGTTTATATTAATTTTAAAATACTTTATAGTGTGTTGGTTTGTTTGTTGGTGTGTCCTTCTTTCACGTCAAAACTGAGCGATTAATTGCCGTGATTTTTTTGTATGGACATAGTTAAAGGGGCGGAGAGTGACATAGGTTACTTTTTATCGCGGGAAAATATTACATTCTCACGGGAAAACACGATTTAATCTACTTCAGCGAGGGCGAAGCCGCGGGCATCAGTTACTTTCTTTACAAAAACGAAAGGTAGTATAAATTCGGTCTTATTTGATCAAAGCTGTTCCGACTTATCCTTCCGCTGGGATAGATCATGGGATGGTAACGAAATGACGTTTGACCAGCGGGTTAATCGAATATTGGCTGAATTGTAGGTATATTGATACTTGTTAACCTGTCGGTAGAGATTGTTTACGTCGCCGGCCATCGAGTGTACATGTTCTCTAGGGTATGTATTACAAATGAACTAAAACAATTACTTTGCTCACCCGCGACCTTACAATAGTTACGTTTATGCAAGAAATGTGCGTTCATGCAGTTCCTCCACCTCCACACTGTACGAACACACACAAATCACATAAACCCAACCATCACCACCACCAAGCTACACTGACGCGTTTCGAACTCAACCAGAGCTCATCTTCAGAGTTACCACAACCGTATGCTATGCTACCAAATGTTAAACATGTTTAACATTTGGTAGCATAGCATACGGTTGTGGTAACTCTGAAGATGAGCTCTGGTTGAGTTCGAAACGCGTCAGTGTAGCTTGGTGGTGGTGATGGTTGGGTTTATGTGATTTGTGTGTGTTCGTACAGTGTGGAGGTGGAGGAACTGCATGAACGCACATTTCTTGCATAAACGTAACTATTGTAAGGTCGCGGGTGAGCAAAGTAATTGTTTTAGTTCATTAATATGGACCTCCGCAAAGTAACGCCTGATTCAATAAATTATGTATTACAATACCGAAGTACGAAAGACCGAATGTATTAAAACATCGAATGGGTCAAAAGACCGACACGATTTTTTTCTGAAACCGTAAACTTTTCAGAATTTATTAAAACGGCATCAGACATAACCCATTAGGTTAGGTTAGGTTTGTTTTATAACAGTCTTAAAAACTTAACGGTTTCAGAAAAAAATCGTGTCGGTCTTTTGACCCATTCGATGTTTTAATACATTCGGTCTTTCGTACTTCGGTATTGTAATACATACCCGTTCTCTCGTGTTTACTAGAGTATCACGTACAATCAGAATCAATATTGGTATTACATTTTAGTATTAAGCTTTGGGATCCGTGTTATTTTGCGACAGTTCATTATTAGGGTTCCGTACCCAAAGGGTAAAAACGGGACCCTATTACTAAGACTTTGCTGTCCGCCCGTCTGTCTGTCTGTCTGTCTGCCTGTCCGTCTGTCACCAGGCTGTATCTCATGAACCGTGGTAGCTAAATAGTTGAAATTTTCACAGATGATGTATTTTGGTTGTTGCTGCAACAATTAATACTAAATGTAGCTAATATAAAGCGTGTAAAAATAGAATTAAATAAATATTTAAGGGGGCTCCCATACAACATACGTGATTTTCTTGCTCGTTTTTGCTCGATATTGATAGCGGCAACACACGCTTGATATATTCATAGAATATTTAGTGATATTGTATTCACTTTAAAAATAAATAATTACATAAAAATAAAACAAGTATGTAACGGGGGCTCCCATACAACAATCGTGATTTATTTGCCGTTTTTATTTATACGAGTAGAAATTCGTACGAAACCTTTCGTGCACAAGTCCGACTCGCACTTGGACGGTTTTTCTTCTTGAAATCGGTTAGCAAAAACCCTTTTCCAAACCACATTATTTATACGTCGGACCCAATATGTCATCTAAAGTTCCTAATCGAACCGCCGTCACAAAATTATTCCGATCATCGTGACAAATTAAATAAACCAGAGAACTCTTGACAGTGCTCCCGAAATTATGAATACTAATTTCAGACAAGGTGTTACAAATTCCCAATTCGTCTAATAACAGTTTCTGATATTAATCATCAATTTCCCAAAGTAACATTGAAACGTTTTTGATTAGACGCCCCTAGGGATGGGGAAGAGGTTTCGGCTATTATCGGTATTATGCCATCTCAGGGCGATTCGGCGAAGGAAAAGGGGAGACTTTTGTCTTGTCTTTGATTGAATAGAGATGGCACCATGATACAATAAATCCGAGACGCGCGATTTTAGTACAAAAACACTCTGTTTTAGCCCTAAAACTAAACTGCCAAAATAAATTATTAGCTTCTTCAAAACAAATACATGCGTGTTCCTCCAAGAGGAAAAGTAAAACTACGGATTAGTCCGAAACATGCCGAGGTAAACGCGTTTTGAGATGTGAGTAATCCACATTCGTTTATTATAGTTTCATGTTTGAATACCCACATACGAGTAAATAGGTTAATATCAATTCATGAACTAATCTTTATTTATGCATATTTATAAAATTATTAAACTAATAAAGTATAAAACTAAATGCAATTTTAGTTATGAAAATGGATGTTATGGTTCTATCATAGATATTTATCAAGGACATACACATCACCAAAATGATCATTTCGAAGGGTTTTTTTTTTAATAAAGTTGAACGACTTTTATAAAACTTTTCTATTTGGCTTAAGATAATAATTTGAACTAAAAACAAAAAAAAAAAACAAGTCACTTTCACTCAGAACTTTTCAAATTTTTTTTTTAATTTACTTGTCAAACCGCAAAGTTTTCATACATACACGCGTATCCACGCTAACGGATTACTGCTTTAGTAATGGGAAATCATTTTTTTTTCAAATTTTAAAAAGTTGTTCTAATAAAAGTGACTTGTTTTGATGAGTAGATTAAGCCATAGAAATACGCATCGGTATTTTCTAAGACGCTAGTAGCGTACGGAATAAACTTCGCATTGTTTCGCCGAGCCACACTGTCGAAATTGGTTTCGGCCGTCGTTTGAATCAAACTCGGAGCTCAATTAGTGATCTCTCATCTATTCCCAACTAGTTGGGGAGTATTATTAAAACGACAGATCCGACCAATGAAAGCCGACAAAGTCAGGCCAGAAGCAATCGATAACTTTGTGCTAACAGAGGTTTTTAATTGGCTACGATTCTCAGTATTCACAAAGTTATTAGGATGTATTTTTATTCTTTTTCTGTAAAATGGCAATCGTTATACTGATTGATCTATCAACGCACAGCTCAAATCACTATAGCGGATTGTGCTGAAATTTGGCACAGAGATAGCTATTATGACGTAGGAATCCGTTCAGAAAGGATTTCTGAAAATTCCTACGGGATAGGAAATAAATGGGATTTATATTTTAGCTTCAAAGTAGCCATATCTCCGTAACTATAATTATTAGAGACTTCAAATCTGGCATGCAAATAGGTGATTATAAAAGTAAATAAAAACCGGCCAAGAGCGTGTCGGACACGCACAAGGTAGGGTTCCGTAGCCATTACAAAAAAATCAAGTAATATTTTTCTAAGGATTTCGTATGTGTACGGAATCATCCAAGTTTAGGTATGTTTTATACCTTAGGCTACTATTTACTCTTAAACTACAAATAATTTCCAAGCAATCTTAGCCGCTATAATTTTCCTAGTAAATTTGATATATTTTTCCACCTAACAGTTTAGATTTTAGAGGGGGGGGACGCTCGATTTTAATGAAAATTTTCACTTTAAAGTTGAATATTTCGCAAACAGATCACTGAATAGAAAAATCATGTTAGCAACCCCGCAATAGTTTTAAAAGACCTATCCAACGATACCCCACACTATAGGATTAGTTGAGAAAAAAAAATCACCCCCTTTACGTCTATGGGAGGTACCCTAAAAAAATTATATTTTGTTTTTTATTTTACCACTTTGTTGGCGTGACTGATATGTATATTCATGCCAAATTACAGCTTTCTAGTACTAACGATCTCTGAGCTTAGCCGCGGACAGACAGACAGACAGACAGACGGACAGACATGGCGAAACTATAAGGGTTCCTAGTTGACTACGGAACCCTAAAAACGAATTTTAATATTTTCGGAAAGTCCCACAGGATAAAAAGAAAATGAGATTTACATAATATTAAATTCAATGGGACCGGGGCCTATCTCAGTAACCATTCCTTTAGGATATTATTATGGAGGTGGGATTTTTGGAATTTCCCGCGAGATAAAGATCGGAAGTTGACTATAAATTTTATTTGTGCGCGGACGAAGTCGCGAGAAAAAGCTAGTTGTTAATAAAATAGTAAACTAACAGGTAACACTTTGTTGATATTTCAATGAATCAGCACTGGTAAAATTTATGCTTCCGTCAATCCGGGGTAGGTACATATTCATAAGCCAGTTTAAATACTATAACACTAAAAGTATTGTGTGATAGATAAAGTAACGTTACATAAAGCAAAATTACCGCGTCTGCTAAGATTCTAAATAACTATTAAATTAACCAAACCTGGTGAAATAATCGGAATTATTTCATTTCATTACAGTAAACGTCTACGCCATTTTACATTTCGTCCAAGGAGCGTCAGAAGCAATTTAAAAAAAGCCCCGCGCAAACGGATTCCCGATTTACGTCAAAAAATCCAATAATTCCATGAGATTGACTTCTAACTGTAGTAATATTTCAAACTCAGGACAATCTTCGGACGTCCCACGACAAATACAGCGCAAAAATGAAAAATAACAAGAAACAGTTTCATAAATTGGCGATAGAGTTTGGACCGAAGTGGCGCGTCTTAGAGTGCCTTTTCGTTCGTAACGATGTTTCTTTAAAGAATTCTCTGAGATGAAATTGCGCCAAGTTATGCTCGTTACTTTGTGGTCTTTTACCTGGATCTCAGTTTTAATTGAATTAAAACTTGGCTTAGCTGCGGCTTTAGATAAATTGGATGAGAATAATTGAATTGGATTCCAATGATTTTAAGCATCACGGTTTTTGAACTGATTAATGATGGTTTGGCTGAATGAATCTTTTGATGTTTAAAAGTGAATGGGGTGAACTGTGAAGAGTTTTTGAGGTTTTAAGTTTAGCTGTGTCATTTAAATGTTGGTTTAGTTTAAACTAGGCTTTGAAGGCTTAACCATTGAGGTCAGGCCGTTCAATAGGAATGCCGTTTTTTTCAAGTTTCCATGGACTGACGATCTAGTAAAGGTTGTAGGAATCACATGGACGCGAGCAGCCCAGCGCCGATCATTTTTGAACTCTACTCAACAGAAGATAAGATAGACTTTGTTTTTTTCACAACAAAATGCACAAAAACAAATACAATCAAGTGAATCAATGCTTGGTACTAAAAATATCAAAGCGTTCGACACACGATCAACAAGAACAAAAAATACAAGAAGAATGAAATTATAAATAGAAAACAGAACAATTTTGCTGTGCAACCAAGCTGTGGTATGGAAAGGTGCTGACTCAGCAGCTACGGAAGCCGCAACGCTAATATTTTGCCAGAACCAACTAAACCAGACCTGTGGAACACGTGCAAGGAGACAAATCAGTGAACGTCTTTTAGCTGATTGTGATGATGATATCGTGGTCTCCGTTTACGTATGAATGCATAACTTCATGTAAACTCAGCGATACAATTTCAGGATTTAACGCAAGTAGATTTTGTGTAATTCATGCCATCAGAATCTTTACAGCCAATTTAGCGTGAAATAGTAACTTACACAAACATACGCACGCACACAAGTTAGTAATGTAGAAAGGAGAAGTTAATGTTTTGAATGCAACCTTTTTTGCCGATTGTAACTTTTGTTGACTCGTATTGTCATGCAAACTACAATCCGTACTAAACTAAATACAAACTGAAATATAGATGCACAGAAAAAACCCCAGAAAAAAGACCAATGCTGGGAATCGAACCCAGGTCCTCAGCGTTCCGTGCTGCGTGCTTCCCCTACACCATCACTGGTCTAAGGTGGTGACTGGTCTGGTCACTGGTTAGACCAGTGATGGTGTAGGGGTAAGCACGCAGCACGGAACGCTGAGGACCTGGGATCGATTCCCAGCATTGGTCTTTTTTCTGGGGTTTTTTTCTGTGCATCTATATTTCAGTTTGTATTTAGTTTAAAATATATGGTTTCACGGGATGACCGTAAAAGTAATAAAAAACATACACTTACATAATGAAGGTTGTTTAAATTACTCAAAATCTGTTGTATGCTTCATTGAATATGAACCTTATTTCTAATCCTGGCCGACTCCAACTTGTTACTGCTTTATATAAATTTTGTATTGACATTGATTTTCATTCAAATTGTTTACTTATATGCTTACCGAACAAATGATTGCTGATGCGAAAAGTCGTCCAAGATTAAGATAGCGTGTTGCAGGTTCCATTGAACATGAACCTTATTTCTAATCCCAAACTATTTACATTAAAATCTCGTAGAACATGATATTTGTGACATTTCTATCCCTAACTTCGACGAGTTCTATTCTATAATGTATAGGAGTAGGTATTTAGTTGTGTAAGTAGTTTGCCGTCGAGTTGAGCTCCGCAATTTCCGCCGCCAGCCGTATTCCGGTTCGTTCTTGTCGTATTCCTTCCTCAAGTTATCCCTCGATCAGTTTGTCAAGATATCTCACCCTTCTGTGCCATCTGTCACAGTTTGTGACTAGATTTCTAGCGTACTTACCATTTTATACTTACTTAATTATTTAGTTGGTCTGAAAATTTTGAAAAATTCAAGATAGGAGTAAATAATATCAAATTAACAAGGAAATTAATAACGGCTAAGTTTGCTTCAGAATTATTAGTAGTTTAAGAGTAAATAGCAGCCTGACCTATAAAATATACCCACTTGGGAAGTAAATACAAAATAAAAAATCCTTAGAAAGATATTACAATATGTTGAATACAGATACTTGTGTACACACTACTGCTTACATACTTACTTACTTAGTTCCCGATCCGCACTGGGCCTGCGTGGAAACTACGGCCCAAGCCCTTTCATTCTGAGAGGAAGCCTGTACCCTGCAGTGAGACGTATATAGACTGGGATGACAGTACTTAGTACATGTCGCGACGGATGCGGAACCCTATCCTGGGTGTGTCCGCCACGGTCTTGGCCGGTTTTTTGGTTAGGGGACTTATGATGGATGAGGCCTTAAAATCAGAAATGGACAAACAAATAAAAAACTATTGGATGACGATATCATAGAAGTAACCAAAAGTGAGTGGTCAAGCCTAAAAAAGGCTTTGCTCGTACCCAAAAAATCCAATAGCTCAGGTAATAAAAATTGGAGATTGGTCATAGACTATCGTAAATTAAATGACAGGATATAAGATGATAGATTCCCATTACCACATATAACCGAAATATTAGATTTTTTCTTCGATAATAGAAAGCTGCTAGGTAAATTTCATCATGTAAACAAAATTATAAATTGTTAAAAATAATTATACTGGACTGAAATTTTTTGTCAACCCACTTGCAGTATATTTATCAGCATATTTAATTTAACCCTTTCAACGCCACGCCTGGACAAAACGTAAACCTGCTTTGAATCTTATGTCATTGTGTCAAGATCACTTTGACACTGTACTTTGTGACACCTATATATGTTGTTGGCGTTGAAAGGGTTAATATAAAATACTTTTCATCCATTAACCAGTTCGGTGAAGGTCGTTGTATACTCGGATCTTAGACTATATCTCAAAAGTCAACGAGCAAAAAAATATTTTATCTTTAAATAAGTTTACTTATAGAATAAGTCAGCGGTAATCTTCACGCAGACAGCCCCATTTACAAAAGTTAAATAGGTGGCATTGCCTGTCATATGCAGATAGGAATTATAATATAACTTAGAGACCTATTGTTTGTAGACGTTTAAATTAGTTCAGTGGTGGGATGATAACTGTGGAGCAGATTAGTTTGCCCGGAACTTTTGTGACCGGGCAACTATGTTTAGTTTCGGACAGATGGCTCTTCAATGTGTTTTTTAGGGTTCCGTAGTCAACTAGGAACCCTTATAGTTTCGCCATGTCTGTCCGTCTGTCTGTCTGTCCGCGGCTAAGCTCAGAGACTGTTAGTACTAGAAAGCTGTAATTTGGCATCAATATATATATCAGTCACGCCGACAAAGTGATTGAATAAAAAAAAGTAAAAAAAATTTTTTTAGGGTACCTCCCATAGACGTACAGTGGGGGTGATTTTTTTTTTCTCGGCTAACCCTATAGTGTGGGGTATGGTTAGATAGGTCTTTTAAAATCATTGCGGGGTTGCTAACATGATTTTTCTACTCAGTGATCTGTTTGCGAAATATTCAACTTTAAAGTGAAAATTTTCATTAAAATCGGCCGTCCCCCCCCTCTAAAATCTAAACTGTTGGGTGGAAAAATTTGAAAAAATTCAGAAGGGTAGTAAATATATCAAATTTACTAGGAAAATTATAGCGGCTAAGATTGCTTGGAAATTATTTGTAGTTTAAGAGTAAATAGTAGCCTAAGGTATAAAACATACCTAAACTTGGATGATTCCGTACACATACGAAATCCTTAGAAAAATATTACTTGATTTTTTCGTAATGGCTACGGAACCCTACCTTAGGCGTGTCCGACACGCTCTTGTTTTAAAGCTAGATATAACAATATTTGATAGAACTGTGACATTTTATATAATTCGATTTAATCGTGAAGTAAACTTTCTACGACTGTTTTGTAAAATAAACCTAACCCATTATCATCAGCCTATGCTCGTCCACTGCTGGACATAGGCTTCTCCCATGGCACGCCACTGAGCACGATCCTCGGCCACTCTCATCCAGCTCTTGCCAGCCGCCTTGCGATGATCATCGCTCCACCGAGTCTGAGGACGTCCCACGCTACGTTTGCCGATCCGTGGTCTCCACTCAAGAACTCGTCTACCCCAACGGTTATCGGTTCTTTGGGTTATATGGCCAGCCCATTGCCACTTCAGCGTGGTAATGCGGTGGGCTATGTCGACAATTTTGGTTATCTATCGGATCACTTCGTTACGAATTCGATCTTTCAGAACCTACCCCATCCCCAGTCCAATGCATAACAAATACAATTAAATTTTTTTTTTTGAGTTTTTACTAACCAATTTTGTTGACAATAGAACCTACATTACCTACATTACCCATTACCTGTACCTACATTTTCCATTAAAAAAAAAATAATAATAATAATCCTGGAAAGTAGCATTATAACGTTATGTATATCAAAATGGTGTTGTCTGTGTTGTGTTTTAAAAGTGTTACCGTAACTTATCACGGATTTCTAACACAGACGAAGCTGAAGGATAAAGCCAATGTCAAATAAATAACAAAAGTAATTAAAAAAATCATTAGGTACATTAAAATGTCAGTCAGGTGCCGAGAAAAAGTACCCCCCGATGTGGTTACCGCAGTTACAGGGGATTCCTTTTCTACAGCATTTAGTACCTTTGGCTTTTTAAAAATATGATCAATCCTGCCACAACACAACGCCAATCTGTATCGCTTTGATCTAAGTCATAAAAGAGAGTTAAAAAGGACTTGTTTACTACGTTTCAGGGGGCGGAAACCTTTGAGTGACAGAACAGTGCCCCGCATAATAACGAAGTAGAACGAAGGAAACTAATTGCCCTTTTGTACGGCACAATGGCACCCCAAGGGCCTCTCTTGAATAGAAATACGGGCACAATTGGCCCTGATAGAACTGTACCTCTGTCACCTTAGTGTCAATAAACTGTCGTCTGAGCTGGTTCTATAAATACCTGAATACGAAAAAATCGATTTCGGTTTTAAGACATTTTAATTCCCATCAGAAGGATGGATATTCTAGCGTCCTGACCGCTCGATCAAACCTCATTACTATCCAATGATTTTACCACAACCGAAGCAGTCACACGAAATTCAATCAAACTAGATTCTTCATCAGGCTCAGAGTCGCTCAACGAGCTATGGAAAGGGCTATGCTTGGAGTTTCTCTACGGGATCAAATCAGGAACGAAGAGATCCGTAGAACGGATTAATACGTTTGGCTATGTCGGTGACCCCTGTTCTAGCTCATTGAAATGTCAAGGGGTAGAACAGATGGCCGTTGGGTCCCAAAAGTTCTCGAATGGAAATCACGAACTGGCAAGTGCAGCGTGGGATGTCCACCAACGAGATGGACGGACGATTTGGTGAAGGCCGCAGGTTCAGGGTGGATGCAAGTCGCTTCCAACCATAATGATTGGGCGTCAATGAGGGAGACCTATCTCCAGCAGTGGATGTCCTGCGGCTGAAATGATGATGATGATAAGATTCTTCATCGGTAACTTTTTTAAGTTTTCATAAAAAGTCAACCCTAAGCGTCAACCTTTTTAATAATATCTGCTGAGATGGTAATGAGAAAAAAAACGCTGACAAAATGTTGAATATTGACCACGTCCAAGAACATAAGTCATATACAGTTCACTTACATGACATAATATAGGGCATTCCTTAGTAACAATAGTCTTCACACACACCATTGGATTTCTTCGCAGGCATGCAGGTTTCCTTATAGTGATTTTCTTAATTATTATGCGTAAATAATTTCGCACGTAAATTCCGAAAAACTCAGAGATGCTTGAGACATCATAGGTCAAACCACTAGACTACCTACTACAGATTTTTATAGATATATAATATATTTAGTTCGGACAAAGATTACAGACAACCTTTTTCATATAAAAAATCCGCCCTCCTCCACTTCAACACAAATAAATCAACAGATATTTCGCACAAATTCAACACACATATCACAAAATGTTGCAGCGTTTCAAAGTCTATTCAAATTCAGTGTCAAAGCTAAATCAAGCATACAGCAGCTTCCAAACAAAAAGAATGACCTAGGTTTAAATTCCAAACTCTCACAAAAAATATCAAGTGTAAATAATAAAAAGTTGCCAAAATATAAACAACAAGTGGCGAGAGATGATTAATTATGTTTTCCAACTCAGTGTCCACGTTTTCAGCCACTAATGAGATTAAAAATACCGAGAGGATATTCAAAAATAGGTTTAACGAAACCGCTGAATACAATTCCTGGGTTGTTTGTGTTTATTTTCAGTATTATAAAATAGCTGTGTACAGAAACAAGACAGAAACTCATTAGCGTGTAAATTACCTGTCAAAATAGTAGGGATTTTTTTGATATGGTTCGTTTTTTCTACATAAAAAATTGAATTTTCAACTCGCGCTCCTTTCTCAATAGTCCAACGCTACAACTGAAAATATGGATGAAATAATACGTATTACCTACTGATACTATGTTTCAAAAGTAAAATTTTGCACTATTTTCGATTCAATTGTATTATGTTTTTATTATTATATAAACTAAATAGATGTTACCCGCAACTTCTTTTGAAAATAATTCTTTTATCGTTATCCCGTAGGAACTATGTAAGTTTCTGGGATAATAAGTTGCGGTTTCTAGGGTCTCAAACTATCTGCACACCAAATTTCATCTAAATCGGTTCAGCGGTTTAAGCGTGAAGAGGTGACGCGGACAGACAGAGTTACTTTCGCATTTATAATATTAGTAACGATTACACGCACACAAATAAAAGTAGAAGTTAATTAAATTACACAAAAAATTGAACTACTTAAACGAAAACTATAGCTAGGGAACCAAAAATAAAAAAAATAGTAACTAGTTACTTAATAACTAAATTAGCAATCATTTAGCAATCATCCCCAATGGGCTAATTTCCGCAACTCGACGTCTTCTACGCGCCTATTTTACGTAATAATAAATAAATTAATTCTAATGTAGAAAAAACGCCAATATTCATATAATGCACATTTAATTTTAGTGGGTGGAAATTTTGATGGGTTTTTGTTGAATCTTAATTTTAAGTATTTAGTGCGAGTTTTCTTTGACTGAAACATTGTCACTAGAAATTTTACAAAACTGATTTGTATTTATTTTCTCGTGGCGTTTTATTCAAAATATCGAAGAAACTTCTCTTATTAATCCAATATTGTCATTGAATTATTCAGCTAATATCTTCGACAGTAATTATTAAGAATTATTAAGTCGACCGACACCCATGAAGTTGCGTCTCCAATATTTTATGTTCTCCAGCGGGACTCCGAGATAAATTAGACTTGATTACCACGAGTTTCGACTTTCTTCAAGTAATCTTTTGATTTATAGCGAGTGCAAGAGCACAGGGAAGTTTAAATTGGTGCCTTAGTTTCGGCTTACCAAGTTTTATTATGAGTTCCGAAGAAAAATGTTAAATTAGACCACTAACTTCTTGTTTCCTTGTTTCAGGTTGCGGGGAATTAATTAAAAGGGCGGAATGAAAATAGATTAAGGGCTGAAACAGATTATGTGAAGATTAGAAATGTTGCATCGAACGTCGTCGTCTCGGCGCCGTCGCGCGTCGAGGAGTGCCGCCACGTCACCACAAGCCAGGTCTCCTCGATCCTCAGCACAGCCTTCTAGGAGAGCGTCCTTAGCAACCACGGAGACTGATGATGAACTGGACACACCACCGCCACCAAGAAGCCCTAGAGCTAGCCTGGCTCCAGAGGCGGCCCATGAAACCTACCATCGCAGCCCACGACACTCACTAGTACCCGAAGCAGCACGGTCCCCAAGAAACTCAATTGTACCAGACACAGCACTCCAACCACGAAACAGTTTAGCACCTTCCAGAAACAACCTCGGAGTCGAAATGACGTACGGATCGAGATTAAGCCTGAACCCTGGAGACTTCAACAGGAGCCCTAGAAATAGTATAACGCCAGACATGAGCGCGAGAAGTCCGAGACGAAGCCTAGTACCGGAGGGCACGGGGTGGAATCAGCCAAGGAACTCGCTTGTTCCTGACGTGAGTCGAAGTCCGAGGCATTCCGTGGCAAGCATACAGTTAGATCCTGCTAGGAGTCAAAAAGAGCTAGGTCCAAGCCCGAGAACGAGTCCTAGAGGCAGTATAGTAGCTGATACGCCGTTTAAACTTAAAGATGCACCAGAAATGAACAGGTCACATAGAGGTTCGTTGATCCCGGATTCACAACGGAGTCCAAGAGGAAGTATCGCGCCTTCAGAGAGGAGTGCTCGAGGAAGCCTTGTGGCGGGAGAGCTCGATGCAGCGAGGATCAGTCCTAGAGGCAGCCTCACGCTGACTTTCCAAGAACCATTGGTGTCCAGGGAAAGGCGAGCGAGTGAAGACAGTCAAACGCCTGGTAAGTTTTCATATAATCCATTCTAAGTTAAACAGATCAGTAAGTAAAAAATAATAAATTAAAAATCAAGAAAACCCGCCTACAGAAATACTGAAAAGGTAGAAACAAGATAAAATGTTCAATAACAATAAAACGAATTTAAAACACGTCGATGGCAGTCTTTCAAAATTTTATGCAACGATAAAATGCAGTCGGAGGCATGCATGAAGTGACATTAAATCCCATGCACTGACTCCCATGCCTCCGACTGCAATTTATCGTTGCATTAAATTTTGAAAGACTGACTTTTATTGTTATTGAACATTTTATCTTGTTTCCACCTTTTCAGTATTTCTGCAGGCGGGTTTTTGATTTTTTAATTTATTATTTTATTTACATTTTTTTTATTTTTTGTTTTTTAGTGTAACCTCCTGAGACCCAGATAAATTATTGAGTATTTGAATTAGGAATCCGTTGCTACTTAGTTAAAATTCAAAACAATTTTGAAATATGTACAGGTACTTCAGGTGGTTCAGGTTCAGTAGTGGTAGAGCCATGTTGTAGCTAGCCGCTGCATCACGAATGGGCCGGCTCGTCCGGGGCAGTACCACCCTCTCACAGAACACCGGCGTGAAGCAGCAGTAATCCTGCTTGCGTTTCGTACGGTCAGTGAGAGTGCCGGGGGCCCAATACCTCACCCCTTCCCTCTTCCCCTCCCTCACCCCCTTCCCCTGTTCCCATTCCTTTAGGGCCGACAACGCACTGGCATCGCGTAAAGCGCTGCGGGTGTCTATGGACAGTGGTGATCATTTAACATCAGGTGACCCACTAGTTCGTTTGTCTGGCCTTTCTAACATAAAAAAAAAAAAAAAAAAAAACTTAATTTTCCACATGGGTTTCATAGAGAAAATTATTGCTCAAATATATCTTAGTAAGGGGTACGTATCAAAATATATAAAGTTTAAAACAAATAATGGACGTAATACATAATGGTCGTTTGATATAATGTAATTTTTTTTGGAAATTCTCAACTTTACAGGATTTTCATAAAATAAACCTAACCTAACCTAAACCAATCTGTAGATTACACGATTAAAAGAATTCGTTTAATCAATAGTTTCATAGAAAATTTTAGTATGTATTATGACCATTATGTATTTCGTCCATTATTTGTTTTAAACTTTATAACGCCCCTTAGTAAGTAGGTACGTGTTGTCGTTTTAATGCATTGATTGCCAATTTACTATTACAAATTAAATTTAAACACATGACTTGTATATATTTTTGTAATCTCTTTTAAAATCCCTTTATTTTGATACCCTACTCGATAGGCTTGAACAAAAAAACTTTTTGAGGACTCACAATTTGGCGCCAAAAATCCGCCATTTCGATTTTTTAAGAATTTCATGTACCCAGTGTTACTCGCGTTATCAAGACGAATCCAATGACGTATCATTTATCAAAATCGGTTCACCCGTTGTGTAGTTACGAGAGGACATAGGAATGGACATACATACATACATACATACATACATACATACATACGGGTCAAACACGTAACCCTTCCTTCTTCGCAGTCGGGTAAAAAGAGGAAGGTACACTCGAGGAAACTGAATTGGGGATGTCTAAAAAAAATACCCATGGTTTTTATATTTTTTTTGTATAGAAAAGTCAATTATAAGAAACTAATTTCAATATTTTGTCATTTAGTTCTCTACTTTTTCAAAATTAATTATTGAAACTATTTTAGTTGATGACGTCAGATTATAATTGAAAAATTTCTAAATCTATCTAAAATTTAGATAGATAGGCACTGTCAAAGTGCTAGATGTTATACAGCGGGTCCAAATCAAACTCCGTAGTATAATCCACGTGTAAATTGTGAAGAATTCCTAACCACACAAAATAAAGTACGACTTGAACCGGTCACGCAATTTACACCAATGTCAAATGAAGGTCATTGCTTATTTGTTATATTATAAATTCATTACGTAATATTAAAATTAAATAACTACAGCAAACGAGTTAAAAAGCATTTATCTCGAAATGGTTTTCGATTTACTATACATTGCAAAAAAATAGACATCCCCAATTGCGTATCAGGCTGGAACCATTTTGTTGCAAAAGTTTTTTTTTTCTTGGGGAATATACAGCATAATATTTTATAATACAATTTACCTTTGATTTTTCTTAAATTATACATTAGCGAAAACAGCTTCCACTAATGGCTTGACATTTCCTACATCTGCTAAAGAAATCATCGGGAAATTGACTGTGAAGAGTTTCCATTCTGGTACGCGATTCAGTGTCCTCGACTGTACCTGTAGTATTTACTGAAGTGTACGATTTAAAAAAAGGCAAACTATGTATATCTTACTACTTCTAACCCATTGCTGCCACGTCAAGTTAGAGTAGATCAATCTGCTGTTTTTCTATTGCTACTTCATAAAAGATGTACCTTTATTTTCTAAGCTAAAATCTTTGAATATCAATAAAATTATTGCCTAAAAGTCATCGGATTACTATCTTAGTACATTTTCCGGGAAATATTGCAAATAATCCAACTTCTACATGCAAGACACAAATGCTCTTCAAATCTGGAGTAGCTATCATAATGTCGTTCGCCCTATTTTCGCCTCATAAAATGAGAAATGTAGGATTTCTTTCTCTTAGATCACTTTGTTTCAGAATTGAAACCCCAAAAGTAATAGCAAAACTTCTGTTTGTTTTCATTTTTTAAAACATCTAATTAGTAGATGTTGCCCGCGACTCTGTCTCCAAAGCATTCGTTTATTGCTACCCCGCGGGAATTATACAATTTTCTGGGATAAAAAGTTCCTAGATTTACCTAGATAGATTCTCTAATATATAAAAATCTTGGGTCACGGTGTTTGTTATTGAACTCTTCCGAAACGGCTTGACCGATTTTTATGAAACCTTTTTGTCTAAATTCGGTAGGTCTGAGAATGGGTCGCAGGCTACTTTCTTCGCGTACGGAGTCGCGGGCAATAGCTAGTCTAATATATAAAATCTCGTGTCACAGTGTTTGTTATCGAACTACTCCGAAACGGCTTTTTTATCTACAAAATATTCGGTAGGCCTGAGAATAGGTCGTAGGCTATTTTATATACCCCTATTCTTCGCGGACGGAGTTGCGCGGAACAGCCAGTAATCTATAAATGTATGCCAAACTTCAAAGAGTATAAAACATCCATACAAACTCTCGCGTTGAGATTTTATGTTGTTAAAAAAACTTTCTACGTGTTTCTGAACTTTGGTGTAACTCTTTGAAATAGGTACTCATGTCCTCTTAGCATTTCAGTTTTTCGGCTTCTGTTGTATCATTTTGCTTGCTACTAATCTAAGAAAGGCGGAGACCCTCGTCCGAGCTGTATTCAGCATTGACAAAGGACCATCCGTCGCGTATCGCGAACGCCTTACATTTTTACCCATTGTCAGATGTCTTTTCGTCCCTAATTATTGATTTATTTGCCTATTGAATAAAATGATACGGGTCCTTGAATATTTTCCGGGCCTCCAGCGTATTGTGGAGATTTTAACGTCGAATTCTGAGCTCACTCGCGTGTATGTATATTTTATTGAAGAAATCTAGCCTAATATAATAAATGCGAAGGTGAGTTTTTATTTGTTTGTTTCGATGAAATTTGGTACGCGCATAGCTTTTGATACAAAAAAGATAATAAACAACACTTTATTCTAATGCCTGAAGTGGTTCCAATGCAGTCAAATAACAAAACTTTTCGTCACCATCATCATCATTAATATCATCGTAACTATCGTCGATATCGTCATCAGCAACAATAATTTTTTCACGACACTGCTCGAAAATGTGGCCATAGATAACCTAAATCCAGTACTCAAAACTGCCTATATATGTACATTTAACAGCTGACTCATTTATGGCGCACAAACACGACAACAAAGTTACACTAATCGAAAACAGGACGTATCAGTATATGTATTTCATTATACGATACGACTTTTTGAAAGATAATTTCTGAATTTCATTCCTGGCGTGCTGAAACGACATTATTGGACCAATCAACAGTAATCGTCTGCTGCATGCGATGGATGGATGGATGAATGGATGGATGGACGGACGGACGGACGGACGGACGGACGGACGGACGGACGGACGGACGGACGGACAGACGGACGGACAGACGGACTGGATGGACGGATGGACGGGATGGACGGGATGGACGGGATGGACGGGATGGACGGGATGGACGGGATGGACGGGATGGACAGAATGGACGGATGGACAGATGGACGGGATGGTCAGGATGGACGGATGGACGGATGGACGGGATGGACGGAATGGACGGATGGACGGATGGACGGAATGGACGGGATGGACGGGATAGACGGGTTGGACGGGATGGACGGGATGGACGGAATGGACGGGATGGCCGGAATGGACGGGATGGATGGGATGGACGGGTTGGACGGGATAGACAGAATGGACGGATGGGCAGGATGGACTGGATGGACGGGATGGACGGAATGGACGGATGGACGGAATGGACGGGATGGACGAGATGGACGGGATGGACAGAATGGACGGATGGGCAGATGGACGGGATGGACAGGATGGACAGATGGACGGGATGGTCAGGATGGACGGATGGACGGATGGACGGGATGGACGGAATGGACGGATGGATGGACGGACGGATGGATGGACGGATGGACGGATGGACGGAATGGACGGGATGTACGGGTTGGACGGGATAGACGGGTTGGACGGGATGGACGGGATGGACGGGTTGGACGGGATGGACAGGATGGACGGGATGGACGGGACGGACGGGACGGATGGACGGGATGGACGGAATGGACGGGATGGCCGGAATGGACGGGATGGATGAGATGGACGGGTTGGACGGGATAGACAGAATGGACGGATGGGCAGGATGGACGGGATGGACGGGATGGACGGAATGGACGGATGGACGGAATGGACGGGATGGACGGGATGGACAGAATGGACGGATGGGCAGATGCACGGGATGGACAGGATGGACAGATGGACGTGATGGTCAGGATGGACGGATGGACGGATGGACTGGATGGACGGAATGGACGGATGGATGGACGGATGGACGGATGGACGGAATGGACGGGATGGACGGGTTGGACGGGATAGACGGGTTGGACGGGATGGACGGGATGGACGGGTTGGACGGGATAGACAGGATGGACGGGATGGACGGGATGGATGGGATGGACGGGTTGGACGGGATAGACAGAATGGACGGATGGGCAGGATGGACGGGATGGACGGGATGGACGGAATGGACGGATGGACGGAATGGACGGGATGGACGGGATGGACAGAATGGACGGATGGGCAGATGGACGGGATGGACAGAATGGACGGGATGGACGGGATGGACGGGACGGATGGACGGGATGGACGGGATGGACGGGATGGATGGATGGATGATTATGATGATGATGATGATAATGATTTCCTCGCATTAGTCGTGAAAAGCACAATGTTTAGTCTCGGCCAAAAGTGCAATAGATGGACTCGTACTTTCGAGGGCCTCCGCTACGCGTCGGCCCTCAAACAAACTCGTCCATCTATTGCTTACTTTCCAGCCTCTACAACAATGTACTATAGTATTTAGCCGCGTCTCAGTTTACTTGCTTGCTTGATTCTTTAAAATTCTTCTAGTATAAAAGAGTCCGTCGGTAAAACTAGTCCTATAGATTCTTCTCAACCGAGTTTTTCTGAACCAGTTGTAAATATAAGACAGACTTCTGAGCCCCTGAGATATATAAAATACGTTATTTAAAACCTAATTGACACTTTAAATTTTTAACTTTTCTTTTTTCTAATAATAAAAAATTCGAAACTTCGAATTTAATCATAACAAAGCCTAAGAACGTGGCCGCTAACGATGGGCCTCATAAGGAAGCTCAAAGTCACTCAGAGGGCAATGGAGAGTGCTATGCTTGGAGTATCTCTGCGGGATCGCATTAGAAATGATGAAATCTGCGCAAGAACTAAAGTCATTCAATAGCTCGAAGAATCGCCAGACTCAAGTGGCAGCAGCGCGAAGCGTGCGCACGACGGCGACGGAGCGTGCCCAGCCCAGCGCGCTGCATAACACTGAATCATATACGCTGTGCCGCGCTGCCGGTGTGTGTCAGCGTATATGATTCAGTGTTATAGACCGCGCTGGGCACGCTCTGTCGGCTACCCCGCGGTGCAGTTTGTGGAGGCCTTAACATTTTTATCTTTTTTTACCAGCAACCCGCGGTCGCAGCGTGTCTCCTTACCGTGCTTCGCTGGCCGGCAGGCAAGGCGGCGCAGGGGTGTCCGACACTGGATCCAGGAGGGCTTCAAGCTCCGTCAGTCAGGTATTACACTTTACTTATTAAGGAATAGGAGAAAGAGTTTGGATCCCGATTTGTAAGAGAACATGACTCTCATTGTCCTAGTTTTCGAATCCTAATACTGATTTTATAAAGCAGAAAATTATGTATTTGGGCGTTTGTGCACTACAAGACCGGACCGGAAAATTCCGGTCCGGGAAAAGTGTACAATTTTTTTACGGTGCGATATGGAAACTCTTTATTGTACATAAAACACATGAAAATCACCAAAACCACCAAGGGTTGTGGTTGTGGGTAAATCGGACACTTTTGTAGAGTTTTCTTCATTCCGGACAGGAGTTTTCCGGTCCGGTCTTGTAATTCACAAACGCCCTTTGGGCGCTTGTGTATTTATTACACGTAATTTTACCGTCCGACATTTTACTTTTCAGTATTCCGGACCATTTTTTGCGCTTCGAGATGACAACAATGAAAACTTAAGGGGTATAGCAAAAAAGCTCATCATTCCTAGCGTACCTAATTACGCGGGCGTGGCGTGTAGTTTTTAAATAGAGCTAACCCTTAGTTGCGCCGTACGTCCGAGAAAATACGGACAAGTGCACAAACCCATCGGGCGATTGTGCACTACAATGAATTTTACTGTCCGGCAGTCCGAGTTTTTACGGTCCGATATGGCACGAAAATGTATAGGACTGCCGGACAGTAAAATTCACTGTAGTGCACAATCGCCCTATACATTTAATGGCGTGCCATATCGGACCGTAAAAACTCGGACTGCCGGACAGTAAAATTCATTGTAGTGGACAATCACCCATCGTCGGTTTTTTTCACGGATATGAAAAAAATCGGATGCCGGACAGTAAAATTCCTTGTAGTGCACAAGCGTCCTTTGTTATTATTTGTGTGTTGTGGCGACTGACGTGAGCATTTGCTCATGTGAATATTCACATCGAGCATTTGTTCTGCTCCATTTGTTCGGGAGCGAATATTCGACTTGTAACCTGCTCACATCGAGCGTCAGTCAGCTCACGTCAGTCGCCACCTTTAGCTAAACAACTAGACGGATTTGGATGTAATTTGGCATGTAGGTATACTAGTGTGCCCTAGTGGGCAGAACCCTTTCGATGTTGACAAATACATTATCGTCGTGAAATTCACTGTCATCATAATCATCATCATTTCAGCCGTAGGACGTCCACTGCTGGACATATTCCTCCCTCATTGATGCCCAATCATTACGGTTGGAAGCCACTTGCATCCACCCTGAACCTGTGGCCTTCACCAAATCGTCCGTCCATGTGGTGGACGTCCCACGCTGCGCTTGCCAGTCCGTGGTCTCCGTGCTATATGGCCTGCCCATTGCCATTGCCAAATTCATTGTGAAAAGATTTAACCCTGGCAAGTAATCCAGTTTCTTCGACTGTAATAATAATAATTCATACACACAGCATTGAATTCGTGCAGGTTTCCTAAAAATGTTGTTCTTCACAAAAAAGCACGTGGTAAATTTCAAACGTAGGTTTTGCACGTGAATTTAGAAAAAATCAAGTACTGCGAGCCGGGACTCCAACCTTAGACCCTCTGCTTGAGAGGCCATAGGAAACTCATAATACATAGGTTACTTTTCATTCCAACATTCCGGCAGGATCGGTACGTACTCGTGTAAAATTGCAAAATCTTACCTGCTAACTTTTGAGACGTAACGTAAGTGAATTAAAATGTTAATAAGGGCCACGATCTAATTTTCAGTAAAAGCCAAGCGATACTTATAGGTAGAATAAACCAGAAACCCTATCATCATCATCATTTCAGCCGAAAGACGTCCAATTCTGAACATAGGCCTCCCGCAAGGTCCGCCAAACAGATCGGTCCTGCGCCGTCCGCATCCAATGCGTTCCCGCAACCTTAACCAGGTCGACACTCCATCTTGTTGGATGCCACACGGCTATGCTGCGCCTTCTGGTCCGTGGACGCCACTCGAAAGCCTTTTGGCCCTATCTGCCATCAGTTCTACGAGCGCTGTGCCCTGCCCGCTGCCACTTGAGTCTGGCAATTTTTCAAGCTATGTCGGTGACTTTAGTTCTTGCGCGGATTTCACCATTTCTAATGCGATCCCGCAGAGAAACTCCGAATATAGCCTTCTTCATCGCCCTGTGAGGTACCTTGAGCCCCGTATACTCTCAAAGAATTTTTTTTTTTTTTTTTTTACATAAAACTGACCCGTGATTGACCACTATCTCACCTGATGAAAAGTGTAGATGAGGCCAAAGGTGTACCTCACTGGTTCAGTAACAGCCTATTCACTCTAGCCTTGAAGAGACCTAGGTTGTATTTATCAGGAAATACAGACGACGGGAGCGAATTCCATTCTTTAGCAGTTCGCATTAGGAAGGATGACGCGAAGCGCTTCGTACGGGCCACTGGAATACTAACCACATAAGGATGAAGACGCTCCCCCCGCCTGGATGTCCGAAGGTGAAATGGAGATGGAGGAATTAAATCATGTAATTCCTGCGCACACTCTCCAAAATGTAATTCATGAAATTCTGCTCAGGCAAAGAAAGAAAAACTATAGACAATCTTGAGATACTGTCTTAAGGTGAACTTATCCCTTTAGGGGTCTCTACAAGGTCAACCTACGAGTGGATGTGAGGAGCATTCAGTTAGGGACCTAAACAACTAAAGTCGAGAAAAGAAAAGAGAGGAACTAAAGACACTGATATAGCAGTAACCGCTTGAGCCTAGTTGGTAGTGACCCTGCCTACGAAGCAAGAGGTCCTGGGTTCAAATCCCGGTAAGGGCATTTGTTTGTGTGATGAGCACGAATATTTGTTACTGAGTTATGGATGTTTTCTATGTATTTAAGTATTTATTTGTCTATATAAGTATGTTTATCGTCGTCTAGCACCCATAGTACAAGCTTTGCTTAGTTTGGGACTAGGTCGATTTGTGTAGATTGTCCCCTAATATTTATTTATTTTATTTATTATTTATTTAAGAATCGCCAGACTCAAGTGGCGCAACACAGACAGTGGCGCAGAGTACATCGCTCGTAGAACTGATGACTGATGGTGCCAGGAGGTTCATGAGTGGCATCCTCGGAACGGACCGGCAGTGTAGGCAGGCATCCAACAAGATGAAACGGCGAAGGTTAAGGTTGCGGTAACGCGTTGGATGAAAGAAAGAAAGAGAGAAAGAAAGAAATACATTTATTCGTGACAACAATAGCATAAAGGCATAAATATTACAAAATAAAGAAACTAGGTGTCACGAAACGGACCCACCTCAGCATAATGCCGGCTCGAGAGCCAGCGCTGGTCTTCCGGGTGCGTGTGACGCAGGACCGATCTGTTTGTGCGATCTTTGCGGGAGGCCTATGTTCATTAGTGAACGTCATTTAATTACTATACTAAACGGGACTTATCGCGCAATTAATATTCACCTCGACGTTTCGGCCACATTGCAGCAGCCGTGGTCACGAGTTAACTGAAGTGTGAACGACCGAAGAAGTGAACTGAACGTCTTTTGCTGATATTAATAATAATAATAATAATAAATATTAGGGGACAATCTTACACAAATCGACCTAGTCCCAAACTAAGCAAAGCTTGTACTATGGGTACTAGACGACGATAAACATACTTATATAGATAAATAAATACTTAAATAAATAGAAAACATCCATAACTCAGGAACAAATATTCGTGCTCATCACACAAATAAATGCCCTTACCGGGATTCGAACCCAGGACCTCTTGCTAATTATGATGATGATGACGCTAAAATAAGAAAAATACTTAAATCCAAACCAGTGGGCAGCGCCTAAAACTTTTATTCCGTTATCCTTATAAAAAAACTATCCCTTTCCTCTCGAAAATGGATAACTTCTCCTCGGAAATCCTTGCCAACTATAAACTACACAAATTTGTTGCGGATATAATATGAAACTTTAGTACACGTTGTTTAGAAGTTGTGGGTAGCATGACACTGCATTTTGAAGGGCCATGGCACATTGTGAATGCCTTTGTATATTACAATAGAATCAACTTAGTGAGTCAGCCAATGAGGCTTATTATTACTTTATAGCTATGGAGGAATTTAACCAATAGAGTGGAGATGTATCATCTGAACGTGAACATAGATCGGTCCCGTACCACCCAACGCGATCCCACAACTTTAACCAGGTCGTCGCTCCATCTTGGAGGTGTATTATTTCAATCAATTCCAGCCTATTGTACGTTTTACGTGAACTTCACACACACACCATTGAATTTTTTCGCAGGTGTATACAGGTTTCCTGACGATGTTTTCCTTCACCGTAAAGCTCATGTATTGTAATTGCATTGTAGCTTTCACTATTTTTGACTTTTAAACTCACTATTTGTCAGTCCCTAACTAAATCGGTCTCCACCAGTTAACTTTTGAATGGATGAGAGGAGTATCATCTACTCAAAAGTTGACTGCTAGAGATCGCTTAAAGGGATAAGTTCGCCTGTGTGCATGTATCTCATCGATAGTCTTTAGTATCATACCTCATCAATACTATTATACGTACAAAAATGGTGCTGCAAAATGGTAGTCCGCATTACCACTCTATTGAACAACACCTCTATTATTAGATATAACTTTGCTGAATCAGTTTTACGTTCATTGATCTTTACTTAGACGCTAAGGTCAATCAACTCACTCGTATTTGTAGTTCATGAAGTTGAAAGAATCAATTCAATTGAAACGTCATCGTCATTTCAGCCGTAGGACGTCCAATGCTGGATATAAGCCTCCCTCATTGACGCCCAATCATTACGGTTGGAAGGGATTTGCATCCACCCTGAACCTGCGGCCTTCACCAAATTGTCCGTCCATCTCGTTGATGGACGTCCCACGCTGCGCTTGCCAGTCCGTGGTCTCCATTCGAGAACTTTTGGGCCTCGACGGCCATCTGTTCTGCGTGCTATATGGCCTACCCATTGTCATTTCAACGAGCTAATCCGTTTGGCTATGTCGGTGACCACTGTTCTTCTACGGATGTTCTCGTTCCTGATTCTCTCCATAGCTCGTTGAGCGATTCTGAGCCTATTCTCAGGCCCATAGTGTAGCATCACGAATTGAAACGTATTAATTGGCAACAAGTTACCGTAAAGTCGGCTTATTTTGAAATGAAATGTTTTTTATTTGCTGGAATACGTCATCGTATAAGGTCTTACAAGTAAGTATCATTAGAAACAGTATTCAGTCGATATATACAAAATCAACATGCAAATTTCAAATTACAAACCTATTAAAATTTAAAACTCTAAAAACTCTTTTAAATTCTATTTTTTTTTTAATTCAAAAAGTCCTTAACACTATAGAAGCAGTGATCATTTATATACCCATTGTAAAATTGGTAGGTCTGGGAAAATAAAATATCGGATTAATTGTGCCGACCGTCGCCGTCGGTGGTAGCGAAAAAGAGGAATTTATTTCTATAAAACTTGCCTTAAATACTAAATAACAGCGCCATCTCTGGGATGGCTGATGGAACTATTTACGTAGATTATTGACAAAGCAAAGAATCCTAAAGGCTGTTATACAATTCTAGAAGTTCCATCAGGTTTGGTTAGATGGCGCTTACTTAAGTCTATAGTTAAATTAATAAATTTAACACCCATGTTCTTTTATATGTTTTTTATAATTTTATTATCTTAATAAAAATTTTGTGAGTTTGTATTCTCGAACTGTCTCTTCTCAACCAGGTTTCGGGTGATGAACAGCGGCGGCTATGCGGTGAACAGGCGAAGTACAACGAGCGCTGCAGCCTGGGTCTGGGAGTTGGACTCACGACTTATGGATCCGTGGCCTACCAGCTCAAAGACGCCAACATGGAGGCGTCAGGCACCATGGACTTCGTGTGCAGAGCGGCTAAAATCATGAACAGAACTAGTAAGTTCTTGATTTTTTAAACGGAACGAAAAAGTTTTTTTAGGTTTTTTAGACGGGATCGGCAACGGCTAATTCTTGCCGAGCATGCCACCAATTTCACCAAGCCGCTCATCACATGACAATGTGTGAGAGAGAGAGAGAGAGTCAGAATACACAGAGTCAACGCGCTGGCATCGCGTAAAGCGCTGCGGGTGTCTATGGACAGTGGTGTTCATTTAACATCAGGTGACCCACTAGTTCGTTTGTTTGGTCTCTCTAACATAAAAAAAGACACAAACAAAAAACATCGAATAGTATAAATTAGGCTTCACTCATGTTTATGGTCTGTGTACTTTTTATTTTCACGTACTTGTCTTGTTCCAGTTCTGATGACAGTGTTCCTGGCCTGCTTATCTACTCTTCCTGTCATCATGATGATAATGGGTAAGTCGATCAATACCTATAAAAGAGTAACAGAGGCACAGATTCACTGATGCCACAGCCTAACTAGCCACTGGAGCTAGAGACTAGACATTCGGCAGCATAGTTCTTGAATCTCACAGAGGTGCTGGTGCACCTCTAAATGAAGTAGGGAGGATTTTCCGAAATGATGATGAGATAAATTCAAATTCAAATAATTTATTGTTAATAATAGGTACAGCTAAAGAGCTAGGTTATATGTTATCCTTTTAAGGTAGCAAAGCTGCAAGATAAATCTTGTTGAGGAATAAAACAGGCTACTTTTTATACGGAAAACAAGCTTTTTGTGGGATAGCGACAAACGAAATCCGTCCAGACGAAGTTTTATGCAATAAATCGTGAAATAGTTATTTGTTCTGTGAAGCTTGAAAGTTTCTGCTTGGAGTGTTTATTATAGAAACGCGGGGCAGCGAAGGATTTTAGGAAAAGAAGAAACCTGAGCGCCGCCGACAGTTTCAAGGCATGAGATGGTAAAAAAAAATTAAAACTGCTGAACCAAACACAATAATTCGACCAAAGCTCACATTGTCGTGTGTGAAAAATTGTGACTTTCATTATAAATTATAATTTCGTAGACGACATTATTTTAAGACATTTAATTGTAGTTCTGACAAATTAAGTTGCTGCGGTCGAACTATTTACCTCATTAATTACAGCCTCATTAATGAGGGAAGGCCTATGTCTAGCAGTGGACGTCCTACGGCTGAAATGATGATGACGATGATGATTAATTACAGTGAGAAAAATTTAACATTTGTAAGGGTCATAGGTACACACCGTAAAAAACAAAATTTGTCTGTTTTGTGGACATTAAATTAGCGATTCCGAGTCAGCAAATTTAAGATTTATTTAAATTGGCTGAAAGTTGGCCATCCGTTCCACAAGCCGACATAATATGTAGTTGCTTAAAAAATATTGGAGTTAAATAAAAATGGTAACCTACAATAGAATTGATAAATTAATCTCATATTTGTTTCAAAATTCAACTAGTTATTTAATTTACCTATGACATTACAATATTATACTGTAGATACCGACGTGGGTTGAACAACAAAACTTATTCATATACCTAAAGCCCACGCGAAAAAGAGATGTCTGATCAAATTTTCAGTCACAGACGTACACATAGATACGCCTTGATTACTAGATTACGTACAACTTGTAATAAAAATGTGTATTAACCATAAATCAGTATTTAACTCATCGTCATTTTTATCATCATTTCAGCCGTAGGACGTCGACTGCTGAACATAGGTCTCCCTCTTTGACGCCCAATCATTACGGTTGGAAGCGACTTGCATCCACCCTGAACCTGCCTGCGGCCTTCACCAAATCGTCCATCCGTCTCGTTGGTAAACGTCCCACGCTGCGCTTGCCAGTCCGTGGTCTCCATTTGAGAACTTTTGGGCCTCAACGGTCATCTGTTCTGCGTGCTATATGGCCTGCCTATTGCCATTTCAACGAGCTAATCTGTTTAGCTATTTCGGTGACCCCGGTTCTTCTACGGATCTCCTCGTTCCTAATTCGATCCCGTAGAGAACTCTGAGCATAGAAGAGCTCCATAGCTCGTTGAGCGACTCTGAGCCTATTCATCAGGCTCATAGTGAAGTATCACGTTTCGGATCCATATGTCATCACTGGCAACACACACTGATTGATTAAAGACTATTAGAAGTAATTGACTATTCATAATGTATTATTCTCTAATAGCTTGCTTCACCTTCATTGTAAAAATTTTGGTGCACTACGGTTTATTGTCCCGTTTGACTATCAATGTGCTTTTCCATATTTTTCATTCAGTTTTCTAAGCAAAAAGAAAGCCTTTTCAAACTAGGCAAAAATAAATGGACATGCTCCTGCTAAAACGTGAATATTAAAAATTAGCCAACAAAATATAACGCTGGCAAAGCCCACGTCGAAAATCCGAGCAAACTTGGGCCTAAAAGTAATCCAGCATTAATTACACTGTGTGAAAAACTGGATCCTTTTCGTGCGGATTCGTTAAAAAACCTAGCCCTTTTGGATTTCGCTCGGCTTATGGGGTTAATTTGGCGAAGGCATATCCAAATCGGCTGCCTCGCAGATATATGGTTACATGAAGTGATTTAAAAAACCTCTTGCTATTTTCTTCTTCTTCTTCTTTTTTTAAAAATATGGCTTCTGTCCCACTTTAATGGTAGGACAATTTCGCCAGTGTCGAAGTAAGCTCTCTTGGGAGCGACGTTGTACGGTGATTGTAGTTTCTGCAACTTGATAGAAAAATTCCAGAAACCACGTGGAAACAACTTGCGCATTACAAAATGTCAGACACGAGAGCAATATAGAATTTTGTGATCACTGTTAATTAAGGTTAATCGCCGCATAAAACACTATCAAAATTAGACTTCAACTAGCCAAAGAAACAGAAATACCAAAATTAGATACTGTCTACATCCGCCATGTTCGAATGCTACAAATCGAATCCCTCTTGCTATTTTAAAAAGAACGAAAATACATGATACTTTTGGGATGCGTGTAGGTAGATGAGAAAATTAAACAATCTCATGGTTTTCTTAGGGTTTCGTAACACAAGTAGAAAAACCGGTGAAGAACATGATTCAACAGTCAGCATCAAAAGTACTAGGGGCGTTCAATAAAAAGTGAGAATGAGTATGTTATAAACAACTTTTACTAAATGTAATTTTATTTTTCGACATAGTCACCTTTTAGCATAATACACTTAGTATATCTTTTTTCTAAACTTAAAATTCCATTTTTAAAAAAGTTCTCATCTTGAGTACTTAAAAAATCTTGTACTGCAGCGACTATCGCGTCGTCGTCTTCAAATTTCTGGCCTTTCAGGTATTGTTTCAATCTCGGAAATAGGTAGAAATCACTGGGAGAGAGATCTGGTGAATACGGAGGATGCTTAAGGATATCGAACCCAGCATCACGAATTGCAGCCATTGCAACGGCGGACTTGTGTGCCGGGGCATTGTCCTGGTGGAACAGCACAACTTTCGAGAGTTTACCTCGCCGTTTTTCGCGGATCTCATTGCGCAATGTTGCTATTTGTTTGGCGTATAATGTGCCCGTAATAGTGGCTCCATGCTCGAGATACTCAATCATTAATACCCCTTTACCATCCCAAAAAACAGAGCCCATGACCTTACCGGCAGATGGGCTCATCTTGAATTTCTTCGGAGTTGGAGATGATGGCCTTTTCCATGTCATAGACTGCAGTTTCGTTTCTGGGTCTAATGATGGAGCCATGTTTCGTCCATTGTTATAAATCGCGCCAAAAAAAGTTCCCGGTCTTGCTGCATCAGGTTCAAAGCTTCTTGAAAAATCTCTAGTCTAGTTTGTTTTTGCGTGTCAGTAAGCATTCTTGGTACCCAACGCGCAGATACCTTTTTCATACCCAAGCGTTCATGTAAAATATTATGCACGCTCCCCGTTGAAATCTTTACATTTTCAGCAATAAAACGAACTGTGACACGACGATCCGCCAAAACTGAGTTTTCGACTTTTTTCACAATTTCTTCAGTTACTGCTGTAGTAGGGCGGCCGGAGCGGCGGTCGTCCATTGTCGATGTTCTTCCACGTCTAAATTCGGCGCACCAATGTGCGACTGTCGAATACGGAGGAGCATTAGACCCTAAAGTGTCCCGCAAATCCAAATTGACTTGGTCCATAGAAAAATTTTTCAAATACAAGTATTTGATAACGGCGCGCAGTTCAATTTTCTCCATTTTCGCTAACGTACTCAATAGCATTGCAAAGAAATTACCGTATATTTTTTTAAACAAAAGACAGTTAGTTTTTTTTTTCATAGCAATCAGCTAGATAGATTAGCTTTACCGGCCAGTATTTAATTTCGTAATATTAAAAGAGTTTGCATCTCATTCTCACTTTATATTGAACGCCCCTCGTAGTTGGTTACTTTTTGTACTTTGTCGTAATAACACGATTGTCAATCATGTATGACGTTTGCACCTAACTGTAAAGCGACAAGGTACAAAAATGACCAGCTACTTTTGATGCTGATTGTACATGGATACCGTTTGAACATCGGGATAAAAAGTATCCTATGTGTTTTTCCAGACGTCTGCAAATTAAATTTCATCCAAAATAATTCATATTATTATATTTGCATTTTTTTCATTATTTTTTTATTCAAATAGTCCAGCTGTTTTAGCGTGAAGAAATATCAAACACACAAAGTTCCCAAATCCGCACTGGGTCCACGTGGGAACTACAACCCAAGTCCTCTCATTCAGAGAGGAGCCTGTGCCCTGCAGTGGGACGTATAAGCTGGGATGATGATGATGAATATCCTATCCAACACTCACACGCACACACTCACAAACTTAACTTATAATATAACACTACCAGACAATACTAGAACTAGAAATTCTCGATCATTTCATTGTACTCTTAACTCAACTCAAAAGACACAACTCAAAAACTTCATTATAAATTTATGCTAGGTACTTATACAGCCACAACTCCAAAATGCCGTCGTGTCGCGTGCGAACGTAGGTGGCTGTCTTGCATGAAGTCGACTGACAATTTTTGAACAGATGCATGCGGCCACTTGTGAAAAAAAGTGTCTTAAGGTATCTGTTTGCTATGGCTCTCGAAATAAGGTCATAGATTAAGCTATCCTGAATACGAATCTGCAATAATCCGAAAAATTAAAAATTTTGAGATATTATTGGCCGGGAGCCCCTTTTCTCCCATAATCTTTTTTATCCGAATTTTGAAAGTCAGAAATCGATGTCCATAATATTCTTGCTCATAAATATCGATGGTCATATTTTTTTTAAAGCATATCGCTTAATAGTTCTAACTGCAATGATCCATAATCCTATTGATCATAACTTAAAAAGTCATAATATTGATATCAATAAAATTTAACGGAATATCGTTGATTATTCAGAAACATTGTAAGGCATATATCTTAAAGTAATAATTGTTTTCAGTCATAATTTTGCATTACCTAAAATGCACTAAGCATATACATCGAAATCTATAACATCTAAAGGATTATCTATAATTATTCAGAAACAGTGTAAGGCATATCGCTGCCAGCGAGCAAGCAAGACCTTTCAGGGCAGAAGCGACTCGGACAGGTTAGATTCAGAAGGCTAAGGCGGGAGCGAAGCGTAGCGTAGCTCCCGCCTTAGCCTTCGATGTTAGGTTTTTTTTTTATGACAGCACAGAAAAGGATTATTACGTTTAATATTATGAAATTTCATACAAACATGACACTTAATGTTATTACAAAGTAATATTATGCCTAAAAATAATTATGACCTGCGAAAGAAGACCATGCAATAATTATTATGAGTGACTTTATTACCTTTAACATTATGAAGAGTGATGCATTCATGACACTGAATGATATGACTTTACTTATTGTTCCTTATAATAATTATGACTTAAGAAAATCGTAACTCCAATTTATGTTGTTTAATATTATGACTTTCGATAATATGACGAAGAAAAATTATGACAGAAAACGTTATGGGCTTGAAAATTCGGAACAAAAATTTTATGGGAGTCATTATAGACCCATTATGGCCGTATAGCAGTCATGGGACGATTTTTTCGCGTTATCGCATCTTACTTCTAATCTAATCTAATCTTACTTAGGTATGTTATAAAAGCAAAAGTTTGTATGGATGGATGTCTGGATGTTTGTTAATCTTTCACGCTAAAACGGTTTCAATGATTCTGATGAAATTTGGCACACAGATAATTTATAACCTGGATTAACGTATAGGATACTTTTAATTCGCGGGATAGCGATAAATGAATTCTTTGCAGACGGAGTCGCGAGCAGCAGCTTTTTTATACACCGTGAAATTTTAGTGGTTGTTTTCCCGAAACGAGGTGATTTAGTATCGATTGTACAATCGATTTATAATTACTATTTTGACTAGAGTCAAAAATCCAATTGTGAAAAACGAAAGTCGAAAATGACCGCAAACCAATAGTAACGCTTCGTTGGTACAAGTAGCGTACGATCGTACGATAGGTTAGGTACCAACGAAGCGTTACTATTGGTTTGCGGTCATTTTCTACTTTCGTTTTTCACAATTGGATTTTTGACTCTAGTCAAAATAGTAATTACCTATAAATCGATTGTACAATCGATACTAAATCACCTCGCTTCGGGAAAAACAACCACTAAAATTTCGCGGTGTATATTAGTTGAAAATAGGATGAATAATACCTGAACCAAAGTCATAAATTTTACCACGTCATGTCAGACTATAGCATACTGAGGATTTCTGGCTAGAATTTATTGTCCTGGAGGCATAAATCTAGCCAGACATGCCTAGACGAAGGTCCCGGAGATTACCTTGCGTACATTTTTCTACCCACAAAGATATATCATACAGGTTTACCCTGTACAATACAGTATTTATCATGCTGTACGTATCTTATTTCAATGAGTTTAGAATTCATGTTACTTTATTTCGATACCACGATGCCGCGACGTGCCGAGGGATGCTGCGGTAAAATTCGTATGTAACCTGCTGTGCCATGCGTTGCCATGCCGTCAGTGAGCGCCGGCCCTAAGTGCTGTGTGGAATCGAATGTCCAAACCCATGATAATCCTAACCTCATCATCATCATCATCATCATCATCATCATCATCATCATCATCATCATCCCAGCCTAACGTCCCACTGCAGAGCCAGATTAATAGTTTGACTAAACGCATTTTTTTATGATAATAAATACAACAAATTTGCGATTTTTGGATTATTTCCTTTTCTTGTGCTGTAAGATCTTCCTGTATACCAAGACAGACAAACAGACACTCACACACTTAGCGGTCAAACTTATAACACCCCTCTTTTTGTGTCGGGGGTTAAAAATAGTAAATATAAAAAGTAATGTTTGTTTAAAGATATTCAATTTACCTGGTTCTCTTCTAGCACTGCCTAAATGTGATTATAACAGACTGAAGTGTACGATGTATGGGAAAGATTCGTCGCTAACTTCTAGACCAGTGATGGTGTAGGGGTAAGCAGGCAGCACGGAACGCTGAGGACCTGGGTTCGATTCCCAGCATTGGTCTTTTTTCTGGGGTTTTTTCTGTGCATCTATATTTCAGTTTGTATTTAGTTTGAAATATATGGTTTCACGGGATGACCGTAAAAGTAATAAAAAATGAAGTTGAAGAAAATAAAATAAATAGAAAAAGATACTTCATACTTAACTCTTCTAGCATTCCACATCCACGACTCGGAAAGGTAATGAATTCGCACCCCTCGTGAGTATACCAAAAGGGTCGCCCGATTCATTATTGTACTTTTTGTAGGCTCTGGTTTACCATATTTTTAGATTAGTCGACTTAATTTCGGTCTGGATTTTCATTGGAATATATTCGGAGTCCGTTTTTGTCACAAAAAGTCCGGTAAATGGAAATTAATGTTTGTTTTATTACAAGTTAAGTATGAAGTATCTTTTTCTATTTATTTTTTATTTTCTTCAACTTCATTTTTTTTTATTATTATTATTACTTTTACGGTCATCCCGTGAAACCATATATTTCAAAATAAATACAAACTGAAATATAGATGCACAGAAAAAACCCCTGAAAAAAAAAAAAAAAAAATGAAGTTGAAGAAAATAAAAAAATAAATAGAAAAAGATACTACTTAACTTGTAAAAGTTGGCCTAGTAGCGCCATCTCTTGGTCCAGGTGAGCGGGTAGCTCCGAAGGAGTGTTGAAGTCTCTCGGTAGAGGGCATTAACATAGATGCGCTTTATCACTGCCTAATGTGATTATAACAGACTGAAGTGTACGATGTATGGGAAAGATTCGTTGCTAACTTCTAGACCAGTGATGGTGTAGGGGTAAGCACGCAGCACGGAACGCTGAGGACCTGGGTTCGATTCCCAGCATTGGTCTTTTTTCTGTGCATCTATATTTCAGTTTGTATTTAGTTTGAAATATATGGTTTCACGGGATGACCGTAAAAGTAATAAAAAAAATGAAGTTGAAGAAAATAAAAAATAAATAGAAAAAGATACTTCATACTTAACTTGTAATTAATGTTTGTTTTATTATCTTGGACTAATATTTGCATGTCTGTTTTGGGAATTTTTGTGTACGCTCGTTATTGTAAAGAATTACGTTTATGGAAATAAGTACCTACAGATTCTTATTTTTGTTTATATTAGCTGTCAAATGTTGCTATTAGATAATCGGCTTCTATTTATCGGATAGACATGAATTTTGCACACGTTTAAACATGTTTTTTCTTTAAACTAAAACTTATTTAAGTATTTGCAACGTTTGTAAATTGATTGAAAATACACTGACGAGCAAAAATAAAGGGTCGGTTACAATAATGACGACAACTACAAAACCCGCTGTGATAGCTTTTTCGAGTAAAATGGGTTTAGTAAAGAGTTTTATTCGCAATTAAAATTTTTCTTGTTAAGAATAAAACTCTTTACCAAACTCATTTTACTCGAAGAAGCTATTACAGCGGGTTTTGTAGTTATCGTCATTTTTGTAACCGACCCTTTATTTTTGCTCGTCAGTGTAGATACGTACAGGACAGTCGCCGTCGCCGGCCGTAACTTATTAAAGGTCGACTCATATTATCTAAGCTACAGACACCGAGCGTGTCAGACGCGCGCCGTACCTATCACAAATAATCACGTTTGTTGTATGGGACCCCCTTGAATATTTATTTTATTCTGTTGTTTAGTAATTTTTGTTATAGCGGCAACAGAATTACATCATCTGTGTAAATTTTAACTGTCTAACTATCACAGTTCATGAGATACAGCCTGGTGACAGAGGACAGCCAAATAGACGGACGGATAGCGGAATAGGGTCCCTCTACCCTTTGGGAGCGAAGCCCTAAAAAAAGAATTATGGCAAACATTACATTCGTTACGAATTACGTTATGGATTGCGAACGGCATCCGCGGCTTGTTGTCTAACGTTTCTGACGCTTGCCTTCGCATTCACTATTTCTTTCTGACAAACGGTATAAGATGATGACAGAAAGAGATGGTGAAAGCGAAGGCAAGCGTCAGAAGCGTTAGACAATAGTACAGTCTCTGCAGTGCTATGTCTGTTATAAAAATCGAGACTAACGAGGTTTTAGCATTAGGTATAGGTACAGGGTGTAACATTTAGATCGGTCAGTATGAAAAAGTCTGCAAAACTATAAGAATGTTGAATTGAAAAAAAATGGTAGTCATTTCGAACACCTACTAAAATAAATGAAAGGATATATGAAAACAATGCATTTTATTAATTTTAGACATCATGTTTCGTGATTAGAAAGAGTGTTAGTTTTATTCTTCAAAACGTCCTGATTCGATTCCCGAGCTGAGTAAATGTTTTTTTTTAATGTATGAATGCAGTTTTTCTTGTTAGTAAAATCAGTGACATGGTTCCTAAGAACAGATCTTCGTATATACTGTTTTAAACTGTGTACTGTGTTTCGGTTTTTCGTCGGATCTTGTGAGTGTTGTGTCACAAAATAAAAAGATTTTATTTTGTGGTTGTGTGTCGGTGTGATAGGGTGCCGTTAAAAGATCTTGGTCAAGTGCGGGTAGTTCGAGATACGGGTGCTGATTCTAATCGGGACCAAGTGTGGGTAGTTCGAAAGACTCGTGCGGCTAAACGAACTTTACACCGTACACTTCAGTTAACTCGTGACCACGGTTGCTGCAATGTGGCCGAAACGTCGAGGTAAATAAATCAATATTTATTGCGTGATAAGAGTCCCGTTTAGATTAGTAATTAGATCTTCGTATGTCTTAATAGTTTCAGACTTTCCCATACTGACCGATCTAAATGTTACATCCTGTATTTTGACATTCTTTTAAAGTAGATACAAAACTCCAACTCGTACTTGAACGGGTTTTTCTTCTAAGTTATTCTCAGCATAGGTTGTTGTTGTCGTGACCCTGCCCCGCTTAAACTTGATCCTGATTTGCTCCAGGTTGTTTACTGTTCCGCAAACATTTACCGTCGGCAAATGGACTGGAATCAAAACATTTGCTGTACTACTCTAATATCTACTGAAGAGCGAGCGTCGAAAACAAGAAATAATACAAAACGAGCAACACAATAATAATGTTGGTTGAATTAAATCAGGATTGTAAGCTGGCATGTCTTTATACTTATGAAAGGTCTATCAAGATCCAACAGAATTGTTGTCATTTTATAAAGTTTTCGCATATGCTACATGCAGGTGGGTCACTTTCACTTTGGGAATTGACACTGTTAAGGTGATATTGCATGGTTTATATTTGCCATTCAATTAAGATGGCGAAATCAAATTGAATCATCTATTCTACTAATATTATAAAAGCATAAATTAGTAAGTATGTGTGTGTCCTTCACGATAAAACGGCTGGACGGATTGGAATGAAATTAGGTATGTAGATTCTATTTGGATGTCTAAAATAAAATAAGACATAAATTTTATATCCTAATATCCCAACGGGATTGGGATAATATTCCAAAATCTCAAACTCTGGGTTTAGAGACATGAAATTTGGTACAAGTGGTTTATGGTACAGGTACGATGTAATTTTTCCCATGGGAATTTTCGGGGGATTAACTAGCGGTATTTTTTGTGTAACTTTGCATGATTTTGTTAGTAAACTTTAAGTACTGCGGAATGGAATATCGAGACAAACCACTCTGGTTTAACGATGGTCTTATATTATTGTTATGTATTTTTGATTTATCTCTGTAATAAATAATAAAAAAAGCACTTTTTTAATATGGTTATTTTATGAGTACATTTGACATTTAAATTGATTAATTTAGTGGAATTATTTATTGAATCAGGCGTTACTTTGCGGAGGTCCATATTAATGAACTGAAAAAAATCTTTGCTCACCCGCGACCTTAACTTTGACCTTGCTTAGGTCGCGGGTGAGCAAAGTAATTGTTTCAGTAGAATTACTTGACTTTGTAGGTATTTATTTTTAATTATTCGTCCATCCAGTAGAACTTAACACGGGTAAACTTACAAATAAAAATGTGTATCCCCAGGTGTCCAATACATCCGCGACTGCCCCGCGGAACCCCGCATCCCCGTTTACATGGTGGTGGGCGGCGCGGCCGGCGGCGTCGGCATTTGCTGGCTGCTGTGGGCGCAGCTCGCCAGCAGATCCAGCAGCGGCAGCGCCAGCGTGCCCGAGAAGATACTCGCTTACACGCTCACCGTGTTCCTTATGGGATGGTAAGAGTTTCATTAACTTGAAGACATAGTCGTGGAATCAAAAGGTTTGCCACTTTTCAATCTTAACTTGTTGATATAGAGTCAAAAAGTGATAAAGCTTTTCATTCTGCGACTGTACGCTGTTGAAGAAAGATCTCACCGTTGCCACCAGCATCGGCAGCATCCACCGTTTGCTAGTAACCCTTGTTGTTGTCGGTCCACCTATGAGGTCTCTCAACGCAGTGTTCAAAGAGCAAGCATCGCCAGCTTAGTTAGATATTCAAAATCACCATCATCACGCACGTCATGGCCATCGATCTTCACTCACGTTAAAAAGGTTTGAGCTACACTACAATTCTAACGCGGGCACTGCGTGGGTTGGAAGCTCCTGCTAGATGCTGAGAGCGCAGCTCACCAGCCAGTGCCAGCGTGCCCGAGAAAATACTCGCTTACACGCTCATCGTGTTTCTTATGGGATGCTAAGAGTTTCATTAGCTAGAAAACGTTCACTGTTGAACATAAGTCTTTCACTCAGGGTGCTTTTCACCAGAGATATGCAGCGATGATGCTACGAGAAAGTGACAGCTACGTTACGAAACTATGTGACTTTTTCCACAAATGCTAAGCTATGTAAGCCGTTCGAGGAAGATGCGCTATGAAGATTTGCAGCCGTGAGATAGCTATGGAAAGAAGATGCACAGCAGTTTGAGCCCGCAACCACAGCACGTATCCAGAACACACATATTTTATATAAAAAAAAAACATAACCAGACCCCTGGTGGTCTGGTTTCTACCAGACCTATGCTATGTGGACGAATGTGATTGATGGATAACGCATCCAGAGCAACGTAGCGTGGCACATCTCAGCACGCTTAGACCGCCATGATGAACGACCGCTTGCAACTTGCATCCACCGTTTGCTTGTAACCTTAGTGACGTCGTCGGTCCACCTTGTGTGGCCTATTGACGCAGCACCCAAGGGTATGTATTACAATACCGAAGTACGAAAGACCGAATGTATTAAAATATCGAATGGGTCAAAAGACCGACACGATTTTTTCTGAAACCGTTAACTTTTAAAGATTGTTATAAAACAAACCTAACCTAACCTAATGGGTTCTGTATGACGCCGTTTTAATAAATTCTGAAAAGTTTACGGTTTCAGAAAAAAATCGTGTCGGTCTTTTGACCCATTCGATGTTTTAATACATTCGGTCTTTCGTACTTCGGTATTGTAATACATACCCGCACCCAAAGAGCCTTATATATCGTGATGACCGGTCATTGGCTAAGATGCTGCCGTTTTTAACTGACTAAAACAAAGGAGGTTCTCTGTTAGATCCGTACGTAAGTATTTATATTAGTGATCTTCTCAAAAACTACAGATCTGATTTGGATCTGAGTAACTGTATCAAAATTTACCATCATAATTGCAGCACAAGTAGAATACAGCATTTGCGGAATAACTAGGACTGCCACAATCTTGAAATAAGATTTAATATAGATTGTTTTCCCGGAAAATAATACAAATTGGGACAGATAATTCCTAATAGTATATCAATTTAATTTAATACCCAAAGGGCTAAAAAAAGAATCTAAAAAAGAAACTACGAGTACTCACAACATGAATGTTCAACTAATGCAAAGTCACCCACGGATCACCTTCATTCGGACGTTCAAAATTCCTTTTACAAAAGCAAAACAGCTAGAAATAACCTCGAGACTCTTTGCTAAGGCCACGTGGGATGTTCTTATCTAGTTTTGAGGGTTCTGTACCCAAGGGCACATCGCTCGTAGAGTTGATGGCCGATGGGGCCGAAGGGTAGAGTGGTGTCCGCGGACCGGAAGACGCAGTGTAGGTAGCCCTCCAACAAGATAGAGCGACGACCTGCTTAAGGTTGCAGGAACGCGTTGGATGCGGATGGCGTAGGACCGATCTGTTTGGTGAGCTTTGTGGGAGGGCCTATATTCAGCAATGGACGTCTTTCGGCTGTAACGATGACCCAAAGGGTGCCAATGGGAACCTATTTCTGAGACTCCGCTGTCTGTTCATCCGTCCGTCTGTCTGCCACAGGCTTTTATCTCTTGAACCGTAACATGGCTGCTAAAATAACAAATATTAAAAATTTAATAAACTTATTTTTCTCAGCGTATTTAACTCGATCTTTATAAATTTTTCCTGTATGCTTAGTATATGTTTTACTTCACCAAATACTTCTCGATCGCGTTTACGTAAAAAATCAATTACTATGGAAACATGGACAGCGTCTCCGCGCGCGCGCGTCCATGTTTCCATAGAATTGATTTTTTTACGTAAACGCGATCGAGAAGTATTTGGTGAAGTAAAACTTATACTAAGCATACGGAACTATTTTTGAAAACATTGTACGGAGGTACGGAAACCTTACTGTATTAGCCCGACTCGCGCTTGCCCGGTTTTTTTGACAAATTCATGTAAAATCAAATTCTAAGTACGGCTGACGTTTTCTTTGACATCGGAGCCCAAGAAATCCTATTACCTAGTAAAGGGTTTGCGCTGGTTTTTTACCTTGGAAAATAACAGAATAATGGGATATACGATAATCTCGTTTGGTATTCATATATAACTAACTCTTTTGTCGTAAATTTGTCTGTAAGTATGTGGGAATTAATGTTATTTTAACTGTTGCCTACGACTTTATCTGCTAAGATTTATCCGTATGTTAAATTTTCACAAATATTAAATACTAAAAGTTTCTAAAAACATGGAAGTGTTTGAAGTACTTATTAAGCATCATGGTATCCTATTATCTCGCCTCATTCGTTTTTCGTTTAATTCTTTTTTCGTCTCATTCTGTATTCGTCTTCGTCTGGTTCGCTATCCGTCACTATCTTTTTGGTCAAATTCTGCAACTTGTCTATCTCTTAATACGTCTTATTCGTTTTTCATCACGGTCTTCCTTGGACTCATTTGTCGTTCTTCCCTTTCGTTTTTTGTCTTATTTACTTAATCGCCAAAATTATTTCGATACGTTCGGTGCTGGTAAATAAATATTCGTAAGTAAATGAGACAAAAAGGGAAGAACGAACGAATGAATCCAAGGATGACCGTGACGAAAAACGAATAAGACTTATTAAGAGTTTATAGTTGGGTTTGTGTGATTCGTGTGTGTTCAAAGTGTGGAGGTGGAGGAACTGCTTGAACACGCATTTTTTACATAAACGTAGCTATCGTAAGGTCGCGGGTTTCAGTTTATTAATATATAACCAACGCAAAGTAACGCCTGATTCAATAAATTATAATTTGTAACAGTAAAAAACGAACTAAAACAATTACTTTGCTCACCCGCGACCTTACAATAGTTACGTTTATGCAAGAAATGTGCGTTCATGCAGTTCCTCCACCTCCACACTGTACGAACACACACAAATCACATAAACCCAACCATCACCACCACCAAGCTACACTGACGCGTTTCGAACTCAACCAGAGCTCATCTTCAGAGTTACCACAACCGTATGCTATGCTACCAAATGTTAAACTAACAAACCAAAACAAATGTTTTAACTTGTCACTGTAACTTCTCAAGTACCCACTTTATTTTTCTTATTCTCAAACTACCCCACAAAAATTAACTTTTATTGACATATTATAAAACTACCTTGAATTTTTTTTATTTATTTATAAGGCATATTTAATTAATTACTAACTGTTCAAATTCGACCCAAGCCGCAGTAAAGGAGAAGATACTAAATTTACCTGTTCATTAATAATAGACCCCATAGTGTTGTACCTAATTATTTCCATGCATTCCAGAGCATAATTAGGTACAACACTATGGGGTCTATTATTAATGAACAGGTAAATTTAGTATCTTCTCCTTTACTGCGGCTTGGGTCGAATTTGAACAGTTAGTAATTAATTAAATATGCCTTATAAATAAATAAACAAAAAAATTCAAGGTAGTTTTATAATATGTCAATAAAAGTTAATTTTTGTGGGGTAGTTTGAGAATAAGAAAAATAAAGTGGGTACTTGAGAAGTTACAGTGACAAGTTAAAACATTTGTTTTGGTTTGTTAGTTTAACATTTGGTAGCATAGCATACGGTTGTGGTAACTCTGAAGATGAGCTCTGGTTGAGTTCGAAACGCGTCAGTGTAGCTTGGTGGTGGTGATGGTTGGGTTTATGTGATTTGTGTGTGTTCGTACAGTGTGGAGGTGGAGGAACTGCATGAACGCAAATTTCTTGCATAAACGTAACTATTGTAAGGTCGCGGGTGAGCAAAGTAATTGTTTTAGTTCATTAATATGGACCTCCGCAAAGTAACGCCTGATTCAATAAATTAGTAAAAAACGAATTTTAGGACTTTTAGAAAATTCTAAAGGGTAAGAAAAAACGAGATTTAGGTATTTATTGAATTCAATGTGGTCCTAACTCCATAGCCATTCCATAGAGATGCAGTAAAAAGGGATTTTTGGAAATTCCCGCGTGATATTTATAGGTCGGGAGTTGACCATAATTTTTTTTGGCAAAATTTAGTACTTCGTTTTTATGGCACATATTATACTTTATAATTATGGCAAAATTATAACAATACTTACTAACCAACTATTTCCAATTCCACGAAAACCCCACGTTTGACGCTACTTTGGCCACAAATATAACTTCTGAATAACAATTACATGTTAATCAGAAGACAACACATAATCCAATTCAGAAACAATACCGGTATCAGCTGCCGATACCGGCATAAATTTGCCGGTATTAAGCACAGCTGCAACCGTATAATATCTCCTTAATTACTTCTCGAAGATTCTACTGGCAATGGAACAATTCGAGCAAGACTTAACAAGTATATACTAGTAGCCTAAGATCCCACTGTAAGATTCTGCACCTATCTTTTTATTCAACGAAATGTGACAAAACCTCGTTTTATAGAATTATTATGTTCATCATCATCATCATTTCAGCCGTAGGACGTCCACTGCTGGACATAGGCCTCCCTCATTGATGCCCAATCATTACGATTGGAAGCGATTTGCATCCACCCTGAACCTGCGGCCTTCACCAAATCGTCCGTCCATCTCGTTGGTGGACGTCCCACGCTGCGCTTGCCAGTCCGTGGTTTCCATTCTAGAACTTTTGGGCCCCAACGGCCATCTGTTTTGCGTGCTATATGGCCTGCCCATTGCCATTTCAACGAGCTAATCCGTTTTGCTATGTCGGAATTATAATGTTAATTGTGTTAATTGAATTACATTAAAGCATTTATGAGGGCTATGTCGTCCCGGCTGATCGACGCCTTAGGGGATCTAAGAGCTGGCACGTACTATCGCCCCAAGCGCCAGATAACCACCTTATAGGCCCAGTTTGCGTGCAGTGGCTAGACATAACAATCCATAGCAATAAACATCAACGGCTGCAAGCAAATTTGTTTTGAAAATGGGTATCTGGCGTCTGGGGCGATAGTACTTACCCCTTTGGATCGCCCTTGCGATCCAAAGGGGTAATGCCGCCAGCATCATGGGGACCCCTGCCGCAATGAAATATTTTAGACGGGGTTTAGTCGACCTAACATTAAGCTAAAATGCGATAGATATGTAGGTGCAGAGTTTTACGGCGGGATCCTGCCCTACATCTATAAAGGGATTATTAGTCCTGAATGTTTAACCATTAAGTTCAGTATTGAAGATTATTGTTTGTAGAACCTTTTAGTTTATCATCTACGGTTAAGTTGGGAAACCAGTTATGTTTATTGTTCGGACTGAGAACAGAGAAAACGTTTATTTAGTTTTAGCTGTTGTATGTAGTAGTAACGTAGGTAACAAATGTATAACCAAAATTATAAACTACAATGTTTAATTAAAAACTATAGAAATGATTTACGATAAATACAATAATAATTATCTTAAAACTAAAAACCTTAAGAAATACGATTAAAAAAAATGCAGTTAGTCAAATATCCTGCCCCGGATTGTACCAGGTGCAAAGGTGCCTAATACAAGAAGAAGAAGAAAGAAAGAAAGAACTTGTCATTATATATAAAAATCTCGTGTCACGGTGTTTGTCGAACTCCTCCGAAACGGCTTGACCGCTTTTTATGAAACTTCTTTCTCCATATTCGGTAGGTCTAAAACAGGTCGTACGCTATTTTTTATACCTACTCCCATTCTTCGCGGACGAAGTCGCGGGCAACAGTTAGTTGTTTATAATATTAGTAGCGTATTAAAATCATGTTGTATTATCTAATGTAATTTCAAACAATTCCAATCTGAATTGAAGCTCGATACCTTTGGGTTCAATTGGCGTAAAAGCCATTTTGGCCATAATGAGTTATATATACAGTTTTTCTCAGAATTTTGAGCTCTATCGATCTGTATAAACGGTTCATTGAAATTCGCAAATTTAGGGTTTATACGCCCTAGCTTTTTAACAAAAAATATCAACAGAAATGAGAACCGTATAATGTAACAGTCAAACAATTTTTTATTTTAAATTTGGTTAGTCGTAACTACCTTTTTGTTTTTTGTTAAATGACGTTAAATACAGTGCTGCAATTGAGGGTTTATACGCCATAGTATTTGTAAATGTATTATCGTTATTGCGTATAGTCGGCATGGCGTAAGTCCACTTTTAGTCAAGTGGATTGATGTATTAACCATCTTTTTAGCATCACGGCTTTTACGCTAATGAATTATGAAGAAGATCTCTAAAATGAATTAAAGTAAGTACTGTAAAAATGTGATTATTCAATTTGCTGTCCTTTACATCAATAATAAAAGACCAGAATGAATAGAGTTCGTAAATAGAATTTAAAAATTGTCTATGATTTGGTTACTTTAGTCCGCTTTCCGAGCGTTCACAACACAATTATTTTAAGTTTTGATTTAAAAATATGTTTATCTCTTTCTGTTACAATAAATAATAATAATAAATATAATCATTTAATCATATATAGTTGTACAAACAATGAAGGACATGAATGAAGTTATTGTTATTATAATCGGAAAGCACTTCTTAACATTCATACCATGCGATAAGAGTTTTTTACGAATCAAGTAAGCACCAGTCCTTTCCGCGAATTCCAACGCAAGGGAAATTAAAGGTAGCGACAGGACACCTGACTATTCCAAACAACTCCAAGCGAATATTGTTACGACGGATCCGATCTTTAATGATGGTTCAAGTTTCAAAGCTTTAGATCAGTTATAGCCAGTTATTGTAAAATGGAGTACTCAATTCAAGTTCTGTCTGGATTTTATTACTTTTAAAATTAAAATTGATTCTATTGAGATAGACAAAGTAGCAGGTGTACCTAGACGGATAAATTTAGAGGTAGGTAGGAGAGGTCGGTAGGTATGCAAGCACACTGACCCGTTTGAGCTCATTATGTCACTTATGATAAAAATAATGAACTCGTAGTCTTCGGTTATGAGAAACCTGGCGCCAGGGTCAGTCAGAGTACTCCAAGATAAAAATGGTCCTTTTCTGATTTTACTTAGCACAATTTCACGTTGTTATTGAAGATTGCGCTTGTTACGAGCATAGCCATTGGTCGATGCGTCATGCCATCATCAAACTGTTTAAGCTAATTGAAAAAACGTAAAAAACAAAACTGAACAGCTGGTGAATTTAAATTAATCAACCTCTACCCGTAGCGTCGCTCCAGTGGTATATAGTGAGTCATTTCCAAGGTCTAGGATCGGCAGCTTCCACTGAACGTAAGTGAAACTGTGTCATTAACTGTTTCGCACGCTAAACATTAGGTCTGATAGTTGAATTGATGTATCAGGGATTTAATAAATTTCCTTAAGAATTCAAAAACATTACAAAATTCTAGACGAAAGTGTTTTACCAGTGTGTATTGCCAGTGATGACATACAGAACTAAGAACGTAGCTTACAATGCGCCTCACAAGAAAGCTAAAAGTCACTTAAAGAGCGATGGAGTGAGCTACGCTCGGAGTTTCTCTGCGTGATCGGATTTGAAATGAGGAGGTCCGCAGGAAAAGCAAAGTTACTGAAATAGTTCAGGGAGTCCCCAGACTTAAGTGGCAGTGACAAGGGGCATTGCTTGTAGAACCGATGGCCGATCGGCAGTAGAGTTTTAGAGTGGCGACTGCAAACCGAAAGACGTGGTAGGAAAGGTTCCAACGAGATGGACCGACGTTCTGATAAAGTTAGTAGAAACCACTGGGATATGGGCAGCGCAGCACTGCAGGACCGAACGTACGGATTCTCGCGATTCACCATTTCTTTCTACCGTCACTTTAAGCTATGTGATAGAAAGAAGTGGTGGAAACGATTGTGATTTCGAGTGCATTATACCAGCTCCACACTTTCGCGAGGCGCCTCCTAGAGGCTCTCGGTACGAGTCTTTGCAAGTGGAGGCTGCAGGAGAGCTATCCATCCACACTCTTAATTTATTCAATTGCAGCGGGTGGGTGACGTAGCGACGTCACCCATTCACGCCCTTTGGCTCGCATCCGAAAACCGACACAAAGTGGAGCGAGAGTGAGGCGAGGCGAGGGAAGACGAGAGGTGACACGAGCGAACCGTCCTCATTCTCGTACTCGCGTTCCCTCGTCTAGCCTCGCGGGGAGTCTGGATTGGGCATTAAACAATAAGAACAAAGCTTTTGTTATACAAAATTTATGGGAGAATCGTGTTTTGATAGCTCATAAAAAATACGTCACTTGGTTGGCAGTGTCGCTATTTCTATTTAAGTTCTTTTCATGACCAGCTATTTTCTTTGCAGGTTTGGCTTCGGAAACCTCTGGACCCTGAATATCATGTGGCCAGACTTCGCCCCGACGTTGTTTGAGCCCAACAAGTGGTGCCATCCGACGTTGTACGTGTTTGCGCTGACGCAGCTTGGCGTGGTGTGGGGAATCTTGGCGTTGCTGGTGATGCTATTTATCAGTCTCGTTGTATGCCAGGTACATCATCTCCTCATAAATGTCGCATCGGTAGGCATAGACCTTTCAGAATGAGACGGTTTCGGTTCTAGTTCAAGAGGGATCAGTGCGGAACCTTCACACACACCATTGAATTGGTTCGCAGGTTTATCCAGGTTCCTAACAATCGAAGTTTTTCTTTCATATTATTTCAAATGTTATGTAAGTTCCCTTAGTATTTTTATTAATACTCAGTATTTTATTGATTACATAATACTTTGTATTTTTAAAGTTACTTTCGTAGTTTCTGCATCTTCTGCAAGTTTTACAGCAGAAGGAAGTCCGCATGTCTCATCATCATCATCATCCCAGCCTATATACGTCCCACTGCAGGGTACAAGCCTCCTCTCAGAATGAAAGGGCTTGAGCCGTAGTTCCTACGCGGGCCCAGTGCGGATTGGGAATTTCACACACACCATTGAATTTCTTCGCAGGTGTATGTATACAGGTTTCCTCACGATGTTTTCCTTTACCGTAAAGCTACAAATGTAATGTAATTGTGTAATGTGTAATGTTTGCGTGTCCGCAAGTCTATTTTGCTCTTATGGCCTAGTCAGAATTTACAAGTGGATTATCTGTGTTCCGTTCAAAGGAATTAATATCTATCTTTGTTAGGTGTTCGGCTGCGGCTGGCTCGGCCCGCCTCGGTACAAGTAGCAACGGCGCAGCGTCGTGCTAGAGCTCTGGCACCGCAACATAAACAACACCATGGACGTCGCCGGCGCGCTGCTGCCTTTCACCCACATAGCGCGCCCCGAACTCACCATCCACGTCCAAGAAGTCCTCACGCAAGCCGACAGAACTGAAGCCAAAATCATACCAAAAATCAATGAACCTAACGATGCTGCAGAAAGTGACAAAGTGAAAAGTCCTGTTAAAACTTGCAAAGATAGTGTAGTGAGAGTGAACGGCAAAAAGAGCCCGACCTGATGGTTGTTGGTCGTGCTACCGCCGCACGGCAAAAAGCATGTACATTTCGAAGCAACGGATCAGGTTTTCTACTTCTGATGTTGCTTCTTCTACTGCTTCGTGCGCGTTCGAATGCTTTTTGATTGCATTTTTTTTTGTGCTGCGTGGAATTGATTTGTTTCTAGGAAGCGTTTTGTTGTCATTTATGATACAACGAATATTTAATAGTATTAGCGATTGCGTTCCGTGTACATAGACGATTGTGTAATCAGCTGGTTATATACGCCCAGTAGAATGTAAAGTATTAATATGAAGATTATAAATTTTATTAAATATGTATACATATCTGAAAACGACTTGTAGTAGTCGTGTTATATTCATAAATTTTAAATATAATTTTGTATAGAGTATTTTGTGTGCACCAGTATTTGTATCCACACCTGTATTGATATTTTGGAATGTGTGTTTTACATAAATGTCGTCTGAATTATTGTTAATTGTGATTGGATTGCTGCTCGAGATACTATTATCTTTACTTTGATCTATCTGTGTCTATAGTCTACAAACAATAACATAGGTCTATCGTCTACAAACAGTACAAAACAACATCAACATCATTAATCACATTCGCTGTTTCTCACATCCAGCTAAATAAATTGCAAGTCGGCGCTGCGGCTGATCAGGCCCAAATCATCAAAAGCCGCAAGTATTCCTCTTTACTAAACCCTCTGTTCTACGCCTGTCTTAAACGCATTATGCCTATGTTCCTACTTAAACCTAAAACGCGTTTAGTATAAAACGCGTCATTCCTAATTATCACTATGCTTAAATCTCTGTTGTACTAAAACGTATTATGACTAAATCAGTTTGGGCTACGTCGTAATAAGACTTAAACGCAATAGGACCACAGCAGAGTCAAATGACGAATTAGGTACAGTACCTACATCGAAATGAAGTATAGGCAAAACGCGAAATAGGCATAATGGCGAATTAGGTAAGTACATTCCCGAAAAAGACATTATACTCAATAGATCAACAGCAAAATAGACGAATTAACAATATAGCCTAAATGCTACCAAAGAATGAAGTTTAGGCAAAACGCGACACAGGCATAATGAGTTTTAGGCAGGCGTCCCCCTTCAATCCAAAGAAAGGGGTTATGCCGGATTGAAGTTCATTTCACTATAATTTTAGTAAAGAGTAAAGTATCTCGAGACAAGTAATCGCGTAATCGCATAAATCTGCATGGAAACAGGCTTTAATAGAGATTTCTTGAATATGACTACATATTTTTGAAGAAAAAAATATATGTCATGTAAAAACTTTGATGTGCTTTTAGTATTTATTTTTTATTATTAAAAGAAACAGACAAACAATATATACTAAAAATATTAATATTAATGATAATAATGATGCTGAAACATTGCGCCTAGCGAATTGATATCACTTTAGATGAAAATCTTTCGCACACAATTTTCATACCAAAATAATCAACTTATTTACTGATCGTCTCAAAACAAAAGACCAATTTTCGGAGCAAAGCTTTTATAAAACGTGTACATATACTCGACGCTAACGCGTGAACCAAATTTTTCAGGGATTTTTCTTGCTTACTATGGGTGCTGCTTGTTTAATTTCCATACAAATATATAAATAGCCGCAGCAAAATGCTTGGAATAGTTTTTTTTTGGTGGCCAAATAATGAATAGATGTGACAAGCATTTATTTTTATTTTCATTGAAAATTGTTTCAGAAATTTCAATTCTTGACACTTTCAATTCAAGGGCAATATCTTTTCTGTTTCCTAAAATTTAATACTTCTTTTCTACGTCTTCTAATCACTGTCTCTGTTGTACTATCTAAGCAACACGAACAGTCGTTAGAGATATCATTTTGGTCTTATCTACCGATTTTTGGGCCACCAAAAGAAACTTTAAATTCTTTCTTAATTAGTTAATGACTGAGTTGAATCTGAGCCGGTAAAATAAACATCAACATGATATTATTAAAGATTTCATGGATCATTTTCAGCAGTTCCTTCTTCAAGGTCCTTTAATTAAATAATTGCTATTTTCGCCTTTTTCTAGAACTAAAATGAACTATTATTGTAAAGAGACAAAGCAAAAAAGAATAGCTGTGATTCTTTCATAATTTTTATATAGAGCGAAAGCAAACGAAATACTTCAATTACAGTTTTTAATGTATTTGATGATTCTTGATTAATTACAATAGACTTTTTACTTGCATAATTCGGTCTAGATCTCGTAGAATATAGATAAATACTAACTTATTTCTGTCTTTTAGGTACATATTTTTTAATTTACTATGGCCTGCTTGTAGTAGTTAAGTAAGTTCTAATATGATTTTTGTTGAAAAAAAAGACTGTATGTCAAGTTCTTTGCGGCGCTTTATTCCAGGCAAGGGCCTTTCTGAAAGTGCTGCTGGTATAAAAAATGTATTCACTTCTAACTGAAAATCTAAAAAAATAATATTTTGATTAAGGTACTTAATATTACAAAAATAATGTTCACGCGCTTTACATCAAATTTTCATTGCATTATGTCGCGTGGACTTGACACATAAAAAATATTTTTATCTCTTGGGAATCGTAAAAGAACCAAAATCAAAACGTTTATTCTGCAATCATTGCTAAGAAGAATGCGCCGCAAGAAATTTGACCGAAAGTGATCTTTTCAAACGAAAATAAAATGAATAATTTCAAACAAGTAGTGTAGTTTCTTGGTTTAAAGTACGGCGCAGTGACTCAGTCATTACCTGATGAGATGAATAAGTTTATAAAACATCCACAATATATTAATATTCTGGTGGTTTAGTCATAGGATTAGTTACATTTTGTTATTCTAGACTTTTATAAAAAACTGGATTCGGGAACATAGATATTCCTATAAGTAGTATTTTTATAGAGACTATTTAATGTGTAACTCTGTAGACTACTAAGAGAGACTTGTATTAATATTAATATGTATTAGAGAAGGCCGTAAAAGGCTTAGCTGCATATCTATAAATTCATATCCTTACTGATTTTTAGATAATGTATTATGTACCCATTGATAATCTATTTAAATATTATCGACTTCAAAAGTAACAATAAGTAGTACTGTAATTAATAAAAAATAAAAAGCAACTTTTCCATAATTTTAATATCAAAAGTAAATTCCCTTTATGAAGCTAACAAAAGAGCTGATAACGTTGAAAAGGCTGATGCAATTTTGATAAAACAAAAGAAACTGCATCTAGTCCGGTTCATCCATTTAAAAGCTACGGTGCCACAGACAGTCACATACACACACATACCACTAGCTAGACACTGTATTTTAATGTAAAAAAATATTTTGGTCAATAAACGATTATATGTGTGGAATGTCAATATGACAAAATAGTTCACCCTGGTACCTGATTCAATTTCCTTGTCTGTGCATGATTACTAAATTAAAGGAACACGGGTCATTCACGTGTTAGTTTAGTAATCGAAGTGTGCTCGACTCGACATCTACAACAAAATTGTCAGTAAATATGATATTAGACATTGTCGTCTGGCCGAGGCTAGGAAACGTATTCTTGGCGTCTTGTTAACCTGGAACTACGACGAGTCTGAGAGTATTCTGAGCATCAAAGGATGAAGTAGTTTATTGGCGTCACTGTCGGTCCTCTTGGCCCACGAGCTGCACCCAGCGTCCGCGCCTCTTGGTTCATGCTGTGTGCTGACACACGCACATATACATACACACACACACACACACACACACACACACACACACACACACACACACACACACACACACACACACACACGCACACACACGCACACACACACACACACACACACACGCGTCGCACGCACAAACTCACACCTGTAGCTTTCTGTTTATCTTTAAAAAATGTATTTTTTTAGTTTGTTTAATGTTTAAATTTCACCTTCTTTTTTTGTCAATATTTTGTAATTAAGATTCAGACCGCACCACTATGTGTAATTATTATTATGGTCTTTTGGCTGCCACGATACAGGCCTAGCCTAGTGTGGAGTCATTGGTATTTCTTTTTGTATGTATTGTTCTCATATGGTTAATAAAAATTTACTTTACTTTTACTTTACTTTACATGTTTCGAACCAATCCGTGGTTCCTTTTCAAGGTTGGTTTGAACGCAAAGCCAATCGGAAACCAACTCTAAAAGAACCACTGGACTACAACGGCCTTTACTAAACAGCGTAAGATTTAAAATTTGTCTCTCCTATTCATATAAAATTAGCGACTCCGTCAGCAAACTTAAAATTTATTTAAATGAGCCGAGAGTCCATCCAGGATTCCCACACGCTAATGTAGAATTGACTTAAAAAATATTGCTTATAGCCCCCTGAAAAGACGCAAACAAAAAATGTCGTATGACCCAAATACATCACTAAATCGACAGTGGAAAGGTAAAATCGCTAAAGCGCCATATATGATACTAGCTGTTGCCCGCGACTCCGTCTGCGAAGGATAGGCGTATAGAAAAATAGCTTACGACCTATTCTCAGACCTATCAAATATAGACAAAAATTTATAAAAATCGGTCAAGCCGTTTCGGAGGAGCTCGATAACAAACACCGTGATACGAGATTTTTATATATTAGATGAAGATATGGCGCTTTAGCGTTTTTACCCTAGTGATAAGACTTAAAATCATTACAGCGCCATATTTTATAAGGCGATTTTACCTTTCCACTGCCGAAATAATGCGATAGTAAAATATAGATCACCAGCTTTTATGGAGATTTTTATTGTTTGACCAAAAACGTGTCCGTTTTTATACCCATTAGGATGTCCGTCGCTTTCTTCATATCGCATTATAAACCCCTCAATTCCTATCAAATAACCGTCTTTCACTGTTATATTTTATTTCAACGTCGGATTCCATTTGTTAGAATCACTTTGACATACCCTTATCTGCCCTTTGTTCTCTTTCAAACGACTTATTTTTAAAGTTATTTCAGTGTCGCCTACAACTTGGAGCTATTTCAATAATGGAAATTTATAATTTATCAATTTGTACGGGTAGATGAACTTCGCTTCTATAGTGGAAACAAAAACACAAAAAGAACAGGAAATTGTTTCTGTGCTTTCTTTTTGTCGAATCAAAAACGGGATATTATTCAAAAAGTTCGTGAGGCTGTATAATATTAGTAGCTATGGTGTTTAATTTTGATTTATTTTCTTTAGTCGAGGACGTTCACTCCTGGTCATAAGAGCCTTATCACACTGGGGTATTACGGACGATTTAAAAGCAATGCGCACGCATAGCGAGTTCACTGCGAGAGTGAACGATTTCGCCGCAAATGCGCAAATGCAAATGCTTCGCTCCTATCGGGATGGGACGCCATGGTGTACACTCTCTTACGTCATCATCATTTCAGCCTGAAGACGTCCACTGCTGAACAAAATTGAACATAGGCCTCCCCAAGGCTCGTCAAACAGATTGGTCCCGCGCCATCCGCATCCAACGCCATCCCGCAACCTTAACCAGGTCGTCACTCCATCTTGTTGGAGGCCTACCTACACTGCGTCTTCCGGTCTGTGGACACCACTAGAGAGCCTTTTTGCCCCATTGGCAGTCAATTCTACGAGCGATGTGCCCTGCCCACTACCAATTGAGTCTGGCGATTCTTTGAGGTATGTCGCCAGCTTGTTAAGCCAAGGATGCATTCTAGGTCCACCTCTTTAACCTACGTACATAATCACTCACCCATTTCGTAGTGTTGCGCACTCCCTTTGCTGAACGATCCTGCCCTATTGTGGTTCAGAACTGCTACGTAAGTCTTGCTCGGGTCGCGGCGGAGGAAGTTCTTGGGAGAGTTCTCGGGCTTGTACTTGAATATCGTCAGCTAATATCTATTCTAATAACTATAGTTTTTGTATATCATGGTATCTCAGCCCCATAGGCGAGACGAACTCGTTTTGTGCTCGTGGCAAACTAGCCGCGTGTAAGCTTTGCTTTTAAATCGTTAGCAAATCGCCAGTGTGATCATCATCATCATCATTTCAGCCGAAAGACGTCCACTGCTGGACATTGGCCTCCCCCAAGGCTCGCCAAACAGATCGGTCCCGTGCCATCCGCATCCAACGCGATCCCGCAACCTTAACCAGGTCACGCTCCATCTGGTTGGAGACCAGTGTAATAAACCTGTATAAAAAATCCCTCCCAACCAAGCCCAGCACATGCTGAGACTGGGGACCCATTTTGTCACTACTTTAATTTGAAATGTTTATAGTTTTTATCAATGTCTAGTATTTAAGTTATGGCAATAAAGTTTTTGTTATTATTATTATTATTATGTTGGTACGGATTTCCGATCACGGGCCCATGGGGACCCGGTCATTTATTATTATTATTATTATTATTAACTAACAGACGAAGTATAAGTCTGAGAACTCTCCGAGCTATGTCAGTATATTTAGTTCTCCAGGTGTAGAAATGAAATGAAATTAGTTTTTTTACGTCTCAGCTACAATTTATTAAAAAATCGTGTTCGATCCTCAGTTTTTCTAAAATGTCGCCACTTTTGTTCGTTATTACAATGAAAAGCGTTTTGCCTCTCGAGCATTAGAGCCGTATAAAATACGTCATCACTTCTAATTATCATTAATTACGAATAGAAGATAATTAATCAGTGTCAAGATATCAGGAATAAGGCGGAGTTGATTCATATTCATGACAAAATTAGGAAGACGGCTTTAAATTCGTTTTAACAAATCCCAAAGAATTATAATACTTCTCACTCTTTTGCATAAATCAAATGTTGTTTTTGAAAATTCGTGAAAATTATTTGAACTCCCGATTCCATCATCCCAGCCTCCGTACGTCCCATTGCAAGGACAGGCCTCCTCTTAGAATGAGAGGTTTTGAGCATAATCTCGTCCTATATAATTATGTCTCAGAATGGGAGGGCTTGGACCGTAATTTAACGCGGGCTCAATGCGACGCTCCATCTTGTTGGAGGTCTACCACTCGAGAACATTTTTGCCCCATCGGCCATCAGTTCTTCGAGCGATGTACGTGCCCTGCCCATTGCCACTTGAGTCTGGCGATTCTTTGAGCTATGTCGGTGACTAGTTTTAGGTGTTTGTATGGGTAACTACTAAGTATTAAATGGTCTAATTTTTTGGTCTCCATCTACTGAACATCATGTAGTGAAATTCGAGTGTTTTTAGTTAGAAAAAACGGAAGATTTTGTTTAAAAATTTTGATGTTTTAATACTTTGAGTATGTGATTCAATTTCAACAAAATAGGCATGGATACTATTGATGTCAACAAACAATCAATACTATTGATAGTTTGTAAAATTCAAGCACTTAGATATTGTCGATAGTATTTATAGTATTGGTTATAAATAGCAATAATATTGTATTGTAATTACTATTGATAGTATCAAAATTAGCGATAGTATCGATAGGCCCCTCGATCCTTTATATTTACTCCTGCTTTTATGACTATTTTTCAAGGTCTCCTATTTATACTTATTCAAAACTACTCAAAAACCGTTCTCCCCCAACGGTTATCTGTTCTTCGAGCGATGTGGCCCAATATGAATTTAATACTTAATACACAGTATAATTTAGAATCATAGCGTGTAGTGGACTTAGTTAATATGAATCACTAGTTAGCAAGATATCATATTTATTTCATAGAGTATTACTAAAGAAACATTATGATAAAGCATATTATGTAAAAATATAACGATGTCATTATTGTGATGGGGAAAATAAATAAATGTCTTTTTTAAACTTTTTTTTATTGATCATCCATAATTGTTTCCCGCCTGTCATGTTCCAGTTGTGGTAAGAAACCCTAAAAATGATAAGGAATAATAAGGAAGGATAATCTATACATTTCATACTAAATACAAACTTAAACATGGATGCACAGAAAAACCCAGAAAAAAGACCAGCGCTGGGAATTGAACCCAGCGTTCACCCCAGAACTCAGCATTCCGTGCTGCGTGCTAAACCCCTACACCACCACTGGTCAGGAGTTTAGACACAAATTTTTCCTATGCATCGCACAACTCAGCTTGCTTAATCACTTTTGCAGCGATACTAGCGACATCTATGTTATGATCTCATCGAGAGACGTCAACACTCCTTCGGAACTAACCGCTCACCCGGACCAAGAGATGTCGCCCTTAAGCAATCTAATCAAGATTGGTTTAATGGAGTCTTTTTGTATTTTTTATTTTTCAACACCAAATTTGGGTTTGAAGGATAACTATCGTTAAATTAACTAATCTTATTGCTAGATAAGTTTTTAAATCGCACAATCGACAGCTATACCAGATACAACTAAGGGTCCACGGAAAGAACATGGTGTCGTCACCTTTTTTGAAAATTGCAATTTTGAACTCAAAATGTAGAGCTCGCAAAGAACCATGACTTACAGTTGAATTAAATATGGATATTTCTGAAAACAATATATATTTTTCCACTTTTAAAGAAATGGTTATCATAGTAATTGTTCGTGATGACTAACTTTCACTTCTTCTTCTTCTTCTTTTTTTTTTCTTTTATTTTTTTTACAGTGTGTGCTGCCAGTGATGACTTATGGCACTACTGAGACGTGGCCTCATAAGGAAGCTCAAAGTCACTCAGAGGGCAATGGAGAGGGCTATGCTTGGAGTTTCTCTGCGGGATCGCATTAGTAATGATGAAATCCGCGCAAGAACTAAAGTCATCGACACAGCTCGAAGAATTGCCAGACTCAAGTAGCAGTGGGCAGGGCACATCGCTCGTAGAACTGATGGCCGATGGGGTAAAAATGCCTCCAACAAGATGGAGCGACGACCTGGTTAAGGTTGCGGGATCGCGTTGGATGCGAATGGCACGGGACCGATCTGTTTGGCGAGCCTTGGGGGAGGCCTATGTTCAGCAGTGGACGTCTTTCGGCTGAAATGATGATAATGATGATGATGAACTTTCAAACCGCTTTAACTCAAAAAGTTGCTTGGGTGACTATAAAATGTTTTTTCCGTGGACCCTTCAGGTTTTGCCACACTGAATGCGTTCTGCGGTCGCGGTCAGGTCAAATTGGACGCATACCGCATTATGTATGAACAACATTGGCGATCTCTATTATATTGCGCGTATTTACAAAATATATAGAGACCAACAATGTTGTTCAACGTGAACCGCAATAGAGAATTTAATATTATAATTTTTTTAAGTTAACAAAAAATGAAAATCATCAAAAATGTTCTTACAAAATTTTTTTCAATCTAATGTTGAGTTATGGCTATTTTTTTTATTGGAAACAGTGACATAACAGATTCCATAAATCCGCAGCGCAGGCTTCGTCCAGCAAACATATTGTTATCCGCAACAAGCTTCGTCATAACAACAGATTGGAATCCGCAACAGGCTTCGAATTTAATTAGAATTCGTATTTGACACTTCGCAAAACGACTGATATTACAAAGACCGAAGAGTGCAGCTTCCTAGCCCAACATTCGGACGTTTTCAACATTGTTTTGCAGCGAGGAAATGCTGCCAGCATCTTTGACTCCATGCCGTAAGAGGAAATTTTCTAATATTTTTCTACTTTTAGTTTAGTCATTAGTTACTTTTACTTAAATTAAAATAAAAAAGTAAAATAAAAAAATAAAAAAATATTATGGGACAATCTTACACAAATCGACCTAGCCTCAAACTAAGCAAAGCTTGTACTATGGGTACTAGACGACGATAAACATACTTATATAGATAAATAAATACTTAAATACATAGAAAACATCCATAACGCAGGAACAAATATATTCGTGTTCATCACACAAATAAATGCCCTTACCGGGATTCGAACCCAGGACTTCTTGCTTTCGTAGGCAGGGTCACTACCAACTAGGCTAAAGCGGTCGTTATAATTTTAATTATAGTTTTAATTTTCTTTTAGTTGTTATGAAATCTATACTAATATATAAAGCTGAAGAGTTTGTTTGTTTGTTTGTTTGTTTGTTCGAACGCGCTAATCTCAGGAACTACTGCTCCGATTTGAAAAATTCTTTCAGTGTTAGATAGCCCATTTATCGAGGAAGGCTATAGGCTATAATATCATCACGCTAACTCCGATAGGAGCGAAGCGGAGCGGAAGAATGTTTCAAAATCGGGGGTTTTTCAAGTAAAACTTCTATAGGCGCTAATCTCAGGAACTACTGCTCCGATTTGAAAAATTCTTTCAGTGTTGGATAGCCCATTTATCGAGGAAGGCTATAGGCTATTATATCGTCACGCTAACACCAATAGGAGCGGAGCGGAGCGGAAGAATGTTTCAAAATCGGGGGTTTTGAAGTAAAACTTCTATATAGGCGCTAATCTCAGGAACTACTACTCCGATTTGAGAAATTCTTTCAGTGTTAACACCAGGGGGGGGGTTGAGGGGGTAAGGAGCGCGGGGGGGGGTTAAGGGGGATTAATATTTCATTGATTTTGCCGTAGGATGCATCGTTTTCAAGATATTTGACAAAAACACCAAGGTGGGGGGGGGGGGGTGCGGGGGCTTCGGAGGGGGGATTCAAATTTCATTGATTTGCACCGTTATCGTGATATTTGACAAAAACACCAAGGGGATGGGGGGGGTTGAGGAGGGGGGTGCGGGGGATGGTGCGGGGTGCGGGGGAGGGTGCGGGGTGCGGGGGAGAGGGTGTGGGGCTATTAAAGGGGGGATGAAAATTTCATTGATTTTGCCGTAGGATGCACCGTTTTCAAGATATTTGACAAAAACACCAACGGGGTGGGGGGTGGGGGGATTGAGAGGGGGGTGCGGGGGAGGGCGCGGGGAAGAGCGTGTGGGGGTACTAAAGGGGGGATGAAAATTTCATTGATTTTGCCGTAGGATGCACCGTTTTCAAGTTATTTGACAAAAAAAACTTGAAGTAAAACTTCTATAGGGCACGCTTGACTTGGGATGGGACGAACGCGGGTGCGCGGGGGGTGCTGTGTGGGAGGGCGTGCAGTGGGTGCGGAGGGGTGCGGGGGGGGGGTCGGGGTTGCTGTGCGGGGGGAGTGCGGGAGGGAGCTGGTTGGAGGGTGCGGGGGGGTTGCGGGGGGGGGTAATTTTTTTATTATCGAGGAACTAAGGAGAGCCATAATTGACGAAAAAGCAAATTGGATAAAAAAAATAAGCTGCCCAAATTACTAATTCCACGCGGACGGAGTCGCGGGCAAAAGCTAGTTTAATTAATAATTAGGTATAGGTAACTGAACATAATAGTAATTAGGTACTTTATTTTTATTATTAGCAACTTATATATGTATACGTACGAACACTACATGACTTATACTACGAGTATTTCAACCTTACTTAATTACAAAGGTGAATCTTATTAAGACATCAAACTCTTAGTTTACATTACGATTTATGCTTTAATTCGCAAACACGACGTTTGGTAAAGATAAACCAAATTAATGCGAACTTCGCGTCAAGGGAGCGGGTCGAATTATTGTGATGAAGTTCAGCCATCTTGTTTGTGTTCGTAGTGTTGGCAGTACTGTTTACGCTTCAGTTTATGTCAACATTGATATAACTTGGAAATTATTTGATGTTTTTTTGGATTACGTAGCATATAAAATAAATAGTATAAAGAGAAAATATAATTAAGAACGAAAGTCGAGTTATTTTTATACGAGACACGTGAGTGGGGTCGGTGCTTTCATTGTCTAAGACATTCGGCATCACGGTGGATTTCACCAATTAAGTATTTTTCTGTACCACGGTTTAGAATGACGGAAGAAACAGAGTAACAGGTAGGTAGTTTTGGTACAAATGCCAATATAAATAAAATGTTATCACTTAAGCTCTGAAAGTAGGTTGCATGTATCTTGAAATCCGTGTTGTAAATTCGATTTACATCTTTAGGGATGTAAGTAAATTTAAAAATCGAATGGTGCTCCTTTGTATTCACGTACTGGTAAACAAGGAGATTTTAATGCGTAATACTTACCTCCATGCTGGCATATTGCTGCTGGCCAGTGCTGGCTGAATGTGCCAAAGCCAAAAAGCGCGAGGCTATTAAAAAAAAAACAAAAGACGGTTTGGCGCGATAAATTTTCCTCCGCTCTGTTTCAAATTGCGTATACATTTCTTAACATAACGGTTTTTCTTTATTTCCTCGCATTTGTGATGAAAAGTAGTGTGTTCAACTCGAGTGTAAATGATCAATTACACCCGCGAACTATAAGCGCCCTCGCTCGCTTTGCTCGCTCGTGCGCCTAAATATCTTGGGTGTAATTGATCTCTTACTACCCTTGTTTATCAATCTACTATTAGATGTAACATTGCCAATAACCCTCCTTCGACTGTCTGGTGAAAAGTACAAAATTTTTGTGCCCTCAAGTCATTTTGCCTGATTATTTTAGGGGCAGAATATGTTTTGGCCAACGTGGTCTTTGAGACAGAATGTTTCGCTCAGTACCGAATCGTCTATGCAGCAAAATGTCTAGTAACGAAAATTAACCAAGAAACTAAATGTCAGACCTCCTATTAGCCTTTTGTCTCATTAGCACAACATCCATAACGCAGAACATCAAAATAGCAATTATACCGTGTATGTGAAGTTCCCAATCCGCACTACGGTCCGAGCCCTCTCATTCTGAGTGCCCTGCAGTGGGATGATGATGATGATGATATTGTACTGATGTCACGTTTTCGTAAAAGGGTGAATCAACTTGTTTGTGTTGTTTAACCCCACTGAAAGATATAAATACCTACTTCTCTAGACAGAACAGTTAATTTACCACATATTTACCTACTTACCAGCACTTCCTAGAGGTTCATAACGTACGATATTGCTAATATCGGAGCTCATATTATGTTTCCATTTGCTCGAGAATATTCCTTTATTTGTATTCCGTCTGTGTATTTTTGGATACGCCTTGGGTTATTTTTAATTTCGAGCATTTGAAAGTTTTGCTGGTAAATGGAAATTGAGCTGTGATAGTTTTAAACGGGTCTAAAATTATTTTTCTCAAACATGCTATGAAATGTTGACGTTATGTTCCTTATAATACGCCACGAGAGTCACGTTGCAGGTGCGGCTAGACGAGAGGTCAATAATGAATTTTCATACAACATTGCTGGCCTTGGCCAGCAAAGTGATTGTCTATTGTTTCATGTGACACAGCACCATGAAGTTTATAGGTCTATGGCATCATAGCATTTAGCCATTAAAAAAAACTAAGCATTATTTGCGTTTTGGTTCATTATGGCAGCATGTCTGCCACTACGCTTATTTAAGGTAAGGCAAGATGATGATGATTATGGTGATGGTGATGATGATGGTGATGGTTGTGATGGTGATGATGATGGTGGTGATGGTGGGTGATGGTGATGATGATGGTGATGAGATGATGATGTGATGATGATGATGATGGTGATGGTGATGATGATGATGATGATGATGGTGGTGATGATGATGGTGAAGGTGGGTGATGGTAACGATGATGGTGATGATGATGATGATGATGGTGGTGGTGATGGTGATGATGACGACGACGACGACGACGACGATGATGATGATGTTGGTGATGATGATAATGATGGTGATGGTGGTGATGGTGGGTGATGATGATGATGTTGATGATGGTGATGATGACGACGACGACGAAGACGATGACGATGATGGTGATGATGATGATGATGTTGATGATGATGATGATGATGATGATGATGATGTTGTTGGTGATGGTGATGGTGGGTGATGATGATGATGATGATGATGCTGGTGATGGTGATGATGATGGTGATGGTGGGTGATGATGATGATGTTGGTAATGATGGTGATGGTGATGATGGTGATGATGATGATGCATGTTTGAGAAAAACTCTATACAAGCCTTGGCCACGAACAGGGATTGCCGGCCTCGTATCTCTAGATGGCCTCGTTAACACTCGGCCATCTATTACTACTCGGCCGGCAATCCCCTATTTCGCGGCCGCTGCAGTAATGTACTATTGTTTTCGTGTCCGATGATGTGATTTTGTTTATGATTAGAGAAGTTTGATTTATTTATACTGTTTTAAACTTTCGCGATTTTCTCTCATAATTAATAACACTTGAGACTTACTCTTACTCGCTTCTTAATACCACCGGTGTTATTTTTTACCTGTGGTGAAGTGGTAAACTGTCACTGGTGTTAAAGTCATCACGTCAAAACAACGGCGCTATGGAAGTGATATTATTATATTCCTTTCACTGTAGCATGGTTGCAGTTATAAATTTATAGTTTTATCGATCCGAGTTTCAAAGCTTTGACTTCTCTAGTCTGTGGTTTAGACACCTGCCACCCGCACCATGCTACAGTGAAAATAATATAGATGTGGGTCCAAATCAAACTCCATAGTATAATCTACTCGTAAATTATGAAGAATCACTAGGTACATAGTATAAAACAAAGTCGCTTCCCGCTGTTTGTCCCTTTGTATGCTTAGATCTTTAAAACTACGCGACGGATTTTGATACGGTTTTTTTTAATAGATAGAGTGATTGAAGAAGGTTTATATGTATAATACATGCATAATTGCACCCGTGCGAAGCGTGCGGTCGCTAGTTCTAAATAATTCTATTCACGTCATAGTTTTCAAATTCAAATGAAGATCATTGCTTATTAAATTTGATATGTATATTACATTAAAACTAGCTGTTGCCAGCGACTCCGTTTGTGGATATTAAGCATATGAAAAATAGCCTACAACCCATTCTCAGACTTATTAAAAAAAAAAAGTTAAGTTAGGTAAGTGTTAGTTAAGTTAGTTGTTTTTTTTTTTAATCTTAGTTTCGGTGAGCAGACGTAACTGCTAATAAAAATAAATAATATATGTAAGAACCATTGCCAAGAAACCCGCTTTTTATTAAAAAAAACCGCATTTAAATCGGTCCGCCCATTTAAGAGTTATGATGCCACAGACAGACACACACACACACACACACACACACATAGCGGTCAAACTTATAAAACCCCTCTTTTTGTGTCGGGGGTTAAAAATCAACAGTCCCAATTAACTGTTGGCTGTAGCAACTAATGGCGGGTGTTTTTCTGTAATTTTCTTTCTTATAGTGAAAATAAACGGATCACTCACGTCTTAAAACGAGTTTAACTCGACATGTTTCGGGCTAATCCGTAGCCCTTCCTCTCAGAGTCGCACGTCACGGCGGCTGCCAAACGTGCACTGATTTTCTTTCTTATTTGTTTCTGAATCTAGCAGCAAAATATCTCAATTCTGTGCTTCTACACTTGTGAGATATGTTCGCGCGACGTGCCTCGCGTGCGTAGGGCGTCCATAAATCCCGTGTCAAAAGTACGGACACGGCTGCAGGAACGTGTGGAAGACACGCGTCACGTGTCCATCCATTCGAGGGTGACGGGTACGAAAAAATGCGAGGCGCGAAATGAAATATGGTTCGAATTAGAAATGTTTTTGATTTCTCACTACACTATCATGTCATGACTGTCTTTTTGGAAAGTTTTGTTTATTATACCATTCAAATTTCGTGGTGTGTCATTTGTAAAAAGACATAATTGATTGTTTGCAATCCGATGGGCATAGTGTAAAAGTACAAGTTTTTTTTAAAGTCACGGACATAGCTCGAAGAATCGCCAGACTTACCGAAAGGTTCTCAAGTGGCGTCGTGGGAAGATATAATATAATATAATATGGGTTATATTAACTAGAAAGCGAGTTCCGCTTGTAATATAAGTTGTACTTTGTTATGCAACAGGCCCCTGTTTGGCGAGCCTTGGAGTGGCCTATGTTCAGCAGTGGACGTCTTTCGACTGAAATGATCATGATGATGATAAGTGTTTAGCCGAAGTAACCCAAACTTCAACGTTAAAGTGATCCGAAGTATTTTAAAACACCGTGTTAAGTTCTTACGGATTCATTGACTGTTTTAGAATTAGCACACGTATTTGAATTTGCTGTCGGTACGCAAACCATTTTTAATCAAAACTTTGGGCAATACATTTCATACACAATTTTATTAAAATAATTTTGCTGCGAAAATTTCACCTAACGAACTCTCATTCCCAATCTGATCTTGATGAAATTAAGGGATTTAAGTATGTGCTATTGAAAGTTTTATGAAAAATCTTGAACAATGCTTTTGTTTTTTCGTGCAGAATTTAAATTAAAATAATATCCTCGTATTTTAAAAATAAATAAGCTCTGTTTTAATCATCATCATCCCAGCCTATATAAGTCCCATGCATAGTTTCCACCCGAGCCCAGTGCGGATTGGGAACTACACACACACCATTGAATTTCTTCTCAGGCGTGTGCAGGTTTCATCGGGTAAAGCTCATGGTAAAATTTAAATATAAATTTGCACATAAATTCCGAAAAACTCAGAGGTGCGACCCCGTATTTGAACCCACGACCCTCTGATTGAGAGGCAATAGGTCACCGCGGCTTAATTTTTTTTAACGCTGTGTCTAAATATTCAGAGTTTTTGAAACTCACCTGTCATAAGTTTTTCATCGTCACTTTCAAATTATTGACTAGCATCTTTATCATCGCCAGACTTAAGAGGGTACGATGCGCACCATTCCTCCATACAAACGTAATCCCCTGTTTCCTCCCTGGATAATGGCTTTAGAGCCAATTTTTTTTTACTGCGTAACCTGTATCTACCACAGCTTTGCCCCTATGTTTCGTTTTTTCCATATTTCAATTAACATAAGAAATATGAGCTTTCAAAAACTGAAAAATATGCCCAGTTTCAACGTCATTTTCAGACACTCATCAGAAAAGAATCCCCGATATAAACAAAAAAAGGAAAACATAGGGGTATAGCTAAATCTGTCCTCTAATTATTTTTGAAAAAAATAATTTTACTGGTCCAGTTTTCGAGAAGAAAACAGGGGATTACGAAATGCTGTTTTGATCAATTTTACGCGCCTAATAACGGTCTGAGCTGCAGTTGTCCCGCTCTCGCTGTACTGACACGGAGGGGTTCGGGCGAGACAGCGACATTTCATTAAAATACCTATTTCTCAAAAGTCTCTCAGCCATCGTACCCTCTTAAGTGGCAGGGGCAGGGCACTGATGGCTGCTCGTAGAACTGATGGCCGATGGGGCAAAAAGGTTCTCAAGTGGCGTCCACGGACCGGAAGACGCAGTGTAGGTAGGCCTCTAACAAGATGGAGCTAAGGTTGCGGGATCGCGTTGGATGCGGATGGCACGGGACCGATCTGTTTGGCGAGCCTTGGGGGAGGCCGATGTTCAGCAGTGGACGTCTTTCGGCTGAAATGATGATGATAATGATCTTCATCATACGACGTATGAACGTCAAATCTCATGTAATAACCTGTCGTTGACGTAAACTTGACGAAAAAGCTCGGCAAAAAGCTGAAACAAACTAGCACTTAAGCCTTTAAGCCCCAGGGAACCTTATTAACTCGGGTGCACCCATTTTTCTCGTTGGGAGCCGAGGACGAGGACACTGCACTAGCTTAGAGTGGAGTGCGACAAAATTGCTTTTTATCAGCCACAAGCAGCCCAGCACTTTCACGGTTAAGTTAAAGCGAAATTTTGTAATCGACAAGTGATAGTGAAAAAATCCTAAGCGACATGTCACATTTCTTTTTAACGTAGGTACTACGCAATGACATTAAAAAATGGTTTCTAATTCAAATAATGTTATAATACAATTCATATAACAAAGATCTGGAATCAGCTTTCTGCGGCAGCATTCCCGGAGCGTTACAACTTAGGGATCTTTAAAAAACGAGCCTACCAATTCCTAAAAGGGTCGGCAACGCACCTGTGATGCCCCCCGTGTTACGGGTGTCCATGGGCGACGGTGATCGCTTTCCATCAGGTGACCCGTCTGCTCGTTTGCCACCTCTTATATATAAAAAAAAATATATATATATATATACACCGTCAAAATAGTAATTATAAATCGATTGTACAATCGATACTAAATCACCTCGTTTCGGGAAAACAACCACTAAAATTTCACGGTGTATAAAATATACGTCCCACTGCAGGACACAAGCCTTCTCTCAATATAAGAGAGCTTGTGCCGTAGTTCTCACGCCGGTCCAGTGCGGATTGGAAACGTCACACACACTAAAAAATAAAAAAATAAAAAAATAAAAATATTAGGGGACAATCTTACACAAATCGACCTAGTCCCAAACTAAGCAAAGCTTCTACTATGGGTACTAGACGACGATAAACATACTTATATAGATAAATAAATACTTAAATACATAGAAAACATCCATAACTCAGGAACAAATATTCGTGCTCATCACACAAATAAATGCCCTTACCGGGATTTGAACCCAGGACCTCTTGCTTCGTAGGCAGGGTCACTACCAACTAGGCTAAAGCGGTCGTTACACTAACATACCTACTTCACTTTTTTCTTCATTAAAAATCTCATGTCACGGTGTTTGTGGGCGCACTCTTCTGAAACTGCTTACCAATTTACATATATGTTTTTTTTATATTTCGTGGGTCGAATAGTTCGAATAGGTTTCCTTTATCGTAAAGCTTCAAATGTAATTTCGCACATAAATTCCGAAAAACTCAGAGGTGCGAGCCGATGCTGCGAAGAAATTAAATTGTGTGTGTGAAGTTTCCGATCCGCACTGGGCCCGCGTGGGAACTACGGCCCAAGCCAACTCATCCTAAGAGGAGGCCTGTGCCCTGCAGTGGGACGTATATAGGCTGGGATGGGGGATGGGACACATTTACCATTTTAAAACGTTCAAGCTGAAAAATTCGCTAATTTATTTGGGGATTTCGGTAAATGGAACTGTCACTTCCATTATGTTGGCAAAAACCGGTCCCAACTGGACTGGTTGGGCTGTGAGTGCCAGGTGCCCTGTTTCACGCTAGACGTCCTGATTTTCACGGGTCCGTGGGTACGATCCGGACTGACGACATTAGTTAAGACCAAGTGTCCCGATTTTCGGTACGATGATCATGATAAAAGGTTTATACTTTGCACCTAACTACAACTATACGTATAGGGGTGTCCCAAAGCTCAACGATAATTTGTTACTGGGCAAGAAAGTAATAACAGTTCTGGAAAATGTAAGAAAAAAAATCGATGCTATACTTAACTTACAATGATTTCTTTATAATAGTTTAATAATAAATAGTTAAATCATTTATTCATAAAAAAAAGAGTTATTATACATGAAAACAATCTGCCAAAGGCTTCGTTAACCTAATATTAAAACTAGTCATCCAAATACAAGAAAATAATATCGGCAACTCCAAATGTCCGCAATAAATGACATTCAGATATGATCCTTGTAATGATGAAAATAAGGATCTTATTTCCATGTCATTTATTGCGGACATGTTGGAGTTTAATATTTATCTACTCAATTTATCCAACACCTTGTAAACAAAATGTCAGACCACTACGACCCAAAGTTTTTCTGGCTTTACTCTTTTATTTTAATTCCGCAAATTCCGAAAACTCAGAGATGCAAGACCGGGTTCGAACCCATGGCTCTCTGCTTGAGAGGCAATAAGTCAAACCACCGTTACTTCTTAGAAATACAAAAACAAAACCTTAATCGATGTGCTCCAATAACTTTCACCACCAAAAGCAAACACGACTAGTTAGTTGCACAAAGTTATCCTTGCGGGCAAACTCTTGACAACATTGAGCTAACTCTACTTACTCCTCCGAGCATTGTCTTACCGTCGGTCAATACAAGTTTATTCCCTATAGCGGATCTCCGAGTCCAACCAGATAGCCCCGTAGGGATTAAAATATTTTATAAACTACCATCTTGGCAATTTCCCGGTGAGAAGGATGGCTCCGTTGGGATATCCTGGCACCGTCCTAGGGTTCTGTGACATTAATCACTGATGGACCTTTTGGACGTGAGTGTTTTACGAAACTTCATATCGTTGAATGGGCAGGAAGTCGTTTTAGCTTGCGACGTTCAAAGTGTAAAGGTGGCGACCCAGTAACCTTTGCTTGTAATGTATCGTTCACTGCGATCGTGTTACATTACAGTTAAATTACTCTAATTACTCTGCATTGTATGCCTACTCTTGTCTCTGATGTCCTGTCAATCGTTCTAAGGTTAACTGGAAGAGATCCCTTTAAGGGATAAGTTCGCCTTTGTACATCTGTATCTCTTTTTAACTAGTTATTTTCATGTTTTATGTACAATAAAGAGTTTTACATACATACATACATACATACATACATACATACATACATACATACAAATTACAGCTACGGTCATCTTGAGTGCCTTGATCATTTGTGATCCATCTCTAGGTCAATCGGTTTATACTGACTTGAAATGTAAAGTCAAAGTCAAAATTCTTATAGGCATCAATTCACGCTCGTATGAACGTCGAAGAATCTACTACCGGTTCGGAAAACCCTGATGAGAAGAAACCGGCAAGAAACTCAACAAGGTATATTTTTTTCAAACAGATCTACATTGTTATTAAATAACATACATCTAAAGTATGTATTTAATAGGTACAACTCAATTTTTAAACACAGTAGATACGCTATTTGAGACTACAGATCGCTATTGCGGATCGGAATCATTTCCAAACATCCCTGTGCATCATAAAAATAGCCATTAATTTTGTAGTTTCTTCACAATGGATTTGAATTTTGTATCCGTTTGGTCGGTAACACACAAAGATAGGCAGGGCACATTGCACGTAGAACTGATGGCCGATCGGGCCAAAAGGTTCTCGAGTGGCGGCCGTGGGCCGGAAAACGTAGTCTATGTAGGCCTCCAACAAGATGAAGGTTGCTGGAACGCGTTGGATACGGATGGCACAGGACCGATCTGTTTGGCTAGCCTTGGGGAAGCCTATTTTCAGCAGCGGTCGTCTTTCGGCTGTAACGATGATGATGATGAATAATAATAAATAATAAATAAATAATAAATACCATGGGGCAATTCACACCAATTGACCTAGTCCCAAAGTAAGCTTAGCAAAGCTTGTGTTATGGGTACTAAGCAACGGATAAACATACTTATATAGATACATACTTAAATACATATTAAACACCGAAGACCCGAGAACAAACATTCGTATTTTTCATACAAATATCTGCCCCGACACGGGAATCGAACCCGGGACCTCAAGCTTCGTAGGCAGATTCTCTAACCACTAGGCCATCTGGAATGAATGACTTAAAGATACACCGATAATAACCTCCCAATGTGCGAGTTCGCATGCTGAAGGTATTCAATGCTAAGGCCGTCGTGCCCTTAGATTTTAACATCTTTTCATATTAGTTATAGCGAATAGTCTATCTTCTTTTCACCCGACTATCGAAGGAGGGTTATATTTTCGAGAGATGTACTTACATAATGTATCATTCTTTAGCATGGCCTTCAGCCTAAACGGCTCAATGGATTTTGAAGTTTAAGATGCCATTAGAATCGACTCAGTTCCGAAAGTGACATGGGTTTATTATTTTCCCGGAATTCCCATGGGAACAGGAATTATTCAGGTGGTTTTTTCATCTAGAATTGAAATTTAAGTTATTTGGAGACTACAATTTATTGACGTATCTGTCCATTTGGACTCAGCACTGAACCCCTCCCGCTCGATTCGGTAGGGGGGCTTCACCTTAAAATACCTAGTCCGTGAAAATATTAACAATATTTTTGGTATAGAATGGTGTAAAATTGTTCAACTTGGCAATACTTTAGTTTCGCTTTCATTCGTTGACTGCTTTTTTTCTCGCCATACAAGTAATTATAAACAGCTGGTCACTTTCCTGGTATTTAATATTAGTTTACAACATTCATAAATAAAATTGTACTTTTATTTCAGGAATAAATTGTTTTAGTTCCAAACTTCTTAGCAGATGACTTTTCCCACAATTATTTCAGTTTTTTGATACTAACTTGACGAAATAGAGTGGCAAGGTAAGTACGTAAGCACCATTACCTATTGGACATTACAAAACTGGAAAATTACTCCTTGCGGACTTATTTTCTCCCCCGACGTTGGGCTTAGACACTATATCTTCCAGCTCCTAGGTCTTACGGATCCTCCAGCTACCATCTTCCCTCTTACTAGCCCCATCTTACGGAATATTTTCCTTTCCTTAAAGAATATCTAAGATACACAAATTCATCTGTTTTCTCACCCGCATGTTTTCAAATGGGCTGCTTATTAAATTTAGAAGAGTCAAAAGGTCTCATGCTGTCAAAAGCCCTCATGGATTCACATTTCACACCGGAAAGGGTCCAACATCACTCGCTAGGGACCTCTAGATTCGCATGCAAAGATGTCGGAATAAACATATCTATAATGAAATCCTTACAGCCTGGCCCAGACTATGAAAGCTTGCCGACTGGCACGCTGTGTGTGAATCTCTATACAATGCCTAGTTAAGACGCTCTCTTCAATTCGGTTAGTTGGGAACATACGCAATGTATTAGGAAATCACTCTTTGTGTGCCACGAATAATAAAAATGTAGCTGGGCCATTACCAGATCGTAGTCAAGCAAATATACGAATGTAGGTACTTACCTACATTAATAGTTAAAATTTGGAAATAAATTTAATAATGAAGAGGTTTTTTACGTGAGATTATGAACCAAACTGCTTAAAAGATAAGTTTTTGTTATAAATTTCATTTTAATTGCAAGCGTTTTCGCTGACTGTACTTTTTGTTGACTGTACTTGCGTTGTCGTCCAACTTACATCATGATTATCATCATTGGACGACCAGATGGCCTAGTGATTAGAGAACCTGACTACGAAGCTTGAGGTCCCGGGTTCGATTCCCGTGTCGGGGCAGATATTTGTATGAAAAATACGAATGTTTGTTCTCGGGTCTTGGGTGTTTAATATGTATTTAAGTATGTATCTATCTATATAAGTATGTTTACCCGTTGCTTAGTACCCATAACACAAGCTTTGCTTAGCTTACTTTGGGACTAGGTCAATTGGTGTGAAATGTCCCGTGATATTTTTTTTTTTTTTTTTTTTTTTATTTCAACCGTAGAACGTTCACTGCTGGGCGTAGGCCTTCCTCATTGACGCTCAACCCCAACCACAACTTACATAAGTATTTATGGCGGCTGGCAAGAGCTGGATGAGAGTGGCTAAGGATCGTGCTCAGTGGCGTGCCATGGGAGAGGCATTATGTCCAGCAGTAGACGAGCATAGGCTGATGATGATGATTATAATGATGAAATATGATCGTGTTTAGCTCCACATGTATCGGGCTAATCTGTAGCCCTACTTCTCGGAGCCACACGTCGCGGCGGCTGCCAAACGCGCACTGCGCGCCACCGCTCTGCTCGCGCGGCTGCTCGACGCAACTGACAGCGACACACAACTACCCCTGTTTTCGTTGTTCGTGAATTACCTATCCGTATTTTTTCACTATGAGTGAGTCTCATAGTCGTTTTATGTTCAAACTATGAAACTTGTGCGAAACCCTCAGTGCGAGTCCAACTTGCATTCAACCGAATTTTATAAATTTTATAATTCAGTAATTTCACGTCTTCCTTTAAACCCCATAGGTATATGGGGTTTAATGTAAGACGTAATTGACGTAATTGACGTATTGTGGCTGGGCGCTTATAAGCGCTTCTAAGCGCCCAGCCACAATACGTCAATTACGTGAAAATTCATTCGTAATCCAAGTAAAACTCCATAAGTACAGATAATAAAATATGTAGGTGGGATCGAGAGAACAATACGTCTTAACCCGCTTCTTCCCTCCGACCACTTTGTTTGATTGCCTGGAAAATTGTACTATCTGTGCCACGTTCCGCTTTATGTCTTATCTGTGCTATGTACATGGAGGTATCTGTCACAGTACATAATTTTTTGTGGTTAGACATCAAAGGTTTTGACTTGAATAAAGTGATGATAAAAGTTACACCCTGTCCAAGTTAACGAGTTAGTACTAAGGCGGGCTTGCGCGGACCTGGGTTAGCTACTTAACTCCGAGTTAACTGCTGACCCGGGGTTGACAAGTGTCAAAATGTATGGAACTGTCATTCTTAACCCAGGGTTACCGATTTAATTTTTTAACCCTGAACTGTGCAAGTGGCCCTAAGAAAATTAGCCGCACGTGATTGGTTAAAAATGTGTTGCTAAAGCAGCTTAAACCAATCAGCTACTTTAGCGGTGTATCTCGAATCAATCACGTGCAGATATGTATGTTCGCTCAGTACTAGCTCGTCAAATTGAATAGAGTAAAGAAATTATCATCAAACATATCAGCCAAATGATGAAATCCCCGCAAGAACTAAAGTCACCGACATAGCTAGAAGAATCGCGGCAGTGGGCACGGAACATCGCTCGTAGAACTGATGGCCGATGGGGCAAAAAGGTTCGCGAGTGATGTCCACGGACCGGAAGGCGCAGTGTAGGTAGGCCTCCAACAAGATGGAGCGACGACCTGGTTAAGGGTGCGGGATCGCGTTGGATGCGGATGGCACGGGACCGTTCTGTTTGCGAGCCTTGGGGGAGGCCCAATTTTAACTCATAAAATTTCAAACGTCAAAAGCTCATGCATATAAATTCCGAAAACTCAGAGGCGCGAGCCCGGGTTGAACCCACGACTCTCTGCTCGAAAGGTCATAGAACAAACCAATAGGCTATCATGGCTTGAATCTGCTTTTACTCGCTCAGTAGGGAAAACACGAAAACACGACTCCAATAAAAAAAACGCTTTATTTTAGCCCTGAAAACCAGATTAATTTTCGATTAACTGCAAAATTAGATGTTTTTTGTTGATGTGTTTTGTTGCTTTAAATCAAATAAATAAATAGTTAGTTGATTGAGTTGGCGAACAAGTGACGTCATAAGTCGCTATTGCCATTCAAACTCTATGGGAGAGTTGTGTTTTGACAGCTCATAAAAATTACGTCAGTTTATTAGTGGTGTCAACACCCCTATTTTAAAGCTGAATTCTCGGAACGTGTCTAATTATTTTCATTTGTTTAAACTTTAAAATCAATTAAACCCGAGACTTATAAAATCTTGTTTACAATTAGTATCTAAACCTCATTAGAGACCTGGCAGACTCAACAAATCTAATGATATTCCGCATGCAAACTCTTAATTAACTTCGTTAATTAAATGAGTTGAAATCGTAATTGCGAATGAGCTGGATAAACTGAATAATTGGATTCTAAAACTATTGATTTCGACGAATTGTTCTAATATTATAAATGCAAAAGTTTCTATGTATTTGTGTGCGTGTATGTGCACGTGTGTACGTGTATTGTATGGATGCATGCGGGAGTGCGTGCGTGCGTACGTGCAAGCGTGCGTAAGTGTGCGATTGTCTTCAATGGTTAAATGGCTTTCCAGATTTGATTGAAAGCTTCTTTCTGTATAAATGGTTTAAGGCCCTACCGAGCTTCTGGCGAATTTATTGCATTCATTTAATCTCGTGCTGTATCATTAATAGCAAAGCTTTAGTCCTGAAATTCATGTGCAAGATATTTGAGGATTCACTCTAATGACCAGTGTTTATCAAAACACGATTACTTGTAATTCACTTGATAGAAAGAAATCCAAAGTCGTCTCTAAAAAAAATTCTTAGTAGTACGGTACGACGTAAATACAGCACGGCAGGTTATGAATTTTTGAATGTTAATAAATTAAGATGTTTTCGAGGGCCTAGTGTTGCTAAATTTTTTAAATATGTGTTGGTCCATCTCTTGGTCCAGGTGAGCGGGTAGCTCCGAAGGAGTGTTGAAGTCTCTCGGTAGAGGGCATAACATAGATGCGCTTTATCACTGTCTAAATGTGATTATAACAGACTGAAGTGTACGATGTATGGGAAAGATTCGTCGCTAACTTCTAGACCAGTGATGGTGTAGGGGTAAGCACGCAGCACGGAACGCTGAGGACCTGGGTTCGATTCCCAGCATTGGTCTTTTTTCTGGGGTTTTTCTGTGCATCTATGTTTCAGTTTGTATTTAGTTTGAAATATATGGTTTCACGGGATGACCGTAAAAGTAATAAAAAAATGAAGTTGAAGAAAATAAAAAAATAAATAGAAAAGATACTTCATACTTACCTTGTAAATATGTGTTTGTTTTAGTAATACGATGAAAATGCCTAAATACACGCGCAGCCTAACCAACCATCGTGCCATCGTGCTTCCCCCTTGTCCGATAGTTAGTTGTTTTAGTTCTCCTTCGGCCATTGGATGGGGAACTCGTGTCGCTTGCGCTTGCGCATGGTTTTGATTCTAGCCGCTCTGACGCACACATACACGAGTGCATAGAATACAGAAAATCCATTAGCGCCAAAAGCTCGGTAGGGCCGGGCCATAAGTTTGGTGTATTCCATAATAATCTTGTAAAGATGTAAATTTGAGAGTCTTTTATTATCAATTACATCCACATCATTACAATTATATTATAGTGTGAATCATGCAGCTAGTTACAGGTACTTTCGTCACTATCAAATGACATTACGTATTATTATGTATTTTGTCCACTACTTTTTTCAAACTTTACGTAACGTAACACAGTCATACATATATCACGGAACTAAATCTTCTACAAGTTAAGTATGAAGTATCTTTTTCTATTTATTTTTTTATTTTCTTCAACTTCATTTTTTTATTACTTTTACGGTCATCCCGTGAAACCATATATTTCAAACTAAATACAAACTGAAATATAGATGCACAGAAAAAACCTTCCGTGCTGCGTGCTTACCCCTACACCATCACTGGTCTAGAAGTTAGCGACGAATCTTTCCCATACATCGTACACTTCAGTCTGTTATAATCACATTTAGGCAGTGATAAAGCGCATCTATGTTATGCCCTCTACCGAGAGACTTCAACACTCCTTCGGAGCTACCCGCTCACCTGGACCAAGAGATGGCGCTACTAGGCCAACTTTTACAAGTTAAGTATGAAGTATCTTTTTCTATTTATTTTTTTATTTTCTTCAACTTCATTTTTTTATTACTTTTACGGTCATCCCGTGAAACCATATATTTCAAACTAAATACAAACTGAAATATAGATGCACAGAAAAAACCTTTCTTCTCTTGGTTTTTTCTGTGCATCTATATTTCAGTTTGTATTTAGTTTGAAATATATGGTTTCACGGGATGACCGTAAAAGTAATAAAAAAATGAAGTTGAAGAAAATAAAAAAATAAATAGAAAAAGATACTTCATACTTAACTTGTAAAAGTTGGCCTAGTAGCGCCATCTCTTGGTCCAGGTGAGCGGGTAGCTCCGAAGGAGTGTTGAAGTCTCTCGGTAGAGGGCATAACATAGATGCGCTTTATCACTGCCTAAATGTGATTATAACAGACTGAAGTGTACGATGTATGGGAAAGATTCGTCGCTAACTTCTAGACCAGTGATGGTGTAGGGGTAAGCACGCAGCACGGAACGCTGAGGACCTGGGTTCGATTCCCAGCATTGGTCTTTTTCTGGGGTTTTTTCTGTGCATCTATATTTCAGTTTGTATTTAGTTTGAAATAAATCTTCTAATAAAAATCTCGTGTCACGGTGTTTGCTATCGAACTCCTCCGGAACAGCTTGACCGATTCTTATGAAACCTTTTTCTCGATATTCGGTAGGTCGTAGGCTATTTTTATACCCCTATTCTTCGCAGATGGAGTCGCAGGCATCAGCTAGTATAATTATATTACAGTTTGAACCATGCAACTAGTTACAGATACTTCCGTCAGTATCAATAACCATTGTGTATTTTGTCCACTACTTTTATCAAACTTTATTAACATAACACATATAGATTTAGACGACCAGATGGCCTAGTGGTTAGAGAACCTGACTACGAAGCTTGAGGTCCCGGGTTCGATTCCCGTGTCGGGGCAGATATTTGTATGAAAAATACGAATATTTGTTCTCGGGTCTTGGGTGTTTAATATGTATTTAAGTATGTATCTATCTATATAAGTATGTTTATCCGTTGCCTAGTACCCATAACACAAGCTTTGCTAAGCTTACTTTGGGACTGGGTCAATTGGTGTGAATTGTCCCGTGATATTTATTATTATTATTTATTATTTATTATTTATTATTATATCACGGGACCTAACCACGTCATAAAATGCTGTTTTAAAATTATCTTGACGTTTCAGCTACATTGCAGCCAGTCACGAGTAAACCACGAAACGTCTAGCTAATTTTATACAGCATTTTATTACTTGATTAAGTCTCTTGGAGGTAGTAGTTTACGTGGGTACACCTCGGGAATGCACGTCATAAAGTTAAATCGCAAAACGTCAGATTACCCCACTCAACGTCACACAACGTCATGTAACGTCACAAAAGGTAGTCTTATCTTGACGATAGAGACGTGAAAATAACGTCACGATGAAAAAATCACAGTGATATGTCGTCTAAAAGTGTCACTGTGACTTGTGAAGGAGGAACAATGTTTTAAAATCACGTAGTACCTGGTCCGTTCTTCGTTTTTTAGGTCTCTCTGTGTAACCGGCTAGCCGGTCGGAGAAATAAGAGACTATGTAGTAGGTAAATAAAATATAATACAGTATAAAGTATGCATATACAAATTGTTCCAGTCAGCACTGCTCTTCAATAAAATAATAAAAAAACACTGTGGGTGGGAAGGCAGGGCAGGGTATTCACGTAGCCTCGGAGCGTCCAATAGGGGGTTCAAGCTTCACCGGCTGGCTGTGTCTGCTCCGAGGCAGTAGAGTAGAAGGTTCGTAGGTAGATTGAAGTGGAAAAGGAAGGGCTGGAAGAAATACCCTGATTTACTGCTTGCTTGAAGCACCCATCCAAGCCTCGTTTTTGTGCCTAGGTCAGCGAAAGAAAACTAAACGAGACTTGGGTTAGGTTTCACAATTTATGTACAAGAAAATAGAGAGAAAAAGCGGAACAAATAATATTTACAGTACCTGCAATAGCGGCAGCCCTTTACAATACAAGAAACTCTGTAGGTATATTAGTATTTTTTACTGAGTATAAATTATAATTATTTATTCAGGAAATCAAATTTCGGGATAAGCCTTGCCAAATTGTAGAGCCAATGACATGAAAAAAAAAAGAAAATCAATAGTTCAGAATTTAGACTTTTGTTTTTCTGTAAGCGGCCAGTTGCGCACCACGGAGGTTTGCCGTGTTACATCTGTCACTCACACAACGATAACCTAACCTAATCTAAAGTCTACGAAGGAAACTAAATGATTTTTATCACTTATTGAGTTATTTTTTCAAAATAGCGACGATACATAACTATAGGCCAATGATATGCTACTGTTACTGCATTTCACTCCAAGTACACCGACCGTACTGATTGCATTGATTCGCAAAATATGACTGTGTCACGTCTAGCGTCTACCAAAAAGTATATTACTACGTGAGTGACCAGAGTGACAGTCACGATTATTTTTCACTGTGATGTTTTTGTAACTGTAAGGACAGTCACGGCGAAAGGAAAGCTTTTAGGCAACACTAGTCGACGACAATTTAACAGCAGCTGGGTCGAATGCCTTGATCACACGTACCGAGTAAACGGGCGAGACAGTGCTCTCGGCCGAGTACTCGACTCGGAGCGTATAAACAAGCGCTGCCTTCTTTATGTATAAAGAAGGCAGCGCTTGTTTATACGCACCGAGTACTCGGCCGAGAGCACTATCTCGCCCGTTTACTCGGTACGTGTGATCAAGGCATTACTTACTCATACTTCGCGTGATGGGCAGTGGCGAATATTATCTTATGTTTGTATTCATTGCGCGGCCGAGATGCTCGCCACTGAGTATTTACCTGACAGCCACGCAATGAACAGAGTAAAAGCTTGTCGCGCTATAACTTCCGTGTCGTCATGGTAAAGCCAAGTTTCAGACGATATTGCATTGAGTTTTATATAAACACTCGCTTTTTTCGCGGCTTCACTCGCGTAATTGATTAATTCTGGCAGTCGAATTGAAGTTCGGGGATTTCTCAAAATTCCCATGAAAATTACCGAAAATTATATTGTACTCTTAATTAATTTTGCATATAAAATACCTGCGTCAAATTTCATGTCTATATACCTAGCGGCTGCTGCCCGCGACTCCGTCCGCGAAGAATAGGGGTATAAAAAATAGCCTACGACCTATTCTCAGACCTACCGAATACAGAGAAAAAAGTTTAATAAAAATCGGTCAAGCCGTTTCGGAGGAGTTCGATAACAAACACTGTGACACGAGGTTATTATATATTACAAGAAGATAATCATAGCAATAACCCACATCTTGAGCGTCTAACTCGACTCGTTCGTATGTAAAGCCGGGAAAATTATTACATAGCTCGCGTCACGTTACTATTCCTATTTTTGTGACAGAATATCAAAAAAAAAATAAGTACACATAGTTTTAGCAAAAGTTTACTCTAATTCAATGGTGTACGAACTTTGACGTGCGAATAATAAATATGGTGGTAGAATCGACCGGCCCTAACCTTGAACTTAGTGATGGATGAGTTAGGTCAGCTATGCTATACGCTAGGTTCTATAGATTACGGTTTGACTGCGATTCAAGAACTAAAATGAAGTAAGTAGATACGGCAAGAGCTTTTAAGTAAATACAAAGTGGCACAGCACTACAGGAATTAAATACTAACAAAGTGACATTATTTTGTCATGAAATTGAGTCTTTTCTACGGTTCCTTCAATACAATGATGCTTTATTGGTCACCAAGTTTAGTAATCTTACTAATTTGTATGAATTAGAAAGTTTGTTGAAGTTGTATTACATTCTGTAGTACATAGATAGATAAGTATGTCACTAGCTTTTTTCTTTTTATTTAGTAGTTTTTAGAGAACCTGTCTACGAAGCTAGAGGTTCCCGGGTTCGATTCCCGGTCGGGGCAGATATTTGTGTGGAAAATACCAATGTTTGTGCTCGAGTCTTGGTTCTTCTTCTTCTTCTTCTTATGGCTCTCCATTACTGAAGGTCTGCCGTCAGCTCTGCGAATCGTTTTCGGTCTCTAGCCAAGCGAAATGTTTTTCAACACTGGCTATTATATTCCTGTCTACGTGGGTCACTAAATAAGTTTTGAGATAAAGAAAAAGTATTCAACATATAGCTACAATTTATTTTACATTTTTTCGAAATACTCTCCACGATGCTCTATACAAACTTCCATTCGTCTGAACCAACTTTGGAAACACTTTTGCCAGTCTTGATCTGACAGGTCAGAAATACCTACTTCGTAGGCAGCAACGGCTTCTTCGGGACTCGAACAAAACTTACCTTTAATTTTTTCTTTGACTGTTGGAATTAAAAAGAAATCACAAGGAGCTAAGTCAGGGCTGTAGGGTGGGTGAGCTAGGATTTCAATACCGGATTCCTCAAGAAACGCCTTCGTTCTGAGGGACGTATGTGAAGAGGCGTTATCGTGATGCAGCATGATTCCGCGAAGCCCGGCCTTTGGTCTACGCTCTCGCACAGCTTGGATAACTTCCGGCAATGCTATTGTTGTATACCATTCCGAATTAACCGACCTACAATTTTCCAGCATAGATGTCGATAAATGTCCGCTTCGAGAAAAAAAACTAGCCACCATTTTTTTACCAACGTTTACGAGGCCTTTGCAATTTTGTTGGTAACTCTCCCCCTGAGTAGACCCAAACCGACGATTGCTTCTTAGTTTCGGGATCATACTGATAGATCCATGTTTCGTCGCCTGTAATGATTTCAGAAACACGTCTTGACGCCCCGTTTTCAAAACGTTGACGCATTTCACGGCACCAATCCATACGAGCCTGTTTTTCAGTTTCGGAGAGCAAACGCGGGATCCAACGGCAACAAAGCTTCCTGACTCCAAGATGTTGGTGTAGAATGGTGTTCACGCTCCCCGAAGTAATACCCAGGATCTTCTCGATGTCCTTGTATGTAATTCGTAGGTCTTCCCGTACCAACATTTCCGTAGTCCACACATTTTCTGCAGTTACTGCTGTTTGCGGGCGTCCGCTTCTTTGATCGTCTTCAAGTTCAGTTTTACCCCTTTTGAATTCACTAAACCACCTAAAAATTGTTGCCCGTGAAGGAGCAGACTCTCCCAATGCAGACTGTAGTGGTTGCAAACTTAACTGTTCAGGTAAACCAAATTTAAAATCGTAATAGATCATGGCACGCAAATGTTCGCGGTTATGTTCCATCGTGTCAGCAAAAAAACGCGGGAAACGTTGTAGTAAAAATGACTGGAACATCATTTTTTTTTTTAAATTGAGAAAATGGCTCATTGCGTTCTATTTTTAAATAAATTTGCTTTTTAAAAACATAAAACACAGATGTGTTTCATTTTTAAATTTCGAGCATCTCAAAACTTATTGAGTGACCTACGTATTCGCGGATGTTGCGAAGCCAGGACTTTTTTAGGGTTCCGTACCCAAAGGGTAAAAACGAGACCCTATTACTGAGACTTCGCTGCCCGTCCGTCTGTCCGTCTATCCGTCTGTCCATCTGTTCGTCTGTCACCAGGCTGTATCTCATGAACCGTGATAGCTAGACAGTTAATATTTTCACGAATGATGTATTTTAGTTGCCGCTATAACAAGAAATACTAAAAAGCGGAATAAAATAAATATTTAAGAGGGCTCCCATACCAGAAACATGATTTTTTTGCTCGTTTTTACTCGATATTGATAACGACAACAGGTAGACGTTTGAAATATTAACAGAATATTTAGTTATACATTCACTATAAAAATAAATAATTAAATTAAAATAAAACAAATAGTTAAGGGGGGCTCCCATACAAAAAACCTAATTTTTTTGCCGTTTTTACAAAAAACGGTACGGAACCCTTCGTGAGCGAGTCCGACTCGCACTTGGCCGGTTTTTTCTTCTCCCAGCACGCCTCTTTCCCTCCACTTTGCCCCTCGTTATTAGCTGCAACAGTTGGTAACAGGCATCTTTAATTACGTTTGCTATCGCATTAACTATTTCTTTCTGTCAAACGGTATAAGATGGTGACAGAAAGAGATGGCAAAAGCATGGCAAGCGCCCCCGCGAGAAACAATGCGGCCTCTAATCTTATCATAAAAAACACCGGTGCCAAATTTCACGTCTCTAAACAAATTTCATCTACATCGCTTCATCGATTTAAGCACCTCTTCAGGTAACAGACAGACAGAGTTATTATAATATTAGTAAGAATATATTATTATGCACTCCAACACGTTGCTTTTTTAAATAAAAATAAGGTTTTTAGAGGTATTAGGCTTTTAAAAAAACTTGTCGTTTTTCCCACGACAGCAATTATTTAGCACTAAATTATGTTTTAGCATGTTTCATGATGTCGTGTTTAGAATAACTGGCGAAACTAAATTAGAATTAGTTTTATAAATGGTTCAAAATAGGTAAAACAGTTTAGCTTTAACAGTAAAACTTTACAAACGCTGCAGTATAAATAACTATTTCATTTTTTTAGGAAATTATTATAGGATATCGTTGGATAGATCTTTTAATACTTTGTAGGTTGCTTAGATCATTTTACGATTCAGGGATACGTTTGCTAAAATATTAAGATTTAAGGTATAGTCAACTTAATAAGTAAGTGATTACTTTTGTACCTTGTTGCTTGTTTGGTAGGTTTAAGAATAGGTCGTAGGCTATTAAATGCAATACAGTGTCAACCCACAAAAATGAGATATTGATACCAATCGCTTCCTTATGCAAGAAACTACAATTATCAAAAGAGTGTTAAGTGAATTGAATCGTTTTAGTAAGTAAGTTTTATAAGTTAAATCCACTATAGTATATTTTACAATATTGTGTCATGTTCCTTAACACTAATATTTCTGGTTTAAAACGCCATCTGTTTTGAGAAAAAAGGGTCATGAGACTTGACACATTATTGCTTAATTCGAATTATCCAGTTCAGGACTGTTTTTAAAAGCGTCAAAAACAAGCGCCGTGTTAAAAAATTAATTAGCATAGTCTCTAATATCTAGTTTTACAAAAACTGTAAAGAAATAAATTTTAAAGTGATGTTCAACGATTCCCGTTGAAGATGGGTTAAAATTTTGGGTATTTTACTGCCTTTTATCAAACCGCTTTCGAGGTTAATTAACCTTTGATTTTGAAAGGTTACGGCAATTGTAATATATTTTGTTTATATCGATAGATTGTTAACATCGTTGATAAATGTTAATAATATAATATCTAAGTAATTCGACTGATATTTCGATTAGTAAAACAGAATAAAATAAACAGTTTCGTTTAACACGTTATTGAAAAATTATATTTTTAACGTTTATTTCCAACCGGTCATACATTACAGAACTTGATTGATTATTGCAAAATATATCTGACTGTCATTATAAAGCGTTTGTATTTTCAATTTTCTTTCAAATACCTTGATGCATTATGGCAAAAATTGAAACATTAGTATTCTATGCTTCCATTCTTTATTTTATAAAAAAAATACGTTGTGTAATAATCATTATATTCAATTTCAACACAATTTGTATTACTTTAAGATACTGTTCCCAAATTAAAGAGGTCACGTGCTCGTAGATCTTGTAAAACAAAAGGAAACCTGAAAATATACTTTTTACAAATGAAAAAAGGCTTTAAGTTATTCCAAATTAATCATGCCTTGAAAGTTTCTAATTATTTTCCCCCGAGAATTTTGCATTTTACTGAAGAAAAAATAGACTATTTCAATCAGGGATAGTGTAGCTTTCTATTGGAGAAAGAATTTTATAACGGGCTCAGTAGGTAAGTAACTTCAGAGAATACCCCCTTCAAACAAAGAAACAAACAAAGTTTATATTCGTACGTACGTTTTTCCACATTAAAAGATAGGTTAGGTTTCTTCAGATGCCCGAAGGGCAGACGGCCTAGAAAATATAGGATATAATGCGTGGATTGTCTAATGTAGTCATTCCGTTTAGCTCTTAGTTTAGGAGAGGTAATATGGTTGGGGAGGGGAAGAGGTATTTTTCACGCTAAAATGGTTTGACGGATTCTGTTGAAATTTATCACACAGGTAATTTAAAACCTGAATTAACATAAAAAACTTTTGAAATTGAATAGTTACCTGCTGGATAACAATAAACGAATTCTTAGCAGACGGAGATGGCAGAATTTCAATGATAAATAAAAGTTAAAGAAAGAAGGTTAAGGTTGCGAGATCGCGTTGGATGCGGATGGCGCGGGACCGATCTGTTTGGCGAGCCTTGGGGGAGGCCTATATTCAGCAGTGCACGTCTTTCGACTGAAATGATTAAGGAAAAGAAAGAATGAAATTCTAAGTATTTATTTACAACAGCACAAGACACATCTATATATATAAAAGAAGAAACTGACTGACTGACTGACTGACTGACTGACTGACTGACTGACATATCAACGCACCGCCCAAACCTCTGGGCCTAGAGATTCCAAATTTGGCATGTAGGTTTCTTATAAGATCTAGGGGTGCACTAAGAAAGGATTTTTCAAAATTCACTCCCTAAGGGGGTGAAACGGGGGTCCAAAGTTTGTATGGGGAAACAAGATTAGTTCGACTATTTTATTCGAAACTTCACAGGAAGTACTCCGAATGATAAATGAGTAAACACGTGTTTCAGGTTTTTTGAGAATTCAACCCCTAAAAGGGGGGAAAGGGGTAACAAAGTCTGAAAATCAACATTGGTGTTGTTTCTATGGTTTATCGGGTCGCTGGTTATGAAAACAACAACGGTTTTAAAATCCGACGTGGCAGACGTAAAATACCATCTCCCTGGATGGGGTGCGATGGGGTTGAAATGTCTAAATAAACTAAATGACTGTTGATATATCAACGCACAGTCCAAACCACTGGACCTAGAGACTTGAAATTTTGCACATAGATAGATACCTTATACAATGTAGGCATCCACTAAGGAAGTATTTTTGGGAATTCCCACGGGAAAGGGAAAAATATATTCGATTCCGAGTGACCCTATCTCAGTAACTATAATAACTAGACTCTTCAAATTTGATACACAAGTAGGTATTACATTATTTAAAACATTAATTCCAGGATTTTTCAAAATTCCCACGGGATAAGGAAAAAACGGGATTTATATATTCAGTTCAACGGAATCCTATGAACTATAATTACTAGACTCTTCAAATGTGGCATAGAAGTAGGTAATTATAATAGTAAAAAACAAGTTTAAGGATTTTCGGAAATTCCCACGGGATAAGGAAAAAACGGAATTTTTCGTTTTACTGGTCGTAGAAAGCCGAAATTCGGCATGTAGGCTGCTTGGGGAGTGTCGATGAGCATTGAGAGAGGACTTTCCCAAATTCCCACGGAAACGGGAAAAAACGGGATTTTTCGTTTTACTGGTCGTAGAAAGCTGAAATTCGGCATGTAGGTCGTTTGAGGAGTGTAGAGGAGCATTGAGAGAGGACTTTCCAAAATTCCCACGGGAACGGGAAAAACGGGATTTTTCGTTTTACTGGTCATAGAAAGCTGAAATTTGGCAAGTGGGTTTCTTGGGGAGTGTAGAGCTGGATTAAGAGAGGACTTTCCAAAATTCCCACGGGAACGGGAAGAAACAGGATTTTTCGATTTACTGGTCGTAGAAAGCTGAAATTCGGCATGTAGGTTGCTTGGAGAGTGAAGAGGAGCATTGAGAGAGGACTTTCCCAAATTCCAACGGGAACGGGAAAAAACGGGATTTTTCGTTTTACTGGTCGTAGAAAGCTGAAATTCGGCATGTAGGTTGTTTGGGGAGTGCAGAGGAGCATTGAGAGGGGACTTTTCAAAATTCCCACGGGAACGGGAAAAACGGGATTTTTCGTTTTACTGGTCATAGAAAGCTGAAATTTGGCAAGTGGGTTCCTTGGGGAGTGTAGGGGAGCATTAGGAAAACATTTCCCGAAATTTTTACGGGAACGGGAAAAAACGGGATTTTGCGTTTTACTGGTTGTAGAAAGCTAAAATTTCAAAATTCATAAGTTTATACTGTAAGTAGGCCGCAAAGGGCACTTTAACCGACTTATAAAAAAGGAGGAGGTTATGCATTCCACTTTATGTATTTTTTTATGTAGGTATGTTCACCGATTTCTCGGTCAATTGTGGACCTGCTTGCTTGCTTGCTTGATATCTTGGTTCTTTGGAATACTCATAGTACACGCGAGCGAAGCCGCGGGCAAAAGCTAGTCAATAAATATACAAAAAGGGCAACACGAAGGCTAAAGACAGAGTGTGTCATTGCTTTGAATTCTTCATCATCATCGTCATCCCAGGCTATATACGTCCCAATGCAGGGCACCGGCCTCCTCTCAGAATGAGAGGGGTTGGGCTGTAGTTCCCGCTCGGGCCCAGTGCGGATTGGGAACTTTACACCATTGAATTTCTTCGCAGTTGTATGCAGTTTCCTCATGATGCTTTCCTTACCGTAAAGCTCGTGGTAAATTTAAAATTAATTTCGCACATAAATTCCGAAAAACTGCCGGTGCGAGCCGGGATTTTGAACCCACGACCCTCTACTTGAGAGCCCATAGGTCAAACCTCTTTGCATTCTTGGACTGAGTTAATCCCAATTTCCTAAGTTTCCCATTAGGACCAAAGTAACCGAACCTTATAAAACAAAATTTCCCTTTAATACCAACAAAAATACAGCTGTAGCTTGAAAGAGTGAACGCCAATTTTATGTTTTTAAACTCTTATGCTAAAAGCGCGGTATGTTTTCTGCTGCTTTTAAATTACAGAAAAATGTAAGTTAGAACTTTGTCTTTCGAGGTTATCTCTAAAACCTTAGCAGCTAAGTGACTGTATTCTGATGTATTCTAGAGCCGCGGTGTTTTGTTAAGCCTGGAAGAACGCCCAAACCAATCACCATTTCAGATAAAATACGTCAACTGCTGAACATAATGCCTACCCCAACGTTCGCCAAATAGACTAGTCCTGCGCCATCGATATACAAATCGCTCCATCTTTTTGGAGGCGTAAGACTACGTCTTTCGGTCCATGGACGCGAGATCCTCTTGGCCCCATTAGGGCCCGCGCAGACAGACAGCGGTCTGGAGTTCCGAGTTCTGTGTTTTGACCGCTCGAGAGTTCCAACGCACACAAGAGGCATTAAAATTTTTGTGTTCCATTTTCGTCCATGTCTTAGTACGTGCAATATTTCGCTTAAAAGTTTGTCTTCCGATTCCGATTCCGATTTATCTTCTTTGCTTTTGTGGAGCCTAGGAACTTCTAAAAAAGAAGAATACCTATTTTGTGCCCCCAATTAACACTTCTGCTTTTTTATCACGATTTCTGTAGTGTACATGACTTAAATCATCTAATAGTATCCTTTTTCTAACAAATTCAATCGGTTTTTCTGTATGTACACCTTCAGACATCGCGGTGAACGCGGTGTTCTCTGTCTCGGCGGCAAAAGAACTCAACGCGGCGTTCCGCTTTGACCGCCGCGGTCTGACCGCTTGCTGTGTGCGTTATCGTAAGGGACTCAATATATTCGAAAGAATGCAAAACTCTAAAAGCGGAACTCGGAACTTCAGACAGCTCTATGTCTGCGCGAGCTCTTACCCATCAGTTCTACGAGCGAGCCCTGCCCACTGTTACTTTGAGCCTGGCGATTTTTCGAGTTATATGTGCGGATGACGTGCAGGACAGATCTGTTTGGCGATCTTTGGAGAAGGCCTATGTTCAGCCACGTCTTTCGTCATCATGACAGAATTTTACCACTTCCGAATAACATTTTTGAGTGATGTGATTTCGAAAGTCTCGTGGTCATGGAAAGCAGGGCGTTGAAAATTTACCGCGTTCTTACATTAAAATCTCTCGAAGTTTCTTCATGTAACATGCCAAGTTTCGGTACAAAGTTGGTGCACGCAAAACAGCTTGTAACGCTTAAGGAGGCACTAAACTATATTAGAATATTACAATGAAAGTTACTACATTGTTGGGCCACTTTGCTCATTGCAATAGAGTTCTACTCAAGTTAATTTGTTCTGGGAACTAAATAACCCAATTTAACAAGTATTGCTTTTTCTTAAACCCTCAGGAAGATATACATAAAAGCGCCAAAGCACAGCATTATAGGTGTGAAAAGGATGGAATCTGGAACACCACATCATCATCATCATTTCTACCGAAAGACGTCCACTGCTGAACATAGGCCTTCTCCGAGGCTCGCCAAACAGATCGGTCCCGTGCCAGTCGTATCCAACACGTTATCGCAACCTTAACCAGGTCGTCGCTCGGCTCTAAGGTGCAAAGATTCTCGAGTGGCGTCCACGGACCGAAAGACGCAGTGTAGGTAGGCCATCAAGAGATGCGGGATCGCGTTGGATGCGGATGGCACGGGATTGATCTGTTTGGCGAGCCTTGGGGGAGGCCTGCGTTCTTTCTTTTTGGACGTCTTTCGGCTGAAATAATAATGATGATGACGATTACATTATGTAAAGCGTTACGCCAAACGAGGTATTCCTTACACCCGTAATCTGTACACGTCTCACACATGCAACAAGGCATCTATTTATCATCTCGGTAACCTAATCTGCAAGTCGACAGAGTAATCGATCACCGTCTATGGGGAGTACCTATCGATTGCGAATCCACTCGGGAACCGATGTTGTATCGAATTCTAACCCTGAAGCGAGCAGTGATTTGATGGGCAGTTGTCACTTTTTCTTCCTTTTCGAGGTTCCGTAACAAATAGCCTAATGCAGCAATAGGGATGTTGACACCACCAATCAACTGACCTACTTTTTATGAGCTGTCAAAACACAATTTCTCCCATAGAGTTTGAATGGCAATAGCAACTTATGACGTCACTTGTTCGCCAACTCAATCAACTAATTTTTTTTTAAAGCAACAAAAAATCTAATTTTGCAGTTAATCGAAAATTAATCTGGTCTTAAAATTGTTTTCGGCCATTATTAGACGGTCTTACTATTACGTTTCGTAATTGAACAAAGCTGTTAACATGACAGTGAGTGAAACGGTGCGGTTACCTCGAAATGTAAATTTTGGTAAATGTGGCGACTTTACACTTTATTTACGGCGGGTTAGGATCTTAGACTTTGCTTTTAGTACACACATAACAATGGCGAAATCTATAAAACTTTTTAAAGACCGTTACTTTTTCGGTAATTTGAATGTCCACGGGCGACTGAACTATGAGGGGTTGTGGTGTAATTTCCACGCTGGCCCAGGTCGGATTGGGAACTTCACACGTACCACTGATTCGCTTCGCTGGTGTAAATTTCAAATGAGATTTCGGATCTAAATTTACCTAAACTCAGAGTGCGAGCTCAGGCTCGAACCCACGACCCTCTGCTAGAGAGGCCAAGGTCAAAGAACTAGTAGGCTACCTCAGCTTTTTAGGTAGATATTAGTTTTTTTACTTTTGTTCATTACAATTTATTTTCTTTTGACGTAAACAAGGCCATTACGTATCGAACTTATAATTGATAACTTGTCTTTGGCCTGTTTTTTACGATCTTTTGTTTTGAAATATTTTTTTATTCCGGTCAAATTTCGCAAGTCTAATTCCACCTATCCACCCATCCGATTGACTTAAAATTTGGTAGTCATATGTAGATTAGATGGCAATCCAAGTACAGTAAAAAAAAACTCAACAAAAACGTATTAATAAAAACTAAATTCTTAAAAAAAAACTTTTTTTTACAGCAAGTGGAAGATTACTATTGAAATTTCCTTTACTAAAAAGTTCCAATAAGAAAACCAAACTCGCCATCCCTCAATTTCTATGTATATAAAACATTTGAGGTCCCTAAGAATAATCCGTAGAATGTCACTAAATCCATTGAAAAGGGACCCTTCTTAACCCATTTCCCGCCTCGACAAGATCCATCTTGGTGACCTTGAGAGCAGTGACAGATCATACCGGCAATATCTCTGAGTATTCGCGTCACATACTTTACATAAATTTAAGCCTTAAGAGAAACATGAGTTCTTAGAGATATTTTATAACTGTAACTTGTATTTTCTAACACGCTTTTTAGGTTGACTTTGTGTCTAACTAAATTTGTAAATGGTTTCTAACATAGATAAAATACTTACAGTATTAAGAGAAATATTATAGTAATGCCAGTGTTACCGGAAACTCTTACGTGATTCATTCACACTTTGAAATCTTGGCGACTATTGGTCCTAATTTCTATTCTAAAAAAACCGGCCAAGAGCGTGTCGGACACGCCCAAGATAGGGTTCCGTAGCAGGTACGAAAAAATCTTTGCATACGTTATTAATATAGTTGTTTTGTTACCAACGTCGGTGGTACAGCGCCATCTATCGGCGAATTGGGCAGTCTACTAGCCACTCACTTGCTTGTGGTAACTAGAGTTACCAACTTTGTGCACCTCCAAATTGCTTGTGGTAACTCTGGTTACCAAGGGCAGTATAGGCGGCTTTCGATTTTTAATCTGTAAATGGTGGCACAGATACGCTATAAAATGTAGTCAAAATACAGAGTACCAATATAACAACATAAAAAAAATGATTCAGCCTAATGGATACAACTAAAATATTTTTTATTCAAGTTTCTTTGCAAGGTGTCTCGGAAGTGATCCCGTAACAAACTACTAAGTGTTTTTAAAATGCCTTAAGCACTCAAATTTATATATTTCTATTAGTATTACATATCAAAATACTCGGCGTTTGTTGGTGTATTATATTAAATCTATATTTTTGTTCTATTGCATATTGGTGAACAAAAAAATTTACTTTACGACAAAATATCAGTAGTTTTTTGACGTGTTTCGTATTTTGACGCCCTACATTTTTAGGATTATCAAATATTTCTTCACTAATCAATTGTCATTAAATAGTTACAATATTACGCTTCGATTATAAACCATAAAATGTATGAAACCACAGATTATTTCACAGGATTATCAAACGAAACATGTGACAGAAAATTGCAACTAAAACTCGGTAACTGTGGTTACCAAGATCAATTCTGCTATCCGCTTTAGGTCGTAAGGCTGGTGTACACAACGATCGTCGCGTAGCCATTTGGGATGATTTTTTGTTCTTATGAGAGGCCTTTGCCCAGCAGTGGGACACAAAAATAGGCTAATAAATAAATAAATATGTTATTTATTTATTTACTAATATTTTTTATTTTGGTATTTAACCAAAAATTCGTTAAAAGTACTCGCTTATTAATTTTTATATGTTTTTTTTACTTTCACGCTTTGTCGTGTTTGCTTTAAGTATACATATTATTTAAACACGGCTTTTTCTGTGCAACTACTAAAACAATGTTTCGCTGATATAGTAATAGATGATCACATAAATCAAATATTATTCCAAATCTAAGGTTATATTTAATTATAAACATTATTAAATTATTCACTTTACGTACTCATACATCATTAAAATTTTAATCATCATCATCATTCCTATTACACAGTTGTGCCGCGCGCGCATTGTGTCTCCACCCTAAGTGGGCAGCCATCTTGAATTTTGTTCAAAATTTTCGGTTACTCCTGGCTCACTACCGCCCAACGCGTGGGGTCAGCTGTTGCAAAAATGCAGTTTCGTTTGTTTATTTACTGTGAGTGAGTGCAATTCCCTAAGTTTTTGCTTATAATCGATAAACTGTTATCAAGTGTATACTATGATGTGTTTATTAAACGTGTTATTGTGATTATAAGTTATTTCTGTTCTTTGTGATTGACACTACAAAAACATTAGGATTTTTTGGGTACGTACATACTTGTTTTGTTATCTTGAGTTATAGGGCTACGACAACCATGAAAATTGCATAAAATATGCATTTTATTTAAAGATTATTAGTTTCTCATCCTGTTTATGGATATATTTTGGTAATTCGGTGCCTAAATTATCCACAAAAAAATCATGAACGTAACGCATTATTTCGCAACAAGTTGAGCGTTTCAAAAGTTTTAAATCGGAAATTGAATCATTTTACTCTAAATTTTTATAGAGAAGCTAACAAGTTGTTTGGTGTCATATAAAAGCTTGTTTAGTCTGCTTTAAATTGAGTAAGAAAAAAATATACGTTATCACTTTAAATTTTTAATTAAAAATAGTTTTCTGTTATAACTCAGCAATTATTTCAATATGTCAACTTTGTGAATTTTTAAAAATTATTTTTGCCATATACTCATTAATTATAATCTCATTTTATAATACTTCGTTTCTTTATCTTTACAAGACTGAAAAAATCGTTGTTATTAATTAAGTAGAAGCAAAGTTATCGATTTTTGAAAATAACATAACATTATGCCGTCGTTTCTATAAAACGTCATGACAATTTAGGCTACCGTAGCTAAAAATCGCAAGCGAGTGGCTAGACTAGAACTAGTATGTATGTTGATTGTTTTTCAGATGTAATATTTTTTTTTTATTTCAAAGAAGATACTGTTAGTGTGATTTTATAGGTACTTAAAGAAAAAAATGCTTGCAATGGCGGTTAAATTACAATCTTAGTTTAGAAATATTTTTTTACAAAAACTTAAAAACTGCTTAACTGATTAAGTTGAAAATAATTTTTCTAGAAAGTTTTTATTAAGTTTTTTAGTTTTTTTTGCGTGATTTTTTTTCATATTTTTTAGACGTGCTGTTCAAAAGTTAGACGGGGGGACACATTATTTTGAACTTTCGGTGTGAATATCTCCGAAAATATTCACTTTATCAAAAAATAATTTTAGAAAACCCCTATTTATTTTCAAATACCTATGCAATGATACCCAACACTATAGGGTTAGTCGATAAAAAAAAATCACCCCCACTTTACGACTATGGGAGGTACCCTAAAAAAAATGACATGGCGAAACTATAAGGGTTCCTAGTTGACTACGGAACCCTAATAATAACTTCTGAATCGGTTACATAATTACCAATATAAACGTACATCTTGCGTCTATTCTACAGGTCTGTAAACAAAATTTGGATATAACGTGCAGTAACTGAAATGTAATTGACAAACCATGACAGGTATTTCAAAAAATCGTGTTCAATTCTAAGCGTTATCACTTCGCTTCGTTTCTATAGAAAAATATCTTTACACGCTCTTACGTCTTAGGTTTTGTCGTATGCTTTATTTAGACGATACGAAAAATACCTCATAAATTCTGTTACACAATGCCGTTCAGCTATGAATTCAGAAGTGGTCGATAATTTGACGGCAATGTGCCGCAACTCGCGCGATATTTCCCGAATTGTTCAAGAGAGGTTTCACTCGGTATTTCTTGGCATGCCCTCGGTTTGATATCGGAATGTTCGTTCAGTCTTTTTCCACGCGTTCCTATTCACAATAGCCATTTAGAAATACCTTAATCATCCGCTTCTATCTACGTCTAATAATCTTACAGGATAACCGAGAACGTAATTAATATATCACACACATTTAGGTACAGTTGCTACTATAGCTAAGTCGAAGTTAGATAATCAAAAATATCTGGACCTGAATCTAAATAAAATAGTTTTTAATTAATAACTTGTAATATTTTTTACAGTGCACATGCCGTAGTGGCCTAGAGGTTTGACCTATGGACTCTCAAGCAGAGGGTTGGGTGGGTGGGTGGGTGGGGTCGCACCTCTGAGTTACATTTTGAAATTTACCATGAGCTTTACGGTGAAGGATAACATCGTGAAGACATCTGCATACACCTGCGAAGAAATTCAATGGCGTGTGTGAACCTCCCAACCCGCACTGGGCCCGTGTGGGGACGGCCCAAGCACTCTCATTCTGAGAGGAGGCCTGTGCCCTGCAGTGGGACGTATATAGGCTGGGATGATGATGATGAAATTCATCATTTCCATAGGTGTCTCAAGGGTCATTATTATCATCATCATCATTTCAGCCGAAAGACGTTCACTGCTGAACGTAGGCCTCCCCCAAGGCTTGCAAAACAGAGCGGTCCTGCGCCTTCCGCGTCCAACGCGTTCCCGCAACCTTAACCAGGCCGTCGCTCCATCTTGTTGGAGGTCTACCGGTCCGTGGACGCCACTTGAGAACCTTTTTGCTCCATCGGCCATCACTTCTACTATTGATATTCCCTTTTCACTGCCACTTTGAGTCTGGCATCACGGATGTGCAGAAAAGTATCCAAACTAAAGTGTTAGGTTAGGTGACGTTAGGTTTGTATTGGAGGTACGCCAAAATATTTTTTTTACTGTATGAAATCCTTAAAATGCGTGGTACCTTATCTGTTTGACCTACGGTATGTTAAGAAGAGGGGCGTGGCTTTGAGCCAAGGCTCCTACTTTTGACTTTTTTAGAATTCATGGTATAATCCAATGTCCTATCGACGAGCGTCGGTCAAGGAAGTAACCAACGGGTAAAAACATAAAAGACCGACCCAAGCACCCCCAGTGCCCAGCGGGAGAATGCATGCTCCTCTCCCGGCCTTCCAGCAAATGGCTGAGGCAGGACACTGTGGGTAGATTAAGTCCCCTCCCTACCCCTCCCCTCCTCAAAATTTAAAGCATAGGTTTTTTGTTTTGATAACCAATAGAGAAGGGGACTTGTGACCGGGTTTTTTAGTCCGTGCAAGTCGGACACTGTCTGGGCCCTCCATTCCCAGTTCGTCCGAAGGTTTTTTTTCCGAGCACAAGTCACCCTTCCAATCCTTAAAGTAAAAAACAGCAAAGACTTCGCGTCTTTGGCCCCTCTGGCGACTCAAAAAAAAATGTCTTATCGAATCCTATAACATCAAATCCACATCGACGTAGGATAAAATCACCTACGTATACACTTGATTTATGAATACAAATCTTCACCAATCGAAAGAAACCACACGAAAAATAGGCATTCGATTAAATTCCCTTTTTCATAAGATATCAATCTGCTCGTGAAGCAAAACTCAGAAGGGGTGAAATAATACTGGGGTAGTACGTTTTCTGGTAGATTGCGATGAAGGTTTCACCAGGGTTTCGCAGTACCAGGGATTTTTTTGGGATCCGTGGTCTATCTAGGAACCCTCATAGTCTCAAACTGAAACATTACTTTGCTCACCCGAGACCTTACGATAGTTTGACAGCACAGAAAAGGATCTTTAATATTCTGAAATGTCATACAATCAGGACATTGAATGTTATTATGATTACAAAGTAATATTGTGCCTAAAAATAATTATAACTTGCGAAAAAAGATCTTGCAGTAATTATTATGAGTGACTTTATTACCTTTATCATTATGAAGAGTGTTGCATCCATGACACTGAATGATATGACTTTACTTATTTAGTCCTTACAATAATTATGAGTTAAGAAAATCGTAACTCCAATTTATATTGTTTAATATTATGACTTCCGATAATATGACGAAGAAAAATTATGACAGAAAACGTTATGGGCTTGAAAATTCGGAACAAAAATGTTATGGGAGTCATTATAGACCCATCCCCTCACTGTAAAAGTTAAACCGGTGGCTTGAAAAATCTGAAAAATAAATAAAAATAGTAGTATTATAATAACGAATTTAAAAGATTGACAGCAGTTTGCGCTGACCATACAGCGGGGCAACTGCCCGTGGGCACTTTTGAGCTGGGTAAGACAAGGGGTGGTGGTACTTACCTAACTTAGTTTTAGTTTTTTGTGAGTTCGATTTATTTTAATTATTAATTGTTATTTTTGTTATTTTATTTTTAATTTTAGCTTAGGTTATGTTATGTACCTATTGATTTTAATTTTAATTTTGAATAATGTATTTTATCTATTTAAAAGAAAAACTACCACAGCTCAGTATGTTTTGAAAATACGAACTCGATAATTAAATGAAAAAAAAAATATTTTTAGAATAATTTATTTTGATTCGAATCGATTCAAATCAATCTTTTTCGGAAATAATCGGCATCCCTTGCAAAGTTTGGACAATGATTTTGGTCACTTTTTATGAAGACCTTTTTAATGAAAAGCTATCTAATAATGCTGACCGAGCATGTACAAAGTGTGTTAAGGGTCCTCTTAACTGAAAGTCTCTCGTGGCCAACTAAAGGGCCCTTCTGATTTGTCGGAACGCAGAAACTTCAAATGTTGATTAAGAAGTTGCAAATTATCGTTTTTTAGGGTTCCGTAGCCAAAGAGTGACAAACGGAATCATATTAATGTCGCTATAGGTAATGAATGAAATGAATTTTGAATTTTTATTTTTATTAATTTTCTGTACTGCTTTTGGTGTTCAATAAAGAGTATTTGTATTGTATTGTATAATATGCGTGCGTCGGTCTGTCAGTCACAGGCTCAGATCATACAAACAATGTAAACCGAAAAGTGGTAGCGATGTGATGATCGCGCTCTCCGCGATAGTCGAAGTTAAGACAAACGCATCGACCAACGTTCCTTCGATTTACGCAGTCGAGTTGGTATACGAATGTTTGATGAGAAACTTATACTAGACCTACAGGTCGCTTTTCATGGTAGTAGAAGAGCATATGGTAGGCATATCGCAACATTACAGTAATACATATTATACGACCAGTATTTAACGACCGCTTTAGCCTAGTTGGTAGTGACCCTGCCTACGAAGCAAGAGGTCCTGGGTTCGAATCCCGGTAAGGGCATTTATTTGTGTGATGAGCACGAATATTTGTTCCTGAGTTATGGATGTTTTCTACGTATTTAAGTATTTATTTATCTATATAAGTATGTTTATCGTCGTCTAGTACCCATAGTACAAGCTTTGCTTAGTTTGAGACTAGGTCGATTTGTGTAACATTGTCCCCTAATATATATATATATTTTTTTTTTATTATTATAAACTGTAAGGTTGGGTTAATTATGGCTCGGACGATAATTTGGCCACTAGGATTAAGTCAGTCCAGGATTTTTTATTCTTTACAGTATATTTCAACATAAATTCTGAACGACTTTAAACCGCGAGCTCGGGCCGTATTGTGAAACGCGCGTGCGCTTGCCTTCGTTTTCACCATCTCTTTCTGTCACCATCTTATACTGTTTGATAGAAAAAAATAGTGAATGCGAAAGCAAGCGGCAGCGCGTTAAGGCTTGTTTACACTTTGTGAAATAGCAAGTGCAGGTGTAAAGTGATTAGTAAAAACAACGTGTAAACGGCCACGTTGTTAAGTGGTAAGTGCGAGTGCGAAGTGCAGGTGCGAAGTGAAGTAGTCACTTTCAGACGTTCGGTCTATTTTTGCCTGTTAAGTTGTTGCCCCCGCATACCCGCGTACTCCCCGCACTCGCAGTCTTGCCCTAACTTAACAATTTGTAAACAGTATCTGCTTGTTAAGTGCATAGTACGGACGGCTGCGAACGGTATAAACTTGAGGTGGACTGAGCCCAACAATACTCAATATGTCATTAAATTAATAATTAGAAAAAAGTCATTAAATTTATATTCAGACATTCGCATTGCATTACGAAATTCGGTAGGATCCTCATTAATTAGTTCCTGTAAAAGTTTATCACTAGCTCCATACTGAATTCTTCTGGTGATCATTTTCTTTACCAATAACCTTTTAGGTTTCTCCGATTTCAACTAACACCTCATTCTCGATTTCTGAAGCGACTACCGCGACTATACTTTTTAAAATATTTCGAAATTGTAATCGTTGTTCGTCCTCCATAATGTTCGACACTTTGCACCTACACATAGCACAACTAAGCAGTGTGTAAGCGATATCTTAACACTTAACACTTATCATCGTAAAAAGATGTTAACTAATCACTTCTAACCTGCACTTGCTACTTCACAAAGTCTAAGCAAGCCTTTAGACAATAAGCGTACTGGTTTGCCACGGTTGACTGTATTTTCGTATACTTTACGCGATGTATATAAAAATAATCGTGTTTATTTATTTTATATTATCTCCATAACATGACGGATCTTCAGCGCTGTAGAGCTCATACGCCTCAGTCGAAGGTAAATAAGTTTAACGTTCAATTGGACCGTAAAGATCCGCAATAAAAGGAATTGCCTTGCGTATTTAATCTCTATGACGTTTGATAACATGGGACCGTTAGGTTCTACACGGAAACACGAAAAAACAGAGGAAAATGAAGCACAATACTTATTACGTGACGATTCTATTACTACTACTAGATTTAGTATTTTTTGGGCAACAGAAATACATCAGCTGTGAATATTTCAACTGTTTAACTTCCTCTTCCTCTTCCTTAATGGCGGCCAATAGGCTTGTGCCAATGTCAGTTAATTGCTCTCTTTGGAGCGACGTTGTACGGTGATTGTAGTTTTTGCAACTTGATAGTAAAATTCCAGAAACCACGTGGAGACAACTTGCGCATTAAAAAATGTTAGACACGAGAGCAATATAGAATTTTGAGATCACTGTAACAGTTAAGGTTAATCGCCGCATAAAACACTATCAAAATTATACCACAACTAGCCAAAGAAACAGAAATACCAAAATCAGATACTGTCTACATCCGCCATGTTCGAATGCCACAAATCGAATCAACTGTTTAACTTTCACGGTTGACAGACGGATTGACAGACAGACGGACGGACAGCGCAGTTTTTAATAATAGGGTACCGTTTAACCCTTTGGGTACGGAACCCTAAAAATGAACAATGAGCCCTCTGGTAGATAAAGGCAGTAGAGAACAACTTATCATGTATCATGAGTTTTATAGTGAATGATGTCCGAGTTTTTGGCATGTAGGTACTCGTATTGTTTTATTTGCCGTAGATGTTAGGGTCCTCTAAAGAAAGCTGTTTATGTACTTCAACAATGTCAAAACCAACTTACATAGTAAAATTCTTTCTCAGCATCCCATGAACATCGATAAGCAATATCTCCAGTAAAAGTTGATAAAAGTCATTTCCAACGTAACCATAAGCTTTGGTTGCCGGGCTCATCGAAACGAAACAAACTGCATCGGAAACAACTGAGAAAGCTCCGAGAAAACTCGTGACTTTGACTCGACAATTTTATTTTCTCGCCTGAAAACCATATAAGGGACATTATCACATACTAAATCCGTGATATTAGTTCGTTCCCGGCGGTAAATGCAAGTTGGTTAACCACAAAGGAGACGACTGGGTTCCCTGGAGTGAAATGTTTCATAAACTGTATTAGGGTAGGTATCGGATTTGTTACGTACTGCGAACACAGTCAGACCTCTAGTTTACTTACTATAATAGCGCGACGGTTGTAGTTTAATATTATTGTCAGTCTATAGAAATGCAGGTTTTTAGTTACAATTTGTTTTATCTGAATTTTATGTCAATTATGTTGTGAAACAAGAATTATTGACGTGACAACGTCTAATAAATCGATGAACGCCGGCTGCATACACGAAAAAGGATGGCGCAATTGTAACGTTACCAGTAAGTATATGTACCTACAGAGCGGCGAGGGCCATTTGTAATAGAGCGGCGAAGGCCAGTTGCAATATTACGTAATACAATCTTAGTATTAGACATAGATAGAGTAACTTATACATTAGGAGATAGAGTTGTCAGTTTGCTTCCCATTTAAGCGCCCCCCAGTGTCTAAAGATGAAACTATTTCCTACTATGTATACACCGTGAAATTTTAGTGGTTGTTTTCCCGAAACGAGGTGATTTAGTATCGATTGTACAATCGATTTATAATTACTATTTTGACTAGAGTCAAAAATCCAAGTGTGAAAAACGAAAGTCGAAAATGACCGCAAACCAATAGTAACGCTTCGTTGGTACAAGTAGCGTACGATCGTACGATAGGTTAGGTACCAACGAAGCGTTACTATTGGTTTGCGGTCATTTTCGACTTTCGTTTTTCACAATTGGATTTTTGACTCTAGTCAAAATAGTAATTATAAATCGATTGTACAATCGATACTAAATCACCTCGTTTCGGGAAAACAACCACTAAAATTTCACGGTGTATATGCATACCTACATAAATACTATACGACTACGCAGTACTGTTGGATGCCCATTTAACTTTTTTATTATTTTTCGTGAAATTAAAATGAAACACACATTCGTCTTTAAAACTTTTTATTTAAATAAAAACACGCACGACTACAGCAAAGTTATTACCAAGTTGTATTATTAAATATGATAACATTACATGGCACGGAAAGAAAGTACAACCTGAACTATGGAAGTACAGTCCATTTGCTTTACAGCAAGCAATGATAGCAATGTAAAACAACGTTAAAATTGTTGTTGTATACACAGTTCGGTACACAGCACTTCTTTTCTGATGTCATAGCGGAAATTCGGAGTCCTGGGTTCACAAAATATACGTTCCCCAAAGTCCAGAGGTGCTACTACGAAATTCGAAAATCGAAGTTCGTATCGTATTATCCCTCTCACTCTCGTGTCAAATCATATTAGCGTGAGCGAGACGGCACGAAACGAAGTTCGAATTATGCACTTCGTGGTAGGGCCTCAGGTTAGAGCGTGGGTAAACAGAATAAAGCACAGTCACAAGAATCCATAAAACAAAGCCGAGAGTCGTAAGTTGAAAACAATAAATCCAAAACGCAACAACAACGGACGCACGGGGGTAAACAAATGAAAGAAATGTCAAAAAAGTAAATAACTTCTGAAAGTGACGTTGACGTTCCATAGCCAAACACTTATTTCTTTCTTAGCATGGCACGCCCACAGTTTCGTATAAAAAATTCTGTAACCGAATTCACAGTAAATAAGAAATCGATTCAACATAAACTTGAACATTTTAAGACTTTTTCTATGGTTAAAATCATGAATAGTTTCATTAAGAAATTGAGACATACATAATGATCATGTTTATAAATGCGTTAAATGAAACGTGTTAGCACATTATTATTTTTTTCAGTGTTGCAATAATAACATCTCAATCATTATCATAAAATTTAAATGCTATCGGCATGTGCTTATTCAGGAAAAAAATATAATTTTGGAAGTGTATTATATATGTTTAAACTATGGTTTGAACAAGAGTATACTTGCGCCATCTGTTGAGGAAAGATAAATAATAATAATAATAATAATAATCATTTATTTTCTCCTCACAAAAGTACATAGGTAACAGCAATAGTGAAACTAAAACCTTGGTTTAACTATATCACGACGTTTAGCAATAAATAAATAACACAACAAACATTATTTTACATTAAAATAGTGGACAATAATACACAAGATCTGGTGAAACTAGCACCATCTGTTATCCAGTAGACGAACCATATTTCACTAATACGAACCCAAATACATTTTATAAAATATTAAGTTTAGATGCTTATGCCCACGTTAACAGACACTCTATCTAGTGCATAAATAATCTAAGCAGACAACCTTATTTTCTAAATCCGAGTTGGAAATAAAATGAAATAAATAGTTATAAATGTGTAAGTTATATTTTTTTTATCTAGTTTAGCTACTTATAATTTCTCTAGAAATAAACCTTTGATTTTTTTTGGAGTTTTTTTAAAGTATTTATTTCGTTGCATGTTTGAGAAAAGCTCTATACAAGCCTCTACCGCGAACAGGGATTGTTGGTCTCGTACATCTAGATGGCCTCATTAACACTCGGCCGTCTATAACAACTCGGCCGGCATACGCTATTTCGCTGCCTCAACAGTAATGTATTACAACGGGAACGCATTGGATGCAGATGGCTCAGGGCCGATCTGTTTGGCGAGCCTTGGGGGAGGCCTATGTTCAGCAGTGGACGTCTTTCAGCTGAAATGATGATGATGATGAACCAGGATAGCGCTTGAATCAAATTCGCCTTTTAACCGTCGATATTATTGCCGTTCCTTCTGACAGTATAGAGCGCCTCTAACACATCCGCAGCTTGGTCGAGCTGGAGCGTGGCGTATTTTCGGCGCGATATTATATTCTGCTATACATTCTGAACTTTATCTACAGCTTGCAACTGTGAAATTTCTAGCGAAATGCTCCTCTTGTCCACTCAGAGGTTGACTGGTAGAGATACTTAAAAGGGATAAGTCCGCCTTTGTAGGGCAGTAATACGGTTTTTGGCAACTTTTACACCGTTTTTAGCCAGTCGATATTTGAGTAAATATCGACAGTGGAAAGGTAAAATCACTACATCACATACATACGAGGGGCGTTCAATATAAAGTGAGAATGAGATGCAAACTCTTTTAATATTACGAAATTAAATACTGGCCGGTAAAGCTAATCTATCTAGCTGATTACTATGAAAAAAAAAAACTAACTGTCTTTTGTTTAAAAAAATATACGGTAATTTCTTTGCATGCTATTGAGTACGTTAGCGAAAATGGAGAAAATTGAACTGCGCGCCGTTATCAAATACTTGTATTTGAAAATTTTTTCTACGGACCAAGTCAATTTGGATTTGCGGGACTCTCGCACGACACGCACGTTGGTGCGCCGAATTTAGACGTGGAAGAACATCGACAATGGACGACCCCCGCTCCGGACGCCCTACTACAGCAGTAACTGAAGAAATTGTGAAAAAAGTCGAAAACTCAGTTTTGGCGGATCGTCGTGTCACAGTTCGTTTTATTGCTGAAAATGTAAAGATTTCAACGGGGAGCGAGCATAATATTTTACATGAACGCTTGGGTATGAAAAAGGTATCTGCGCGTTGGGTACCAAGAATGCTTACTGACACGCAAAAACAAACTAGACTAGAGATTTTTCAAGAAGCTTTGAACCTGATGCAGCAAGACCGGGAACTTTTTTTGGCGCGATTTATAACAATGGACGAAACATGTCTCCATCATTACGACCCTGAAACGAAACTGCAGTCGATGACATGGAAAAGGCCATCATCTCCAACTCCGAAGAAATTCAAGGTGAGCCCATCTGCCGGTAAGGTCATGGGCTCTGTTTTTTAGGATGGTATTAATGATTGAGTATCTCGAGCATGGAGCCACTATTACGGGCACTTTATACGCCAAACAAATAGCAACATTGCGCAATGAGATCCGCGAAAAACGGCGAGGTAAACTCTCGAAAGTTGTGCTGTTCCACCGGGACAATTCCCCGGCACACAAGTCCGCCGTTGCAATGGCTGCAATTTGTGATGCTGGGTTCGATATCCTTAAGCATCCTCCGTATTCACCAGATCTTGCTCCCAGTGATTTCTACCTATTTCCGAGATTGAAACAATACCTGAGAGGCCAAAAATTTGAAGACGACGACGCGGTAGTCGCTGCAGTACAAGATTTTTTAAGTACTCAAGATGAGACCTTTTTTAAAAATGGAATTTTAAGTTTAGAAAAAAGATATACTAAGTGAATTATGCTAAAAGGTGACTATGTCGAAAAATAAAATGACATTTAGTAAAAGTTGTTTATAACATACTCATTCTCACTTCTTATTGAACGCCCCTAGTATAGCGCTAAGGCGATTGTATCTTTCCACTGCCTATACCTGTATATTATAAAATTAAGTATATTAAATTTATAAGCTTCTACACTCAGTCGAATCGAGTTTAAGATGGTATTGTGCATAATATACCGCGTGGAATCTAATGCGGAGTTTTTACAAAAAAGGGGAATTTTTCACCCTAAGAGCTTAATTTTTTCCCAATATTATTATGTTAATATTCTTTACCGTTTACGAAATAAAGCTTGTTAAACTTTAGTGCAAAAATTCGCCTGTTTCAACCCTAGCAAGTTGATCGGGCAATGAAGAAGTGCGTTCGTGTCGTCACAGTGTGTATGTTTTTGTGTTTAGTTTTAAATGGGTCCCACCGAAAAACAGCGTTGTGGCTTGCCGCAACATTATGCTGAGTGGGACCCAATTTATACTGTTCAATATTTTTTTAATTGTATTTTTTTCTGTGTAGGTATCGAATAATTATGTGTAAATAAACATCTATCTCTCTCTCTCTTTCTCAAGCCCTATAGATATAAATAATAATAAATTCGCTGCGCGTTCGCGGCGAATCCGTTGTGTGTTCGGCGGCGAATCCGTTGTGTGTTCGCGGCGAATACGCCTGGCATTCGGTCCGATTCTAAATCTATTAATACGTTCGCAAATCGCAAGGGCTTGCTTATGATGGAAAAGTGTTAAGTTTATGTGAAGAATTTGTGTGGAATTGAGTACTAATGCTTTTGAATAGTGTGTTTTATTATAGCTTGCTTAATTATTATGAAGTGTTCAAAGGTTTCGAAGCCAGTGCCTTGAATCTAGCGCATTATGCTGCTTCACTGAGCGCGCCTCGGACTAGGTCAATACTGACTTTACCTATAAAAAAAGATACATACAGTCGAACATAATATAACTTCCTCCTTTTTTTGAAGTCGGTTAAAAATAGTAAATGATGTAGGCTTAAAATAAATAAACTTACGACTTTAAAAAAATGTTGAAGTTATACTTTTTTGCAGGCGGTATGTTACCTACTATGTGTAACATTCAATACTTTTTTTTCTCATTTTGTTCTATAGGACAAGGTAAATAAAACTTTTTACGATTATCTTAAAATACTGGCCTTTAGAAAAAAACATTAACATTGATTTTTGCACTTGTCAAAGTGACTAATTTAGGGAATTCTTGCGTTGCATTATGACTGATGATTTTCCTCTAACTTGAGATTGGTAGTAATTGTTCGCTACTATACGACCGATCGCCTATGTTATCCAGGCAGATATTTGATCAATGGTATGATAGAATAATTGTCATTATGAGTGTCATTTAGCTTCTTATGGAAGATTTTGGGAAAGTCTGATTCCCATTCGTTCTATGGCATGAAATTCGGGTGAAAAGCTAGTTGGGAAAAAACGTGACATTTTGTTCTATATGACGTCATATTCCATAGGACAAATGGGACCTACCCCAAAACCTACTTGAGTTCTTCTGTGGATCTCATTTCTAATTCTGAGAAACAGGCCCCCCTTAATTGCTCATTGAGTGACATCAAGCTTCTCTTTTGAGCTCATAAAACATCGTGCATTTATTTTATTATCATAAATTGCAGCAGAGATTCATTACGAGGGCTTTAGTATCCTTGAAAAAGCCATATTGAAATCAAATTGAGGATAATTAAGTATTTCGCAAGACGAGAAATTGTTCGTCGACGCCTGAATGAGAAACAAAGGGCAAAATATAACGCGGTCTTCGTGATTTTGTTGCCTTGTTTCTTTTAACATTGAAAATGTTTTTTCGATCGCTTCTGTATAGCCCCCAATTTCGCTCAGAGTGCGACATCGCCCTAGTGTCGTGAGTTTTAGGGCTACGTAAATGATTGAGGTCTCAAGCGATGCCTCTTGGGGAGAGCTACAAGTTTTTGAAAAAAAAATTTGAAAAAGTCAAAATTTTTTTTTGAAAACTGCAAAAATGTCGAATAATGTTGCATTTTTTCGGGGTGTTTTCTCACTAAATCATCTTTATATCGGAAACGAAAAGCGATATCGAAAAAATGAAAAAATCCTCGGGGTATTGAGTTTGGCTACATTTTTAAAAAAACCGAACCTCTCTATCTCTTACGGTCTAGGTGTCAGAGTGCCCTTCGCGAAGCGTAATTTCGTGCAACGCGCGGAAGGTGCACGGCTACCAAAGACAGTTTCGTCTCGCCGCCCGGGAGCTAGTTTGTTAGTTGAACAGTTCGGAGTTAATGCGTATGGTAGTTTTAAGAACAGTTTGGAGCTAATGTTAATTTTAGACTAAGCTGTTTTTGAGACGTTATAAATCTTCAAAAATGCCAATATTGTATAAAATTCTAAAAAGTTTCAAAATTGACAAAACCAGGAAAGTCGACTGCAGTGAGTTAATGTCAAACAAAAGAACTGTTTTGGGATGTTGTTTGTTTGCAAAAAAATGATTATTTTTACCTTACGGATTTTTTACATCGCGCATTTGAGCTCTATTACTTCAAAGACGATACTACCTAAATCTATTAGGTCTAATCTATTAGATTAGGCATCGTACAAAATGAAAAGCCTGCCAAAGTCCATTTTCAATGTATAGTCGGGGTAAAAAAAGGTTCGTCACTTTTCGACCTTAATTCGTTGACATAGAGTCGAAAAATGACGAACCTTTTCTTACCCCGCGTATACCCGAAGGTCGTGTAGAGCACGAGATCTGTGATTTTTTTTGGGTTCCGTACCTTCAAGATTATGTATAGTCGACCAAGTAAGTAATTTACCATTTTTTACGACAGTTCCTACATCAGAATAAAGACAATAAGGCTGATTGTCACGTTGACTTGTAAGTAAAAATACCCTTTGATGGTCTAAGTATACAATTGACATTGAACCTAAGGGTGGTAAAGGAATTTCTTCGACTAATACAGTAAAAAATTTTACGAACTGTCTTCAGAAATATTTAAAAGTGCAAAATAAAAAAATACAGACTGCTAAAGAATGGAATTTGCTCCGTTGTCTGTAATTTTCAGATAGATAGAACTTAAAATTAGAGCTCTTCAAGGCTTGTGTGAATGGGTTGTTACTGAACCGTCTATAATATCATCTGCACTCTTCATCAGGTGAGATAAGGATCAATCACGGGTCAGTTTTATGTAAAGAAAAAGAAAAAATTGGAAACATTTTTAGACGCTGCCACAAGTGCCTCACCAACTGGCTCTTTTAGTGTTAAAATGTATCTCGAGTGAAATTGGCATAACTGTTTAATTTTTTTCTTTCTTCCTATTTTTATTGAAAGTTGACTGAAATTTTAAATGAAAACTGACGTGAAGTGATAAGAAACATTAAAAGTTTCACGGGCGGCATTGGGATTACGAATCTCGACACTATAATATAACTCTGATAAAGTCTCGTCTGTAATTCCTTAGTGGTCGCCCATAAGATACAACGTACTATTATATCCATATAACTTATCCCCTACCACTTGATCTCGTCATTACTCGCGTGAATTTTAAAGACCTGTTAAGATTCTCAACTTTCTTGCTAAAATATTCATCTCTCTAATTTTTTGCTTTATATCTTTTCGAAGTTGCATATTTTCGCAAACGGCAGAAAAAACAGTTGACTAAGGAATATTAGCATAAATATGACTATCCAGAGAAACCAAAACTTTTACGCAATTTTTACAAAAGAACTAATTTCATCATCATCCCAGCCTATATTACCACTGCAGGAAACAGGTCTCCTCTCAGAATGAGAGGATTTGTGTCGTAGATTGCACGCGGGCTCATTGTTAGGGGAGGCTTTTGTTCAGCAGACGTCTTTTGGCTGATACGATGATGATGATGACAGTCACCAGCTGATATTCTTTTTCTTGAAGCCGAAGTATTTTTCGCTAGTAATTGTTTTATTGGAAATGAAGGCTTCAGCGGATGTTGTTTCCTCTTCCCGGCTGTAACAATATCCGCCACGAGTAACAACGTATTGTATTTGTGTTCTAAAAATAGACGTGTGTTTTCTTGCCATCGTTCTTGTGATAAATCTAATAAAAGAAACACTCTTTTCGGATGTTAAACGAAGAATGATTTCCTTTAATTACATCGTTAATAGAAGACATCGATAAAACGGAAAAAATAAATGATCGAAGCCACCTCATCGTTTCGTGACGCGTGCTTGGCCATACACCAACGCAAGTGGTTAGCATACACAGCGAAATTTCCTTATTATTATTATGTGCTCTCGACACAGTAAGTAATCTATCGACCAGGAATTTTTCATTTTCCCGAGATTAAAGTCAAAAACTGTGGCATTACTATTAGTAAAAGTTTTTTTTTTAAATCGATCTATAGTACTATTCCTATTCCGCGGGAACTTTGCGCTTTCCCGGTATAAAATAAATCTTAGTCGAACAAACCTAGTAAACGAAGATTGACTAATCAAGTAATGAAAATAATTTTATATTCTCGATGTATCGGCTACATTGCAGCGGACGTCGCGGTAATTTGAAGTATAGGGAGGGTATCACGTTCGTTTTAACTTCGAGCCCGAAGTTTCTTCTAACTTACTAGGAAAAAAACTTCAAAAAATTATTACGCGTAAACGATCTTCTTCCTAAGAATCTTTAGCTAGGAAAAAAAATGTTTCAAGGCTTTTTTCGCGTGAACCATTTTTTGAGAAAAATACATGAAAAATGTTTGTTGAGTCTTGAATGTATTTATATAATATATATTTAAGTATGCATCTATCTATATAAGAATGTTTATCCGTTGCCCACCCATGACACAAGCGTTGCTTACTTTAGGACAAGGTCAGTTGGTGTGAATTGTCCCGTGGTATTTATTCATTTATTTGTTAACTCAAGTGGCAGTGGGCAGGGCACATCGCTCGTAGAACTGATGGCCGATGGGGCAAAAAGGTTCTCGAGTGGCGTCCACGGACCGGAAGACGTAGTGTAGGTTGGCCTCCAACAAATAGAGCGACGACCTGGTTGCGGGATCGCGTTGGATGCGGATGGCACGGGACCGATCTGTTTGGCGAGCCTTGGGGGAGGCCTATGTTCAACAGTGGACGTCTTTCAGCTGAAATGATGATTTGTTATTATTTACGTTACGTTACGTTACGTTACGTTTTACTCATATTAAAGCCGCGCTGTGATCACAAGAAGCTTCGAATTCTGTGCAGACAAACCCACAAGCAGAAGGTAATGGTAAATAATAAAAATACCTTCTTTTACTAAATAATAAGACTGGACTCAGTTTGTAACTAGATCTCATAACTGAGTTTCAGAAACTTAAAACTGCTCGGTTTAATTTTTGATTCTAGCTACGCCAGCGTTGCCGCAGTGGGAAACTACTTCAAACTATTTAGTATTCAGGGAGAATCTTTAGAATACCTTTTAGTATAGTTGGCCAGTTGAGTTTTTCGAAACTGCGCGAAATAAAATTTATATTTTTTTTCTTTTATGTACTTTTATACACACACACACACACACACACACACACACACACACACACACACACACAAACACACAATATTCGCCCTCACATAGACAACTTGTTGACACACAATTTAAGAATACCGACAATTATAATTTTGTTTTAGTTATTTATGTTTCGCCAAAAGAGGCTTTAAGAATTTATTTCAGTTATATTGGTTTATGTCTGTTTTGATTTATTTGTTTTGTTTTATTTTATTCTTTCTGTTCCTTAAATATGGTTGCAAATAGCCGCTAATGTAATGTATTCTTTTTGTAAACCGTAACATTTACCCCACGGGACAGGCCATGACTAGTGTGGGGTTCAGTAAAAATGTAACTGTAAACTTTAAATTTGTATTTGTTGTATGTCGAAGTTAGTTAAGTTGACTCGAGGTTAGTTGAGTTAACTCGAGGTTAGTTGAGTTAACTCGAGCCTTGGAGGAGCGTTTTCTCCGTTCATTGCGCGGCCGAGACGCTCGCCGCACAGTGATTATCTGGCGGCACGCGCAATGAACCGATAAAACGCTCGCTGCTGCCGCCGGTCGCGCGAAGTCGTGGCCGGGCTGTAAGGCTTTTCCAAACTTTTTCCCTTCTCGAATTTGCTTGAAAAAAAAAGGTATCTCCGTCTAAAACGTATTTAAGCGAATTATTGTGATATTTTTCTTCAGAATACGACGGTTCCAAAAGTTTCAGTGGTCTGGAATATCGACAGAGCCTGCCGGTGACGATCAAAACTTTCACAATATCAAATGCAAAGGGAGCGTACTCAATTCAAAGAAAAAAGTTATCGGAAAACTATTTTCAGACTGTTTATTAAATTTTATCCTACAAACCGGTCAGTACTGTATATAATCAGCATCATCATCATCATCACCATCATCATCATCATCATCACCATCATCATCATCTTCATAGCCCATATACATTACCGTAGGACACAGGCCTCAGAAAGGGAGGGCTTGAGCCGTAGTTCCCACACAAGCTCAGTGCGGACTGGAAACTTCACACACATTGATTTTACTCGTGGGGGCGTCCAGATTTCTTCACTATGTTTTCCTTCGTCGTAAAGCTCATGGTTCAAATGCAATGTTGCACGTAAATTCCGAAAAACTCAGAGGCGTCAAATTTCATGCAAAGGTTTCGTAGTTGCGGATGGAGATACGAATATTTTATTTATTTATTATTCAGACAACAAAGCGGTCCACAATAAAATAGTGTTAGTTGTTTTAGGCTAAGGCCTATGTTAGCGTATTATAAATTAATAATTAATAACTAATTGTGATTTCGTCCTTTGAGCAAGCTTCCACATGAAAGGACCTTAGTTGCCCAGTTCAATTGACTGAACTAGTGGGAATAGAGGACTGATAGAAATTCTCTTTCTCACAAGGACACAGACCCGTGGCAACCTACAGCATGTCTACGTGGTTTACGACGGAGCTCCGCCCGCGGAGCTCCTTTCTCTGGGTATTTTGCTCTTCGGGCAACTGCAGATACCTGACTAACCTAACCTACCTATCCACTAGTTCAGTCAACTGAACTACTGAGAGAAAAAATCTCATTAATTCAGTCAACTGAACTGGACAACTGAACTAGTGGGAATAGATTAAATTTCCTCGCTATCTTTAGAATGCTGTTACTGCTGCCCCTCACTCTGTCTATCAATGAAGCAGTTTTCTAGTGCCGAACAGTATCAAAACGTTCAGTATGGGCCTCTGCGAACACAGACGAACACTCAATGTACTCGGGCTCGACGCACTACATTCGATTTGATAAGGCTTCCGTACTTGCGAGAGAAGTTTTTCATTCCACGGAAGGTGCGTGAAGCCATTTTGAGATTAGTCGTCATCTAAATTTCAACCGGGATAGTGGTTGGTTGGTAGGTACCCCCGAGTTGGAAAACAGTGTTGAATGTTCGTACTGCATCAACGTTGAGTTTGAGCGAACCAGATTGACAATAAAAGTGATGATGAAAACGGGGGTAGTTGTGTATCGCTGTCAGTTGCGTTGAGTAGCCGAGCGACCACGGCGCTAGCGCGCAGTGCGCGTTAGGCAGCCGCCGTGACGTGTGACTCCGGGAAGAAGGGCTAGCTTAGCCCGAAACATGTCAAGTTAAACTCGTTACTCGTGATTCTTACGGTAGTTTCATAATTAAATATCATAGCCGTCCGCTCAGCAATGGACAGAAACTTGTACAAAAATTACTCGATCCGTCTGAATAAAGCTTTAGCCGCCATTAAATTCGTGGACAAAACCGCAAATTTCGTGTTCACTTTGTGTAATTTTAACAGTTTATGCTTCATTTGCTGGCCCTAATTGTGTGTAAAATACTCGGATGGCGAAATAATTTAATCACTTTCCAGTAATGTAGATTTATAACTACTGAATTCCAAATCGGAATTTATAACAAGGAAAACATCATTTAACGACCGCTTTAGCCTAGTTGGTAGTGACCCCGCCTACGCAGCAAGAGGTTCTGGGTTCGAATCCCGGTAAGGGCATTTATTTGTGTGATGAGCACGAATATTTTGTTCCTGAGTCATGGATGTTTTCTATGTATTTAAGTATTTATTTATCTATATAAGTACGTTTATCGTCGTCTAGTAACCCATAGTACAAGCTTTGCTTAGTTTGGGACTAGGTCGATTTGTGTAAGATTGTCCCCTAATTTTTTTTTTAATTTATTATTTATCATACATCGAATGAAGTGTTTTCAGCCGACTTCATTACATTTCTTCATCAAATGCCTGTTTTTACAAGCTTTTTGCTAACTTGCAATGTATGTATGTAAGTCAAATTTTGCAAGTTAAATTTAACCCACTTCCCGGTTTTCTTAGCTGAAATTTAGCACGTATGTAAAAAACGGATGACAATGCAATATTATTATGACATTGACCTGATCTGATGATGGAGCTGGAAGGTGGCCATATAAACTTTATAATAATGATTGCATTTGACGGCCAAATGGCCTAGTGGTTAAAGAACCTGACTACGAAGCTTGAGGTCCCGGGTTGGATTCCCGCGTCGGGGCATATATGATGAATAATACGAATGTTTGTTCTCGAGTCTTGGGTGTTTAATATATATTTAACCAAGTATATATCAAACTATATAAGAAGTTTATCAGTTGCCTAGTACCCATAACACAAGCTTTGCTTACTTTGGGACTAGGTCAAATTGGTGCGAATTGTCCCGTGATACTATTATTATTATTATAAAACGATACGACCGCATCGAGTTTGGGCTCGTCTGATTCTTCTAGACGAGTACTTTGGTAATCAGGGGCATAAAGTACAGTCAGCAAAAAAGCTTGTATTAAAAACAGAATTTTTAACAAAAACTACTCTACGTCGTCGTCGGTCCTCCTAAATTTTGGGGCACAGCAAGACCAAGGTAGGGATCTTACATTAGGATAAATGACACAAACACACTACGTACGTTACGTAGACATAAGTAGAAACCGACGCGGACAATACGCACTCGACCCGAAAGTCACTTGAGTTGACCCGTTGATATTGTATTTTTTTTACACACAGTCGCAAGGAACAAGCAACTTTTTAAACTTCAAATAGGTGAACAACACCTTTTAGCTACTTCCCGACCACAGGCGCAAGACACCTACGACGGCACATGTATTATCCTGGGGCTAAATTCAGGAACGGCCCAACACGGTTTGCGGAGCGGTAATTCGATCGTTTGCGAGATGATAGGGATGAACTGCTATTCAGGAACGCTTAAAATCACTGGTTTGCGAGAGGTTGGACTTTGTTGGGCCGTTCCTGAATGTAGCCCCTGACCTTTTCCACATTCACTTAACGCAACACTAGTCACAAACATCCAACCACAACAATCATAGAAGATGCTAATGGATTTCTAAATCTATCCATCCCAGCATTAGTAAGAAAGTAAGGATACTATGATCTGCACAGTTTCACACAGGTGGCATCATAAAGTCTGTGTCTGCCATCATCATTATTATTTCAGCCGAAAGACGTCCACTGCTGAACATAGGCCTCCCCCAAGGCTCACCAAACAGATCGGTCCTGCGCCATCCGCCCCCAATGTGTCTGCCAGTCAGGTTTTAATTGTTTTCAGTAAACTGACTCTTCTGCATGTGGAAATTGGTTTTTGATGCTCTTCTTATAATGGAGATCCCCTCCCCTGGTTTGATATAAAATGTACGTGAACATGCTACTTTTCATTACGAACTAAGTTTCCCCGAAATTCCACACACTCCACCAACAATTTTACTTAATTATTTACTTGTTGGCCGTCTAGTTGCGCCGTGTGTCAACGTTTCAAGAGTTTCTTATATTTCAGCGCGGAATTCACTTGTAGCCGACTTCACGGTTCGGCGGCCATTGTATACTACCTACTTCAAATAAAAACTTTTTTAGGGTTCCATACTCAGGTAAGGTCAGTTTCAGGTCAGGGAGGGCAAGCACCTTGAGCTTCTAAAGACCATCAAGCAAAGACAATTGTGTTACTTCGGGCATGTGATGAGAAACGCCAAGTACAGAGTTCTCCAGCTTATTATGTAGCGTAAGATTGCCGGAAAGAGAAGTGTGGGCAGGAGAAGACATTCTAGGCTGAAGGATTTGCGTGACTGGTTCAACTGCAGTACCACTTCCTGGTTCAGAGCAGCGGCCTCCAAGATCAAAATCGCCATGATGTTGTCCAACCTCCGATAGGAGAAGATTAGATAAGATTAGATTATTTATTCACTCAAACATAATAATTACATTGTATAATATATTAAAGTCAGTATATAAGAATTTATGCTGAGATCGTCAAAAATTATAAAAAAAAAACCAAAACATAACAATATAATAATAAAAATAACCAAAGATAAAAAAACAATCAATAAAAATGTAAATGTCAGAAATAAATTCGTCCCCAAGTAGTAGTTGTCAAAAACAAATAATTAAATTATATTAAATTATATTAGACGACCAGATGGCCTAGTGGTTAGAGATCCTGACTACGAAGCTTGAGGTCCCGGGTTCGATTCCCGTGTCGGGGCAGATATTTGTATGAAAAATACGAATGTTTGTTCTCGGGTCTTGGGTGTTTAATATGTATTTAAGTATGTATCTATCTATATAAATATGTTTATCCGTTGCTTAGTACCCATAACACAAGCTTTGCTTAGCTTACTTTGGGACTAGGTCAATTGGTGTGAATTGTCCCGTGATATTTATTTATTTATTTAAATTATGTCAATGAAAGTACAAAAATAACTACAAATAAATGGTATTTCCAATAGGGATCGTCATAACAAAATAAATTTAATTAATACATAATTACCAATATTAAAATTATGTCAAGAAAAAATTATGTCCAAAATCTCACTTAAAGAATATAGAGGGTTATCCATCAAAGGGCTTTTCACCCGGCGACCGAATGCCTCTTCGCTCAGGTCTTTTAAGAATGGCAAGAAGACGAAGAGGACTCAGGTAACATGTGCTTGCAAAGTGTTACATTCAAAATATTTGAAAACTGCCGAATCTTTTCGCAACTGCACTTTAGAGCGCGCGCAGACAGGAGAGCGGTCTGGAGTTCCGAGTCCCGCGTTCAGAGTTCTGTGTTTTGACCGCTCGAGAGTTCCGACCGCCTGCTGTGTGCGTTATCGGGAGGGACTCAGTACATTCGAAAGAACGCAGAACTCTGAACTCGGAACGCGGAACTCCAGACCGCTCTCTGTCTGCGCGCGCTTTTAGAAGCACAGGGATACCTTAAACGGGTGAATATTAAGCGTTTGTACGACGGTTACAAAACCCGGTTATAATACTTGGTAAAATGGTAATGAGAACAATCTCATTACCATTTTACCAAGTATTATTAAAAAGTATAATGCTAACTTTTTGTAAAAACTTAAGACAATACCGACGCCAAGAAAATGTAAAATTGCAGTGACAGAGTGGCTTTTAAATAAGAATTACGACAGTACAGAAGATTTATTGAGAGTTATATCATAATATTTGTCCATTTGCACACACGCACACATACACACACACACTCACACTCACTCACTCACTCACAAACTAACATACACACACACACACACACACACACACTTTCTGATTTCATTTAAGTTTTAAGTGCTTTGTAGTTAATATTAATTTAAAAAAAATTACTTTGTTATTTTCTTATTAATTATATTTAGTATAAGTCTTTCAATAAGGGGATGAGCAATGTTCATCCTAAAATACAGGTTTACCTACTTAGGGAACTGAGTTCCATTTATTATAAGGATCTTTTGTTAAAAAAAATTCTGTTAAATAAATATTATTATTATTATTATTATTTATTATTATTAAATCTAGTTTGATCTCGTGCGACTCGTCCTTCGGTTGTGGTAATAATAATCGAATGGTAATGAATGAGGTTTAACCGAGCGATTTAAATGCTCTATTCACCTAAACCACAGACCTGAAAAAACACGTTGGCACCAGCTTACCTGTGATGTATAATGGGGTAACGACTTCGGTTTCGCTTTAAGCGAAATCCAGCATTAAATTAGAGTTTTGATTTAGTTTTGCTTTCAGTCTGTTGAAACTAGAACTGAAACCGTAACAGGATACGTGAGGTTTAGTGCGGCGCAGCGGTTTGAAGCAATTAACGAGGTAGTGATGCCGCTAGTTGCGCATCTGCTTTTTGAAGAATCCACTGAAAGAACATGTCTAGCTAATCCGTTTAGATCAGTCTTCACCCGCGGGGTACAGAGGTGTTATAGTTATAGTTATAGTTATAGTTATAGTTATAGTTATAGTTATAGTTTCTTTATTGCAAGTCACATTACAGACAAGGATCTTAAAAATATATTGGTATACATGTGACGCCCTGCAAGGGCACAGCAAAAACAACAAAAGATGATGGATATCATTTTGGAGTCACTATTATCAAATTATTATCCTTAGTCAAAATTTATACAATATTCATACACACATTTTAATATTTGTTAGTATACTCAATTATTATAGTAATTTCATAAATTATTTACTTAATTAATTTAAAACTAAGAGACATCGAAGTACTAGGGGCGTTCAATAAAAAGTGAGAATGAGTATGTTATAAACAACTTTTACTAAATGTAATTTTATTTTTCGACATAGTCAACTTTTAGCATAATACACTTATGATATCTTTTTTCTAAACTTAAAATTTCATTTTTAAAGAGGTCTCATCTTGAGTACTTAAAAAATCTTGTACTGCAGCGACTACCGCGTCGTCGTCTTCAAATTTCTGGCCTCTCGGGTATTGTTTCAATCTCGGAAATAGGTAGAAATCACTGGGAGCGAGATCTGGTGAATACAGAGGTTGCTTAAGGATATTGAACCCAGCATCACGAATTGCAGCCATTGCAACGATGGACTTGTGTGCCGGGGCATTGTCCTGGTGGAACAGCACAACTTTCGAGAGTTTACCTCGCCGTTTTTCGCGGATCTCATTGCGCAATGTTGCTATTTGTTTGGCGTATAAAGTGCCCGTAATAGTGGCTCCATGTTTGAGATACTCAATCATTAATACCCCTTTACCATCCCAAAAAACAGAGCCCATGACCTTACCGGCAGATGGGCCCACCTTGAATTTCTTCGGAGTTGGAGATGATGGCCTTTTCCATGTCATATAGACTGCAGTTTCGTTTCAGGGTCGTAATGATGGAGCCATGTTTCGTCCATTGTTATAAATCGCGCCAAAAAAAGTTCACGGCCTTGCTGTTTCTGGTCCAAAGCTTCTTGACAAATCTCTAGTCTAGTTTGTTTTTGCGTGTCAGTAAGCATTCTTAGTACCCAACGCGCAGATACCTTTTTCATACCCAAGCGTTCATGTAAAATATTAGGCACGCTCCCCGTTGAAATCTTTACATTTTCAGCAATAAAACGAACCGTGACACGACGATCCGCCAGAACTGAGTTTTCAACTTTTTTCACAATTTCTTCAGTTATTGCAGTAGTAGGGCGTCCGGAGCGGGGGTCGTCCATGGTCGATGTTCTTCCACGTCTAAATTCGGCGCACCAACGTGCGACTGTCGAATACGGAGGAGCATTAGACCCTAAAGTGTCCCGCAAATCTAAATTGACTTGGTCCGTAGAAAAATTTTTCAAACACAAGTATTTGATAACGGCGCGCAGTTAAATTTTCTCCATTTTCGCTAACGTACTCAATAGCATTCCAAAGAAATTAGCGTATTTTTTTTAAACAAAAGACAGTTACAAGTTAAGTATGAAGTATCTTTTTCTATTTATTTTTTATTTTCTTCAACTTCATTTTTTTATTACTTTTACGGTCATCCCGTGAAACCATATATTTCAAACTAAATACAAACTGAAATATAGATGCACAGAAAAAACCCCAGAAAAAAGACCAATGCTGGGAATCGAACCCAGGTCCTCAGCGTTCCGTGCTGCGTGCTTACCCCTACACCATCACTGATCTAGAAGTTAGCGACGAATCTTTCCCATACATCGTACACTTCGAAACGCTGAGGACCTGGGTTCGATTCCCAGCATTGGTCTTTTTTCTGGGGTTTTTTCTGTGCATCTATATTTCAGTTTGTATTTAGTTTGAAATATATGGTTTCACGGGATGACCGTAAAAGTAAAAAAAAAATGAAGTTGAAGAAAATAAAAAATAAATAGAAAAAGATAGTTCATACTTAACTTGTAAAAGTTTGGCCTAGTAGCGCCATCTCTTAGTCCAGGTGAGCGGGTAGCTCCGAAGGAGTGTTGAAGTCTCTCGGTAGAGGGCAAAACATAGATGCGCTTTATCACTGCCTAATGTGATTATAACAGACTGAAGTGTACGATGTATGGGAAAGATTCGTCGCTAACTTCTAGACCAGTGATGGTGTAGGGGTAAGCACGCAGCACGGAACGCTGAGGACCTGGGTTCGATTCCCAGCATTGGTCTTTTTTCTGGGGTTTTTTCTGTGCATCTATATTTCAGTTTGTATTTAGTTTGAAATAAAAGACAGTTACTTTTTTTTTCATAGCAATCAGCTAGATAGATTAGCTTTACCGGCCAGTATTTAATTTCCTAATATTGAAAGAGTTTGCATCTCATTCTCACTTTATATTGAACGCCCCTCGTACTTCGGCAGATTTATTTATTATGACTATCATTTTCAAATTTATCATCAAAAAATTCCTTTAAATTGTAATATCCTTTTTTCAGTAGTAATTTTTTTAACTCTTCAATGTAAATTGTTAGCTTTTGTTGGTTTTTGATATAATTCGGGATATGATTGTATATTTTGATAAGCATGGATGGGGCGCACGACGAAACCAATTTCAATTTGGTAGAAGGTACCTTTAGTTTATTTTGGTCCCTATTGTTTCTTCTAATAGTTTTAATCGGGGAATATAGATCTGGGTGTTTTCTAACAAATTTGCATGACTCTAAGATATATATGGATGTGAGGGTTAGTATTTGTTGACTAATAAAATGTGGTTTACAGGATTCAAACCTGTTTATGTTCATTAATATTCTGACGCATTTCTTTTGTAGAATGAAAGCTTTGTCAGCATAGCTAGAATTTCCCCAAAGAATTACACCGTAGGTAGGTGTGGGGGTAGATGACAAAGGGGGGCACGAGAGGTGCGGGCGGCAGGCACACAAGGCGCGCTCGCCGCCTGCATCTCTCTCGGCCCCTTTGTCGTCACACCCCCCAGCCCCTGTACCGCGCGGGTGAGGTCTCATTTAAACGGTCGAGCTATAGTCACCTTTTTTGAAAATTGAGATTTTAATCACAATATTTAGAGCTCGCAAAGTACTATGACTTAATTTTGAATTAAATACGGATATCTGAAAACAATAAATACTGTTTATCTTTTAAATAAATGGTTATCTAGGTACCTTAGTTCGTGATGACTAACTTTCAAATCGCTATAACTCAAAAAGTTGCTAAGGTGACTAGACATATTCTTTCCGTGGACCCTTCATTTGTTATAGCTATTTTATTATTATTATTATAAATAAATAAATATCACGGGACAATTCACACCAATTGACCTAGTCCCAAAGTAAGCTAAGCTTCCTTAACATCTAAAACTTGTCTACAATCAAAAAGTTTGAGATTACGAACCCTTTTATTCTGTGACCGTACATTCGACGACCAGATGGCCTAGTGGTTAGAGAACCTGACTACGAAGCTTGCGGTCCCGGGTTCGATTCCCGTGTCGGGGCAGATATTTGTATGAAAAATACGAATGTTTGTTCTCGGGTCTTGGGTGTTTAATATGTATTTAAGTATGTATCCATCTATATAAGTCTGTTTATCCGTTGCCATTTACCCATAACACAAGCTTTACTTAGCTTACTTTGGGACTAAGTCAATTGGTGTGAATTGTCCCATGATATTTATTTATTTATTTATTTATTTATACAATTTATAGTAGTTCAAAAACCTTGCAAATTATGTTATTTCATCTTCCACAGCGAACTAAAACAAGGTACTCCGTTTAACCATCCAACTTCTGTACGTAAGCAGCTTTGAATATTCATATGTTTCCTAGGAGTCGTAGTTTTCAGAATAACCGAAGTTCTAACAAAACATTCAAACAACATTGTATGTTATACTTACATACTAATTTCAGCTCGCACTCGACCTTTGTAGTTTGTACAGTACATGAATCTAGTGCAGCACTTTCAGCTTAACATATGAACGTAATTTTTCGTGCACTGTTATCATCAATGGGACAGTCAACTTATAAACTCTCGGTCATTGATGAGTGTTTCTCTTTCTGCCTGAGTGACGTAGAAAAGGACAAAAACGTAGTTAAATCTAGTCACGGCCGCGCGTAGTCGCTCTGATATATGCCTTTTAGAGCTGGCTCTTAAAGCAAATGCTTTTGACTTAAGTTTGGCCGCCCTAATTGAGAGGCGAATTACATTTTAGTGTTAAAATGCTGTGCGCGTGCACTATGAAATGCAGTTTTACGTAAGTGCTCGCGTTTTGGCAGAATAATATTGATAACGTTTCAGTTTCAAGTATTTATATTCGCTAAAATACTCATTTCTTCATATCAATTAAATTATGGTCTGGTTAATTTTTTAAGTGGCAGAGGGTGTAGATTGCTGGAAGAACTCATGGTCATTGGTGTCAATGTGTGGGTCTCTTAGTTTGTACGAATTTAATATTAAGTAATTAAGTGAGTTATTTTTTATTCATAAAGTGAATTATTTCTGAAACGGTACATTCATCAGAATTATTATTAAACTAATCTAATCTATGTACAGCATTCTATGAGATGGCATTTAAAAAAATCCTGAAAACAGTAAGCTTCTATATAATTTATTTGAAAGTTGATTTTATTTCTTCGCAGAAATAATAATAATAATTCAATGGTGTGTGTTATGTTTCCAATCCGCACTGGGCCCGCGTGGGAACTACGGCTCAAGCCCTTTCATTCTGAGAGGAGGCCTCTGCCCTGCAGTGGGACGTATATATAGGCTCGGATGATGATGATGATGTTGATTTTATTTTGCGGCAAAAAGTTCATGCGTGTAATAGCCAATGCTTGGTGTCCAAGCATGTTACTCCCACAATAGGAGGTAATACGGCAGCCGTGAGGTTGGCAACATTGCCTTGCCTCCTGCGCTTACGACGCGACAGTGGCGCCGTGGAAATAATAAGAACAGGACCTTCTTCTTCTCGGCGGTTCAGCACGGGGCGCATCGCGCTCCGTGATATTTGTTATAATTTAATTATAATCCAAACTTTTACTGTGACTGTGAATTCAAGAACACTTCAGGATTCCCATTTATATCAAGCAACAGCAAGAGATAGAAATCGGCCAAACCCGGCGGCGGCTGCAGGCCACCTACAAGACATCGCGCGCTTCTAAAGGTACCTAACATTGTCTTTTATTGGGGTCTGACATGCTTGGACACATATTTATGTATAGTGACTCTAGCTATCGAAGGTAGGAATATGTGAGCAAACACTTGGTATACACACAGATAGTAGTTGGCCCATCTTTAAAAAGTTTCATAATATGGTGCATACCGCTGGCATGCGTGTAAATTAAGAAAGCTTGTTTTTTAGTAAAGGACCGCCCAGAGCTCTTTACAAAGAAAAAAGATGTTTTTGTGGGAAGAGAGAGAGCGCATTATTATTATTATTAGTAGGATTTTTAATTTGTTCATTTATTTTTGGGGAATAAATTTAATGGTTTTTTCTTTCTTCATTTATTTTACTAAGCGTACCAGCAGTAAAGGTATTTCAACGCAAGCAAAGTCGTGGGTTGAAGCTAGTGATGTCATATGTGATAGATACCATCTCAGAAGTTGTGAGCTTATCACAAAGGGGGTTATATCAGTGATGTCACATGCAGGGCATTACAGAGCAGCGCTGATAAGGCGGTCAAAGTGCATAGGAATCTGACCATGAAGTGTGTAGAACAGAGGCCTTGTCTAACGCATGGGCGCTTGCCATCACTTTCGCCATCTCTTTCTGACACTTACCGTTTGACAGAAAGATATATTGAACTAGCAGTTGCCCGCAACTCCGTCTGCAAAGAATTCAAGATTGGTTTTTGGAATCTCTTTGTATTTTTATTCTTCAACTCCAAATTTCTTACTTTTACGGTCATCCCGTGAAATCCATATATTTTCATACTAAATACAAACTGAAACATGGATACACAGAAAAACCCAGAAAAAGAGACCAGCGCTGGGAATTGAACGCCTCCACTGGTGTTGGTGTAGGGGTTTGGCACGCAGCACGGAATGCTGAGGACCTGGATTCGATTCCCAGCGCTGGTCTCATTTTCTGTTTTTTTCTGTGTACCTATCCATGTTTCAGTTTGTATTTAGTATGAAAATATATGCGAAGAATTCGTTTGTCGTTATCCCGTGGGAAATATCCAATTTTCTTATTATTTTTATTTATTTATTTATTTTTTATTCTGGGATAAAAATATCGCGTCTCAAACTATCTTCATACCAAATTTCATCTAAATCGGTTCAGCGGTTTAAGCGTGAAGGGGTGAGGCAGATAGATAGACAGACAGAACGACAAACAGACAGACAGACTGACAGACACACTTTCGCATTTATCATATTAGTATAGATATAGATGTGATAGCAATTAACGTCCGTGCGTTGGGCCCGGAATAAACATGCCTGTAGCTTGCACATTTTTGTACCAGTAGCTGGCCCATGTACGTCAAACTTCATACAAATATGACACAACCATGCGAGCAACTTGCACAAAAATGTGCAAGCTACAGGCATGTGTATTGCGGGCCATAGACAATACGGTGTCTGTAGATGTTAACGTTTACTTCTCTCTGTCAAAAAAATGCTTTGAAGACCGCACCGGCGGCGCGGCAAGCGCGCCCTTACTTCATTGCGCAGCCGAGACCCTCGAAGTCCAATTGTTACTTAGCAGCACACGCAATGAACATAAAAATGTACACCGCGCCGCCGCGCATAAAGCCCGGTGTTTCGTGCCAAAAGCTGGAGCTTTCAAAGCTCCAGCTTTTGTAGGATCACTGTAACTCGCTTTCAATAAACCCCTTTCGCGGAATCCCACTTGAGCTCTCTGTTATAAAATTTTCGCAGTTGAACGACATTTTTATTTTAAGAGTAGACTTTTCTTAGCAAATGCCAAAGGTCTACACCGAAAATCTTCTGAGTCATGTTCGTAAATAAAAATAAAATAAAATTCAAACTGAAATAACTCCAAAAGATCATGAAAATAACTTTCTTTTAATCTGTTTGAAGTTGGCGTGCAGCACGAGTCAGCAGGAGTGGACATAGTCGTCTATCCTACCTCATCATCATCATCATCATCATTTCAGCCGAAAGACGTCCACTGCTGAACATACCTAGGCCTCCCCCAAGGCTCACCAAACAGATCGGTCCCGTGCCATCCGCATCCAACGCGATCCCGCAACCTTAACCAGTCCACCCTACCCTACCTAATTACTATTTATTAGTTTTGTATCACTCCTGCTGGCTCATGCTGAAGCATCGCTTTCAAACAGATCAAAAGAAAGTTATTTTCGTGGTTACTTGGAGTCAGCTCAATTTTTATTTTATTGCTTTTCCCGATTCGGAAACGTTATTTATTGAAAAGTCCTCCTGGTGATCTACCTTCAGTTCCACTTCACAATACTTATTATAAATTAAAACGAGAATAAATTACTTAGCAATTGTATCAGAATAATAGAATTGCAACCCGTGAAATACGATAGCCAACTGTGGTCTTCCTCATCAGTTCCGTTTCACCAAACGATGAGTTTCGAAAGCAAATGCACAAAAAAAAAAAGTAAAAGTTGGCCTAGTAGCGCCATCTCTTGGTCCAGGTGAGCGGGTAGCTCCGAAGGAGTGTTGAAGTCTCTCGGTAGAGGGCATTAACATAGATGCGCTTTATCACTGCCTAATGTGATTATAACAGACTGAAGTGTACGATGTATGGGAAAGATTCGTCGCTAACTTCTAGAGCAGTGATGGTGTAGGGGTAAGCACGCAGCACGGAACGCTGAGGACCTGGGTTCGATTCCCAGCATTGGTCTTTTTTCTGGGGTTTTTTCTGTGCATCTATATTTCAGTTTGTATTTAGTTTGAAATATATGGTTTCACGGGATGACCATAAAAGTAATAAAAAATGAAGTTGAAGAAAATAAAAAAATAAATAGAAAAAGATACTTCATACTTAACTTGCAAATGCACAAGTTACTACAAAAAATACCCAAATCACCATAGGTATCTAACATTTAACCAGATAAATGAGGCAGTTTAAACGCTCAAATAAACGCCCTTTGAATAAATCGTAATCAATCAAAGACAGTAAAAATTACTTAGCATGTAGCGAGTACATGCCGCCATCTTGGGCACAGAATAACTAATAGTACAAGCGTAACTCTCGAACAAAAGTCGACTTTAGGTATAAAAATTTGCCTACTCTTAAGACCGTTAACTGCTTGCACGCGTAATTGAAACTTATCATGTGTTATGAGCGTTCATATTCCGTTGGGCACCGCTGATCCAAGACCAAGAGCACAGGGTTCCCACTCGCCGATATTTAGGTAGGTGTATAAATCAAGAAAGGTAACATAATTCAGTAAACTACCTTTAGTAAGTAAGTAAGTTAATTATAAGATCGTTTAGAAGTCATTGGTTGTTGCAAAAATCACAGAAAAAAGGTTTTTTTTTTTATGTTAGAGAGGCCAGACAAACGAACTAGTGGGTCACCTGATGTTAAATGATCACCACTGTCCATAGACACCCGCAGCGCTTTACACGATGCCAGTGCGTTGTCGGCCCTGGGAAAAGGAGAGGGAATAGGGGAGGGGCGAGGTATTGGGCCCCCGGCGCTCTCACTGCCCGTACGAAACGCAGCAGGAACTGCTACTTCACGCCAGTGTTCTGTGAGAGGTTGGCACTGCCTCGGATGAGCCGGCCAATTCGTGATGCAGCGGCTAGTTACAACATGGCTCTACCACTACTAAAATAGTACATTACTGCAGCGGCCGCGAGTAGGGGATTGCCGGCCGAGTAGTTATACACCGTGAAATATTAGTGGTTGTTTTCCCGAAACGAGGTGATTTAGTATCGATTGTACAATCGATTTATAATTACTATTTTGACTAGAGTCAAAAATCCAATTGTGAAAAACGAATGTTGAAAATGACCGCAAACCAATAGTAACGCTTCGTTGGTACCTAACCTATCGTACGATCGTACGCTACTTGTACCAACGAAGCGTTACTATTGGTTCGCGGTCATTTTCAACTTTCGTTTTTCACAATTGGATTTTTGACTCTAGTCAAAATAGTAATTATAAATCGATTGTACAATCGAAACTAAATCACCTCGTTTCGGGAAAACAACCACTAAAATTTCACGGTGTAGATGGCCGAGTGTTAACGAGGCCATCTAGAGATACGAGGCCGGCAATCCCTGTTCGTGGCCAAGGCTTGTATAGAGTTTTTCTCAAACATGCATCATCATCATCACCACCATCATCACCGCCACCATCATCACCATCACCATCACCATCACCATCACCATCACCATCACCATCACCAACAACATCATCAACATCCATCAACATCCATCAACATCCATCAACATCCGTCAACATCCATGAACAAGAACATCCATCAACATCCATCAACAACCATCAACATCCATCAACATCCATCAACATCCAACAACATCCATCAACATCCATCAACATACATCAACATCCATCAACCAACATCCATCAACATCCATCAACATCCATCAACAACCATCAACCAATATCCATCAACATCCATCAACATCCATCAACATCCATCAACATCCATCAACATCCATTAACCAACATCCATCAACCAACATCCATCAACATCCATCAACCAACATCCATCAACATCCATCAACATCCATCAACCAACATCCATCAACATCCATCAACCAACATCCATCAACATCCATCAACATCCATCAACATCCATCAACATCCATCAACATCCATCAACATCCATCCATCCATCCATCCATCAACATCCATCCATCCATCTGTCCGTCCATCCATCCATCCACGTCGACGACGTCGACCTATTAAACGTCATGGTGCTGTGTCACATAAAACAATAGACGATCACTTTGCTGGCCTTATTTCATATTTCATATTCATATTAATATTTATTTTAATATTTCATAGCATGTTTGAGAAAAATGCTTTTTCTCAAACATGCTATGAAATATTGACGTTATGTTCCTTAAAATACGCCACGAACTGTCACGTTGCAGGTGCGGCTAGACGAGAGGTCAATAATGGAATTTCATACAACATTGCTGGCCAAGGCCAGCAAAGTGATCGTCTATTGTTTTATGTGACACAGCACCATGACGTTTAATAGGTCGACGTGGTCGACGTGGATGGATGGATGGACGGACGGATGGACGGACGGACGGACGGACGGACGGAGGGATGGATGGATGTTGATGAATGGATGGATGGATGGATGTTGATGGATGTTGATGGATGTTGATGGATGTTGATGGATGTTGGTTGATGGATGTTGATGGATGTTGGTTGATGGATGTTGATGGATGTTGATGAATGTTGGTTGATGGATGTTGATGGATGTTGGTTGATGGATGTTGGTTAATGGATGTTGATGGATGTTGATGGATGTTGATGGATGTTGATGGATGTTGATGGATGTTGGTTGATGGTTGTTGATGGATGTTGATGGATGTTAATGGATGTTGGTTGATGGACGTTGATGGATGTTGGTTGATGGATGTTGATGGATGTTCTTGTTCATGGATGTTGACGGATGTTGATGGATGTTGATGGATGTTGATGATGTTGTTGGTGATGGTGATGGTGATGGTGATGGTGATGGTGATGGTGATGATGATGGCGGTGATGATGGAGGTGATGATGATGATGCATGTTTAAGAAAAACTCTATACAAGCCTTGGCCACGAACAGGGATTGCCGGCCTCGTATCTCTAGATGGCCTCGTTAACACTCGGCCATCTATAACTACTCGGCCGGCAATCCCCTATTTCGCGGCCGCTGCAGTAATGTACTATTTCTCAAACATCCAAGGAAATGTGGTCCTTATAGTCGTGACAATAGAACACGAAGTATGCCATTGTATAGCAGTTGAGGAAGATTCGTTCTAATTTCAAATTAGACGAAAATAATGGAATTTCATACAAACATTGCTGGCCAAGGCCAGCAAAGAGATTGTCTTTTGTTTTAGTGGGTCGTATTTTCTTTTATTGACTATCAATGACATACTGCCAATTAAGAAAAATTTAGATTGTGAATTTACTTTTTAATATCTTACTTGGCTAGATTTAATAAAATAAATAAGGATTGGCGTTTATTGTTAACAATTTATTAAAATAACCAATTAATAAGGTCGTAATTTTTTAATAAATATAAATCATCTCAAGATTTTGCGTTAAAAACATTAACTGGAACAGCTTACAAATAAATTGCTGGAAAAAAAAATATTTTGGCGGGAATCAAAAAAAAAAACAATTTGAATTAAATATGAATATATAAGTTGAACATTCGTATCATTTCCTTGGATTTATTTGAGAAAAGCACTATACAAGCCTTGGCCACGAACAGGGATTGCCGGCCTCGTATCTCTAGATGGCCTCGTTAACACTCGGCCATCTATTACTACTCGCCCGGCAATCCCCTATTTCGCCGCCGCTGCAGTAATGTACTATTCCTACTCCGGTACTTTTATCTGGTTTTTACATGGTCGCGAACAAATATATAAGAACATAGATAATATGACTTCAGAAAGTCTATACTTAATCTATTCGCCATAACAGCACTAGTGTCGTAATGTTGTTATTACGATACACCTAGCTGCCACATAATATTAAATGTAGGGTACACTCAACACTAAAGCCCAGTTTAGACCAGCTGAGTTGAGTAGAGTAGGGTACAGTCGGGTACAGTAGGGTACAGTCGGGTACAGTCGGGTACAGTCGGGTACAGTAGGGTAAAATAGGGTAAAATAGGGTACAGTCGGGTACAGTCGGGTACAGTAGGGTAAAATAGGGTACAGTCGGGTACAGTAGGGTAAAATAGGGTACAGTCGGGTACAGTAGGGTAAAATAGGGTACAGTAGAGTACAGTCGGGTACAGTCGGGCACAGTCGGGTACAGTAGGGTAAAATAGGGCACAGTCGGGTATAGTAGGGTAAAATAGGGTACAGTAGGGTACAGTTGGGTACAACAGGGTAAAATAGGGTACAGTTGGGTACAGTCGGGTACAATAGGGTAAAATAGGGTACAGTCGGGTACAGTAGGGTAAAATAGGGTACAGTAGAGTACAGTCGGGTACAGTAGAGTACAGTCGGGTACAGTAGGGTAAAATAAGGTACAGTAGAGTACAGTCGGATACAGTAGGGTAAAATAGGGTACAGTCGGGTACGGTAGGGTAAAGTAGGGTACAGTCGTGTACAGTAGGGTAAAATATGGTATAGTAGGGTACAGTCGGGTACAGTAGGGTAAAATAGGGTACAGTAGGGTACAGTCGGGTACAGTCGGGTACAGTAGGATCAAAAGGGTACAGTCGGGTACAATAGGGTAAAATAGGGTACAGTAGAGTACAGTCAGGTACAGCAGGGTACAGTAGGGTAAAATAGGGTACAGTAGGGTACAGTCGGGTACAGTCGGGTACAGTAGGGTAAAATAGGGCACAGTCGGGTACAGTAGGGTAAAATAGGGTACAGTAGGGTACAGTCGGGTACAGTCGGGTACAATAGGGTAAAATAGGGCACAGTCGGGTACAGTAGGGTAAAATAGGGTACAATAGGGTGCAGTCGGGTACAGTCGGGTACAGTAGGGTAAAATAGGGTACAGTAGGGTACAGTCGGGTACAGTAGGGTAAAATAGGGTACAGTTGGGTACAGTCGGATGCAGTAGGGTAAAATAGGGTACAGTCGGGTACATTCGGGTACAGTAGGGTAAAATAGGGTACAGTAGAGTACAGTCGGGTACAGTCGGGCACAGTCGGGTACAGTAGGGTAAAATAGGGCACAGTCGGGTACAGTAGGGTAAAATAGGGTACAACAGGGTAAAATAGGGTACAGTTGGGTACAGTCGGGTACAATAGGGTAAAATAGGGTACAGTCGGGTACAGTAGGGTAAAATAGGGTACAGTAGGGTAAAATAGGGTTCAGTAGGGTACAGTCGGGTACAGTCGGGAACAGTAGGTTAAAATACCCTATTTTACCCTACTGTACCCAAATGTACCCTACTGTACCCTATTTTACCCTACTGTACCCTAATGTACCCTATTTTACCCTACTGTACCCGACTGTACCCGACTGTACCCTACCTGCACCCTATTCCACCCGACTGTACCCTACTGTACCCGACTGTACCCCATTTTACCCTACTGTACCCGACTGTACCCTATTTCACCCGACTGTACCCTACTGCACCCGACTATACCCCATTTTACCCTACTTTACCCGACTGTACCCGACTGTACCCTACTGTTCCCGACTGTATCCCATTTTACCCTACTGTACCCGACTGTACCCTACAGTAGGGTACAGTACAGTACAGTAGAGTCGAGTCGTAGGAAAAATATTGTATGCAACGGTGTATAATTTGGTCTTAACGGCTCGTGCCGTCTTCCATTGCGATACTCGCATTCGCTCGTATCGCAACTCACGTCACTCGCCTCTTAAGACCTCACTTATACAACAGTTGCATAAAATACTATAATTGCGCGCGATGCGGCTAGCGTGCTAACCGATAGCCGAGCGACAACCTACGCCTGCCCGGGAGGCGCGAGTAAAACTCCTGTCTTGGGTCCAGTTTATTACATTCCGGGAATGGCACGTGCTGGTATCACCTGCAGAATCCAGGAATGCTTGGGATTGCTGACTCGTAGAATGCTAAAGGGGTTGTTAATCCCCTCTTTATAATGCACTGCAAAAGGTTCTAATTTTAGCTATCGGGTGTGTAATATTTGATAACAAAAATTTTGGAATTTTCATTTTACATACTGAATTGCGAAATTTTAACCTGCACAAATAAATTATTTGCTGTTATATAAACATTTAGAGCATATCACCCAGCGCAATGGATTCGCCGCGTTTATAGGGCTGGGACGCAATGATGTACACTCACGTCCGTCAGCTAACATCTACTTTAACACTTCAGTTTTTAGGGTTCCGGAGCCAAAATGGCAAAACGGAACCCTTATAGTCTCGTCATGTCTGTCTGTCCGTCCGTCTGTCTGTCCGCGGCTTAGCGCAGTGGCTATTGTTTTATGTTTATTTGGGCACAAAACGGCACAATAGTGCTAGAAAGCTGTAATTTTGCATGGATATATTATATATAGCAATGACACCGATAAAACGATAAAATAAAATGTAAAAAAAAAATTTAGGGTGGAATTATATAAAAATCTCGTGTCATGGTGTTTACTATCGAACTCCTCCGAAACGACTTGACCAATTTTTATAAACTTTTTTCTCTATATTCGGTAGGTCTGAGAATAAGTCGTATCTAGCTATTTTTATACCCCTATTCTTCGCGGACGGAGTCGCAGGCAACAGCTAGTAATAACGTTAAAAATATAGCAATAAAATTGTGAACATGAAGTACCTATTTATATAATGTACCTATTTATATTATTTGCGCGTAGGGCGCAGGCTGAAAACCAGCGCGGTGATGAGTAATCCTCACCGCACATGCTGACCCTGAGCCTTTTGCCACATAATTTTGTGTATTTTTTCTTTAAATAAATAAATGGTTTTTTATTTTATTTATTTTATTTATATTATGTTCATGAATTCGCGCCGTACTTAGCGGAAGTACAAGTTAAGTATGAAGTATCTTTTTCTATTTATTTTTTTTATTTTCTTCAACTTCATTTTTTATTACTTTTACGGTCATCCCGTGAAACCATATATTTCAAACTAAATACAAACTGAAATATAGATAAAAAACCCCAGAAAAAAGACCAATGCTGGGAATCGAACCCAGGTCCTCAGCGTTCCGTGCTGCGTGCTTACCCCTACACCATCACTGGTAGCTCCGAAGGAGTGTTGAAGTCTCTCGGTAGAGGGCATAACATAGATGCGCTTTATCACTGCCTAATGTGATTATAACAGACTGAAGTGTACGATGTATAGGAAAGATTCGTCGCTAACTTCTAGACCAGTGATGGTGTAGGGGTAAGCACGCAGCACGGAACGCTGAGGACCTGGGTTCGATTCCCAGCATTGGTCTTTTTTCTTGGGTTTTTTCTGTGCATCTATATTTCAGTTTGTATTTAGTTTGAAATATATTAGCGGAAGTAGGCGAGGTGCCGGAGTGTTTCACATGTACCGTCTCGAACCTACTTATGGATGAAAGGAAAATGTTTTCCCTTCGCTTCGAAGTTTCCTTATGGTTTTCGATAAATGATAAAATTATTTTTATGTTATTATGTTAGAGAGGCCAGACAAACGAACTAGTGGGTCACCCGATGTTAAAATGATGTCCATAGACACTCGCGGCGTTTTACGCGATGCCAGTGCGTCGTTCGGCCCTAAAAGGGAGAGGAAAAAGGAAATGGAATAGAGGAGGGGGAGAGGTATTGGGCCTCCGGCGCTCTCACTGACCCTACGAAACGCAGCAGGAGTACTGCTGCTTCACGCTGGTGTTCTGTGAGAGGGTGGTATTGCCCCGGACGAGCCGGCCCATTCGTGATGCAGCGGCTAGCTACAACATGGCTCTACCACTACCAAAATGCGCGATTTTACACGATTATTCGCGATTTTACACGATTTAGCGGTTTGACCGATGGCCTCTCAAGCAGAGGGTCGTGGGTTCAAGCCCCGGCTCGCACCTCTGAGTTTTTCAGAATTTATGTGCGAAATTACATTCGAAATTTACCATGACCTTTACGGTGAAGGAAAACATCGTGAGGAAACCTGCATACACTTGCGAAAAAATTCAATGGTATGTGTGAAGGTCCCAATCCACACCCGCGTGGAAACTACGGCCTGTGTCCTGCAGGGGGACGTATAATAGGGTGGGATGATGATGATTATTTAACTTAACAAAATCTTTTAAGTGAGTTTTGATCCATTTCTAAAGGCGGGATTGAAGTTCTAAACGAATCGGGGCTAAAACAAAGAGATATTTAGTGTAAGAGAGATATAAAATAGCCTCAGAGATGGTCAAAGATTTATTTTGCTAACAAAAGTAACGAAAAATTAAAGAAATTTCTGTAAATTTACAGTTGGTCAGTAGGTATACAGAATAAAAAAAAATTATTGGCTCTAAAAAACGACGAAAATATTTCATATTTCATATTTCATTTATTTCATTTATAAGTGATGTTCATTACAAAAAGGTGACATATTTATGAAGTAGTAGGTACTGTGGGACTTAGCTAGAGTCTAGGTAGAACTAGTACGGGGATACGCGCGTGATGCTAAACTTCAATAAGAAATAACAATATATATTTTTATATGTGGATTTATTCTTTGAGATTAGTATAACTACTACAATATTATGTCCAGCACCTTTGGCTGTTCGGAGCAATCCGCCCTGACTCGCATACCGCTGACGCTTCTAATTTATTTAAAATCAAGTTCTAGAATTATTTACAAATTTTATACATAATAACATTAAACTAACCTGCCAGTTGGACAACATTTTACCACTGGCTAGCGGTATCGAGCCGTGCCTACATATCCTCCCATCCTCTCAAGGGACGGAGCCTACTCTAAAATCCTACCTCGCGGGGTATACAGTTATGAAAGTGCCACTGCTAGTGGCTAGCCACATCTTTTTCATGGAACTCTATGTTAGTATATGACTATTGTTATTAGCAATTGCCATAGAGTTCCTATAAAGATGGGGCTTCGTTAAGCAAAACCCGAAAAAAGCTTAACGCCTTTTCCAAGTTATGTCCTAGCTAAACAATAGGACATGCAATGTTGCCTGCGCAACATGACACATCATTCTTGCACTGAAACATCTGTGTCATATTTAATTTTTGGCCAGAATGCCTCTAGACATCAGAGTTTCATGGCAAGAATATCATACTGCCAACATCTGCTCTATTAGCACATGTTGCTAGCATAATTTGCCTTTTTATGCGGTGTACCAGATATCTTAGCAGATATCCTCTTGTGTTCTGCCCATTCTTCAGCGCCAGATGCTGAGGAGTTGTGGTGTTCATATTCTTGTTTCTCAGGACCCAAGAGCGGAGTTGCTACTCTGCTTGGCTAGTGACTTGTGGGACTTAGCTAGAGTCTAGGTAGAACTAGTACGGGGATACGCGCGTGATGCTAAACTTCAATAAGAAATAACAATATATATTTTTATATGTGGATTTATTCTTTGAGATTAGTATAACTACTACAATATTATGTCCAGCACCTTTGGCTGTTCGGAGCAATCCGCCCTGACTCGCATACCGCTGACGCTTCTAATTTATTTAAAATCAAGTTCTAGAATTATTTACAAATTTTATACATAATAACATTAAACTAACCTGCCAGTTGGACAACATTTTACCACTGGCTAGCGGTATCGAGCCGTGCCTACAGTACACAACACCCTGTTAGGGTACAAAAATGAGAATTCACAGACTGTGTTAATTCTAATTACATATTAACTGCATTTAATTTATTCTCTGGATTTAGTAGATGAGTGATGTCATAAAAATAAAAACCTACACTAATACAATATATGATATGAATTTAATGTCATTTTTCTAAATATAAATAAATTGAATTTTAGCAATAATTAATTAATTTTAGCAATTATTAATAATGTCTAGTTTAAATATTGTTTACTATAAATAAATTTGATAAATTTAATTTAATAATTTAATAATAAATTTGATATAATAATAATAATGATAATAATAATACTTTATTGACCAAACAGACATGAACAAAATAACTTTCTTCTTTAATGACCTATGAAATATTTGTTGTTTCTGTGCTCTTTCTCATTCCACTCGTGCGTTTGAGTTACTGTAGTTACTGTAATAAGATATAGCCACATTACTGTAGGTATCCACACAATTTCACAGTTTCTCTGCGGGATCGCATTAGAAATGATGAAATCCGCGCAAGAACTAAAGTCCGGCGACATAGCTCGAAGAATGGCTAGACTCAAGTGGCAGTGAGCAGGGCACATCGCTCGTAGAACTGAAGGCCGATGGGGCAAAAAGGTTCTTGAGTGGCGTCCACGGACCGAAAGACGCAGGGTAGGTAGGCCTCCAACAAGATGGAGCGACGACCTGGTTAAGATTGTGGGAACGGGCACGGGACCGAACTGTTTGGCGAGCCTTGGGAGATGATGATGATGATCCACACAATATTTTAAGAGTTTCATGTCCACCAGTATCCACTCATCAGATTCTGATTTGGTTGAGATTGGGTCCTAATTTGAAACTATTATCTAGTCCAACAAAAATGTTTTTTCAAATCGGTTCATAAATGACCGTTTTCTGAAGCGAAATAACACACAAAAAAACAAACGACCAAATTTATAACCTCCTCCCTTTTTCGAAGTCGGCTAAAAATCGTTGAGCGAAAATTCCCCTAATAAAAAGAAATAATAATGGCTTACTACGTACCTTTAAAATTATGTCCGCGTAAGTCGAGATTCTTTTGAAAGAAAAATGTGTTAAACACCTTCGCTACCTCGACTAGAGGCGCGTAAATGAAATTCCCGCATCCTGCCTCCAAGAACTTTGCACTTTTACTGTAAAGAGGCGTAATTTACTGTCGTAGGGCAGATTAAACGTGCTTCAAATTAATTACGTTGGAACTTTGAGGTTTTCCCCAGCGCAAATTAAAAAAAAACAGCATTTTTCTTGACAAAGCGAAGACGGGACATGTTATTTATCAGATTTAAGGAGGAATTTAAGCATATTATTAACACTGTGAAATCTACATAATTACAGTAAGATTATTTCCACTTTGTCACTTGACAATTCTCGACATACATCGAGAGATCGGAAGTGCAATACTTAGGCTGAAGTTTTGTTACTAATTATAATATTAAATGGGTTTGGATATTTTATGTGATTAAATTCTAGGATTTTATATAGTACCCTATGGGAGAACACGAACCTTTACGGTTAAAACTGAGACGTCCCGAGTGTCAAAGTGGAAATAATCTTACTGTAAACTATCCCTTGATAATTACGACCAAGCACATTTTCCGTTACTAAAAAAAAATCACGGGACAATTCACACGAAGACCTAGTCATAAAGTAAGCAAAGCTTGTGTTATGCGTAATAAATAGGCAACAGATAAACATACTTGTGTAGATAGATACATACTTAAATACATATTAAACATTAACAAGTTTGATATGAAGTATCTTTTTGTATTTTTATTTTTCAACTTCATTTTTTATTACTTTTACGGTCATCCCGTGAAAACCATATATTTCCCAGCGCTGGTATTTCTTCTGGGTTTTTTTCTGTGCATCCATATTTCAATTTGTATTTAGTTAATAAATATATTAAACATCCAAGATTTGAGAACAAACATTCATATTTTGTGCATAAAAATACCTGCCCCGACGCGGGAATCGAATCCAGGACTTCAAGCTTTGTAGTAACCACTAGGCCTATACCTTATAGAGTAGATGGACACCGCTCAAAAATCGGGACGAATGGGAAAATGGCGGGAGATCTTTACCCAGCAGTGGGAGTCTGTTCACTCAAACTTGCCTAAATCATGTGCTGAATATTCCGCAAAAATATAGCTTTTATGTAACAAATTACAACTATTTCTTTTCAGCGTTAACACAAGGAATTTCTAAATTATCTTTAACAATTTACCCTCGGGAGTGAGTTGCCTTCATTTGATTTTATGTTATCTCGGTTCGGTTCCTCGTCGTTGTGTGACCCAAGAATGCAGGATAATGGTAGCGAAGGAATTTGAATCTTAGGGTAAGGTTTGACTAAATAAGAGAAGACTTGCTTGCGCAAACAGTTAAAGTTGCGAGGATGCGTTGCAAGGAATGTGTTTGTCATAAACCAATAGAAATGGTATCCCTTCATTTCCTATAACTTCATTTGTACTAATGCCATAATGTACAGTCAGCAACAAATGTCCATGAACACATCCAAATTTTCATAACACCTGCACGCTGTATAGTTTCATATGTTACTGAACATGATGTAATACAAATATCGATTGGACACTTGCAAATAACAGAAAACGGTGTACACTATTTTTTCAAAAGTCGCTGAACATGTTTATTAGATTACACGTACTTCTTAACTTCAGTTGAATTTTGACAATCATCGAGAAGAGTGCCAACCTGTCACGTCATTTCATCTCTTTCTTTCATTATGGGTATGTATATGACATCGTCGTTGTCTTTTTTTACACCAGCCAGTGTTTCTTGTTTATTTTAAGTAAAATGTGTAGCAACCTCTTTGGTTTGAATTGAATGTAAAAATAATAAATATGACCAAATACTTTGTGAATTATAATTTCCTTTGACATTTGTAATTATAATGTCCAACTACTTTTGAAAGTATACTGTTCAGCCACTTCTTAAATTATAATGTCTAGTCACTTTTTGATTTATACTGTCCAGTTACTTCTGAAAGTATATTGTTCAGCAACTTTTGAAATTATATTGTTTAGCTACTATTGGCATTTTAAGATGTAAATTTAATATTGTTTGTACTTCTGTTCAGTAACTTATGTACAATGAATGTGTCTAGTAACTTTTGAAATCTTATTTTGTTCGGCGACTTTCGTTGCTGACTGTACAAAAATCTGAAGTGGGTAGGCACGCCATCGTGCTAATGAAGTTTCCCAACTCAATGTGGGAAGAGGCCTCAGTACAGAGATCTCTCTCCAGGGAGATGTTATGCCTGGGGACCAAAGTCCGAAGGAAGAAATACTAGTTGTAAGTTGTATTTATGCAGCCGAGTTGAGAAACTTCGATATGATGCCGTGGTGGCTACATCCTGCATCGCATATCATCACCATCATCCCAGCCTATACACGTGCCACTGCAGGGCACAGGCCTCCTCTCAGAATGAGAGGGCTTGGCCCGGTAGTTACCACGCGGGCGGGTAAATATTCAGCGTTTTTACGACGTTTCTTTTTGTCATTACCATTTGAGCAGAAATTATTAAAATGGATGATGCTTAGGGTTAGCTTTTTATGAAAACTTAAGACAGTACCGATGCTGAATCAAGTTTGATAAAATTTCGTGCGATTCTTCCTTCGGTTGTGGTAATAATCGTCGAATGGTAATAACGTTTAAACGCGCGGCCAAACACTCGAATATTCACCCGGGCCCAGTACGGATTGGGAACTTCACACACACCATTGAATTTCTTCGCAGGTTCCTCACGATGTTTTCCTTCACCGTAAAGCTCGTGGTAAATTTCAAATGTAATTTCGCACATGAATTCCGAAAAACTAAGAGGTGCGAGCCGGGATTTGAATCCGCGACCCTCTGCTTGAGAGATAGGTCAAACTACTAGGCCACCACGGCTTTTTTTTGTTATAAACCAATAGAAATTCATTCATTTCCCATAACTTAATTTGCACTAACGGCATTATTAGGGTTGCCAACCCTTCCGCTATATGCGGGACGTCCCGTTTCTGGAACCCTAGAGTATGCGTCCCGCAAAAGGTACGCGCGGGACACCGATTGTCCCGTTTTCAGTATAGACTGAAACTAATGTTCAGTTGTAAATAAGATTAATTTAATTTCGTCCGCTCACTCGCTCGCTCGGCACTATCGTGTCCCTTTTTCACGAAGATGTTGATGACGATCATAATAATTCAGTAAGTATTGCGCATCACAAGTACCCGAATTTCACTTTTACCACTTGGTTATATTCTGACTCTGACAAATCGCGAGTAGGCAAGTCTAAAGATAAAAACCAAACGCAGTAGTTTCACGAACACGTTTCCCGTAAGCCCATATGGCGATAAACATTTGACTCCGGCTGCCGTAGAAGCGGCGCCAAACGGTTATTGCCGGAACAGAGCGCACCGTCGAAATGAGAATGGGTAATGCGATACGCCTAGACCAGGGGTCGGGAATCTTTTGACATGGGAGAGGCAAAAGTTACAATAGGTATACATGATAGGGATGTTGACGCAATTAAAAACTAATTCAAAGACTCGACTCCAGTAAAAAAATGCTTTATTTTAGCCCTGAAAACCAGATTAATTTTCGATTTATTGCAGAATTCGATTTTTTGATGATTTAAAACAGATAAATAGTTGTTGATTGAGTTGGCGAACAAGTGACGTCATAAGTTGCTATTCCCATTCAAACTCTATGGGAGAATTGTGTTTTGACAGCTCATAAAAAGTACGTCAGTTGACTGGTGGTGTTAACATCCCTATTCGGAACTATACGGAATCGGAACAAGAAAAGATCATTTGGACCTTTCTCCATATGAATTCCGAGATGCCATTTCAATACGCTACCATCGAACACCAATCGCTATGCCAAAATCTTTTGATGGATGCGGCAATAACGATTTCAATATTGATCATGCCCTCTGTTGCAAAACTGGCGTCTAATCACGAGACGTCACAACGAAATAAGAGATCTCTTTTTGTGAATTATGTCAACAAGCGTGGGGAAATATAGTCAAAGAACCAATTATCACTGAAGGTGATATTGGCCTATGAGGTGATTTAGCTTGCCGCGGTGTGTGGGTTGCCCAGAGGGAGGCGTTGTTCGATATCCGTGTCGTAGACACCGACGCTCCTTCTTACATCTCACGCCCTGTTGCTTCTGTCTTAAAATCTGCCGAATCAGAAAAGCAAAACAAATATGCCAATGCTTGCGAGCTGCGTCATGTCACTTTTACACCCCTTGTCACCTCCGTGGATGATGTTTTTGCACCACAAATGGCCACCTTTGTGAAACACCTCGGGAAAGCATTGCGTCTCGCTGGGACCGATCTTTGTCTTGCGTCTTGGGCTGGCTGAGAGATCGAATAATAACATCCATATTTAAAGCGACTAGCATGTGCATTCGAGGCACCCGTCATAACGAAGCTGTTTGGCTTTGATGATGGCGCTGCCCTATCACACTCCAACTGACAGACTGACTTGACAATTTTTTCATAGTTTATTAATTTATTAGTTTTCCAATTTTAATTGTTCTCGCTTTCTAATGTATTTTTCTGTGTAAAGTGTATAAAATATGTGTTAATAATAAATGTTTCCGTGTAAAATAATATAACTAATATTTTTTGCGTATGCAACTGGACATTCGCAACTTTACATCGAAAGAGCCGCAGTTGGACGATCCCTGGCCTAGACCTTTGACGCGAAAATGGTTGTCATATTATTATAGAAAAATATCACAGGATTCGAGTCACAGTCAAAGTGTATCAATAGCCTTTACCAGCGTAATCACTCGCTAACTATTAAGAACTAGTGGAATTGAAATTCCTTGATTTTACAAAATGCTTTGCTCCTCGTTCAGTTACATAGGTACATAGGGACGACCCCTTCGCACTCCTTAAATTATAAAATCTTTAATAATTAAATATTGTAACTAAGTATTTAAGCAAAACCTGTAACTCTTTTTTTTTTAGCCTGTTAAAGTGTCCCACTGCTGGGCAAAGGCCTCCCCTTTTTTCTTAAATCTTTTTAAATTGCAATAAACAGTTTATATTTTTAAACATTTTTTTTTAAGAAATTTAATGGTGTGTGCGAAGTTCCCAATCCACCCTGGGTCCGCGTGAGAACTATGTCCCAAGTCCTGTTATCCTGAGGCCTGTGCCTGCAGCGGGACTTTGGGTGAGGATGGTTATGTTATGACTAATGATAATAAAATAAATCATTCGAAGCGCTTAGTAATAAGGTGCAATACATATATTTAAATTTATTACTTCTGTTACAACAAAAACCAAACAAGACAAACAAAATGTAAAAGAATTCTTCATTTCAGTATTATTCATGACTTGCAGTTCAACGTACATTTACTTACATTAAAATGCGGAAGGCCAACATGACGTGTCAACCAACGAAACTGATTAAAAATCAGCACTGGGGTGCAGTGTCCAATTTACAACTGCAATGACACACTATCTTTATATCTTTACCCTTTGTGTTCATCATTTCAGCCGAAAGACGTCCACTGCTGAACATAGGCCTCCCCCAAGGCTCGCCAAACAGATCAGTCCCGTGCCATCCGCATCCAACGCGATCCCGCAACCTTAACCAGGTCGTCGCTCCATCGTGTTGGAGGCCTACCTACACTGCGTCTTCCGGTCTGTGGACACCACTCAAGAACCTTTTTGCCCCATCGGCCATCAGTTCTACGAGCGATGTGCCCTGCCCATTGCCACTTGAGTCTGGCGATTCTTCGAGGTATGTCGGTGACTTTAGTTCTTGCGCGGATTTCATCATTAAATTTCTAATGCGATCCCGCAGAGAAACTCCGAGCATAGCCCTCACAATCGCCCTCTGAGTGACTTTGAGCTTTCTTATGAGGCCCATCGTTAGCGGCCACGTCTCAGTGCCATAAGTCATCACTGGCAACACACACTGGTCAAAGACTTTTGACTTGAGACATTGCAGTATATTGGATGACAAGATATTGTGGGTATTGATATTGTTCTCGGGTATTGGGTGTTTATGTTTAATATGTATTTATGTACGCATTCTATCTATTTAAGTATGTTTATCTGTTGCCTAGTAGGTACCCATAACACAAGCTTTGCTTACTTTGGTTCTAGGTCAATAATTATTGGCGTCAAGTATCCCGAGATAAAAAAAGATTCCGACGAACTGAGAACCTCCTCTTTTCAACCGACGAAAACAAAAGGAGGAGGTTCTCAATTCGACGTGTATATACATATATAAAAAAAAAAAAAAATATCACGGGGCAATTCACACCAATTGACCTAGTCCCAAAGTAAGCTAAGCAAAGCTTGTGTTATGGGTACTAAGCAACGGATAAACATACTTATATAGATAGATACATACTTAAATACATATTAAACACCCAAGACCCGAGAACAAATATTCGTATTATTCATACAAATATCTGCCCCGACGCGGGAATCGAACCCGGGACCTCAAGCTTCGTAGTCAGGTTCTCTTCCTACTAGGCCATCTGGTCATCTGGTATATATGTATATATATATATTTTTTATGTATGACCACGCATAACTTATTACAGAGTAGTTGGATTTTGATGATTTTTTTTTATTGGAAAGCGTATACCCCAAGGGTGGTCCCATTTAAATTTGGAAATAATATTCTTACCCTAAGGGTAGGAAAACAGGGGATGATTGACTAACTTTTTACAGAGTAGTCTGATTTTCATAATTCTTTTTTATTGGATAGATAGGGTATACCTTGAAGTTGGTATTATAAATTTGGAAAAAAAATTACCCCAAGGATGGAAAAAAAGTATAAAATAAAAACTTTTTAACAAAAAATTAAACCGCCGAAAAAACTGAAAAGCAAAAAATAATACCTTTTTTGTTTGACCTTAATCTAGGTACCAGTTTGAAGTCGGTGCCTCAGCACGAGCCAGGAGGAGTGATAGAAGCCAATCAGGTAGACGATTATAGGTCCACTCCTCCTGGCTAAGTGCTGAGGCACCGACTTCAAACTGGTCCCTAGATTAAGGTCAAACAAAAACCGTATTATTTTTTGCTTTTCAGTTTTTTCGGCGGTTCAATTTTTTGTTATTTCAAGTCCGTTAAAAAAATACTACGTCCACGCGTTTTTGAACAAAAGTGTCTTGACGGTCAGATAGACAACGAAATGATGCTACGTTTTTTAGGGTTCCGTAGTCAACTAGGAACCCTTATAGTTTCGCCATGTCAGTCCGTCTGTCTGTCTGTCTGTCCGCGGCTAAGCTCAGAGACTGTTAGTACTAGAAAGCTGTAATTTGGCATCAATATAGATATCAGTCACGCCGACAAAGTTATTGAATAAAAAAAGTAAAAAAAATTTTTTTAGGGTACCTCCCATAGACGTAATGTGGGGGTGATTTTTTTTTCTCGGCTAACCCTATAGTGTGGGGTATCGTTGGATAGGTCTTTTAAATTCATTGCGGGGTTGCTAACATGATTTTTCTATTCAGTGATCTGTTTGTGAAATATTCAACTTTAAAGTGAAAATTTTCATTAAAATCGGCCGTCCTCCCCCCCTCTAAAATCTAAACTGTTCGGTGGAAAAATTTGAAAAAATTCAGGAGGGTAGTAAATATATCAAATTTACTTGGAAAATTATAGCGGCTAAGATTGCTTGGAAATTATTTGTAGTTTAAGAGTAAATAGTAGCCTAAGGTATAAAACATACCTAAACTTGGATGATTCCGTACACATACGAAATCCTTAGAAAAATATTACTTGATTTTTTCGTAATGGCTACGGAACCCTACCTTGGGCGTGTCCGACATGCTCTTGGCCGGTTTTTTTCAATTAGTTACAGAACCATAGTGAAAATAAACGGATCACTCACGTCTTAAAACCCCCTACATTTGACAATGACAATAAAAGTGATGATGAAAACAGGGGTAGTTGTGTGTCGCTGTCAGTTGCGTCGAGTAGCCGCGCGACCAGGGCGGTAGCGCGCAGTGCGCGTTTGGCAGGCGCCGTGACGTGTGACTCCGGGAAGAAGGGCTACGGATTAGCCCGAAACAAGTCGAGTTAAACTCGTTTTAAGACGTGAGTGATCCGTTTATTTTCACTATGAGTGAGTTTCATGTTTAGAATTACAGAACCATTAAAATATGTATTAATGTAAATTTTTGAATATTTTATGCTCATATCGCGTCCCTATTTATCAGTTTGAAGTATTCGTGGAACTTTTAATGGCCCAAGTTTCAGGCTATGAATATAAATTAACATATTCCCGCCCCGTTTCGTACTTAATTTTTACATTTTTTAACGGCGAAGAACTAAAACCAAAGTTATGGTGTAAACTCTTGGTTATAATTACGAGTAATTTATGTTCGCGGCTTCGTCATTTCAGACGAAAGCATCCGCATCCAACGCATCCCTGCAACCTCAAAAAAGGTCTTCGCTCCATCTTGTTGGAGGCCTACTTATACTGCGTCTTCTGGTCTGTGGACGCCATTCAAAATCTTTCATCCCCAATGGTTGTCTTCGAGCGGTGTGGCCTGCCCATTGCCATTTCCCAAAAAAAAATGTACTTAATATGCCAGAGGTAGTATTTCTTAGGGCCACTTGCACAGTTCAGGGTTAAAAAATTAAATCGGTAACCCTGCGTTAAGAATGACAGTTCCATACATTTTGACAATTGTTAACCCTGGGTTAGCAGTTAACTCCAAGTTAAGTAGCTAACCCAGGTCCGCGCAAGCCGGCCTTATTCGTTTTGTAGGCCGTAGGCTTTTGACGCAATCTTAGCTTGATAAGGCTTAAAAAGGCTTCTTGACATCTATTACGCGGCACCCGACCGTGACGGCTAGCATGACATGGCATTTCTCATTTGTCGAGACGAGCCTTGCAGTGTAAAAAATGGTCTCACTTAGACCCCGTAATAAAAGACTATTATTATTGTATGTGGCTGCGTCTGAAGGTTTATAGAAGGGTTTGTGTCAGAAGAAACAAAGAGAATAAAGTATTTAAAGTATCCATCATCATCATCATCATCAGCCTATGTTCGTCCACTGCTGGACATAGGCCTCTCCCATGGCACGCCACTGAGCACGATCCTCGGCCACTCTCATCCAGCTGTTGCCAGCCGCCTTGCGAAGATCATCGCTCCACCGAGTCTGAGGACGTCCCACGCTACGTTTGCCAACGCTACGCTACGCTGGGTGATTCTAATAAAAGTGGCATCATAATCTGCCAATGAGTTTTTGAATACAAAGTACATTAAATTTACGTTTTTCAGAAAAAATAAAAATTAACATATGTAAACATAGACCTTTTACATCGAGGCCAGGCCATTTTATTTATTCAACCTTATTACTTTAAAAAATAAATAAATGTAAGTACCGCTTTTCACTGTAGTCTGTCTTGTCCAAAAGGGACATGCTCCCGGTTTTAGGCCTGTGAATTATTTGTGTACTATTTTACAAACTATATTTTATAATATATTGCGAAAACAATAATATGATATTCATTTAATAATGATACGGTCTTAAAGAAATCATTTTTATACATCAATATTCACACTCAAAGTTTGTCCAGCGATTTTTTCACTGTAGTCTGTGTGTTCGCGTTGTTGCATCTCACTCACAAACGGAGAATGATAGGCACACCTTAATCATTGGTAAACATTCGGCCAGGGTCTGGCTCATCGCCGTACGGAACGGTTGGAGACTTTCTGTCATAGTTTTGTGGCGGTTATGGATCGAAGTCGGCAAACTGGAGTTTGTAACGGGTATGTTAACTTTACATTGTCTCGATTATTTTATGTTATTTATATGGGACGTTATTAGATAATCATTGTAATGTGATATTATGACGTATTTACTTACGTTACTAAGAGTGGCACATTCATATTTTTGACGGTTTTAGAGTAAATGTCTTTTGAATCCACTTTTCACTTTAATCTGTGTCACTTTAATCTGTAACTGAAGCACAGACTAAAGTGACTCATGGCAGAACAAAGTGAAATGTGGGCAGGCTTATGTACTAGTTAGTACTAGAAAGCTAAGCATTATGCGTAAATATATGTTTTAATTTATGCCAACAAAGGGGTAAAGTAAAATTTAAAAAATATATGTTTTTAGCATAACGCCTCATACGCGTAAAAAGTAGGCATGATTTTTTTTCTCAGGTAAGTATCCCATAGTGTGGCTTTAGTGATCAGTTCGCAAAATATCAGCTTTTGCAAATTTTTGTTGAGTCGGGCGTCCCCATCCCCCCTCTAAGAGTTAAACTATTGACTCGACAGTTTGTAAAAATTAATTCGTGTAAAATAGTGGAGCTGAGAGATGCGGCAGAAACTATTTTAAATGTGTCTTTTTCGGATGAGCAGTGGATCCAAGGGTCTTTGCCGATATGTCACGGTGGCCTCGGTTTGCGGTGTGCAGGGGATGTTGGCTTGCCAGCCTTCCTAGCGTCGGTGCATGGAGTTGGTGGCATGATGCATTGGCAAGGTGGATGGCTTATTGTTACCCAGGTGCGTCGCTGCCCGGGACTCTACAAGTGCAGCGTGCTTGGGACGATGTGGGGGCTGGGTATTACGCCCTTGCGCGGCTTATGGGTGTGGCCGTGGGGGCGAATTTGGCCAGGCTAAACTCGGTGTCAAGAGTCGAAGCGGGAGCGTGGTTGCAGGCTTTGCCTGCTCCTCATTTGGGAACACTCCTGGACAACGACTCATTGCGGGTGGCAGTTGCTCTCCGCCTGGGCTGCGATGTTTGTGTGCCTCATAAATGCATCTGCGGCTCCATGGTGGAAGCAAATGTCATCACGCATTGAGTTGTTATCGTTGTTCGGGAAGATTTCCGCGTCACCACGCTCTCAATGACATTGTGGCTTTGATATTCGCCAACATCCCTTGCGTTATGGAGCCGCCAGGCCTCTGCCGCACCGATGGAAAAAGGCCAGACGGCCTAACTTCAGTACCGTGGCAGGAGGGAAAGTGTCTGCTGTGAGACGCCACATGCGTCGCACTTCGCCGCCTCACACCGCCGCCGCCGCCTCACACCTCAGCCGAACGGTGCGTACAGCTGGGGCCGCTGCAGATTTTGCCGCTGATAGGAAGCGGAAAAAATATTCGGCCCTGGGCGGTAATATTATTTTGTACCTCTTGCCTTTGAGACTACTGGGTGCTAGGGGTCGGAGGCTATTGCCTTTATTAGGGAAGTAGGACGTCGCATTAGAGAAAGGAGATCTGATGCCCGTGCGGGTTCGTACCTGATGCAAAGGTTGTCCATCGCCATTCAACGTGGTAACGCGGCAAGTGTGATGGGTACCTTTGAGCCAGGGACAACTCGTGGGAGACTTTTCGACTACACTTAGGCTAGTCTTAAGTTATAAACGTTTTGTTTTTTTTTGTACTTTTTTATTACAATACATGACGACTTAGCATTTTGATAGTTATTTTCCAACATTTCTTTTCATACCTAGGTACTTATTTTTGAGACATGTTAACTTGTTCACAAAGTTCGAATTCCCATTTTGTTTTATTAGAAAATACTATATTTCAATAATTATGTCATTCTTGGAATAACTTTGTTAATTGACTATTTCTTCTTAATATTCCTTTGTTTTATAAGACGTAATAAAAATATATTGATTACTTTATGATATTATTTCTTTTAATTTTTGATACAATTCTCTTTAACCTGGTAACTTTTCACTACTAGTCTGTCTAATTTAACTTTAGCCTACTTCATCAATATTTCAAGAACCCATAACTCTTAAGTTTTTATGAATACTTTGTTCCCTTTAACATATTCGTAACAAATGAAACACCAAGAAGCTGTTTTTATGCAAACAAAGTAAAAAAAACTCATTTTTATTTTTTTGAATTAACTTTAGCCTGCCGTGCCACTTTTATTAGAATCAGCCCGCTACTTTTGTTATTTAAAGTATCCATACGGCATTATTATGCAATAGTGACTAGTACGTTTCGGAATATCGAAAGGTAAAATATTGAATATTACAATAAATAATAATAATCATCGTGGGACGATTTCATTGACACCAATAAAATTGACCTAATCCCAAACTAAGCTAAGCATGTACTATCGTTACTAGACAACGGATAAACGTCATAATTATCCCATATAACGTCCCACTGCAGGGCACAGGCCTCGTCTCAGAATAAAAGGGGTTGGGCCGTAGATCCCACGCGGGTCCAGTGCGGATTTCCTCGCGATGTCTTCCTTCACCGTAAAGCTCATGGTAAATTCCAAAAAAACTCAGAGGTGCGAGCCCGGATTCGAACCCACGACCCTCTGCTTGAGAGGTAATAGTTCAAACCACTAGGCCACCACGGCATGAATAAACAGATACTTAAATACATATTAAACATCCAAGACTCGAGCACAAACATTCGTATTTTTCACACAAATATCTGCCCCGACCGGGAATTCGCTCGTTCCCTAAATATCAGAATTGCAAAATACTAGATTGCCGACTTACCCTATTTCTAAAATATCAAATTCCCAGAATACCAGACTTTCCTATCACCGTGTTTTACTCTATATCGGATTGCCTAAACAGCTTGTTTTCAATACACCATGTTCCGTTCAAACCCGAATTCCCATAATAGGGATGTTTCCTAGGTAAAAAAATAATAATTCTTATTAGTCCGTATTTTACATTATCAAAAAATATTAGACACGTAATTTTTTTTTGACAATTAAACAAAAAATGACGAAGATATGGCGCGTTGAAGTTCCGCGTGACGAGGCGTGACGTCACTTGTTCCTAAAACGCTCATACAAAGTGTAGGAACAAGTGACGTCACGCGAAACTTCAACGCGCCATATATTCGTAATTTTTTGTTTAATTGACAAAATAAAAAATACATGTCCAATATTTTTTGATAATTTAAAAGACTGACTAGTTAGGAAAGTAGCCTATACCAGATAATGAAATCACCAGGCTCGTAAAACACAATGTATTTGAAACACCTAGTTTCAAAAACACCAAACCACCTATCAAAATCTATCTATTTAATAAGAAAGTAGGTGTTTCAAGTAAAATTGTTTTAAGCTTAGGTTTTAATAGTAATAATTGTTGGTGTTTCTTTTTTTAGTGTGTGAAATAAACTTTTTTTCTTTCTTTCTTTCTAAATTGTGTTTTACGAGCCAGCTAACGGGACAATTACTGAGACTCCGCTGTCTGTCCGCCTGTCTGTCTGTCCGGACGTACGTCTGGCATGGCTCCATCTATCTCTTGAACTGAAATAGTTTGACACTTGAAATTTTCACCGATTATGTATTACTGTGCTTTAACAAAAAATACTAAAAATAAAATTAAATAAAAAAATTAGAGGGGGTCGTCATACGAGAAACATGTTTTGTTTTTCAGCGTTTTTAACTCGACCTTTATATTTTTTAAAACATTGTATGAAGGTACCCACGGAATCCTTCATGTACGAGTCAGACTCGAACTTGATCCTTTTTCAAATATTTTACTAAAGTACCGTCTTGGTATTTTTTTAATGGTATCATCATCCATATTGTTGAAGAAGCCAAAGGGTTTAAAAAAGAAAATTATTAACTTTACGTACATTTTTAACATTGTTTGGACGACACTTTCAAAGTTAAAAGCGTTCTAACGTTAGTTAATTTGATAAAAAGTCGAATCCAATTTCATTTAAGCCTCAGACCACATGAATAAATACGGAGCAGAAGAAAAGCTTCCGAACAGTGCTCGAAATTCTTACCTATTATCATAGGGTTGTCGCTCGGTAAAAACAAAAATTAAAAATCAAAATATTTTATTCAAACAAGTACCTAAGTATCTAATATCTGTATATCTACATACACTACAACAGGTAGGCATCTTTAAAAACAACCGAATACCCGAACTATGTAGCTAAACGCTAAACGGTCGCGACGTCGCTGGCGGCACACCTGTACTTTGTCTACTCACTGAGCTAGTTCAAACCGGTTTGTCTCCGAGCGGGCGCCGGTGCACGCCCCCCCCCGTCTTGTCTGTGACAGGTCACGCACACATATGTTGTGCGTGTAGTAGTGTAATGCGTGCGCGACGTTGTTTGAACTTTTGATTCTGCTCCGTATTTATTCATGTGCTCAGACTTTAGAAATGGGCTTGGTTTTTTTAAGAAAGAAAATGTCCTCCAACTATTTCAGCCTGGCCATTAATCCTCGTCGCCGGGCCATATATTTCACTTAACGCACTGTCTCTTTCGCACACGGCTTTGCTTTTTCTTGTTTCTATTTTGGTTTCTTATTCGAATGACGTCACTTAAGACAGCTTGGTTTTTTAGGACTCAAGTATTGAATTCTTTAGTTTTTAGGGTTCCGAAGCCAAAATGGCAAAACGGAACCCTTATAGTTTCGTCATGTCTGTCTGTCCGTCCGTCCTTCTGTCTGTCTGTCTGTCTGTCTGTCTGTCTGTCTGTCTGTCTGTCTGTCCGCGGCTTATCAAAGTGGCTATTAGTGCTAGAAAGCTGTAATTTTGCATGGATATATTATATAGCAATGACCCCGAAGTAGGTAGATATTAGGGTATCTAGATACAAATGAGATATCTAGATCCCCTAATATCCACTATTCAAGAAGTGAATTACCTACATCTATTCAAACACTGATTTTACAGTCATTCAATGCCCAATATCTACTATTGAAGAAGTCAATTACATCTATTAAAATACTGATCTTACATGTATTCAAGGCGAAAACTTATATTTTATTCAATTATTCATCTCATTTTTTGTATTGAAAAGTAATTCCATATCTATGCGAAAACTCATTACCAACTTAACTTTATACTAAATACGTTTAGATAATTTGATTAGTATGTTCGTGTTATCTATTCATTTTATTACAGTTACTTAAGTATAATTAAGTGGAGAGCCTTGGGTGAGGCCTATGTCCAGCAGTGGACGTCTCTCGACTGACATGATGATGATAATGATGTTAATGAATTATAAAGAAAATATTCGAACAACTCGTCTTTCATATTATCTATTTAAGAATCTTTAGTTATTAATCAACAATTATTTAACTGTATTGTAAATTGTAATGCATTGCAATAAGAAATCGTATCGCATGTGTTTCACATCAGCACTTGATGATAAATACACATCAGAGACTAAAGTCTTGTTGTTATGTAGGTATAAAATGCAATGTAAGCATTCCACGTTTGGAAGCGTGCTGCATTCCTTATCAAGTTATCATTGTTTAGTTATGTTATGGCACCATTGTAGGTACCTATAGAGCCAGTATGTTAAAAGGTTTTGTTGAGCTATTGGTACAGCGATAGATTAACTATGCATGTTTAACGAGTGCCTATGAGCCCCGGTTCGATTCCGGCCGGCACCCAAATTTGATATGGCTGAATATGATATGACATATTAATTAATTATGAGCTTCTGTGGCTAAGGATATGAATAAATGAACAAAAATTATATATCAGATATTATTTATTTACAGAAAGAAAAAATAGTTACAATTTAATATTACAATTGACTATTACAATATTGTATAATTATTGCTCGAGCCCGCCGATATGGAGCCCTCAATCTTATCTAAAACGTCACGTGTCGCCTCGTACACATTGTCTAAAAGCATATTTTTCACGACGTATTGTGCGCATAGCTCTGCATTACAATTACACATTTGGTCCCCATTTTCTATTCGGTCACCATTAAATATCTCGATTTTTATTATTTTTGAGGCACCATCCCGATGCGGTTTTTTGATAAATGAGTAGACTGGGGGTTCTGCTCTTCTTTTAAGTCCCAGGCGGCGTTCAGCTGCAGGTTTTCTTTGTGCTGCAGCGTCCGGTATAAAGTTGAAAAGATGTTCCGATGTATCCTAAAATGGAAAGAAATCATTTTAATTAATAAACAGCTTTTTTCAATGAAATCTCTGATAAAATAATGGTTAGGAAATGTCCATTAATCCGTCAGTTGGGGATAACCTATTAAGAATCTATTTATGCCTCTAAAACAGCACCGTGCCTGACTGACTCACAGACAACGTACATCCTAAACCACTGGAGCTAGATAGAGATTTGAAATTTGGTAGACATATACCTCGCGTATCATTGAGGTAAATACCCTACTAACTAGAGAACTAGCATATTTTTTTTCACGAGGCGAAGCCGCGCTAGTGGCTTATTGCTTCTATGTGTATTCTAATAGAATTAAAATTATAATTATAAACACTTTAATAAATAGGTGTATATATTAACTTAGAGCAATTTATAAACTATTGACTTAAACAAGTATAATTTTAAGCAGAAATTATTTAGGTACTTACCGACATTTCGTAAGAAGACTGCTCACTTTTAAAATGATTTTAACACTGATTTGACCCGTAAATCAGGGGTTTATATATTTGACCAGAATTGTGTCGTTAAAGTTCAAAATAGATTATTTATGGGATATGAAATCAATAATTCAAATAAGGAAAGTCATTATGGAGCGTTCCGCGACAGGAGTAAGTTGATTCCGTCTGTGTTTACATTCACACATAAAATTATAAGGTTTGTCTGTCCGTTCAATACAATATTAGGGCGTACATATGTATACGAGTGGGTCTTATTCCATAACAAATAAGCCCGATACTAAGTGTTAAATAATATTACTAAGCGGAGACACAGGAAAATTCTAGTATATCGAATGCTTAGAGCCCGTTCACACAGCTTCAAGTTTTGTCGGATCTACTAACTATCGGAGTGCAAAACCGGATAGCGTGTTCACATGGCTGTCCGGTTTGTAGGATCGTTCGCCCCCGGATACAAGTATTAAAATACTGTTACCACTAAATCGGATCCGCAATTTTATCGAACGATCGGACCGATTTGTGGCCGCAAATCGGATGACACATTTTCAGGATCCGTTTTATTGCCGGATGTAACCGTATGCTTGTGTGAACGCGTGCATTGAAATACTGTTACCACTAAATCGGATCCGCAGTTTTATCGAACGACCGGACCGATTTGTGGCCGCAAATCGGATGACACATTTTCAGGATCCGTTTTATTGCCGGATTTAACCGTATGCTTGTGTGAACGCGTGCATTGAAATACTGTTACCACTAAATCGGATCCTACAAAACGGTTCCCGCAAAGAATCGAATGTCTCCGTGTGAACGGGCTCTTACTTGGGAGCACAAAGTAATAATATGGCTCTGGCGTATATGTGATGTCTTATGCACTAGGAAATAGATTTGAAAATAACACAAAATAGTGTTATGAATTTTCATTACACTGCGTTTCTTTTCTGGATGTATGCTGACACTGCTGACAGTGCTTCTTTGCATTGTACCTTCAACACAAATATGGAAATTCGTGACGTGGATTAGGCTCTATATAAACTAGCATTCGGGATTCAACACCATTACACAGATCTCCATCCTACGGGACACTAACAAAGTGCAGCTCCAGAATCTACCCAGGAAAACCCATTCTACTGACATGTAAGTAAATTTATCTTATTCTTTGATTTGAAACCACTGATCGATTCGAATAGATCCTTTACTTCAAGACATTAGTGATAAATGCTGACTCTTTTTTAAATTACTGATCATTTATTCTATATTGAACATCTATTAACAATAATGATCGTCTATAAATTCAATCAATGTTTTATTCGATTAATACATTATTTCATTTAGTTCACACAGTTTGTGTTGAGTGAAATTATTTATTCTATGATGATGATGATGATGATGATGATGATGATTGATCATTTAACTCTAACTGTAATCACCATTTAGCTTAAAATATAAGCTAGCAATCATAATATTTTTATAATGGTCTTAAAAGTTGACTGGAAGAGATCGGTCTGAAGTGATAAGGCCGCCTATTGTTTTCCTTGAAAAATGTTCCCTGTGTACTTGTTTTCTGTATTACTTACTATGTGGCGTACAATAAAGTGTCATTGTATTGTATTGTAATTGGTCGTCATTTACTCGAGGTGATTGAATTTAGTGATTAAGTACGACACCTCAGATAGCCGATAAGTCATTAAAACGTTTTGGTTAGTTCAACAGCATTCTACCTATTTTAATTATTGGAATGCATTATTCATGCATTTTTTTACTATTAATTAAAATGTAGCTTGTAAAGTTTCTTTGTATGTGTGCTAATTTAATAAATATTTGATTTTCAGGTCGAATGCAGAGCAACTATTCGCTTCTGACAGTGAGTGTGAAGCAGTGCAGCCCAAGCCCAAGAAAGCATCCAGCAAGCGTATGAGGGCCATGAGTACTGAGCGTTGCACGCCTACGGCTTCGACTTCAGGTGGGAAGACCAGCGAGGCACGTGGCGCCAAGAAAAATAAGACCACCGTTATCAAACCCATCTCTGATGTTATGAAGCCATCGATGTCAGACTTGTTCGGAAGTGATAGTGACGAAGACGACGGCACGGTTCCATCCGAACCAAAGAAGGGTACACCTATTTACTCTTATATGACAAGAAGGCTAGCAAACGGTACTTCTCGTCAAACAAACGAAACCAAAACAGGATCTCATTACATAGAGCTTAAAGTCTATTCGTGTAATGAGATTCAAAATATACAACCCATGAATAGGTGGCGGCATAGTGTCGTGACTATTAAAAATAGAACTAACACTGGCACAGAGGCTTGGTCCCATCTCACTGAGTTTATTGCTGCCACGCGAAAAGAGTTCAAGCTTTGCCCACCAACTTTTACTAGTAATTATTATTGAGCCATTCCAAAATGTGTTAATTATTACCTACATTTAATTCAGTTTAGTAAACGTTTAGTATTTGAGTTTCTAGGTATAATTATTAAAAAATGTTTTAACTGAATACATATTTTGTGTTAAACTGTAACCATATACCGAAATATGAATAAATAAATATGTACTTATTACTTTATTTGCCTTCATTTTACTTTACAGCTATATCCTGTGAGCCCCAGGTGATTCGGTGTGAAACATGTAATGTTGAAGTTCCAGAAAAAAAGTATCAATATCATATGAGAACAAATATACATAAAAAGAATTGTTTGTTAAAGACTGAATTTAAAAATATTGACATTATTGGAACTGCATTTAAGAACAGAATTGTGGCTTATCGCATAAACCCCGAACAGGAAGTCGAGAACCTCACACCCGAGGCGTTCCTGTGCCACTGCAAAAGTGATGTTTTTAAAGTTATAAATTTATCATTACAAAAACACACCTGCTTAAAATTGAATTTAGAACTGTTTGCTTATTTTGTGTTACCGCAGTCAGAAACACAGCAGTTAAAATCGTTCAGTACAAAGTTTGATTGTGTCTTTAACAATACTGATATTAATGAGTTATATTTGAATGCTTTAGAAACATTTAAACAAAAACTTTCAGAATTTGAACATTGCGAATCTGGGTGGTCTCTTCTTTCAGTAAGCCATTTAGAATTAAATATAAATAAATATTGCCCCATGAGAGGTGGTACATTCATAGAGCTGCCATCAGTTGTCAAAAATAGTAAAAGTTGTTTGAATATACAGAATAAAGACGAGCACTGCTTTTTATGGAGTATTGTAGCAGCATTATTTCCTGCCAAGAGTAATGTATGCAAAACAAGTTCATATCCTCACTATTCAACTGTCCTTAAAACAGACGGTATGACTTTTCCTCCATCGTGCAAAGATATTCAATTGTTTGAGGCTTCTAATGATATCAGTATTAACATTTATGGATTAAGCACACAGAGTTCAGTAACTGGTCCATTATATTTATCTAAAAATCAGAAAAATAAACACGTCAATTTATTATACTTTGAAAATGGAATTAAAGGTCATTACTGCCTCATTAAAGATCTCATACGTTTAGTACGACGTCAGATTAGTAAATCTAAAGGAAAAATGTACATGTGCGAGAAATGTCTCCAGTTTTTCTCTTCCGAAATTAAATATACAGCACATGATTGCTCCCAAGTTTTGACAGTCTTACCTGAAAAAAATAGTACAATCGGATTTAAGCATTTTGAGAGACTACAAAAAATCAATTTCGTTATATACGCTGATTTCGAAAGCTTATTAGTTAATTGTGCAGAGAATAGTACTGGAAATACTCGAAAATTAAAAGTTCATCAACCTTCATGTTTTGCATATTATGTTTGCTGTTCACATGACCCGAGCTTAAACAAGTTCGTTTCCTACAGGGGTTCGGATTGTGTTGAAGTCTTTATTGAAAGATTAATTGAAGATGCGAAATGTATTCATAAGATATTAAGTGTCAAGAATCCTATGATGCCTTTAACCAAAGAACAAGAAATTAGTTATCAGAATGCCACAATGTGTCATATTTGTGGTCATCTATTATTCGATGACAAGGTTCGCGATCACGACCACGTTTCTTCAGAATATAGAGGGCCCGCTCATTCACATTGTAATTTAATGCTGCGAGTGTGTCCATTCATACCTGTGGTTTTTCATAATTTAACTAACTATGACTCGCACTTGTTTATTAGAGAATTAGCGAAATACAATGGTCCAGTTACAATTATACCAAAAACTAAAGAAAAATACCTCACAATTACCAAATACATAGACATAAAAAACTGTACACGTCCACTGCAAATTAAATTTATAGATTCATTTCAGTTTTTGAGCACAAGTTTAGACTTGTTAAGTAAAAATTTGTCTGATAGAGATTTTATACATTTATCTAAGAATTTTGAAAACACGCATCTGCATTTATTAAAATCTAAAGGTATTTATCCGTATGATTACATGGACTCTTGGGAAAAATACGAAGAAACTGAACTACCTTTTAAAAAGCATTTTTTCAATAATTTGAAAATGGAGGACATAAGTGATGCGAAATTTCATCATGCGCAATCGGTTTGGAATACATTTAATATTAATAATCTCGGTGAATATACCGACTTGTACCTTAAATGTGATGTTTTACTGTTATGTGATGTATTTGAAAATTTCAGAAACTTGAGCTTAAAATTTTACAAACTAGATCCGGCCTATTACATAACATCACCCAGCTTGAGTTGGGACGCTATGTTACTTTCGACAGGCATTAAACTTGACTTAATAGATGATTTGGAAATATATCAAATGTTAGAAAGAGGAATACGTGGAGGGTTAGTTCAGTGTTCACAGCGATATGCTAAAGCCAATAATAAATATTTACCAGAATTTGATGATTTCAAACCGTCATCGTATTTGATATATTTAGATTGTAATAATTTGTACGGGCATGCGATGACTAAAAGCTTACCTCATTCAGAATTTAAATTTTTAAATAAATATGAAATTGAAAAGTTTAATATTTTCACAGTATCTGAAAATGGAGACACTGGTTTTATTCTGGAAGTAGATCTAGAATATCCTGAAAACTTGCACGACTTACACTGTGATTTACCCTTCGCTCCGGAGAAATTTATTCCTCCTGGAGGGAAATCTCCGAAATTAATAGCAAGTTTGTATGATAAATATAACTATGTTATTCACTTTGTTCACTTGAAAGAAATTTTGAGAAACGGCTTAATCTTAAGAAAAATTCATCGTATACTAAGCTTTAGACAGTCGAATTTTCTACAGAAATACATCGATTTGAATACGAATCTTCGGCAAGCCTCCGTGTCTGTTTTTGAAAAAGACTTTTTTAAGCTCATGAATAATGCGATTTTTGGTAAAACTATTGAAAACCGACGCAAACAAGTAGATGTTAAATTGATCACAATTTGGAACGATACAGATAATGCTACAAAAAAGAGAATTGGTGCCGAAACACTTATCTCTCGCCCTAATCTAAAAAATATTTCAGTGTTCTCCGAGAATTTTCTAGCTGCTCAATTTACTCCAGAAAAGATTGTGCTCGACAAACCTATCTATATTGGGTTTTCAGTTTTAGAATACGCAAAAGAGCATCTATACAAATTTCATTATGACTTTATGAAAAGGATATATAGTCAGAATGCAAAACTTTGTTACACAGACACTGATAGCCTTCTTTATTTAATATTCACGGAGGATGTTTACCGAGATATTAAGAATAATTTGAGTGAATTTGATACTAGTAACTTTTATTTAAATAATCCTTACAGGATTGAAAGGGTGAATGCAAAAATCCCCGGCTTATTTAAAGACGAACTTGGAGGTGACGTCATTACAGAATTTGCAGGTCTTAGAGCAAAGCTGTATTCCTTGAATAGTGTTAAAACACGACTCAATAAAGCCAAAGGTGTTTCTAAATGCATAACTAAGAACCTTACTTTAACACAATATAAAGACTCATTATTCAATGCCAAACATTTAAAATGTAAAATGAATTTAATTAAGTCAATCAAACATGTACTATACTCACAGGAGCTTAATAAGACTGTATTAAATAGTGCTGATGATAAAAGGCAGATTCTTCCAAATAAAATCAATACATTACCTTGGGGCCATTACAAAACAATATTTTAATTAGTTGTTAATCGCATCTTTGCGATATTTATACATTATTGCCAGTGTGGGCATCATTATTATTCAAAAATAATATGTATTAATACATTTTATTTATTCTTATTTGTAAAGTGTGTTTTGTTATTTCTAAGATTATTAATATTATAATTTGTACTAAAAGAAAATAAAGAAATTTCTACACTTATGTAATCTTCTTTATTTTGTGTTAATCGTTTTAAATTCCTGTCAGATAGACGACTATATAAAGGCTAGAAATATGCCACTCCTTCTCAGTTCACGATGAAGTTCGTTAAACAAACTCAAACTTTAGAAGTAAATAATATTAAAGTAAACAACGACACTGAAAAAGTAAAGCATAGCTTGCTGTTGCCAAATACAATCCGCTGCATAATATGCGGTCCTTCTAATTGCGGTAAAACAAACGTTATGTTAAATTTATTGTTACATGAAAATGGTTTAAAGTTTAAATATATATATTTGTACTCTAAGACATCATTTCAACCAAAGTATATTTTTTTAAGACAAGTTATGGAAGGTGTTCCGAGAGGAGGACTGTTTTTATTTAATGAAAGCAAAGAAGTTCTTCATCCGAACGAAGCTTTGACAAATTCCGTTATGATTTTCGATGATGTCGCATGTGAAAACCAAATTAATATTCGTAATTATTTTGCAATGGGGAGACATAGGCAGATAGACTGTTTTTATCTATCACAAACTTATTCGAAAATACCGAAACAATTGCTCAGAGATAATGTCAATGTGTTAATTATTTTCAAACAGGATGACACAAATTTAAGACATATATACAATGAACATGTAAACACAGATTTAGATTGGCTTAAATTTAAGCAGCTTTGTGCTGGTATATGGCGAGATCAATTCAGTTTTTTATTAATTAATAAAGATTGTGCGATAAATAAAGGAAGATATAGACGAGGATTTGACACATTTATTCACTTTTAATTTTTATATTTAAAGCAATTTACTATTTTCAATATCTCACTTGAAGTCGAGTGTTCACATCAAACGGTGGACGTTGCAATACGTTAGTACAATGGAAATGGATTTAAAAGAACAACTCATTAAATCAGTGAAAAATATAAAGAAAAAAATAAAAATGATTCAATGTGATGAAGATGAAGCTAATCTTAAATACAAAAAAGTATTTAAACCTATTACAGATCCTCTAGAAACATTGATCAACAATCGAAAGGCTATTAACATGGATTTTCACATGACAACCAAAACGGATAAAACTAATGCAAATGATGACTTGAACTCCTCTAGAGACGATAAACAATTTAAAGATTTAATTATTAACGCAGATTCTAAACCGCAAAAGGCTATCCCTGCTTTTAACATGCCAGCCAAAACAGATAAAACTAATGCTGACTTGAACTCCTCTAAAGACTATGAAAATTTTATAGACATAATTAACGCAGATTCTAATCTGCATTCAGAATATTATGAATATGCAAATGATAACCATAAAAGTTCTCTAAATGAAATTGACAGTCGCGATACTCTTTTATCTCTGCAAAAGGAAGACATGATGAACATATATGAAGATTTTAATGTACCATTCGGGATTCATAGTAAAAATAATAAACTCATGATGGGAAATAGTGTTGTATGTTTATCTTCGATAAATAATGCTTCTCAAACAGGAAAAAAATACATGATTACCATTAACAATAAAACATATGAATTAACCGCTGGGTTGAAAGAGCTTTTAATGCGCAACAAACCCAATCTTAACATTGTAACTGAAAAAGACAAAACTGATTACAAAGAAATGTTAATGAACACTAATGCACACAAACGGGATTTTGACCCGAACGGGCAATTAAAAGGTGACAAAGGATTAAAATACTGCACAATCATCAAACCTTTCTTTTCGCAAATAAATAACAATAATAAAGATGTGCTACAACAGTTACCGGAACTAAAAATTGGGGGACACTTGCCTGAGTTAAAACAGTATAAAAAAAACACTGATTATATTTATTGGGATGATCCAAATGAACTGATTGAAAGACTGAAACTCTTAATTGCATCTAAAAACGCTGGCAACAACAATCATGATAATGAAATTATATCAATTATTGAAGAGTTAAAGGAAGCTGGTATTATAAAATAATGAAATCCATGTAATATAATCATTATGCATTGTAATGTAAGAAACGTAAGACATGAATCTCGAGAAAAAAGAAAATACTTATATTGATAGTTGTAAAGTAGGAGCAAACAAAGTCCCAGGTAAACCCGAGTTATTTGAACTTTTTAGTAAAGAGTATGTTGATAAAAATGTTCAGAAGAATTCTGACAAACTAGTAGATTTAGAAAAGCTGTTTCTTACCTTAATTAATCGCATAAAAAATATTGAAAAAACAATTTCTTTAAAGGAACTCGAAGGAAATTTGAACAAGCATTATGAGCAAAGCCGACGTCGTTAATGAAATTCATAAGAACGTTAGAGTGAACTTCCCCCGGAGAAGTGTATTGTTAAAAGATATAGATGACCTTTGGCAAGCAGATTTGATAGATATGCAGGCTTTATCTAAATTTAACGCGGGATACAAATACATATTGGTGATTATCGATTGTTTCTCAAAATATGCTTGGGCATTTCCACTCAAACAAAAAACTAAAGAAATCGTTTGTAAAGAATTTAAAACATTGTTCACGAAGGGGCGTTATCCGAAGAATTTACAAACAGATATGGGTAAAGAATTTTATAATTATGTATTTAAAAAAGAAATTGAAAAGTATAAAATTAATCATTACTCTACATATTCAACAAAAAAAGCCTCAATTGTAGAAAGACTTATAAGAACTCTCAAAACTAGCCTATACAAAGAGTTTAGCTTAAAAGGGAATTATAAATGGATTGATGGAACCCTTGAAGATAAAGTTTATAAATATAATCACACCTTTCATAGAACAGTAGGAAAACCACCGGCTGCAATTAATCATAACAATAAAGAAATTATATTACAAAGATACATTAACAATTCACTACGTAAGAAAGTATTGACTCGTAACAGATTTGTAGTAGGAGATTTTGTAAGAATAAGTAAATTTAAAGGATGTTTTGAAAAAGGGTTTACACCTAATTGGTCTACTGAAATATTCAAAATAACAAAAGTTCAGCATACTAACCCTACTACATATTTATTAGAAGACGCAAAGTCAAGACCAATTTTAGGAGCATTCTATGGGCAAGAAATTCAGAAAACTGCACACCCTGAGGTATATCTTGTTGAAAAAGTTTTGAAAAGCAAAGGCAACAGAGTATATGTTAAGTGGCTAGGTCTTCCGTCAAGTGAGAACAGCTGGATTGATAAATCAAATCGTTTGTAATCGTAAGATACTGTGCCTATAAATAAGCTATTTACATTTCATGTCATCATTTGCATTTAGATGTTTACCGAACAAAGACCGCTTTTAATAAAGTATTTTGCTTCACCAATATTACTGAAAATGAAACGCACACAAGATCATGCCGGTAAGGCCAGTGCGAAGAGAAAAGGCGATTTACCAACCGTTCAGAAAAGCGGAGCTGGTTTGAAAAAAACCTTCAGCAATATTATTTCGCATACTAAAAAACAAATCCGTAATCTGAAACCAAAATGCAAGAAAATGTTAATAGAATTAGCATACGCAGCTGCTCAAGAATTGGCTTCTGAGTTACCCGTACCATTACCGAGAGTGATACCTGTACCTAAAACCGGCGGATTTCTGCCATTGATTCCTATTTTTGCTGGATTGTCTGCTACAGGAAGTCTAGCCGGAGGTGTTGCTGGTATTACCAAAGCTGTCAATAATTACAAGTCGGCCAAAAACCAACTAGCAGAATTAAAAAGACGTAATATGAAAATAGAGCCAATGTGTATTGGAAAAGGATTACATCTTAAACCGTACAAGAGTGGTTTGGGAATTTATGTTTCAAATAAAAAAAACTAGATAGCGGGCTACCCAATAGAGCATTAACTAATATGGATATTATAAAGCACTCGAAAAGAATTCCTCATTTTCGTGGTGTATTTATGAGAGACGAATTACCAGACGCACCATGGTCGATAGAATGTGGTGTGATCAATTTAGATTCTTCTAAAAATTCTGGCACTCACTGGGTAGCTTATGGAAAAATTAAAGATTATATTGAATATTTTGATAGTTACGGTAACTTAAAACCACCGAAAGAATTTATAAATTATGTGGGACCACACATTCATTACAATTATGGCAATTTGCAAGGAAACCATTTATATAACTGTGGACATTTATGTTTAAAATTTCTAAAATCATTTTGGAAAAGTAAATTCTTATAATATAAATAAATAAATAAATAAACAATAACTTTATTATGCAATAGCCGCATATTAATAAAATGAAATGTTAAACCCGTGAGGCACATTCCTTCACGATCATTGTACAGAATTGGGTGTAAAATATATCATAATTAAAGCTCTTTGCCTCATATTAAAACAATATGTACGTTTTTAATAAAAGCTTCGCGAATGCACAAAAGAACAGTATTCAACTTCCAGCATTCAAAGGAAGAAGACGCTTCAGAACAACAAAGAAAATAAGTAAAACTAATAAAAACTTCCTTTATTCTCTCGGTTTTGAAGTAATACCTAAACAAAATGCTGCAAATATCCGACCCACCACAACAAGATAATTCTATTGAAAGCTATGAAATCCATACTTACAATCCCTACAATGACAGCTTTAAAGAAAACGATGAAATCAGAATACCTATTCATCAGCAAGACGTTTACGTATTACCATCTGCGAGTTCCATTTATATTGAAGGGTATGCAAGTGTATTTGAAGTAGATGCAGCCGGAAACAAAAAAGAAAAAGAAATCAATTTTTCGAATAATCCAATATTGTTTTTATTTCAAGACATAAGATACGAACTAAATGGTGTTGAAATAGATCATATTAAAAATACTGGAATCACAACCACCATTAAATCTCTCATCTCAATGAATGAAGGAGAAAGTAAAAGTGCGAAACTGTGGGGTTGGGATTTAAATGGGTCCAAGCAAAAAGATGGTCATTTCTCTGCTATTATACCCCTGAATAAAGTACTAGGATTTGCGGAAGATTACAATAAAATTCTCATCAATTGTAGGCATGAACTTATACTTCACCGAAGTAATTCAGTTTTAAATAGTGTTATAACTGACAAAAATGATCATGTTTCGATAGACATACAAAAAATTCAATGGCGTGTGCCACATGTAAGAGTTTCAGATCGTAATAGATTATTACTACTTAAGAATCTAGAAAAGGATAAATCCATACAACTAGCTTTCCGAAATTGGGATTTATATGAATATCCTCTTTTACCTAAAACAACAAAACACTCATGGTCAGTAAAAACCGCTTCTCAGTTAGAAAAACCAAGATATGTTATATTTGGTCTGCAGACTAATAGAAAACTGAACAAATTAGAGAGTTCATCCGTGTTTGATCATTGTAATATAACAAATGTCAAATTGTTTTTAAATTCACAATACTTTCCTTATGATTCACTTAATTTGAAATTTGATCAAGATAAGTATAGTATATTATACGAAATGTATGCTAATTTTCGTCAGTCGTATTACAACACGAGCATCGATCCCTTGCTTATGTTGAATACATTCGGGAAAAAAGCTCCACTTTTCGTTATTGACTGTTCAAGACAAAATGATACACTGAAAACCGGGCCAGTGGACGTTCGTTTAGAAATCGAATCTTCAAAAGATATACCCGATAATACAACAGCCTACTGTTTGATCATAAACGATCGTCTTATAGAGTATAGACCATTAAGTAACATCGTTCGAAAATTATCATGAACATGATTCTGGATGTTCAAGGTTTTAAAAACGAAAACAATAAATTTATACCGAAAGAAATAGCAATTATTTGCAAGAAGAGTGTGCTCGTGTTGTTGATTAAACCACCATATCCATTTTATTATTTAACAAAGAAAGAACGTTTACAAGTTTCATGGCTAGAAAAAAATAGGGGAATATTATGGAATGAAGGATATGTGCCGTACTGTAGTTATAAGAGCTTGTTATTAGACTTCTGTAAAAATAAACGTATTTATACAAAAGGATGTGAAAAAGTACTGTGGGTAAAGAAGATAACAGAAAGTGATGATGTTTATAATTTAGAAGATACAAATTGTCCTAATTTAGAAATACTTAGCAACAAATATTCAATGTCATCGGATATTCAGAATTGTATTTACCATACAAATATATGTGCTTTTAAAAATGTATCGTATTTAAATAAGTGGTGTATAGATAATAATGTTTTTATGTAATAAACAAATTCAATCCATAAATATTGCTTTATTTTCATCGATAAGCTTCTTCTTCTTCTCTTTTTTAAGTTGATACACTCTTGACAGAATGATTGTGGACGTCAGTTGAGGATTGATATCCTTCATAACGACTTTCTTAGGAAAATAGTGTGGCTAAGAACCTTTAATTGATGGTAAACAATTAAAATGGATATCAAAATTGGGAGTATCGTCCAAGTTTTCATTCATAAATGGCAGCTAAATGGTTGTCATGAAGTCAAAATAATAAATGGTGAACACTATAGTGGTATGTTAATAACACCAAGTTATTTTCAGACTAGGCGTTTGCGAATTTATTATACAGGCTTACAAGTAACTGCGCAAGTAATTAGAAAAGATAAATGTTTTGTAGACTTGGTGCCTTATGACAGAAAATTAATATATTTATGAAGAACTGAATACAAATACCTACTATACAGCCCACAGTATAAATACTGTATTCGTTATAAAATTGATTCATTCACATAGTAGCAATACGTGTATCAGGTCAACTCCATCGTTATATACAAACAAATCAAAATGGTTAATTTCTGCTGCTCGCTTAAATGCTTCGAGTCCCCAGATACTCAAGTCGATGGTGTTGCGTGTCTTCGTTGCCATGCGTTTATCTATTGTCATTGTCGATGTGTAACATATATGGCGGAGAACGAAGGCTACATCGAAATCAAAAATGAAATGGAAAAGTTTAGGAGCATGAAACGAAAATTTGATGATTACTGCTTTGAATATTTGGATAAGATGCGTGATCATAAAATTCGTCTAGAACAGTTAAAGAAAGCATGGAACTAGTCTCTGTGATTTTAATGTCTTTCTATGAAGTGTTATTTTAATACCTAATAATAATAATAATAATAATAATAATGACCGCTAGCACATCCTCATGGTGTATTAGGGGATAGACCTCCATAGTTGCGCCCATCTCATTTATATTATATGGTACCAAAGGCCTCTTCATGTTGGCTTCGGCCCCATGTATGCCTTTCAAATGACCGGGTCCCCATGGGCCCGTGATCGGAAATCCGTACCAACATAATAATGAAAGTAATATAATAGTAATAAGTCAAAAGGCGTAGGGATATGACGACCTCATCGCCCGCTGGTGTTGTCGTGTCACCAGTGCAGTCAGTCATCGCAGGGCGGCTTGTGGCGAGCTGTTGGTGCGTAGCGACACCACGAACCCGAGACCTCCAGGGGTACACATACACACATGCGCTTATACACACACTCACACACAGTTACACACCCACCCCGCCTCTAGTTTGCCTTTGTTGGTTGCCTAGAGTGGAGCGCAAGAGCTAATGCTCGAAGGATGGATGTGTTTCCGTAAGTGGCGAGTTGGCATTTTGAAGTTTAAAGTCCAGGAACACCTCTCCATCCTTAGCCGTTCACACCAATGTTGCCGCCTCGTTGCCCCGAGTGGGCAATAGTTTGAGGGGCCCATTTAGTGAATGGCGAGTCACCGCCTACCAAAAGTTCAGTTTATGAGATATTGAAATGGTAGGTGTCCGTTATCTCACTCCATAGCCCGGTAATCCTGTCCACAACATCCCAACCCCATAGCCAATCCCATGTTGATTCCTACCTGGCAATAGATTGGCAACTGTGGAGGACTGTCCGCTAGCACATCCTCATGGTGTATTAGGGGATAGACCTCCATAGTTGCGCCCATCTCATTTATATTATATGGTACCAAAGGCCTCTTCATGTTGGCTTCGGCCCCATGAATGCCTTTCAAATGACCGGGTCCCCATGGGCCCGTGATCGGAAATCCGTACCAACATAATAATGATAATAAATTTAAGACTAAAATAATTATTGTTTTATTATAATCAGGTGACAAAATCGTACGTTGCTATAGTTTAAATCTTCCCAGGTGAATTTTTCGCTTCAAGCCCTTATCTTTCAAAACAAACGGTATCGTCATACTATTAAGGTTCAAATTTAATGTTATGGCTCGAAGCGAAAAATTCGCCTGGGAAGATTTATACTATACTTCCCCTCATACTCTTACAGAACAACTTAGTTCACAATGAATAGAGCCGTTTGAAGAGCTTATAATTAAAGGGATTTAGAATGAGTCTTTAAATAAACAAGATATCTCTTATGAATAAATGCCAGACCGCTTTGAAGATGAGAATTTGTAATGAATTTTGAATGACTGCAAAATCAGTTTTTGAATAGATGTAGGTATTTCACTTTTTGAATAGTGGATATTAGGGGATCTAGATATCTCATTTGTATCTAGATACCCTAATATCTACCTACTCCCCGAAAACGTGATAAAATAAAATGTAAAAAAAAATTTTTTTAGGGTACCTCTCAGACGTAAAGTGGGGGTGATTTTTTTTCTCGTCTAACTTTATAGTGTCGAGTATCGTTGGATAGGTCTTTTAAAATCATTACGGAGTTGTGAAGACAGTTTTTCGGTACAGTGATTCGTATGCGAAATATTACGTTTAAAGTGTTTTTTTTGTTAAAATCGAGCGTCCTCCCCCCTCTCTAAAAGCTAAACTGTAGGCATAAAAATTTTGAAAAAAATCAAGACTGGAGGAAATATCTCAAATTAACAAGGAAAACTATAATGGCTAACGTGACGTGGGATGTTTACATAGGAAACCTTACACTGTGCGTAGCCCGATACACGCTTGGCCAGTGAAACAACTACATAAATATAATTATGAAATTTATGAAGCATGTTTTGTCAGGTGGCATCAACGTTTCATAAAACCATCTGTATTTGATTTAACAGAATAGTAATTAGGTGTCTCATAATGCTACAGCATTGTTTTTGAAACGAACCAGCACTTTAAAACAGTAGCTGCATAATAGCCAAAGATGTCTACATGCACGGACGACGAAATGTCTAAGAGTAAAGAAAATGTAATAAATCTCGATAGGGTACTAAAAGAAGAAGTAGGAGAGTGTGGAACGTATCAAATGCGTGTGTTAGGGTTGTGTGCGACGCTGTGTTTCATATTAGCGCTGGGCGTAGGCAATTATATCTTCACGTTCGCAAAATTAAACACAAGGTTAGTAAAAATCATCATCATGCATGACGGATGCATTTTATACGGGATGTAGAATGCGATTACTTTTAATCATCACCATTGGGTGTAATCCGCGGAAGAACTAAAGTCACCGAAATATTTAGCTCAAGAAATCGCCAGTCTTAAGTGGCAGTAGACAGTGAATATAAATAAATAAATATCACGGGACAATTCACACCAATTAACCTAGTCCCAAAGTAAGCAAAGCTTGGGTTATAGGTACTAGGATAAACATAGCTATATAGTTAGATACGTACATAAATATAAACACCCAAGACTCGATAGCATATAATCGTATTTTTCATACATGTATGTATAATATGTGTGCTTTTTAGCGATAAGACCGCCTATTGTCTACCTGAATTTGAATTTTTATTTTTTTAATGTCACTGTACTGTTTTTGGTGATCAATAAAGAATATTTGTATTGTATTGTATTGTATAATTTGCGCCGCTGCGGGAATCATCGAACCAGGGAACTCATGCTTCGTAGTCAGGTTCTCTAACTACAAGCCATTTTGGTCCTCACATCACATCACCACTCGCTTGCTCGTAGAACTGATGGCCGATGGAGCCAAGATATTCTTGAATGGCGTCCACGGACGGGAAGACGCAGTGTCGCATTTTTGTGGAAGAACAAAAATTGACTTTTCACCGTGATAATTCCCCTGTTTACACTACGTTGCTTGTGCGCAAATTTTTGGACAAAATACATTAATGATGCAGCAGCCACCGTATTCCACAGTCTTGGCCCCCTGTGACTTTTTCTGATCCCAAAATAGCTACATAAATACCTATTATATCCAAGAGGAATTACTTTAAAGGGGCCAAATAAAAAATAACTAAATTCGCTATAAGCGACCTGCTGTTGTGGCAGAGTTTTTTATGTGACCTGCCCAGTGTCCACTGCCAATTTAGCTGGTTGACATGCTGCGTTGATGACTTTAGTTCTTTGACAAATAAAAAAATATGTGGGGTCGATTGCGGCACATTTTTATGTAAAAATAACCAAGCTTGGCTCAAAAACAAGTAGGATTGATAGTTCTTCAAAAAGATTTCATTGCACTTCTTGAAAAACAAAACGACTACGGCTCTGTTCCATACATGCGCAGTTCTACCTAGTAAAGAAGCCAACACTAAATAGCTCCTGAAACTCTTTCAGTATAGTATTTTCCTCGCATTTAGAGGTCCATTCGTGATGCTGCCATTTCCTGGTGTCATCGACTAACCTATTGTAGTTACAGTGCCGGCGTTAGGAGAGGGGGGGGGCAATAGGGCGACGGCTCAGGGCGCCAAATTTCAGGGGGAGATCGGTGGGGGCGGGATGCTTCCCACGCCAAACTGGCACTCGATTTTGTTTCCTCAAATGGGCGCCACAATTTTCTTACCCGGGGTGTCTTACAGAGATGGGCAAAGGCCATTTATTTTATCTTACATAACTTTTTGTCTACTATCGGTTTCAGATGTCTGATCCCAGAATGTGAAAGCTACTCTCCTCAGCTCAATTTTACTCCACCGTGGATCCTAAATGCAGTGCCAGCTGCTCAAGGATCCTTCGACAGCTGTCATCGCTATGGAAACACTTCAGCGAATGCATCAGATTTCTGTCCGGTGCAACTATTTGATCGAGAATCTGTCATAAAATGTGAGGATTATGTCTACGAGGACAAGAACTCTGCCTACTATGAGGTAAGATTAAGGAGCGGAGGCGAATAATCTTAAGTGTTTATTGCAAAAAGCGAGCATTTAATTTATATGAAGGAAGCAGTGACAGAGACGTGCATAAGACCGAGTAGCATCAGGAGCATCTAAACAGCGTAAGCCAGGCTTGCCCACCTTGCACACGGTAGCACGGCGCAACGAAAGTGTATACTAAAATCGCCCTTTAAGTCCCGTATTCATGGTAAACATTTGTTGAGGAACAGTTGATCAACTTTTTTAATCAAATGGCACAAAGTTGCTGGAAACTTTGTTTACGGTATGACCTTTTGACCACACGCGTCAGTCCACGTAAAAATATTGCATTTTTTTTTGCTGAAATATTTTTCTTTTCCCTAGTGAACTGCGTATGTAATACATACACTTTAGTGTCTACGTCCTTTTTTAGTATATTCAGGTTAATGGAAATCTCGTCCATTGGTAAAATTAGCTGCTCAAATGATGTCTTCGGTCACCTACCGGCAACACGGCAAAACGCAGTGCGCAACTCTGCAACGCGCAGTGTTGTCCGCAACATGTTGCCAGCAACTCAGTAACATGTTGATTCAATAATCAATGTTGGTGAATAATAAAATTGTGTACCATGAAAACGAGGGCTTTACTTAAGTTTCGGTTTCGGCCCAAATTGAAACAGAAACTTTGATATGTTTCAGTTGGAGACGGTACTTATTTATTAGCTTTCGTCAAATATTAACAGCAAGTTTTATTTTATCAGTTTAACTTGGCTTGCGACGACTGGCGCCCGAACCTAGTTGGTACCGTTGGATTTATCGGCATTATGATCTCGCTGCCGGTCATTGGATTCGTCGCAGACCGCTGGGGCCGGCGACTCGCTCTGACTATTACTATGTTCAACAAAAGCTGGATTTCATGCCTCAAGTACTGGTCTAACTCATACACCAGCTATGTTGTGCTGGAATTCTTTGAAACCCTTTTTGGAGGAGCGGCATTTCCGTGCGTTTTTATTTTAGGTATGTATGAATTTAAAAATTGTTCGAAATTTGAGATGTTACACGTTTATGTTCACCAGTAGTACGTCAACTCTAAGGCATTGGTTTCCCTCATGGATATCCAATCATTAAGGTTGGAAGCTGCTTCGATTCATCGTGAACTTGCAGCTTTATCAGATCATCCATCCGTCTCCTTTGTCGCTGTGCTTGCCAGTCCGTGGTCTCCATTCGAGATACACATATCCTGGTAACATATTCAGTATCAATTTTATATAAAAATACTTTTTAACTACAATTATTCTTAGTTAGATTTCAAACACTTGTATGTATTAATGTTTGATCCCGTTCGCGTCTTCAAAATCATAATAATATATGTAAGCATTTTAACACCTTTATTTACAGCGATAGAATATGCGGGATCAAAACACAGAGCGGCTGCTGGAGCTGCCATAAATTCTTTTGTGGCTATGGGTCTAACACTGCAGGGTATCATAGCATGGACAGGGATCTACTGGAGATACCTTATACTCATATTCCAAATGCCATCGCTTATCACCATTCTTTGTTACTGGATTACTCCGGAGTCAGTTCGGTGGTTGATGAGTAAGGGACGTTACGAAGAATCTAAAAATATTCTAGAAAACGCCGCTAAAATAAACAGAAACAGATTATCAGAAACGACTTTGAAGGATTTATCAGAAGGCATAAAGTTAGAGGAGAAAATGATAAGTACGTCAGAACCGTGGTTAGTTTGTCTTGTGTTCTCCCACAAAAGAGTACTGTTGCATTGCATATTGACTCCAATCTGGTGGATTACCTATCTATTTGTGTTCTACGGCCTTACAATGTCAGCAGTAAGAATCTCAGGAAATATTTACTTGAATTACAGTGCAGCGTATGCAATAGAAATACCAGGACATTGTATTGCTTTAATACTGCTAAACAAGATTGGAAGAAAACCCTTACTGACTTCTGGATATTGGATATGCGCGGCATGTCAAGTACTATACATGCTAGTTCCTGGAGGTAAACATGAGAAAGAAAGAAAGAAAATACATTTAAGTATTTACAACAACACAAGACACATCAATATTATTACAAATAGAGAACACAAAGGATTAATGTAATGTGTCATTGCGGATTTAAATCGGACACTGCCTCGGCATAATGCTGAGGCGTTTATAGTCTTATCTTATCTTCAGTCATTTTTGTCAGTGACATTGGTTTGCTATATATGTACATTATGCTATACACTAATACCTACAGAAGACCACATGAAGATTATAAGAACATAATATTTATAGCAAAATTACTTAACTATACTTAATTACTCTAACTCACTTGTTAAGTATACAATCGTAATATGAAAAAACTTATCATCCCAACATTTTCACTGAAACTAACAAATCCGAGACTTAATCAAGACTTTAATCGTAACGACTTTAACAACGTCATCATCATAATCAGTCGAAAGACGTCCGCTACTGGACAATGGCCTCCTCCAAAGAGTTCAAAAACGATTGGTTCTACACTGTCTACCCACATCTGATTATTGAGTGATTTCTGTGACCATTACCAAACAGCTGTCCATCTTGTTAGAAGCCTTTCCACGCCTTTCTTCTTCTTATTTAGTCTTTTTTGAGAATTTCTGTGTTTACAATACAATACAATACAATGACTCTTTATTGTACACCAGGAATAGTAAGCAATACAGAAAACAGGTACACAGAGAGTAAGTAACAAGGTAAGCAATAGGCGGCCTTATCGCTTAAGAGCGATCTCTTCCAGGCAACCCTTTACCAGAAAGAAGGAAGGACTAGTTTACAGCAGGTGGTGCATCAACAGTGGATCAGAAAATTAAAACGCAACAAAAAATAGTACATCTACTCATACATATATCGTACATATAATAAGTACACGTCTAAAACAAATATAAGCATTGGGATAAACAGCCACATATAAATAAATAAATTATAACAAAGCTAATTATTACAAGAAGACAGATAGTACACCTTAAGCATTGATTTAAAGATTGACAGAGATTTTGCCCGTCGTAAGTCAATCGGCAAGGCATTCCACAACCGAATAGCCTGGACAGTATAAGAATAGACATAGAATTTGGAGTTAGAGAGAGGCACGGTAAGGAGAAAGTTCTGAGAGCATCGAATAGAAGTTACGTAGCTAAACCGCTCTTTATGTGTTCTGTAAGACGTTGATAATGTTTTTATTAAAGTTCAATTTGTATATGTTGAAACATAAGATAAACAGCTTTTTTTTTAATTTTCAGAATATTATTGGCAATCGCTCTGTATATATTTGACTGGCAAGCTAAGTATCACGGTGGTAGTCAGCGCTCTCTACGTGTACACTGCTGAGTTGTTTCCCACTCGGTATCGAACGACCCTTATGACTTACTCATCTATGTTAGGACGGCTGGGAGCTGTTTTTGCACCACTTACTCCTGCTATGGTAAGTTTTGGATTGTATACTGTATTGGACAATTGAGTTAATGCCTAAATATAGCATAGAAGGGTCTGATTTTTAAAATCACTTTGTGTAAGCACCACTATCCCGTAAAATTCCCCGTAAAAGTCTCCGTTTATTTTGTCACTTTGCTCTGAGGGCACTCGTCTGGTAATCAAACCTGACATCTGGGTCCTCGGCGTTGACATTTCGAGTGACGTTCAATTTCGTGGTCATCTGGAGGAAAAGGCTAAATTAGCTTCTAAGAAGCTTGGGGTGCTAAATAGATCGAGACTGTACTTTACACATAAGCACCTTCTTCAACTCTGTAAGGCCCAGGTGCGGCCGCACTTGGAATACTACTGTATCTTTGTGTGTTCTATAGGATCTACCATGGCGAGTGCTCTGAAGAATTGTTTAATTTGCACCTGCTGCAAAATTCCAACATCGCACTTCCCGCCGTAAGTCTAAGTTCCATCGTCACCATCTCGATGAATGGCAGTCTACCACTGTAAGTTTTCATCGGCACTTCCTGCTACGTACGGTGAAACTGTGGAACCAGCTTCCGGCAGCACTGTTTCCAGACAACTATGACATCGGGGCTTTCAAGAAAAGGGTTTATACTAACTTTAAAGGCTGGCAACAGATTGGCGACTCTCTTTGAGTTGTTGATATTTATGGACGTTAGTGATCATTTTCTATCACATGACCCGCTTGCTCGTTTGCCTCCCTCTCACGATAAAAAAAAATTCGCAATGTCTATATTAATTCCTTACTAGCTATAAACCCGTAGCTTCACCTGCGTTTTTTCTGAAAGAACAAAAGTGAAACACGTTTTTGGATCTTTGTTTGTGGTAGTGGTGTGTTTAGTAACGTTTGCTTTGGTAAATTTATTTTTTTATGAAGAATGAGGGCAGAAAAATAGCACGAAGAAGCATAATAATATTTTCAACGCACACTTAGCTATTGTGTCTTAACCTCACTACTTTAAAGAGCAGCAAAATGAGTATTTCATTTACAACAACTCATGTGTAAAAAATTTCACTGACTCTTACCCTTCATGCTCCAGCACAGCATCGTAAGCATTTACCGCTTTCGTTTTGATTTTGAATTAAAGGCCTACTTATCTTGCTTTGTTTTCCAGAGCTCTGCAATCTGGGAACCCCTGCCTTTTGTGCTGTTCGCTGGCATGGCGTTTCTATCGGGGCTGCTGGTGCTGCTGGGTCCAGAGACTCTCGGTGCCAAGCTGCCCGACACAATGCAAGAAGCCAATGATCTCGGAAGAGACTCCTGCTCTTCCATCCTGCAGCGTCTTCGGAGGCTTTTGTTTCGGAAAAAAAGCTACGCTTTGCGTTAACTCGGTGCTTTTGTTTTTTGCATTAGCATATGTGATTTCTATATTGTGTTCCATCTTCTGTACCATGTTTTAAGCGAAATAAAAATTATGTGTATTTGTAAAACAAAAGACGCAATAGGTACTAGCAGCTATGCTGGGACAGCTGATCTTACCTAGCCCCAGTTAATTTCTTCTAAGAGCTATACGAATTAAAAAGGAAACTATCACAGCTTAGTAGGCTTAATTATATAATAGGTAACATTTGGTCAAAATGTAATATAGAATATTTGCCGCTTATAAGTAAAAGCCGTGGTAACCAAGTGGTTTGACCTATGGCCTCTCAAGAAGACGATCGTGGGTTCACGCTCGGGCTTGCACTTCTGAGTTTTTCGAAATTTACGTACAAATTTATATTTCAAATTTACCATGTGGTTAGCGGTGAAGAAAAATATGGCGACGAAACCAGCATATACCTGCGAAGAAATTCAATGTAGTGCGTGAATTTTACAATCCGCAACGGGCCGCGTGGAAACTACGGCCCAAGCCCTCTCACACTGAGCTGAGAGGAAGCCTGTGCCCTACAGTGGGACGTTTACATATAGGGAAACTCACACAGTGCGTAGCCCGATACACGCTTGGCCAGCTTTTTATCATACAACTATAATTATTATGAGGCATGTTTTGAAAGTTGACGTAAACGTTTCATAAAACCATCTGTATTTGAACAAAATAGTAATTAGGTGTCTCATTAAAATGCATGAAAATTCCGCTCGTGATATTACAGTATTGTTACTGTAACGAACGAATTAAATTGTTTAACACTAACTGCTTGATAGCCAGCCATGTCTACATCCACAGACGACGATATATCTAAGAGTAAAGAAAATGTAATAAATCTCGATAGGATTCTGAAAGAAGAAGTAGGAGAGTGTGGAAGATATCAAATACGTGTGTTAGTGCTGTGTGCGATGTTGTGTTTCACAATGGCGATGGGATCAAACAATTATATATTCATCTTGGCAAAAATAAACACAAGGTTAGTAGAAATAATCATATTAGACATATGTCCTACGGGATGTAGAAACAAGTAGGTACTTTTCAACATCGTCATTGGGTTTAATCTATGTAAGAACTAATGTCACGGGCATAGCTAGGAGAACCGCCAGGTTCAAGTGGTGACCGAAGACCAAGTGTGCCGAAAAGGTTTGTAGTGACTCCTAGCGCAATCTAGTCATCAAATAGAGAACTAACTGCTACATCTTGTATTGCACTATCGAAGTTTCTCAACTCGGCTGCAAAAATACAACTTACAACTTTCTTCCATCGGAGTCTGGTCTTCAGGCATAGCTTCTGCCTGGAAAGAGACTTCCCCATTGCGGTCTATTTCCACAGGGTTTAAATGGCGTCTGCTGACCGTAACACGCAGTGTAGGTAGATCACCAATAATATGGAGCAAAAGAGAGCCTGGTAAAGGCAAACGGAATATGTCGGATGCGGATAGCGCAAGACCGGTCTGTTTGGCGAATCTTGGTGAAGTCTATGTTCAGTAATGTACGTCTTTCGGCTGATAGTGCTTTTAAACAAGTAAGAAAATGATGTGCCTAATGTATAGGCCTCGTTGTAATAAGGCGATATATCGTAGGAATGTGTATAACATGTGCATAGACATTTATAACCATCTACCGGATGACATAAAGCTGCTTCAAGGGAACCTTTTTAAGCGTAAATTGACTGACTGGCTTCTGGATAAATGTTTTTATAGTGTTAGGGATTATTTAGAATTTAAGATAAATCAATTATAATTTATTATTATTATTACTGACGATGTATTATAACGGAAACGAATGATTATTAATTATTCTTTGCATTTACCAAAAATATACTTGTATTAATTAATTTAATTATAAATTGACATGTTTCATTATTTAAATTCAACAAATATTTGCAGGCTTGCATGCAGGCTGAATACACTGTACCACTTTCTTGTAACACCTTAATAACTGTGTTCTAGCAAATAAACTTATTTGATTTGATTTGATTTGATTTAAAAACATCTCATCGCCCTTCTCAAAAAACAAAACGACCACAGTTTTATTCCTCGCATGAGCAGTTAGACTAGTAAATAGAGCAAAACTAAATAGTTCCTGAAGCTCTTTCAGTATAGTGGTTTCCCCCGCATTTAGAAGCCCAGTCGTGATACCGCCAGCAAGCTAGTTATTTGTCCTCATATCTTACATAACTTTTTGTTTACTGTCGATTTCAGATGTCTCATTCCAGAATGTGAAAACGATTCTCCTCAGCTCAATTTTACTCCGCCGTGGATCACAAATGCAGTGCCAGCTGCTCAAGGATCCTTCGACAGCTGCCATCGTTATGGAAACACTTCTGCGAATGCATCAGATTTCTGTCCGGTGCAACTGTTTGATCGAGAATCTGTAATAAAATGTGAGGATTATGTCTACGAGGACAAGAACTCTGCCTACTATGAGGTAAGATTAAGGAGCGGAGGCGAATAATCTTAAGTGTTTATTGCAAAAAGCGAGCATTTAATTTATATGAAGGAAGGAGTGACAGAGACGTGCATAAGACCGAGTAGCATCAGGAGCATCTAAACAGCGTAAGCCAGGCTTGCCCACCTTGCACACGGTAGCACGGCGCAACGAAAGTGTATACTAAAATCGCCCTTTGAGTCCCGTATTCATGGTAAACATTTGTTGAGGAACAGTTGATCAAGTTTCTTGATCAAATGGTTGCTGGAAACTTTGTTTACGGTGTGACCAATCCGCGTAAAAATGTTGCATTTATTTAGATATATTATCAGTTGCACCGCAACCCGTAATTATTTTGCCGAAATCTTTTTAATTCTAGTGGACTGCGTACGTAATACATGCATTTTAGTTTTACGTCCTTTTTTGGCATAATTCAGGTTAGTCGAAATCTCGCCACGTGCATTGTTTTTCTTATTTTTGTCTTTATATTCCTTTTTTGACGGATCCCATAATACACTGTTCGATTAATTTCATCACTTTTTCATTGTCTCACACTACGGTCATGTTTCTAAAAAAGTTGCAAACCTGTCCGTACACGTCAACATTAGCTGCTCAACTGATGTCTTCCGTGACCAAGCAGAAACACGGCAACAACACACAACACAGCAGTGAGAAACTCTGCAACGCGCAATGTTGCCCGCAACATGTTGCCAGCAACTCAGCAACATCTTGATTCAACAATGTTAGTCAATAATTATTTACCATGAATACAGGGGCTTTAATTAAGTTTCGGTTTCGGCCCAAATTGAAACAGAAACTTTGATACATTTCAGTTGGAGACGGTACTTACTATTTTTGGTCAAACACTAACAGCAAGAAATCTCATTAATAAAAAACAGAGCGTGGAAATAAGCAGAATAGGTGAGAGAAGCAAAGTAATGATATATCGTTCTTTAAACAAATATAAACTACACTGGGGTGTCTCAAGTTAGTGTCTTAGGTTCGCTTTTATTTATTATTTACATTAATGATCTACCGAAGATAAATAATTATAAAACAATTCTGTTCTCTGATGACATTTCTATTTTAATACCTGATAACAATCAAGATATAAATAAAATATGTATGTTAATAATATTATTATAAATAAATAAATATCAGGGGACCTATCTTAAATAACCTATCTTTTAATATAAGCAAAACAAAGTATGTTTGATTTGGTAGCACTAAAACTAATATATCTAAGTTATAAATTATTTGTAAAGATCACCCATTGGAAGAAAATAATGAAAGGTGATTTCTGGGATTGATTAAAGATCGTCATTGTAATTGGAAATCGCATATAGACAACGTCGCATATAGACTCGAAAGAGTTTCATATAAAACGCTTGTCTGATGAGAAAACTGTCATTATATCGTATCATGTCTATGTTGCTCCACTCCTAAGGTTTGGTCTTATCATTTGGGGTGACTCAACTGACATAAAGAGAGTGTTTATTAGCCCGAAAAAATGTATCAGAGCTATTTACAGTAAAGGACCCTTGGACTCCTAGTAGACTTTTATTTGAGAAACTTACATTGCTTACCCTGACTAGTATGTACTAGGGGCGTTCAATAAAAAGTGAGAATGAGTATGTTATAAACAACTTTTACTAAATGTCATTTTATTTTTCGACATAGTCACCTTTTAGCATAATACACTTAGTATATCTTGAGTACTTAAAAAATCTTGTACTGCAGCGACTACCGCGTCGTCGTCTTCAAATTTCTGGCCTCTCAGGTATTGTTTCAATCTCGGAAATAGGTAGAAATCACTGGGAGAGAGATCTGGTGAATACGGAGGATGCTTAAGGATATCGAACCCAGCATCACGAATTGCAGCCATTGCAACGGCGGACTTGTGTGCCGGGGCATTGTCCTGGTGGAACAACACAACTTTCGAGAGTTTACCTCGCCGTTTTTCGCGGATCTCATTGCGCAATGTTGCTATTTGTTTGGCGTATAATTTGCCCGTAATAGTGGCTCCATGCTCGAGATACTCAATCATTAATACCCCTTTACCATCCCAAAAAACAGAGCCCATGACCTTACCGGCAGATGGGCTCATCTTGAATTTCTTCGGAGTTGGAGATGATGGCCTTTTCCATGTCATAAACTGCAGTTTCGTTTCAGGGTCGTAATGATGGAGCCATGTTTTGTCCATTGTTATAAATCGCGCCAAAAAAAGTTCCCGGTCTTGCTGAATTAGGTTCAAAGCTTCTTGACAAATCTCGACTCTAGTTTGTTTTTGCGTGTCAGTAAGCATTCTTGGTACCCAACGCGCAGATACCTTTTCATACCCAAGCGTTCATGTAAAATATTATGCACGCTCCCCGTTGAAATCTTTACATTTTCAGCAATAAAACGAACCGTGACACGACGATCCGCCAAAACCGAGTTTTCGACTTTTTTCACAATTACTTCAGTTACTGCTGTAGTAGGGCGTCCGGAGCGGGGGTCGTCCATTGTCGATGTTCTTCCACGTCTAAATTTGGCGCACCAACGTGCGACTGTCGAATACGGAGGAGCATTAGACCCTAAAGTGTCCCGCAAATCCAAATTAACTTGGTCCGTAGAAAAATTTTTCAAACACAAGTATTTGATAACGGCGCGCAGTTCAATTTTCTCCATTTTCGCTAACGTACTCAATAGCATTGCAAAGAAATTACCGTATATTTTTTTAAATTAAAGACAATTAGTTTTTTTTTTCATAGCAATCAGCTAGATAGATTAGCTTTACCGGCCAGTATTTAATTTCGTAATATTAAAAGAGTTTGCATCTCATTCTCACTTTATATTGAACGCCCTTGGAAATGGGGATGATTGTAAAGACAAACCCAAATCTATTTACAATTGTCGTCAATCCAAAACTTCGTTGTAGAGATCCTTACATGTCAATAAGACCAAAATTTATAAGTGTACTCTTTAAAAATAACTGTTATACAATGTTAATTAAAATTTTGAATCATTTACCGATTTATTACATTAAGGAAATCTGTAACATGCAAAAATTTAGACGGACATTGTATTCATGGCTTAGATAACAATTTTTACAATATTAAAGAGTATTTCGATTATGACTGTTGTAAGTAATGTGCTATTTTGTATTATTATTATTAATTTATTTAATTATATATGTTTTTATGATTTTAATGACATGATTGAATAGAGCAAATAATTCGACAACAATTTTAATAATTATATATTAAATTTCATACTAAATACAAACTGAAACATGGATACACACAAAAAAAAACAGAAAAAGAGACCAGCGTGGGAATCGAACCCAGGTGCTCAGAATTCCGTGCTGCGTGCTAAACCCCTATACCACCACTGGTCAATGGTGATGTTTCAGTTTGTATTTACGTAGTATGAAATATATGGATTTCACGGGATGACCGTAAATCTAAAAAATTTGGAGTTGAAAAATAAAATACAAAAAGACTCAAAAAAAAACAATTTTAATAATTATGTTTGAATGTGAATTTACTACTCGAAATAAATTTAGATTAAGATGTATTTTTGCATGCTATGTGACAGCTAAATGTGTGATCATTATAAATGTATTTTAAGATCTATTGTTAACCACATTCAATGCAAATAAAAAACTTACAAGTTTTATTTTATCAGTTTAACCTGGCTTGCGACGACTGGCGCCCGAACCTGGTTGGTACCGTCGGATTTATCGGCGTTATGATCTCGCTGCCGGTCATTGGATTCGTCGCAGACCGCTGGGGCCGGCGACTCGCTCTGCCCCTGACTATGTTCAACGGAAGCTGGATTTCGTGCCTCAAGTACTGGTCTAGCTCATACACCAGCTATATTGTGCTGGAGTTCTTTGAAAACCTCTTTGGAGGAGCGGCTTTCTCATGTGTTTTTTTTTTAGGTATGTATGCAGTTAAAAATTTGTTCGAAATTTGAGATTGTTACACATTTATGTTCATCAGTAGGACGTCAACTCTAAGGCATAGGTTTCCCTCATGGATATGCAATCATTGAGGTTGGAAGCTGCTTGGAACCATCGTGAACTTGCGGCTTTACCAGATCATCCACATCTCCTTTGTCGCTGTGCTTGCCAGTCCGTGGTCTCCATTCGAGATACACACATGCTGGTAACACATTTAATATCAATTCTATATAAAAATAGTTTTCATCTACGGTTAAAAAGTCTATTTATAGGGTGTTCAATCAAACTTATAACTAACCATCTGCTGAAATACTCCAGATTAGATTTCAAACACTAACTTGTATGTATTATGTTTGATCCCGTTCACGTCTCCAGAATCATAAATATACCTATAACCATTTTGGCATATTTATTTACAGCGATAGAATATGCGGGACCTAAACACAGAGCGGCAGCTGGAGCTGCCATGACTTCTTTTGCGGCTATGGGTCTAACACTGCAGGGTATCATAGCATGGACAGGGATCTACTGGAGATACCTTATACTCATATTCCAAATGCCATTGCTACTCACCATTCTTTGTTTCTGGATTGCTCCGGAGTCAGTTCGGTGGTTGATGAGTAAGGGACGTTACGAAAAATCTAAAAATATTCTAGAAAACGCCGCTAAAATAAACAGAAACAGATTATCAGAAAAGACTTTGAAGGATTTATCAGAAGGCATGAAGTTAGAGGAGAAAATTAAAAGTACGTCAGAACCGTGGTTAGTTTGTCTGGTGTTCTCCCACAAAAGAGTACTGTTGCATTGCATATTGACTCCAATCTGGTGGATTACCTATCTATTTGTGTTCTACGGTCTCACAATGTCGTCAGTAAGAATCTCAGGAAATATTTACTTGAATTACAGTGCAGTGTATGCAATAGAAATACCAGGGCATTGTATTGCTTTAATACTGCTAAACAAGACTGGAAGAAAGCTCTTACTGATTTCTGGATATTGGATATGCGCGGCATGTCAAGTACTATACGTGCTAGTTCCTGGAGGTAAACATGAGAAAGAAAGAAAGAAAGAAAATACATTTATTTACAACAACACAAGACACATCAATATTATTACAAATAGAGAACACAAAGGATAAATGTAGTGTGTCATTGCAGATTTAAATCGGACACTGCCTCGGCATAATGCTGAGGCGTTTATAGTCTTATCTTATCTTCAGTCATTTTTGTCAGTGACATTGGTTTGCTATATAATATGTACATATGCTACACACTAATATCTACAGAAGACCACATGAACATTAAGATAATTGATACATGAAGATTATAAGAACGAATAACTATAGAAAAATTACTTAAATATACTTAATTATAATTACTCTAACTCACTTGCTAAGTATACAATCGTAATATGGAAAAATTCATCAAAAAAAAAACGAATCATCATGGCTTTGAGTTCCATTATTCACCCAGTGTACCTGGAAAAAAAACAAGATTTAGTATTAAGCTCAATTTAGTAGCATGTTTTAAATTTACATTTTCACTCAAACTAACAAATCCGAGACTTAATCAGGATATTTCAAACTAAATACAAACTGAAATATAGATGCACAGAAAAAAACCCCAGAAAAAAGACCAATGCTGGGAATCGAACCCAGGTCCTCAGCGTTCCGTGCTGCGTGCTTACCCCTACACCACCACTGGTCTAGAAGTTAGCGACGAATTTTTCCCATACATCGTACACTTCAGTCTGTTATAATCACATTAGGCAGTGATAAAGCGCGCATCTATGTTATGCCCTCTACCGAGAGACTTCAACACTCCTTCGGAGCTACCCGCTCACCTGGACCAAGAGATGGCGCTACTAGGCCAACTTTTACAAGTTAAGTATGAAGTATCTTTTTCTATTTATTTTTATTTTCTTCAACTTCATTTTTTTTTATTACTTTTACGGTCATCCCGTGAAACCATATATTAAATAAATAAAATAAATAAAATAAAATAAATATAATATATTAAATATATGGTTTCACGGGATCACCGTAAAAGTAATAAAAAAAAATGAAGTTGAAGAAAATAAAAAATAAATAGAAAAAGATACTTCATACTTAACTTAATCAGGACTTTAATCGTAACGACTTTAACAACGTCATCATCATAATCAGTCGAAAGACGTCCGCTGCTGGACAATGGCCTCCTCCAAAGAGTTCAAAAACGATTTGGTTCTACACAAACATAAGTCTAACAGCTTTTTTAAATTTTCAGATTATAATTGGCAATCGCTCTGTATATATTTGACTGGCAAGCTAAGTATCACGGTGGTAGTCACCGCTGTCCACGTGTACACTGCTGAGTTGCTCCCAACACGGTATCGAACGACCCTTATGACTTACACATCTATGTTAGGACGGCTGGGAGCTGTTTTTGCGCCACTTACTCCTGTTATGGTAAGTTTTGGATTCTACACTGTATTAGATAATTGAGTGCATGCATATTGTCTATCATCGACTGATTAAGAAGCGCCTATTTGGTATCACTTTAAAAATTTTAACTTGTATAATCTTGAATCAAGAAATCTGATTAAATGCTTATTACGGGCGAAGGAGGGATGGGGTGTTCTTTTCAATAAAGTTAAGGTACTCATCTCATTTTTAAAATAACTTTGTGTAAGCGCCACTATCTCGGTAAAATTTCGCGATATCTATCTTTATTCCTTACTAGCCATATCCCGTTCTTTTCACCTGCCTCACACATAGGTACTTTCACGAGAAACATTTACAACTTTACAAATAAAGTTTTTCCTAAAAGGAGAGAAGCGAAACACGTTTCTGGTTTTTTTTGTGGTGGTGGTGGCTTTAGTTACATTCGCCTTGGTAAATTTATTTTTTTATAAAGAATGTGGGCAGAAAAAGTGCACGAAGAAGCATATTTTCAACGCACACGCAGCTTAAACTCACTACTTCAAGGAGGAGCATAATAAGTATTTCATTTACAACTCATGTTTAAATAACTTCACTCACCTTACCCTTAATGCTGCAGCACAGCATCGTAAGCATTTACAGCTTTAAAAAAAAATAAAAAATATTAGGGGACAATCTTACACAAATCGACCTAGTCCCAAACTAAGCAAAGCTTGTACTATGGGTACTAGACGACGATAAACATACTTATATAGATAAATAAATACTTAAATACATAGAAAACATCAACAAAACTCAGGAACAAATATTCATGCTCATCACACAAATAAATGCCCTTACCGGGATTCGAACCCAGGACCTCTCGCTTCTTAGGCAGGGTCACTACCAACTAGGCTAAAGCGGTCGTTAGCTTTCGTTTTGATTTTGAATAAAATCCCTACACTTACCTTGCTTTGTTTTCCAGAGCTCTTCAATCTGGGAACCCCTGCCTTTTGTGCTGTTCGCTGGCATGGCGTTTATATCGGGGCTGCTGGTGCTCCTGGCTCCGGAGACTCTCGGTGCCAAGCTGCCCGACACAATGCAAGAAGCCAATGATCTCGGAAGAGACTCCTGCTCTTCCATCCTGCAGCGTCTTAGGAGGCTTTTGTTTCGGAAAAAAAGCTACGCTTTGCATTAACTCAGTTTGTTGAATATAAATGCGAGAATATTTTGGAAATCACTTTATTGAAGTAATTTGTATTATTTACATTAAAACGCAGCCAGCGTATAGGAAGGCTGAACACGAAGAGAAAAAACATAGACTAATAGACTTAGTTTACTGGCACAAAATGTTGCCAGTTATAAAATAATTTACCACCAAATTTGGAAGCATAATTATAATTATAATCATTTTAATATACATATTTATTTTATGTTCATGTATTGAACACAGTTCTTAAGTTTTTTTGTATGAATGTGTTACTTTCTTTCCTTTGATTACCATTATATGGCAACTTTCTTGAGATGGTATGGCTCCTCACTTATTGCCATCCTATGTGGATTTAGAAATCCTCTAGCACCGCGGTATGCAACACGTCCTTTTGACCGTACTTTAGAGTGGAACTATACACACTGTAACTACCTCAAATATTATTTATTTTATTAACAGTTACGTCTGCTCACCGAACCTAAGATTTAAAAGCGAAAAAGTTTCCGGGTGCGCCGGTAATCTTAGGTTCGGTGAGCAGACGTAACTGCTAATAAAATAAATAATATTTGAATTAAATAGAAGTGGTACATCATTTCTTACGCATTTCCAACTAATTTGGAACGTAGGAGTCATAGCTTCTAATAGTTGTGATGGATGTTACCACACGCCACTATTGGCGTATGTAAGCGATTAAGAATTTCGGGGAGGTCGGTTGGATGCGACGTGGTTCAGTTTGTAGAACACCCGTTGGGGCGCATACCCAGGAGACGTGGGTTCAAGTCCCACCGGCGCACCCGGAAACTTTTTCGCTTTTAAATCTTAGGTTCTATAACTACCTAATGTCCTAAAATGTCCGTGTGTACTGGTGATTGGTTTTACGGGATGGTACGCCAAACGTCAACAGAGTAATTAACTAAAAAAAATAAAAATAATTTAATCTGTTTATTGCAATTAATGTTGTAACAATTTTCTCATACTTAGTTACAATCTTTAAATATTTAAGATTATTATAACTAAGGAAATAAACGAAATAAAATAAAACTATTACTATTACTAGTACTAGTACGGTCAGCGCCACAAACAAGCGACCACCTCTGCACCCCGCCACCATGTCATCCCATCATGTATAACGACTGAAAGCGACAAGGTACCAAGGCGCCCACTCCTTCATGACGCTGACCGTACTGTCAAGTTCACCAATATCCGCACCGCCAACATCCCACAAATATCTATACATAGACCCTATTATGGTAACATAAGGTCCATGTACAGACAGACATCCATGAAAAGCCGGCGATACACATACCGGAGAACCAGACTGTACATTTATTACCTAGATTTAAGTAGCCTTATAATAAGTAAATACAGCATATGATGATGTCTTAAATACTGTAATCCTCCCATCAAAAACTATCCAAACATTTACATTTCTGTGTTCAAAAACGTTAGTCTAACTGAATATATTTTTACACTCAAGAAACACGAAATAAACAAATGATGGCTAACCAGGCGGTACTGGGTTTTGGGAGTTTAGCGCGTTTGTATGATGTAGTGTTTTGTAATGGACTCTCTCCAGTCCCTTTTCGAGTCCACGTCCCACTTGACTATAAATTTTTCTATGTTGTCTATTCGTTATCGTGCCTTAGTGTGAACGTAGCATTTGAAAGAAAGAAAGAAAAACATTTATTTGTAACAACAATAACACGCACACAGGCAAAAATAAGAGTACAAACATAGACAAAGACATAGGTGCACATATTAAAGCTGTCACAAAAAGGGCCCCGACTCAGTATATCGCTAGTTAAAATCAGTCAGTTTCGCATTTGAAGTGCTTTGGTGTGGAAATTGGTGCCTCAGTGTGATCTTTAAAAAGACCTCGGCAACTCCTGTGCTGCAAGAAGTTGGCTGGTTTTTTAAAGGACAAGACATTGATCTCATTGAGTAAACAAGTTCTCCTTCTTGATTGTTGCCTTTGACGTTCTTTTCTTACTGCCTTTCCATTTCTCTACTTTCCTCTATTTTAACCCCTTTCTCAAACATACCGTTTAGTTTAGTTCTGGCAGTTGAATTAGGATAGAATTGGTCATTTAGGAAAGGAGACAATAGGAGACATATACAAACAAAAAAAAACACGAATAAATGTAACTAAACAAAAATATATATCTATGTATATTTGTAAAAGCAAACTCCGAACTCTTCAAGACACTTAAAGATGTATGCAACTTTAACACGAAATATCCCAATAGACTAGTTATACCTCACAAGAAACGGCTGTGTATGGCAAGAACACTTAAAAAAAAAACTTTTTTGATGTCAATTTTTTTTAAACCCTTTATTTGGAAATGTATACCATAATACACATTACCTAATACCATCTTTTTGTATTTTTTTTGAATATAGAATTTTCAGGAGACCTAATTTAAGACGAGGTTTGAATTACCAATTTTTTGAAATTTTGCCAAATAAAGGGTTAATCAATTGAATGATTGGAGAAGAATCCTCTGAAAGTATTAGGGGGACAATCATACACAAAAAGTATTTAAACATAAACTCAAAGCATAGCTTGTGGGAAAAGCCTTCTAGTCTGTGTTTGAATATTTTTTCTCTTTTGACCAATTACCCAATGATGTATGTTTGAGCATTAAAATTTATGTTTATGAATGTTTACTTCGTAGTATGTAGTACATGAATACCAGATGCTGGCGAAGTATGTGATCTCTATATTGTGTTCCACCTTCTGTACCATATTTTAAGCGAAATAAAAAATATTTGTATTTGTAAAACAAAAGACGCAATACTAGCAGCTATGCCAGCTGATCTTACCTAGCCTCAGTTAATTTCATCTACTAGAGCAATACGAATTAAAAAGGAAACTATCACAGCTTAGTAGGCTTAATTATATAATAGGTAACATTTATTTTAGTCAAAATGTAATATAGAATATTTTCCGCATATAAGTACAAGCCGTGGTAATCAAGTGGTTTGACCTATGGCCTCTCAAGGAGACGATCTTGGGTTCGCGCCCGGGCTTGCACTTCTGAGTTTTTCGAAATTTATGTACAAATTTGCATTTAAAATTTACCATGTGGTTAGCGGTGAAGATAAATGTCATTTTATTTTTCGACATAGTCACCTTTTAGCATAATACACTTAGTATATCTTTTTTCTAAACTTAAAATTCCATTTTTAAAAAAGGTCTCATCTTGAGTACTTAAAAAATCTTGTACTGCAGCGACTACCGCGTCGTCGTCTTCAAATTTCTGGCCTCTCAGGTATTGTTTCAATCTCGGAAATAGGTAGAAATCACTGGGAGCGAGATCTGATGAATACGGAGGATGCTTAAGGATATCGAACCCAGCATCACGAATTGCAGCCATTGCAACGGCGGACTTGTGTGCCGGGGCATTGTCCTGGTGGAACAGCACAACTTTCGAGAGTTTACCTCGCCGTTTTTCGCGGATCTCATTGCGCAATGTTGCTATTTGTTTGGCGTAGAATGTGCCCGTAATAGTGGCTCCATGCTCGAGATACTCAATCATTAATACCCCTTTACCATCCCAAAAAACAGAGCCCATGACCTTACCGGCAGATGGGCTCACCTTGAATTTCTTCGGAGTTGGAGATGATGGCCTTTTCCATGTCATAGACTGCAGTTTCGTTTCTGGGTCGTAATGATGGAGCCATGTTTCGTCCATTATTATAAATCGCGCCAAAAAAAGTTCCCAGTCTTGCTGCATCAGGTTCAAAGCTTCTTGACAAATCTCTAGTCTAGTTTGTTTTTGCGTGTCAGTAAGCATTCTTGGTACCCAACGCGCAGATACCTTTTTCATACCCAAGCGTTCATGTAAAATATTATGCACGCTCCCCGATGAAATCTTTACATTTTCAGCAATAAAATGAACCGTGACACGACGATCCGCCAAAACTGAGTTTTCGACTTTTTTCACAATTTCTTCAGTTACTGCTGTAGTAGGGCGTCCGGAGCGGGGGTCGTCCATTGTCGATGTTCTTCCACGTCTAAATTCGGCGCACCAACGTGCGACTGTCGAATACGGAGGAGCATTAGACCCTAAAGTGTCCCGCAAATCCAAATTGACTTGGTCCGTAGAAAAATTTTTCAAACACAAGTATTTGATAACGGCGCGCAGTTCAAAATTCTCCATTTTCGCTAACGTACTCAATAACATTGCAAAGAAATTACCGTATATTTTTTTAAACAAAAGACAGTTACTTTTTGTTTTCATAGCAATCAGCTAGATAGATTAGCTTTACCGGCCAGTATTTAATTTCCTAATATTGAAAGAGTTTGCATCTCATTCTCACTTTATATTGAACGCCCCTCGTATAATTTATAATCCGGATTAACATATAGGATACTTTTTATCCCGGAAAATTGCATGGTTCCCGAAGGATAGCGATAAACGAATTCTTCGCAGGAATGCCAAAACCGCTAGAGTTACACATATGTAATGTATGATGGAAATGTTTATCTTAAATAGTCCTACAAAAATACCCACCACAGTATATATCTTTCGAAATTCCCACGGGATAGGGAAATATCTAAACTTTCTTTGTTTTTTTGTTTATAGCAGAATCTCTGAAACTATTGAGCCAATTTTAAAAATTCTTTCACCATTAGAAAGTTACATTGTTCTTGATTGACATAAGCTACTTTTTATCCGGGAAAATTAAAAATTCCCACGGGATAGAAATAAATTAATTCAATTTCGTACCTGATTTTAATAATTCTTACATATTATGTGATATGACTATCCTCGATTAACAAAAGCTATTTTTTCTTCGTGAAAATACAAAATTCCCACGGGATAGAAAAAACTGAATTCAACTTCGGGGCTGATTTTGAAAATTCTTTCACCAATAGAAAGTTACAGCTATTCCTGATTGGAATAGACTACTCTTCTTCGGGAAAATGAAAAATTCCCGTGGGATAGAAATAAGTAAATTCAACACCGGCACTGATTTTAAAAATTCTTTTATATGATATAATATAACTATCCCCAATTGACATAGGCTACTTTTTCTTCAGGAAAATGCAAAATTCCCATGGGATAGAAAAAACTGAATTCAACTTCGGAGCTGATTTTAAAAATTCTTTCACCTATAAAAAGCTGCACTATTCCTGATTGACATAAGTTACTTTTTATGCGGGAAAATTCAAAATTCCCACGGGATAGAAATAAATTATTTCAAGATCGTAGCTGATTTTAATAATTCTTACATATTATGTGATATGACTATCCCCGATTAACAAAAGCTACTTTTTTTTCGGATAAATACAAAATTCCCACGGGATAGAAAAAACTGAATTCAACTTCGGGGCTGATTTTGAAAATTCTTTCAACAATAGAAAGCTACAACTATTCCTCATTGGTATAGACTACTCTTCTTCGGGAAAATGAAAATTCCCGCGGGATAGAAATAAGTGATATCAACTTCGGGGCTGATTTAAAAAATTCTTGTACCAATAGTAAGCTACAGTATCCCTTATTTACATAGGGTACTTTTTCCGGGATAATAAAATATTCCCGCGGGATAGAAATAAGTAAATTCAACATCGGCACTGACTTTAAAAATTCTTTCATATGATAATATGATATGACTATCCCCAATTGACAAAGCCCTATTTTTCTTTAGGAAAATGCAAAATTCCCACGGGATAGAAAAAACTGAATTCAACTTCGGGGCTGATTTTGAAAATTCTTTCACCAATAGAAAGCTACACTATTACTGATTGGTATAGACTACTCATCTTCGGGAAAATACAAAATTCCCGCAGGATAGAAGTAAGTCAATCCAAATTTGTGGCTGATTTAAAAATTCTTTCACTAATAGTATGCTACAGTATCCCTGATTGACGTAGGTTACTTTTCTACGGGAAAATACTAAATTCCCACGGGATAGAAATAAGTGAATTGAATATAGGGGCTGATTGTTAAAATGATTTCATTAATAATAAAAAGCTACGATGTCTCTGATTTTCAAAAAAGGTCAATAAAGGAATTTCTATCCTGCGGAAACTTTACTTTGCAATTTCCGGGATAAAAAAAAGCCTGTTTCAATCAGGCACAGGCCTCCTCCTAGAACGAGAGAACTTGGGCAGTAGATTTGGGAACTTCACACCCACCATTGAATTTCTTCTCAGGTGTGTGTAGCTTTCCTCGCGATGTTTTCCTTCACTATAAAGCTCATGGTAAACTTCAAACGTAATTTACCACATGAATTCGGAAAAACTCAGAGGTGCAAGCCTGGGCTCAAGCTCACGACTCTCTGCTTAAGAGTCCATAGGTCTGACCACTAGGGCACCACGGCTTAGCGGCTATAGAATTCACTTATTCCTATTCCACGGGAACTTTTCATTTTCCTGGCATTATCCTATGTGTTAATTCATGTAATAATCTACCTGTGTGCCAATTTTCATCCAAACAACTAACGTTATTGTCTTCGCGTACGAAGTCGCGGGCAAAAGCTAGTTTATTCATAAAACAGGCCTTAGTACCTCTACCATGAGTTTACACTAGTTCACAGTGACCGTACTCGCTAGCGACGGAGTATATTATTTGTATGGAGAATTGTACAGCGCCTCTAGCGGTCACTTACGGAAGTACAATTCTCCATACAAATCACTTACGCCGTCGCTAGCGAGTACGGTCACTGTGTACTAGTGTAAACTCATGGTAGAGGTACAGGTGGCGACTCCGTCATCTTCATAATATTATTAGAATAAGTATATTCATGACATACCACGGGCGTTCAATACATATAAAGTGAGAATGAGATGCAAACTCTTTTAATATTACGAAATTAAATACTGGCCGGTAAAGCTAATCTATCTAGCTGATTGCTATGAAAAAAAAAACTAACTGTCTTTTGTTTAAAAAAAATACGGTAATTTCTTTGCAATGCTATTGAGTACGTTAGCGAAAATGGAGAAAATTTAACTGCGCGCCGTTATCAAATACTTGTGTTTGAAAAATTTTTCTAAGGACCAAGTCAATTTGGATTTGCGGGACACTTTAGGGTCTAATGCTCCTCCGTATTCGACAGTCGCACGTTGGTGCGCCGAATTTAGACGTGGAAGAACATCGACAATGAACGACCCCCGCTCCGGACGCCCTACTACAGCAGTAACTGAAGAAATTGTGAAAAAAGTCGAAAACTCAGTTTTGGCGGATCGTCGTGTCACGGTTCGTTTTATTGCTGAAAATGTAAAGATTTCAACGGGGAGCGTGCATAATATTTTACATGAACGCTTGGGTATGAAAAAGGTATCTGCGCGTTGGGTACCAAGAATGCTTACTGACACGCAAAAACAAACTAGACTAGAGATTGGTCAAGAAGCTTTGAACCTGATGCAGCAAGACCGGGAACTTTTTTTGGCGCGATTTATAACAATGGAAGAAACATGGCTCCATCATTAGACCCAGAAACGAAACTGCAGTCTATGACATGGAAAAGGCCATCATCTCCAACTCCGAAGAAATTCAAGGTGAGCCCATCTGCCGGTAAGGTCATGGGCTCTGTTTTTTGGGATGGTAAAGGGGTATTAATGATTGAGTATCTCGAGCATGGAGCCACTATTACGGGCACATTATACGCCAAACAAATAGCAACATTGCGCAATGAGATCCGCGAAAAACGGCGAGGTAAACTCTCGAAAGTTGTGCTGTTCCACCAGGACAATGCCCCGGCACACAAGTCCGCCGTTGCAATGGCTGCAATTCGTGATGCTGGGTTCGATATCCTTAAGCATCCTCCATATTCACCAGATCTCGCTCCCAGTGATTTCTACCTATTTCCGAGATTGAAACAATACCTGAGAGGCCAGAAATTTGAAGACGACGACGCGGTAGTCGCTGCAGTACAAGATTTTTTAAGTACACAAGATGAGACCTTTTTTAAAAATGGAATTTTAAGTTTAGAAAAAAGATATACTAAGTGTATTATGCTAAAAGGTGACTATGTCGAAAAATAAAATGACATTTAGTAAAAGTTGTTTATAACATACTCATTCTCACTTTTTATTGAACGCCCCTAGTACATGCCATTATACGGTTTGGACTTTCTGCGGTTTTGGTGTTCAGCTTTATGAGCGACATAGATTAATTTGCGTTATGGACTTCTTAAAAAAATGATACTTACATACAGTCGAACATAGAACCTCCTCCTTTTTAGAAATCGGTAAAAAATTTAACGTTATAAATACTTATACTTGTTATTCTAGCCGTGTCACAATACAATACAATGACTCTTTATTGGCCACCACAAAGAACTCACTCTCTCACTGTCACTGGACACTGAGCGGACTATACAATACAATACAATACAATACAATACAATACAATACAATACAATACAATACAATACAATACAATACAATACAATACAATACAGAAAAACAAGTACATGAAAAATGAAATAAGGTAAGCAATGGGCGGCCTTATCGCTTCGAAGCGATCTCTTCCAGGCAACCTTTAAAAAAAGCAAGGAATGCATTTCAGCAGGTGGTGCAATATAAAATTTAATAAATAATAATAATAAACAAACATTTTATTAAAACAACTGAAAACATCTAAAAACACACATCATAAAACATACATAGATAAGTGATACACAATATACTTGTAAATAAATGGACTATAATACAATTTTCAAGCACAGGATGATAGATAGTGCTGCTTAAGCATAGATTAGACTATATGCGAATTCGGAATTTTAAAATCGAGCTATCTTCTCAAAATGGTGAATTAACTTATATTATTATGGTCATGTGCTTTGTGGACCATCTTAAGTCTTGGTAATTTCGGCACATAGACAATTCGGTACTGAGCCAATAGTTTTATTGGTTCTTACTCTTAAACCTGCAGCATCGCTAAGAGTAAACCGGATCATGCAAGAGCTCCTATCTCCCTCTAATATTTTGACTTCGAACAAAACACCAGTTTACAATGCTTTGTTTTCCAGAGCCCTCTGCGATCTGGGAACCCCTGCCCTTCGTGCTGTTCGCTGGCATGGCGTTTCTATCGGGGCTGCTGGTGCTCCTGGCTCCGGAGACTCTCGGCGCCAAGCTTCCCGACACCATGGAAGAAGCGAATAACCTTGGCGGCCACACCCGCTCCTCCATCTTCAGGCTTCTAAGGATGCTTTTGTTTCAGAAAAAAGCTACACTTTACGTTAAAGAGGGTACGATGCGCACCATTACTCCATACAAACGTAATCCCCTGTTTCCTCCCTGGATAATGGCTTTAGAGCCAATTTTTTTTTACTGTGTAATCTGTATCTACCACAGCTATGCCCCTATGTTTCGTTTTTAGGGTTCCGTAGTCAACTAGAAACCCTTATAGTTTCGCCATGTCTGTCCGTCTGTCTGTCTATCTGTCTGTCTGTCCGCGGCTAAGCTCAGAGACTGTTAGTACTAGAAAGCTGTAATTTGGCATCAATATATATATCAGTCACGTCGACAAAGTGATTGAATAAAAAAAAGTAAAAAAACGTAAAGTGGGGGTGATTTTTTTTTCTCGGCTAACCCTATAGTGTGGGGTATCGTTGGATAGGTCTTTTAAAAGGATTACTAATGTTTGGCAAAAAATGTTTACCAAAGTATCACATCGCAAATTTTTAATTCCCAAATTTTTATTTGGCAAAAACTCAATTGTCAAAACTACTTATCGCAATTTTACAGTCAGCAAACCTCTTTTTTGGCAAGTGATTGTTTAGCAAATAATTACATGGTCATGTTCTATTTACCCAATTTTTTTTTGGCAAATGTATCGTTTGGCATAACATACCAATCCCAAAACATTGCATGGCATACGGTTTATATCCCCATTTGAGTAGTGCGTAGGATAAAAATTAATAATACTGGTATTGTGAATTACGGCGGGATAAAGTGAAGAAGTGTACTGCATCTAAGACTACTACATTAAAGCATGGAAAACATTCAATGTCATGGTTGTATGACATTTCATAATATAAGTAATAATCCTTTTCTGTGCTGTCATAAAAAAATACCTAACATCGAAGGCTAAGGCGGGAGCTACGCTACGCTTCGCTCCCGGCTTAGCCTTCTGAACCTAACCTGTCCGAGTCGCTTCTGCCCTGAAAGGTCTTGCTCGCTCGCTTCGCTCGCTCGCTGCCGGCGATATGCCTAACAATGTTACTTACTATTGTATATCTGCAACAAAATATTCGTTTGGGAAATGAGTTGAGCATGGGAAGTGACAAATTTGGCAAACATTTTTTTGGCATATAATTTATGACAAAATAAAACATTTGCTTAATAAACATTTGCGTAATAAAATCTTGACGAAGTGAAACTTTGCCAAATGATGACTTGACCAAATGAATAAAATGCGAAATGTAACTTTGCTAAACATTCGTTTGGAAAATGAAACTATTGCGATAAGTTATTTGGAAAGTCATATTTGGGAAAAATAATTTGCCAAACGGCAGTACACCCTTTTAAAATCATTGTGGAGTTGCAAACATGATTTTTCTATTCAGTGATCTGTTTGCGAAATATTCAACTTTAAAGTGAAAATTTTCATTAAAATCGGCCGTCCCCCCCCCCTCTAAAATCTAAACTGTTGGGTGGAAAAATTTGAAAAAATTCAGTATGGTAGTAAATATATCAAATTTACTAGGAAAATTATAGCGGCTAAGATTGCTTGGAAATTATTTGTAGTTTAAGAGTAAATAGTAGCCTAAGGTATAAAACATACCTAAACTTGGATGATTCCGTACACATACGTAATCCTTAGAAAAATATTACTTGATTTTTTCGTAATGGCTACGGAACCCTACCTTGGGCGTGTCCGACACGCTCTTGGCCGGTTTTTTCCATATTTCAATTAACATAAGAAATATGAGCTTTCAAAAACTGAAAAAATTGCCCAATTTCAACGTCATTTTCAGACACTCATCAGAAAAGAATCCCTGATATAAACAAAAAAAGGAAAACATAGGGGCATAGCTAAATCTGTCCTCTAATTATTTTTGAAAAAAAATAATTTTATTGGTCCAGTTTTCGAGAAGAAAACAGGGGATTACGAAATGCTATTTTGATCAATTTTACGCGCCTAATAACGGTCTGAGCTGCAGTTGTCCCGCTCTCGCTGTACTGACACGGAGGGGTTCGGGCGAGACAGCGACATTTCATTAAAATACCTATTTCTCAAAAGTCTCTCAGCCATCGTACCCTCTTAATTCAGTGCTCAAGTTTTAGGTTTTAGCATCGGTATTTGCTGGTAACAGATTATTTTGTTACGAATGAAATTTGGATGTAACATTGTTAAAAATATAATATGTTTGTGCCACCAAGTCATTTTGTCTAAATATTTTAAAGGCACAATATGCTTTGGTCTACATTTTATTTTAGTAAAAACTTTTCCAAGGCAGCATTCGCTATGGTCTAGGTGTCCTTATGTCTGGAACACTATGGTAGCAATAAAGAATTGAATTGAATTTTATTTGAAAACCACCGCTGCCATAGCCTAACGTCTTAATTAACCAATAAAATGGATTATTAATCTGTATTTGACATCGGGTCAATGGGGTCACGCGGCCATCGGCACGGATCGACATTTGGGTCAACGATACTCTAACTACCCGCTTTCTTCGTCCATTTATTTTTAGTTCCATAATTGGGTCGATCAAGAAATTTCGAGAGGGTACCTAGCTTGAGTGCCAAGGAAATTATGTCCGTCCGTCGCATCCGTAAATACTGTTGAATAAACTAATCGGCGTGCAGGGTCGTTGACAAATGTTTCCAAAATTTGCCGTGTCAAAGGCATGACTACGTTTTACTACTAATAATAAACATTGGACAATTGACACCAATTGTCCTAGTCTCAAACTAAGCAAATCTTGTACTACGGGAACTAGACAAAGGATAAACATACATAAATAGATAAATAAAATAATAAAAAATAATAATAAATATTAGGGGACAATCGTACACAAATCGACCTAGTCCCAAACTAAGCAAAGCTTGTACTATGGGTACTAGACGATGATAAACATACTTATATAGATAAATAAATACTTAAATACATAGAAAACATCCATAACTCAGGAACAAATATTCGTGCTCATCACACAAATAAATGCTCTTACCGGGATTCGAACCCAGGACCTCTTGCTTCGTAGGCACGGTCACTACCCACTAGGCTAAAGCGGTCGTTAATACATAAAAAAATCGTATTTTTCACACAAATATCTGCCCCGACAGGGAATCGGACCTGGGACCTCAAGCTTCAAAGGTTCTCTAACAACTAGGATATCCTATACTATTTCCTATCCTATTCCTATCCTATTACTTGGCTGTCCTATTCAAATCGAAAATTTCGTATAAAGACAATTTTACAGGGGTAACTAATATAACTACTTGTTACAAAATAACAACAACAACAAAATAGTAGTTCAAATATGTAGTAGTTTGACGACAAAATGCCCTAGTGGTTAAAGAATCTGACTACGAAGCTTGAGCACTATTACTTTTACTTTTTACGAAGCTTGAGCACTATTACGTTAGTACTATTACTTATTCTGTGGCTTGAGGTCCCGGGTTGAATTCCCGCGGCAGGGCAGATATTATTTGTACAAAAAATACATAATCATAATTCATAATCTTATTCTTTTTTTTTTGCATAATAACATTGTGTGTTATGATGACATGGAGGGACGAGAAAGTTTCACACGTTTTTGTCACAATATGATGTGTGTGATGGGTTCGATTCCCAGCATTGGTCTTTTTTCTGGGGTTTTTTCTGTGCATCTATATTTCAGTTTGTATTTAGTACGAAATATATGATTTCACGGGATGACCGTAAAAGTAATAAAAAAATGAAGTTGAAAAAATAAGTACAAAAAAAAAAAAAAGATACTTCATAGCTAACTTGTTTAAAGTTGCACAGTAGCGCCATCTCTTGTCCAGGTGAGCGGTTAGTTCCGAAGGAGTGTTAAAATCTCTCGATGAGGGTGTAACATAGATGTGCGCTTGTCACTGCATAAGGTGATGATTTAGCAGATTGAAATGTATGATGTATAGGAAAGATTCGTGTCTAATCTCTAGACCAGTGGTGGTGTAGGGGTATGGCACGCGGCACGGAATGCTGAGGACCTGGGTTCGATTCCCAGCATTGGTCTTTTTTCTGGGGTTTTTTCTGTGCATCTATATTTCAGTTTGTATTTAGTACGAAATATACAATATGATGTGCAAATTTCAAAATTGCTACACTAAGGGGGTGTTTCACCACCTTATTGTCAAACTGCTGGTTACGTAACTAATGAATAAACTAAGTACTGGACAAATCTGTCAGCTAGTGTTTTTTCAGTTTCACCACTCCGGTCCTGTGCAAACTAAGTACCACTTAACTAATCGTGGGTTTAACAAAAAGTCGGAATGGCAACGTCGCATTTCACGACCACGCGTTCCTGTTCGCACACTTTCGTTCTAAGAGTCACTCATTATTAAAGCAAAAGAAATGGTTAACTATATAATTTTTGAATACATCTATTTCTTTTGCATAAACAAATATGTAAAATTATAATTGATCCAAAAACGGTATTTATTTACGATACTTTGTTAACAATAACAAAGAAAAATAAAATCACGTAAAACGAATCGAAAAGTGGCGCCAAACCATTTGACAGATAAACTTTTTTTTAATGGCGACATACAAGTTCAGGTGGAACAAACGATTGAGCCACTGAAAAAAAGTTTGTTATCAAAAAATATTACGAAATTTTGGATTTATTTTTACATACTAAAAGTGTACCTACATTTTTTTATTCAAATCTTGATATTTAAATTATTTTATGCAATTTAGCATGACCTCTTTCTTTAAAAATAAAAAATACTTTGATTTATTTTTCTGAAACCGGCTGAAGGGCTCTCCAACCATGGCCACAAAAAAATAAACTAACTTTATGTGACGGATAAAAATGCTAAATGCCTCCTGATCTGATGGTCAAATTAAAAAACAGTTTGTCCGTCACTTAGCGCTAATCGAGACTGGTGAAACAGAAATTTTAATTCCATCTGTCAAATAAGGTTATGACTAAGCTAATTCGAACTTTAAGAAAAGTGGTGAAACAGCCCCTAAATAAAAAATATTTTATAAACTTATTTGACATGACTTGTGCTTCAATTCATCATACAAGTATGTTTATCCGTTTTAAACATGAAACTACCGTACTCACTCATAGTTCTGCGCGTTTGGCAGCCGCCGTGACGTCCGACTCCGAGAGGAAGGGCTACGGATAAGCCCGAAACATGTCGAGTTAAACTCGTTATAAGACGCGAGTGATCCGTTTATTTTCACTATGATGTTTATCCGTTGCCTAGTACCCACAACACAAGCTTTGCTCACTTTGCGACTAGGTCAATTTGGTCCCAATGCCCCATGATTTATTAATTATTGTTATTCTTAGTACGAGTAGGATAGGATTGATCGTTTAAAAATAAATTTATTTAGTGTTAAGGGTTTAGATTAAGAACAGAGTGTCAGAGAGCTAGTTTTTATTGAAGTGAAACTTCTAATGCAACTTCCAACAAGGTCGCGTTAAACGTTTAACGCTACCATGGAGGGGGTATGAAAGCATTAGTATATGTACTGCCGAAGCATGTAATCTCGCATTGTATATAATATACTAACGAATGCTAAAAACTTCGACAGTAGAATTTATTAAGTCACTTGAAGGTACCCAGTTTAAGTGGAAACTTAGAGAATGGCTACTAGGTGTTTTTGTAATTTAAATGAATATTTTAGTTCAGATGATTAAGTTTAGGCTATTGTTAAGATAAATTTTATTGTGCGTCCGCAATGGATAAACTGTTGGAACTCTAATTCTGAAATGTGAGCTTGTGTACACAGTCTTGACAATAAATAAATGATTTATGATTTCATGATTTATGATTTCACATTACGAAGTTTCACTTCTTCCGCGCGGTGGAGCTGTACGCACGATTTTTTTTCTGTTTTTTTTTGAGAAAGTAAATAAAACAAGAGAAGATATATAGGAAATAACAAACAAATTTAACTAAAACAACGGAAGCAATCTACTATACTATGCCAGCTGACTTTACCTAGCCTCAGGTCATATCTTCTACTGGAGCAATAGATTACTAGGTTATTGGGTTACTCGCGGTCAACGACCCACGCGATTCGATTTATCAAGTAAATTGCTTGTGGGTTGTGTTATAACGTAACAAGTTTATACCTGCGGCTTCGTCTGTGTACACAATTCTCTCCAGGAATTGGACTGAAATTCTGGTTATGAAAAAATACGGATACTCACGTCTATGTCGAGCTAAACTCGATTATAGACATGAATTATCCGTATTTTTTAGGGTTCCGTACCCAAAGGGTAAAAAGGATCCTATTACTAAGAATCCACTGTCCGTCTGTCTGTCTGTCACCAGCTGCATCTCATGAACCGTGATAGCTAGACAGTTGAAATTTTCATAGATGATGTGTTTCTGTTGCTGCTATAACAACAAATTCTAAAAATAATATAAATTAAAAATTAACGGGGGTCGTGAAACAAGAAATGTGTTTATATCAGCGTTTTTAACTCGATCTTTATAATGGCGTCAACTAGACACTCAAATACAAAGGTCTTGGCTCCGAATACAACTTTGTTCCATTCGGGGTTGAGACCTTTGGTCCGTGGGGCTCCAGCGCAAAAAGTCTTTACAAAGATATTTGTAAACGGCTTTGTGACACTACAGGAGACCAAAGAGCTGGCAGCTACCTCGCACAACGTATCAGCATTGCTATACAGCGAGGTAATGCTGCCAGTGTCTTTGTGACACTACAGGAGACCAAAGAGCTGGCAGCTACCTCGCACAACGTATCAGCATTGCTATACAGCGAGGTAATGCTGCCAGTGTCTTTGTGACACTACAGGAGACCAAAGAGCTGGCAGCTACCTCGCACAACGTATCAGCATTGCTATACAGCGAGGTAATGCTGCCAGTGTCTTTGGGTCCATGCCGCGGGGGGAACCTTTTGTTAATAGGCTACTTTCCTAACTAGTCAGTCTTTTAGATTATCAAAAAATATTGGACACGTATTTTTTATTTAGTCAATTAAATAAAAAATTACAAAGATATGGCGCGTTGAAGTTTCGCGTGACGTCACTTGTTCCTACACTTTGTATGAGCGTTTTAGGAACAAGTGACGTCACGCCTCGTCACGCGGAACTTCAACGCGCCATATCTTCGTAGTTTTTTGTTTAATTGTCAAAAGAAAAATTACGTGTCTAATATTTTTTGATAATGTAAAATACGGTTTAATAAGAATTATTTTTTTTTACCTAGGAAATCCCTATTTTATTTAGTTTTAGTTTAAGTTAGTTTTATTTTATTTATAGTTATAGTATTAATTTATTATTGTTATTGTTTCTTAATATTTGTATTTTAAAGTCATTATTAAATACTAGACACTTAAAATTTTCACACATCAACAAATAATAAAATTATTATTATTATTATTATTATCTAGCCTGGATTGATGTCCCACTGCTGGGCAAAGGCATCCCCCCATGTCCTCCATTTCTTCCGATCCAAAGCAGCCTGAGGCCAGTCGTCGAGAAATATGTCCAGGTCGTCCCGCCACCGCCGTCTGGGCCTACCCCGTCGTCGCCATCCATCCTGTGGCGCCCACTCAGTGGTATATTTAGCCCACGGCAGTGGATGCATTCGCTGACGTGGCCGAATTAAATATTAAGGGATCCTGATTGCCCAATATAAAATGATCTCACACTGCGTACATTTTACTATGATATAGGGTTCTGCTAACACTGGATTTTTATAGTTACGGCTGTTTACGGCGTATATTTTGACATACCTAAAAGTACCCATCGAACCCTCAGTGCGCGAGTCCAACTCTCACTTGCCCGGTTTCTCACTATGAGTGAGTCTTACGGTAGTTTTATGTTCAGAATGAAATTCTGGTAATTTAGTAAATTTAGTTAAGAAATCTAGAAAAATTGGTTCCTGATCGATCATCAATTAAAAATCATCGTGTATAAAAAGTGAATCTGTAGAGATGCAGCTAGGTAGGGTCAACGTCATAAATAAGTGATCACTTTTGTACCTTGTCACTTTAACGTCATGTGTGAAAAGCCATAGGAAATTATGTAACGACTGAAAGCGACAAGGTACAAAAGTGATCACTTATTTATGCCGTTGACTGTACATACCAAATGTTATCCATATCCACAGACAGACACTCACGTACTTTCTTGTTTCTAATATTAGTAGATTAAGTAGGATTAAGCCGGCTGGTTGAATGATAAACTGGTTAACGCTGCAACTGAAAGGGTTAACTCGGGTTTGATCAAAGTTGGCGCCACAGATATGCCATAACCAAAGGGTGGACAATGGATGCAATATGGTGACGAAAGCATAAGATGGATAAGACTTTTATTAAATTTCGAGTAATCTAATATAATACAAAAATCTCGTGTAACAGTGTTTGTTATCGAACTCCTCCGAAACGGCTCTACCGATTTTTTCTCCATATTCGGCAGGTCTGAGAAAAGGTCGTAGGCTATTTTTTATTCTTCGCAGACGGAGTCGTGGGCAACAGCTAATTTATATACACCGTGAAATTTTAGTGGTTGTTTTCCTGAAACGAGGTGATTTAGTTTCGATTGTACAATCGATTTATAATTACCATTTTGACTAGAGTCAAAAATCTAATTGTGAAAAACAAAAGTCGAAAATGACCGCAAACCAATAGTTACGCTTCGTTGGTACAAGTAGCGTACGATCGTACGATAGGTTATGCACCAACGAAGCGTTACTATTGGTTTGCGGTCATTTTCGACTTTCGTTTTTCACAATTGGAGTTTTGACTCTAGTCAAAATAGTAATTATAAATCGATTGTACAATCGATACTAAATCACCTCGTTTCGGGAAAACAACCACTAAAATTTCACGGTGTATAAAAATATATATCGTCTACCCCCGTGCCCCTGTACCCCGCGAGGAGGACTTATTTAAACTGTTTAGCTATAGTGTATGCGATAGCAAGCGTCCTTGCGTTACATGCGTTAGTCAGATTGTGACATTATGTTGATTTATGAGGAAGTGGAGGCGAGCGGGATTTTGAATGAAAACACATATGTTGTACAGACGTAGCTGTCTTGCACGTGTTCAAGTTAAAAGACTTTGCAAAGTAACGCCTGAAGTAAACAATTTGTTTAGAAACATTTTCTTAGAGATGAAGTTATTACTAACCCTTTCACACACCCAAATCAAGTAAATGTCAGAGCGCAGATGTGCAGAGTAAAGTGGTGATGTATCAATCACCCTGACAGCCGATGCTGCATGCGAAATTGTAGTTTTCAAGCCTACGAGATGGAAAACTTGTCAAAATTATCGTAAATGCGACCAATCCTATACTAAGTACATACCTATGCTAATATGTATCTACCTAATATATAAAAATCTCGTGTCACGGTGTTTGTCATCGAACTCCTCCGAAACAGCTTGACCGATTTTTAGGGTTCCGTACCCAAAGGGTAAAAACGGGACCATTACCGAGACTTCGCTGCCCGTCCGTCTGTCCGTCTGTCCGCCCGTCTGTCACCAGGCTGTATCTCATGAACCGTGATAGCTAGACAGTCGAAATTGTCACAGATGATGTATTTTGGTTGCCGCTATAACAACAAACATTAAAAAAATCAGAATAAAGTTTTTTGCCGTTTTTATAGATAATGGTACGGAACCCTTCGTGCGCGAGTCCGACTCGCACTTGGCCGGTTTTTATGAACCTTTTTTTGGCCACATTCAGTAGGTCTGAGAATAGGTCGTAGGCTATTCTTTTTACCCCTAGGTGATATGGCAAAACAACGTTTGCGGGATCAGCTAGTTACAATACTTTTAGTTTACCACTGACAGATGGCTTGTCTTCATTTCATTTCCAACTTTAACACCATACAAATAAAGTAGCTATTACAAAATCTGCAAACGTGGGTAACAGTATTCTAAAATTGGCTTTATTTGTAGGTCGTTTAAGTTGAATATGAAGTGAAGGCAAACCATCTGTCAGTGGTATACTTTATGTAATTTTACTGTATCCAATATTATAAAATGTGAAAGTATGTTTGCTTGTCCTTCTTTCACGTCAAAACTGAGCGACGAATTACCATGATGTTTAACCGACTTAAAAAAAAGAAGAGGCTCTCAATTCGTGTGTATGTTTTTTTATGGACATAGTATTGAAGGGCTGGATAGTGACATAGGCTACTTTTTACCACGGGAAAATATCTCATTCCTACTTCAGCCGCGAGCATCAGCTAGTAATTCTTAAATGAGAATGTTTGTTAAGATGTTTTGGATGTTTGGATATTTGTTACTCAATCACGCAATAACGATAAAGAGATGATGAAGATCTGTATTGAGAGATAGCATATCCTCGTTCAAAATTGTGGTCAAACGCAAGCCTATAAATTGTATTAAAAAAATGGAACTCCATTTTGTGTCCACTAACGCAAAGCTTTGTAGCCGTTCAAGGAAGATCACGCATCCAGAGCAGGCATCTTTCCATATTATAAAAACATAGCTTACTTTGAACCCGTTTCCACCAGTGCTATATGGGACCAATGAGTACGATTAGTAGATATGTAAAACATCCCCCTACCCAACTAAAAAACGAAACTGATTCGATTTGAAATATTCTCATTATAAATCAAACAATTTTTTTATTATATTTATCTGCTTAGCTTATTTTTTAAATGAGAAACTGTCGAATCCAATTTTTTTTTCTAAAGGTGAATGTGGCATTAAAGATTGACGGGTTGAATGACCGATTTGCTAATAGCGCGCATTTAATTACAATTATGTACCTATTATAATAACTTCATCTACGAAGATTTCTATTATCCCCATACCGCGGCATACAATTTTATAGGATAAAAACTATCATAATATGTCCTATCTCCATACCATTAAGTAATTTAAGCATGAAAGTGTACCAAACAAAGAAATAAAAAAAGTCACATCGAATTTATTATAATATCAGTTACGTAGAAAAGTACAAAACGAATCATTTACTGCACGTAAATGATCAGCTCTAAGAAGGTTTTTAATCATGCTGTCGTAACATTTCGACCATGATGTCACAAGCTCGTTTAAACCACATCAGTAAATACAATAAAAAATATATTATGAAATCTTCATTGTGATTTTTCACTAACACACACTGGTTGCCCATAGAAACGATGTAATCGCAATTTTACTTGAAGTATTCAGTAGTTGATGACACTTCCTTCTTCTGCGTACAATACCTCTGTTTCTGTAGACCAGCCAATTCATACACTCCTTGCAAAGCTTTTTCAAGTTCATCCTCGGTTTGGTCTCTCTTTCTCGACCACAAATACTTAACATGCCCCCGCATGTTACAGCTATAAAAAATTAGATAGTCATTTTTTATAGGTTTGAATGTCGTCACTTCATACATTCCCGAGAGCCTCATATGTGACTTAGTGTCCAGAAAGTAATATTTTGCAGTTTTGTTTCCAACAAATATTCCTTTCAAACTGCCTTCTTGTTGAGATGATAACACCGCACCGTCATCAAAAGTGAATGTTTCATTGGCTAGATTGTATTTTTCCTTGTAAGCGTCTAATTCTACTTTGGTTGGTTTTGTTAGTTCAGATACAGGACAATAGTCGCCACCAATAGGAGTTATACCGGTCACGTATTTGTAAATAGTATGCCATGTTCCCACCAAGTCCTCGGTTTTTTGAGTTTTATTATTGATCGCAATACAGTAGTTCACAGTTCTTGCTAATTTGTCATAAGCTGTTATATTAACGCAATAAACAAAGGTTATTAATGAGAACAATACTGTCACTTGCACTTTTAGCATCGACATGTTCTCAGCAGGAACAAAATTATCACACTGGATAATTAATGTTTCTTATCTTAAACACACAACAATATTATAAGTACTTGTGATTAGTTTTAATTATCTTGCATATATTTTTATAAATTGAAATAATTATTTGTTTTTAATATTTTTTGTTTCAACTTTAGTTTTACAGTTTAAAAAAAAACAAATAGTCTTATTCTCTTAAATTCAAACTAGAAATAATCTTCCTCCTCATGTTTTGGCTTCGCACAAAATCGCTGTGTCTCTTTATCAGCCACTTCTCTTATTCCTTTCACTACTTCATTAATTTCTTCATCTGTTTGATTATTCCGTCTCGACCAGAGCCATTTTACATGCCCTCTCAATGAGCATCCATAAAAAATAAGATATTCATCAGAAACAGGTCTGTAAGCCTTAACCTCATACATTCCAGAATTTCCAGAAAGCCGCATAACTGATTTTGGTTCTAAAAAATAATATTTAGCTCTAGTCTTTCCAACAATAATACCTTTTAGTTTCCCATCCCACTGTGAGACTAAAAGTGGATCATCGTCAAAAGAAAACGTTTCATTCTTAATATCATATTTAGTTTTATATTCATCTAATTCTTCTTTTGTTGGTTTTGTAAATGTTATTATGGGGCACTCGGTTGTAGGAAGTAAATTTAACATAAGAGCAAATTTATACACAGAATACCAGGTTCCAATAAGATGATTGCTGCTTAAAGTGGCGTTATTCATATAAATGCAATAATTCACAGTTCTCATTGCCTTGTCTAGCAAGGTCACTTCACAAGAAAGTAGTTTTAAAGATACGGCAATAATGATCATATACTTCATGATAACTACAGACGTGTTACGGTTAAGAAAGATGCTATGTAAATGTTGTAAAATCAACTCTTATCTCAAATGTCCGCTAAGCAGTCAAAGGTTAATAATCTAGCGGTCAAGTAAAGTGTATACAACGATAAAGAGTAATCTTGCGTTGGGTATATCTAATAAAATTTCTGTATTTAGCGTTTATTTCGATTTATTCATTACTTACAATTATAATCTCGTCTTAAATCTTAGGTAACTAGCAACCATCAAGATAAAATCATTTTAGGAGCATGCAAGATGTTCGTGATAAAAGTGCCAATTTATTATCATTGACAGATAAAAACTCATTAATTACCTATTTATCACATGCATCAACTTTATCTCTGCATTAAACAAAAATCTTGAAATATTCCATTCCTAAAACACCCGAAACTTCATCATCATCATACCTTATAGGTATACTGCTTACATTACCTCAATGTTTCAGCCACATTATCAATGCAATTTGACAAAGGCCATTGCTATGTGACCGAAATTCCGGTGTAATTTTATGTAATTTTCACCCGACTGTCGAAGGAGGGTTATTGTAATAATAAATACCGTGATTGCTTTATATTAATCAGTCACTTAAGACAGGTATGCCTTTCATTATTTAAGGTTCCTTTCCTCAAATGGAAAACATAAAACCCTTCTAAGATCACTCGCGTGTCTGATTGTCTGTCCGTCTGTCACAGCTGATTTGCTCCGAAATTATTTGAACCTATTGAGTTAAAAGGTATTTTTTTTTAATAGCCTATGTTTGTGTCCCACTGCTGGGCAATAGACGTGTTCGCCGATCGGCGTGGCGCACGCCGACGCCGTCTGTGATTAGTTTTATAACAATTTCACATGTGAAAGTAAACTGTTATTTTCATTAATAATTACTTATGTTTTATTTACGCCGATCACGCCGATTACGCGCCGCCGCCATCGGCGCACACCTCTACTGGGCAAAGGCCTCTCCTCTTGACTTCCACATGTTCCTGTCCAGAGCTATACTGGGCCACTCGTTCGATTCCGCGTCTAGGTCGTCCTGCCATCTCCGCCTCGGTCTGCCTTACCGTCGGTGGCCGCCGCGCGGCACCCACCATGTGGCTGAGTGCGCCCATTTTTGTGGATGCATCCGGCAGACATGCCTGGCCCAGTCCCATTTAAGCTTGGCGGTCGCTTTTCCTACATCAGCGATTTGAGTTTTGGAGCGCAATGTGGTGTTCCGGATTTGCTCAATCCTTTTAACTCCTAGTATGCTGTGCTCCTACCTCGTTGGCAAACCTTAAGTTTGGATTTCTGGGTCTTAGTCAAAGATCATGTTTGTATGCGCACCGTAGGTCAAGACAAGCAATACACACATGTCGACGAGTTTGCGCTTAAGTGTCAGGGAAAGGTCGCACTTCATGTGCTGTTTTTCATGGACCAGTGTAGCTCTTCCAAGCAGTACAGGTATGTATCTACCTATAATATTATACACATGCCTAATTATACATACCTATACATAATAAGTAATGACCCAAAAACAGACATTTAACGGAAATAAAGATTTTCACTCATTTTTGGGCGTAAATTAGAAAATTAAAAAAACCGGATTTGCAAAATTTTGTGACATATCAAATGAAGGTGCAGTGCTTGTTGTGAGCATCTAATACAAGTAGGCTTACACATTAATTTGAAGACTATACAGGGTGATCAATCCAAATGGTTCAGTATGGAGAAATCAGAAACTATGAGAGATAGCAAAATCTGTTCTTAAGAACCATGGCTTCGATTTTAGATTTAAGAAAAATGGCATTCAAACATTTTTTTAACTGCCGTACATAACAGGGAATCGAACCTGATCAAAATTCTGTACCTAAATATTCACATTCACATGTCGTTTTGTTATTACTGATTCCTAGAATATAACGACCAACTTTTGCTGTGAATTCTTGTGTAAAACATTAGACAGAAATTCCCACAATTTAAATAGTTTGCAAAATATCGTCATTAGTTCATCAATATGAATAATTTATCTGAAAAGGCTACCTTACCATTATCTTACTTAGATAGTAATCCACTACAAATTGCTTTTATTTGAAATTAGAACACATTCGTTCAGAGGCTGTGCCAATTTACTTCAAATTTCAAAATGGAATGTTTTCTTGGGCTGAATATGCACCCCACAAAAATACAGAACGCGATTATGCTAGCCACGAGAATTAATCTTTGCATCCAGGAAAATGGCTAGCATTTTGATCATCAGCTGGGTCCCCACTGAGCGAGCTGCCTCGCGAGGCTAGCGCATGAGGCATAATTTTGTTCGACACAAGGTTCAAAATCGCGCCGAAAATCGCTGCCTCGCGAGGCAGTTCGCTCAGTGGAGACCCAGCTAATTACCTAAATAAAGTTATTTTGTAATTTTTGAGTTTATTTTACTATTATTAAAACAAAATTTCATTAAGAAATGTGTTTCCTGGGACTTGTAATTCCTAACTTCAACAATAACAACAAATGAATTATTACCGAAATTTTGACCAGGTTCGATTCCCGGTTATGTATGAGAGTTTAAAAAAATGTTTGAATACCATTTTTGTTAAATCTTAAATGAAAGCCATGATTCCTAAGAACACATTTCGATATCTCTCATAGTTTCCGATTTCTCTATACTGACCCATTTGGATTAATTACCCTGTATAGAATTGACCGTCTCCTTATTTTCGGAACTACTGGGCCAAAAATGAAAAAAAAGTCTGGTAATTTATAGTTCTTTACAAATAGATTACAGAAAATATTCTAAAAATTATGTGTCTTAAAATTATCTATTAAAATATTGTATCGCACAGAACCCTGCGTGTTCGATTTGCATTGGTACGGTTTTTTAATTACTGCACTTGAAAGATGTTTTTTTGCATCTTATCAATAACATCATATCAATGATGTTCCATTACCTATGATCATAATCCACGCAAATTTGATATAAAAAGGCGATTATTTACAGCAACCATCAGAATCATGTATCGACTACTGGCTACCGTGTGCTTCTTGGCTCTGGTTCAATCAGGCCAGTTCGCAAGCCGACTGTGGGTCAATGAAGACCTGATGGCAGAATGTAAAGCCAAGAATAATGAGCCGTTGAGCAACGACCTACTCCTCGGCGAGTGGTTCGAAGTCACCAAATTTACAATCTTCGGCGGTCTTGTGCCTTCAATCAGTTGCGTATCCAACGTCATCACTAAAGCTGTTGCTGAGAACCTAACGGCTTACCAGGAGAGTTATACTGGTTACACAATTTCAATGGATGACAACCCTCTCATCGTGAATCGTGACAATGGTAATTACATCTTTCTCTTGACTGGCCATACTGGTGCTAAAGATTACTTCACAGAGCCTGGCGTATTTGCTCTATCCTACACCGTGAACAACTACAGGAAATTGAGTGATGATTATATGCTGGTGTGGGATTGTAATATGAGAGAAAATACGATGTGGATTCATTCTCGTATTCGACATCCGACGGCGGAAGACGTCAGGGCGGTGACAGCGGGCGTGAAAGAGTTGCAAAGTTTGGAAATGCAAATGTTCTGTGCGACGTAAGCGAATTTAGTGAAAATCTATCTAAGCCCTTGAATAACGGATAATTTGTTTTGATTTACCGAAATGTGGAACGGATGTTTTAAAGTGATTAAGTAGACGAACCTGTTTATTAAAACATTCAAATAATAAATATTTATACAAAGAGCTAAATTTTGTTTGGTTTTCATTCTTTCACTCATTTCATTCATTCACTACTTTTTTTTATTCATAATCAGTATTTTAAGTAGCTGTGTCTGTGTGTGTAATCATTAATGAACTAAAACAATTACTTTGCTCACCCGCGACCTTACAATAGTTACGTTTATGCAAGAAATGTGCGTTCATGCAGTTCCTCCACCTCCACACTGTACGAACACACACAAATCACATAAACCCAACCATCACCACCACCAAGCTACACTGACGCGTTTCGAACCCAACCAGAGCTCATCTTCAGAGTTACCACAACCGTATGCTATGCTACCAAACGTTAAACTCAATCTCACTCAAACTCTGAAGATGAGCTCTGGTTGGGTTCGAAACGCGTCAGTGTAGCTTGGTGGTGGTGATGGTTGGGTTTATGTGATTTGTGTGTGTTCGTACAGTGTGGAGGTGGAGGAACTGCATGAACGCACATTTCTTGCATAAACGTAACTATTGTAAGGTCGCGGGTGAGCAAAGTAATTGTTTTAGTTCATTAATATGGACCTCCGCAAAGTAACGCCTGATTCAATAAATTGTGTAATCATTCGCCTCAAGTCTCGTGGCATTAGGGACCTAAATAATATTTAGCTCTAGTTTTTCCAACAATAATACCTTTTAGTTGTCCATCCCACTCTGAGACTAAAAGTGGATCATCGTCAAACGAAAACGTTTCATTCTTAATATCATATTTAGTTTTATATTCATCTAATTCTTCTTTTTTGGTTTTGTGAATGTTACCGTGGGGCATTGGTTTGTAGGAATTAAATTTAACATAAGAGCAAATTTATACACAGAATACCAATTTCCATTGAGTTGATTGCTGCTTAAAGTTGCGTTATTCATTATATAAATGCAATAATTCACAGTTCTCATCTGGGGGCACGGGAGTGCCCCCGCCAAGACGAGCCAAGCGGAGCGCAAGGGCAGTGACCTACCTTTTTTCGAAACGTTTCGTCGTTTTTTTGAACTCTTATAACTTTGCTTTGGATGATGTTAAATAGTTGAATTTTCAAGATATAATGAAACTAGTACAAACATGAAACGTACAAAGTTTGAATGTCGTAGCTATTATACTTAAGATTTATCAATGTCTAAAAACCCCCGATTTCGTCACTGATTCACTGATCATCAAAATTCTTAAGGTACTTCCTAAAGTCCTAGAAAGCTGAAATTTGGTATGTAAGCTATTAATAGTATACAAACAACGAAAAAATCTTAAAACTTGAAAATTTTACCCCCCCAACCCCTTAAACTAGGGGGTGATAGCTTGTATGAGACTTCCGCAAATTTTGATGCTAGAGGTCTGAAAATTGATATAGAGGGTCCTTGTTATCCTTGCTATAAATAATAAGATATGTATTTCAGGATTTTTAGTCATCCCCTACCAAAAATAAATGAAATCCCACAAAAACATTTCATGTTAAATGTTGCCAAGACGAGACCATGTAGCTCGCACTGTCAAAAAGTAATCAGATCTCTTGCAGAGCCAAGTTTCTAACCTTACGTGCCCAGCTCTAAATCTATAAGCCCTAATTTTACACTAATTAATCACGTAGGCGTGCAAACCGTGGACTAAACTGGCGAGTCGGCCGCACGGAAAGAGTTTAAAAGATTGAATAGATTTTTAAGTTCAAGCCCATATGCCGAATTGCAAAAGGTTCGTGCGGCCGACTCGCCAGTTTAGTCCACGGTTTGCACACCTACGAGATTAATTAGTGTAAAATTAGGGCTTATAGATTTAGAGCTGGGCACGTAGGGTTGGAAACTTGGCTGTACAAGAGATCTGATTACTTTTTGACAGTGCGAGCTACATGGTCTCGTCTTGGCAACATTTAACATGAAATGTTTTTGTGGGATTGCTTTGTCTAGTAAGGTCACTTCACAAGAAAGTAGTTTTAAAATACGGCAATGATGGTCATATACTTCATGATATCCACGGACGTGTTTTGGTTAAGAAAGATATCATGTAACTAATTAGATGTTGTAAAATCAACTGTTATCTCAAATGTCCGCTGAGCAGTCAAAGGTTAATAATCTAGCGGTTTAGGTATGATACAACGACAAAGAGTAATCTTGCTTCGGATATATCTAATAAAATTTCTGTATTTAGCGTTTATCGCGATTTATTCATTACTTATAATATAATCTCGTCTTACATCTTAGGTAACTAGCAACCATCAAGATAAAATCATTTTTAGGAGCATGCAAGATGTTCGTGATAAAAGTGCCAATTTATTATCATTGACAGATAAAAACTCATTAATTACTTATTTATCACATGCCACAACTTTACCTCTGCATTAAACAAAAATCTTGAAATATTCCGTTCCTAAAAACACTCGAAACTTCATCATCATCATACCTTATATACTGCTAAAATTACCTCAACGTTTCAGCCATATTGTCAGTGTATCGTAACAAAGGCTATTGCTATGTGACCGAAATTCCGGTGTAATTTTTTAAGGGTGCGGACCCAAAAACGGGATCTTATTACTGAGACTCCGCTGTCCGTCCGTCTGTCCGTCTGTCACCAGACTGTATCTTATGAACCGTGATAGCTAGACAGTTGAAAATTTCACAGATGATGTATGTCGGTTGCCGCTATAACAAAAATACTAAAAAAAACACAATAAAATAAACATTTAAGGGGGCTCCCATACAACAAACATGACTTTTTTGCTCGTTTTGCTCGATATTGATAACGGCAACAGGTAGACGCTTGAAATATTCACAGAATATTTAGTTATTATATTGGCTTTAAAAACAAGTAGGTAATTAAATTAAAATAAAACAAGTATTTAAGGGGGCTCCCATAGAACAGACTCGATTTTTTTGCCATTTTTATAGATAATGGTACGGAACCCTTCGTGCGCGAGTCTGACTCGCACTTGGCTTGTTTTTGTAATAATAAATACCGTGATTGCTTTATATTAATCAGTCACTTAAAACAGGCGTGTCTTTCAGGTTTCTTTAAAAAAAAAATAGAACCCTTCTAAGATCACTCGTGTGTCTGTCCGTCCGTCTGTCACGACCGATTTGCTCCGAAATTATTTGAACCTATTAAGTACACAAACCTATACATAATCAGTAATGACCCAAAGACTGACATGTAAACCAACATCTCTCTCTCTCTCTCTCATGTAACGGAAATAAACGATTTTTAAACATGAGGCCACTTTTGGGGGTACATTAGAAAATTAAAAAATCAAAGGTTTATTTCTAGAGAAATTAAAAGTACCTAAACTAGATAAAAAATATAACTTAACACATTTATTACTATATTTTATTTCCAACTCGGATTTAATAGAAAACAGAGATAATTCATAAATATTTATTTTAAATAAGCGTAGTGGCAGAATGTCTTAATGAACCAAAAAGCAAAATATTGCTTATATTTTTTTAATGGCTGAACGCCATGATGCCGTGTCACTCCGTGTGTAAAGGAAATTTAAGAAAACCGACCAAGTGCGAGTCGGACTCGCGCACCGAGGGATCCGTACAAATTTATATGTATCTATTAACATCCAGTCTTAGCAGACCCCTGCTCCTAAGCAAAATGTGCACAGTGTGGGATTATTGTAGATTGATTACTGATATAGACAGACAGACAAATAAATTTCTGCTTTTCGCAATTTTTCCTTTATCTGTGCTATAAGACCTTGCTTCGTACGAAATTTCAAGATTCTGAATTCACGGGAAGTACCCTGTAGGTTTTGATTCCCTTGTGAGTTTCGAAAATATGCGGAATTTTGGGTCATAAACGGCTGTATCTTTTGATTGCCTTAGCTTAGAAGTTTGATTTTTTCACAGCTCCAAGGGACAGTAGACCTGAGTATTTGATATAAATTTAAGCTTGATAACTCCATGCGTTCCTGAGAAATAGGGTCTTGACAGACGGACGGACGGACGGACGGACAACAAAGTGATCCTATAAGGGTTCCGTTTTTTCCTTTCGAGGTACGGAACCCTAAAAATCACTTAACTGGCCAAGGCTAGCAATGTTGTATGAAATTTCATTATTGACCTCTCGTCTAGCCGCACCTGCAACGTTACATTTCGTGGCGTATTATAAAGAACATAACGTCAATATTTCATAGCATGTTTGTGAAAGATATTGTATCGCACAGACTGAACCCTGCGAATTCGACTTGCATTTGTACGGTTTTTTTAAATTACTGCAATTGAAAGGTGGTTTGTGCGCACCTTATCAATAGCATCTTATCGTTGATTTTTTCATTACCTATGATCATAATCTACACAAATTTGATATAAAAAGGCGATTATTTACGACAACCACCAGAATCATGTATCGACTACTGGCTACCGTGTGCTTCTTGGCTCTGGTTCAATCAGGCCAGTTCGCAAGCCGACTCTGGGTCAATGAAGACCTGATGGCAGAATGTAAAGCCAAGAACAATGAGCCGTTGAGCAACGACCTACTCCTCGGCGAGTGGTTCGAAGTCGCCAAGTTTACCTTCTTCGGTGGTTTTGTGCCTTCAATCAGTTGCGCATCCAACGTCATCACTAAAGCTGTTGCTGAGAACCTAACGGCTTACCAGGAGAGTTACACTGGTTACACAATTTCAATGGATGACAACCCTCTCATCGTGAATCGTCACGATGGTTATTACATCTATCTCTTGACTGGCCATACTGGTGCTAAAGATTACTTCATAAAGCCTGGCTCTGGCTTTGCTCTTTCCTACACCGTGAACAACTACAGGAAATTGAGTGACGATTATATGCTGGTGTGGGATTGTAATTTGAGAGAAAATACGATGTGGATTCATTCTCGTATTCGACATCCGACGGCGGAAGACGTCAGGGCGGTGACAGCGGGCGTGACAGAGTTGCAATGTTTGGAAATGCAGATGTACTGTGCGACGTAAGCGTGTTTAGTGAAAATCTATCTATGCCCTTGAATAACGGATAATTTGTTTTGATTTACCGAAATGTGTAACGGATGATTTAAAGTAATGAAGTAGATGAACCTGTTTATTAAAACATTCATAGAATAAATATTTATTCAAAGAGCTTAATTTTGTTTGGTTTTCATTCACTCACTCATTTCATTCATTCACTACTTTTTTGCAATCAGTACTTTATGTAGCTGTGTGTGTGATCATTTGCCTCAACTCTCGTGGCGTTACCTATATGTTTTAGTTGAAACCAAACTGTCATGACTTCGACATGACAGTCTCAAAAATGACACCAGTGTTAGAAATTAGTTACACTGAAACCCCAAAATCAGGCTTGTTTTTGGCAGTGCTGCGAAAAGATCATTAATGAATTAAAATCAATTAAAAATGAAAGTCTTAAAGTGTCCTGTGACCCTGCTGAGGTAGTGAAGGATGTCATCATCAATGAATTTCAACTTCAGCATTAAAAGTCCCTACTGTCCTATGACAACTGCTGAGGTAATAAAGGATGCCATTATCATCATCATCAACATATCATCATCATCATCATCTGATGATGATTCATCATCAATGAATTACCTAAAATAACTTTAGGACGAGGAAAATATTTAACGGAAATGCCAGTATTCTTACTGACACAATTAAAACGTGTTTGGAGTGTCTGTACAAGTAGAATACCCTCGGCAAATTACTTCAAGGCCAATTGGAGGTACGTTTTGCCATTACATCTTCTGGAGTCACTGGAGCAGATACTGGGGCATTAGGGAAGTTCTAGCATGTTCAGCATAGAATAAGAGGAAAATATTATTATTTGTATTTCCTGATTGGTGATTGCAATTGAAGTAAGAATGAAAAGTAGCGCTAGCACAACAGTACTTGTCGAGGAGGATTATTTTATTTAAATCGGTTTTAAGTTCACATGTACTTACAAAATTCATCACAATTCATAATTTCAGCAGAAAACCGTTAACTGCTCAACACAGGCCTCGCCAAACAGATCGATCCTGCGTCCACATCTAACGTGTTCCCGTAACCTTTATCTCGTTGCCCCATCTTGTTGGAGGCCTACACTGCGTCTTCCGGTCCGTGAACGCCACTGGAGAACCTTTCGGCCCCAATCGGCCACCAGTTCTACGAGCGATGTGCAATACCCACTGCCACATGAGTCTGGCGATTTTTCAAGCTATATCGGTACCTACAAAAATGTTCTCTAATTGTTATACGTTGGATGCGGACGATGGAGGATCAGCCTGTTTCGGGAACCTTGGAGGACACATCTTTGTTCAACAGTGGACGTCTATCAGCTGAAATATTGATGATGATAATAAATTATTATATTTCGTTGTTGTATACTATGTAATCGGTTGCTATATTATCAAATTTATCAATGCCCTTCTAATCTCACCATTTATATCGTTAATACCTATAATGAACGACCGCTACCTTTAACGACCGCTTTAGGCTAGTTGTCCTGAGCCTGCCTTTGTCCTGAGTCATGGATGATTTCTATGTATTTAAGTATTTTTTTATCTATATAAGTATGTTTGTCGTCGTCCTAGTACCTATAGTACAAGCTTTGCTTAGTTTGGGACTAGGTCGATTTGTGTAAGATTGTCCCCTTATATTTATGTATTTATATTTATTTTTATACAAATTCTGCTCTGACCATCATGGATCGAATCGGGGACCTCAAGCTTCACACCTATAGTACGTTCCTCTAGGCTATAGGCTAGGGTCCTGGAGGTGGGTCCGAAACCGGACACAACGCCGTGCCACCGGGCTGTGGATGCGTGGAGTTCCCACAGCCCGGTTGCATACCGGCGACGAAGTGGAATACCCTGGTGTTTTTAGTGGGCACACCGCCCCCTTCTGGCGGGCATCCCACATATCCACTGGCCTCCCAGGGCCGTGTAATCCATAAAGAATTTTCCCCAGTCCAAAAAAGGGTACCACTAGGTTATACGTTCGTCGTGTAGATAATGTTCGACAAGACTGCGCGAGTACTGTGCTAGCCCCAAGCGTAGTTAAAAATGCCAGTCACGCATGCCGGCAGCGTAATTAAAGTGAAGCGGGAGCGACGGTGAGCCGCTGATAAATGGCTACATGCTGGCAACGTGTGCGATCGGCCTAACTTACTGCCATATCGACTGGAGAATTTGAACTTGTTCGAAGATTGTCTGGAATGTGTAGGAGATTATTAAAGGTAGGTACCCTTGCGCCTTGATGAGATGTCTACACGCGCAGATTTCCAGATGGTTTGCGGAAGTTAAGCAAAGAGTAGTATAATATACTGGGAAAAGAGAGTCCACTCTCCGATCGTTTGTTGTACACTTTTTTGAAGCGCCATCTAGATTTCTGAACATAGTATCATCGCTGTGTGTACACCATACATACATACATATACCTAAGTACGTATCGATAATCAACTCATTTGTTAACAGTAACAAACTAGTTTGCTCTCGTTTTCTTGTTGTAATCATTTTTATGTTCAGAATTCTAAGATACAAAAGAAAACATAAATAACAGTTTGTCACTGGGAAATGTCTTTTTGGGTTGCTGAGAAAAGGAAATGAAAAATTAGTTTTAGGCTTAAAACAACTAAATTTCATAATACCTTATTCACTAATACCCCTAATTTTCAAATTACCATGGGCTCATAATACCTAAAAATACCTAAAATTTCAAATTGCCTCCTCTTAAAATTTGAAATTTTAGGTATTTTTAGGTATTATGAGCCCATGGTAATTTGAAAATTAGGGGTATTAGTGAATAAGGTATTATGAAATTTAGTTGTTTTAAGCCTAAAACAAAAATTCCACTTCTTTCTTGTTAATTTGAACAGAATGAGAATGATCGAACACAGACTAATGAGAGTGAGAAAAATGACGTACGTTTGGAAGGGTTGCCACACCAAAAAGCATATGAATTATGTGCTACTGCTTACACCGGTGTTATTAAATTAAACGTAATGAAACTAAGTAATTTTAACGATAGAATATATCTGATTAAATTATTTATTTTGAGACTAGGCCAATTGGTGTGAATTGTCCCGTGATATTTATTATTGTTCTCTTTATTTATATTTTTTTCTTAGGTTAGATTTTTACAATAATTATACAAAAAGTAAAATATAAAACTATACATACAAATCATAAAATCATTATAAAAACCTAACCTAGGGTGCCACCGGCAGCGAGGCGGGGCCTAAGCTATCGGTGGTTAGGGCGACAGAGAGAGGAACCTCCTGACTATCCGCGCAGTGTCCAGGAGTACCGCCTTCTGTATCTGACCCTTGATCCAGCCATCTAGCGAGAGTCTCTTGAGGTGTTGGTCGAGACTCTTCGCTATCAGCCCGTTCGCAGAAACGACTATCGGGACAATGATCGTCGAATCAACATCCCACATGGCGGTTATCTCGTGAGCTAGGTCAAGGTACTTGCTGGCTTTGTCCTTCTCAGCTTTCACGAGGTTCTCGTCATGGGGGATGGTGATGTCGACGAGCACTGCCTGGCGTTTCGATCGATCTGTCAGCACGATATCAGGCCTATTGGCTATAATAGTCCTGTCCGTGATAACAGACCGATCCCAATAGAGCGTGGCACGACCATTTTCGAGAACTGGCGCAGGTATATACTTATAGTAAGGCACTTCAAAGTCCACAAGGCCGTATAGCAGAGCAAGTTGCTGGTGAATAATTCTGGCTACAAGGTTATGTCTGTGCAAGTACTCACCGTTAGCAAGATGACCACAACCGGAAATAATATGCCTGAGTGACTCCCCGGGACGGCGGCATGCCCGACAAATGTCGACCGTACCGTCCTTCAGGATATACTTCCGGTAGTTGTTCGTCATGATAACTTCATCCGCAATTGCACAGACAAAACCTTCGGTTTCCCCGAAGAGATCCCCGAAACGTAGCCAGTTCACCGACGCGAGCAGATCTACATCTGGCCCTGTGAGTGCCTTGTAGAACCGCCCGTGTAGCTCCTTGCTCTTCCGTACCGCCTTGCGGTCCTCGATGCTCATTACTTTAAGTCGGCGCCAGTTCTCGTTTGCCAAGGAAAGCGGGGTGAAGTTTTTGTCTACTGCTACTACGTCGCGATGCACCCCACACTCGTTGTTTAGGAAATAATCCCTGAGATTATACACCTCGCGGTTGTGGAGGTCTTTGGCATTTAAAAAGCCACGACCTCCATACTTCCGCGAGATGTACAGTCTCATAACAGACGAGCGCGGGTGAAGCAAACGGTGCGCAGTGAGCAGTACACGAACTCTTCGATCCAAGGTATCCAACTCAGTCTGAGTCCACCTTAGTATGCCAAAGGAGTAAGTAAGCAAGGGCATTACCCAGGCGTTGAAGGCGCGCATCTTGTTGCCGCCCGACAAAAGACTATTAAGTACTTTTGTCAGACGACAGAAGAAGCGCTCCTTCACCGTCTGCTTTACGACCTCACTCTCAATACCCAATGACTGTGACATACCAAGATACTTATAGGTTTCTGCTTCGGAAATAGATCTGAGGGACATTGTATCAGAAAGCTGCAAATTTGTTGAATTTACAACTTTCCCCCGCTGTACATGCATAACTGCACACTTATCGACACCAAATTCCATGTTGATGGCGCTACTGAAAACTTCTGTTGTTTTCAGTAGCTCCAACAGGTCATGTTTATTTGGTGCAAATAGCTTAAGGTCATCCATATAGAGCAGATGAGAAATGACCTCACCCCCTCTTCGAAGCCGGCAGCCTAGCCCTGAATCCTTCAGCAGGGTGCTGAGCGGATTCAGCGCTAGGCAGAACCACATAGGACTCAGGCTGTCACCCTGGAAGATCCCTCGCTCAATCCTGATAGAGTCCTGTGGGCCAGAGGGGCCGTCTCCTTCCCCCGGTTGACGAAGGACTGTGGTCCACTGTCCCATGCAAGCGCCTAAGAAAGATCTCAGGACTGCATCAATTTTATACAGTTCTAAGACCCTCACCAGCCATGAATGGGGCACCGAATCATAGGCCTTCTTGTAGTCAATCCAGGCGACCGAGAGAGCCCCTTTGTTCCGCCGGACTCGTTGACAAATGGTCATGTCTATGAGGAGGAGCTCTTTAGTACCACGAGACCCAACCCTACATCCATTTTGAGCAGGGGCCAAAACGTTGTTGGCAACAATGTGCGTGTTAATTTTTGCTCTCAAAATGGATGTTAGGAGCTTGTACAGCGTAGGCAAGCACGTGATGGGTCTGTAATTTTTCGCTTCTGTGGTACTACCGGACTTATAGAGCAGGGAGGTGATACCAGTTGTAAAGAAAGATGGTAGGGATCCGAGCTCAAGGGCTTGCTGGAACTGTGCTGCCAAACGCTGATGTGAGCATCGAAACCATTTCAGCCAGAAGTTGTGCAATCCATCCGGCCCAGGACTTTTCCAGTTCGGAGCCGACCGGATGGCACAACTAACGTCATCGGGACTAATGGTAACAGGCCCCATGGGTTCGATGGACTCGCACTCGCGTTCGACAACACCTATCCACTCGCCCTCGGTGTGCTCGACAGGTACCGACCAGATACTACGCCAAAAGTCAATCATAGCAGTAGCATCCGGCCGCCGTCCGTCGGGCACACGAAGATCGTCTCCCTCCCACTTTCGGTATACCTTCCTTTGGTCGCTCTGGAAAAGGCGATTCTGCTGGTATCGGTCCACACGCTTCCTGTAGCGGCGAATACGGCTTGCCCATGCATAGACTTTCTGCTTCAGAAAGTCGATACGCTCCGTTACACAGGCCATATAGTTGCAGGGCCTGATGTCAGTCCCCACAAAGGCCTGGGCCACGAAGCGCATTACTCGGGGGCGGTTGTTGCCCCCCCTGAAGCAGATCAGCTTTGCAATGAGAGTCCTGAACGTATTGATACGCCCCTCAATCCGCACTTGCCATGCAGGAACACCCCCGGTGGTCCTAGGTGCTCGGTCAACGTCCGGAAACTTGACGCGAGCAACACGGCACGCCGCGATGGCCCCACAGTACATGATTGAGTGAGTATCAACTAAGTCTTCACTAGCCCGTAAATACGGGTCTAGCAAATCATTCAGGGCTCCCACTAACGCTAGATTGCGTCTATTCACCGGCAAGCGAGGTAATCGTGGCCTAGGATTACCCGTGGAGCGATACTGCGTAATCGCCTCCTCCAAAACCCTCCTCAGTTGCTCATGGGCCTGGGTACTTACACTCTGATTCGCACAGTCCTCTTCCTCGGCACTGGGATCGACCCGCGGTACCACCGGTGCCAGATCGGGTGCGGGCACCGGAGTCGGCGACATAGCGGGCGGATCCCGCGTCGAGAAAGAGGCCGCGTGAACAGAAAGTGCTTCCAGGCGTAGCCGATCAAGTGTGGCGTCATCCAATCGCTTGTGTCGCTGGATGACTCGCACCTGATCCGACAGACGCTGCGCAGACACGGTGATGGCGGGTTCAAGGGCCTGGAACAGAGGAAGCATCCGGACACGGTACGCGGACAAATTGGTTCCCCCCTCTGTAGCCCCAAAGTACGCTCGCATGCAGTTCTCATTCATTTGTCGAGTCCATCGCATGCGGCGCACTACACCACCGACAGCGGGAGCCGTAGGCGGGGCGGAGTGCCCCGTAGGCCCCAAGCGTGCCGGCAGCGGTGGTCGTCCTCGTCGCGCAGGTGGTCGTGGCGCCGGGGACGGCGGCCCGCGCTCGTCGCTCGACTCGCTGGTGTCGGGCGCTGTGGCGAATTCGTCGCCCGACGACGATGGCGAGGAGCTGGATGGCGCGGGCGGAGATGGTGGGCGTGCGCGTTGTGCCGCTTGTGAGCGTGTCCTCGTTATCATATTAACATACTCGTATTTCTTTCCATTTGTTATATTTTCGCCTTTGACAGCTGGTTGTCATGCTTGTGAGAGGTATTATTATTATTATTATTATTATTATTATTCATTTATTACAACAAGTTTAGTGTAAGTGGCTGGCATAGTCAAACAGGTGCACTTAAGCCTCGAAAAAAAAGAGTAAAAAAAAAGTGGCAACTGTTGGTGCGTCAGTGTCGCCGTACCTGTGACGCCTTGATTATGACGCTGCGATATTGACGCCGTGACAGACCGGCTGATAAATACCATTACGTGTGCAATCGGCAAAATTTCGATGTGGTAAATAACACAGAAACCACTTGGGTGCGGAAAGCGCATGACCAATCGTTGTGGTACTCTTTCGGGGAGGTTTTCGTCCAGCAGTGGACGTCTTCCGCTTCTTCCCAGCATATATATATATATATATATATATATATATATATATACGCCCCACTGCAGGGCACAGACTTCCTATTGGAATGAAAGGGCTTGGGCCGTAGTTCCCACGTGGGCCAAGTGCGGATTGGGAACTTCACACACACCATTGAATTTCTTCGTAGGTGTATACAGGTTTCCTCATGATGTTTTCCTTCACCGTAAAGCTAGTGGTAAATTACAAATGTAATTTCGCACATAAATTCCGAAAAACTCAGAGGTGTGAGCCGGGATTTGAACCCACGACCCTCTGCTTGAGAGGCCATAGGTCAAACAACTAGGCCACTAACGGCTATGGTCCCACGGTCATCCGCTTAATATTATAAAATTTAAGTAAAAACAAATATCAAAACATCGTCACCAGTTTCACGTTCATGTTAAAAACCAAATAAATATTTCACGGCTAAAAGGAAATCGTTAATTAACTCGTTCCTTTGTCAACAGAAGTCCGAACATGAAACTATGGTAATTCCTCTTTGATTGAGAATGCCAAAAGGACGCTTACACCACAGGATCCTAAAGCGAACACAATACGAAAGTTTTGGGATACAAAAGAGTTTAATAGTATCTGTTCCGTTTTTGCTTAGGTACCTAATTTGTTTATTGGTACAATACTTAACATTTAGAAAGGCACTCAAACAATGGGTAATGGACAAGCTATGTTCAAATCATAAATGAGGAAATCCGCAAGAAAATAAAAGTTCAGTACGCTTAGAAGTTTTACTTCACCAAAATACTTCTCGATCGCGTTTACGTAAAAAAATCAAATACTAGGGAAACATGGAGAGCGTCTCCGCGCGCGCGCTTACATGTTTCCATAGAATTGAAATTTTTACGTAAACGCGATTGAGAAGTATTGAAGTGAAGGAAAACTTATACTAAGCGTACAGAGAGAGAGAGAGAGATTAATTTACATAATATTCGAAACATAGGAAAAATACATTTGGCTAGAAAATAAACAATAAAAAAAACATCGAACATCGAAAGGTATAGATTGGGCCCCACATATTATATTATAATATTATGGCAAGCCGCAACGCTGTTTTTCAGTGGGACCCATTTAAAAAACTAAACAAAGATTTAACTACCTTGTGGGGTGTTGTCTCTGGAGATGATTAAAGAAGAGTTGGTAGTTAATAATGTCTTTTATTGTACCCAGCAAACACAGATATAGCTGAACATAAGAAGGGGGTGAGCTAACCAGACAGGAGAGTCGGGACGCGTAGCTAGTATAAGGCGCGCAAGGCGGCGTGGTATCGACTGCCGGCCGTTCGGCTCGGGGCCCGCGTGGTTAACTTGAAACTGTTGATGTCGCATAAATCGTTAGGGCCATGGCTACAAGACTGCCACAAAGACATACACACTGTTGCACTTGTTGTTTTAACTTGTACAGACAAGTTACTGACATAGCTCGGAGAGTCACCAGACTTAAGTGGCAGTGGGCAGGGCACATTGCTCGTATGACTGACGGCCGATGGGGTTGAAAGGTGCTTCAGAGGGTACGATGCGCACCATTTCTCCATACAAACATAATCCCCTGTTTCTTGCCTGGATAATGGCTTTAGAGCCAATTTTTTTTTACTGTGTAATCTGTATCTACCACAGCTCTGCCCCTATGTTTCGTTTTTTTCCATATTTCAATTAACATAAGAAATATGAGCTTCCAAAAACTGAAAAAATTGCCCAATTTCAACGTCATTTTCAGACACTCACCAGAAAAGAATCCCTGATATAAACAAAAAAAGGAAAACATAGGGGCATAGCTAAATCTGTCCTCTAATTATATTTGAAAAAAATAATTTTATTGGTCCAGTTTTCGAGAAGGAAACAGGGGATTACGAAATGCTGTTTTGATCAATTTTACGCGCCTAATAACGGTCTGAGGTGCAGTTGTCCCGCTCTCGCTGTACTGACACGGAGAGGTTCGGGCGAGACAGCGACATTTCATTAAAATACCTATTTCTCAAAAGTCTCTGAGCCATCGTACCCTCTTAAGAGACGCCCATGAATCGGAAGACGCAGAGTCAGTAGACCTCCAACAAGACGGAGTGGCGACCTGGTTAAGGTTACGGGAACGCGTTGGATGCGGTCGGCGCAGGACCGATCTGTTTGGCGAGCTTCGGAGGAGGCCTACGTTCAGCAGTGGACGTCTTTCGGCTGAAATGATGATAATGATGATAGGGCCGCCAGCCGTTTGCGTGATGAATAGAAAGGTTTTTACACTTTAGTCTACTCGTTGTCACGGCTGCTGCCATGTGGTCAAAGTATCGAGGTAATTTTGGCAATATAATAATATTTTCAGCTAATATTATCCACGTTTCTTGGGACTATGTAGGTCGTGGCAATGGAAGTCATGCAGCATTCGCAACTCGGCAGTGGAAATGGAAAAATAAATATTTAATGTCGCCTTCGCAATACCAGAACTGAACTTAATACTACCATCGTTAAATTACGATGCGTTTCAGAATATTTTATAATACAGATTGTTTTATTATTTTGTCAGACTAACATCATCAGGGGCTAATTTCAGGAACGGCCCAACACGGTTTGCGAGCGGTAATTCAATCGTTTAGATAATCGTTTTCTTCTTTCGGATAGGATTGTGTTGACCTTGGAATGAGCCTTATTTTCCTGTTGATTCGCTTTGTAAATCTATATAATATAAAAAAAGTCGTGTTAGTTACACTATTTATAACTCAAGAACGGCTGAACCGATTTCGCTGAAAATTGGTGGGGAGGTAGCTTAGAACCAGGAGAAGGACATAGGATACTTTTATCCCGTTCCCGTGGGACGTTGCGAAATTCCCATGGGATAGAAATAAATGAATTCAATTATGAGATTTTTTAAAATTCTTACATTATTTTGTGATATGACTATCCTTGATTGACTTATGCTACTTTTTTTCGGGAAAATACAAAATTCCAACGGGATAGACAATACTGAACTAAAATTCGGAGCTAATTTTAAAAATTCTTTCACCAATAGAAATCTACACTATTCCTGGTTGGTATAAAAACAAGGTCGTCTATCACAAGGTGTTTCACTGAAGAGTGCAACCCATGCACCAAAATACATGGCCAATGAAGAATCATTAAAAATATTAAAATAGTTACTTGATTTTTATAATTATATTTATTAACCTAATATTATTATCCTAATAAAAAATTGAACTTAATAAAATCTAAAATCTGCTCATTTATTGCCTTTTAAGGCGGAACAAAGTTCGCCGGGTCAGCTAGTAAATAAATAAATAAGGCTCATCCTAAACTCAGCCCAAACCTCTCGCAAACCAGTGATTTTTGGCGTTCCTGAATAGCAGTTCAAACCAAACCCAACCCAAACGATTGAATTAACCGCTACCAAACCCGTGAAGGCCCGTTCCTGAATTTAGCCCCAGGAGAGTGTAAATAAATTAGGCATTTTGAGACTTAGACATTTTGCCATTAGGATATTTTGGGTTTAAGTTATGAAAATACTTTGTCATGTCTGTCATTCGGTATTTGAACAAATTGTACATTTCAATATTCAGGCGTTGCGGTAATGAATGGGACCATTTGATATTTAGGTAATAAGAGGCCAGGGTAATTTGTTAATTGGTGATATTAGTTGATAAGACATTGTGCAATTTAGGAGTAATAAAACCGACCTACTCGAAAAAGTCAAGAATTGTAGTCTCTAACCTCATGGGACGTCGAAGTCGTGTTGGCCTGTTCCATTGAGCAAGACGACCAATCGCATCGGTCCGCTGATCACTGATTCGACCAATCACAACACGACTTGTGCTGCATATGAAATTAAATTGGTCAGTGAGAAGTTGTTTTATTTTTTAATAATATTCATCACTTCACGGATAGGCGAAGGAATCAGATTGCATACAGCCATATATGTCTGTTTTTAATTATCTGAAAGATAAATTATTATAAGAATCGATTTTTGCCCTTGAACTAACTCGTCTATTGCTTTACTTTCTAGCCTCTACAACAATGTACTTACAGCTTTGTTTATTTTGATAAAACTTCAATTTGTTAATACTTCAATCCATTCCCGCAGTGGTTTAAAAATAAAAAATGAAATATTTTTGTCGGAAACCCTTTTTTCCGTCGCACAGTCGCACCACTTTTCCGCGAACGTGTCGACCCTCGACATTTTTGTCAAAACATACTAATGCGCCGCCATATAGTGCACAACGATTACCGCCATCTAGTGTGAGAGTGTGCAGCTGACGAGCGCGCCAACGAACATTCCTACCTGTCATCTAACTGCATAGGTAATGTGTTCTTAATCTAAAATTAATGTTTTATTTTATTATTCCTTACTCCTACACTACTCATGTAAGAGGTATTTAAGGTATGCGAATAAAACAATGAAGCAGATATCTATACATATAATAAATCTGTAACAAGTCGGTGTCTGTACATTGAAGATATTTGAGAAAAATTGTCACTAGGGCTATTTATTAGCGCAATAGAACCCAAAACAATGATTTTTAGAATTATTGTCTGTTTGTCTGTTTGTCTGTGCGTTTGTGCGCGCTAATCTCAGAAACGGCTTAACCTAGAAGGATGCGGTTTTCATTGATATGTTGGTATTTTCTTGGATTAACATTTAGTGTTTGTTTCATTTGAATCGGTTCACAAATAAGAAAGATACGTCTATTTTAAGAATTTATCGAACAGGTTTTTTCTTTGAACGCGCTAATCTCAGGAACTACTGCTCCGATTTGAATAATTCTTTCAGTGTTAGATAGCACATTTATCGAGGAAGGCTATAGGCTATATATCATCACGCTAACACCAATAGGAGCGGAGCGGAGCGGAAGAATGTTTCCAAATCGGGGGTTTTGGAAATAAAACGTCTATATCTCGGGAACTACTGCTCCGATTTGGAAAATTCTTTCAGTGTTAGATAGCCCAGTTAGATAGGGCGGGTTGGGAGCGGTTGGGGGGCGGGTTGAGAGCGGGTTGGGGGCGGCTTGAGAGCGGGTTGGGGGCGGGTTGGGAGCGGGTGGGTGGGCGAGTAGGGAGCGGGTTTGGGGCGGGTTGGTAGCGGGTTGGGGGCGGGTTGGGGGCGGGTTAGGAGCGGGTTGGGAGCGGGTTGGGGGCGAATTGGGAGCTGGTTGGGGGCGGGTTAGGAGCGGGTTGGGGGCGGGTTGAGAGCGAGTTGGGGGCGGGTTGGGAGTGGGTTGGGGGCGGGTTAGGAGCGGGTTGGGGGTGGGTTGGGAGCGGGTTGGGAGCGGGTTGGGGGCAGGTTGAGAGCGGGTTGGGGGCGGGTGGGGGGTGAGTTGAGAGCGGGTTGGGAGAGGGTTGAGAGCGGGTTGGGGCGGATTGGGAGCGGGTTGGTTTATTATGAAGTTTCACTTCTTCCGGAAGGATCTAAGGAGAGCCATAATTGATGAAAAAGCAAATTGGATAAAAAAATAAGCTGCCCAAATTACTAATTCCACGCGGACGGAGTCGCGGGCAAAAGCTAGTTAACTAATAAGTTTGAATTTAGACGTGGTAGCCTCCTAGTGGTTGGACCTACAGCCTCTCAAGCAGAGGGTCGTAGGTTCCTACTTGGTCTCGCACCTTTGAGTGTTTCAGAATCTATGTGTTGAATTACGTTTGCAACAAAATTTAACATGAGATTTACGGTGTTGGAAAACGTCGTGAGAAAACCTATACACACCTGCAAAAGTTTTCAACGAATGGTGTGTGTCAAATTCCCAAACCGCATCACGCCCGCGGGACCGCGTGGGTACTACGGCCTAAGCCCTCTCATTGTGACAGGAGGCCTACACGCACTTAGGCTAAAACCCAAATCATGAAACCAGAAATTTTGTGGCACTTTTGGGTTGTCGCAGAGTCTTCTCTTTTATCGACTACCGATTATGTCGATACAATATGCTATATTATTATATTATATATATCAGCCTTGCTTTACTGAAATTATAAAACCTTTATTCGTCTTATCTAAAGAAGCTAAACTCGCGTGCAAACGCTCATAAATTATCGAACTGCAATTCGATATCAAAAGTAAGGAGCTCAAAAGAAACAAACAAACAATGTTCCCTTTGAGGAGCGAAGGCTTTTATTAACATTTCACAGCTTTTGTTTTCTAAGGTAAATAAATATGTTCCCAATGCGTGCTCGAGTAACAGACAAATCGAATACGTTTTCTCGGAGGTGCAAAAAACCGGGGCTGTTTGTTACGGCGTTGGAGCGTAAACATCGTTTGTCTCCGAGCTTCGGGCTGTTGTAGGCTAGGAAAAATACGTATTTCCTGAGACTAGTAATTATAAAGACTGACACCTCTCCGTCCGTACACGTACTAATAGGCGTTCCTCTGAAATATGAGCTTCTCTAGATGGCGCAGTAAAGCGCCATTCTGTAAACGGCATTGTTATGCAGGTACATTTAGATTGGTCTTTATGATTTTTCATTAGACCCTTTTATATGCAGTTTTTATTTTGGGGCAAAGTTGCCCTTTATTCGGTCAAAGTACGTTAGTAAGTTAGGACGTTGGAATCGCTCGCGTCAATAGGTTTACCCTCGAAACCCTACACTTGAGCCCTGGGTAGTGCTAAATGAGCGATACAACTCCGGTGGTAGGTAGGCTTCGGCCGTGGCTGGTCACCACCCTATAGGTTGATTCAGGCTGCCAATCGAATCTCGTCGTGTTCCGGCCTGTTGCCTATAAAAGCCATTCTGGAGGAAGGGTCTGAGCAGTTGTGCAGTGCGTGCTTACCGGTTACAGTGCCCCGTATTAGTTGTACGGTTTGCACTGCTTGGGACTCGCGCCAAACCGCGCTCAACTGCCTTCTTTATCTTTATTCCCCTAAATTCAAAAGTCTAGGGTGGAAGAGCATTTACTTAGGCAAGCGTGCTGCATCGTAGGCCTCATTTTCGCTTTCCATCAGGCGTGATTGTGGTCAAACGCAAGCCTATATTGCATAGAAAAAAAAATGTCAAACTATAAGACATGCAAAGATCTGTTCTAAGAAACCATGTCATCGATTTTAGTGACAAGAAAAACTGTATTTATAGATTTCAAAAAAAATCTAACTTGGTTTGGAAATCGAACCCGGTCATATTGAAGAAAAATATTTACATTCCAGTCCCTGTATCCGTCTATCGGTAACCAAATCGGGAAAGTCAAATTTGACACAGTTTCTCCTGGTCGGATTGACTTCAAATATGGTATAAATATGTAGATAGGATGTATCTATAAAAATACATCAAAAGTACAGTCAGTAAAAAACCTTGATTTAAAAACGAAATTTTTCAAAAAACCTTTTTTTTTATTTGTGAATGCAGATTTTTTGTCTCCAAAATCGATTACATGGTCCCTGACCGATCTAAATGTACCACCCTGTATATAGCGCTTGTAGCTAGTCTAACAGAAATGGAAAATCTCAAGTTGCCTGGCCACACTGGTCGGTGCGGAGGCTTAATAATGTTTGTTTAGTAATAATTTAAAACAATCTGCGAGTCTAATGAACCGGTGGAGACAATAGTTATTTGTGCAACAAGAGAGCAAAGTTGTTTTTTACTGCGAGTGCTGATTTTGAATCACGAGTTAGCGAAGGATTCTATAATTGAATCACGAGCGTTTAGCGAGTGATTCTAAGTTAGAATCCTGAGTGCGCGAGTGATTCAAATACACGAGATTCAAAAAAACTTTGGTCTCGTGTGACACATACAACTTTTCACCTCAGCAGTGAGAACATAATAAATTATTAAAGGTATATGAACGTCGTCTTTTTGTCTTTGTTGTGGTTTTCAACATTGAGTAAATACTTCATATTATATATATAACAATAGGTACAGTCTCCGAAAAAGTGTTTGCATTGTTTAAAAATATCATAAGCTTTTAAATATTTTTCGCGAGACTTTTCAAGTAAGAAACTTACTCTGCATTATGTATTAATTAGTCTCAATTCATTCCATTAATTCGTCTGGTGTTCAATTGTTGACTTCGTCACTGGACTCACTCAATTCACTCATATCATATTCAAAAATGTATTAAATGAGTACTTATTACTATTCTAATAATTTCCAAATTGCCTCTGGTCGTGTACCAAACTCATAGATATCGAACTCTGTAGCTAGAGAAACAGAAGAAAAGAATTAAAATTTGAATCCCGCTATTTTTTTAAAGATGCGTTCCGATGCTGCATCCGCTGTATTTACCACGATGTTCAAGATTGTTAAAATTATTAATAATTATATAGATACATGTTTAAACTTTGTTTTCAACAACATTTTTACTATTAATTTGATTATATAAAAATATAATCCAATTATTAAAAAAGTACCTACAATAATTTAATTTAAAACCTTAACAGACAAATTACAATTTTAAGGTTAAGAACTTATTATGAGTATCCAAACGTTCAATCGTTCGTTTATTTTTAGGTCGACTAGGATAGAATTTGAAATCGAAATTCGAATCGATTTGATCTTATCTCTCGCTCTTTTCGTATCGAAATGAAAGTGACAGATCAAACTGAAGTTCAAATCTTTCGAATTCAGTAAGCAGACCCACCATAGTCTTTGACTTTTAAAAATAATAATTAAAAAGCTACTTTGTCTCACGCAGTGAGCAAAATCCGATTTTGCTCACTGTTTTTTAGTAGCAAAACCTGCCTGTTTGAGGTGCTGAGGTGAAAATATATTTTGTTTAACACCTCTAGATGTTTCTTCGAAACATTAAAGGATGAAATGCAGGGATCCGCTCAAAGGAGTGCTTGCTTTGTGAATTCGTGATTCTAAAGTACAGTGAAGTGGGTAAAGGAGAACTAAGGAAGGAGATTTGATTTTAGAAAGCATTTTTAGAAATTCGTCAACGATTTTCTACTGCCGTGCTATGAATTAATTAGAGCTAGGAGATGAGTGAGATGGATACAATATGGACTATTTGTATTTTTTGTAGTTGAAGTCGTGATAGTGTAGAGTAGTTTGACCTAACGACTTCTGAGTTTTTCAGTCAACATAATAATTACGCGAAATCGCATTTGAAATTGGCCACAAGTTTTACGGTGAAGGATAAACATCCTGAGGAAAGCTATTACACACTTGGGAGTAGATTCAATGGTGTTAGTGAGCAATATAAGGCTGGTGCATTTCTCGCCCAACGTATTGGCATCACAATCCAACAACGTGGAAATGCTGCCAGCCTTATGGGCACTCTTCCGCTCACCAGGACTTTAGGCGAACTGTATTTAAAGATAGGTTATTTTTAGGTTAGTTTATTTTATTTTATTTCAATTGTACCTTTCTTATTCATTCAAATATAACTTACCTGCACCATTGCTTAAACTATGGTGTGTGTGAAGTTCCCATTCCAGTATATTAGGTACCTATAGCTTGATTATTTATACTCTAACTAAGAGCATATCAGTCTGGCTCCGAATATAAGTACTGATTGTTATTGATAAAGGATCCAAGTCGATTATCTCCAATCAAACCAGGATTATATTGAAATTTAAAGATTTATTTCTTAAGCTTCCAGTATTACAAGTGCCATGATAACGGCTGTCAAAATTGAAATCAAATTGTATAAGAATTACGTTTATCTTAGTGTTGCTATTACATCAAAAAATATACCCACATTAAAAAGTGTTGCCATACAAATCAATCACTACACCCTATAAGGAATGTGTTACAATAACAATAGTATTACTATATTATGAGGAACCTTACATTATTTGACCACGAAGAGACTCGGAATTGAGGCTTGAAGTGCTATTATTAGACTCCATAAAACTAATCTTGGTAAATTAAATATTTTGTATACGTAATTATTGTGAGCTCTGCCCTTCCCGTATTATTGCTATGTTTAACGCGCCGCGGGAGGGCGCAGGCTGAAAATCAGCGCCGCCGGCTTCCTAGCCGGCAGCATTTACGCTGAGCCTGAGCCTATTGCCACGTAGTTTTTTTTTTTGTTTTGTGTGTTTCTGTATGTTTTTTTTCTGTTTCTTCTTTTTTTATGTTCATTGTATTTCTTTTTATTTTGTGTGGTTGTGGCAATAAATTAATTCTATTATTTATTATTATTTATTTACTGTATTACGGTGAAACTTGACAATATCTTAAACATCGTAGTATACAAGATGAAGATTAGATTATTAACTCGAAAGATACGGATGTAACAGTTGCCCAGCTACTCAAAGTAGCTACTTAAATTATACAATTTAAGTTAGAATGTCTGATACTCAACTAATTCACCCCAACAAAGGGTTTTATAGCAAAAACCCAGGTTTTAGTGCAGCTATCAAACGAAGCACTTTCGGAATAAGCGTTTAAAACTTTCATAATAAACTTACCGGTGAATTTAATGTTTACAGAAAAATAACAATATAATTTCAGGTTTCAGGAGCAGTTTTAAAAATAATATACAGATTTATTAATTTATGAATTCTTTTCTCTGCGGCATCGCATAGAAATGATGAAATCCGCGCAAGAACTAAAGTCACCGACATACCTCGAAGAATCGCCAGACTCAAGGTGGCAGTGGCAGGGCACATCGCTCGTAGAACTGATGGCCGATGGGACAAAAAGGTTTTCGAGTGGCGTCCACGGACCAGAAGACGCAGTGTGCGTAGGCCTCCGACAAGATCTAGCGACGACCTGATTAAGGTTGCGGGGTCGCGGGACCGATCTGTCTAGCGAGTCTTGGGTACTTACATATATATATAATCAGAATTTCGATGAAATTTGGTATGTGGGGATTTTATCGGGGATGAAAAATTAATATAGCTGTGTTTTATCTCTGGGAAAACGCTTGGTACCGAGTTTCAGCGCGAGCGGAGCGCGGTCGCTCAGGTACTAATTATTATAGAAGCAAATGACGGCCTCACGGTCCCACCGGAAGACCAGCGCTGGCTCTCGAGCCGGCATTATGCTGAGGTGGGTCTGTTTCGTGATACCTAGTTTCTTTATTTTGTAATCTTTATGCCTTTATGCTATTGTTGTCACGAATAAATGTTTTTCTTTCTTTTTTCTTTGAAATGTCACTAAAAAACCTGTTTTTTTTTCTTACTTTGTCCAGAACTGACATAGCTTAACCGCTCTCCCAGTACGGTCGGCCAACGAAGCAGTCTATCAGTTTCGACAAAAGTTTCTGTGGGATCTAAATATCGCTAAGATTGACCTTTCCGATTGAGTGAAGTTATGGGGTAGATCACAGGAGTATGATGAGGGCGACGTGTTAGGAGCAGCAATCAAACATCAACTCTTTCCACCATATATATATATTGACTGCTTAGAAGGTTAGAAGAATTAATGTTATATACACAACACGGTAGGAAATACAGAAGAACAATTATAACAGAATTTAGATTGAATATTCGACACAGGAAATCATGACAGTTAGTAACGCAGAGACGTGAAGTCCGTTGTAGGTTCAAACCATGACGACCATTTTCGCACATGCGCACAACAGTCTTCACTGATTCGCTCGTGGCCGTTCGGCAGGCGCTCGGACGCGCTCGGGCGCTCGGCTCTGTTCGCGTGGCGAACAATCGCGAGAGTGCCCGAAGTCTGCCGAACGGACATGAGAATACTCACGTATAAAACTAATGAGTACAGTCGCCACAAAGTCTTTAGTCACTGTCATCATAATTATTGCAAGGGAAAATCGACCTTGTTGTATCGTCACGTGCAAACGAACTTCAAAAACCCTACAGACCATATTTTTGCAGTACCAGGTTGTAGGTAACGCCACGAGAGTTGTACATAAAGTACTGATTGAAAAAAAAGTAGTGAGTGACTGAAAATGTGAGTTATATGATCTTATGTTGAAATGCCTACGCAATTATTGCGTATGAAAAAAGGAAAATTGTAATAAAATATGCATGGTATAATACCATGCATATTATAATTTTTATTTTTTAATACAACCTATTTTTGATATCAAACAATTTGAAACTGATAAGAAATATACGCAATAAAAAATAGGGAAAAATATGCTTATCTGATTTAAATAAAATAGATCAAATAATTTTTAACGAAATAGGTTAAAGATATTTTTAGTCAATCTTGTAATTCGCTGTCAAGTCTGTTGAACTTGCTATCGGTACGAATAAATGTTAAAATTGTTGCGCGCGTGAGCTCAACTCTCGTGACGATACCTATGTATATCTTAGTACGTATACTTATATAGCACTTCTGCCTTAGTAGGGAATGGAACATTCCAGGCACAATATGACATGGTAGGTGAATAATGTAGCTGCGTGATATATAGTGGGGCCTAAAGTGGGTAGGACCTAAACTAGGGGTTTAACCGACATAGAAAAAGCTGTTCGTTTGTTATGTTATGTCAGGTTATACAATTTAAAAAACCCCCAACGCAATTAAACTTAAGATTCCCTCCGCAGCTAGCAAAAGAGCTGATAACTTTGAAATGGCTGGACTAATTTTGATTAAACATGTCTAAGAACCATTGCCAATAAACATGCTTTCAAATAAATACAAAACTGCATCCAAATCGGTTCTCCCGTTTAAGAGCTATGATGCCACATATAGACACAGACACACATACATAGCGGTCAAAATTATAACACCTTTGCTTTTGTGTCGGAGGTTAAAAAAGACTTATGCTAATTTCTACTATCGTAGGAACTAAACAAAGTTTTCTTGTTTTGCTTCACTACTAACCTAGACATACCTACACCGTTTTTCACCAGTTGTCTTTCAATGAATAGCCTGCTTTAGTGCTACGTTCGAGGAGCTCCAACTCGCATAAATTCAAAAGAGCGTGCCCACTAAATCTCCACAATTTATGCACTACCCGAACGCGCTCGCGCTACACCTACTCGTATGATTCTTGCTTTATATTTAGCTTGGAATAGATATAAATGGTTTATTACAAGCTTTTATTTGCCGATGTCCATACAACGCTGAAAACACCGGTTCTTGTCCGAGGTCGGCTCAATTGGAGCACCATTTGGCATGCTAAGATAATGCCCTTTTTTTCCCTTGCTGAGCGGCCCGTCTGGCAGCTCGCCCTCTCTCTGGTAAGCTGTAAAAGCCATCATAGGCTAAACAGCAACAGTTAATGCGGAAATTTCAATTTTCCTTTTTCTTCAAAAAAAATAGTAGATTGTCCAACAAGAGCATAAAACGGGCCATTATACCCGAGTCGTTCATATAGCCTGATGGATAGACTCGTCGAGGGGAAAATGGGTTTAGTGCTCGAGTTTTTAAGAAGAGAGTTAAAAAAAAGTGTATGTAATAATTTCAACTTGATACTTCGACGTAGGTATTCCTCAGAAAAAATGGCTTAATATTCAAACGCATTGCATGTACAGATAAATCTTATAAGAACTCATAGTCTTATAAGAACTTCTTTTTACACGACTACGGCAAAGCCAAAAGGAAGTAATAATTTTAGCAGTCTATGTATGTTTTATGTGTGTTCCACCGTAGCGTCTAGGCTACACATCCGATTTTAATAAATAAGGTTTCAATCGATATGTTATTATGCTCCGGGTGACATAGGATACGTTTATAATAAAAATAAATTGTTCTGATTTTACGTAAAAAAACCGAGCGAATGAAAAATTAAAAAAACATCCGCGTTCACATTCACCACCGTACTACTCCCAAGTCAAGCGTGCCTATAGAAGTTTTACTTCAAAAACCCCCGATTTTGAAACATTCTTCCGCTCCTATTGGTGTTAGCGTGATGATATATAGCCTATGTCCTTTCTCACGCTCTAGACTATCTGTGTACCAAATTTCATTTAAATCGGTTTTGTAGTTTTAGCGTGAAAGCGAAACAGACAGACAGAGTTACTTTCGCATTTATAATATTAGTTAGGATTAGTTAGGATAGTTAGGATCTATCACGCATCTCGTAGACTTTTCGATAAAGTCTGATTTCTCTATCGTATCTTCAATGTAGCTAATTGATTGATAGTAATTATATTAGATCAATCAAAATCAAGTATATCAATGATAAAAAAGTATGACAACAAATATTAAGATTTATTTAGGTACTTACTAATTAATTAGTATGTGAAAAGTAGCCAAGCCAAATGTTAAGCTTCAATTTAACACATAAGTTAGATATCTACTTTGTGTAACTTATACGATAGTTAAATTTAAGAATTTATATTTATAAAAATAAAACACTGTTGCAGTAGAAAAACCGAAGAAATAGTGTTACATTTGTTTAGGATGTTATTTGTTCTTACAAATAGATTTCAGTATTACCTGCAGAACTTGGCACCCATTTAGATCTCAATCCTTTTGTCGGTGAAGTCCACAACCAAGCATATTTTTAATAGTGAACTTTTACATTTTTCACATTTATGTTTTTGGTAGGATAGTTAAATTACCGAAAAATATTGGAGATATATTTTTCTTTTTAATAATTAAAAAAAATAAACCGCATTAAAGTTACTAAGTAGGTATACTGTATGTAACTAAAAGCGAGTTATTTTTTTAATATTTTTTTTTAGTTAGACTGTTTATGTATGTTTTGATTATTACGCATTTGTGTATGAGTATGTACTCTCATAACATACCCAACGCGATAGGATTTCTTATAAGACACTTTTTTATATAAGACGCAAAAAAATTCTTATATGCCACAAAAGTTCTTGCGTGATTGATTAAGATTAAGTATCAAACATCTAAACATCTTCACAAACATTTATAAAATGAAGTACATCTGTATTAAATTATTTATATTCCTGAAAAAAAGTCGTTTAAAATTTAAAAAAATAAATAAAAACCCCCAACGCAATTAAGTCTAACAGCACTTTCGCACGGGCAACATCCCGTTTTTTGCGGGTTCGGTTTTTTGCAGGATCCCGTTTAGTAGCGTACGCTGCCCGTGTGAAAGTGCCGTTCCGCAACATACAAAAGAGCTGATAACTTTGAAACGGCTGGACCAATTCTGATGAAAAACGTCTAAGAACCATCGCCAAAAAACCTGTTTTGAAAAAAAGAACCGCATCCAAATCGGTTCACCCGTTTGAGAGTTATGATTCTACAGACAGACAAACAAGCACATAGCGGTCAAACTTAAAACACCCCTCTTTTTGTGTCGGGGGTTAAAATATACGCCTACCGTGTCTTTTCTGTCGTGTCTTTTCAATCAAAGAAAAGCTGGTACATAGCGTATAACCTATGATTAAATCTGATTTAAGAATTATTAAGATCCAAAGCTTGTTACCCCACAAAAATCATTCGCGAGATCATCCGGATTATAAGCGATGATTGACATCCATCATTCTAATAGCAATCATTATCCTCTAATTGTCACTTAGTTTCCCTATTTTTAGAAAATCTATACAATGAGCTTGGCGTTTGCGCATTTTGGGGCTTTTGCTAAATTATAGGATATTTTTGAAGGGATTATGGATCACCCTGTTTTCATTATTAGTTTTTATAGCGCGTGGCAGGGTAGGGTTTGACGTAAATCTTATTTTGAGTGAACACAGAATTAAATGAATTATTGATATTTTGTAAAAAATGTATTGATGCTCGATGTTCAAAAATAATAAAACAAAAGAATATGAGTTGCGCTACGTAGAGCTTAAGATAGAGTTGGACCAATACCTTAGAAAATTAACAGTTTAAGAAGTGACACAAAATAACTAACTAGTAATTTATTGAATCAGGCGTTACTTTGCGGAGGTCCATATTAATGAACTAAAACAATAACAACAACAATAGTTTGAGAATAAGAAAAATAAAGTGGGTACTTGAGAGGTTACAGTGACAAGTTAAAACATTTGTTTTGGTTTGTTAGTCTAACATTTGGTAGCATAGCATACGGTTGTGGTAACTCTGAAGATGAGCTCTGGTTGAGTTCGAAACGCGTCAGTGTAGCTTGGTGGTGGTGATGGTTGGGTTTATGTGATTTGTGTGTGTTCGTACAGTGTGGAGGTGGAGGAACTGCATGAACGCACATTTCTTGCATAAACGTAACTATTGTAAGGTCGCGGGTGAGCAAAGTAATTGTTTTAGTTCATTAACTAACTAGTAAATGTTTACTTAATTGGATTAATTATAACGACGGATAGCCTAGTTGTTATAGAACCTGACTACGAAGCTTGAGGTCCCGGGTTCGATTCCCGGTCGGGGCAGATATTTGAGCAGAGACCCATTTTGCGGCAACTTTGGCGCAGCCCAAAAAACTTTACGAAACATTAAACTTGAAAGGTACTTCAAGTACAAATCTATCGCATTATCAATGGATCACAGCTTAACAAAACTTCGAGCCGCGGTAGCAAAACAAACTTTTGCGCAAACCGACGGATGCGTTAGCAAAAAAATCAAGGATTCATATCAGGGAGGGTGTACAAAAACGCAATCCTTTACGTGTTCGCGATTAGAGAAACAAGGTAGTCAGCATTACGCTTCAGAAGTTGTTTTTTTGAGAGGTGTTTTTGCTTTTTCACCTTCCTTTGTTTTGTTTCCGACTGTGTTTCGCATTGCCTCAAAAATGATATAGTTTTATGTACCTACTTGTTGAAATAACTATAAATTCGCGTCATCCATCCTAATGCGAACTGCTAAAGAATGGAATTCGCTCCCGTCGTCTGTATTTCCTGATAAATACAACCTAGGTCTCTTCAAGGCTAGAGTGAATAGGCTGTTACTGAACCAGTGAGGTACACCTTTGGCCTCATCTACACTTTTCATCAGGTGAGATAGTGGTCAATCACGGGTCAGTTTTATGTAAAAAAAAAATAATAATAAAAATTTTAAAAACCCCCAACGCAATAACGTCACTCGTATATTTGAACATTAAGTCAATGCCCATTATGCGTCCAAGATCCCTTCCGCAGTTAACAAAAGAGCTCATAACTTTGAAACGGCGGAACCGATTTTGATGAAACATATCTAAGAACCATCGCCAAAAAACCTGCTTCCTATTAAAAGAAACGCATCTAAATCGGTTCACCCGTTAAAGAGCTATGATGCCACAGACAGACACACACACACACACACAGCGGTCAAACTTATAACACCCCTCGTTTTGTGTCGGGGGTTAAAAATATATTTTTTTAAAGATGAATGTGCCTTTTAATTTACTTGCAATGTAAATGTATGTATCTAACAATGTATGTAACTATGAACGGGTCAAATGTTGCAAGTTGAATTTGACCCACTTCCCGGTTTTAGATTGAACTGAAATTTTGCATGCAGTTGGCCGTAAGAACTCTGTAATACAATGACACGATCGATTCGAGTTTGGGCTCGTTTGATTCGTCTTGACGATTTCTGTGATCCTAGATGGTAGCCAAGGTTTACGATAGAGTTTTTTTTATACAATACAGGCTTGCGCTTGACCACAATCACGCCTGACGGAAAGCGAAGATGAGGCCTAATTGGAAGGTGGCCATAGGAACTCCGTAGTAAAACGATATTACCCCATCCAATTTTAGCGTGCGTTTGATTCATCTTAAAGTGTCAACAAAAAACCTTTTATTCAAAAAATAATTATTAAACAGAAACTTATTTAGGTATTTTAGTAAAATATCTTCTAATATATAAACATCTCGTGTCACGGTGTTTGCTCGAACTCCTCCAAAACGGTTTGACCGATTCTTCCCTTATTCTTCGCAGACGGAGTTGCAGGGAACAGCTAGAAGTTTGACCTAAGGCCTCTCAAACGGAGTGTCGTGAGTTTACAATACATGTGCGAAATTACATTTGAAGTTTTCCATTAGCTAACAATAATTAATAACCTAATAACTTTAAAAATTGTTTTCTTTTTTGTTTGCTAGCAAAACAAAACCAAATTAAGTTTTCTTAAACCTTTAACTTGAACGCAGCACTTAAAAAGTAATGTTGCAACATAAATTTTATAGTTTTGGTATAAATGTGTCAAAAAATCTGACTCTAAACAAAAGTAGCCTTATTTTCATTATACATTCACAAACACATGTTTTTCATATTAAATTTATGTTAAGCCAGTACGTAACCCAAATGATTCTATTAGACGACTTTAAATTCTTTATAATCCTCTGTTTACCAAGCAATATTTTACTGTATTAACATTTTGTACTGTTTGCCATAATTCAAAGGGCATTATAGCTGATAACCAAACTTAGGGTCACAATTGAGATGTTACATTTAAAATATGACGGCTATTTATAAATAGGGGCCACGAGAGTAGCGGAAATCATAATGATTAGCACAGTATACAGCGTTTTTACATTTCCCTTCACCTTTCGGATCATTCTGTCCGTTTCTCAAAACATCCGTCTCCAAAACATCCGTCCCCAAAACATCCGTTACATAATAACAGTTTTTGAAAATGATCATACGCCAAAAGATCCGTTTCTCATCGCATCAGTATGTCAAAACACTCGGTTTTCGTAACATGTGTGTCAAAACAATGGTTCTCATAACATCTGTATTTAAGAAAAGGTAGCGATGGGAACGGACTTTTTGGGAACGGATGATTTGGGATACTCGGTCCGAAAGGACTCTTCTGTTTGACGTCAACATGTTATCAGGGCAAGGATGATATAGTAGTTAATTCGCCTTTGCACATCTGTTCCTCGTCTTATATGTTGCGTGTGCCGCCAGGTAACCACTGTACGGCGAGCGTCTCGGCCGCGCAAAGAACACAGAAAACGCTCGCCGCGCCGCTAAACGCGTGAAGTCGTGGCCGAGCCGTAAGAAACAGCCAATCGCTTTATTACAAACGCTCCGCTTGTGAACCCGCTGATTTAACACCCGAACGCTTCAAACCAGACTGCTCTAATAATTCCGGAGCAACTGTGAGAACATTAAACAAAATATGAATCGATAAAGGGCAGGATGTTTGTCTGTTGCAAACTTTTTATATACGGACCTGCCCTGGGGGTTCGCGATTTTATGGCCTTTTTTAGTTTCGGGTCATATCTTTGGAACGTTGTGAATCATTTCCGCTTGTTTTATTGCTTACCTGCATTCATGGGGTTAAGTTTACTTGTTGGTTTATCCTTTACTTAAAAAAATGCAATATTTTTGTCAAATTCCTGAAGTAAGTTAATGCCGTTTTTTTTTTTTTTTTTTATGATATAGGGGGCAAACGAGCAGACGGATCGCCTGATGGTAAACGATTACCGTCGCCCATGGACACCTGCGACACCAAAAGAGTCACAAGTGCGTTGCCGGCCTTTTAGGTAGGAGTACGCTCTTTTTTTGAAAGCTTGAAGGTCATATCGTTTACCCGTGGGGTGTCGGGTTAAGAATTTCACCTCTCCATTTCGTCCGTGGATGTCGTAGAAGCCGACTAAGGAAATATATAGGTTAATACTATTATACGACCAGACATACATTTAGACGACCAGATGGCCTAGTGGTTAGAGAACCTGACTACGAAGCTTGAGGTCCCGGGTTCGATTCCCGTGTCGGGGCAGATATTTGTATGAAAAATACGAATGTTTGTTCTCGGGTCTTGGGTGTTTAATATGTATATAAGTATGTATCTATCTATATAAGTATGTTTATCCGTTGCCTAGTACCCATAACACAAGCTTTACTTTAGCTTACTTTGGGACTAGGTCAATTGGTGTGAATTGTCCCGTGATATTTATTTATTTATTATTTATTTATTTATACCACCTTTATTTAACATCAAACTTGAAATTGTTTATATCGGTCCGGGAATACCGCAGCAGGAACCTCATTCCAGAGCTTTGCTGTGCGAGGCAGGAAATTTCTGGAAAAACGCACAGTAGAAGACAACCAACCATCCAGATGGTGAGGATGGAAGTGTTGTCGCGTAGGGCGGCGTTTTGGTTTTATACGATAAAGAAAAGTTGTGGTAAATTTCAAATTCCATTTTACACAAAAAATTAGAATAACTCAGAGAGAGGTGCTCCTACAACCCTCTGGTTAAGAGGCCGTAGGTTACCACTAGGCCACCACGGGTATAAAATACGCAAAATCAAATAAAGAAACAGAAACTCCGGACCTTCTTTATTCTACAGTAGTAAGATATATCGCAGCTGTCTTAATCTTTATATACTAGAAATTTAATATAACAGCGGGTATAGGTGAAAAACTTAAGTAAATGACCTGAGGCCGTATTATCTATCGCGCGGACGCTTGCCATCGCTTTCATCCACCGTCTCTTTCTGTCACCGTCTCATACCGTTTGAAAGAAAGAAATAGTGAATGCGTTAGCAAGTTTCAAAGCGTTAGACAATACGGTCTCTATTGTATGTATTGTTTGTGACGTGTCCGTTCAAACAAATTGACGTTCCAAATTAGAAAAGTGACTTAAGTTCAATAGGTATTAATTAGGAATGTATAAAAAAAATTACCAGTGGTTTTTATATTTTTTTTGTAGAGAAAAGCCAATTATAAGAAACTGATTTCAATATTTTGTCCTTTATTTCACTACTTTTTTCAAAATTAATTAACTATTTTGGTTGATGACGTCAGATTGTAATTGAGGGCAACACTGCCAAATTTCTAAATCTATCTAAATGCGTACGATACGGCAACCCCTTTAATTATTTTTTGCGTAGTGGTACACTGTAACTAGTTTCAATTTACTGGCGCTGTCAAAGTGCCTGATGTCAGGCAGCGGGTCCAAATCAAACTCCGTGGTAGTATGATTCACGCGTAAATTGTGAAGAATTCTAACCACACGGAATGAAGTACGACTTGGGCCGGTCACGCAATTTACACCAATGCCAAATGAAGGTCATTGCTTATTTGTTATATAATAAATAAATTCAATAACTAATACATGATATTAAAATTAAATAACTACAGAAAACGAGTTAAAAAGCATTTATCTCGAAATGGTTTTCGATTTACTATACATTGCAAAAAAATTAGACATCCCAATTCTGTGCACTATTACACAGGTCATTTACTTATTTTCTTATACCTATAACATTAGCAAACTACCGTGGGACAAACAAAAAAAATCTAATGAAGTTGAAGAAAATAAAAAATAAATAGAAAAAGATACTTCATACTTAACTTGTAAAAAAAATCTATGAAAGCTCAAGCTAACTTAAAAACTGGATGATTCCAACTGTCACATTTTGACAACCCATCGATCTACACCAACCACTTATGAACATTTCGAGTACAATCGAACAACTACCCTCGACCACAAAGCGATCTAACTACTTGAATTGAGTGGTCGTCAGCGTAATTAGAGGCCTCTTCTAATTGTTGGCCCCAGAACTAACACGTGTGAATTTGGACACAGCAATTAAAGATAATTATTGTCATGGTCGCTAACGATGGGCCTCATAAGAAAGCTCAAAGTCACTTAGAGGCGATGGAGAGGGCTATCCTCGGAGTTTCTCTGCGGGATCGCATTAGACATGATGAAATCCGCGCAAGAACTAAAGTCACCGACATACCTCGAAGAATCGCCAGACTCAAGTGGCAATGGGCAGGGCTGATGGCCGATGGCCGGTGGGGCAAAAAGGTTCTCGAGTGGCGTCCACGGACCGGAAGACGCAGTGTAGGTAGGCAGGCCTCCAACAAGATGGAGTGACGACCTGGTTAAGGTTACGGCATCGCGTTGGATGCGGATGGCATGGGACCGATCTGATTGGCGAGCCTTGGGGGAGGGAGGCTTATGTTCAACAGTGGACGTCGTTCAGCTGAATGATGGTGATGATGATTGTCGTGGTAGCATATACATAGTGGTTTGACCTTATCATCATAATTTCAGCAAAAAAGACATCCACTGCTGAACATAGGCCTCCCCCAAGGCTCGGCAAAGAGTGCCATCCGCATCCAATGCGTTTCCGCCACCTTAACCATGTCTTCGCTCCATCTTGAAGGCTTGTTGGGTCTTCCAGTCCGTGGACACCACTCAAGAACCTTTTGGCTCCATCGGCCGTCAATTCTACGAGCGATGTGCCCTGCCCGCTGCCACTTGTGTCTGGCGATTCTTCGAGCTATAAGTAAATAAATAAATATATATCATGGGACAATTCACACCAATTGACCTAGTCCCAAAGTAAGCTAGGCAAGCTTGTGTTATGGGTACCAGGCAATGGATAAACATACTTATATGTATAGATATATACATACTTAAATACATATTAAACACCCAAAACCCGAGAACAAACATTCGTATTTTTCATACAAATATCTGCCTCGACACGGGAATCGAACCCGGGACCTCAAGCTTCATAGTCAGGTTCTCTAACCACTAGGCCATCTGGTCGTCTATAGTAAGCTATGTTCTTATGTTGTGTGATGTGACTTTAGTTCCTGCACGGATTTCATCATTTCTAATGCGATCCCGCGAGAAACTCCGAGCATAGCCCTCTTCATCGCCCTTAGTGACTTTGAACTTTCTTATAAGGCCCACCTTTACGGTAGTTTGACCTATGGGCTCTCAAACAGAGTAACGCATCTGAATTTCAAGTCTACATCAGCTTGTGGGACGCCTGGCCAACTTTCGGCTCATTCAAATAAAATCTTAAGTTTGCTGACTCGAAGTCGCTAATTTTATGTCCACAGGAGAGAGAAATTTGTTTCTAACGCTGTGTGCGACCCGAATACACTAAAATTTCCTCATTAAAAAAAGTTTTTTGCGCACTGTAAGTGATAACTTTAGTGAAAATGACAACCAGACCTTTGAATTGAAGAGAGAAACGCTCGTACTTTTAACTGACATTCATAAATATGGAAACTAGAAATTAATACAGCCTTAAACAAAGGAAGTGGAGATAAAAAACTGTGCAGATTGCATATTCATGCTTTGTTGACGTCAGTGTTAAGGACTGCATGAATATTCAGAGCTTGCATTGCAAATAGTACCGCCTGAAATTATACTGTCTGGTATATGAGTATTTTCAATTTATAGTGTGTGTTATGTGTGTGTGTGTGTGTGTGTGTGTGTGTGTGTGTGTGTGTGTGTGTGTGTGTGTGTGTGTGGGTGTGTGTGTGTGTGTGTGTGTGTGTGTGTGCAGATTTTATTTTAGAAGAGCGTAATCTCTTGTCACTGGTTGCAATCGATGGGCCGAATAAAACCACAATTTACTTAGAAAATGTGAAAAAAACGTTGTTACGAGTGGGCAGCAAGGTGACGTGCGACAGATGTACATATGCTCCATAATCAACGTTGGTTAGTCATAAAGTGATACAAACTATTTTATGTCCTTTCTTGGGACTCAAACTATCTTTATACCAAATTTCATCAAAATCAGTTCAGCATTTATTGATTTCGCATACAAATTTCCATCCCCCTTTTAACCCCTCGAAGGAAGAATTCCGGAATAAAAACTATCCTATGTCCTTTCCCGGGACTAAAACTGTCGTTATACCGAATTGCATCTAAATCGGTTCAGCGGTTTAAGCGTGAAAGGTAACAGACAGACGGACAGACCGACACTTTTTCGCATTTATAATATTATAGTATATAGTATTATAAAATTATAAATGCGAAAAAGTGTCGGTCTGTCTGTCTGTTATAGTATACTAGCTGTTGCCCGCGACTCCGTCTGCGAAGAATATGAGTAGGTATAAAAAATAGCCTACGACCTATTTATTCTCAGACCTAGCGAATACAGAAAAAAAGTTTGATAAAAATCGGTCAAGCCGTTACGGAGGAGTATAACAAGCACAGTGACACGAGATTTTTATATATTAGATAGTAAAGTATGGATGGGAAACCAAGGTGCGCCATCTACGTATATACGTACTAAGTTACATCAAAATGGTGTCTAGGTGATTTATTGTGAATGAGTAACAAATACAAGCACGCACGCACACACGCACGCACGCACGCACGCACATACACATGTTTTCGCTTATGATATAAGTAACATTAATATTTCGGTGTTAATTTGTACTTAATTCATTGGAACTCGTGCGCGGACATTTCATTTCAATTTGTGCTCAATGACGCAAATAATTAGTAACAGAACACGTAATGCCATTATGTTTTAACATCACACGCACTTCAATATAAGATTTATTATGAAACAATCCGTATTGTCATAGAGTAAGAAATTCCAAAGCATCAGAATGGTAACAACTCGATAACAATCGTAGGGGATACATTGAGTGGTAATCCGCGCCTATTTCTCTAAGGACATGCGGCAGATGTGGCCAAACTAGTGCTACTCGTATTTATTTATTTTTTTATATGGGCATTTTCAGAAAAAAGTGTACCTACCTCGTAATTTTTTTTAAAAACCTAACAAATTTTGGGTTATTTCTACTCAGAATCACAAGCATTATCGATTCAAGCAATAAAAAAGTGTCCCACTTTTAATTGTCAGTGTTGTGACGCAGTTAACCATACATGTTGTATGGACCGTCACAAAACTGACTAATAAATTTTGTATGGAAAATTAAGGATAATTAAGGCAAAACGGGTACATTTTTTTCTGATAACCCCCATGGTAGGCTCAAACGATATGATAGGGGAAAACGAGCAGGCGAGTCATCTGATGGAAAGCAATCACCACCGTCAAGGACACCCACAACACAAGTTGAGTTACGGGTGCGTTGCCGGCTCTTTCAGAAAAAAGTAGGCTCGTGTTTTGAAGATCCCTAAGTTGTACCGGTCCTGAAATACTGCCGCTGCAAGCTGATTCCAAAGTTTCACCGTGCGGGCAAAAAGTTTCGCGAGAAACAGACTGTAGTGTACTGCCAGCTATTGAGGTGATGAGGGTGGAAAGCAAGTATGTCTATTTGATATATTTGATAATTAAATATCGTCAAAAAGCGGTCAAACATTGAACAAGACAACGTTAATTTCGTACCGAATCACATTAATTCATACAAAATCAAGATTAAGTATTTGGGGGTAGTCACCATAGAGAGATCTCTCTCCAGGCAGATATTATGCCTGGGGACCGAAGTCCAATGGAAGAAAGTTGGAAGCTGTATTGAGAAACCCGAGTGTCAGCCGAGTTGAGAAACCTCGATAGCGTGATGTAGGATTGTAGTAATTAGTGCCTTATGTGATGACTAGATGGCGCTAGTAGTCGCTACAAGTACACAATAAGACACGTCTAGCCAAAGTTAAAAGTAAAACATTTTCCATTGTCCGTGTGCCATAATATAGTGTGTCGTCATCATCATCATCATCCCAGCCTGTACACGTCCCACTGCAGGGCAAAATCCTCCTCTCAAAATGAAAGGGCTTGGGACATAGTTCCCACGGGGTCCAGTGTATATTGGACACTTTTGAATTTTCGAATGTCGTGTGTAGCAAGCAGCTAAAGGGTCCAATTTTATTTTGTTGTCTGTTTTGACTTTTTTTTTATTTGGAAAATTTTATATGATTTCTGCTCAGAATCACGAGCTTTTTCGATCTTACTAGGAGAACAAAAGTGTCCCACGTTTTTTTTCGGGTGTGTAATGATAGATATAACAACATTTGATATAATTGTAACATTTGGTATAATGCTACATTTGACATAATTCGATTTACTCGAGAAGTAAACATTCTACGATTCTTTTATAAAATAAACTAACCTAACCTAACCTAATGCATATCAAATAGAATTAATATCAATCCTCCGAAGTTTACTTTTTGAGTAAATCGCATTATATCAACTGTAGCATTATACCAAATGTTACAGTTATAATCAAATGTTGTTATATCTATTGAGGCACCCTTTTTTTTCCAATGAGTTAAAATTTTTCATAGACTAAGGGGGTGTTTCACCACCTTATTGTCAAACTGCTGGTTACGTAACCAATGAATAAACTAAGTACTGGAGAAATCTGTGAGCTAATGTTTTTCCCGTTTCACCACGCCGGTCCTGTGCAAACTAAGTACCACTTAACTAATCGTGGGTTTAACAAAAAGTCGGAATGGCAACGTCGCATTTCACGACCACGCGTTCCTGTTCGCACACTTTCGTTCAAAGAGTCACTCATTATTAAAGCAAAAGAAATGGTTAACTATATAATTTTTGAATACGTCTATTTTTTTTGCATAAACAAATATGTAACGAACTAAAACAATTACTTTGCTCACCCGCGACCTTACAATAGTTACGTTTATGCAAGAAATGTGCGTTCATACAGTTCCTCCACCTCCACACTGTACGAACACACACAAATCACATAAACCCAACCATCACCACCACCAAGCTACACTGACGCGTTTCGAACTCAACCAGAGCTCATCTTCAGAGTTACCACAACCGTATGCTATGCTACCAACTGTTAAGCTAACAAACCAAAACAAATGTTTTAACTTGTCACTGTAACTTCTCAAGTACCCACTACAAAGCAAAAGCAAAGCAAGAGCAAAGTAATTGTTTTAGTTCATTAATATGGACCTCCGCAAAGTAACGCCTGATTCAATAAATATGTAACATTATAGTTGATCCAAAAACGGTATTTATTTACGATACTTTGTTAACAATAACAAAGAAAAATAAAATCACGTAAAACGAATCGAAAAGTGGCGCCAAACCATTTGATAGATAAACTTTTTTTTAGTGGCGACATACAAGTTCAGGTAGAACAAACGATTGAGCCGCTGAAAAAAAATTTGTTATCAAAAAATATTACGATATTTGGATTTATTTTTACATACTAAAAGTGTACCTACATTTTTTATTCAAATCTTGATATTTAAATTATTTTATGCAATTTAGCATGACCTCTTTCTTTAAAAAATAAAAAATACTTTGATTTATTTTTCTGAAACCGGCTGAAGGGCTCTCCAACCATGGCCACAAAAAAATAAACTAACTTTATGTGACGGATAAAAATGCTAAATGCCTACTGATCTGATGGTCAAATTAAGAAACAGTATGTCCGTCACTTAGCGCTAATCGAGACTGGTGAAACAGAAATTTTAATTCCATCTGTCAAATAAGGTTATGATTAAGCTAATCCGAACTTTAAGAAAAGTGGTGAAACAGCCCCTAAGTATACCTATAATCGTAACTAAATGGAAGGACCAAAATATATATAGAAATTTTGGGATACTGTTTCCGAGTAGGATCGAAAAAGCTCGTGATTTTGAGAAGAAATCACAAAAAAAATCCAAATTAAAAAATCGAGCGTGCAGCTCTTCCGCGGTTGAAAAAGGCACATATACATCAATATGAACCTTATTGAAATAACTTAAATAACTAAATTTATTTATGCATCTAATGTGTTTAAATTACTCATTAGATGGCGCTTTTATCAAGTCTCATACAAATTTGCACAGACAGTATGAGCTCTGCATCGCACTGTCGAAGTTTTTAACATCCGTTAGTATATATATTAGTGTATATATACAATGCGAGATTACTTGCTTCGGCAGTACATATACTAATGCTTTCATACCCCTTCCATGGTAGCGTTAAACGTTTAACGCGACGTTGGAAGTCGCATTAGAAGTTGGTTTCACTTCAAAAATTTAAAACGGAAAACAATATAAAAATTGGCCTAAATATTCTTTGCCACACCTGTCATCTCCAGAAGCTGCCCGTGACAGTATAGGGTGAGTGGCGGTAATCGTTTTCAAGTCACTTCCCTTCATAATATATATTATATATATATTAGGGGACAATCATACACAAATCGACCTAGTCCCAAACTAAGCAAAGCTTGTACTATGGGTACTAGACGACGATAAACATACTTATATAGATAAATAAATACTTAAATACATAGAAAACATCCATAACTCAGGAACAAATATTCGTGCTCATCACACAAATAAATGCTCTTACCGGGATTCGAACCCAGGACCTCTTGCTTCGTAGGCAGGGTCACTACCAACTAGGCTAGAGCGGTCGTTAATAATGTAATGTTTGTTCATAATCGCTGCGTTTTGTGAACGTTTATATACTAGCTTTTACCTGCGGTTTTGCTCGCGTGAATGAGTAGTTGCGGGATTTCGCTAGATCCATGTCATTATCATCATCATTTCTGCCGAAAGACTTCCACTGCTCTGCTGAACATAGGCCTCCCCCAAGGCTCGCCAAGCAGATCGGCCCTGCGCCATCCGCATCCAATCACATCGCCCGAAGAACTGACGGCCGATGGGGCCGAAAGGTTCTTGAGTGGCGTCCGCGGACCGGAAGACGCAGGGTAGGTATGCCTCCAACAAGATGGAGCGACGACCTAGCTAAGGTGGCGGGAACGCATTGGATGCGGATGGCGCAGGGCCAGCCGGGGTTCAGCAGTGGACGTCTTTTGGCTGAAATGATGACTAGGCCACACAAATTTGCCGCTTAAGTGTATTCAATACGCTTTTTTAATTAGCTTTTTGAGGTTCCGTACCCAAAGGGTGCCAACGGAACCCTATTACTGAGAATACGCTGTCCCTGTGGAAATCCCTGTGGAAATAAGGAACTGTAAGGTTAAGAGAGAGAGAGAGAGAGAGAGAGAGATGTTTATTTACACATATTCGATACACAGGAAATACAGTTGAAAGAAGAAAGAAAGAAAGAAAGAAAATACATTTATTTACAACATCACAAGACACAATATTATACAAAACAAAAAGGCAATACTAAAGCTAAAGATAGAATGTGTCATTGCGGTTGCAAATCGGACACTGGCTCAGCATAATGCTGAGGCGTTTAAAGTACCCCAGCGCTGATTTTCAGCCAGTACCGTTGGTGACACCCGGATCGCTGTTTAGATAGATAAATAAATAAATAAACTGCATACTAATAGCTACATACATAAGACTAGGTACATGCGTAAATAAATAATTTGTAAATTGTAAAAGCAAATAATAATAAGAAAATTTCTTGAACATAATTAGTATATCTCACTTGCCAAGTATACAACCCTGCGCGGACTAAAACGAAAAATGAAATAACCAAGACAATAAAAATCAAAGAAGTTTTGTGAAATAGTGCTGGAAAGGAGAGGAAATTAAGGATTTTGCAATGACAACAAATAGCCTTTAAGCTTTCGCCCAAAGGTGTACCTGCTAGTCACACTTAGGATGGGAGGGGGGATGTCATTCCAGCACTTAGACGCCGCGAACCTAAAACTCCCTCGAAACGCCGCCGTCCGGTGCGGCGGCACAATAGCCTTAAGTCTGCACAAACTTTTCAACCATGAGATTTTTTTAAAAAGGTAGGAAGGCGTCTTGTGTCGCACTACACCGAACAAAAGGGTTGCAAGGTGCAAGCGCCTGCGATTGTGCATCTTAAGCAGATCAGCAGCGTTCAAGTACGGAGTGACATGGGACCGAGGAGGGACCTTGAAGCAAAAACGAACACATGCGTTTTGCACTCGTTGGAGCAATCTCCCAGAACGACCAAGTAAGCAACCATCATAAACGACGTCACAATAGTTCATCCTAGACAATACGAGTGATTCACACAATCGGACACGCAAATCCACACTGAGGTAATCACGAATATTGTAAAGAATCCGAAGGCGATAGAAGCAGCTGCTAACTAACTGAGCAATATGGCTCTCGAAGCGTAACTCGCCATCCATAATTAGCCCAAGATTTCTTGCTACGTCTACCCTCTCTATTGGTTCGCCCATGATAGCAACATCCTCGGAAGCCAGGTATTTCAGAGTATTACGAATTTGATGCCCGGATCCAAATATAAGATACTTGGACTTTCCAGGATTAAGAGCCAGACAGCACCTCCCCGACCAAGAGAAAACCCGATCAAGGTCCGCGTTAATGTTCTTCACGACGGTGACTGCATCTGAAGGCACACTGGATGCATACAGTTGCAAGTCATCGGCGTAAAGATGGTATCTACTGTTCTTTATACAAGAAACGATATCAGCGCTGTAAAGTATAAAGAGCAGCGGACCCAAGATCGAACCCTGCGGCACTCCTCTGTTCACAGAACTAAGGGAAGACCGCAAAGCACCATCATTCATTTCACGTAACTCAACCGCCTGTGCCCGGCCGGACAAGTAACTGTCAAACCACCTAATCGCCATAGCATCAAATCCGTAATATGACATCTTAGATAATAGCAAGGACAAATTGATGCAATCAAAAGCCCTAGAGAAATCCAAAAGAACCAAAATGGTACTTCTGCCAGCATCCCTTGCCTGTAAGATGTTATCGACTACATCGAGTAGTGCAGTAGCAGTCGATCGACCCTTGCGAAAACCCGACTGTAGTTCAGGCAGGATGCTATTTTTCTCCAGGTATTCCGACAGCTGATCACAAATTACCCTCTCTAATATCTTCGATGTGCAAGGAAGAATACTTACAGGACGAAGGTCGGATAGGTCAGCTGGATTCGGTTTCTTAGGTAATGGAGTCACTCGAGCGTTTTTCCAGTCCTTCGGGAATGTTGTAGTCGTAATACTTTTGTTGACAATAAATGTCAAAATGTCAGCAGTCTTTGAAAGTGTCAAATGAAGCATGTCAACAGAAATCGAGTCCAGTCCCTTTGCTGTAGATTTTATCCTAGTAATAATTTTAGCAACAGTCTTCGATGTCGTTGTTGTAAGTTTAAAAGTCGAGTCTCCATGTCTGTGAAATTCGTAAAAAGACAAGTCAGATATAGACACTTCCGACTGCCCTGGAACGTTGAGAAAATGGCGATTTATTAAGTCAGGGTCATTAAAGTGGTTAGGTAGGTCGTTTTGCACTTGTGGCTCTGGGAGAACTGTGCGCTTCAAATTTTTCCAGAGAGTCTTACTGTCAGTTGTGTCGTTGATATGTTGTTTGAAAAAGGCACAGTTGACAGGAAAAGATACAAATAAAAATCATCGAATAGTATAAATTGGGCCCCACTCAGCATAATGTTGCGGCAAGCCGCAACGCTGTTTTTCAGTGGGACCCATTTAAAAACTAAACACAAAAAAAAACAAACAACACATTGTGATGACACGAACGCCAGCGGAAAATGTAGTTCGCAACAAAACCTAGATAGGTATACAAACCGGAAGTATGTATGGCAACACTTGATCAGTTTAATCGTATCAGAACCATTAAACCGCAACAAATTACGCCAAGGATTATTCTGGCTACTGTAGTGAGTGAGAGGATGAGAGACTGGGACTTTAATAATAAAAACCGGCCAAGAGCGTGTCGGACACGCACAAGGTAGGGTTCCGTAGCCATTACAAAAAAATCAAGTAATATTTTTCTAAGGATTTCGTATGTGTACGGAATCATCCAAGTTTAGGTATGTTTTATACCTTAGGCTACTATTTACTCTTAAACTACAAATAATTTCCAAGCAATCTTAGCAGCTATAATTTTCCTAGTAAATTTGATATATTTACTACCATTCTGAATTTTTTAAAATTTTTCCACCTAACAGTTTAGATTTTAGAGGGGGGGGGACGCCCGATTTTAATGAAAATTTTCACTTTAAAGTTGAATATTTCGCAAACAGATCACTGAATAGAAAAATCATGTTAGCAACCCCGCAATGGTTTTAAAGGACCTATCCAACGATACCCCACACTATAGGATAAGTCGAGAAAAAAAAATCACCCCCCCTTTACGTCTATGGGAGGTACCCTAAAAAAAAATATTTTTTTATTTTTTCTTTTACCACTTTGTTGGCGTGACTGATATGTATATTCATGCCAAATTACAGCTTTCTAGTACTAACGATCTCTGAGCTTAGCCGCGGACAGACAGACAGACAGACAGACAGACGGACAGACATGGCGAAACTATAAGGGTTCCTAGTTGACTACGGAACCCTAAAAAGGTAACGATTTAATGGTAATGAGGTAAGTTAAATCTATGGTCTATTTCTTCATCATCATCATCATCATCATCCCAGCCTGTATACGCCCCACTGCAGGGCACAGGCCTCCTCTCAGAATGAGAGGGCTTGGGCCGTGGTTCCCACGCGGGCCCAAAGCGGATTGGGAACTTCACACGCACCATTGAATTTCTTCTCAAGTGTGTGCAGGTTTCCTCGCGATGTATTCCTTCACCGTAAAGCTCATGGTAAATTTCAAATATAATCTCTATCTATTCTGCTCATCTATTTCTTAACAGAATTTAATTATTTTCAACTTTTCAGTTATTTTTGTTAACATGTACGTAATAAAAGCTTGATATTAAAAAAAGATTTTTCTTTCTTTTATGTTTCCCACTTCTGACTATGAATTACTGAAAAAAAAAACGATTTTGACAGCAAAAATTATAACGATAAATAAAATAAAATATAGTCTCACTTATTTTCCTTAATATCAAAATCGTTCTGACTATTCATTGGATCGCAGCCGCCCGTATTTCTAATGTCAATTCAAGAATTCGAAATAAACGTAAAAAAATAAGCGGCGTTTATTCATCACCCAAATTGCCTCAAATAGACTACATTCTTCAGCATTCAACAAAAAACACAATTCGCAAAACTTTGCCTCGAGCCGTCGGCGCTTCTTAAACTTTCAAAGTGAGTTAACCGATCACCATTGTTGGATCTTGATAGATCTAGATGAGTCGATCTGATCGATGGGCAGATTAACCCTTCGCCGCTTCCGAATCGGGCGGCGAACGCACGTACAGAGTTACCCTGATTTTTTACACTCGCCATACCTGATGGAGCGTAGTCTCTTCCGCGGTACGATGATTGATAAATACATTCACGAACTAAAACCAATAACTTGTTACGAAGAGGGCGTAAAAGTAAATAATTTGGAGTTAAAAATAAGAATTAAAAACCGGCCAAGAGCGTGTCGGACACGCACAAGGTAGGGTTCCGTAGCCATTACGAAAAAATCAAGTAACATTTTTCTAAGGATTTCGTATGTGTACGGAATCATCCAAGTTTAGGTATGTTTTATACCTTAGGCTACTATTTACTCTTAAACTACAAATAATTTCCATGCAATCTTAGCCGCTATAATTTTCCTAGTAAATTTGATATATTTACTACCCTTCTGAATTTTTTCAAATTTTTCTACCCAACAGTTTAGATTTTAGAGGGGGGGGGGACGGCCGATTTTAATGAAAATTTTCACTTTCAAGTTGAATATTTCGCAAACAGATCACTGAATAGAAAAATCATGCTGGCAACCCCGCAATGATTTTAAAAGACCTATCCAACGATACCCCACAATATAGGGTTAGCCGAGAAAAAAAAATCACCCCCACTTTACGTCTATGGGAGGTACCCTAAAACCGAGGCTCGCACTTTTTAGGAACCCTTATAGTTTCGCCATATCTGTCCGTCTGTCTGTCTGTCCGTCCGCGGCTAAGCTCAGAGACTGTTAGTACTAGAAAGCTGTAATTTGGCATGAATATATATCAGTTACGCCGACAAAGTGATTAAATAAAAAAAACTAAAAAAATTTTTTTAGGGTACCTCCCATAGACGTAAAGTGGGGGTGATTTATTTTTGTCGACTGACCCTATAGTGTGGGGTATCGTTGGATAGGTCTTTTAAAACCATTGTGGGGTTGCTAACATGATTTTTCTATTCAGTGATCTGTTTGCGAAATATTCAACTTTAAAGCGAAAATTTTCATTAAAATCGACCGTCCCCCCCCCCTCTAAAATCTAAACTGTTGGGTGGAAAAATTTTAAAAAATTCAGAATGGTAGTAAATATATCAAATTTACTAGGAAAATTATAGGGGCTAAGATTGTTTGGAAATTATTTGTAGTTTAAGAGTAATTAGTAGCCTAAGGTATAAAACATACCTAGACTTGGATGATTCCGTACACATACGAAATCCTTAGAAAAATATTACTTGATTTTTTTCGTAATGGCTACGGAACCCTATCTTGGGCGTGTCCGACACGCTCTTGGCCGGTTTTTTCATATTTTTTCATTTAAAAAAATCATGAGCTTTTCGAAAAATTTTATGCTGTGCGTGAAGTTCCCAATCCCCACTGGGTCCGCTTGGAAACTACAGCCCTTTTTGAAGATGATGACGATGAAAATTTAACGGATATTGGCAAAAGGATAAGGTCAAATTGAAATTGATGTTTCAGTTTGGATCCACTACATTCTTGTTTGCATTCAAACCAATTGATCGGCCTGTAAAAATTACGACAGGAATAAAAATTATAGCATTATGAAGGCCACTATTTTATTGACGCCAAAACATATTTTATTGATATTAAAAAAACACAAATATTTACTTTAGGCGATCATTCCAACGCACCGCCCTTTTATAAATTCCGAATAGAAACCAAAACGAAAACCTAACATTGGACATCAAAGGACTTTCGCTAGAAAAAAAAACACATTCACCCACAAAGGTACCCAGATACACGATAAAAAAAATGCAACGTTCAAATGACAAAATAAACGACGCCAGAGTGTCTGAGCCATCCCATTCATTCGGTATCCATTCATTCGCTTACGTTCATTCATTCGTTCATTGTCCGAGAATTCGATTTTAAAATCCGCTTAAGTTTTTTGAAGTTTGCGGTGGACAGGAATGTAATTTATGACGCCTTACATTCATTAAAGCAGGTAGTGCTACAATTATGCGAATGCCCACCTGATTGATTGTTCGTAGCCAAACTTGAACCGGTCACTTGATAATGACCGCCTTTAAATATTCGTTTGACTGTTTAGCGTGGAGCCCCGCCTGTCGCACATGAATACTCGCTTATAGCCAAGAGACAAAACTGTCCGAACTACACACTCGCTTCTCGCTGCTCACCAACTCGTTTCTAGTTTCTACCCATTGGGTACGGAACCCTAAACAGTAGGGCTGGCAACACATGTTGCGCATAAAAAATAATTTGTCACAAATACGCTACACTCAAATGCGCGCTGTCAAAGGTAGGCTGGTGGAGCTCTGACACGGTATAACGTGTGTGTGCGTGCGTGCGTGCGTGTGAAAAAATCGTATCGATTAATAATAATATTGTTCGCCATTAAAAATCCTACGTTCACCAGGTGTGTAGTGTGTTGTAGCAGAATTGCAGTTCGTTTAGTTCATGGAAACTATCCTAAGATTTTCGTAAAATACGGGAAACGACAGTGACGCTGCAAAGACCGACCGAGGGACGAACGGAAAAAATCATGCACAGCTTGCAAAGTTAACCACTATACGAGCTATGTGTCAGTCAAAAAGTTGTTTGAAGGAGAGAGGATGTCCTATAATGTCTTAGTTTCACGTATTCGTAACACCGAGTATAATATTGTCAGTAAAATGCATTCCTAATGCCATTCGAAACGCATGATCCACTGTGTATGATTACAATGGTAATTCTCCACAACAAACTGCTGAACAAGCTCTGAATAAATGTAATTTCATTAATCTACCAGCTCAAGAGTGACAGAAAAACTACGAATGTAATATTAAAACCGCTCGCATTTTCGTGACAAAGTGGGACATTAAGTGTACCTACATTGTGTATAAAAAATCGCAAACCTCGAGAGGATTCTGGGGAGGCGACAATTTTTCCAACCAGTGAGTGAATGGAATTAAAAATTTAAAAATAGAAAGAAGCAATCCTTTTAGCGGATGGCTTCGTTGTAGGGGATTTAAATATAGACGATTGTAATCGCTAGCCAAATAAGAACTCACTCTTCACTGCACCAATTTATTCAGTCTTCCAATCTTCTTCTTAATTTTACAATATTCTAATTAAATTAATATTGCTTGCTTACAGCAATTGCCTTGCATACCATGGCGCTATGCTTACACACCACTCTCCCCCGCTAACCCGCTTCTGTCACCTCAGTGTAGTTAGTACTGTTTCAGTCACCGATAAAACAGTTATTATGTTCAATTGCTAAATGCCAGTTAAATTATTACAGAAGCGGCTAAGAAAACTTATTTTAATACTTTGTGCACTCAGATCCCCTTCCCCTTCTGTGTCCCTTTTTGTGACAGCTTTAATATGTGCACCTATGTCTTTGTCTATGTTTGTACTCTTATTTTTACCTGTGTACGTGTTATTGTTGTTACAAAAAAATCCAGAATACTGAAAACTCGCATTGCGACAAGGAAATTAACTATGAAACTTTCGCACATAAATTCCGAAAAAGTCAGAGGCGTGAGCGCGCTAGTCTACCACGATTATGTAGTTAATACTGTCATTGTAAAACTTTATTTGATTTAAACCCAGTATATCTTCATCAATTAATCTTCCGCATACACCCGACTCCGGTAAATTAATTTCGTTAAAGCATGCCCTTTGAACACCGCCTACGCTTGGTGTTTAAAAGCTCTAAAATGACGTCATCAATCATGGCGGACAGATTGGCTGGCGAGTTAGCTGCCCCGAGTTGATTAGACCTGGCCAACTATACTCGTAGGTACCTAAGTGTTTATCGTGTACTGCGTTTCCGGCGAATTATGTTTCGCAAACTGATTCATTTGGCAAATGTTTAATATCCAAATGTTATTTTTTTCTGAAACTGTAAACTATTCAGGATAATTTCAGGACTATCCTGTAGGTTAGGTTAGTTAAGGTTAGGTTAGGTTTGTTTTATAACAATCCTGGAAAGTTTAGTTTCAGAAAAAATAAACATTTGGAAATGAAACATTTTTGCCAAATGAATCATTTTGCGAAAAGTTTTTCGCCGAAACATTAGTAAGCCACGTGTTTTTATCATCTGAAAATTATCTATTTACGCATGTAGTTTATGTAGCTTATCGCTTATTTTATAAGTGTACAGTTTATCTATCTGTGTGGCGTTCCGGGTACTACCGACGGTACTGGCTGAAAATCAGCGCTGGGGTGTTATAAACGCCTCAGCATTATGCTGAGCCAGTGTCCAATTTGCAACCGCAATGACACACTCTATCTTTAGCCTCCGTATTGTCCTTTTTTAGGGTTCCGTAGTCAACTAGGAACCCTTATAGTTTCGCCATGTCTGTCCGTCTGTCTGTCTGTCTGTCTGTCTGTCCGCGGCTAAGCTCAGAGATCGTTAGTACTAGAAAGCTGTAATTTGGCATGAATATATATATCAGTCACGCCGACAAAGTGATTAAATAAAAAAAAGTAAAAAATTTTTTTTAGGGTACCTCCCATAGACGTAAAGTGGGGGTGATTTTTTTTTTCTCGACTAACCTTATAGTGAACTAAAACAATTACTTTGCTCACCCGCGACCTTACAATAGTTACGTTTATGCAAGAAATGTGCGTTCATGCAGTTCCTCCACCTCCACACTGTACGAACACACACAAATCACATAAACCCAACCATCACCACCACCAAGCTACACTGACGCGTTTCGAACTCAACCAGAGCTCATCTTCAGAGTTACCACAACCGTATGCTATGCTACCAAATGTTAAACTAACAAACCAAAACAAATGTTTTAACTTATCACTGTAACTTCTCAAGTACCCACTTTATTTTTCTTATTCTCAAACTACCCCACAAAAATTAACTTTTATTGACATATTATAAAACTACCTTGAATTTTTTTGTTTATTTATTTATAAGGCATATTTAAAGTGGGTACTTGAGAAGTTACAGTGACAAGTTAAAACATTTGTTTTGGTTTGTTAGTTTAACATTTGGTAGCATAGCATACGGTTGTGGTAACTCTGAAGATGAGCTCTGGTTGAGTTCGAAACGCGTCAGTGTAGCTTGGTGGTGGTGATGGTTGGGTTTATGTGATTTGTGTGTGTTCGTACAGTGTGGAGGTGGAGGAACTGCATGAACGCACATTTCTTGCATAAACGTAACTATTGTAAGGTCGCGGGTGAGCAAAGTAATTGTTTTAGTTCATTAATATGGACCTCCGCAAAGTAACGCCTGATTCAATAAATTAACCTTATAGTGTGGGGTATCATTGAATAGGTCTTTTAAAACCATTGTAGGGTTGCTAACATGATTTTTCTATCCAGTGATCTGTTTGCGAAATATTCAACTTTAAAGTGAAAATTTTCATTAAAATCGACCGCCCCCCCCCTCTGAAATCTAAACTGTTGGGTGGAAAAATTTGAAAAAATTCAGAATGGTAGTAAATATATCAAATTTACTAGGAAAATTATAGCGGCTAAAATTGCTTGGGAATTATTTGTAGTTTACAAGTAAATAGTAGCCTAAGGTATAAAACATACCTAAACTTGGATGATTCCGTACACATAAGAAATCCTTAAAAAAATATTACTTGATTTTTTCGTAACGGCTACGGAACCCTACCTTGGGCGTGTCCGACACGCTCTTGGCCGGTTTTTGTAAAAATATTTATGTGTTTTATTTTCTTTCTTCTTCTTTCTATATGGATCTATATCTAGCAGTTTACCTAAAAAATTGTACGAAACACTCAGTGCGCGAGTCCGAATCGCACTTGATTTTTTTTTCACTATGAGTGAGTCTCACGGTAGTAGCACGGTTTTATGTTCAAAGCATGCATTTATAATGCTTATAGTCACAATCGACTCCGATTGCGGGCTGGCCGATGCAAGAATAATAATTACATTAATTTAATGCAATTTGCATAAAAGCCGTGGTGGCCTAGAGTGGTTTGACCTATCGCATCTCAAGCAAAGGGGCGTGGGATCAAATCCCGGCTCGCACCTCTGAGTTTTTCGGAATTTATGCGTGAAATTTACGGTGAAGGAAAACATCGTGAGGAAACCTTCATACACCTGCGACTAAATTCAATGATGTCTGTGAAGTTCCCAATCCGCATTGGGCCCGCGTGGGAACTACGACCCAACCCCTCTCATTCTGAGAGGACTGTGCTCTGCAGTGAGACGTATATAGGCTTAGATGATGGTGATGATAATAATTTTTCTTGCAGCTTTTAAACTGGGTTCAAAACTATTCACGTCTCGCGTTTATCGTGCCTTCAATGAACGCATTTTATAACACCTTTTTCATCCGTCCAACCGTCAAAAGATACGGCTACCCTAGTCGCTATATTCACATTTATCGGGTTTTTTAAACCTCTGCCATATAAATCTTCATCAGCGACATTAGTATCAAGTACGTTACCAAAAAAAAACATGCAAATTAATAAACATAAATAACAATCACACCTCATCAGATACTTAAATGTCTTCACGGGCATTTGAATAAATTAAGTTATTATTATTATGAACTGCTTTTCCACTGTATTAAGAATGGTTTTTGAAAAGCCAGAGTGGCTTTTATGATGGTTTCAGTGATATTTTAATTGTACCCGGAGGGCTGGTAGTAAAGAGCATAAATTGTAATCAAGAAATAATATTCACGGCTCACTATTTTGTCGGTGATAGATAATGCAAATCCGCTTAACTAGCATTGGATATATTATAGTACATTGTGAATCAAGGGCCGTAAGTAGGGGATTATTAACGAGAGTCTACTAGAAGCTCGACGCCAAAGGCGGGGGTCTTTTAATGACTCGAGTTTGTAATCTCCTTACTGCCAGTGATACACACAATGATTTTCATCACATTGCGAGGAAAAAAATGCTAAAATAAAATTATTTTGTCTCTAAACACTTAAACTAAATAAAATAATGGCTACTCGCCAATACAGATTGCCACTTTTTTTGAGTCATCTACCATAGATAATGTAAAATGTATTTAGTTTAGAATTCGAATGGCCACACGGCCAGATTCTGCCAACATGTTAAAAAAATACTTACTAAAAAATTATTGCAAAACTATTTGATATAAATTTAAAATATAAAAATAACGAAGTTTCATGAAGCGTACATAAAGTTTTGTGTTGTAAAATTGAATTATAGCTAAGTTCAAAAATATATAAATAAAACTTTGGCTGACTTGTGAAACCTCCTTAGTCTGAAATGGCATACCTACTAATTTGTTTGCAAATTTTAAAACTAAAGCTAGAACTCCCTTGGGAGGAAAACTGTACGTAAATCCATAACTCCCTTAAGAACAATTTCGGTCATAAGTCATTTAGTATACAGGGTGTGATGAAAAGTATATTTGTTTTTTGCGTTCGTCGTATATCTATTATAGCAAATGGTAGGATCGATAATTCTACATACATTGTAATCCTATTGGTGATCAGGCTGGGTTCCATACATATCTGCCCATCATCCTTTAGCCAATTGCCAATGTTTACTCCAAGTTCGTTAAAATAAAGCAAATATTTATAACATGTGATTGAGTGAGTGATTTCAAACATGAGGCCTATGTTCAGCAGTGGATGTCCTACGGCTGAAATGGTGATGATGATGATGAAAGCTCATGGTAAATTAAAAACGTAGAGATAAACTAGGATACCATGGCCCGCCCCTCCAAATTACTATTACAATACAATACAATACAATACAATACAATACAATGACTCTTTATTGTACACCAGGAATAGTAAGCAATGCAGAAAACAGGTACACAGAGAGTAAGTTACAAGGTAAGCAATAGGCGGCCTTATCGCTTAAGAGCGATCTCTTCCAGGCAACCCTTTACCAGAAAGAAGGAAGGACTAGTTTACAGCAGGTGGTGCATCAACAGTGGATCACAAAATTAAAACGCAACAAAAATAATACTTACATCTACTCATACATATATCTTACATATAATAGGTACTCGTCTAAAACAAATATAAGCATTGGGATAAACAGCCACATTTTATTGTAGTAGTCTGCTTTTGTTTGATTGCTGTCTCAGCACCCACACATGCGTTAAAAGTTTTGGTGGTGCTTTATAAACACTTTCACAAATACATTGAAGACTTCTTGAATTTTGGAGGGGCGGGCCATGTTATCGTAGTTTATCTCTACGCAAACTTTGTTGCCAAAAGCATTGTGAGTGTTTGAATGTGTCTTTATCCCTCGATATATCCCACTCATCTCTGGTTTTATTTATTAAACCTGCGACAGTTAAGCTTAAAGGTTAAAGTTGGCAACATCTGTTTCCCCATTTAACAATGCTCGCATTAAATGCTCGGCGATTTTGTGTCACGAATCAAAAATGCTTTCAACAGAATGGAGGCGAGAAAATTTAATTGGAATACGTGCGAACGGGTTCGCAAACAAGGTACACGGGTAGTAAATATATGTGACCAAATGCGGATCGGACTCGTGCAACGAGGGTGCCGTACAAATTTGTATGTATGTAAAGAAAAATATAATTTTCTTTAATTTAAATATTAAAAAAAAGGGACAATTCACACCAATTGACCTAGTCCCAAACTAAGCAAAGCTTGTACTATGGGTACTAGACAACGGATAAACATACTTCTATAGATAGATACATACTTAAATACATTATTAAACACCCAAGACTCGAGCACAAACATTCGTATTATTCACACAAATGTCTGCCCCGTCCGGGAATCGAACCCGGGACCTCAAGCTTCGTAGTCAGGTTCTCTAACAACTAGGCTATCCGGTCATATTCCCGCGAATCAATTGTCATCTTGACAGACCGCGATATGTAGAGGGATTTTTACTTTATAATCTATGGTGAATTATTATAACCTAGAAATGCTGTCACTGTCATGAGAAAGCAAATAATTAAAGATAAAGAATGTGGTTTGGTTAAATTAAGCTACGAACCGAAATTATGATTTAGGAATAGACATTGCGATTAATAACATTAAGGGGCTGTTTCACCACCTATTGATTAATTTTAACTGACGGATAAATGTGATGACGTCTCCGTCTATTCGAACAAAACAAACAGAGACGGCATCACATTTATCCGTCAAATAAATGCATTATTAACTCATTATCCGTTAAATGTTATCACTTGTAAACCTACAATTAATTAAATTTGTTATTTAAAGAGACAAAATACACAGACATACAAAGAAAATATTTCAAAACTGTTATAAATTATTATTTTTTTGCCAACCCGATACTAATGGCCAGTAATATTCCAAAAAAAAAGAAAAAAATCTTTTAAATCAAATTTTACTCACCAATTTAGATTCCACCATTTTTATCTCGCGGATATTTAGATCATTTTAATTGTTATAATTAAATTTTGATTAATCATAAAAAATAATGTAATTTGATGCATTAGTCTTATTTAAAGTAACTTTTACGTAGCGATTTAAAAAGTGTTTTTTACTACTAGTGCCCTTTCCATATTATTTTTAAAGTGATGCCTTAAGACTAGCTTAAAAATAATACTGGTTAAATTCTACATAAACTAAGGTAGTTTTTAAAGTACTTTGCAGAAAAAAAACTTATGTGAAAAAAATAAAAAAATGACATTTGAAAATTTATGAAAATTTTTAATAAACTCAAATTATTGAGGGTTTTTTTTGAGGGATGACACGAGTTAAAATGGAATTGTTATTGGTTAGACCCGCTATCTCACTACTTCCAAAAAAAAATTCACGGTCGTAGGTCGAATAGTTCAGCTACCACTAAGAAATTATACTTGAAATCCCTTCTTTTCTCTTTCTGAAATTTTCACAAAAATGCTCATAACTCTGAAACAAGAGAAAATCGCTGAACATACATGGGGGTCGATTCGGTAGCTCCTGAGATCCCCTACCTTTGTTCTTCGTTTGATCCACCCACCCGTATACACCCTGTATATTTAGTATGTTTATGCCTGTTCTATAGAAATCTTGTTTTATTGCATTGATCTTAAAAATTATCCTAAAAAATATATCTGCAAGATTGCAAGACTCTAGGTCCTGGTGTGAGCTTGTCTGTCAGTCAATCAGCAGCGTCAATTTTTAATCGAATTTTTAATAGATAAGAAAAAAACTTGTTATAAGACGTACAATTTTCTGCAGTGCTTTTTCATAAAAAAAAATATCACAGGACGATTGGCCCAAAATTAAGAAAATATATTGATAAACACATACTTACTTAAATGTTTGTTGAGCATATAAAATTTCAGATTATTATTAGTATTAACCACACAAATATTCTTCGAATAACGGACCATAAGTTCGAATAATCAAGTGCCTACTAATTTAAGATCGTCGTCAAATATATTCGTCGGCCTTATTGCTTCTATAAGCTAAGATACACAATAGATGCAAGTTTCCAAGCGACATGGATCTGAGCACGTGCTAGATCGGATGAGAAACAAGCAGCTGGTTATACTTTGAGTTGCAAAGCATTAATAACTTTGCTAAACTGGGACACCCTGTATCTCGGATCAGGGACAGTTAATAGGTTCCCTGTTTGAAGCAACGTGCAGCGTCCTTGCGACACAAGCCCATATTAATAAAGACATCTCCGTCTGTGGCCTCGTTCAGGGAGAGGTTAAAGAAATTGTGGCTTGACACTGACATCTAAGGTGAGACTGTGTCCGCTTTTGTAATAAGTTTTATGTTGCATTTAATGTAAAATTTTGTAAGTATTTATTTTATTTTGTACCTATTTATTTTCTTTCTCTTTTGAGTATTTCTGTTTTTTTTTCTTTACCGCACGTAATTTTAACTGTCTGCTTATACACTATATAATAAATTGTCTTCTCTTGACTAGGTTAGCTGGAAGAGATCCCTTTTTAGGCATAAGCTCGCCTTTGTTCTCCTCTCTGTGTACCTACTTGAATTTTTATTTTAATGTTTACATACATACATTCAACGGTCATAAAGTCATGAAGCACATATGACTCACGGATGGTACAGTCAACCAATTTGATTCCTAGGCCACAATAGAACCTAAGATTTAAAAGCGAAAAAGTTTCACTGTTGGCGTATGTAAGCGATTAAGAATTTCGGGGAGGTCGGTTGGATGCGACGTGGTTCAGTTGGAAGAACACCCGTTGGGGCGCATACCCAGGAGACGTGGGTTCAAGTCCCACCGGCGCACCCGGAAACTTTTTCGCTTTTAAATCTTAGGTTCGGTGAGCAGACGTAACTGCTAATAAAATAAATAATATCACAATAGAACCATATAAAAAAAATGTTTACCTTCTTCGACAGTGATTATTGGGTGATGTATGTCATGATAACTCGATCTTTGCGAACGTGTGTCAACGATAAAGAATAGGAAGCGAGTTTGCTTGTGTATTAATAACTTGAATTGTCACTGGCCGTCTGTCAAAACTTCTTTTTCCTCTCATGTCATGGAGCGAAAACGTTTGTAAAAACTCTTTACGTTTATTGCAAATTGTGTTCGGAAAGTTGGTAATCCTTTGACTCGTACTGACGTTGTAATTGACTAGTAGTTAATGCGTCAAGTTTCTTTAGTGGCCTAGGAATCAAATTGGTTACCAGTAAAGTCACCCATGAGGCACATGCGCCTCATGAGACGGGAAAACTTTTAAGAAAGTTAAAATTATCCCAGACGGACGGATAGCCAGTTGTTGGAGAATCTGACTACGAAGCTTGAGGTCCCGGGTTCGATTCCCGGTCTGGGCGGATATATTTGTGTGAAAAATACGAATGTTTGTGCTCGAGTCTTGGATGTTTAATATGTATATAAGTATATTTATCCGTTGTCTAGTACCTACTTTGCAAGCTTTGCTTAGTTTGGGACTAGGTCAATTGGTCTGCATTGTCCCGTGATATTTATTTATTTAGTTTCCCAGTAATTTGGGACTTTTAGAACGCTTTTACTGAAGCGGATCGAATCAATACTTGCAGAATTTGTAATTATTATTGATTTGCTTTAATTATCGTTTTCGTCCGCTTTAGAAATGCCTTTATAACAAATATTTACAATCTTAGAATTTGGCCTAAAAAATTTTAGGGTTCACTTAGACAACGCCATCTATTGTTACAAGCTTTTATTTAGCTCACCCCGTTTGGTTTGTTTTTCTTGGGTCAAATATTAGAAGTCGAATTTGACCCACTTCCAGTGGTTGGATTCACCTGAAATTTGGTATAGGTACCTACTTATGTAGGTTGGATGACAATGCAAGTACAGTCAACAAAAAGTACAGTCAGCTAAAAAGCTTGCTTTAAAAATGAAATTTTTAACAAAACTTATTTAGTTGTTGTTGCGATTTTTGAATTCGCTAAATTTTTAAATTTCTGTATCGCGTTTTCGATGGGATATTATTCAAATTAACCCCTTCAAGTCAGCAGTGGATGGGCGGGGCAAACGGTCGTTATGGCTACGGTAGCCACGCCCCCAAAGGAAGGGACAGATGCGCATGAGTCTACGACGCGCGCATTTACAGCTAAACAGGTGAAGAATGGGTGATGGATCAATTTTCAAATTTAAATTGTTTAGCACACGTTTCTCCTAGTAAAGTTGACTTTTTTAAACTTATTGGTGATTATTATTAAAAAAAACCGAATTTGTAATAATATTTTCTTAGTAACTAAAAAAACCAAAATCTTGAGAAAACAGTTAATTACGTGCCATCATCATCATCTCAGTCTATATTACGTCCCACTGCACCTTTGACTTTTTCTGAATTTATGTGCAATATTACATTTGAAACCTACCATGAGCTTTTAGTAGTGGTAGAGCCATGTTGTAGCTAGCCGCTGCATCACGAATGGGCCGGCTCGTCCGGGGCAGTACCACCCTCTCACAGAAAACCGGCGTGAAGCAGCAGTAATCCTGCTTGCGTTTCGTACGGTCAGTGTGAGTGCCGGGGGCCCAATACCTCACCCCTTCCTCACCCCCTTCCCCTGTTCCCTTTCCTTTAGGGCCGACAACGCACTGGCATCGCGTAAAGCGCTGCGGGTGTCTATGGACAGTGGTGATCATTTAACATCAGGTGACCCACTAGTTCGTTTGTCTGGCCTTTCTAACATAAAAAAAAAAGCTTAACGATGAAGGAAAACATCGTGAGGAAACCTGTATACACCTGCGAAGAAATTCAATACAATACAATACAATACAATGACTCTTTATTGTACACCAGGAATAGTAAGCATTACAGAAAACAGGTACACAGAGAGTAAGTTACAAGGTAAGCAATAGGCGGCCTTATCGCTTAAGAGCGATCTCTTCCAGGCAACCCTTTACCAGAAAGAAGGAAGGACCAGTTTACAGCAGGTGGTGCATCAACAGTGGATCAGAATATTAAAACGCAACAAAAATAGTACATCTACTCATACATATATCGTACATATAATAAGTACACGTCTAAAACAAATATAAGCATTGGGATAAACAGCCACATATAAATAAATAAACTATAACAAAGCTAATTATTACAAGAAGACAGATAGTACACCTTAAGCATTGATTTAAAGATTGACAGAGATTTTGCCCGTCGTAAGTCAATCGGCAAGGCATTCCACAACCGAATAGCCTGGACAGTATAAGAATAGACATAGAATTTGGAGTTAGAGAGAGGCACGGTAAGGAGAAAGTTCTGAGAGCATCGAATAGAGGTTACGTAGCTAAACCGCTCTTTGAGGTAGCGAGGAGTTGCAGGGTTAAAGAGAATGCTGTTTATGAAGTTCAATCTGCACTGGGCTCGCGTGGGAACTACGGCCCAACCTCTCTCATTCTGAGAGGAGGCCTGTGCGCTGCAGTGGGACGTATATAGGCTGGGATAATGATGATGATAATGATTCGCTTTTATTCTTATCACCTATGTGAGTATTTATAAATAAAAAAAAAATATTTATTTATGAAAAAATAACAAAGAATAAAACTTAATTATAAACTAAATATTACAAACTAAATTAAAAACTAAACTAGATCTAAACAAACAAAAATAATATTATTACAAACTAAATTTAAAACTAAACTAGATCTAAAAAAGGCCCCTGCGGCATTGTGCCGAAGATGCTGGCAGCATTACCTCGTTGAATCGCTAGGCTAATTCTTTGAGCGAGGTAGCTGCCAGCTCTTCGGTCACCGGTAGCATCTATAAGCCTCTTCGAAATCTCTTTGAAGAGGCTTAGTGCTCCTGGGCCCCACGGACCAAGGGTCTCGACACCGAAAGGGATGAAATTATATTCGGCGCCGAGACCACTATATTTGCCAATTTTAGCGGTTTCAGCCGCCTCTGCTGCGGCTGCTGCCCTTGTGGAGGTCCGGTGGATATGAGAAGGGGCTAGTGTGTCTACACAGGTTGCATCCCACACCAGAACCCTTCCCATACTCCACGGGATCAACGACATACCGTCTGGTCTCTTGCCGTCGGCTCTTGAAATACCTGACGGCTCCAGGAGAGCCGGCACGTTAGCCGACGCAAGAGACCGACGAATAATGTCGTTAAGGGCAGCATGTCTCGCGAAGCGGCCCGCGCTCTTCTGGCAGGAGAGTCCGTGGTGCCCAAGCCGGTCTACATCGCTTCCGCAGGGGCAACGATTATTATTATTATTATTCGCTTTTGGTTATTGGTCTCTAGGCCAGAGTCCATACAAATTTGCCCAAATTCAAATTCAAAACATTTATTTGTAAGAATACAGTAGGTAATATGATCTTAAAATAAGTTTAGCACATGTATTCAGCAAGCAAGCAAGCATACAAATATTTAGTTTTAGGTACTAAGATTAATTTTCAATTTTCGTCAATATTCTTCATTTCATATACACCGTGAAATTTGAGTGGTTGTTATCCCGAAACGAGGTGGTTTAGTTTCGATTGTACAATCGATTTATAATTACTATTTTGACTAGAGTCAAAAATCCAATTGTGAAAAACGAAAGTCGAAAATGACCGCAAACCAATAGTAAACGCTTCGTTGGTACCTAACCTATCGTACGATCGTACGCTACTTGTACCAACGAAGCGTTGCTATTGGTTTGCGGTCATTTTCGACTTTCGTTCTTCACAATTGGATTTTTGACTCTAGTCAAAATAGTAATTATAAATAGATTGTACAATCGAAACTAAATCACCTCGTTTCGGGAAAACAACAACTAAAATTTCACGGTGTATTATTATTAATAAGTTATAAACGAGTTATTATATTTATAACAGTAATGCAATTAAAAAATTGATGAGCTGCAAAACCTAATTTTTGAAGCAGGTTAAAAATGCACCCAATGTCGGTACACAGTTAGATACTAGATATACATTAATTCCCAAAATTAACTTATTTAATACAAGACAATACAATGACTCTATTGTACACCACAAAGAAAACAATGCAGAAAAACAAGTAGGTACATGGAAAAGATAAAATAAGGTTAACGATAGGTGGCCTGTTCATTACTATTATTATTGTTTTTTTTTTTTCATTATTACTTTATATTGGATATTTACGATTGGAAACTTCACACACACCATTGAATTTCTTTGCACGTGTATGCGGGTTTCCTCGCGATGTTTTCGTTCACCATAATCTATCTCACTAATACTAGTAGCTACAAAATAAACCTAACCCTTAATTTGGCAAAATTTCTAAAAGTTGGTAATTCAAACCCTGTCCTAAATTAGGACTACTGAAAATTCAATATTTAAAAAAATACAATACAATACAAATAGGTATTATTTATTGATCACCAAAAAAAGTACAGAAAAAAATAATAACAATAATAAATCAGGCAGACAATAGGCGGCCTTATCGCTCAAATGCGATCTCTTTCAGACAACCAATACTGGATACATGTACAAATATGAACAGGTTTATGTAGGTGGCGGAAACAACAGACAGGAGAAATGAAGAGATATTACTCAATAAATATTAAAAAACCATACAAATATACATATAATATTTACATACATATAAATAAACACATACGTCAAATATAATACTTATACACTACATATACAAGATATCAATGAGAAAATGTCAAACGCCGCACGTGAGAAAAGGAACCAGATTTAAAAAAATAATGTAAACATAATGAACAGGGAATTAAGGACCGACAATTGAGGATTCAGTTAGTGACAAAATAGTGAGCTTTGAGGAGGTTTTTAAAAATGGAGAGGGATTTAGCTTAATACAAAAAGATGGTATTAAGTAATGTGCCATGTGTCAGTGGGCCAAAACTATGGTCTACCACCCTACGGTTGAAGTTCACTTGCACGTCATGATACAACGAGGTCGTTTTTCCCTTGCAATAACATGATGACAGTGAGTAATGACTGTCTACACGTAGAAAAGTCAACCTCGGCGATATTTATTTAGATCTCACAGAAACTTTTGTCTAAACTTTGGACCGCTATCATGGCCGACCGTACATTATCAAATTAACAAGTTAAGTATGAAGTATCTTTTTCTATTTATTTTTTTATTTTCTTCAACTTCATTTTTTATTACTTTTACGGTCATCCCGTGAAACCATATATTTCAAACTAAATACAAACTGAAATATAGATGCACACAAAAAACCCCAGAAAAAAGACCAATGCTGGGAATCGAACCCAGGTCCTCAGCGTTCCGTGCTGCGTGCTTACCCCTACACCACCACTGGTCTAGAAGTTAGCGACGAATCTTTCCCATACATCGTACACTTCAGTCTGTTATAATCACATTTAGGCAGTGATAAAGCGCATCTATGTTATGCCCTCTACCGAGAGACTTCAACACTTTGAAGTGTACGATGTATGGGAAAGATTCGTCGCTAACTTCTAGACCAGTGGTGGTGTAGGGGTAAGCACGCAGCACGGAACGCTGAGGACCTGGGTTCGATTCCCAGCATTGGTCTTTTTTCTGGGGTTTTTTCTGTGCATCTATATTTCAGTTTGTATTTAGTTTGAAATTTATCAAATTAAGGTTACTGAATCCGGTAAGGTTGGTCCTACTCACGACTCCAAATCACCCTGTTAACAAAATACTTCATTACACAACTAACACTTAACAGCCATTATTAAAGGTATATAATGAAGCGATAAAAATCATACGATAAGCGATCAGTTCAAAGGCGTTTAAGCGACGATTACCACCATTCAAGCACAATGTGTAACTTGACGCCCTTTCATACATACATTCATACGTTTAACGTCGGCATAACATTTGAAACGCGAAACTGTGGAGGTGCGAAACGTCAGTTTTGTCGAGTGTAAATTGTCTGGTTAAATATGAGCGCTTCGAGTTGTAGGTTCAGATCGATTCATAAGAGCTGGTACGAATGGATCGAATGAGCGAATGAAAGTATCTAAATAAATAAATAAGTAAATAAATATCACGGGACAATTCACACCAATTGACCCAGTCCCAAAGTAAGCTAGGAAAGCTTGTGTTACGGGTACTAGGCAACGGATAAACATACTTATATAGATAGATACATACTTAAATACATATTAAACACCCAAGACTCGAGAACAAACATTCGTATTTTTCATACAAATATCTGCCCCGACACGGGAATCGAACCCGGGACCTCAAGCTTCATAGTCAGGTTCTCTAACCACTAGGCCATCTGGTCGTCAAAACCTATAACTAAACCGGTCTGGTCTATAACTAAACCGTTTAAATAAATGAGTCCTCACCCGCGGGGTACAGAGGCGCGGGGGTGGACGACAAAGGGGCCGAGAGAGGTGCGGATGGCGAGCACGCTTCCAAAAAAAAAATGAAACCAGGCGGTCACCCATCCAAGTACTGACCGCGCCCGACGTTGCTTAACTTCGTGTTTTTGTCAAATATCTTGAAAACGGTACATCCTACGGCAAAATCAATGAAATTTTCATCCCCCCTTTAATGCCCCCCGCACCCCTCACCTCTCACCCGCCTCACACCCCCACACCTTACCCCGCGTTCGCCTTATTTCCGTAACGCATTCACCAGCTTACTCCCAAGCCAAGCGTGCCTAAAGAAGTTTTACTTCAAAAAAACAGAGTTTCGGTTTTAATAAATTTCGAGTGCTCCGGTTTTTGCGCTCAACTTACACAATATCCTATTACCTAACAAGGGCGACAAAACATTTTACAGCCGGGTAGGCTGTAACCCAACACCGATTGCTTTCCAATTACAGTTATTTTGCGTCAATCGTTCTGTAATTGAAGCACAGTACTATACTATCAGATTTAAAGTTGAATAAAAAGCTAGGGTGAAGCCATTTGTTCGGTAAGAAGGACTGTCTGTGCTATTTAATTTACATAAAAATAATAATATGGTGTTCTTTTTGAGTCACATAATTAATGCTTAGAAATAAATAAATTATTCTTCAAAATACTCGGCAATAGGCGCTTACAATACGGTGCATTCGGTGTATTTTGGCCCATATGAAAAATACATAATAAAATATAGTCTAATAAAAAAAAAAAAAAACGAAAACCAACCACGTTATGCCAAGGTACCATGATTTCATAATAATAAATCATCACCATCATCCAAGCCTATTATACGTCCCAATGCAGGGCACAGGCCTCCTCTCAGAATGAGAGGGCTTGGGCCTTAGTTCCCACACGGGCCCAGTGCGGATTGGGAACTTCACACACACACCATTGAATTTTTCCACAGGCGTATGCTGGTTTCCTCACGTTTTCCAACACCGTAAAGCTTCAAATCTCAAATGTAATTTCGCACATAATTTTTTTTTTATTGATAGAGGGAGGAAAACGAGCAAGCGGGTCACCTGTTGGTAAGCGATCACCACCACCCATGAGAACCAGAAACCCCAGAAGGGTCACTAGTCCGTTGCCGGCCTTTAAGGGAACAATACACTAATTCCGAAAAACTCAGAGGTGCGACCACGGATTCGAACACACGACCCTCTGTTTGATAGGCCACTATGGCTGAGATGATGATGATGACTTATTAGCCCTTAAGTGTGTCCTAAAGCACTTAACCAAGCCAAAGAGCGCGCAATGGTTCTTGTCGGGACTATTCTGCTGGAACAAATCTTCTCTCTCATCATTATCATCATCATCATTATCAGCCTATGTTTGTCCACTGCTGGACATAGGCCTCTCCCATGGCACGCCACTGAGCACGATCCTCGGCCACTCTCATCCAGCTCTTGCCAGCCGCCTTGCGAAGATCATCGCTCCACCGAGTCTGAGGACGTCCCACGCTACGTTTGCCGATCCGTGGTCTCCACTCAAGAACTCGTCTACCCCAACGGTTATCGGTCTCCTCCTCGGATCTCCTCTCTAATACGTTGTAATAGTGTAGGGTGACTTTATTAGTTTTAATCCAACGGCTATGGCCATGTTCATTACGGTATCGGAAGTAGGGTGTGCATGAGAGTACCTAGATCAATTTACCAAAATGTTTATTTCCTAGTAGCAAAATTTCCATGCGCATTTTCCCTATTGGGGCGGGTGCGGAGCAGTGGCAATATCATCCTGAAGGTCATTGCTGACAAACTAGATTGTTCCATCCTGAAAACATGGGTGGGATTGCATGTGGACTAAGAGTTAATTAATTATCTGATTGATTATTAAATTATTGTTTATTTATTAGTGTTTTTAAATATAATTTTGTCGAACTCATGACATTTTTAATAGCTATATAATTGTTAATTAAATATTAATGTATCCTAAATTTAAATTAATTAATTGTTGGTCGACATCTGTGATAGTTAATTGAGACCATTGTTAATTAATTGATAAATAATGTGACATGTTTTTATTTTAATAAATAAAATAATAAATAATAAATATCACGGGACAATTCACACCAATTGACCTAGTCCCAAAGTAAGCTAGGCAAAGCTTGTGTTATGGGTACTAGGCAACGGATAAACATACTTATATAGATAGATACATACTTGAGTACATATTAAACACCCAAGACCCGAGAGCAAACATTCGTATTTTTCATACAAATATCTGCCCCGACACGGGAATCGAACCCGGGACCTCAAGCTTCATAGTCAGGTTCTCTAACCACTAGGCCATCTGGTCGTCTAAAAGTAATTAATTATCTGATTGATTATTAAATTATTGTTTATTTATTAGTGTTTTTAAATATAATTTTGTCGAACTCATGACATTTTTAATAGCTATATAATTGTTAATTAAATAATAATGTGACATGTTTTTATTTTATACTATATACTTACTAATATAGGCTAAGCAAATGTTCCTACTAATTATGTACTACGGGCTATGTTGCCTGAAAATAAACAATTTTTATTTTTTTATTTTTTTATTTTTCCCCAAATGCTTTTTTCTCACTATAGTTTTTTACTGAAGCTTATTTTCACAGTAGCGTTTTTTTTTCAATTTGAATTGACACAGGAACAGTGTTGATGGAGCTCTTCTGCCGATGCAAACTTATAACCTAAATCTACCTATGTTTCTGTGCCGAATTACAGTGAAAAAAAAACGCGATTGTGAAAAATAAGCTTCAGTAAAAAGCATTGCTACCAGTACCCCGGCATTATTAGAGTAGCCGGCGGCTTGTTTACCTCCCCCCAGGATCGAGGGGGGACTGAATTAATGCCTTCTATTTATAGCCTATCGAAGCATGGCCAGGATAAAGGCTTTTGTCAAAAAAAGTATTTTACATTGAAAAGAAAGGTTGAAATGGTTCGGACAACAAAACAAACGAAGGTCGCGTATTTAGGCCATAATACCGACATCAACAATATCGCATTCGTCGTCATCCGAATTTCAACTGGGATAGTGGTTGGTCGGTACCCCCGAGTTGAAAGACAGTGTTGAATAATCATACTGCGTCAATGATGAATGTGAACGGGTCTTTACAATATGATGATGTTGTTAGTAGTTGTGTGCTACCCTACATTTAATTAACAATGACAGTAAAAATGACGATGAAAATGCGGGTAGTTGTGCGCCGGGCCGGTATCAGTGTCGTTGATCAGCCATATCAGATCATCAATATTTTACAAAACAAAAGGCAACACAAAAGCTAAAGATAGAATGCGTCATTGCGGTTGCAAATCGGACACTGGCTCAGCATAATGCTGAGGCGTTTGTAGCACCCCAGCGCTGATTTTCAGCCAGCACCGTTGGTGACACCTGGATCGCTGTTTAGATAGATAAATAAACTGCACACTAATTAGCTACATAAGACTACAGCGTAAACAAATAATTTGTAGATTACAAAAAGTAAATTAAAAGCAAATAATACAAGCTTAGCTTAGTTTGGGGCTAGGTCGATTTGTGTAAGATTGTCCCCTAACATTTTTTTTTTTATAATGTCGAGTTAAACTCGCTCTAAGACGTGAGTGATTCGTATATTTTGCACTTTAAACATGAAACTACCGGGAGACTCACTCATAGTAAAAATATACGAAATGTCATGTTGACATTCTCTACGTCTGCCGAAGAAATCATCGTGAAATTGACTGTGAAGAGGTTCCATCCCGGCCGTGATGTGATTATTTTTCCTCGACGTAAGTAAGTGTGCCAAATTTCAAGTCTACTGTCGTACTGGAAGAGTTATTCAATTTCCAAGATTTGTCCCATACTAACAGGGTAAATAAAATAAAAGATTATAAAAATAACTGATGTGTTACAGTAGACATAGAAAGACTTACGTAAATCCCAGTTGTGTGGACTACCCTTAATGTGTCGATGACATTTATCCCACCCGCACATCTAAAAATACTGACTTCACATAAGCTCTTACATAAGTGACGTTTTAATGACACGTCCATTAGACAACATTAAAGTTTATTTGCCGAACTCGTTACTGAATACGAGTATGTAGTGATTTTTTATAAATAGATTATATACATTGGTAAAAATTCCGTCGGTTAACGTAGGAAATCGTTTCCAAAAAAGTATATACACAATTAAGTAATTTAATTAAAACAAAACTTAATTGATTCCTTTGTGTAAAAAAATTTACCCATAAATAGTTTGTATGACTATGTTACACAGAGGAATGGAATTTGTTTTCGTGAAGCCCTTACCTAATTTTTTTTATACAACCGTCATCATCGAACCTCACTTAAGCTACAGTCAGTATTTTTTAATTATTTTGCTTTTTAATCATTTAAATATTTTTGTTGCGTAACAGCCTTCTTCGAAGCATTAGAAAGCAAAGAATAAAACGAAAAGAATACCTAATGAAAACGGTAAGTCATATTCAGGTTATGACGTAAGCAAGGAAAATACGAATTCATTTGATAGATAGATATGTTGAGGATTTACTTTTACTAAAGGATTTAAACGTGACTAACTTTATTTGTCGCATTGTGTGTTATCCATACTTGAACTTCTATATAACCATATCCATAATTCCACACTATCTAATACATAAAAATCTCGTGTCACGGTGTTTGTTATCGAACTCCTCCGAGACGGCTCGACCGATCTTTATGAAACTTCTTTCTCTATATTCGCTAGGTCTGAGAATAGGTCGTAGGCTGTTTTTTATACCTACCCCATTCTTCGGGGACGGAGTCGCGGGCAACACAGCTATCTAATATATAAAAATCTCGTGTCACGGTGTTTGTTATCGAACTCCTCCGAAACGTCTTGACCGATTTTTATGAAACTTTTTTCTCTATATTCGGTAGGTCTGAGAATAGGTCGTAGGCTATTTTTTGTGTACCTACCCCCATTCTCCGCGGACAGAGTCGCGGGCAACAGCTAGTAATAAATATAAATGTTTTCACAGTGTGTTTGTTTGTTTATTCGTCCTTCGTTCACGTCGGCACTGAGCGATGGATTGTCGTGATTTTTTTGTATGGACACAGTTGAAGGGCTGGAGAGTGACATAGGCTACTTTTTTCACGGGAAAATATGACATTCTCACGGGAAAACACGTTTTAATTCACTTCAGCGGGGACGAAGCCGCGGGCATCAGCTAATAATATACAATAAAAACAATAATGGGTATTTACTTTACTTTCAAACATAATAAATAAATAATAAAAAAATAAAAAAAATATCACGGGACAATTCACACCAATTGACCTAGTCCCAAAGTAAGCTAAGCATAGCTTGTGTTATGGGTACTAGGCAACGGATAAACATACTTATATAGATAGATAATGTGTGACCAAATTGCGTTGGGGGTTTAAATTTTTGAATTTATTTAGAAGTCATTCAACTTTTGGGTAGGTAGTAAAGAAATAACTTGGTCGACTATTATATACATACATATTTTTTTAACATTTGTACCACCTTTCGTTGACTCGTTTTTTCTACGACTCGTGTCACACACCTGGCATTGCTGCAGCTATTAATATTAACAAATTAACCTTATAGGGATACGCCCACTACTGCACACCTTTTTGATGCATTTGGTTTTATCCAAAAGCAACTTTATTTACTAGCACTTAAATAACTCTACGAATACATTTAGCGATTTGTATCCTTACAGGAACATTTCTTGCGTTTGTTATTTGCGAAATGCGACCTTAAATTGTTATAAAATAAGGTATTGGGTGCCTGCATTAACGATTTGAGGCATATGGGGAGAGTGACACTTTTGTTGTACACGTGCTACGATAAAAAACAAAATGGCGGCTGTTTTTTTTATAAAAACTTATTTTTCGGAATTTGCTTTTGATGGGTATAGTAGACGTTTACACTGCATGAAATTCTTCGGAATTTATACGCGAAACTAGCTGTTGCACACGACTCCATCTGCGAAGAATAAGGGTATAAAAATAGCCTACGACCTATTCTCAGACGTACATAAGAAATATAAACAAAAAATGTCATACAAATCGGTCAGGCCGATTCGGAGTGTGTTCGGTAACAAACACCGTGACATGAGATTTTTATATAGTAAGCTGCGTACGGACTGCGCGCACTGTACGCGTACCCGGGTACCCAAGTTACCCGGATACGCGTACCCAGGCTTGCGTGTCCTGGAACGCCATGTTCGTACGCCATGTACGCGTACACTGTACACGTACACGTACACATACACGTACTGTACACGTACACGTACTTACACTGTACGCGTACATGGCGTACGGACATGGCGTTCCAGGACACGCAAGCCTGGGTACGCGTACCCGAGTGCGCGCAGTCCGTACGCAGCTGTAGAGAGAAGAAGATTAGAAAAAGAATAAATAAATAAATATCACGGGACAATTCACACCAATTGACCTAGTCCCAAAGTAAGCTAAGCATAGCTGATGTTATGGGTACTAGGCAACGGATAAACATACTTATATAGATAGATACATACTTAAATACATATTAAACACCCAAGACCCGAGAACAAATATTCGTATTATTCATACAAATATCTGCCCCGACGCGGGAATCGAACCCGGGACCTCAAGCTTCGTAGTCAGGTTCTCTACCTACTAGGCCATCTGGTCTTCTAAGAAGATTTAATTTGAAATTCAACGTAAGCTATATAGGTACTTACCACCATACCAAGCGATCTTAGTTTACTTTGTTTGTATAAATAGACACAGCATGGAAGGACAGGTGGAACAATTTTTTACTCTTTGATGAAATATTATTAACGACCTCTTTAGCCTAGTTGGTAGTGACCCTGCCTACGAAGCAAGAGGTCCTGGGTTCGAATCCCGGTAAGGGCATTTATTTGTGTGATGAGCACGAATATTTGTTCCTGAGTTATGGATGTTTTCTATGTATTTAAGTATTTATTTATCTATATAAGTACGTTTATCGTCGTCTAGTACCCATAGTACAAGCTTTTCTTAGTTTGGGACTAGGTCGATTTGTATAAGATTGTCCCCTAATATTTATTTTAAATAAAATATTAGGGGGGTCGGTTTTATTTTTATTTTATTATGAAATGTCTTAATGTTATACAGAGCTCCCTGAGTGTTCTGAACTCCATTAAAAACCGGTAAACAAATTAAAATGCTTAAAGAAAGTCAAAAAAAGCCTGTAAGTAATCCGACAGCCCACATTGCATACTAATCATGCCGCGGATTATAAAACAAGTTGACATCCAGTAGGTTTGATTCATACTTACTGTAGTATGCCTAAGCCGTGGTGGCCTATACTCCATTTAATTTAGAATTATAAACCACAACAACATTATATTGCGGCTCGTGAACTGTAATCTCTTTACAATTTGTTAGGGATCCTATCGATGTTTAGAAAATTTTATTTCCGAAGGTTTAGAATCCCGAAAACTTCATTTGTCCGAAAGCATTTTTTTCTGAAACTGTAAATATTTCAGGATTTATTTCAGGACCATCGTGTAGAACCCTTTAGGTTAGCTTAGGGTTGATTTATAAAAATCCTGAAATATTTACAGTTTCAGAAAAAAATGCATTCGGATAAATGAAGCATTCGGGATTTTAAATATTCGGAAAAAAATAATTCTAAATTTTGATAGGTAACCAATTTGTTACAATTTGTACAATTGACGACACGCAAATAAAGTGACATTAAAGCAATTTTATTTTGCGGCTCCCAGACTATTGTACTGTACTATTTGCTAGGTAAGAAATAGTTGACGAGCCGCAATATAAATATGTTGTGGTTTTCAATTCTACATTAAATGAAGTATAGTAAGTGGTTTGACAAGCAGAGGTGGTGGGTTCGAGCCTGGACTCTCACCTCTAAATTTTTTGGAATTTATGTGCGAAATAACGTCAGATAATTTACCACGAGCTTTACGGTGAAGAAAAACATCGTGAGGAAACCTTTATACACCTGTGAAGAAATTCAATGATTTTCAATGGTGTTTCAATGATGGCGTCTAACGCCTCAGCATAATGCTGAGCCAGCGACCGTTTCGCTTTTGCGGTGACACACATACAGAGCTGTGTATGTAAATGTTTATTTATTGCTCCATTGTTTGTTATCTTTGTTTTTTTTTCATTTGTGTGAAATTGTGTGTAATTTCTTGTATAGGTATGTGTGTCTTGTAAAAGTGAATAAATGTCTTCTTTCTTTCTTTATTTCTATGTGTGTGAAGTTTCAAATCTGCACTGGGCCTGCGTGGGAACCACAGAAAATAGACAGTAAAAACGGAAACAACTGTATCTAGGTTACCTGCTCACGATTTTAAAATGATACTGGCCCAGCAACAGCAACTCATCCAGCTTTTTCTTCGAGCTATGACGCTAAAAGCATACCTACTGTTTCTTTGTCATCAACATTTTACCAAACCCAGTTTACAATTAGTATGGATGGTAGCGACACCTGGTGGAGCAAACATTCAGATGTAGATTTGGTGTAATTATGCAGAATCATGATTGGCTACAGTTGTAGAGTTAATTCTGCCGCGGTGACAGCTATACTTCCTAGCAACACTGGGTTATGAACACTGGACTGTATCACATCTTGCTACTACTATTATTAAGTACCTCGAAATTTTGTATCCATAGATATAGATGTTTGATTGTTTGTTGCCCAGATAATCTACCTACACTATTATGTATACTGGGTGACCTTAGCCTCTGGACAAATACTAATACTACTGGTTTAGCAAGATATTTAAAACCAGACTGCAAAGTATCATAACAATATTTACCGAAAAACTAATGGTTTTCAATGTATCACTTTGGAGGAGCCTGTTTATTTGGATGATAATGATTTCATATTTTTTTCTTGTCTAATTAAGCAAATAACTATTTTACGATATTGCTAAGTATCAGTCTTATCCATGGTTTCATTATTTGTCCAGAGGCTACCAGAGGCTGTCCAGAGGTCACCTTGTATAATATATATTATAATTATAATCTTTATATAATATAATTCTACTGTACGTGTGTATGTCACTGAACTCCTCCTAAACGGCTGGACCGATTTGAATGAATTTTTTGTATGCGTTTGGGTGGCGCCATGGATGGTTTAGATTCACAAATCAGCCCGGCAGATGGCGCTGCAGTCGGTATCTAGGTTCATACAGGAAAACGTCTGTCGGGTCCGCTAGTAAGTAAGTAGTAGTAATTATAAAGATGAAAGATTTGTATTTTTGTATGTAACGAATAAACTTAAAAACTACTGGACCGATTTCAAAAATTATTTTGTCATTAGAAAGCTGCTTTATCACTGAGTGACGTAGGTTACGTTTTACCGCGGGAAAATATCTTTTCCTACGGGAAAAATAATTAATCGCGGGTGAAGCTGCGGACGGAAGGCTAGTTATTTTTAATAACACTTTTTATCCCGAAAAATTGTAACCCACCAAAAACATTTTCATGTAAAATGTTGCCAAGACGAGACCATGGCTCGCACTGTCAAAAAGTTATCAGAATCTCATGAGATCCAAGCTACTAACTCTACACGCCCTACTCTACAAGCCTTAACTTCACAAACTCTGCATCTTAGTCAAAATATATATCTTGACGATAACTAAAGTATGTGACAGTAGCGAAACGGCCAATCCGGGAATTGCTATCCGACTGCTAGTAAAAAAGCTAGTAGGTAGACGTATAATGATGTTCAAGACACCTACTCCTAATTGTATTTAATTACACTAAATGGCTGTTTCACCACCCGTTGATTAATTTTAACTGACGGATAAATGTGGTGCCGTCTCCGTATATTCGAACAAAACAAACAGGGACGGCATCACATTTATTTATAAGTCAAATACATAAATTTGATCAATGGATGGTGAAACAGGGGGTAAAATTAAATTTGTAATTTAAACTGTTCGACGTCCATTTAATTTAAAATTTAATTACAAGGAAATGAAACAAATTGGAATTGCAACTGTTTGATACTATTTACTCTGAATTGAAAACTAATTACACCGCCGATGCCGGAAGGCAAATAGATGTTGTCATTTGCACAGGCATGTCTTATGGGGCCATGGCGAGTCGTGACTTAACTTGCAAGAGGTCATGACGCTCTTAATTATCTGCAGATAACATAAAGTATAATCTACTTGGAGGTACGGTTATAGTACTTTGTGCATTAAGGGCCGTAAGAAGGGGATTACTAGCGAGTTGAGGTTGAGTTAACGAGGGCTTTTAATGACTCGAATTTGTAATCCCTTACTGCCCGTAATACACAGAATGATTTATCACATTGCGAGGAAGAAAAAACAAAAACAAAGAAAATTTGTCTCTAAACACTTCATCATCATCATCATCATCATCATCATCAGCCTATGTTCGTCCACTGCTGGACATAGGCCTCTCCCATGGCAGGCCACTGAGCACGATCCTCGGCCACTCTCATTCAGCTCTTGCCAGCCGCCTTGTGAAGATCATCGCTCCACCGAGTCTGAGGACGTCCCACGCTACGTTTGCAGATCCGTGGTCTCCACTCAAGAACTCGTCTACCCCAATGGTTATCGGTTCTTCGGGTTATATGGCCGGCCCATTGCCACTTCAGCGTGCTAATGCGGTAAACACTTAAATTGTATAAAATAATGGATTGTCATTTTTTCGAGTCGCCTGCCATTATTATAATGCTAAAAACTGTGTTTAGTTTAGAATTGGAATGGTCATATATGGTCTGATTCTGCCAACATGTTAAAAAAATACATACTTAAATTATTGCAAAACAATTTTGTAGAAATCATAAATATATTGGGTTTAAGCAAAGTTTTGAAGATTTATATTTATTACTAGCTTTTGCCCGCGACTCCGTCCGCGTAGAATTAGCAATTTGCTTTTTCATCAATTACGGCTCTCCTTACTTCCTCGATATAAAAAAATTACCCCCTCCCCCCCGCGCACCCCCTTCCCAACCCAGCCCCCCACCAAACCCCCCCGCACACCCACGTTCAAATTCCTCACCGTACTCCCAAGTCAAGCGTGCCTATAGAAGTTTTACTTCAAAAACCCCCGATTTTGAAACATTCTTCCGCTCCGCTCCGCTGCTATTGGTGTTAGCGTGATGATTATATAGCCTATAGCCTTCCTCGATAAATGTGCTATCTAACACTGAAAGAATTTTTCAGATCGGAGCAGTAGTTCCTGAGATTAGCGTGATCAAACAAAAAAACCTGTTCGATAAATTCTTAAAATAGACGTATCATTCTTATTTGTGAACCGATTCAAATGAAACAAACATTAAATGTTAATCCAAGAAAATACCAACATATCAGTGAAAACCGCATCCTTCTAGGTTATGCCGTTTCTGAGATTAGCGCGCACAAACGCACAGACAAACAGACAAACAGACAAACAGATAATCAGACAAACAGACAAACAGACAATAATTCTAAAAATCATTGTTTTGGGTTCTATTGCGCTAATAAATAGCCCTAGTGACAGTTTTTCTCAAATATCTTCAATGTACAGACACCGACTTGTTACAGATTTATTATATGTATATAGATTATTGAAAAAATAAAATAAAATTGAAAATGCTCCAAAACGAACATCCAACTTTAGGCTTCAAGGCTTCAATTATTGTCTAAGTACAAAATGACTCACCATCATCATCATCATTTCAGCCGCAAGACGTCCACTGCTGAATATAGGCCTCCCTCCTTGATACCCAATCATTACGGTTGGAAGCGACTTGCATCCAACTTACACCTGCGGCCTTCACCAAATCGTCCGACCATCTCGTTTGTGGACGTCCCACGCTGCGCTTGCCAGTCCGTGGTCTCCATTCAAGAACTATTCGGTTCCAACGGCTATCAGTTCTGCGTGCTATATGACCTGCCCATTGCCAAACGAGCTAATCCGCTTTGCTATGTCGGTGACCCTTGTTCTTCTAAGGATCTCCTCATTCCTGATTCGATCCCGTAGAAAAACCCCGAGCATAGCCCTCTCCATAGCTCGTTGAGCGACTCTGAGCACAAAATCACTAATAGGATCTTTAAAACTTGCTATTATCGACAAATCGCGTGTCTGTCTGTAGTAACCACAGGTAGGTGTGAACATTTTTTTACAATCAATCGAATGTGTGGCGATGTAGCAAATTAGTTATTTGTATGAAAAAATGAACGGCCGGCCAGCACGCGAGATTTGTTAGTAGTGATTTATGTGTTAGTAATTTTTTTTCCGTGAATTTATAGCGTTTTGATGATAGCTATTATCATTTCACGACGGTAAATTTTGTTGCAATGAACTTAAAACTTTATGTCACTTTTGAGTGAGTTTGATGTCAATAAGTCCTATACTAATATACCTAGAACACTGCATGGACGGCAGGCGGGTAGGTGAAAAACTTAAGTAAAGGGCCTGTTTGTACGTAGTAGTGCACAGCATTGATTACATATCAGTTCTCATCATCATCATCATCACTTCAGCCAAAATACATCCACTCCCATTCGTGATGCAGCGGCTAGCTACAACATGGCTCTACCACTACTAAATGTCTAGCTACTATTTAATTTAATTAAGTGTCTAGAACTGACGGCCGATGGAGCCGAAAGGTTCTCGAGTGGCGTCCGCGGACCGGAAGACGCAGTGTAGCTACCTACAACAAGATGGAGCGACGACCTGGTGAAGGTGGCGGGAACGCATTGGATGCGGATGGCGCAGGGCCGATCTGTTTGGCGAGCCTTGGGGGAGGTCTTTCGGCTGAAATGATGATGATGAAGTGTCTAGCTATTACGGTTCAAGAGATAGAGCCCTGTGACAGACAGACAGCGTCCAGTTGGTACCCTTTGGGTACGGAACTCTAAAAAGGATTTTGTTTTACAAATTTATCAGATCATATTGACAGACTATGTTTGTTAGGGTTGTGTGCAAGTCTGAGTCCAAAACTAAATGTACAAAATTTATGAGAACTGCTCCCCTATTGATTTTGAAACATAAAAGCCAGACATCACCATTGTCCTACTACAGGGCACGGGTTTCCTCTCAGAAGAAGGGTTGGGACCTAGTTCCCACGCGGGCCCAGTGCGGATTGGGAACTTCACACACACCATTGAATTTCTTCGCAGATTGACCATTCCTTCACCGTAAAGCTCATGGTAAATTTCAAATATAACTTTACAAATAAATTCCAAAAAACAAAGGTGCGAGCCGGTATTTGAATCCACAACCCTCTGCTTAAGAGGCCATAGCCCATAGGTCAAACCACTAAGCCACCACGGCTGAAAGCCAGTGTTCCTACAAAAGCACGGCCTAGCAACTAATATAATCATTAGCTTCCTAATTTATAGTTCTCCCAGCCATTAGGGTCGGAATGTGCTAGATTGCTCGATAAATCCCCAGCGGGAGCTGCCGATGCACATTAGGCCTGCGTTAGTGTTTAATGGGCACTCTACTACTCCTGGATAAATAAAAATAACCTTTACCAAATGGACTTTTGTATCGACACAAAATGAAGAATACAAGGAACGAACATGTTGTCTACTCACCTTTTTGAAAACCGGCCAAGTGCGAGTCGGACTCGCGCACGAAGGGTTCCGTGCCGTTAAAATAAATAAATAAAATAAATAAATATCACGGGACAATTCACACCAATTGATCTAGTCCCAAAGTAAGCTAGGAAAGCTTGTTATCTATGAAAACGGCAAAAAAATCACGTTTTTGAAGTGAAACTTCTAATGCGACTTCCAACAAGTGGTGTGGGGGGTTGGGGATGAGGGGGAGTGCGTGGGAGGGGGTGCGGGGGTTTCAAAGGAGATGAAAATATCATTGATTTTGCCATAGGATGCACCGTTTTCAAGATATTTGACAAAAACACCGGGGGGTGGGGTGCGGGGGAGGTTTTCAAAGGGGGGGATGAAAATTTCATTGATTTTGCCGTAGGATGCACCGTTTTCAAGATATTTGACAAAAACACCGGTTCTCGTCCGATAACCGAAGTTAAGCAACGTCGGGCGCGGTCAGTACTTGGATGGGTGTCCGCCTGATTTTTTATTTTTTGAACTAAAACAATTACTTTGCTCACCCGCGACCTTACAATAGTTACGTTTATGCAAGAAATGTGCGTTCATGCAGTTCCTCCACCTCCACACATTTGTTGGAATCAAATCATTCATTGTTAGATTCAGATTCTTATGAAGTGTTACATTATTGCGGCAAGGGGTTGCGTCTGGATGCTCTGGAATGCATGGAAATAATTAGGTACAACACTATGGGGTCTATTATTAATGAACAGGTAAATTTAGTATCTTCTCCTTTACTGCGGCTTGGGTCGAATTTGAACAGTTAGTATTAATTAAATATGCCTTATAAATAAATAAACAAAAAAAAAAAATTCAAGGTAGTTTTAAATATGTCAATAAAAGTTAATTTTTGTGGGGTAGTTTGAGAATAAGAAAAATAAAGTGGGTACTTGAGAAGTTACAGTGACAAGTTAAAACATTTGTTTTGGTTTGTTAGTTTAACGTTTGGTGGCATAGCATACGGTTGTGGTAACTCTGAAGATGAGCTCTGGTTGAGTTCGAAACGCGTCAGTGTAGCTTGGTGGTGGTGATGGTTGGGTTTATGTGATTTGTGTGTGTTCGTACAGTGTGGAGGTGGAGGAACTGCATGAACGCACATTTCTTGCATAAACGTAACTATTGTAAGGTCGCGGGTGAGCAAAGTAATTGTTTTAGTTCATTAATATGGACCTCCGCAAAGTAACGCCTGATTCAATAAATTATTTTTATTTTTTATTATGAAGTTTCACTTCTTCCGCGCGGAGGGATTTCACGCACTATTTTTTGTATGGGAGCCTCTCTTAAATATTTGTTTTATTTTAATTTAATTATTTATTTCTGAAGTGAATATATAACTAAATATTCTGTGAATATTTCAAGCGTCTACCTGTTGCCATTATCAATATCGAGTAAAAACGAGCAAAAATATCACGATTGTTGTATGGGAGCCCCCTTAAATATTTATTTTATTCTGGTTTTTAGTACGTGACACGAGATTTTTATATATTAGAATATATTATATATATTTCTGATACATCTTTATTGGTATTTCGCTCCTTTTCTCCCATGTCATTTATCTCTTCTCGTTAGCCTTCCTTTAGATCTCAGGAAAAACACTCACATTATTATAGTACTTGTGCACAATTTATGGAATACCTCGGTTTGAGTAATATCAAGTTTTATACGTAAGAACAATAAAGATAAATTTATCTTAAGTTATCTAGGAGGGTCATTAAGAAACCCTAATGTTCCCTAAGCAAACCGTTAACGGTTTAATTTATAATTAAACTATTATTATGTGTGATCTACTATTCATGGAACATTAGTTCAATATGGGACTTTGCTAAAATTTATTCAAATTCAAATTCAAAATTCAAATTAACTTTATTTGTAAGAATACAGTAAAAAATATACATTGGTCTTATCATGATTATATCTGTTGTCCTTGTATTCAGCTTGCAAGCAAGCGTACAAATATTTCATTAAATAAGCTAAAGGTAATTTTATAATTTAATTAAAATAAATAATAATAATAATAAATGCCCAAAAATAATGTCAATAATAATGTCTATAATTTAAGTAGTTCAGTTTGAACATTTCTCCCGACAACACCTTTAATTCGTCTGGTAAATTATTAAAAACTATTATCAAGGATGATATAGACCGGATTGGCAGTCGCCATAGTACGGATAGGCCGCGGTTTTTGTGGTTCGATTATTAAATCTAGATGGCGCTGAAATATAGCCAGAGGCTTTGAAGGCAAAACAATAAGACTACAGATGTTTCATATTACTACAAATGTATTATTTTTAAAAAAAATTGCATAATAATACATTTGCAGTGCTATGAAATATCTGTAGTCTAAGTTTTGCCTTCAAAGCCTCTGGCTATATTTCAGTGCCATCTAGATTTAATAATCGAACTACAAAAACCGCGGCCGACCCGTACTATGGCGACTGCCAATCCAATCTATATCATCCTTGCTATTATGCACATGTTGAAGGAGTTTCTTTTATAAATATCTTTACGACAGCGTGGCACGTACAAAAGAGACATAGAGTGAGTGGGGGTAAGATGAAAATAAGATGAAAGGCAGTGTAAGATGAAAAACTACTCTTAGTACCGGGTGCTACGAGTGGTTTTTCATCTTACACTGTTTTTCATCTTACCCCCACTCACCCTAATGCATGTTGTTGTATTGTAGGAATATTATTTTACTAGCTGCTGCCGGCGACTCCGTCTGCAAAGAATTCAAGAAGTTTGACCTTCAGGTCAGGACTCCTCTCTATCGGTGGCCTTCTAGAACAAGTCTTTGACGGAGGCAATGTCTGCCCACTCCTGGATATTCCGCAGCCACGTTTCTTCCTTCACCAACTGCGTCTCTTTTCCCCTCTCTTATTTAATGAAAATAAATTTATTCAAATGACAATACGAACTGTATACACTCACTAATTAAAATAATGACGTCAGCATATCGAAAGACAACTTTTGTCACCATTCATACAAACTTAATGCATTCCGCATCGAATAAAGAAAACAAATTAAATGTTTAATTCAAAAACACCAACTGGCTAAATTCGTCACAGTGTGTCAATAGCTTTATGGTACGACTAAGTTAATTTTGCAGTCAAAAAATTAAATCATACTTAAAGTAGGTAAGAACGAACGCTTTACCAACTGCATTTGTGCATTTAATGTATGTTTTTAAGGGTAAAATGCGTTACGAATCAAAACTTCGCAATATTAATTTGCTTTACAAATATAATGTCTGTGTTTCAAGCATAGAGTAAATAATCCCTTGATTTCAAAATTGCATAAGGGTAGACTTTATCTACTGGAATAAGGGTGGAAGTGCGTTTGAGTAATAGGATAAAATTCTACTTTAATGTAAGTGGTTAGAGTTGAGTTTTGTTTAATAATGACAGAGGTACTTTTATGCAATCGAAATCATAGAAACGTATGCGCAATACTTAACGCGTAATGAAAATGCTTTGTAAATGTACTAAGGGTACATGAATACAAATAATTAATTGTTATTGTGGTAAGTACGCTTTCATTGTGTTTTTAGAGGGCTTGTTTTTGATATTGTGACTATAATCGGGTTAGTGGCGATGTTTTTCAAGCACGATTCATAATTAAACCAGTTATGTAAACACAGCTTTGCTCTGTGGACATTTCTTAAGTGTAATTCCACGTTAGTTTTTGTTAAATATTTCAACTTTGATATAAGACTTGCTGACTATACTTTTCAAACTAAATACAAACTGAAATATAGATGCACAGAAAAAACCCCAGAAAAAAGACCAATGCTGGGAATCGAACCCAGGTCCTCAGCGTTCCGTGCTGCGTGCTTACCCCTACACCATCACTGGTCTAGAAGTTAGCGACGAATCTTTCCCATACATCGTACACTTCAGTCTGTTATAATCACATTAGGCAGTGATAAAGCGCATCTATGTTAATGCCCTCTACCGAGAGACTTCAACACTCCTTCGGAGCTACCCGCTCACCTGGACCAAGAGATGGCGCTACTAGGCCAACTTTTACAAGTTAACACGTTCGCCGGCGGTAACGGGTATTACCGTAAAATGCGAACTACGTTATATGACAGTACGGCTAACGCAGTATTTATTCGAGATTGCCTATAAGACACTACGGTGCTTCCCGAGCAAAACCCGTAGCATTGTTACTTAGCAATTTTTTACTGTCATGTGAAGGTACAACAACTATTGCACTACTGCCGAAACAACGTGTAATAAGAAGCTCAAGTTTGACCTTGACTCACACAGATGCAAACGCATACACACATACGCAGTACGGCGCACGCCGCCGTCGTTGTATGAGAATTTGTACGGCGCCCGCGTCAGTGCTTCGTTCCGCGGGGTACACGACGGACGCACGTAATTCTGCGCGCTGCTATACAAGGTAAGTTAGTATTCGGGTTTTTACTTACGAGTACTGTATATTTTATTGAATGCAAACTACAGTTATATTGTTTTTAGACTCAATATATTGTTGAATATTCGTTTTTTATAAGCTACAACTGAAATTTCGTGTTATTTTTAGATGAACAGAGAAAAAGACGACGAGCGACTCCGGCGGTTGTTAGAAGAAGTGTCTACCCCTGAATCTTCTCCAGCACACGAACCCTTTAGCGACGATGGTGAGTTCGGTTCAGACGGAGACTACATACCCGATTACGACGAAATATCCAGTTCCGACGATAATACAGGCCAGTCTGTTGGAACATCATTGGCTGCTAACACGACCTTGGACAATACGTTTTCTGATGATAGTGAGGGCTCACAACAAGGAAAGCTCGAATCAGCGGTGCTTGCGAGTCTCAACGACCAACTGTCAAGTGGGAATGAGCTACAACAGGGAGAACCAGCGTCATTAGTAAATGTTTTCGAAGAAATTCGCATTGAACTCGAATTAGTGTCCCAGCCACAGTCTCTGTCTGTCGATAATAGCACGGAGAATCCCGAACGATTTAGTACAGATCACCATCAAACATCTCGTCTGCCGACTCCACAAACCAGTCCAGAACCAGGAACCAGTCATATAGAAGATCAGGAGCTGCATGTCCAGAGTGGCTCCGCACCTACAACTGAATCAAATTCAGGTAACGATGAGTGGACAGGTACAACAGCAGCGATCCCTGATTTCGGATTTGACGAGTCAACAACGGGACTTAGAGTAAATTTGGGAGAAAATCCCACCGTATTAGATGTCTTCAAAGCGGTCTTCTCGAATGATTTGCTCGAACATTTGATATCAAAAACTAACGACTATGGCAAAAATATGTGTGAAATAAACAGACCCCATACCAGACACACCAGAAAGCAACATTTTAGACCTGTCACTGAAGACGAAATGCTAGCTTTCCTTGGGCTGTGCTTACTACAGGGTCAAATAAAATCCCCTCAGAGACAAAGCATGTTCTCATATTCAAACCCGCTGTATTACCATCCTTTTTTCACGTATGTAATGTCGTCCAGACGGTTTGAGCAAATAGTGCGTTGTTTTTGCTGCGCCGAGATAAATGCCAAAGGCAAAAATAAAGTGAAATACTTTATCGAAGCCCTTTGCGAAAATTTTCGAAAGTTATATGGCCCAGAACGAGAACTTTCGATTGACGAGTCTCTAATACTATTTAGAGGCAGATTACATTTCCGCCAGTACATAGCATCAAAGAAAGCCCGCTACGGAATCAAGTTCTATGAACTTACTACAGCAAATGGTTACGTCCTGAATATAATCATGTATGCGGGTAAAGACGACAGCGAATCTGAAAACAAAGTTACTAAAAAAACTGAACAAGTCGTCATGAAACTTATAGGCCCCTATGTTATGAAGGGTCATGATCTCTTCATGGATAATTTTTACAACGACGTCGAGCTCAGTCAAAGACTGCTAGAGTTGAGAACACACACAAATGGTACCTTGCGCAAGACACGAAAAAGTAACCCAAAATTACTGATAACCAAGACTCTAAAAAAGGGCGAACATTTTTGGCTGCGTAAAAAACACGTGTATGTATCGGTGTGGAAGGATAAACGACCCGTTTACATTGTGACAACAAGAAATCATCCGAAAATGAAAGATGTTCGTAATAGATTTGGAAAGATTTCACAAAAACCAGAGGAAGTGGCCGAATACAACTCCTTCATGGGAGGTATCGATCGAATGGACCAAATGGTGTCCTACTACTCCTCGCCCATGAAAACCATTCGTTGGTATAAAAAGGTCCTCTTCCATATGCTGGATGTGTCTGTATGGAATGCTTTTTATATATACAGAAAGCACTTCCAACGTAGTTCCAAGTACGAGTTCATTCAATACCGAGACGAACTTATAAGACAAATGACAAATGTCAGCCCAGATTTGAAAGGCAGAGATACTGTTCTAACTGGGAGCATCTTTTCTAGCAGACGGTTTGACAATGCTAGACAGCAGCAGGTGCCGCAGCAGCAGCAGCCGCAGGGCAATCAAGTTCAACAGCCACAAGGGGTTCACCAGCAATGTCACTGGCCCGAGATGATACCTGTCACCGGAAATGCTAAGAGGAACGTGAAGTACCTAAACTGCAGTCTATGTACAAAAAACCATCGACGCAAAGAGACTCGATTTCGGTGCAAGGGTTGTGCAAAAAAACCTGCCCTTTGCCCAGGGTGCTTTGAAGAATGGCATGTTCGTCATGCTGATGACTGAGATGGAGACTGATACCTAAATAATCAAAAGACTGATTAGTTGATTATTGATAAGACTCAATGTTGCAACTTTGACAAACAGAAGAGAGTTTAAGTTTTTGTTTTATAAGTATAAGTTAGTCGTTCAAGAAATAAACTCTAAGTTTACTTCATGGCATAAATGAAGACTGATTACTATTATTATTGTTAATGTTAAATAAAGGTATATAAATTACAGAAAAAAAGAGCCTAATTTTGTTATAAAAGTTAATTAGTTTGATAAGTATTTGATAAAACTGTAAACAATTCCTATGAAACAGTTCCTAGTAGGTAGCTTTTTACAATAATCATTAAATTTAATTCTTAACAGTAGTTTGATTTACTCTATTCCTCACAAAACCAAAGAAAATCCACTATTTATAGACAATACTAATTATTATTGAGTATAAAGTACGAGTCGGCATTGACCGTACCTGTTCCGTGTAAATGAAGTTGCATTATTGTTTTGAGACGGGACGGTCAATACCGTGCTACTGTTATACCCGTACTGATTTTGGCAGGCTGTAATAAATTATATAGTGTGACAGTACGGGTCAAACCGTACAAATTCTAATTACTGTGATAACCGTAGTTATATAGATTATGGTAAAAAAAACATTCTATATGACAGTACGGGACTTCCCGTAGCACGGCTCTAACCGTTACTGCCCCTGGGCAGAGACAAAGCAGCAATGTAAAGAATCAGTACTGCTATAACCGTAGTCTCATTTTGTATGGAAAAAAATACTGAAATTCCAGTATATTCCATAGCTTGGGTACCGCCGGCGAACGTGCTAAGTATGAAGTATGTTTTTCTATTTTTTTATTTTTTTATTTTCTTCAACTTCATTTTTTTTATTACTTTTACGGTCATCCCGTGAAACCATATATTTCAAACTAAATACAAACTGAAATATAGATGCACAGAAAAAACCCCAGAAAAAAGTTCTGGGGTTTTTTCTGTGCATCTATATTTCAGCGCATCTATGTTAATGCCCTCTACCGAGAGACTTCAACACTCCTTCGGAGCTACCCGCTCACCTGGACCAAGAGATGGCGCTACTAGGCCAACTTTTACAAGTTAAGTATGAAGTATGTTTTTCTATTTTTTTTTTTTTAATTTTCTTCAACTTCATTTTTTTTATTACTTTTACGGTCATCCCGTGAAACCATATATTTCAAACTAAATACAAACTGAAATATAGATGCACAGAAAAAACCCCAGAAAAAAGTTCTGGGGTTTTTTCCGTGCATCTATATTTCAGTTTGTATTTAGTTTGAAATATATGGTTTCACGGGATGACCGTAAAAGTAATAAAAAAAATGAAGTTGAAGAAAATAAAAAAATAAATAGAAAAAGATACTTCATACTTGACTATACTTTTCTTGACTGTACTCGTATCATCTACCCGCTCGAGTCTCAAAGGGCTAACAACTTCAGCTCATTTAGGCTCCAAGTACCTGCCAAGCCCCAGCAGATGTTCCTGCGCTCCGACTTCTGGCTGGAGAGTGTGGTGTTTCGTCGTTTTAGGGAAGCGACGAAGACGTCCTTCAAAAATCTTTAAATAGTTGAATTATTTAAGTTTTCTTGACTTTTTATTTGTATTTTTGAGTTTTACTGCGCATTGGTGTTATACTGTAATTCTGTAATTATTATTGATGAATAAATAAATAAATAAATGGTGATTCAAACTATGTACATATAAACTAAAACATTAGTAAACTTTTAATTTACCTATCCGCAAACAGACAATTTATTTAAAGCCAATCTTAGTTCGCCTTTGTACAGTCGACTACAAAAAGATCGATACCGCCAAAGTTACAAAGATATGTATACACACCTTTATTGACTTAACATTAAGGTCGTGTATACATATTTTTGTAACTTTGGCCGTATCGATTTTTTTGTAGTCGACTGTACATCTGTATCTCTTGTTAACTAGCTATTTTCATTTTTTTAAATATCATTCATTGCATTCGTTCCCAACAGCTGTCAACTGTCAAAACTACTCATCCTTGATCACTTCATAACCTCTGTTTGTGTTATTAATTGATTTTGCACTAAGCCAGTGCGCGCGCGCGGCACGTGTGGGTGAGTCGGCGCCTTGAGGCTAGCTGTGTAAAGCCCTTAGAGACGTTATTTGCGATGATTATAGGTTTCAGACTCCAATTTTATGATTTATGTCTATTGATATTGGTAATGTTTGTTTTTCGAACACGCTATAGAAACATCAAAAAACCGGCCAAGTGCGAGTCGGACTCGCGCACGAAGGGTTCCGTAGCATTCTCTAATAAAAACGGCAAACACATTTGCTGTATGGGAGCCGTAATATACAACTAAATATTCTGTGAATATTTTAAGCGTCTGCCTGTTGCCGTTATCAATATCCAGCAAAAAGGAGCAAAAAAATCGCGTTTGTTTTATGGGAGCCCCGTTAAATATTTATTTTATTCTGTTTTTGAGTATTTGCATTTTGTTTTTATAGCGGCAACCGAAATACATCATCTGTGAAAATTTCAACTGTCTAGCTATCACGATTCGTGAGATACAGCCTGGTGACAGACGGGCGGACAGCGAAGTCTCAGTAATAGGATCCCGTTTTTACCCTTTTGGTACCAGAAGGTACCTATGTCTAATATTTGACACTCGGTATATTACGGGAACTATTTAGATCTTTTTTAAGACAATTGCGCTCTATCTTAGCCCGTCACTCAGTATCAGATGTGATAAATTATTATAATAATACTAACTGTTGTCCACGACTCCGTCTGCAAGGAATAGGGGTATAAAAAATAGCCTAAAATACAACCCATTCTCAGACCTACCAAATATAGAGAAAAAAGTTTCATACAAATCTGTCAAGCCGTTTCGGAGGAGTTCGTTAGCAAACGTGACACGAGCTTTTTATATAATTAGATATTCTGAGTAAAGATCATATTTTTTTAACAAATTTAAATTCTGATGATGGTAGTTTATATCTATAATAACCAGCTGGCTATAAAAAATAGCCTACAACCTATTTTCAGATCTACTTACCAAATATGAAAAAAGTTTCATAAAAATCGGTCAAGCCCCTAAGTAAGCTAAGAAAAGCTTGTTTTATGGGTACTAGGCAACGGATAAACATACTTATTTAGATAGATACATACTTAAATACATATTAAACACGATACCCGAGGGCAAACATTTGTATTTTTCATACAAATAACTGCCCCGACACGGGAATCGAACCCGGGACCTCAAGCTTCGTAGTCAGGTTCTCTAACCACTAGGCCATGTAGGCATCTAATATAATTATCTTAAGCTATTCTTAATTATTATGTTTTTAGCCGAAGCGGGTTATATACTTTTTTGGTTGATAAATCCCTATCATTTATTCTATGCCCCAGAATGACGACAAAATGATCCAACGAGCACTCAATGTCACACTTAAGTGCTTATAAAAACTACCCCAAAACCACAAATCCAAATAAAAACCGGCAATTTTATCACAAAACTAGCTTTTGTGACAAAAGATTAACAACAATTTCACGCGAGGGGGGTCGGCGCGGCAAAAACAGTTTTTGCTCGGAAATTTGTCGCTTGCCGATTATTTATTGGACGGGGAGGGGCAAGGAATTTTATTTGGCATAAAATTTATTATAGAAATGATATAAAAATGGATAATAAGTGGAAAGCGTGACGCTGAGATGTTAAATGACTCGGCAAATGAGTGTCTGAGAGAAAAAACGGGCAGATGGCTGGCGCGCGTTTTGCTCTGCCAACTTGGTGTCTGCAGCTGACAGCTTCCGCGGCGTCAATTTGTTGAGCCACAGTAGGTCTACTTAAAGTTTTATACTATGTCTAAAATATTTATGTACCTTAAAGACCACGGGAGTATTTATTAGGGGACAATATTAGGGGACAATATTAGGGGACAATCTTACACAAATCGACCTAGTCCCAAACTAAGCAAAGCTTGCACTATGGGTACCTACTAGACGACGATAAACATACTTATATAGATAAATAAATACTTAAATACATAGAAAACATCCATAACTCAGGAACAAATATTCGTGCTCATCACACAAATAAATGCCCTTACCGGGATTCGAACCCAGGACCTCTTGCCTCGTAGGCAGGGTCACTACCAACTAGGCTCAAGCGGTCAAATTGCGGCGGTAATTTGGTGACGTGGTGCAAACTTCTTTGGTGACAGCTTTTTCCGGTCAAGTTCCATCTACACATATTATAAACATATACATACATTGAACATCATCACATCATCATCATTGAACATCTGTACATTGAAGATATTTGAGAAAAACTGTCACTAGGGCCATTTATTAGCGGAATAGAACCCGAAACAATGATTTTTAGAATTATTGTCTGTTTGTCTGTTTATCTGTTTGTCTGTTTGTCTGTTTGTCTGTGCGTTTGTGCGCGCTAATCTCAGAAACGGCTTAACCTAGAAGGATGCGGTTTTCATTGATATGTTGGTATTTTCTTGGATTAACATTTAGTGTTTGTTTCATTTCAATCGGTTCACAAATAAGAAAGATACGTCTATTTTAAAAATTTATCGAACAGTTTTTAGTAGAATTAATAAGCTGAAGAGTTTGTTTGTTAGTTGTTTGAACGCGCTAATCTCAGGAACTACTGCTCCGATTTCAAAAATTCTTTCAGTGTTAGATAGCCCATTTATCGAGGAAGGCTATAGGCTATATATCATCACGCTAACACCAATAGGAGCGGAGCGGAGCGGAAGAATGTTTCCAAATCAGGGGTTTTTGAAGTAAAACTTCTATAGGCACGCTTGACTTGAGAGTACGGTGGTAAATGTGAACGCGGGTGTGCGGGGGGTTTGGTGGGGGGTGGGGTTGGGAGGGGGTGAGGAGGGTTTGCGGGGGGGGGGGGGGGTATTTTTTTTATATCGAGGAACTAAGGAGAGCCATAATTGATGAAAAAGCAAATTTGATAAAAAAATTAAGCTGCCCAAATTACTAATTCCACGCGGACGGAGTTGCGGGCAAAAGCTAGTGTTAAAATAAGTGAATAATTATTTCGCTCCTCCGCGAATAAGTGTAAGTTAGGTCACGTAACTAAACAACAACTAAGAGAGCCATCAGCCAAGCAGTGTAACACTAAAATAGGCTAAAAAAAATGTAATATTGCTTTATGTTATCTCTGTATAAGAACTAATCTAAATGCTACGCAAATTTGCCGTAATATCGTTTAAATAACTACATACATACAAAAATAATATTGAACTAAGCACGACTCGAAGTGACACCAAATCATCCATATTTTACAGTCATTTACAAATATAATCGAAAAAATCCGACACCTTTCAAAGGCAGAAATCCCTAAATAGCCAAAATAAGTTCACTCATACTCAACCATTCACCATAACAAATTTTATCCATTCATTCACACAATCACAAGTAGCACTGTACATCATAAAAGGCGACAATGTGTCTGACTTCAAATTCGAAAAAAGGCATGCATGAAATTCCTTTCTATAATATATTATAAGATAACTGAGAATCAATCGGGAAAAATACATACAAATATCAACTGTGGATTTCATTCGCTAAAGTATAAAATCCAACGATAACTTTATTGGTTGAAAGCGTTTCGTATCACAAAAGAATGTTCGGAGCCGATTTGTCGCCGCATGTCAAATGATTCGCAATTGAATGAGTGAATGGATGTGTGAATGAATGAAGCCGGCAGTTATGCAATCAATTAGAGGGGGCGGGGTCGCCGCTAAGATGTTTTGTTGGGATACGACGACTTGCATTTTGGAGCCAGGAAATGTGTGGCGCTTATTTTATTATTTTTGCAAAGTCCTGATTAAGTAATATCAATCATTATTTTAAGTAAAACTAGCCCCGCCAATGACACTATGTTATTTTCCGGGATTAAATGTACCCTTTTGTTGAATTCCCGCAAAATTATGCAATAAATGAAATGAAATGAAAAAAATTATTTCGCACACACAAAAATAAAAAATAAATAAATAAAAAAACAACTATTAAGACAATACAATTTTAAAATATAAAATAATAAAAAAAAAATAATATATGAAAAAAGTGTACGAAAAAGGTCCCGCCTCAGCATAAATGCGGACTCCTGGGGTGGAGCCAGCGCTGGTCTTCCGGCGAGACCATTTTTATCGGTCACAGAAACCCTGCCGCGCAACACGGCCTTACGCGGTATGCTGAACGCAGCCGTTGCAATTGCATCGAGCAGCGCTCTCTGGCGGCAAACAGAACAAACGACCGATACATAACCTAAAAAAGACCGTGCGCACGACATGGTTCCTGTGATTGAGGAGAGATTGATACAAAACAACTTACGCAAAACAGATATAAAAATTAGCCTTATTACACAAAAAAAAGAGAAAACAAAACAAAAAATGTGAACATCGAGTTAGATTAAATTGTTAATTCCAATCGTTTGTATTGGGGACATAAAAATAGGTAAGAGGTTAAGTCTATATAGTATCATAGATCTTCTAAGCTCTTGTGTCACCTTTCAACACTCATAATAAAAAAAAATAATAATAAAAACTTTACTTATTATCCTTCAGGTTCCACATCATCCACATGGATAAAGCAGGTTAACCAACTTTTTGTGCACATATAATTATAAAGTATGTAATCATCGGAGAGAACAAAAGGAGGCAATGTCTTTTTTATTTGTACCTTTTTGGCCGACTTCAAAAAAGGAGGAGGGTTTGTGTTCCACTGTAAGTATTTTTCATTCACTACGTACCAAATAGGTAAATTCCAGAAATTTTACTCCCCGGTTTTGAAATTTTTACAATTTTCCCGATAAAATATTTTTATTAAATTACACTGCAACTGGGACACATTGAAAAAACCATAAATTTAAAGTCTGGGGCCGAGAATCGATCCTAGGACCTCATCAATCCGTGACGCATGCTTCCCCAATACACTAACCTTGACACTATTATGAAAATCGTCAAATCATTGGCAAAATCATTGACCTTCAAGCTTTCAAAAAAAGAGCGTACTACTAACTAAAAGGCCGGCAACGCACTTGTGAGTCTTTTGGTGCCGCAGGTGTACATGGGTGATGGTACATCCTGGCGCGCGCTGCTCTCTCATGTACGGGACATGTACGGACATTAAAAGACTTCAGCACTAAAAAGATCACCTTTGTGATTTTGTTAATTAAATTATTACAATTCGCGGATTCAAGTACAAGAGTAAAATAAATTACGTTTCAGTACACATTAGTCGTTCGCTCGTCCGCTCATTTCAAGGCCCACATTCACATCCAAGAACATCTCACCCGTCAAAGACACCGCTACCTTAATACGGTGATATTTTACACACTGCATTGTCCCATTCATTCATTCATAGATCTAACTCTAAAATAACTGACTATCGTTTAAATTATGAATGAACATTTCGAGTATCCGTGAAGAAGGAAAGTGTATGAAGCATTCTTAATGGTACTTTTATGTTTTACTGCGTAGTTTTTGTATTGTGCTTTTGTATCTATGATTTAGGTGCTTTTGAAAATACGAGATATAACGATGTGTTATGGTTACCTATCATATTCTCGAAAAGCTCATTATATTATATTCAAATTATATTATATTATATTATATTAAAATTTCGAAAACGAAACTCCTTTTTTTCATTTTCCAAATTATTGTTTGTCCGAAATTTTATTTACCATATTTCCTTTTGCCAAATGTTTTAAAATCCATTTTTTTGTTTGCCAAATATTATATTTATTCCGCAAAATTATTATTCCCCAAAGGTCAGGGGTACAAAAGGCGACCATACAATTGTGTGGACAAATGTGTGGAGCCTAATAATAATTTTGTTGTTTAATGTTGCCCAAATATTTAATTGAGTTTGCTATGTGGGTAGGGGGTTTTGTAGGTGGTTATAAAAAAAATAACTAACACCAAACCGGAAGCGGGAGCGTAGCGGAGCGAAGCTGAACCTAACCTATCCGAGTCGCTTCCGCTCCGAACCGTCTTGCTCGCTCGCTAAAAATTAAGCAATGCTGTCTTACTCTGATGTTAGGTTAGGTAGATAATAAAAACATACTTTCGGCTTTTCGTTACATTTAGATTATGAAAATATGGCAACTGATTAGGTTGGCAAATAAAAAAATGGATTAATGAAATTCGGGATTTTGTTTTTGTTGGCAAATAAAACTGTGATGAAATGAATCCGTGGCATTGTGAAGTTGTGGAAAAACAAAACATTATGGATTTTAAAAAGTCGGTGAACCGTTTTCGGATAAATGAAATTCGAGTAAAAGAGTTTCTAAACATCGATAGGTTACCATGTGTTATCATCTCGGCTTACATACGACCCAGTGCTGGGCTCTCGGGCTTTCTCTCAGAATGATAGCGTTTGCGCTCAAGTTTTTGGTGTAACTTCGTTTCCCATAATCGCCCTCACTCATCATACCAGCGTTTGCCACAAATATGATAGAAGCGTGCGGTTTTAGGCAATTTTCGAAATGTCGTCTTATGGAATGCAGTAGATTAGGTTAGGTTAGTTCAACAACAATTCTGAATAAAATATTGTTTTTGAAATAAATTACGTTATGACAAGTGAAAATTAATAATGGGTAATAAGGCCGTAATGATTGGGCGTCAATGAGGGAGGCCTATGTATATGTGCAGCAGTGGACGTCCTACGGCTGAAATGATGATGATGATGAATTGAAAAAAATACATTATGAGTTGGCATATGAAACTCGGGCAAACGACATAAAACCCTTCTCGTCCGCAATCGCCACTCTTCCACTCGGTGTGGCTCATTTCTTCAATATAAGTGACGACCAGATGGCCTAGTGGTTAGAGAACCTGACTACGAAGCTTGAGGTCCCGGGTTCGATTCCCGTGTCGGGGCAGATATTTGTATGAAAAATACGAATGTTTGTTCTCGGGTCTTGGGTGTTTAATATGTATTTAAGTATGTATCTATCTATATAAGTATGTTTATCCGTTGCCTAGTACCCATAACACAAGCTTTACTTAGCTTACTTTGGAACTAGGTCAATTGGTGTGAATTGTCCCGTGATATTTTTTTTTTTTTAAGTGAGATACTAAATAAAACCATGTAGATGTAAGATTTGGGGGTTGAAATCGCTCGCGTCCGTAGGTTTACCCTCAAGGCCCTACACGTGACCTCTAGCTGCTAAATGAGCGATACAACTCCGGTGGTAGGCTTCGGCCGTGGCTGGTCACCACTCTGTAGGTTGAGCCAGGCCGCCAAGCGACTCTTTGTTGACTCTCTCTGACTCTGATTCTGTCTGTGACTCTCTGTTGTTGCTGTTGCTAGAAGCCATTCTAGAGGTACCGGTTATAGTGCTCCGTATTTGTTGTACGGTTTGCACTGCTTGGGGGCGCGCGCAACACCGCGCTCAACTGCCTTATTCCTGCTTATTCCCCTATACAAGTCTAGGGTGAATGAGCATTTACTGGGCAAGCGTGCTCCATCGTAGGCCTCATCTTCGCTGAAGATTCTTAGCTTTCCATCAGGCGTGATTGTGGTCAAACGCAAGCCTATATTGTATACAAAAAAAAAAGTGTTCTTTTATCGTACTGCAATCTGTAACAGACCTAGCTCTACTAAAACCGTTGACAAAGATTAAAAGCTCCGACTTAGTTTTAAGTTCCCATGGTACAGAGAGCTTGAGGCAGGGTATTGATTGCAGTACAAAGCCTGATCAAAGGTACAAGTGGTACTTAAAGACACTCGATTGAAAAAAGTGCTGGGAGTGGTATAAGTGATGGATGACAAGCGTACAGAGAGGTGTTTGTTATCAAACTCCTCCGTAACGGCTTGACCAATTTTTATCTAATATATAAAAATCTCGTATCACGGTGTTTGTTATCGTCCGAAACGGCTTGACTGATTTTTATGAAATCTTTTTATCTATATTTGTTAGGTCTGAGAATAGGTCGTAGGCTATTTTTATAACCCTATTCTTCGCAGACGGTGTCGCGGGCTTCAGCTAGTATTATTATATGGATAGATGGATAAACGAATGGATGGATGGATGTGTGAATGCTTGTTATACTTTCACGCGTTAACGGATTGTGATGAGATTTTTACGCAGAGAAGCTTTTATCCCGGAAAATTGCATATTTCTTTGCAGACTGAGTCGCGGCCAACCGCTAGTACAATTTTTTCATTAAAATAATAATATAAGGAACTTTAAATACGCCTAATTTCGAAAATTACAAAGATTATGACTACCTATAATATCTGGATTTTAAACACTACATCAGTTCGAAAAATTCGGGACTCAGAATAATTATAAAATATTCCGCGTTTTGCTTGTACCTTGTACCGCATCACTCGAACAACAATTGCAATGAAAACTATTATTTCTATTGTATTTCCACCAAACTCTTTGCGGCTTGCTTTGTGACATTATTTCTCTTGTTTCTTTACAAGCCCTTTTAGACTTTTCATCGCTATTGATCCAAGTGTTTTATTTATTTGCTTAATCGAATTTATAAATGAGATCTGTGAATGAGCTTGGCGATTGGCTGTTTTGTTTATTTCAAAGTTTTGATTGCGCTGCCAATGGGTTGAAATTATGACAATGTAACAGATTTATTAGCAATTTGGATTTGTAAAGTCATCTCATCTCGGTCTGTATATATTACCTAGTTACAGGGAAAATAGCATATTTTAGCGGCAAAATAATGTACCACAATGAAACTTTGCATATAACTTTATCTTGACACTAGAAATGAGGATCTGCCGAGTCCTACCAAAATGTATTTCAATAGGCGAGTGAGGTGTCATTTTCTATGTATTTTTTGTGCTGAATCGAATGAGACCTTGGACTATAGTTCCCATGCGGGGCCAGCGCTGATAGGGAACTTCACACACCTACGCCATTGTATGTCTTTGCTTGTGTATAGGTTTTTTTGCGATGTTTTTCTTTACCGTAAAGGTCATTGCAAATTTCGAATGTGATATCGCAAAATAGCTTTTTGTCGGTCAAATTCAACTTATTCGTATCTTATTGATAGTTGGATTCTGACTGTCTAAATTCTATCTTTCGACACATATATAGGTATACAAAAAATAAGTCTTTATTTTCCAATACCTTCAATACCTGTTTTATTGGTAGCGGTATCCTAGGCATTGATAAGTGGTAAGTATCTAACCTTCGATACAAAACTTACCTCCAGAGGTAACGTATCAAACAATTCCTTTATCTAAACTTCCAACACTTTAATGCTTTTTGTTTCAAAGTCGGCTTCTAGTTTCCATAGCAAAGAACTTGGAGAAAAAATAAATTCTTTACCCTGACCTAGGTACTATAGGTACTTTGCAACCCGTAGCGCTTAAGACCGGAGGTGCCTTTATGTATTCCGTTTTAATATGGCCCTTTTTTAGCCCCCGACACAAAAAGAGGGGTGTTATAAGTTTGACCGCTATGTGTATCGTGTGTGTATGTAAGTCTGTTTGTTTGTCTGTCAGTCTGTGTGTCTGTCTGTGGCATCGTAGCTCTTAAACAGGAGAACCGATTTGGATGTGTTGTTTTCATTTGAAATCAGGTTTCTTGGCGATGGTTCTTAGATATGTTTCATCAAAATTGGTTCAGCCGTTTCAAAGTTATCAGCTCTTTTGCTAGCTGTGGAAGGGATATTAGATACATAATGAGCATTTACTTTGTTTTCGAGCATGTGTGTGACCAATTTGCATCGGGGGTTTTTAAATTTTTAATTTATAATTATTACTTATTTATACATAAAACTGACCCGAGAATGATCCCTATCTCGCCTGAGGGAAAGTGCAGGTGAGGCCCAATGTATATCAACAGCCTATTGCTGGCCTTGAAGAACTCTAGGTTGTATCAATTCGTTAGCTATTCGCTCCCTTCGCCCGTATTTGGGGAATTTCAGAAATGGGTACAACTTTACTATATTTTTTCTCCGATTTTAGACATTTTTGCATGGATCTGCTCAGAATCAATATCACTATCGATTATAATGGAGTCCCCACTTTTGCATGCAAAAATAAATGTCGCTTTTGTTACGTTCAAACACCAATGTTTGAAAAGTAACAAAACTGACCTCGGGACACTTTCTTCTCTATGTAGAATCGATAGCGCTACTGATTCTGAGTAGAACCATGCAGATTTTATAAAATCTGAGAAAAAAAAATGTATTGTACCCTGATTCTCAAAGTCCCCATTTCCGGATAGATACAACCTCACGCACAAAATAAAAAGATACAGAAGTCAATCAAGTGTATGTACTTCACTTTTCATACCTACGCTCGGCGGTCGCTCTAGGGTTGTCAATTATGACATATGCACATAAAACTTATCGTGATAGTGGCGCTCGTATCTAGTTGTTTGATTTATTGTTGATATTCAAACGGGAAGAATGGTAATATAAAATAATAATAATAATTTATTAAAATACCTACCTACAAAATTTAGCGTTTGTCAATTTTTCACTATCGAAAATCCCTAATAACTTCTAAACGGATTATCCTAGTTACACAATTTCCATTGTCCTATCGGTTTTAGACCTAAACCTATCTAATGACACTAAAAACAACACAATATCTATACAAACAAAAAAACATGTTTTCAACTTACGTAATATTAGTGGCGTGAATTTACCTTACAAAAATGTAGTTAGGTAATTAATTACTTCGTTTATACTGATTCAAAATAGGAAACTATTATTACTTTGGGAGTCGGGGCGAGGTGCTTACCTATCTACCTAACTAATTCTATGTAACGTTAAAATGAAGCATCGAAATAAAAGCAGATACCTCCTAAACTTACCTCTCTGAAACCACTGGTAGCTTAAAAAACGACCATTCACCGTTTAGGGTTGAATTTAAACAACCGTCCACTGAACAGTTATAATAACCTTTTTTTTGTTGCTCCATTATTGCACTCGAAAAATTCCACAGACGCGCGACACAAAATAAATAGGTACGCGCGACCACAGCGCGCGCCTCGAAAAATTCCACAGACTCGCGACTGCAGCGCGCGCCTCACGCGGATGGCAATCGCGCTCGGACTGATCCGATCTGATCCGAGATATCGTGTCTGTGAACAGTGTCTATGTGTGCGTTGCTCGAGCGCACTTTGTATGCAGATTTACTTCTGTATATATTTTGTGCTCACGGCTAGAATGAAAAAGTTGTTGCTGATGTATTTTTGCAGAACTATACATTTCCTATTACCAATGTTGTCGCTTTTCACATTTTCGCCCGAGAGGAAAATGGCGCCATCTCCTGTTATAAGCGCCTCTATTTTGCACTTTGAGTTCTTGAACGGTTTATGAATAATTTATGTTGTGTAAAGAAATATCATCGGCTCTAGGGTTTTGTTTTTCATGATATGCGCTCTTTTGTACCGCTCGTTTAAAGCTCAAACGTGAAATACACGTTCATTTCGATTGATTTCCACACCTGAATCAATATTATGCATGTTTATGTATTTTCTCGTATTTTACTGCAACATTCTCGTGATGGGCATGAGGGGGGTCTCTGCCTATCCATTTGCTGGAAAGGAGGCGTGATTGTATGTAATGTAGATGAGACAAGGTACAATTTCGTATTCAAATCTCAATTTTTGAGTTTTCGTAGGTTGACACAATTGTGTGTAATAATTAACTTTTTTTTTTTATTATGTAGATAATATCATTTAATCATACTTATTACATAATTAAACAAAATGTCAGCAAAATTGGTTAGTAAAAAATCAAAACTCTTAAAAACTAAGTTAGTGCAGCACCAAACACAATATACACTAAATTTATCCTAAAATTATTAATAATTAAATTAAGCTTGTTGGTTCAAAAATCCCTCCCCGCGACGAACTGGAAGCAAATGTCCCCATTACGCTCGCAGCATTGCCTCTCTGGATGGCTATGGAGATCTGCTGAACAAGCCACGATCCTGAACGAGCATCACAACCACGATCTCTTAAACGGCGACCCAAGTCACCAAAAAGCTCCCGCGCCTCGAAGCCCCACGGCCCAGCCGTCTCAACCGCGACGGGAACGAAGTCATAAGTCGCCTCCAACTCGGAATACTTCGAGTGCTTAAGCAGCGCAGCAGACTCAGCCGCCGAGCCCGCCGACCTCGAGGATTGTCTAATGTGAGATGCGGCAAAGGTACTAACACACGTCGCATCCCACAAAAGACAACGACCCTTACGCCAAGGGACTAACGTAAGACCGTCAGGCCTCTTTCCGTCTGACCGGCATAATCCAGGTGGCTCCAAAACACACGGGACACTAGCCGACACCATGGCTCGACGAACAATCTCATTAATTGGCATTGATCACTTTTTTACAATGTGGTCTAATTCCAAAACCATTTCGAGGAATAGGTTTATTAAATCATTTTATAACATTGTAGTAAAAAAATATTAAACGATCGTGTGTATTTTTGCAAAATAATGTTTGACCTTTGTTTGACCTTTCTGTGGGCATTAACTTTGAAATTCTTTGCAACAAGAAAAAAAAAGCCGTCCGTCTAGTTTCTCTATACTATTCTCTGTCACTTCGAAGTAGTTATCATCTGTCAGTTTAAGGATACTATTTTGAAAAACATTCTTCGCGTTTTTCATATTTTAATAATGGATTTATACAGGAAGTGTTTAATTCCTACTTGTGGAAATGATTCTGTCAATAGCCCAAACAAATTAATTGTTTGCATTAGAGAAGATTTACAAGAGAAGTGGTGCCGCAAAGTTAATTCAAAGTTTACAAGATGTACTTATTGTTTAGAGGATCATTTTAATGTAAGTATGGATTAAATCCGCCAAAGAACTTTCAAGGGAACACTTCTGACCATTTTATTTTATACATACAAAAAATACTATAGCCGTAAATCGTTTTTTTTACCTATTCTCTTGGAAGAATCGGCAACTTTAGTGTTATTGTTATTGTAATGTAAAGTGACATTGTCAGAAATGTCAGATGACAACTAACCATCGATTGTGACACATTTTTTTTGTCATTATGTCTGTGGTTTATACACAGATTCAGCCGCGGCATGTAATTTACGAGAAGTCGTATCTCAAATTTTCAATAATTTATAAAAAAATATTGGAGTGATGAATTGCTGAAATATTCAAATTAGTTTCTTAAAATGCTCTATATTTTCGATAAAAAAAATAAAAAGGGGGGTTAGAAAAAATGATCAATCCCAATTGAGTGGTGCCTCGGTAACCTTCCAGCACTCCTCTGACAGCTCAGACCATGATGACCATTTACCTCCACCATCGCCCCACAGATACACCGGTGCGACTCACACACTCAAACTATTACTTAATTATCAGCAACCCTATAATGATAGCACTGAAACTTCGTACAAAGCTACACAAATCGCTGTCCATGACGGCAGGGCTGCCTAGCGCGAGGGTTGTCACAAATGAAATACCCAATAAGCCACGCCAAAATAAAATTAGTTTCGCGCACTCGTCCCACTTTTGCTGTGTCATAGCTTGTTAGGGGCAGCTTTGACAAATAATAGTGGCACTTAAATGGATTTAATTTGAATTTTACCCTCTACAGTCGGCATCAAATGTAACTGTATACAGAAATAGGAATATAAATGTCATGTGAACTAAAAGCTAAGTTGATAATAAACAACACAATAATATTTTTTAACGCAATCACGGTAATGCATCTGTAACTCAACTTGTGTTGTGGGTGTCCATGGGCGGCGGTTATTGCTGTTCATCAGGTGAGTCGCCTGCTCGTTTGCCCCCTATCATATAAAAAAACTTGGAATTATTTTTCGACTCAGTCTTTAGAAATTTTTATATACCTACAATGATTATTTCAAATAGGTACATAAAACGACGGCAGGGTTAGAACCTATTTGTTAAAAAAAATACGGAAGTATGATTACTTATTTTAATCTCTTTACTTTTTGAATGGCTAGTTCAAACCAACCGGAAAGGATTGAATTCACAACCCTTTTGATAACTATTGATTGCAAATAGCCTGCGGGTTTATTTTACAAAAAAATGGCAATGAAACAGATCTGTTTGAAAAGTTATCCCAATAAAATACGATTATTTTTGTTAAAATACGGTTCTCTTGTAATGCACTGTTGAGTCTGTTGAACTTGCTATCGGTACGAATAAATGTCAAAATCCCGCTGTCATTACCATGACATGTTGTTGCGTGCGTGACCTCAACTCTCGTGGCGTTACCTATACCTACCTCAATATCCTTGGACTCTCACTCTCCTCTTGTTTTACGTTTAGTAAACGTTGAACGCCTACATTAAGTACCTACCTCCTATGAGACATCCAGATTTTTGTCTATCAGTATATGCCATATTTTATTTCAAATGGTCAACATTATGAACAAAATGTAATTTTCATCATAAATCGACTTCTATTTTCCGCGTCACAGCTCCCTAATCCAAATTAAATATAAATAAACCCAACATTAGCAGCATTGAACCGCGAATGTGCGCGTGCGGTGGCGCGCCAGTCTATTTCGTAATACAATGCGTGCGTTGCCAATAAACCTTTGCACGATGAGCTTTAGAAGAGCGCAATGAACAGAGAACACACCTCGCTGTCCAACTGATTGCGTGATCGTACTCCAGGGTGTATACGTACCCAAATCCATTGCACTTCCTATTGCGTCACAGGAAACGGAAATGACTGGGATTATTAGCTCTAATGCATGGGGATGATGGGAACCGTTTGATAGGTTTTTGAAGTATTAGTAATTTTATGGGTAACACTTTCAAATTGTTTTTGTTCTAGTTGGCCGGTGGAACGAATTTGTGGGATACAATTAAAGTGGCGATAAAAGTAAGGTGTAGTATATTTGGTACAGTCAAGGACTTTAATTCATAAGCCACCATGGAACCATTTCACAGTAAACGTCATAGTGTCATAGTGAAATCACAATTAATTAACAAGGAAAATCGTAATAACTTTTCTTTTGAGAAGGTTCCATGGTGGCTCATGAATTAAAAGTCCTTGACCGTACTAACGAAGCAAGTGACGTAGTATAGAAACATTTTTTTAAAATAACGCGGGACAATTCACACCAATTGACCTAGTCCCAAAGTAAGCTAAGCAAAGCTTGTGTTATGGGTATGGGTACCTACCAGGCAACGGATAAACTTACTTATATAGATAGATACATACTTAAATACATAATAAACACCCGAGACCCGAGAACAAACATTCGTATTTTTCTTACAAATATAAGACCCGACACGGGAATCGAACCCGAGACCTCAAGCTACCATTAGGCCATCTGGTCGTCAACTTTCTGACAGAAAATGACATAGTGACATCGCATTGCCTGATTTAGGATACGTGCGTGCGTGTGTGCGTGACTGTGCGCGTGTGTGCGTGCGTGGGTGTGTGGTGTGTGTGACAGCTTCATCTTGGGAATAACACCTACCAGGCTACCTACGAAATTATTATTCCTAGCACATAGGCTATTTTTTACCCCGATATCACCATATCGAGATTTATTCATGTAAAATCTCAAAATCTTAACCCCCAAGTCTGGATGAACGAAATTTGGCAAATGTGTTCAACATGCAATGTAAATAAAGCCCATTATTGTAATTTTTGAAAATAACTTGAATCTTTTTGCTACACATTCTGTGTTGTTAGTTGAGGTTTAAAACATTAACACTGAAAATAAAAACTCGTCTTTTCTCATTAGTGTTAAATTTCATTGCAGTTTCCATTGGTCACTAGTTAAAAAAGTTTGCTTTGTTAGTTAAACAGAATTCGCTTCGAATGAGGTGAACAAAGCGGCACGTATAGAAACACGGTAAGTGCAAATTTAAAGGTAACAAAAACGCAATAATTGGCTTTGTCTTATAAATACTCGTATATGTCAGATGACCATAAAACAATACAATACAATACTAAGAGTGTATTGAAACCACATGGTAAACCATTTAAGAAAAAACGGCCAAGAGCGTGTCGGACACGCCCAAGATAGGGTTCCGTAGCAGGTGAGCCAACTTTGGGGGCGGCAGGCGTAAGCTTGCCTTTGAAATCCAAAAGTTTAATGGTTACTTGACCTGAAATGTGTTTTAACACATTCATTTTTAATGATTGTGACATTGGAAGACTATCTCTGATATATCTATTTTTTTTTTTTAACTATGGGACCCAATACATCCTTGTATTGTTTTTTTATATAATTATTATTTTTTTTTATTTAATTCTATATTTGTATGGTTTTTTAGTTTGTAATTTATTATATTTTAATTTGAAAAGATGACTTCCTGCCAAGTTTCTTGCGGCGCATACTTCTTGGCAATGATGGTCCTTACGAAAGCGCTGGTAGTTTAAAAAAGTGACATGTAAAAGAGCCCTTTGCGGCCTATTTGCAGAATAAACGTTTTGACTTTTTTTTTTGACTTTTTAAGGTACGAAAAAATCTTTGCATAATTTATTAATGTGGTTGTTTTGGTCCCAACGTCGGCGGTACAACACCATCTATCGGCGAATTGGGTAACTAATCTAACTGCAGTCTACTAGAATTTGTTGATTGTTTTTCAGATGTAATATATTTTTTTTATTTGAAAAAAGATACTGTTAGCGTGAACTTATAGGTACTTAAAAGAAAAAAAATGCTTGCAATCGCGGTTAAATTACAATCTTAGTTTAGAAATATTTTTTACAAAAACTTAAAAACTGCTCAACTAATTAAGTTGAAAATAATTTTGCTAGAAAGTTTTTATTAAGTTTAACTCACGTATTTTTTTATATTTTTTAGACGTGCGGTTCAAAAGTTAGAGGGGGGACACATTATTTTGAAATTTCGGAGTGAATATCTCCGAAAATATTCGGTTTATCAAAAAATGGTTTTAGAAAACTCCTATTTATTTTTAAATACCTATCCAATGATACCCTACACTATAGGATTAGTCGAGAATGAAAAATCACCCCCACTTAAGGCTGCGGCTCCACTGAGGCGGAGACGAGCGGAGCTGAGAGGAGACGTGTGGGGATCGACCAATCATATTGCATGAAATCCACATCTCGTCTCCGTTCATGTAATATGATTGGTCGATCCCCACACGTCTCCTCTCAGCTCCGCTCGTCTCCGCCTCAGTGGAGCCGCAGCCTTACGTCTATGGGAGGTACCCTACTAAAATGTTTTTAGTTTTTTTTATTTAATCACTTTGTCGGCGTGACTGATATATATATTCATGCCAAATTACAGCTTTCTAGTACTAACAGTCTCTGAGCTTAGCCGCGGACGGACAGAGCTGGCGAAACTATAAGGGTTCCTATTTGACTGCGGAATCCTAAAAACCGGCCAAGAGCATGTTGGACACCCAGGATGGGGTTCCACAGCTGTTACGAAAAAATCCTTGCAAATCTTATTAATTTTACTATTAATTATACTATCCGTATTAAACAAGCAATATTTTATACATCAAACAGATACTGTAAAAGCCATGGTTGCCGATCGGTTTTTATGGCCTCTCAATCAGAGGGTCGTGGGTTCAAATCTCGGCTCGCACCTCTGAGTTTTTCGGAATTTATGTGCGACATTACATTTGAAATATACCACGAGCTTTACGTTGAGGGAAAACATCATGTGGAAACCTTCATACACCTGCGAAGAAATTCAATGGTGTGTTTGAAGTTCCCAATCCACACTGGGCCCGCGTGGGAACTACGGCCCTAACCCTCTCATTCTGAGAGGAGACCTGTGCCCTGCAGTGGGACGTAGATATATTATAGGGGATGGATGAAACAAAGCACGGTCGATTAAGTTTATATTTAGAAGACAAGAGGGTGTCGTATAAACAGTATTTTTTAAAACACCATTTAAATTCCAAATCAACAAGCATTAAATTAAAATGCTCGCGTCATTGAGCAAAGTTTAATCTTAACCCTAAAATACTTGTGACCCTATAAACCTAATGCACGTGTGTTGCTAAAAGCATGGTTAATGCATTTTATTAACTTGCAGGGCTTCGGAGGGACGATGGCTTATTAATAAGAGAGTTAAAATAAATATTCCGGTTAATGGTTCATCATCATCATCATCACCCCAGCCTATATACACGTCCCTCTGCAGGGCACAGGCCTACTCTCAGAATGAAGGGGCTTGGGCCGTAGTTCCCACGCGGGCCCAGTGCGGATTGAGAACTTCACACACACCATTGATTTCTTCGCAGGTGTATGCATGTTTCCTTCACCGAAAAGCTCATGGTAAATTTGAAATGTAATTTCGCACATAAATTCCGAAAACCTCGGAGGTGCGAGCCGGGATTTGAACCCACGACCCTCTGCCTGAGAGGTTGGTCACTTCCACATTAATTGTTATTGATCAGCTCGATTGTTAATAAACCTGATCTGAAGCTTGAGGTCCTCGTTTCGATCCCTGGTCAAGGCAGGTAGTTGTATGTAAAATACGAATGTTTATTCTCGAGTGTCGATATGTATTTATCTAATTAAGTATTTTTATCTGGTACTACAAGCTTTGTTGAGACGATGCTAATTGGTTTCAAATGGTCATATAATATTTTATTTATTTATAAATCAATCCATATTAACTGAGTTTTGCGTACAGACTCCATAATTTTGATGCTAGCCAACTTGCTAAAGCACAAAATATGGCAGAAATGTAGTGGTAATTCTCGTTTTAAAAAAAATGAAAAATAAAGTTTGTTTAAATAATTTTATCAAACAAGTAAATTCTTCAACGTTTGTAAACGTTGTTGTGGTACAGGACCCTAAAAAGTATTCACGATATTTTACGAACTTTCAGATTACTTAGTCGTTTTGAACACCATTGCAAGGTTTCCCACCACAATTTCGATCGTTAACATTGTAGCTAACAAATATGCATGCAATTCTGTACGTAGTACTTTTAAATTTCTATATTTTTGTGTTTTACCATTTTTCAGATTCCATACCCAAAGGGAGCCATACTGAGACTCGTCCTGTCCGTTCATCCGTCTGTCCCAGGGTTCTATGTCTTGTTCTGTACCTAATAGAATTTTTTTTTTTAATAATTGAAATTTTTACCAATTATGTATATATTTTAACTATAGTCACTAATACAACAAATAAACAATATAAATTGTAAATTTAATTTATTACCTACTAGCTGTTACCCGCGACTCCGTCTGCGAAGAATTCGTCTATCGCTATCCCGCGGGAACTATGCAATATTCCGGGATAAAAAGTATTCTATATGTTAATCTAGATTATAAGCTATATGTGTGCCAAATTTCATTAAAATCCATTCAGTAGTTTTCGCGTGAAAGCGTAACAAACAAACGGACATTCACATTATAATGTTGGTAGGGATACGAAATTTATAACTCAAACTTACCGTCACGTACCATCGTAAAGTACGAGTAAGTATTGGTCCTTTTGTTTTTCACTTACCAAAATGTTATGACAACAAGGAAATATCTCAAAAAATAATAAAAAAATACCTACCTACTTATACTATCTTACCCTGCATCCATCGATCCGCTGCGTCAGCGCTCTGAATCTAATTGACTTTGATGTTCCGTGCAATAAATTTAAATAAATTAAATAAATTTAATAATTTAATAATTTAATTTAAATAAATTTTACCCTGTTTTTGAAGGGTTAAAGGACTTTTAACTTAAGAGATGAAATGTCAAAGTATTACCTAAAGTAAAGTTTTCACTAACTCAAATAAAAGGTAGAAGGTAGAGATTGCCAGACTTTTTAACGGAGGTTTCTGTCGAGTTTTCAGATAAACCTTTCGCATGCTGAGAGCGAAAAGGACTTAACTCAAAAAATCCGATTTGCGGCTAATCCGCATAAAGCGTTATCGCTCTTCCTTCAATAACCGCTAAGGAGCTAATTTCAAATTTTTACTCCAAATTCGTTAAAATAAAACAAATATAAAGTTATACTAGATGCAAGTAGTGCAGATCCGCGTTATATTTACATGTTTTACGTACAATAAAGAGTTTTACATACATACATACATACATACATTTATGTGTGGTAGATATTTAAGCAGATTAATTTGCACTATTTCCAACGACTTGTCAAACGATTTTATTTTTCTGTCATCAAAAACAAGTAAACAAAACCAAATCCAGTGGGCAAAGAAAATCTATTGAGGTATGTTTTAATATCACTGGACCTTACAGTTTGAATAATACAAGGTACCATATTAAATTCGTATCGCTCGCAAAATGACTGCTTTTAAATTAAAGTATCGCATTATGATTTAATTAAAATGCCAATGATAAAAGTTGTCGCTGAGATATGATAAAAACGCCCTTTCGACATTCCTCGCAAGCCTATGTCCTCTAATAAAAACAAATGACACGACCCCTCAAATAGTTCATGACATTCCAAAATACATACCATCGAAATAAAACAAATCAAATATTTCAATATAAAATTTATTGCGCCTAACAAGATCTAAATCAGCAAGAAAAATATATTCTGCGCAAACAGCGCAACCATCTCGTGTTTCTCATAAATTATTATTTACAACTTAACAATAAGCAAATATTTATTCACAATTCACCTTAGGTATTTTTAATTCATAGAATTCCCTTTCCTTGTTCGGAAACCTAATTAATGAATTATACGCTAAAATTTCAGACTCAATCCTTATTTTGCTACGAATTCTCGGCTTTCAAATTGAATTTAATCTGTAATTATATAAAGCTTTGTTTATTCAGTTACCCTGGGAGTGCCTGTAGACCAATTAGAGTAACGCTTAGTTTAAACATGGATTCCAAAACCTAGGTATTAAAAAGAATCATTGTAAAGTATTTTCATTAAACATTTTTGAATTACAAAAAACTTCAAAAATTCAGAAACCGATCCGAATTATCCTCACGTCTTCAAGTTATTCGTTAATTAATTATTGTTTTTTGTCAATTTATGAATACGACAAATTCTGTACTTCAACACTATCGTTGTCACTAACTACATCTATTTGCTCTTGGTCATTATCACAAACCGACTGAGTCTTAGAGTCACATGACGTCTTAGTACAACAACACTTCTTCACCCTGCCATCGTTTGAAGTCACTGGTGTCTCTTCCTTCTTCAACTTGACTCTGCGATTCTGGAACCAGATCTTCACTTGTTTTTCGGACAGTTTCAGCCTCGAAGCTATCTCGATTCTCCTCAGCCGAGATAGGTACATGTTCATTGAAAACTCGCGCTCCAACTCTAAAAGCTGAGTTCCAGTGAAGGCAGTTCTTATACGTTTGCTTGAGTCTTCTTTCATCGGCATACGTTTCAGATCTTTAGAGTATCCTGGAAGTAGTTCTTCAGGGTGACCTAGTGGCGGGCTGGGCGTACCGTTCCTGCTTTCACTTGACAGTGACGGCGATCGCTGCCCTTGACTTTTCGAAGGAGACGTGGCAGTACTCTTGTAAGGATGATGCAAATACGGTGACACTGACTTCTTTCTTCTGTTCGCATAATTAAGCGGCTCATGTTCTTCAGTTTTTAGGTAGAACGGCCTTTGTTCACTTTGAGCTTGCTCGTAGAAATCCGGTTGCGGCAGTTGTTGAATCAATGGATACCGAAAATTGAGATGTTCTAGAAAAGGCCTAAAGAGATCCGGCGATCTTTGCGGTAGGCCGAGCCCCAGTAGGTTATTAAGATTGCTTGGATACGGATACGGCAGGAATTTAGGCCGAGTATCGATGTGCTGGCTTATTAGGTGAGTATAAGGATGTTCACTTGACATGTTCTTCTTGCAGTCTTTGGTGTCACTTATTAACGTGTCTACTAGGAACGAGCGGGACATTTTTGTTGTAGTGACCCGCTCGGCGGTGTGTTTACGACTGCTATCGAAGGGTGCTCACTGTGCAAGTAACAATTACAAAAACTACCCCCACTTAGTGCACCCCATTGTAAATAAACACAATAGGTCTCTCGAAGCGTTTTGGCAATTATGTGGCCCGTCCCACCCTTTTGTCGGCGAACCGTCATCCCCAATGTTAGTTGAAAAAATATGAATGCATTGTAACGAAAGCATTTTAGTAGCTATGAATAATTTTGTATGGGTTGCTAACATCCCTAATGTCTATCTCATTAAATCCAATTTGGTTACTGTTTTAGTTGCGTAACCAGTTTTTGAACGTTTAAAAAAAAACAATTGTCTGTTTTTGAATGAAGATTGCATTTGTCATTGTGACGACGGTAGTTTCTATAGTTTTTGAGATATTTGTTACTGTAAAGAAGGGTTTTCCTAACATTGAAAAACTTACGTATATTTTTAAATGAATTTTTTAACTAAACTTTGGAAAGAATTTAAAAGCATTGAAACTGTTTTATAATTTGTAATGAATATCGCTTTAACATTTGTACCCATTCAACAATTTAAAAAAACTTAATTTAAATTAAATTAGCTGATAACTGCAGTTTGGTTAGTATCCAGTGGGAATTCTGTACGTTCCTAGGGTAAAAAATAGCCTAAGTTAATCAAGGATATTTTTTTCTATCTCTGTGTCAATGGTGTGTGTGAAGTTCCCAATCCGCACTGGGCCCGCGTGGGAACTACGGCCCAAGCCCTCTCATTGTGAGAGGAGGCCTATGCCCTGCAGTGGGACGTATATAGCATGGGATGATGATGATGAAATAAAATTATTTTTAGTTTGACTTCGGGCTCGACGCTCCACTTCATCCAACAATGATTTGTTGTATATTTTTGGTGGCATTCCATATATAACTTCAACTATCAAGACCCTTGCATCCTTCTACGATGCACTGCATCAATTAAGTATGAATACCCTGTAATGTGCACCGTATGCCGCTCGCGTGACTCCTGCAGAACCAAAGGCAAAGGGTGAAGGGGGGGCATGTCCTAGCCACGCCCTTAAATCTCTACCCCAGGGGTAACTAGTTTATGAAATATTAAAAGGGAATAACAATGTTAATTGTGATTCTATCCATGTTATTATCATGTCAGTTTCAATTTGGAGGTTCGGAGTTGTTTAAGTGTCTTTAAGTAGATGTGAATATTATAGTCCGACAAGCTCGTGCGCGGCTCTCAGCGGAACTCTGTCGCAGTCAGCATTTGCCGCACTTATTAAAAACAATCTCGTTAAGGGCAGCAGAGGCTCCCTGCGACAGGGTTCCGCTGAGCGCCGCGCACGAGCTTTTCAAGGTATAGTTTAGGCATATAACTATTCTTCATCATCATTATTACAGCCGTAGGACGTCCACTGCTGGACATAGGCCTCCCTCATTGATGCCCAATCATTACGATTGGAAGCGATTTGCATCCACCTTGAACCTGCGGCCTTCACCAAATCGTCCGTCCATCTCGTTGGTGGACGTCCCACGCTGCGCTTGCCAGTCCGTGGTCTCCATTCCAGAACTTTTGGGCCCCAACGGCCATCTGTTCTGCGTGCTATAATGGCCTGTCCATTGCCATTTCAACGAGCTAATCCGTTAGGCTATGTCGCTGCATGCAAATTTGTTTTGAAACTGGGCAGGCTTCGGTTTTGTCGACTGTACCTATACATTTGACTACTAAATCAATATTGGCTAAAAAAAAAAACCCAATAAAAAAATATTGACCCTTAACTTTTGCCATGCCCACAGGAGAGACGCGAACAAAAAAATGTGATGACCCATAATACAGTCATTTTGAAACAAGAACGAAAAACCCAAAGAAAAAGAGACCTACCTACCTACCTACCTACCTACCTAAGTAACCTACTGAGCACTCGCTAATTATTTGTTCGTGCCTCATGCGGCGGAGACAACTGGGTGTTGGGGTTCCGAGGAAATACTTTTTTTTTAAGAAGTGGGGCGCCGTCTTCGTGAAAGAGGTCTTGACCATCGCTCTGGGTCGTTTCTGGTGCAAAGGTTGTTCATCGCGGTTCAACGGGGCAATGCGGCTAGTGGGCACCTTTGCGCCTGGTGCGATCTGGGGCGGCTTATTTGACTGGCTTTATATTTTTATTTTATTGTATTTTGTGTGTATTGACTACCTACTTGTTTTAATAAAATAACGCTATGCAAAAAAAAGAAAAAACGTTTATCGTCAAAGCAATCAAAACCGAAAATTACATAGGTGCTCGTACAAAATTACCTTTAAAAGTACAGCCGTCGGCGAATCTAAAGGCATATCAACGCCTCTTGGATCGCGATAACTCCAAATGTTTGCAAACAAAAACGACAGATTGGCAATTGTTAAAAAATCTGACAAACCTCGGAACGATCATGAAATCGGCGAACAATGTGTCCAAAGCAAACAATGGTATAAAAATAACAGTGAACACAAACGGGTTTAGGGATTCGTATTGCGAAGGAGGAAGACTCGGTTTTGAAGGGTGTTCCGCCTTCGCAAATTGCAGCTGATGAAGGGTTATTATCTGTTCTACGTCGGGGAAAATCGTGATTTGTAGTAGTACCTGTTCGGCTATTCGGTTTTGGTTTCGGCACGTTTCGGCGTTATAGTAGTATTCGGTTTTAGTTTTGGTTTCGGCGAGTTTCGGCCTTAAATTGAAGTTTCGGTTCTGTTTTGATTCCGGCAGAAAATAAATAATTAAATAAATCATGGGACAATTGACTCCAATTGACCTAGTTCCAAACTAAGCAATGTTTGTACAATGGGGTACTGGACAACGGATACACATACTTATATATGACATTAAACATCCAAGACTCGAACACAAACATTCGTAAATATCCCCCCCGACCAAAATTTAACTAGGGACTTCAAGCTTGGAAGTCAGGTTCTCTAACAGATCGACTATCCGGTTTTTCGAAACTATCGTAATCGAAACTGGTTTCCTGTATTTTCGTGCGCGTTCGGAAGCGATGACACCACCAATCAACTGACATACTTTCTATGAGTGTCAAAACACGATACTCTCATAGGTTTAGGTCTGGGTTTAGGTAGGTAGGTTTTGTACAAGTTGTAGTGTTGTCTATTTATTAGTTTTAAAGCAGCTAAACATGTAATTTTGCAGTTAATTGAAAATTAATCCGGTTTTAAGGGATAAAATAAAGTGTTTTCACAAGCTTTTATTCAACTTGCCCTGTTAGTTTCGGTCAAAGCTCGGACGTCGAATTTAACTCACTTCCAATAGTCGGATTGATTTGGTATACTTATGTAAATTAGATAACAATGCAAGTACAGTCAACAAAAAATACAGTCAGCGAAAAAGTTTGAATTAAAAATTAAATTTTTAACCAAAACTTATTTCTACTAGAGTCGCGTCTTGCAATTGCTGTTTCCTACTTATCATGACTAACGTGTTATTCATCAAATAGAATAATGTTAACCTTTTTAAATCTACCAAATTATCAGTTTATAGAACAATCGCTTCTATGAATACAAACATTATTACTATATTTTAACCAAAGCTAAAATGAACGTATTCACAAGAATAGTCCTTGCATAAAGTTTCAGTTTCGGCCGAAACCTAAACACGCCGAAATTCGGTTATGGTTCCGGTTTCTGTTGCAAATACCAGTTTCGTTTGGACACTAGTGATATGTGCTCGTCGAGACCAGGTGAGTCCGCGAAAGTAATTCGTTTATTTCGTTACAAGATGGCACCACATAATAATAAGGAATATTATGTTATTGTAAGGTTTCCCTCACAATAGATGTCACCATTTTTTGCCTGCTATCAATCATCTCGGCTACTGGTTATTTGGCTTTCTGTCAGAATGAGAAAGCTTGAGAAACCTCTGTGTGGATTGGGAACTTCAGGCATCATCCAAGTGCTCGCCTAATAGCTCACGATAAATTTCGCACATAAATTCAGTAAAACTCAAAAGCGCGAGCTCGGGTATCAACTGGTGATCCCTGCTTGATGACTCTTAACTTCTGAGAACTGACGCTATAATTTGTATAATACCTATTAGTAGAAGATCGTATTCTTAAGACGGCGCAACGTTAATTTTCAAGTTTTCACTTCTGCCGGCATTCCCGGAGTGCAACCCCTTGGTTTTTTTAGGGTTCCGTACCCAAAGGGTAAAAACGGAAACCCTATTACTGACGCTCCGCTGTCCGTCCGTCTGTCCGTCTGTCTGTCCGTCTGTCCGTCTGTCACCAGGCTGTATCTCGGGAACTGTGATAGCTAGAGAGTTGAAATTTTCACAGATGATGTATTTCGGTTGCTGCTATAACAACAAATACTAAAAAATGGAATTAAATAAATATTTAAGGGGGCTCCCATACAACAAACATGATTTTTTTGCTCGTTTTTGCTCGATATTGATAACGGCAACAGGTAGACACTTAAAATATTCACAGAATATTTAATTATATATTGACTTTCAAAATAAATCATTAAATTAAAATAAAAAAATATTTAAGGGGGCTCCCATACAACCAACGTGATTTTTATAGATAATTATTGTACGGAACCCTTCGTGCGCGAGTCCGACTCGCACTTGGCCGGTTTTTTTAAATTAAATTATTAGTTTTTAAAATGAATATATAACTAAATATTCTGTGAACATTCAAGCGTCTATCTGTTGCCGTTATCAATATCGAGCAAAAGCGAGCAAAAAAATCACGTTTGTTGTATTGGAGCCCCCTTAAATATTTATTTTATTCTGCTTTTTAGTATTTGTTGTTATAGCAGCAACTGAAATACATCATTTGTGAAAATTTCAACTATTACGCTAGCACGCTATTTCTAGCTATCACGGTTCATGAGATACAGCCTGGTGACAGACGGACGGACGGACAGCGAAGTCTCAGTAATAGGGTCCCGTTTTTACCCTTTGGGTACGGAACCCTAAAAATGTATGGAAAATTAGGATAATTTAAGTATCATCTAAGTGAATTGCGCTCTTAATTTTCAGTAAGAAAACCCAAAAAGTACAAAATTCTGAAAAAAAGTAGAAAAGTACATTATAAACAGAAAATTTTGAGCTTCATTTGGAAATCTGGCTCACGTCCTTCATTTGAGTTAGAACAGATACACTTTCCAAGGTAAACAACGGAATAGACTGTATTGGCCTTGCCCTGAATTTAAACTAGAACATTTTAGCTAGAAATTTTAAAATAATCACGGTTGAAGGAATTCAAACAACTTTTTGTAAAATCATTTGTATTCTAATTTTATTTTATCACGAGGAATATAGCGAAAAAAACTTGGTTAGGTTAAATTCATCATCAACATCCCAGCCTATATACGTCCCATGGTAGGATACAGACCTCTCAGAGCGGGAGGCCTTGGGCCGTAGAACCACGCATCCCAGTGCTGATTGGTAATTTAAGAGGATACTATGCGCGCGCACCATTTCTCCATACAAACGTAGTCCTCCCTGGATAGTGTGATCTTAATATTTTTTTCAGTACAACATAGTCAACGTATTTCTTGGTCGCCTATACATAATAAAATCTCATTCATTTAATTGTATGAACGGACATACACTTCTAACAAAAATCAAATGCTTTTCCAATACCACTTCCACAAAGAAACCAAAAATCAAAACGGAAATGGTCCTTTTAATGACCACCTGCTAAGAGTCAAGTGGACAATGGTTTCTTAGAAAAAGATGACTTTTAAATAACTATGGACAATAGCGGCAATACCGTCGCCTGCTAGTCTGGGCACTACGGGATCCACTTGTCCTGCCCATTCATAAATTTCTACGTTCATTCATAATTTATCTACGGCAAAGCATGAATGGAGCATCGATTTCATTGTGAAGTCATTGTAAATTGTTATCTGTAATGCTGCGTACACATTGGTCTTACAAACGCCGAAGATCGTTCGTTGACGTGGGCCAGAGAAGCAGTGTGTCGGCAACTCAGTAACATCTAAGAAATCATGGCAAACAAACTCATAGTCCCCGAAAACCAACGAAGGAACGCTCATTTGAGATTATGAAGCGATTAATCAAATTAAATCAATCAAATCACGTACGAAATTTTAAGCAATGTGTTTCGTTTAAAGCGGATTTTACTTTCACTATAACACATTACTATTCTTAAAGTATTTGGTAGTGCACCACCTCCACCTTCGATGATTCTTAATTGTTTTACTAACTCATTACGAGTATGATTAAAACTCGCCATTACAATTAATTTGTCGTCATCTACGATCAAATTGCAAATGCGAGCTGGAATCAGTATTAACGGAGAAATTACTGATTTACGATATAACACTTTGAAACAACCTGTATCGTAGGTAGATACATGGTAATTAAATAGTAAGTATTTCAACTTGATCAACCTCTGAACCGCAAAACTTATGGCGAACAACCTGATACAGTATGTTCCTACGCATTGTTGATTTATTGTGGGCATAAATTGTTTTTTGTTGTTTATTTTTATTGATATACTTAGTCTAATAATTTTACAAAAGTAGAACATTCCCGAGAAGGAACTCTACTCAGGATGTTGGTCTTTATTCAGAGAGTAGAGACACGTTGTATGGTTAAACCTATACTTCGTTTTTTTAGCATGAAAAATAAGGTAAACAATCTTGACAGGTCTTTTTATTGAAAAAAGCTTTTAAAAATAGTAACTCTTATAAAACCAAAAGAGTGTAAATGACCGTACCTATTTACTTTCAAATTGTTAACTTAGTACGTTATAAAAAGACACATCAAGATCTCTTACTTTATTTCTAATGCTAAAAAATTAAACCGCCGAAAAAACTGAAAAGCAAAAAATAATACCTTTTTGTTTGACCTTAATCTAGGTACCAGTTTCAAGTCGGTGCCTCAGCACGAGCCAGGAGGAGTGGATCTATAATCATCTACCTGATTGGCTTCTATCACTCCTCCTGGCTCGTGCTGAGGCACCGACTTCAAACTGGTACCTAGATTAAGGTCAAACAAAAAAGGTATTATTTTTGCTTTTCAGTTTTTTCGGCGGTTTAATTTTTTGTTAAAAAGTTTTTATTTTATACTTTTTTCCATCCTTAGGGTAATTTTTTTTCCAAATTTATAATACCAACTTCAAGGTATACCCTATCTATCCAATAAAAAAGAATTATGAAAATCAGACTACTCTTTAAAAAGTTAGTCAATCAACCCCTGTTTTTCTACCCTTAGGGTAGGAATATTATTTCCAAATTTAAATGGGACTACCCTTGGGGTATACGCTTTTCAATAAAAAAAGAATCATCAAAATCGGACTACTCTGTAAAAAATTATCATACATAAAAAAAAAAATAAAAAAATATACACGTCGAATTGAGAACCTCCTCCTTTTGTTTTCGTCGGTTGAAAAAAACGGAGTATAGTCAGCGGTACCCCGCTTAATAATTGTAGTTACGTATCACCAAAGATCGAGCGTGCGGATCCAACGCTAATATCCTTCGTTGGCGTTCGTTGGGCCGGTGTGGACGCAGCATAATGTATAGGTTAATTGTTAAATTTGTGTTTGTTTAATTTTGGTTTCTTAGATACGTTAGATTAAAGTTCATTTTTGCGTAAAGGTGTATTCGCAAAGCTATCCTAAGGTAATATTGTTTGAATGAAATATGTGTGAGATGAGGGCCGTTTCGTTAACAATGTCTGGTGCTAGAATGATAACTTTAAATTACTTAATTGTTATTTCTGAGTTATTCTTTGTTGAATGAGTTGTTGATAACATTTTCATTTTATTCAAAAATGTATTGTTTGTGTTGTTAAAAGTACAGGCTATGATACTGAAAAGATTAAAGTTAAACGATGGCCATTTTATTTGATTGTTATGTCTATTTTAATTATAATAATACCCTCTATTAATATTCCAACCCAGTGTACGCTTTCTATTAAGTAGTTCCCACGCAGGCAAAGTTTTATTTTAATTTAATAATTTATTTTTGAAGTGAATATCTACCTGTCAATATCGAGCAAAAACGAGCAATAAAATTACGTTTTTTGTATGGAAGCCCCCTTAAATAATTATTTTATTCTGATTTTTAGTATTTGTTGTTACAGCGGCAACCAAAATACATCATCTGAGAAAATTTAAACTGGGAAACTAACACGGTTCATGATATACATCCTGGTGATAGACGGACAGACGGACGGACAATGGAGCCTTAGTAATAGGGTCCCGTTTTTACCCTTTGGGTACGGAACTCTAAAAAGAGCACGAAGACTTTTTTTGTGTGTGTAAAAGCTTTATATATTTTAGGTAGAAATATACACCTCTCCGGGGCGGATTATTTTGTTAACACTATGCTCTTTAAGTCATTTACATTTTCATTTACTTATGTCTGTTTTTTGCTTTTGAGAAATGCACTATATTTGTCTCGGCAGGAACAGTAATTGGTGGCTTATTTATTATTATAGGGATAGGGACTCGCAAGCTACACTATGTTTTTGTTTGCTACGCTTATTAATTCGATCACTGTCAACAAGGGCTTCCCACGAACGGCTTCCGAACCAAAATCCGTATGTTTGACTAACAACCATCATCCATCGAAAATCAAATAACGTAATTATTTGCTAAAAGCATTAATTATCTATGGAGGGACGAGACGCCGCGTGGCCGCCATATTATCGGACTCACAACGAACTGCCACCCCAAAAAGTATAAACAACACCTTACTACTATTCAAATAGAGGACCATTTACCTTATTTAGTAGTTCTAGAACAGTAACATTATCATTGTTTATGTGCGGATCGCCACGCGTCCTTTTCATTGGTATCTGTTTGAATTTAGAACCCATTCGAATGCTGAATTTGTTTTTCATCAGCCAGCACTTCTTTACGTTTGAACTGTCATTAAGTGTGTTTTCTATTGTCGCTTCGATATTTGCTGTAGAGATTTTTCGGTCACCGAATTTGAGAGGGGTGGGAAATATTGAAGATTCATTTCGGTGTAACTAACTAACGAGGCCATTAGAAGCTTTATGATAAATAGAAGTTATTTTTTTCATTTCTAGGAACTATTTCACTCTGTAGAAATACCAATCAGTGGAATAAAAATATCATGCGAACTGAAAATGGAAAATTAATATTTTCTCAGTTCAGTCAGTTATTGCAGAGGTAGTGTTTCAAAAGGATTGAATTGCATTTAATTAGTGAGTATTGTAGTAATTTAGTAAATTCGATGGCAAAGGGACGGATGACTCTGTAAAAACTAGATATAAATATATCAAAGTATATTTCGATATTCATGTATTTTTCTTCTTTTATATATTTTTAATTTACTTCTCAAAGCTGTTCTCTGATTGCCCTCATATTTCTAATGCCATACAATTAATAATAATAATTTACTTTGTCTTGCTAGTGCCTAGTATTGATGCCGTTAAGTCGGGCTACTTTGACCCTGAGGTGTATCTTTAGCCATTGGAATGAACTCGCTCCAGATTTTATTATTACATTCAAATTATGGTACAAATTACCCTCGAACCCTGAAGTCGAAGTTACGACTTTAGTATAGTTAAGTCAATTGTAGTATAATTTTTGTTTTTCGTGCCAATAATAGTATTTCCGAAAGAGCTGGTAGTATAAAAAATAGACATAATAAAACACCCCTACATACAGAACACACTTTTAATTTCGATTTTCTAAACAAAAAATGTGTGCGCAATCAGCGCAATTGCAACTGATGCGAAAAAACTGGTGAAGTTTAACATTGTTTATGGATTCTTGAAGGAAATAAAAACTTAGATATGCTTATGCCTCTTCTAAGTTTTGTTTGATATGAGCCGCGTTTTGAAAATAATAATAAAGTTACATATTTTCTTGCACCGTATAATAAGTCCTCGTACTCGAATACTGGAATAGCACTAAATCATGTTTCGCGTTCTGTATAGAAAACGCGATGTCAGCACTAACAATGAAACTACCATCAAGTGCCTTGTTACGCTTCTCCTAATTATTTAATTCAAGTACATTGCAAACTAAATTATTCACGTAGGGGACCATAAACATTCTAATCACGACTGTATACCCACGTGACAAAGTATTGAGTAGAAACGCTACAGAAAATTTAACGTGTGTGTCCAATAAATTCGGCATCACGCTGACAACCGTATGTTTTGTCACTGCTAATAGGTTACGGCTTTCAAAACTTATGTCATTCATCACATTGACTATATCATTAAACTTAAAACTCTACTCTCGTGCTCTTCGAACTTCATTTTCTTTAACAATAAGTTAGGTTCTTGCGCCGTTTTCTAAATCAGTTGTGTCAGGATTATCATCCCTGCTATTTTGATTAGTGTCTTAAATACGATGAGTTAGGGTTGATTCTAGAATAGACGCCCAATAGTCTGTTACGTCTTTTAGTGTTTCGCTACTGTATCCAGATGGGAATCCGAGTACAATGCAATATCATTTGATAGTGGAACGAATGGAACGGGTTTGATGCTTGATAAATGGGGATTTGAATTTGTTTCGAGATGTTTGCGAAAGTTTTGATCTCGTTCGATGCGGTGATTGCGAGTGTTGGTGATTGTGAGTTTTAGTGATTTTATTTCGCTCTCGCTTTTTCTCGCGGCTTTGCTCGCTTGAAGCATAGGCTTTACAAAGATATAAGCATGCACAACAACAAGCGCGCAAGCAAGCACACAAGCAAGTATTTCACGATTTTATGTATCAAATCAATGTAGCAGTCGGACTTCGTGTTAGTTTCTTGATGTAAACAGGATCATCATCATCATCATTTCAGCCGAAAGACGTCCACTGCTGAACATAGGCCTCCATCAAGGCTCGCCAAACAGAACGGTCCCGTGCCATCCGCATCTATCGCGATCCCGCAACCTTAACCAGGTCGTCGCTCCATCTAGTTGGAGGTCTACCTACAGTGCGTCTTCCGGTCCGTGGACGCCATCGGCCGTCAATTCTACGAGCGATGTACGATAACATGCTAAAATGCTAAATGCGAAATTTTACATAATAATATGTCTAGACTCACGTGGCAGTGGGCAAGGCACATCTCTTGTAAAACTCATGGCCGATGGGGTCAAACTCTTCTCGAGGGGCGTCCACGGAATGGAAGATGATGGCACAAGATGGAACGACGACCTAGCTAAGGTTGCGGGAACGCGTTGGATGCGGATGTCACAGGGCCGAGCCTTGGGGAGGCCTATTTTCAGCAGTGGACGTATTTCGGCTGATGATGACGATGGCGTAATTTTTGTGGAATTCCAATTCCTGTGCGTGCGTGCATGCCTACGTGCGTGGGTGTATGTGTGTGCGTGTGTGTGTTTACCTAATAGTTTAAGCAAGTGAAGCAGTAGAAAAAGGCTAGGCTATTAAACCAGTTGTAACAGCCATTTTGTGTTGTGAAGCCAACCAACACCTGAAGGGATGACCACGACCACTCTGTCAAGAGTGATACCGACAAAGTACAAACTAAAGAAGAAGCAGACTTTGATTAAACAAAATATCCGTCATTCCAATTACGTCCACGTCGACTTAAGCCCATTCGTAATATCTATTTTCGTTTTCTCGAAAACGAATTGTCTAAATAAATCATTTCTACTGTTTCAAATTGTCATTTCAATGAACGCAAATATTCGATGATAATTTCGTTATGACAAGGAACCTTTTTCGAGCTTTAATGAATTCGGGAACGAATAAGAAAAACAAGTACATTTTAATATGATAAATTGATAATTTATATACCAGCTGCTGCCCGCGACTCCGTCTGCGAAGAATGGGTATAAAAAGTAGCCTAAGAACTATTCCCAGACCTACCAAATATAGACAAAATATTGGATAAAAATCAGTCAAGCCGTCTCGGAGGAGTTCGCTGACAAACACCGTGACACGAGATTTTTATATATTAGATATATTATAAATAGAATCTAATATATAAAAATCTCGTGTCACGATGTTTGTTATCGAACTCCTCCGAAACGGCTTGACTGATTTTACGAAATTTTTTCTCTGTATTCGGTAGGTCTGAGAATAATTCGTAGGCTATTTTTTATATCCCTACTCTTCGCAGATGGAATCGCGGGCAACAGCTAGAATCTAATATATAATAATCTCGTGTCACGGTGTTTGTTATCGAACTCCTCTGAAACGGCTTGACCGATTGTTATGAAACTTTTTGTCTACTTCGCTTGAACGTCTTTGTCTATGTTATTGTTGAGTAAGCACTCGGTTGGTTTCCTGGATATAATAAAATATATATTTTTTAACTTTATCCCGAATCCGTTGCGCGCCACGTGTGCGATGGATTCCACTTCAAAACCCTCTTCAGTAATTTTATTGAAAATGTAATAGCTCAAATTTTAGCAACAAGTAAAAACATTGTTTATTTTTGCAGTAAAGTTGATCGGACATTATTATCAATTAATTATATTGTAACATGGTGATTTTTCGGCAATGATAAATTTATCAAAGTATAGTTAATTTTGTACATAGTAGCGCCATCTGGCGAGGATGTTCGGTGTTCGGTCTAAGATTCAACACGTTTCGGATAGAGCGACATCTGACGATAGAATGGTGGAAACAGCTGCGGCTAGATGAGACTTTTGTTATTAAATCAAATCAAAATTTAAATAAATTTTGGGGATTGTGAGGTTCGGATTTCTTTTCATAATTCAAAATAATTAAAGATTTATTAAAGCGTTTCAAAACTTGAGTTAGTTGTTTCACCTCTGTTTTGGTTGTCTGTCACAGGACCTCTGGGTACGTTTTGACAGCTAGAAGTCAAGTCAAGTCAAGTCATTGAGAAAAATTTTCAGCATCGTCATGGACGTGTTTTTTTTTGAAAAGGAGATAGGAGCCGCCGATTCGAAATGGTGTGAGCTCGGACCACATCAGCAGGGGTGAGTGCTAGCAAATTGTTTTCTTTTAATTTCGATTTTGTTCAAAATGCTGACGTACGTAATTTTTGTACTAGCCAGCCCTAGTCTGCAACGACAACGTCATAGACGCTTTTCCAAAATGTTGATTTGATAGCCAGCAATGCCAATAATTTATTTGAGACGGAACGGGACAGCTTTTAAAGCCAAAGCTCTGGTTTATTCGTGTGCACTTACACACACACAGCATCCATTTTGTGTAGTGATCCGTGCCATGCATGCTTACATGATTGTTTGTTTGTTTCAGCTTGCAAATGCTTTTAAGCTGTAAGGGAACTTATAACTTTTCGTAACTTTTGAGAACTTTAGAACTTTCTAGAACTTTTTCAAACTTGAGTAAAACTTCAGATGGATCCTTAAAGAACCTCTAGTTCATAAATGCGTTTGGTTAGATTTTCTTTTCGCGTCAGTAGGTATGTAGTAAAAATGGACCTTAAATAAATTTGAAGGGAAATGCGCCCAGATTCAAACGCTTAACAATTTCAGTTTCCCAAGTGGTTTCGACTCTTCTAGTCGGGTGAAAATTATTAAGATCATCGAGGAAGAAGCATGCTGGAGTGAAGATATACGTGCACGCCGTCGATTGGAAACTTGTACGGAGCTTACAACAGGCCAGATCCAACCTATTAAGTGTAATGTCCTTAAAATCTAAGTCTAGGCTGCTATGTGTTCCTTTACTCATGAAGAAGACTATTATGGTATGATTTTCTCAAAAATTTAGTTAGTGGTAGAAAAAGAGTTTAAACCAAACCTTAGAACCCATAACGACCTCAACCACTTATAGTTTTATGTTGCTTTACACATAAGTTCATAACTCCTGAAATCCTATAAGAAATAAAAGAGTGTCGACCAGAACTTGAGTATTATTTTGTATTTCATAATTTTGTCACTGACCCTACTGAGCAAACTGGCAACTCTTGGCTTCATGAGGGACACCAGGTGACAGTATAAAAAAGAATATTGAAAGGGAAAACTTTTACATGAGATAGATTGAACAAATGAAAACCGTATAATAGATGTAGACAATTTAATGGTTACACAACAAAATAATAGAGAAAGGGCTAACATGGATCCTTGTGATATTCCACGATTACTTACTAAAGATAAAAACGTAAATATACATCACGGACTACATCTACATTTTTTTCTTCCTACATTGAAATATCCACTCTTACTAAATACAAGAAATAACACTGTTTGCTAAGAAGACAAAAGAAACAACAGTGCTTATTTTGATTTCTAATACATATTTTGAATATTTAATTACAATGGTTATTTATCACGTCAAACATATAACTACTTATAGGTAGAACGCCCAAGATCAAAATACGTTTCAAATAAAGCTTGGAATAGCATCGTCAGAACAAAATCATTGCTAAAAAACGTAATGTACGGTGAAGAGAGTAGCTTTAGAGTGATCCCTAATGTATACACGCATAATATATTTGCCTAAGCAGATAATTAATTTATAACAATAATAATAAACTAATGAAAATGAGAATAAACTATAGCCCGTATATATATTTACAAGTTTATTGTTGTGTATAATTTATCTATGTGTGTTTTATGATGTATATATTGTATATTAGGTTGTTTTTGTGTAATGTTTATATTACTTTGAATTTTTATTCTTATATTGCACCACCTGCCGAAATACATTCCTTGTTGTTTTCCTTCGTAAAATGGTTGCCTGAAAGAGATCGCTTAGAAGCGATGAGGCCGCCTATTGCTTACCTTGTGTATTTTTTCCATGTACTTGTTTTTCTGTATTGTTTTCTGTGTGATGTACAATAAAGAGTCATTGTATTGTATTGTATAAACAACTAATGAATTTTATCTACCATCCATGTCATAACTTTCCTAAAATATGTTCAGAAGCGATAAACAAATGGCCTGCATTAAGAAACCTGTATCTGTGTCCTGCATCATAATGTTTACATTCAAATATCGAAATTTACATTTAAATTACGTTCTAATTTCAAACATCTTCTTAAACAAAAGAATCATTATTTTGGTTTTGACTATCGAAGTAGTCGATTTGTAATTAATTTCATTAAATGTGAAGTTCATGTTCTATAGGTACATTTTTTTGAATCTCGAATTTCAAGAATCGGATCTATAGCAGCGCAAACTGTAGCAGCACCACGGTGTAGGAAAGCACGGCCGCGAGCAGCCGCGGCGTCAGCGCCGCGTCCACACAGAACAAACCGCACACGGACAGCTTCCTGCGCGCCGCGCGGCTGTACCGCACCACGTTCTATAGCAGGGCAAACTGTAGCAGCACCACGGTGTAGGCGAGCACAGCCGCGAGCAGCCGCGGCGTCAGCGCCGCGTCCACACAGAACAAACCGCACACGGACAGCTTCCTGCGCGCCGCGCGGCTGTACCGCACCACGTTCTATAGCAGCGCAAACTGTAGCAGCACCACGGTGTAGGCGAGCACAGCCGCGAGCAGCCGCGGCGTCAGCGCCGCGTCCACACGCAACAAGCCGCACACGGACAGCTTCCTGCGCGCCGCGCGGCTGTACCGCACCACGTTCTTGCACGTCCGGCGAAGATTTGCGTCAGTCATAATGATACAAAAACACTATTTTATTTTAATGGCTGGTAATATTTTTGTTTTTTTTTTATATCCTATATTTCCCACTCCTTTTTCCTCCATCATTCTTCCCTATCCTGAGCATGCACCTGCCAATCGAGCTGAAAAGCGCTTAGTTTATCTCCTCTTGGGTCTGCCTCTGCTTCTTTGGCCATCCCTTGGAACCAATACGGTAACGACCGTCCGGATTAATTCAGCAGACATGTCCGGCCCAGTCCCACTTCAGCTTGGCGGTCTTAACACCCACATCTGTAATACGAATTTTGAAGCGCAGTGTCGTTTTCCTGATTCGAACACCCAGAATACTGCGTTTCATTGCTCGTTGGTAAAACTTGACCCTAGACTTTTGAGCTTCAGTTAATGACCAAGTGTGAGCGCCGTCGGTGAAGATAGAAAAAAATACACATGTCAACGAGTCTGCACTCAGGTGACAGGGGAAGGTTACCCTTCATTAGCGTCTTCATGGACCAGAAGCTCTTCCAGCCATATATGCTTATGGGTTTCCCTTGGCTGGCTATTCTCTAAGGAAGCCATCTAGCTTAAGTAAATATACTCGTCGACGTATTGTATGCGTTGCCCATCCACCGTGACTTTATGCTTCACGCTGTTGGTCATTACCTGTGTCTTTGCTCCGTTCATTGTGAGTCCAACCTCAAAGCTTGCCGTGCTCAGATCTTTGAGCATTTGCTGTAGTTGTTGTGGTGTTTGGGAAAATAAAACAAACTAAGCCCATTGCATTTTCCCAAGACACTGCCAGCTTTTTGAATATTTCCTCGAACCAACTGGTGAACAATTTTGGAGCTAGCGGGTTCCCCTGTTTTACGCCTTTCCTTATGTCAAAAATAGGACCTGGAGTCTGCAACTTGACACTGGTTGTACTGTATATACATGCCCAGTCAGTTCTACATAGGTACTGTATATAACTAGACTACGTAAAGCTAAAAATATGGCTGGATGGTGAACACTATCAAATGCCTTTGCCTTTGTCTATAGACTACGAAGGCCAGATATAGCGGCTTGTCAAGCTCATTTTATTCTTCAATTCCGACCGATCTGTTTGGCGAGCCTATGTTCAGCAGTGGACGTCTTTCGGCTAAAATGATGATGATGATGATTCTTCAATTAAATATTTGGTTCAGGGTGTGCAGATGATCAGTGGTCAAGAAACTTGGACGAAAGCCAGGCTGTTCTGGGGGTCAATGGTAGGTCCAGCACTGAGACAATTCTATTTTCAATATTTTTACAAATAGTTCATAAATGTGGAAGGTTAGACTAACAGGTCTGTAGTTACTTATATCAGCCTTATCGCCCTTTTTGTGCAACAAAACGATACTAGAATGGCAAAGGTTGTGTGGAAATTGTCCGGTCAATAGAATTAAATTAAGTAAACTTGTGAGATGGAGTTGCAAAGTAGCTTTCCCGGCTTTAAGAGCTTTTGTGGTAATACCATTCTCCCCAGGATTTTGTATTTCTTATGAAAGTAATAAACAGTTTAATTTTTTTTTTTTTTTTTTAATATTTCATGGTCTTTAAAGCAGAGTTGATCGTTGCGTCTAAGATACGTAATTCTTGGTAAAAGCTAGTTGCTTATAAACACTCCATCGCGGGAAAGATATTAAGATCTTATATCCAGAAAAAGCAGGAATATCTAAAAATAAAAGTAAATCGGTACCTGATTCTTCGATTTCAAAAATTGTACAGGAAAAACTTTCTGCTACTGTAACGTTTGCATAAAAATTTTCGCAAGCGATGCTGAGGTTTATGAGTAGAACTGAACTCTTAACGAGCCAAAGAAATGTCATTATTTCCATCGTCTGCAGTTGCAACTAAAACACAGAATTTACAATAGTTAGTTCTTAGTGGAGTCAAAAAGTATTTAATTGTAATATTTACAGTAAAACAACACTGTAGTATTTTTGTCTAAAACTTGACTTCCACGTGTTGACAAAATCCAACTTAACTACTTTGTCATAACTCATAACTGAAAGAATACAAATTTTCTCGTAGAAGTCGCACTTTAAGAACAAAAATGAAAATTATTAAGTGATACACTACAAAATTTTCCTGTTAAAATGTATTTTTTTCTATTTTCTTCAATTTACTATAAAAGTTAGTTTGTTAGAAGAAAAAAAAATACTGAACTTACGGCAGGTACTAAATTGAAAAGTTTTTGAAGGTCCATAATAAATTGAACCATTTCCAAAAACATAATAAATGTTTTGTACACGGAACAGAACATCTGAAAATAATTTTTAAAGGCCAAATGTTAATTATGTACTTACAAAGCGTGCGAGTTGTCAATTTTCCTATTTTTTGTTATAATGTAGGTACATTGTATTTAATTTATGTTTGAACCTACAAAATTACACGGAGTAAACAGTTTATTTTTGAAATGGGGCGAATTTCGCCACCCACGCATCCTCCGCGCGCGCTAAGGTCTATGGCAGTGCATAGAACTAGAAAAGAAAAAAAGTCATCGTCTGTCCATTGCGGCAGCCGCAGCAAAAGCTAAGTTAATTTCGCAAAATGATTATTGTAATTTTATTTCCTTGCATCGAATCTTAAGTTATTGGAATTGAATAATTGTTCTTAGGGTAAAAAATACTTGCTTCTGTTAAATAAGAACACACATAAATCGAACGTAAGAAATTCGGAGTTAAATGTGAGTTGAATAGCAAGAGTTTTATTAAACTATTTTCATGCGTCTTTATAGGTGAGCCACATAAAGTGTTGAAAGGTTACCCTCTATAGTCTATGAAGCTTTATAAATTTATATTTTAGAAACTCTTTTTTGCCGTTACATAATATATTAAATGTGTATATTTTAAATACTCACCGCAAAACAAAATATTTTCTGTGTGAGATGAAATGATTTGAGAATATCCTTATATGCATTCAGCATTTTATTTCCTGATAGCTTAACATCATTGATTGCCTCTTGAGTAAGGTTGTCATGGACATTTTTATAAAAAATCATTTTCTTATGCCACAAACTTATTACGTCACTTAGAATTTGCACTATTCTCGAAACATAAATTATTTGAATGTCAAACAAGAAAGACGGGACACTAAGCGATACGACAAGGAATATGTCAAAACCCACAACAAAAATGCCCACTATGTTATTGAACAGGTAGAAGCTGATAATGCTTGTAACAAAAATCCAGTTCCGAAGCTTCAAATTAAACATTGTCGAATATCTGTCCAGATTAAGAACATTCAGAACATGTTGCAATTTGACGATAAGTAAAACAAAGTTGCTGCTCTGCATTACATTGACGATATAAAGCACAGCGCAAGAAATACAAACGTGGATGACATCAAATCTGAGCATGATGTAGGATGCAACTGGGTTACCTAAAGCGTCCAAAGTACTGATGTCCTTTAAGTAGCGGTAATAGTAAATAAGCATTACAAGAGATGCACCAATGACAGACTTAATGTGAAATACTGCATAATTCGGCGTGATGAAATTGTTAATGATAGTGAAGTTTGATAGCAAATATATTTTCTGAATTATGCTAAAGGGGCGTAGCGTTGCTTGGATGTCTTTGTCGATGATATTGTTGAGTAAGCACTCGGTTGGTTTCCTGGTTATATTCATAATTATTATATCGTCAACCCGTTTCTGTTGCGCGCCACGCTTCTAATGGTTTTTATTTCAAAACATTTTTCTATAATTTTATTACAAGTAATTTGATTAACAACCAAAAGTATTGTTTATTTTTTCAGTAAAGTGTATTGGACATGAGTATGAATCGTGTAGGTACAGAAAGTCTTAGACTAACAACAAAATATATGAAGGCTTACTTAACCTATTGACTTAAGGAATAAAAGTAGTACAATAAAATTATTGATGTAGACTTCATCAGATTATACCTACAAACATGAACGAAATGATAGAGAAAAAGCATGAATTTAAAAAAAATCAAGGATATCCGTCGGGGCTGCCATAAAATGAACTAGATTTGCAGTTTTATAGTATCGTGAATAATTTGAGATATTTTATTGCTATACTTAGATATAAATATGAAAAAAAAAAATAGTGATGGCAGCCCCAAAGGACATTCTTGGGTTTTTTATTACCCTTTACCTACGGGCATAATTAGAATAAATATGAATTCTCTACTCAATTCCAGTGACAGAAAGTCTATTTTGTACTAATCATACTCTCAACTATAGTTGACACCAGTAGATAAAGGGTTAAGTCCAGAGGTATATCTTCGAGAACCAAGTAGATACATAGGGACGTGCTATGAAAACTTATACTCTACCTACATAATGTTAATGTGATTGACTCTGCGAGATATCAATATCAACTCTAATTATAGAAAGCTTTTTACGTTTATTAACTCTCGTTACATAAATTCTTTAAGTCGGGGTTTTTTTTAATTATTTTATCATTTTTCAATTACGTTTAAACCGTCCTTTTTTTAAATTTTAAATTTTTCTTATTATTATATCTGTAGTTGTAAAGTCAAGTTTGCAATAAGACAAGAAGAACATTGTATTCTGAACAAATTGAGATAAATTGTACACAGAGAGGCCTTGAAGTGATCCTTATCACTTTTGTTGTTGTGTTGTTTACACGTAGATAATTACTTCCATATTTATATAAAATATTCAGTAACGTGAAAAAGCAGTCGCGTTATATAGCAGCGCAAACTGCAGCAGCTGCACGGTGTAGGCGAGTACGGCCGCGACCAGCCGCGGCGTCAGCGCCGCGTCCACACAGAACAAACCGCACACGGACAGCTTCCTGCGCGCTGCGCGGCTGTACCCCACCACGTTCTATAGCAGCGCAAACTGTAGCAGCACCACGGTGTAGGAAAGCACGGCCGCGAGCAGCCACGGCGTCAGCGCCGCGTCCACACGCAACAAGCCGCACACGGACAGCTTCCTGCGCGCCGCGCGGCTGTATCGCACCACGTTCTATAGCAGCGCAAACTGTAGCAGCACCACGGTGTAGGAAAGCACGGCCGCGAGCAGCCGCGGCGTCAGCGCCGCGTCCACACAGAACAAACCGCACACGGACAGCTTCCTGCGCGCCGCTCGGCTGTACCGCACCACGTTCTATAGCAGCGCAAACTGTAGCAGCACCACGGTGTAGGAAAGCACGGCCGCGAGCAGCCGCGGCGTCAGCGCCGCGTCCACACAGAACAAACCGCACACGGACAGCTTCCTGCGCGCCGCGCGGCTGTACCGCACCACGTTCTATAGCAACGCAAACTGTAGCAGCACCACGGTGTAGGCGAGCACAGCCGCGAGCAGCCGCGGCGTCAGCGCCGCGTCCACACAGAACAAACCGCACACGGACAGCTTCCTGCGCGCCGCTCGGCTGTACCGCACCACGTTCTATAGCAGCGCAAACTGTAGCAGCACCACGGTGTAGGAAAGCACGGCCGCGAGCAGCCACGGCGTCAGCGCCGCGTCCACACGCAACAAGCCGCACACGGACAGCTTCCTGCGCGCCGCGCGGCTGTACCGCACCACGTTCTATAGCAGCGCAAACTGTAGCAGCACCACGGTGTAGGAAAGCACGGCCGCGAGCAGCCGCGGCGTCAGCGCCGCGTCCACACAGAACAAACCGCACACGGACAGCTTCCTGCGCGCCGCGCGGCTGTACCGCACCACGTTCTATAGCAACGCAAACTGTAGCAGCACCACGGTGTAGGCGAGCACAGCCGCGAGCAGCCGCGGCGTCAGCGCCGCGTCCACACAGAACAAACCGCACACGGACAGCTTCCTGCGCGCCGCGCGGCTGTACCGCACCACGTTCTATAGCAACGCAAACTGTAGCAGCACCACGGTGTAGGCGAGCACAGCCGCGAGCAGCCGCGGCGTCAGCGCCGCGTCCACACAGAACAAGCCGCACACGGACAGCTTCCTGCACGCCGCGCGGCAGTACAGGACCACGTTCTTGCACGTCCGCCGCAGATCTGCGACAAACATAATAATATGTATGATAATGACACAAAAATATGAAGAACGTAGGTAATTATGTCACTTTGACACTGATAAATTTTTCGATATGATTTTTGTTATTTTTGTCATTTAACTTGCATGCAAAGATGCAAAAAAGTGTAGTCGGCAATAATTTGGATTCGTGAATATTTTGTTCACTAGCAAAAATGTTTTGCCTCAAAAAGAATCTAAGTATATCAATTTCAATAGTGTAGGGGCCGCTACCGAGTTTCCGTAGGGCTCCTTGTTGCAGTTGTTGAAGATAAGTCAAAGTTAACAAGTTAGTATAGCAGCGAGACCGTGTATCTTTTACGTTTATTTTAAGAGTGTCAGAGTAAGCGTTAAGATCAGTTTATATTAGAGCAGTCTTAGGTAAAAAGTGCTGTTGTCGGCGCTGCGACGTATAACTAAAGTAGGGCGCGATTCTAGGCTAAAAAGTGCTGTGCGGTATTGAACCGTACAAATTGATTTCCTTGTAGGTACTGCTTTGGTTGGACTACATTTTTTGTGTATCTTTTGTCTTTGTTAAACTTTAACTTTTTATTAGATATAATATAAATTGATTTCTGTACCTGAGTCTTCGATGCCACACATTGTACAGCAGAAACTCCCAGCAACCTTAACATTTTCATAGAATTTTTCGCAACTGACGGTTAGAGCGAAGAGCAGAATTAAAAACTTTGCAATCCGAATGAGTGACAGTTTTACTGCCAACTGTAATATTAAATCAAAATAATTCATTTTTATTCTAGTCGCAATGCCAAAACATTTTATTAGGTAAATTGCTTCTGAAAACAATAGGTTCTTATTTAGCCTGTTTATTTATTTCATTTCGATGCAGCATTTTTTTTAAATTCTTATTGCTATTAAAGAATAAGCTTCTAATTGGTAACCAAACAAAAAAATTTATTTAATTTATTGAATCAGGCGTTACTTTGCGGAGGTCCATATTAATGAACTAAAACAATTACTTTGCTCACCCGCGACCTTAAAGGTCGCGGGTGAGCAAAGTAATTGTTTTAGTTCATCAAACAAAAAAAATCAAGAATATCCGTCGGGGTTGCCATCACTATTTTAAATTTCAACATATGTAATTATAAATAAGTAAAGTACCTATAGCAATAAAATATCTCCAATTAATCACGTTATAAATACTATAAAACTTCAAGTCTTTAGTACATTTTAATGGCAGCTCCGACGTGTATTTTTTTTTAAGTTCATAGGTAGTTGAATATATGATAAGATAAGATAATTTATTCAAATTATTTCAGTACAAATAACTAGAAATACGATAATTTTACAAAAGGCCTATGTAACACACTACGTATGTTACACTATGTATGTTATTGCCACATTATATTATATTATATTATTATATATATGATCGACTCCGCAAGAGACTAACTCTAAAATTATAAAAAGCTTTTTATTAATTTATTGCTTTTCAGAGAACCAACAGCTACAGACTTTTTTTTTTTCACCCGACTGCAAGGAAAGGATTATATTTTTTCATTTTTACATTTATTATCTCTGGTTACATAAATTCTTTAAGTCGGGGTTTTTAAATTATTTTATCCTTTTTCAATTACGTTTTAACTGTCGTGGGTTTTGTCAAATTTTTAATTTTGCTTTTTTTATAAAATTCTATTCCAGGAAATGAGCGAGTCAGACTTGAACTTAAGGATTTATATGTATGTAATTCCCACATCGATACGATACGATACGATACACAAATACGATGGAATACTTGTACGAAATAGCTCCAACTTTTTCAGTCAGATCTTTAAAATAAGGCATATACGGAGCTGTCTGGCCGCATCAGATTGGCTGTTTTTACGTTTCCTTTTGGGTTGCCATTTATTCACCAGAAATACGTTGCGTTTTAGCACATGTTTCAACTCGTCCCGTGAGTGGTAGTTAAGTATGAGTGAAAATCACGAAAGTCTATAATATAACACCCTCAATTTTATTTTTTTATTTGTTGGTGTAATGGGAATATAAATATAAACGAGTCATAAATTTAGCTGTTTGCTATTACAAATTATTAAGATAAGTCCTTGACACAGGTAGACGGACGGACGGTGAGCAACATTAATCTATGTCCCATTTATCACCCTTCGCATACGTACCTTCAAATCAATAATGTTTGATTCAAAGAAAAAATGGTACTAACATACGAAACTTACCGTAGTACTCGCACTCTGAGAATCAAGAATTAACTGGATTCCTATCAAAATCTGAATAAGTGATTGGGACACGTTAGTGAATATCTGAAAATAAGTAAAAAATAAGATAAAGAACCATAAATTATAATATTGAGTAGATTACTCACTTTATTTTAACCTAGGCAAACTAAATTAAGTGAGAATATCTGCGATAAGCACCAATTCACACGGAATTAGAAGTTGTTATCAAATGATAACAACTTCTAATTCCGTGGTAAAGGTAAATACCTGAAATAATAAATAAATAAATAAATAAATATTAGGGGACAATCTTACACAAATCGACCTAGTCCCAAACTAAGCAAAGCTTGTACTATAGGTACTAGACGACGATAAACATACTTATATAGATAAATAAATACTTAAATACATAGAAAACATCCATAACTCAGGAACAAATCGTGCTCATCACACAAATAAATTCGAACCCAGGACCTCTTGCTTCGTAGGCAGGGTCACTACCAACTAGGCTAAAGCGGTCGTTAATAATGAAATCACTAGACTTCATTAAAAAAAACTGGTTACAGGGGTCTTAATTATAACTCAAATTATTATCTGTGCAAAAAATATTACCTAAATGTTACAAAGGCTTTATATGATGTTTCTACCTTTTTACCCTCTAAAAAGGCGATTTCTTAAAACTTGTCACTTGTCTTGTGTGTAATTTTAACAAATAAACATGTAATGCCATTCCATATTTTAGAAATTTAATTAATGTAGTAAGAAATTATTTAATTAATTACATAAGAACTTAAGGAAAATTAAAAGTAACTAACGCCTAAACTTAAACTAGAAACAATTTATAAAAGGCTCCCCCAAGGCATGAACCCAAAGCTGGTTGGCAGCATGTCCTTGCTGTATCAATGCTGTTCCTTTGTGCCCTTATGTTGTATTGATGCTAAGTCCTCATCAGTTTAAAACTTTGAAAACATTATCCAGCAGCAGTAAACAATTTCGGAGAAAAGGCTATTTGAACTAACTTAATTTTTCATTTAATAAGGCCAAAGTGATTTTTCTATACTAAGCGGCTGTTTCACCACCCATTGATTAATTTTAACTGACGGATAAATGTGATGCCGTCTCCGTTTTTTCGAACAAAACAAACAGAGACGGCGTCACATTTATCCGTCAAATTGATCAATGGATGGTGAAACAGGGGATCTTATTCCTTCGTGTTAAAATTTGGTTTATTTTGAGAAAAGTAAATTTAACTAATTTAATATACAACCAAATTTTTATATGTACCATCTATAATTTATAGGTCATTTTACAGTTTTTAGGTATTTTACCCTTAATATTATATAAGGAGTTTTCAGAAAAAAGTGTAACCTGTACTTTTTAAAAAATCTAACAAATTTTGGGTTATTTCTACTCAGAATCACAAGCACTATCGATTTAAGCAATAAAAAAAGTGCCCCTCTCTTAATTGTCAGTTTTGTGAAGCAGTTAACCATACATGTACATGTTTTATGGACCGTCACAAAACTGACTAATAAATTTTGTATGGTAAAATTAAGAATAATTAAGGAAAACGTGTACATTTTTTTCTGAAAACTCCCATAAATGGAGTATACTACCATAGAATCAAATGTAGCTATCGAATGCATACCTGATAAAGCTGGTTTTAAGAGGGTTTATACCTGCTGAGCTGGCAACGTTGCATGTTTGTTAGTTTTTCTCGATTATTCCATAAAAATTGAATGAAAATTAAAAATGTTTTGTATACAAATTGTTCTAATATATAAGTTAATGTGTCTACTGCAATAATAATTCGTGATAGGCTTTTATTTTCTTTAAAAACGAACAAATTATTACCTAACGGTTTTTTAAGTAAATAAATGTCTTATCACGAATTATTATTGCAGTAGACACATTAACTTATACATATATTAGAACAATTTGTATATGAAAGATCAATTTTTATAGAATAATCGAGAAAAACTAACAAAAATGCAACGTTGCCAGCTCAGCAGGTATAAACCCTCTAAAAGCTAGTTATATTGTGCATGTGGTCGGTAAATCGCCTCTAACTTTTTAAGGGTTAAAAACTTACCGCAAACCCAAATATATTCTCAGCAAGACGAAACGATTGCAGTATATCCTTATATGCATTAAGCATTTTATTTCCTGTTAATTTTTCGTCGTTGTTTGTTTCTTGAGTAAGACGATAATGGGCATTTTTAAAAAACATCATTTTGTTATACCATAAAGTCAGTGTGTCATTTATTATTTGCACCATTCTTGACACATAAACGATTTGAAGATCAAACAAGAAATCAGGGCCAACAAGTGATACGAAAAGAAAAAAGTCTGTTTGAAAAATAAAACATGTAACAATACCATGTAAAAAGTAAAAGGCGATAAGAATAGTAATATGAATCCAGTTCCATAGCTTTAACTTAAACATTGGTATTTTTCTGTCCAGATCAATTGCGTTGAGAGCATATTGCAATTTAACGATAAGTAAAACAAAGTTACTATTTTGCATTACATTGACGGTGTAAAGTATAGCACTACAAATACTGACAAGGATCAAATTAATCAAAAGCAGATTGTTTAATAAGACTGGATTATTAAATTTCGCTAAATCATTACTGTGTTTTACGTAGCAATAAAGAAGGAAAGATTCGTGTCTAATCTCTAGACCAGTGGTGGTGTAGGGGTATGGCACGCGGCACGGAATGCTGAGGACCTGGGTTCGATTCCCAGCATTGGTCTTTTTTCTGGGGTTTTTTCTGTGCATCTATATTTCAGTTTGTATTTAGTACGAAATGTATGATTTCACGGGATGACCGTAAAAGTAATAAAAAAAAAATGAAGTTGAAAAAATAAGTACAAAAAAAAAGATACTTCATAGCTAACTTGTTTAAAGTTGCACAGTAGCGCCATCTCTTGTCCAGGTGAGCGGTTAGTTCCGAAGGAGTGTTAAAATCTCTCGATGAGGGTGTAACATAGATGTGCGTTTGTCACTGCATAAGGTGATGATTTAGCAGATTTAAATGTATGATGTATAGGAAAGATTCGTGTCTAATCTCTAGACCAGTGGTGGTGTAGGGGTATGGCACGCGGCACGGAATGCTGAGGACCTGGGTTCGATTCCCAGCATTGGTCTTTTTTCTGGGGTTTTTTCTGTGCATCTATATTTCAGTTTGTATTTAGTACGAAATGTATGATTTCACGGGATGACCGTAAAAGTAATAAAAAAAAAAAAAAATGAAGTTGAAAAAATAAGTACAAAAAAAAAAGATACTTCATAGCTAACTTGTTTAAAGTTGCACAGTAGCGCCATCTCTTGTCCAGGTGAGCGGTTAGTTCCGAAGGAGTGTTAAAATCTCTCGATGAGGGTGTAACATAGATGTGCGTTTGTCACTGCATAAGGTGATGATTTAGCAGATTGAAATGTATGATGTATAGGAAAGATTCGTGTCTAATCTCTAGACCAGTGGTGGTGTAGGGGTATGGCACGCGGCACGGAATGCTGAGGACCTGGGTTCGATTCCCAGCATTGGTCTTTTTTCTGGGGTTTTTTCTGTGCATCTATATTTCAGTTTGTATTTAGTACGAAATGTAGCAATATCCATTAACAAACACTATAAAAATAACACCCACGAGAGACTTAACATGATAGACCGCGTAATTCGGCGTGATGAAATTATTGATAATAGTGAAATTGGACAGCAAACATAATTTCTGGATTATGTTTAAGGGGCGCAGCGTTGCTTGGATGTCTTTGTCTATGATATTGTTCAGTAAGCACTCGGTTGGTTTTCTCGATAAATTCATTTTTTATCGTTATCCCGAATCCGTCGTGCGCCGCGTGTGCGATGGATTCCACTTCATTACATTCTTCAACAATTTTATTGGAAGTAATTTGAGTAACGACAGCATACAGAGACATTATTTATTTTCTCAATAAAGTTGATTGAACATTTTCATCAGTCGTGTAGTCGTCTAGGACTGAAAATAAACTACAATAAATAAGATTATTAAAAAAAACTTTGTTTTAATGGAATAAATTTAATAAATGAAAACCGCACAGTTGATCAAAATGACACAACACACACATGACATGAATGTTTAGGTGACTCAAGTGGAAAAATATAGAAATGGGCTTAATTGAAGCCTGTGACATTGGAAATACTAACTATAGAAATCGACATTAGTATAGAGCGCGGTCTACATCTACATTTATTTTCTTATTAGTTTGGGGGTAGTTGCAATAGAGAGATCTCTCTCCAGGCAGATGTTATGCCGGGGGACCGAAGTCCAATGGATGAAAGTTGGAAGTTGTATTTATGCAGCCGAGTTGAGAAACTTCGATAGCGTGATGTAGGATTGTAGCAATTAGTTCCTTATGTGACGACTAGATGGCGCTAGTAGTCGCTACATCAGCCCCCCTTTTAGACCGGAGGTCGATACAAATTGCAGTGGAGTGCAGTCTGTGCGTCATGTGGGCGCTTGCAAGGGCCAGTCGCTCAGAGCCTCGTCGGCGAGCATTGTTGTTCCTCTGCTACTTGTAGATGCTTGCCTGTTGCGTGATTGCTCAGAGCCTTGTTGGCGACCGTTGGTTGATTGATTGGCAAGTGGAAGTAGTGGGAGGAGGATTTGCGAACTGTAGACACCAGGCAGATAATAGATACATGCTAATGGTGCACAGTGCGGTGAGTATGGCTTGCTGTGAGACTGCGTCATCGTCTTGTGTGTCTGAAGGCTGCGATTTTGTCCAATGTCGTGGGTCACCAATTTGGGGGTAGTTCCAATAGAGAGATCTCTCTCCAGGCAGATGTTATGCCTGGGGACCGAAGTCCAATGAATGAAAGTTGGAAGTTGTATTTATGCAGCCGAGTTGAGAAACTTCGATAGCGTGATGTAGGATTGTAGCAATTAGTTCCTTATGTGACGACTAGATGGCGCTAGTAGTCGCTACATTAGTTACATAATAATATAGTCAAATATCCACTCTTAATTTAAACAAGTTTAGTAGTAACATCGCTAAGAATACAAAAAAAACCGGCCATGTGCGAGTCGGGCTCGCGCACCGATGGTTCCATACATTGAGAGTGAGCTACACCCACCGGGTAAAATTGTATTGTTTCCTCTTTATATTGCACAACATCAGCATCCTTGTACATACAATTTATGGCTTTAAATAAATAAATAAAATATATATATAATTATGTATCTATGAACATCCAGTCTTATCAGACCCCTGCTCCTAAGCAAAATGTGCGCAGTGTGGGATCATTGTAGATTGGTTACTGATATAGACAGACAGATAAAAAAATTTATGCTTTTCGCAATTTTTCCTTAATTTGTGCTACAAGACCTTGCTTCGTACCAAATTTCAAGATTCTGAGTTCACGGGAAGTATGTACCCTGTAGGTTTTGATTCTGTAGGCTGTATCTTTTGATTGCGTTGGCTTAGAAGTTTGATTTTTTCACAGTTCCAAGGGACAGTAGACCTGAGTACCTATTTGATATAAATTTCGCTGTGCTGGATGCTGGATGTTTTTGTTTAGTGCTTACATTTGGGCGATTCTTTACTGAACTATTTTTAAAACATTGTACGTACGGAACCCTCCTACTTCCTTCCTACGTCCTACTTGCACTTGACTGGTTTTTATTATTCAACCCCAATCTATGTTTAATCGATTATCGTAAACAGTTTGGCCGAGGGGTTATAACTAAAGAACTTGATCGTGTACGTTAATGTGAACGCAACGTAAAAACACGCGTTTACAGCAACCACGAACAAAGAGATTTTGCCTGGACCGAGCTGGTGTCACTGGTGCTTCTAATGGTTTATGTATATTAGTAAATAACCCTCTTTCGGCAGTCGGGTAAAATTAGTGCATCCCTTCAATTTTTCAAAAAATAATGGGAGCGCTTCTGGTTTTTCAGCATTTATGGCAATCTGAGTTTTTCAGCATTTAATGTGCGAAATGATAACAAATTACATATTTTCAGATATTCATATTTCATCAAATGTTAAGTTAATTAGCGCGGGAACTACGGCCCAGGGGCTTTCATTCTGTGAGGAGGCCTGTGCCGTGCAGTCGGACTTGCAAATATAGGCTAGCAGGTATGATGCTGTCAGCGACTATGATACTCTGACGGATGACTTCGTCTCAAAAGCCACTTTAACCAACGGTTAAACAAGCAGGCTAAAAATGAGGTTATGGGCTATTTTAATTCCGGGGTTCAGGTGATATCCCACGCCGTAAAACAGCCGTCCATCACGCGAAAGCAATATCAATAAAAAGACAATTCATGTTTAAAGGTGTAAATCTAAAATGAAAAGAGGACCCTCAAATGGAATCGACTATAGCTAAACCGTTTAGATGAGTGCTCGACCGCGGGGCACATGAATAAATACGGAGCAGAATAAAAAGTTCAAACAACATCGCGCACGCATTACACTACTACACGCACAACATATGTGTGCGTGACCTGTCACAGACAAGACGGGGGGGGGCGTGCACCGGCGGCCGCTCGGAGACAAACCGGTTTGAACTGGCTCAGTGAGTAGACAAAGTTCAGGTGTGCCGCCAGCGACGACGCGACCGTTTAGCGTTTAGCTACATAGTTCGGGTGTTCGGTTGTTTTTAAAGATGCCTACCTGTTGTAGTGTTTGTAGATATACAGATATTAGATACTTAGGTACTTGTTTGAATAAAATATATTTCAAACTAAATACAAACTGAAATATAGATGCACAGAAAAAACCCCAGAAAAAAGACCAATGCTGGGAATCGAACCCAGGTCCTCAGCGTTCCGTGCTGCGTGCTTACCCCTACACCATCACTGGTCTAGAAGTTAGCGACGAATCTTTTCCCATACATCGTACACTTCAGTCTGTTATAATCACATTTTTAGGCAGTGATAAAGCGCATCTATGTTATGCCCTCTACCGAGAGACTTCAACACTCCTTCGGAGCTACCCGCTCACCTGGACCAAGAGATGGCGCTACTAGGCCAACTTTTACAAGTTAAGTATGAAGTATCTTTTCTATTTATTTTTTTATTTTCTTTTGAAATTTTACATTTGAAATTTACCACGAGCTTTACGGTGAAGGAAAACATCGTGAGGAAACATGCATACACCTGCGAAGAAACCCAATGGTGTGTGTGAAGTTCCCAATCCGCACTGGGCCCGCGTGGGAACTACGGCCCAAGTCCTCTCGTTATGGGAGGAGGCCTGTGCCCTGGCAGTGGGACTTGTATAGGTTGGGATGATGATGATGATTCTAAATTTTATCAGACTAATTTTAACAATAATAAGAATTTTATTGACATAACGTTCAAAATTTCAATTAATTTAGCACTTTTAGAATATACAATACACAATATACAATGATATTGGGCTGGACATGTCTGTCGCATGCACCCACAAAGATGGGCTCACACCGTCACTTGGTGGGTGCCGGAGAACGGCCAGCGACGACGAGGCAGACCAAGAAGGAGATGGCGGGACGATTTGGACGTGTACGCAAAGGACTGGCCTCACATTGCGCCGGACCGGGAGTTGTGGAGGTCAAGAGGGGAGGCCTTTGCCCAGCAGTGGGACACTATAACAGGCTAACAAAAAAAAAATTGTCTTCCAATTGATGGCAAATCTTGGAATTGTAAAACTCATGATACGATAGGTATACGTTCTTAATTTAATTTTAATTTCATTATAGACTGTTACAGCGGCAATAGAAATAAATATTTATATATTTCAGCTATCTATTACGGTTCTTGAGATGCAGTACTGTGATGGACAGACGGACGGTGTAGCGACATTATTAGTGTACCCTTTTTGTCACCCTTTTGGATGCGGAACCTAAGGCACTCGAACCCATTATACAAATAATTGATTGCTAAACGATTACATCCCATCAAAATCGTTACAGCCCACAGACACAAAGGATCCAATTCGTCACATCGACCCGTCGTTCACACCATAGATCTACGAATAAAATGGCGGGGATCTACAGATCATTCAATGGGCAATTCGTCTTGGCACTTGTACTTTTGCATTCATTGTACATTGTATTTTTATGAATGAACGTGAAATACAATTCTTAAGAATCACTTAAGTGACTTAGCCGACTTCAAAGAAGTGCACTCGATCAAGGCACCAAATTGTCTGTAGAGAATAAGAACCGTGTTTGATAAAAAGAGCTTTGGCCTGTGACTTCGTTCGCGAAAATGTACCAAGAAGTGTTTCCTGTAACAAGAATTTCGGAAAATCCCACGGGATAAAGACAAAACAGATTTTATATAACGACCGCTTTAGCCTAGTTGGTAGTGACCCTGCCTACGAAGCAAGAGGTCCTGGGTTCGAATCCCGGTAAGGGCATTTATTTGTGTGATGAGCACGAATATTTGTTCCTGAGTTATGGATGTTTTCTATGTATTTAAGTATTTATTTATCTATATAAGTATGTTTGTTTATCGTCATCTAGTACACATGTACAAGCTTTGCTTAGTTTGGGACTAGGTCGATTTGTGTAAGATTGTCCCCTAATATTTTTTTTTTATATAATTAAATTCAATGGGACCGTATCTCAGTATCCATTCCTGTAGGATCATAAGTATGCAGTAAAGAGGGACTTTTGGAATTACCCGAGGGATGGAGATCGGAGGTTGACTATAAATTTTATTTATGCGCGGACGAAGTCGCGGTACCAAGCTAGTAAAATACAAATAAACTAGCCTTCCATCCGCAGCTTCGCCGGCGGTAAATTATTTTTTTCGTAGCAAAAGGTATTTTCCCGCGGTAAAACTATCTTTTATTAAACGAGTTTGTAAAATGCACAACAGTAAATTCTCTGAAATTGATATTTTTAGCATATCTATCTAACTATCTATCGACAGCCATTGTTCGTCCACTGCTGGACGTAGGCCTCCGTCATATTGCGCCAACATTAGCGATCCTGGGCTTCCCAGCCAGGGCTGCCAGGCAGGGCTGGGGCTGGGCTTGGGATTTTTAGCATGTCCCTAAGTAAATATAAGTCTGTCATCAGTAATAAGTTTGCAATTTTTTGTATTTTTTGTGTTTGCCATTTTTGTATTTGTTTGCTGAGAATGGGTTAGGTGCACATTCTCGCTTTCTTTTTCTTAGTAGTAGTTTTTTTGCATGCATGTACTAGGTGCGTTCAATAAAAAGTGAGAATGAGTATGTTATAAACAACTTTTACTAAATGTCATTTTATTTTTCGACATAGTCACCTTTTAGCATAATACACTTAGTATATCTTTTTTCTAAACTTAAAATTCCATTTTTAAAAAAGGTCTCATCTTGAGTACTTAAAAAATCTTGTACTGCAGCGACTACCGCGTCGTCGTCTTCAAATTTCTGGCCTCTCTCTGGTTTCAATCTCGGAAATAGGTAGAAATCACTGGGAGCGAGATCTGGTGAATACGGAGGATGCTTAAGGATATCGAACCCAGCATCACGAATTGCAGCCATTGCAACGGCGGACTTGTGTGCCGGGGCATTGTCCTGGTGGAACAGCACAACTTTCGAGAGTTTACCTCGCCGTTTTTCGCGGATCTCATTGCGCAATGTTGCTATTTGTTTGGCGTATAATGTGCCCGTAATAGTGGCTCCATGCTCGAGATACTCAATCATTAATACCCCTTTACCATCCCAAAAAACAGAGCCCATGACCTTACCGGCAGATGGGCTCACCTTGAATTTCTTCAGAGTTGGAGATGATGGCCTTTTCCATGTCATAGACTGCAGTTTCGTTCCTGGGTCGTAATGATGGAGCCATGTTTCGTCCATTGTTATAAATCGCGCCAAAAAAAGTTCCCGGTCTTGCTGCATCAGGTTCAAAGCTTCTTGACAAATCTCTAGTCTAGTTTGTTTTTGCGTGTCGGTAAGCATTCTTGGTACCCAACGCGCAGATACCTTTTTCATACCCAAGCGTTCATGTAAAATATTATGCACGCTCCCCGTTGAAATCTTTACATTTTCAGCAATAAAACGAACCGTGAAACGACGATCCGCCAAAACTGAGTTTTCGACTTTTTTCACAATTTCTTCAGTTACTGCTGTAGTTGGGCGTCCGGAGCGGGGGTCGTCCATTGTCGATGTTCTTCCACGTCTAAATTCGGCGCACCAACGTGCGACTGTCGAATACGGAGGAGCATTAGACCCTAAAGTGTCCCGCAAATCCAAATTGACTTGGTCCGTAGAAAAATTTTTCAAGCACAAGTATTTGATAACGGCGCGCAATTCAATTTTCTCCATTTTCGCTAACGTACTCAATAGCATTGCAAAGAAATTACCGTATATTTTTTTAAACAAAAGACAGTTAGTTTTTTTTTTCATAGCAATCAGCTAGATAGATTAGCTTTACCGGCCAGTATTTAATTTCGTAATATTAAAAGAGTTTGCATCTCATTCTCACTTTATATTGAACGCCCCTCGTATGTTGCTTTTTCACCCGTTAGATACCTAAATTATCATTATTAAGAGTTAATAACCTGTGGCAACTTTTTTGGTTAATTTTTTAATGTAACTGTTTGTAGTATAAGTTTGATTGTACCGTGTTGTGCCCAAAAACATAAATAAATAAATAAATAAATAAATAAAAAGTAGCCTATGTCACTCAGCGATAATGTAGCTTTCTAACGGCAAAAGAATTTTTGAAATCGGTCCAGTAGTTTCGGCGCCTATTCAATGCAAACAAACAAACAATCAAATCTTTCCTCTTGATAATAATAGTATAGATAAAATAGCTAAAATATCAATTGTGTTGTTAATAATATCGATGTTTTTTTTCTGAAGCGGTAAACTTTGTAAGAATGTTGACAAAACTAACCTAACGCAATGGGTTCTCTATGTATATGATGCTGTTTAAAGGATTTGTCACACTGAATGCGTTCTGCGGTGGCGGTCAGGTCAAATTGACCGCAGCCCGCTTTATGTCTCACGTTGTCGCACATCTATACAAAATATATAGAGACCGACAATGTCGTTCATACATAATGCGGGCTGCGGTCAATTTGACCTGACCGCGACCGCAGAACGCATTCATTGTGACGAATCCTTAAGTCCTAAAAGGTTTACTGAATAGCCTTATTGTTTTTGTTTTGATGTAGCAACGGTCATAAAAATCGGCTAAGTGCGAGTCGGACTCGCGTACGAAGGGTTCCATACCATTGCATATAAAAACGGCAAAAAAAAATAACATTTGTTATATGGGAGCCCCCTAAATATTTGTTTTATTTTAATTTAATTATTTATTTTTAAAGTGAATATATAACTAAATATGTATTCTGTGAATATTTCAAGCGTCTACCTGTTGCCGTTATCAATATCGATCAAAAACGAGCAAAAAAATCACGTTTATTGTATGGGAGCCCCCTTAAATATTTATTTTATCATGTTTTTTAGTATTTGTTATTATAGTGACATCCAAAATACATCATCTGTGTAAATTTCAACTGTCTAGCTGTCACGGTTCTTGAGATACAGCCTGGTGACAGACGGACGGACGGACAGCGAAGTCTCAGTAATAGGGTCCCGTTTTTACCCTTTGGGTACGGAACCCTAAAAATGGTGATGTACTTATTGATCGACACCTTAGCCACAAATTTTATCAAACAAAAATACAAATATATATCTTAGATTCGGTGAGCAGCCGTACTGTTAATAAAATAAATAATATTTAAACAAAAATACGTATTAAATTAACGAAAAATTTAGGTGCCCACAATATTGTCACAGTGTATATTTTCTTATTCGGTGATATTGGCACTATCAAAAGGAAAAAAGGTAAGAATCCAGGCATGATACCAAGTCAAGTATCAAAAATATCTATTATCTTGTAAACAAACAAGATCAACCGACATTTATTGCCCCAACAATATCGTAATTCGATCAAACATAATTATCCAACAAAACCATCCACCGTGTAAACTATAATTTATACGATAACCCTTTTCTATAACCATAATAAAGCTATCATATTTAAAAACTGCTGAACTAAATAATTTTAAAAGGACACATGCCAAAGACGCACCTCTTAAATATAAGTTTTACGCGGTATTCTTAAGCTACATAATGGAATGAGTGCGTTTTTAGTTAGACCGTTTTGTTGTTTGGTTGTATTAGTTGATACAGTTATTATTGGTTAGTGATTGAAGGGTTTGGCGATTGAATATGACATAACCCATGAGACGGCGGTCGTACCATCTGCTAATAGCGTGGAGTATTATCCCAAATAAGTTAATTTCTGGATGCAAAATGAATTAATTAATGATAGAAAGAAGGATTGAACATGCGTATATTTGAGCTTTGTTTATCTGTACTCTCTTTGTACTATTTTGTACAAAGCAACCTTTCCTAGCTTACTTTGGGACTAGGTCAATTGGTGTGAATTGTCCTGTGATATTTATTTATATATTTATTTTATGCGTATGTCATTAAATTTGATTGAAGGCAAGCGAAACCTCTTAGGTCTGTCGCCCGCGGATAATTAAATTAAGAAAAAGGTTATCATTTGTCATTATGCAAATTGTTGTAGATTTTGCCATTTTTAAACCCCGTCACAAAAAAAGGGGTGTTCTAAGTTTGACCGCTGTGTGTGTGTTTGTCTGTCTGTGGCATCATAGCTCTTAAACGGGTGAACCGATTTAGATGCGGTTTTTTTATTAGAAAGCAGGTTCCTTGGCGATGGTTCTTAAACTATGTTTCGTCAAAATTGGTCCAGCCGTTTCAAAGTTATCATCAGCTCTTTTGTATACTGCGGAGGGGACCTTAGTCTTAATTGCCTTGGAGGTTTTTTAATTTTTAATTTATGGTTATATCATGTAAGTAATTACTAAAGTTGTGGTGGATTGACTCTTGGCCTATCAAGCAGAGGCTCGTGGGTTTAATCCCGAGCACGAACTTTTGAGTTTTTCTAAGAAATCACATTTGAAATTTACCTTTACGGTGAAGGAAAACATTTGCGAGCAAACCTGCACACGCCTGAGAAGAAATTAAATGGCACGTGTGAAGTTCCCAATCCGCACTGGGCCCGTGTGGTAACTAACGCCTAAGTCCTCTCATTCTCAGAGTAGGCCTGTGCCCTGCAGTGGGACGTATACAATACAGGTTGGGGTGATGATGATGATGATGATGAACAATTTTTCAGGCAATGCTCTAAGATGTAAAAGTTTCTTTTGAAGGTAAATTATAACCTGTTTATATATTTAAAGTGCATTGTTGTGTATTATTTATCTATACTGACGAGCAAAAATAAAGGGTCGGTTACAAAAATAGCGATAACTTCAAAACCCACTGTGATAGCTTCTTCGAGTAAAATGAGTTTAGTAAAGAGTTTTATTCTTAACAAGAAAAAGTTTAATTGAGAATAAAACTCTTTACTAAACGCATTTTACTCGAAGAAGCTATCACAGTGGGTTTTGAAGTTATCGTCATTTTTGTAACCGACCCTTTATTTTTGCTCGTCAGTGTATGTGTGTTTTACGTTGTATATTGTACATTAGGTTGATTTTGTATAATATTTTATTTGTTTATATTACAAGATACAAAAAGATACAAAATCATTTATTGCCACAAAATAGTACAAAGAGAGTACAGATAAACAAAGCTCAAATATCCTTACTTACTACATTAATTAATTAATTAGGTCATCCTCAAAAAAACTGCACATAGGTAACCTACTATTACTACTACTATTACTATTGCTATTTATTTTTGTATGTTTGCACCACCTGCTGCAATATATTCCTTGCTGTCGTTCTTTTGTTAAAAGGTTGCCTGGAAGAGATCGCTTCGAAGCGATAAGGCCAACTCTTGCTTACCTAGTAATTTTTTTTCATGCACTTGTTTTTCTGTATTGTTTTCTTTGTGGTGGACAATAAAGTGCCATTGTATGTATTGTACTTCTGAGGCGAACGACTTCAAACACCAAAATTAATCGAACAATGAAACCAGCTAAGCATTCGCGACCAAAACAGCTTTCACCATCTTAAAAATAACACTTGTACCGTGTTGATGCTATTACGTGAAATTGCAACGACTTCTTTCGAGTCTCTTTACATGAATAACGAAATGAGGTTCGCTCTGGTTAAGGCTCCCAAGTGGTTGCCTTAGGAAAAACCTTTCGTATGGTAGACACTTACTTGTACTTGGTGTTAATACATGGGTCCGTAGTAGAATTGCTAAAATCAAACAACCTAAATACTCAATTCCTAAAGATAAAACTTCGAAAATCGCAATGTCTAATGTACGAAATTCCTAAAGATGCATGTCCTAAAATGCAATTTTAATCGAATGATCTCATTTTCTTAAACCAATATTCCTTTGTACAAAATGCCAAATGACAATACTTTGAAACTCAATATTTCTAGTGCTCAAAATAGCTACATACAAAAAGCCTAATGGCAACCGGTGTCTCACTGGCAGCGAGCGAGCAAGACATTTCGGGGCAGAAACTACTCTGATTGGTTAGGTTCAGAATGTTACTATGTTGTTCTAAACTACGATTTTTAATTTCGTGGAATTCTGACATTTCTTAGTGTTACTAGGCATAAAATATTTCCCGAAAATTTAAACGAGATAAAACAAAAACTAGGAAATATTACAGAACACAAATTCCTTAGTATACACATTAAAATTGGACATAATGTAATAAATCATTAATTAATACGTAGTTAGAATATTATTTGATCTAACTGTTCAGACGTAATAAAATATTTAACCCTTTTATGAGTAAAAAATAAATTGTCTCGGGTATCATCATTGCGATGATTGACATATATCGTAAACTTTCGGACTTAAATTATAATTAATAGTTATGTATTAAGTTTAAATCGTCGTCTCAAGTCAAGAGGTTTGTAATTTAAAATTTCATAGACAAGGTACATACTTAAATAATAAAAACCATCAAATATCATTTTTCTGTCAAAACAATATTAAAGTCATTCGGCTTCTGTCTTGAATGTGCGAATGTGCTCGCTCTCCTGTTTCCGTATTATTTTTGTCGTTTTCGTTGATTGATATTATTATTTCCTTGAAAAGTTTTTGTTTTTATGTTTTTTAAAGAGGAATAATATCATTATGAACTGCATCTCACACGAAGCATGAATACACGAATCTCTTAAAAACCCTTTGAAATAAATATAGACTAATAAATGAAAACTGATAACTTCTTATAGTAAAAGCTCTCTTTCACTATATTTATAATTAGTAATGTGCCTATTTTCTTATGTTTCTAAAATAATAAATAGATTTAAAATGAAAAAAGGTTTGTTGCCTCTGAAACGTCAAAATCTGGCATTTGTCAGAACTCCACGAAATTAAAAATCGTAGTTTAAGTTCTTCTTATTCCAAAATTTTTAGATTTTCAGCTGAACGTAGGTCAAATGTCATTCGAAATTTCCCACTTTATACATTTTAAACTTAGGTCAACTGGACGTAGGAAAAATGTCGTTGGTATTTTCGTGCACTAGCAGTATTGTACTTTAGACATTTTAAAAATAGGTTAAATAACCGTAGGACATGCATCTTTAGGAATTTTCATTAAAAATTTTGATTTTCCATGTTCTGTCTGTAGGAATTTTGTACTTAGGATATTTGATTTTTGAAATAATGCTACATAACCTAATATATACTCACACGTCTTGTTGTTCCTTGAAAACAATACCTAGACAATTTTGTAGCTTCTTAGACAATTTCAAGATTATAAGACATCATTCATCATCATTTCAACCGAAAGACGCCAACTGCTGAACATAGGCCTCCCCCAAGGCTCGCCAAACAGTTGCTTCCTATTATTGTTTTTTGAATGTGATTAAATATTTAAGACTTGGTTATACAAACAAGAATTTTCCTAATTCAGGTACAATACAATACAAATATTCTTTAGTGATCACCAAAATAGTACAGAAAAAAAAAATAACAATGAAACCTACCTATATGTATGTAATATGTATGTAAAAAAATTCCGTTTGTATTATGCCTATAAATTTGTTTTATTTGTAAACTTTTGATATTAAAAAATATTATTATTATTATTTCCCTCAAGTCTAACCCCGGCGCCACACATACGAGGGGCGTTCAATATAAAGTGAGAATGAGATGCAAACTCTTTTAATATTACGAAATTAAATACTGGCCGGTAAAGCTAATCTATCTAGCTGATTGCTATGAAAAAAAAACTAACTGTCTTTTGTTTAAAAAAATATACGGTAATTTCTTTGCAATGCTATTGAGCACGTTAGCGAAAATGGAGAAAATTGAACTGCGCGCCGTTATCAAATACTACTATTTGAAAAATTTTTCTACGGACCAAGTCAATTTGGATTTGCGGGACACTTTAGGGTCTAATGCTCCTCCGTATTCGACAGTCGCACGTTGGTGCGCCGAATTTAGACGTGGAAGAACATCGACAATGGACGACCCCCGCTCCAGACGCCCTACTACAGCAGTAACTGAAGAAATTGTGAAAAAAGTCGAAAACTCAGTTTTGGCGGATCGTCGTGTCACGGTTCGTTTTATTGCTGAAAATGTAAAGATTTCAACTGAGAGCGTGCATAATATTTTACATGAACGCTTGGGTATGAAAAAGGTATCTGCGCGTTGGGTACCAAGAATGCTTACTGACACGCAAAAACAAACTAGACTAGAGATTTGTCAAGAAGCTTTGAACCTGATGCAGCAAGACCGGGAACTTTTTTGGCGCGATTTATAACAATGGACGAAACATGGCTCCATCATTACGACCCAGAAACGAAACTGCAGTCTATGACATGGAAAACGCCATCATCTCCAACTCCGAAGAAATTCAAGGTGAGCCCATCTGCCGGTAAGTTCATGGGCTCTGTTTTTTGGGATGGTAAAGGGGTATTAATGATTGAGTATCTCGAGCATGTAGCCACTATTACGGGCACATTATACGCCAAACAAATAGCAACATTGCGCAATGAGATCCGCGAAAAACGGCGAGGTAAACTCTCGAAAGTTATGCTGTTCCACCAGGACAATGCCCCGGCACACAAGTCCGCCGTTGCAATGGCTGCAATTCGTGATGCTGGGTTCGATATCCTTAAGCATCCTCCGTATTCACCAGATCTCGCTCCCAGTGATTTCTACCTATTTCCGAGATTGAAACAATACCTGAGAGGCCAGAAATTTGAAGACGACGACGCGGTAGTCGCTGCAGAACAAGATTTTTTAAGTACTCAAGATGAGACCTTTTTTAAAAATGGAATTTTAAGTTTAGAAAAAAGATATACTAAGTGTATTATGCTAAAAGGTGACTATGTCGAAAAATAAAATGACATTTAGTAAAAGTTGTTTATAACATACTCATTCTCACTTTTTATTGAACGCCCCTAGTATTACAAATGTTTCAACACATATTTGAACACATATTTGATCTATGGTTGATTGTATGGATGTTCTATTGAACAAATAAGCAAATACCGGTGCTACACATGTGATCAAATAACTGTGTTCAAACATTTGTAATATGTGTGGCGCCGGGGTAATAATTTAGTTTGTAGGTGGGGCGATACATTACGAGTAGGTACGATGGGCAGCAAAAGTGCATGGATATCTCGGGGCGATAATCGCGTGAGCAGTGTTTGACTGTTTTGATGTTATTAACATACCTACCCGCGCGCGCGCGCTCACGCGATTATCACCCCGAGGTGTCCCTGCACTTTTGCAGCCCAGAAATAAGGGTGTGAAATAATAAAAATCTTTAAAAATATGGAGTTATGAGCGGAAGATCTTAGCACCCGACGTTTGCCACTTCCAAAACAATTCCATCCCGCAGTTCCGTTTCTTATTGCATTTCCTCCTTTTTCAATTACATTCAATCTCGTTTGCGTACGAATTTCATATTAGACGCCTTTTGACGAATATCAACTTTGACGCGAAGCATTTGGGTGCGATTTCGAGTGGTTTTTTCGGGAAAACTCGACTGTTATCGTGAATTAAATTGATTTTCTGAAAATAACTTACTTTTCAGCTTTAACGAAATATTTACCTTTGTCGGTTTCTGGCCGATGGATTCGGTATTCCACGAATGTAAATAAACCTTAAGTTATATTACTCAATTATTAATTAGTTACTCAAGCCTCCCTACCGATAAGGTACGGTGGTTTGGGAACCCGCAAAATTTCAAGTATTTCTCTGCCGGCATTCTTGGCTTCAATTCATAGCACCTCTGATCTCGCAGGTAAAATCCTTAAAGCCTCACCGGCTACAAACTGTGAGATTGCGTGCTTGATTGAAGCTTCAAATGCTTGGCTAGCTGGACCGAGCCCAAATCTTCCATCCAGACTCAAAATTCAAAGGGCCTGGGATACCATAGCTTCCGAGTCAACCCTAAATTCATTGATTAATACCGCCACAGGCAGAGACCGTGCCAGACTCTTGGCTGTTTCTAGACCTGAAGCAGGCCACTGGCTCCATGCCTATCCATCACCCAACATCGGTACATTTATAGACCCATGCACACTCCGAATAGCCGTCGGTCTCCGGCTTGGTGTTGAGGTTTGCGTGGACCACAGTTGTGCCTCCTGTGGAGCCCCCGTAGATTGCCTCGGCCACCACGGACTTGCTTGCTCCTCGGGTGCCGGCCGCCTGTCCCGCCATGCCGCCCTTAACGACATCCTCAGAAGAGCGCTCGTCAGTGCCAACGTTCCTGCTGCTCTGGAGCCCCAGATCGTGCGGAGTGATGGCAAGCGCCCTGACGGGATGTCGTTAATTCCATGGAGGATGGGCCGTGCACTGGTGTGGGACGCCACTTGCGCCGACACCTTGGCAGCGTCCTACCTCCCCACAACGAGCAGACGTGCCGGTGCAGCGGCCGACACCCGAGAACGGCTCAAGGCCATTAAATACGAGTGTCTCGGCGCCCAGTACGAGTTCGTCGCATTCGGTGTCGAGACACTCGGATCGTGGGGCAAGGGCGCACGAAGGCTCTACGGAGCTCTAAGCAAGCGCCTGAGAGAGGCAACAGGTGACCCTCGCGCAGGCAGCTTTCTCGCACAAAGACTTGCTATAGCAATTCAACGTGGGAATGCTGCCTGCGTGATGGGCACCCTACCTAAGGGTCCAAATTTAGATAATAATTTTTAGTTTTTAATTTCTGTTTAGCTATTTTAAGTTAGTTTTAGTTATGTTAATTTTATACTTAGTCCCTGTTTTTATACCTTATTTTATAATAAATAGATCAATGAATACATTTTAGAGTTCATTGTCATTTCCTAGACTGACAATAAATGCTAACAAAATGTTAAGTTATATTAATTTGTTAGTTCATCGCCAATTTGTATATTGTTTCGATCATCATCATTATCATCATCATCATCATTCCGACTTATATACATCCCACTACATCGCGCAGACTTTCACTCAGAATGAAAGAGATTGGGCCGGAGTTTCCACGCTGAGCACACACATCTTTATAAAAAATTAAATAAGAGGTTTCAAAGATTTCTTCACTAACTTTTCTTTTAGCAAAAACCTTATGTCAAGCTCCAAAAACGTAGAACAAATTGTATAAAAATAACAGCTGTTGCCCGCGATTTTGTCTTTGAAAAATTGGTTTATCACTATCCCGCATATAATATTATACTTTCCCATTTATAATATTAGTATGGATAATAATAAATATAAAATACGGATAGATTTTTAAAATATTGAAGTAGAAATATTGACCGAAAACTTCCGTAGCCTAAATAAAGAGCATCAAGTTCGTCAAATTATCAACTAACTGTTCCCAATTAAGCCGGCCTGAGTTAGGGGCTGTTTACTAATGCAGATGATTGCGCAGTTAACACGCTCATCCCTTTGGGGCCGTAGCAGGGATTGGCTTAACGCCTACATACTTTATGCGCTCCTGGTACCATCATCACGATTTCCTTGTTGTTCCGTAGCAAAAACCCTGATTCATGGTGGATGTTTTAGGTTTTCAGCCCTAGAATGGAACTCTTGATGAAAATTAAATTTTGATACAAGTTCTTTCCGACTGTGCATTTTGTTAACTTTATCTGAATTTTCATCCAATGTAAGTACGTGTACCAAATTTCTGGAAGTAGGTAAATTTTGCTTGTTCTCTCTAGTCATCTTGAATGCCATAATATCTATTGTAGCGAAAACGCTCCGAAGGAGTTTTAAATGCATTGTGTCGCTTTGACAACCTCCGTGGTATAGGGTCGTTCTTTTACAGGCCGTTGGTATTTCAACTTTTCAAATTTCGATATTCGTGTTTTGACGGTGAAAAAAATTGGTAGTCAAGAGCCATTGTTTCGCCAGTAGGCATCGAATAAACAGCCTTACTTAGGAGTTTTTTGGATTTTCTGTGTGAAGAAAAAGTTATTTTTGTGTCTTTGCCGCATCAGTTTTTAATCGCGGGCTACCTGTTTTGTGGACGTTCGTGTTCGTACCTGGACCTGGACCTCCGCGGAAGAGGTCCGTAGTGTCCCGCCGTCGCTTTTGAGGACCGAGAAGCCAGCTGCGTCTTACGCCTGGGTGAGTGTTTAGTGAAGCTCTCAATCTCGTTTGGATTTCTCTCCGACCAAATCCCAGCTATTTTTTCCGATAGGATTCTCATTTTAGGCAATCTTGTTCTAGCTTCCCGGAAGAGGGACCAGGCCTTCGTCAACCGACGACTAGCGCCCGTTTTAGTCGGAACACCGCGAAGAGCGTGAACTGATCCGACCCTGCGGAGAAGACGTGTGGGATCGCCGCGGGTGCAGTCCACGTATATTAACGAATATTCCCCTTGTAATTAAGCCGACGTGTTTATAGCGAACCTCTAGGTACTGCTCATTGCGTAGCACTAGGTTGAACGCTATAGCAAGCTTGTAGGAATCCGTTAATCCATGGCACTCGACTGAATGCTATGGCGAACTCGTATTTCGTATTGCTTAGCTCCGTACTGAACGCATTGCACTGAAATTTATTTTAGGTCTTTTCTCTCAAAATTCCAAAAGGCGTATTGCATGCCCTCGTACCGCACTATAGCGGACTTTTCGGTTCCGTTTACTAAACTGTGTTAGCCTCAACGCCTTGCAAATTGAATTTGACTTCTAAATTTGCCATGCTTACCGTAGTTTAGTCTGCCAAGCGACTCCATTTCACCCCCTCATTCCCACGCTCACTACTTATCACCCACTGTTGCTTGAGAGAATTTACTCCGTGCGGTAGGCGGTATTGCCTGGAACTACCTACTACTGTTTCTTTTGTACGTTGTAAAGCGTGTTTGCAGGCGTTATGTTAAATTGTCATGTTTATTTGTTTATTATACTACACGTTTTTCTTGGTGTGACCTCAGTCGTTCTGTACTTGGCCAACTGTGGACCTGTGTTAATTCTACAACAGGTGCTAGTGCGTGATTTTCGCGGTTAATCTGTCGCGTGTGTGGTGTTTTTTTTGTGACTAATACATTTGGCCTTTTATTCAATAAATTACCACACCACCACCACCACCTTCCACCACCACCACCACCTTCACCACCTTCGTATCACCTCACCTCACCTTCGTATTGCTACTGTGTTGTTTCAATTTTATTTTTTTAAGTTTTTTGTAGCACTATGTAGGTATTATTGCTCCACTCCCGCTGGTTCGTGCTGAAGCACTGACTTCAAACTAATCAGTATAAAGTTATTTTGGTGTTTTTTGTAGCCATTTTTATTTTTAAACAGATTCCCTGTCCCGTAGCAATGTGCGGCGTTCTTTCGACATGTCCTCATACTAACAATGACATTAAACGATCATATTTTATAGTCATGAAGCACATGAGCCTAATGGACGTACCAGTAAAGTCACACAAAAGGCGCATGTGCCTCATATAGGACAGGGAACCTGTTAAATTTTATTTTCTTGCTTTTAAGTGCAACTTATCTTAGTTACATTAGCTTAATGTTAACTGCTTGTCATCATTTTCAAAATATCGCTTTTCTCGATTCAGAGATTTTAATTCTTTAGAAGATCTCTTGGTGACCATAAATTTATTTAGCAACTGTGTTAAAGTTATCGAATCCCAATCTTTGAAATGCTTGTTTTTGAGTAATTCCGGAGGCCAAAGTGTGGTCTACCTCATGAGAGAGAGAGAGAGAGAGAGAGATGTTTATTTACACATATTCGATACACAGGAAATACATTTGACAGGAAAAGATACAAATAAAAATCATCGAATAGTATAAATTCCATTTCACCAAATGATGATTTACAAGCGACGTGATGTTACTATGACTTTTTCTGTGAAAATATTACACTGTCGGTCACGATCCAGTTGATTCTATAGTATAGTCTACCAAGTAAGTGCTTTCCCATTTTTTGTGACAGTTCCTACGTTACAACAAAAAAAAATACGAATACATTCAACGACTTGTAAATGAAAAAAAATAGCCTTTGATGAAGCCGTACAGCTGACATTGAACTGGGTGGTAATAGTAGATTGATAAACAAGGGTAGTAATTGATCATAATACACTCGAGTTGAACACTCTACTTTTCATCACAAATGCGAGGAAATAAAGAAAAACTGTTATGTTAAAAATGTATATGCAATTTGTAACAGAGCGGAAGAAAATTTATCGCGCCAAACCGTCTTTTGTTTTTTTTAATGGCCTCGCTCTCATTGGCTTTGGCACATTCAGCCAGCACTGGCCAGCAGCATTATGCCAGCATGGTGGTTTGGAGGTAAGTATTACGCATTAAAATCTCCTTGTTTACCAGTTCGTGAATACAAAGGAGCACCATACAATTTTTAAATTTACTTACATCCCTAAAGATGTAAATCGAATTTACAACACGGATTTCAAGTTAAATGCAACCTACTTTCAGAGTTTAAGTGATGAAAAGGAATTTCTTCATCGAATTTATACATAGAGTATGTGTGGGAATCAAGTTTTAACACACCCACGTTTTGTTTAATTTATTTTCTGAATATCACATTAACATTATGGCAATAAAAAACAATCTTTACACAAATAACGCCTATCTTAGCGAATAGCACTGCTTTTTGGATAAAATTCTTCTACAAATATCCCTAATGAGAGATGAGTCTTTGCCGAGGTTGGTTGCGTCTTCCATGGACTCGGGAAGTGTGGATCCAGCGGTCTCAGGAGCCATGAGTACCAGCAATCCAGTTGAAAATGCCATGCCGGCAAACAGGACGAAGGGTAAGTGTTCCCACACCTGAGAAGCCTGGAACAGAATAGGAATCATTAAGTAATCTGTTAAAGAAGCTATGGTATTCTGGGTATGTATCAAAACACCGAAGTTTGAAATACCGAATGTATTATAGTATCGAATGGGCCAAAAGACCGAAAGGTTTTTTTCCAAAAATCGGAATCTTGTATCGTATACGATGCCATTTTATTAAATACTGCGTAGTTTACCGTTTCACGGAAAAATACTTGTCTTTTGATTCATGCGATCTTTCGTACTTCGGTATTATAATACATACCCGGTGGCCTAGTGGTTTGACCTATAGCCTTTTAAGAAGAAGGTGGTAGGTTCGAACCCCGGCTAGCACTTCTGCGTTTTTCGGAATTTACGTGCGAATTTACATTTTAAATTTAACTTGAGCTTTACAGTGGATGAAAACATCGTGAAGAAACCTGTTCACACCTGCGAAAAAATCAATGGTGAATGCGAAATTCGGCCCAAGCCTTCTTATTCTGAGAAGAGCCCTGTGCCCTGCAGTGCTGTCGCTCGATAATTGTCACTCGTCACTCGACATAAATATGTCACGTTGGTGAAAAAGGGGCCTGATGTCACCAGGGTTGTTTACTTACCAGAGCTGGTGTAATAGGTGCTGCGAAGGACCCAAGTCTGCCAACCATTGACGCAAACGTCACTAAGCTGCTGCGATGGCTGGTAGGGAACAGTTCCGTGGTATATACGTACAATATACCCATAACAATGGCCATGCTGAACTTGCCCAGAAGGTATACGCTAAGGCTTAGAGCGTAGATATCTTCAAGAAAAATATTTTGTTAGATCTTGGATCAAGACGATAAGATTTAAAAAAAAAATGTATTTTTAAGACAAGTTTTTCTTTGCCGACTGTTTTTCTTGTTAACATACTTACTTGCATTGTAACATTATCTACATATCTGTACCAATTTTTAAGTAAATCCAGTCACTAATAATTTGTAAATTAGAAGGATCATAGGTATTTTATTCGGAGTATTGCAAGGTAAATAAATGATTCTAATAAAAATGTTCAACCCAATTTCTAGAAATGAATAAAATTTGCATTATAGGTACAAACATTGCAAATCAAAGCTAGTAAAATATGAACAGTAAAAATGTTTGTCTCACCTTTAGGTATGAAGATGTAACCCAATTGGCATAACCCACCAACCCAATACATGCCAATCAAAACGGGCCTTCTGCCTACCTTGTCAATAATAAGCGTTGAAGACCAATACGCTGGTATAGCGATTGCAGAAACTGCACTAAAATTCACATACTTATTCCCACTTATTCCAACAGACGAAATAAGTAGGCTGTTATTTATAAATAAAGCAGATGCCCACCATATCGGAGCTAGAACACAACGCCAAAGTATTGCTTTGTGCTTGAACACAAGCAAAACAAGATTATCTTCATTTGCTTGTATTTCTTTCTTTAGACTACTCGTATCATCTAAAAGTTTCACAGTCTCTTCTGATAATAATTTACCGTTCGTTTCAGCCGCTTGAACTAAACTGTCCTTGGATTCTTTGAAACGATTCTCGCTCATCAACCATCGGACTGATTCTGGTATGATCCAGTAGAATGCAGTGCCGATAAACATAGGCAGGTATACCAGAAGGATCAATTGTCTCCAGTTAGGTTCTGTCCATGCTACTAAACCTAGTATAATAGATCCTAAAGTAAAACATGAAGACAATATGCTGCTTGCGAGCATCCGGTGTTTTGGCGCCAATAGTTCTAACACTGCAATACAAATAAAACTGATAAGATAAAATCTTAATACTATTATAGTAAAACTAACCTCTATCCGCCGCTTCGAACGCATGAAGCGTTTGGTCAGCTAAATTAAATAAAATTGCGATGGGAATTTTTGAAAATTACACTTTTACTTTATTTACATTGTATGAAGAACATCCATGCTAAATTTTACGTCTCTTATATCAGTGACTGAGAATTTGAGATTTACATGCATACATTCTGATCTCACGGGCCAGAATAAAACTAACCTGTGTGTCGTTTCAGTGAACAGATTAATAAACAAAATAGTAAGAAGTATAATTTATAAAAAATAATCTTACTCAAGACAAAAGCACAGGAGCAGTTGGCGATCCCAAAGAAACTTCCAAAGAAACCACAAATGATGAACATAGTGTAAGAGCTGGACCAGTAAGTGATGGTGTTGATCCATGCGTAGTTCACAGTAAAGAGAGACAGAGCGAAGCGTCTTCCCCAACGGTCAGCGATGTAACCAGTTACAGGCAGCGATATCGCCGTGCCCAGAACTTGAGAGGATCCAATGAAAAACCATCGCCATTCATCACACGCTAGACCGAACTAAAATGAGGACAAATAACATGGAATTTAAAAAATACAATATCTTTGTTGAACATCTCATAATAAACAAAAGAAAACTCACAATACACTTAAAATGTTAATGTTAATAATAATAATAACAATTTTAATATTATTGCTATCGCTATATAGAACGATTACTTTCTGGCAGCCATTGAAAAAAAGTACGGTAATCAATAATCATAGTTCCTAACAAATATATCTAATGTGAATAACTATTTTACTTACTTCGTAAACAGCAGAATTGTTGTGCTCATATGCATACTCCGTACATTTAACAATGAAGTTCCTATCGAATAAACTTGGCTGGCATGAACCGGTGATATCATTTTGTGAAGAATTTGTAAAAGCGAAACGATGACAGTTGTCAAACGATTGTTCTTCCATTGGAACAGCATGGAAGAGCCAAGAAGGGGAAAAATTCGGTTCATTTCTGGATTCACATTCCGTAATTATGCACCTAAAATGCCAAATATGCAACATTTGACATCAAAGAGTATAAACACAGGATAAAATACAAATTTAAATGCTGTATTGATATTATGATTCTTCTTCATTAATTACTAGCTGTTGCCCGCGACTCCGTCTGAAAAGAATTCGTTTATCGGGGGAACTTTGCAATTGTTCGCGATAAAAACTATCCAATGCCCTTCCCAGGGTCTCAAACTATCTCCATACCAAATTTCGTCTAAATCGGTTCAGCGGTTTAAGCGTGAAGAGGTAACAGACAGACAGACATACACACTTTTGCATTTATAATCTATGTGGGATTGTAAATTGAAGAAAAACCAATATAAAATCGAAGTAATAAATATAATTAAAAATAATCATAAATTAACACATCTTGTTCGTCTTGCGTCTAGATCATCTGTTTTTTCCTATTCTCAATTCAAATATCTACCCGTCATTCATGCTTGCTCTTTCTTACTCATACATTCTATCTCTTTTACCCAATCATACGTCATACTGCGCTTCATTTCACTCATCCTACAATCGGCCGTCCTGCGATTTAGTCTGCCCTCAGACTAACCAATATTATCTTAAATAAAAGAACACTACAACTTTAACAATTTTAAAACTACTTAAGAACTAACGACTGACTTTAAAATTCATCCAATCTGGGAATAAACATCCAACATAAAACAAAAAAAACATTTTAGTAAACATAATCTTCTTCAAAACACATACCAGTCATTGATTTTCTTCCTCTTCTTGAAATCTCTTCTATTTTGGTCTTTTATCTTGAATATTTGTGCCTTAGAATCTTGTCTGTATTTTTCTCTTTGTAGCATGTAACTATCTCTATTATCTTCTTTGAGTTTCATCTTTGTACCCACAAGTAACTCGTAAGGCGAGGCACTTATACCACGTTGGTAAGCACTATTGGTACATCTTCGTATGATTATTTTCTCAAGCCGCTTTATCACCTGTTGATCACTCTCCTGCTGTTCTTTTGGAGCCGGGTACTTTAGCCGCTGAGCTACTGGTATATTGTCTTTTACAACAATCTTTAGCTCGAGTGAGGCTTCTTTCGTCTTGTGCAGATCATGCGACTCCACCAAACTGGTTACTTTTTCTTCAACATCAGGACTTACTTGTGTACTTTTGTCTAGCTTTAGCGCGCCTAACTCGTCGTAACAGTCTTCGGAAGCTGAAACTATTTTATCGAACATATTCACGGGTTTTGTCGGCTTCTTAACTGTATCGTTGCGTTTGTTTTCTTTCGATTTCTCTGTGACTTTTGGCAGGATCCGTCATTCACGTGGTTGTCAGAAGTGCTGTGACTGCGACCGTAAAAGTTTTGCTTGCTAGTGTTGTGCCGTTTTTCTTCAAAGCTACCAACACCGCCATTTGCCGCTGTATTCGCGTTGCTCCTGCTCTGTGAAGTTTCACCTGTCATCTTTGATTCTGAAATTCGGCAGTTCGGCGCAATATGGCCAAATTCGTTACACTTGAAACATTCTAAGCAGTTTTCTTTATGTGGGCACTGTGCCGATGTATGATTTTTCTCTCCACAGCTGTAGCACCTTAAAGTACGCCGATCCGCTTTGTTTTCGTGCTTCATCTCCTGTTCTTGGTTATTTCTTCGCATGTTTTCCTTCAATTGCTCGTAGATTTTAAGTTTTTCTTTCAAGTCAGCGTAAGTCGTAACACCGTATAACATGATTTTATTCCGTTCATCATCTTTTATGCCTTCCACGATGTACTTGATGGCGACATAATCTGGCATCTTGCCTCTCCGGCCAAGCTCCTTCATGATGAGTAGGTAATCAAGGCACGACTCATCACTTTTTTTGTGTCTGGTGCTCATCATTTCGTGAACAGTCTTCGCGTCAATTGTATCGGGAAACTCTCTTACGATAGCCACCTTTAGGTCTTCCCATGTCTTGTACGTACGTTCTGAGCGGAACCACAGCAATGCAGTACCTGACAGCGAACGTCTTGCCATCAACAGCTGCTGCACTGGAGTCCAACCGAAAATTTCTGCGTTGTCGTCAATCTCTTCTACCCATTTCCCCGCGGTGTACGTCTTGTCCTGTCCGGTAAATTTAGGTAAAAGTCCTTCTGCCAAATGTAAGGTTGAGCCACCACTGACGCCTTGGCGTCCTGTAAGTGCCATGGTGAATGTCGTCTTCGAGTAAATTATTCTTAGTCGTCTTGAAAGTCTTCTGTAGCCTTCGTCTTCAGTCTTCCGTTGTCGATCGTCGTACTGTTAATTTGGGCTTCTCGTCTTACACAGGTAGTCTTCAATTACATCCCGGACGAGCCCCCAAAAATTGTGGGATTGTAAATTGAAGAAAAACCAATATAAAATCGAAGTAATAAATATAATTAAAAATAATCATAAATTAACACGTCTTGTTCGTCTTGCGTCTAGATCATCTGTTTTTTCCTATTCTCAATTCAAATATCTACCCGTCATTCATGCTTGCTCTTTCTTACTCATACATTCTATCTCTTTTACCCAATCATACGTCATACTGCGCTTCATTTCACTCATCCTACATCTAATATATAAAAATCTCGTGTCACGGTGTTTGTTACCGAACTCCTCCGAAACGGCTTGGCCGACTTCTATGAAACTTTTTTTCTCTACCCTCGGTAGGTCTGAGAATAGGTCGAAGCCTATTTTTTATCCCCCCCCCCCCCCAACCATTCTTCGCGGACGGAGTCGCGGGCAACAGCTAGTATTAAACTATGGATATGGATTATGGATTTTCAGCCTTTGTTCTTGTCAATTCTTTTAACGCAAAGTTCTTTAATTTTAGATTTTAGATGATAATGAAGTTAAAGCATCTTTTGGTTTTATTTTATTTACTATGAAGTATTTATTTTTGTGGTTATATTATACAGGGTTATATTGCGTTAACATAGAAACCATTTTTTCAGAAATTTTATTTGAGAAATTTGAAGGATCCCTTGTTTGTTACAATATTATCCATTATAATCGTATCACATACAAGAAAGACTTGTGCCCAGAAGTGGACACAAATATAGGTTAAGACAAAAACAAAGCAACAACCCACCTGGTCTTTATCCTTGCAGCAGTAAAAACGTAGCTCATTTCCGAATATCCTACAAAGAATGTCACCAATCCACATAACACTAATGCCTTTACTTGATACCAACCAAAACCGATTTCTTCGGTTAGAATTCTATCCAAATCTATTTTGAATTTCTTCGAATTATTTGGAATAACTTCTAGATCATTAGGTCTCGCCATTATTTTCACTTAAATTTTAAATAGCTCATTAAAAAATAAATTATTTTTTTCAGCCAAAGTATGCGTTCGAACAGGTGTTTCCATTACCAATGGATAAATCTATATTGACTCAGGTTGTTTTTATCAAAAAGAGAATGACGGTACTAATTTAATACGGTATATTTTAATTTCTGTATTAATTATTAACTATACCAAGGATGATATAGACTGGATTAGCAATCGCCATAGTACAGATCGTCTGCAGAAAAATAGTTCGATTATTAAATCTAGATGGCGCTGAAATATAGCCCGAGGCTTTGATATAGGTAACGCCACCAGAGTTGAGGCGGAGTTGAGGTTGGGGGGTTGAGGGGTTGTGCGTGGCCTCAACTCTGGTGGCGTTACCTATAGCAAAACAATAAGACTACAGATGTTTCATATTACTACAAATGTATTATTTTTCAAAAATATTGCATAATAATACATTTGCAGTAATATGAAATATCTGTAGTCTTATTGTTTTGCTTTCAAACCCTCGGGCTATTATGTCAGCGCCATCTAGATTTAATAATCGAACTATTTTTCCGCGGCCGTTCTGCACTATGGCGATTGCTAATCCAGTCTATATCATCCTTAACTATACCTACTTAAAAATGTATCTAGGTTGCAAATGAATTAAGTAATTAACATACATCATATCTTGTTTATAGTACTCTTCGGAGCTGCATAAGGCATAAATGCTATGTAGGATTGGAGTAAATACATTTTACTGTTTAAAGAAGTAAATTAATTTGAACCTACATAGTCAAAATACAAACTAAACACACTAATTAACTATCACGCTTGCCAAACCTTTTATCGTTTTCAGTAATTTAGGGTTAATTTAACTAAAATAATTACCATGTAGGTAACATTGATTATGAGCAATCTAAGTATACGATACCTTTTCGAAAGAAATACATCTTTAGAAGAAGCATTTACAATGCAGTAAAAACGTATAGTAAAATTTACTAAAATAACTGAACCGTCGTGTATTATGCTCGTGCTATTTTTACAATGACAAAACAAAAGGAGGGTTATTGTAATATAAAACGACAACCGTCCTCACTATTCTTATTTATATGGCAATTTAATAAATAAACATCTAGGCAATCTCTAAACGATGCACCACAGTAATAAATGATCGATGAAATTTTCAAGTACCTTGCAACTATTACGGTTTATGAGATATAGACCTGTGATAGACGATGATGATGTCCTCCGTGTCGTGTCCGACAAAGACGAACCTTTAAGCTTATTTGTTACTTGTATGCCCGAATATGGCTGGCAAAGCCAAACTTTGTTTTGAAGGTTTTATTACAAAGTGCGCATTGTAATTGACCACTATCATTGTATGTGTAAGTGCAGGTAGGTCTCGGTCTTTATGATGAGGCGTTTGGCATCCAGGTGCTCTAAGCGATGCGTTTCAAGATCTGTAACAGAATTATTTACAGAACTGCGCCATTATTGTGGTCTCTGTTTCGCGAGATCTTCCGAACTCTCGTTACGTTTCATGATGTTGCATGTAACCTGTGATAGACGGATGGACGGACAGACAGTGGAATCTCAGTAATAGGGCACTCTTTGGGTTGGAAACTGTAAACAACACTAAACAATTCAATATTCTCAGATGGTCCTGACCATAATCAGAAATCACACAGCTGCTTAAAAACAGAATTGACTAGTTCCAGAACAAAATCTTATATCAACTGATTGAACATTTCCTTCGGTACACGAGCCCCCTTAAAATCTCCAAGATGGAGCGGGAGTGTCCGCCGAGGTCATTGGCTTCTTGCATGGTATCGGGTAGCGCAACGCCGAGAGTCTCCGGAGCCAAGAGCACCAACAATCCAGATAGGAACGCCATGCCACCAAATAGTGCGAAGGGTAGATGCTCCCAGATTACGGAACGCTGAATGAACAAAACATAAAAGTAATCTTATAATCTTTTACCAAGCAACTCTTGTATACTTATTTATGGAGTTTCCCCACTTAACTTAGTAACGTTGCTAATTTCGTTACAACTATCAACGTTGGATATAATTTTCACTAGCCCTAATATTTGCTGAACTTAATTAAGTTTAACTTTCTTAATCTTAACTAATTCTGAACATCACGTCTACCAAATGAATGTGGGGGTTACCCCTTACAGCTATATAAGTAGGTTAGATTAACTTAGAACTAGGACTGCTACAGCGCGCGAGCGGAGCGAGCATGTCGCGGTAGCGCAGCTGGCGAACGAAGCATCAGTTAGAAATAGGTACAACGTAAATGTGGAAATCTGAAATAAGGGCTAATGTATAATCATGAAAGTAAAACAATAAAACTTACTAAGGCAGGGGATAGAGGGGCTAATATTGCGCCCAATCTGCCGATCATGGATGAATACGCCATCAGGCTCGTGCGATACTGGGTAGGGTACAGCTCAGCTGTATACACGTAGATAGCAGTTATGACCGCTGATATACTCAGTTTTCCAATCAAATATACTGACAGCGATAGAGAGGTATGTCCTGTAACAAAATTTGACAGTTCAAAGATAAACAAAAATTAGTCAAGAAACATTACATAGATAATTTAATGAACTTGAAATTTTTGGTTCAATAACATCACCATTTTCCATCATCATTTTTGTTAATTATCACCTAAATAGGTAACTTGGAAACTGACTGTATTTCCAACCTTTATCGCTACGTATCTGTGCTAATAGATTGACTGAATTTAAACCAGAGGATTTTTTTAGCGATTCTTGGTCGAATTGGCCAAAATAGAACTCGTTTAGTTCGTCTTGTCTGTATGTCAGTCTGTTCATATTTCACATGCATTTTGCTCAGAATCTAGTGAAAGCAGCTTAACAAAATGTGGTAATGCTAATTTAAAATTTATTTCGATCAAGAAAATTTCGTAATTTCAACCAAAGAAAACTTACCATTGGGTATGAAAATGTATGCAAGCTGACAAGCTCCACAGATCCAATAACCTCCTATAATCAGAGGCTTTCTGCCAATTCTGTCTAGTAGAAAGAAAGTAGTCCAGAATCCTGGTATCTCTACTGCATTAACAGCACTGTAATTCAAATACTTATTTCCAGAGATCCCTACTGAAGATAGCGTCAGGCCATAATATACAAATAACGCTGTAACCCACCATACTGGAGTCACAATACAGCGGAGAAGAATAACTTTGTGTTTAAAAACTAAACACACTAGCCAAGGTCCAGAATCATCTCTTTTAGTGGCTGCTTTGTCGTTATTAACAGAAAACGCTTTCAAAGTATTTTCAGAAAGAACTTGGTTGTTCAATATGGCAGCTTTTCTTAAAATAGCTTCGGACTCTTTATAGCGGCCTTTGCTCATTAACCATCGTATTGATTCTGGAGCAATCCAGAAGTAGGAGAAAGTGCACAAAGCTGGTGCAAAGAGTATGAGAATAAGGTGTCTCCAGTAAGGTTTTGTCCAAGCTATCAGGCCTTGCAGGGTAGCTCCTGTGGCCAGGCAGGTACTCATGGAAACTCCAGCCATCACGCGGTATTTTGGTCCCATAAATTCTACAGCTGCAAAATAAGTTCATGGCTAAAGGATGTCGTCTATCAATTTTAAATTAATGGACGTAACTATCTGCATAAGCAAATGTAGAAAAAGTAAGAGATTAATAATATATTTAAATATGCATTATTTAAATAGTCAATAATTTTAAAAAAAACGCCTTTATTTAACTTAGGTATACAAAGTACCTTGAATATAAGCACACGAAAAGGAACACATTCCAGCGACGTTCTGAACTAATGTTAGAATGACAATGCTGGTGTAGGAGTTAGCAAAGTATTTAAGGCATCCGATCCATGCCAAGTTGAAGGCAGTGAGAGACAGAGCGATGCGGCGGCCCCAATGGTCAGCGACAAAGCCCGTAATGGGTAACGACACCATCATTCCGAAGAGAGCGATGGATCCCATTATGTTTGGACGCCATTCATCGCAGGCCAAATTAAACTGGAACAAGAAGCTTTTCGTTACTTTACTTATTTAGTTCATCGACGGTTAGACATTAACTTTGACTCGTAATTTTTTCAGTCTACCTGTACACATGACGCTGGCAGATGCGTCAAAATATCTGAAGCTTACCAAAGGTAGGCTATATAGCGTCGTTGCATATATACGAATAAGTATATTAAAATATTTAATGATGACTGAAAAAATAATTGTTATAGCGGGACAATTTAGTTCTTTAACCAACAATTTTTTGTAGGAACCAGTCAATAGTTTTTTCTTAAAATATGTGGTACTAACTCATGCCTACTTAACTACTACTACTACTACTACTGTTAATGTAAAGCGAGCTCTCTATGCAACATTTATAGCTTTCCAAGTCCAAAGGTTTTGTGCTTGGCATTGATGAGTTAAAATTTTAACTAGTTGTTAAATAGATTATTAAAATTTTGTGCAGCTGGCAAAAAAGAGTTTGTTAGCTGCTAAATCTCTTTAATACTAATAATCTATCTGCATATGGACAAAACAATCACAGTCGTTTGAGCTAAGTATATAGATAACAAAGCATGTAGAAAGTACCTCATAAATAGCAGAGTTTTTGTCCTCAAAGACGTAATCTTCACATCCTATTACAGAATCTCGATCAAACTGATCTGCTGAACATGAATCCGACACATTTGATCTACTCGCATATCGGTGACAGTTGTCAAAAGAGTTTGGAGTGACTGGAACAGCGTTTGCGAGCCATGATGGAGTAAAATTTCTTTGAGAGTCTTGAATGCTTTCGCATTCTGAGATTAAGCACCTGTAATAATCAATGTAACATCTAAAATGACAAATTTATCTAATAAAACTAATAATTATCTTATCTTATCTATTTTAAATTATGAAAGCTTAACTCTCTTTAGCTTATTCATAAATTTTTCTCCATGCAGTTGCTACACACATCAAAAAAGTCTTGGGATCATTATCCTTAGGCAAAATTTTACGTTTTGACACAGTAGGTAGTAATATACCTATTATTGAAACGTTCAAATATATCCCTAGACACTTTTGATGTACCTACCTAATACTAAATATTGCTGATTTTGGACACTTTTAAGTTATTCTTAGTGTGCATGATTATTTCATCATCATCATTTCAGCCGAAAAACGTCCACTGCTGGGCCTGCCCCAAGGCTCACCAAAAACATACACACATAATTTATTGAATCAGTCGTTACTTTGCGGAGGTCAATATTAATGAACCGAAACATTTGCTTTTCTCACCCGCGATTTTATGATAGTTACGTTTATGCCAGACTTGTTTCAGTCTAACATTTGTTAGCATAGTAAACGATTGCGATACTCTGAGGATGAGTTCTGATTGAATTCGAAACACGTCAGTGTAGTATGGTGGTGATGATAGTTGGATTTGTGTGATTTGTGTTTGTTCCTACAGTGTGGAGGTGGAGGAACTGCATGAACATTTCTTGCATAAACGTAACTATCATAAGGTCGCGGGTGAGCAAAGTAATTGTTTTAGTTCATTAACAATAGCCATCTACAACTTCGTTTTTTTGACAGATTCTAAAGAGACCGCGTAATATACTCACCGTGTATTTATTTTTGCAAAAGTGAACACATAGTCGTTGGCAGCCAAACCAGAAAACAAGGCGACCACAGCACACAGAGCTATTACTCGTAATTGGAACTTCCCACACTGCCCAATTTCTTCTTTGAGGATCTTGTCCAGATTCACTTCATCGCTTTCATTATTTGGTGTTGGGACGTCTATGCATTGAGGCATCGCTCACTCTTGTAGTCAGATACTGCTGTTTCGTTCTGGTTGTTACATTAACGATGAATTTCCGGCTTCTTATCAGCAACCAGGGCCCAGTTGCATAACAAAGTACTACTAATATTACAAGCGGAACTCTTTCTTTAGTTATATTAACTAGAAAGGGAGTTCCGCTTGTGATATAAGTTGTACTTTGTTATGCAACAGGCCCCAGTTTTTCAATTGTCTGGTGGTATTATTTGTGATGCTAATTAGTTTAAACAAAAGAGTGTTTATTTTCCGCCAATTTCACTGAATGTTACAAAGTGAGATCTTTAGAAATATGACTTTAATAATAGGTTATACTTTGGTTATACGTAGAATCATAAAACGCCACGGGGCAAAATATTGCCGCATTATATTTTTTGGCAAAATTATTTTTTAAAGTTTATTGTATTAACAACTAGCTGTTTCCCAGCTATGCCCACGTTGTATTTTTTCTTTTTTTATAAAACCTTCACCTGACAATAACAAACGTAACATAAAAAGAATTAGCATAACTATAAATTAAAAATTTTGAAAAACCCCAACGCAATTACGTCGCTCGTATGTTTGAACATTAAGTCAATGCCCGTTATGCGTCTAAGATCCCTTCCGAAGCTAACAAAAGAGCTGATAACTTTGAAACGGCTGAACCGATTTTGATGAAACATATCTACGAACCATTGCCAAGAGACCTGCTTTCTATTAAAAAAACTCGCATCCAAATCGGTGCACCCGTTTAAGAGCTATGATGCCACAGACAGACACACACACATAGTGGTCAAACTTATAACACCCCTCTTTTTGTGTCGGGGGTTAAAAATCGGTCCAGGCGTTCACGCGTGATGCCGTGACCAAGGGAAATAGACATTCGTTTTCATTCGAAGAGAAGATAGATTGCATTTATTTCAATAAATATTGCTAAATTACGTTTTAAATTTACCATGAACTTTTTTGCGAGGGTTAACATCGTGAGAAAACGTGTGAAGTTGGTCAATAGCGTCTCTGAAGTTCCCATCCGCGCTGGGCCCATTCGCAGATTAACAGCCCAAGCTCTCTTATTATGAGAGCTGGCCTGTATCTACATAGCTAAAGTAGGGTCAAGGCTTGCGATGATGATGAAAAGTTGATCAATACACACAATTACAAATGGTTTGCATCTGTTAACAAACCAAAGGCAACATGGAGCTCCGTTTGATCCACTCGCGGTAGGAATGGTGAATGGTAATACTATGGACCACGTGGGTACTTACAATATTAATTGTGCTCCTTCAAACTTGGTGTTTCCCCGGGTGCCTTTCTAAGTCGAACATTATTTGTGCCTTAAACCAACCAACGTTCATCGGGTGTAATAAAAACTGAGATAGCAGATTATCAGCAAGTAAATTAATATCTGCGAAATCAAGAATTAAATATTTAAATACAACCAACACAAACCACAATGAATATAGTTTAGTGTGCATTTACTTAAGACTTTTATCTACATCTTCAGATAACCTGTCAGCATGTAGACTCACACGTGCCATTTTGAATTGTCTGTCAATTAAGACCATAATGATATTCGGAAGCACAGATATTCAAGACAAATTCTCTCTCCCGTGCAAAAATCATCATCATCAGTCTATGTTCGTCCACTGCTGGACATAGGCCTCTCCCATGGCACGCCACTGAACACGAGCCTTGGCCACTCTCATCCAGCTGTTGCCAGCCGCCTTGCGAAGATCATCGCTCCACCGAGTCTGAGGACGTCCCACGCTACGTTTGCCAATCCGTGGTCTCCACTCAAGAACTCGTCTACCCAAACGGTTATCGGTTCTTCGTGTTATATGGCCTGCCCATTGCCACTGCAGCGTGCTGCTGCGGTGGGCTATGTCGATAACTTTGGTTCTCTGTCGGATCACTTCGTTACGAATTCGATCTTTTAGAGAAACTCCGAGCATAGCCCTTTCCATAGCACGTTGAGCAACTTTAAATTTGTGGACCAGCCCTACTGTGAGTGTCCATGTTTCGGCACCGTATGTCATGACGGGTAGGACGCACTGATTGAAGATTTTCGTCTTTAGACTCTGTGGAATTGGCGACGTGAAGACTTGACGCAATTTCCCATATGCTGCCCATCCCAGCTTTATTCTTCTGTTGGCCTCTTTCTCGAAGTTGTTTTTACCCAACGAACGTTTTTACGTGCGAAGATATTCACAGAAATTCGGCAAAAAAAGAGGGCAATTTTTTCGGATTATGAAAACGTCACCGTGTACAAGGGAGATAAAGGTAACATTGTTTTGGACGACCGCATAGCTCAGTGGTCAGAGTACCTGACTAGACTACAAAGCTAGAGATCCCGGGTTCGATCCCGTGTTAAACTGGAACATGTAGTTTTACGAGAATGGAACAAAAATTGTTAATTTGGAAAAACTTGGTCAAGATTTTGAAAAAACTTAAATAAATATCTTCTATTTTGTGCCTTTATCGATCATGTGTAACCAAAAACAACATAATAATTAAAAGTTTATAGTATTTTTTTTTTATTAAAACACACCATATTTTAGAAAACACACAAAGATGTAGGAATAGAGGTATGGGAGTTAACCGCGGCTCATTCGTGACAAATTTTACAGCTAAGTTAAGTATGAAGTATCTTTTTCTATTTATTTTTTTATTTTCTTCAACTTCATTTTTTATTCAGCACGGAACGCTGAGGACCTGGGTTCGATTCCCAGCATTGGTCTTTTTTCTGGGGTTTTTTCTGTGCATCTATATTTCAGTTTGTATTTAGTTTGAAATAAATTTTACAGCGTAGAAGATACTACAGTGAAATTCATTATTGGTATAACTTATCCAATATGACAGCGTGTGTAATTAAAATTCCGTTAACGTTTTCTAAATGAACTTAAACCTATGTAAAATAGCACTAAATTCCATTAAAAACAATAATAATAATTAAAACTTAACTATAAACGCAAAATTATCATTAAAATCACAATTAAAAAAAAAGAATATCACAATTAAAATCAAAATTAAATTTAAATTCAATGTCTAAATTAAAAAAGAAAATTAAATTAAGAGCACTGCAAATGTAGGTATTGTCATAATTTTGTTTCGCATAAGCATAATCATCTTTTCGTTTCCTTGCGTTTCCAGCCCCACACCAGCAACTCAAATACTTATCCTTATCCTTATCCTCTATAAGTTGATTAGCCAAATAGTATGGCTTATACAGAGTTATTTGTAATTCACTAGCATCCTTTTAACCCTAAACTCCTACCACTTCAACAAATGTTTTTTGTTTTACGGCTTTTGTCATAACTTAATGTTTTTGGTGTAATAACGTTTTGAAAATTTGAGATTACCTCTTATTTTTACGATACTCTGTGTATTTGTATGGGAAATAAGTGCTTAATTTTAAAAAGTCGTAAAACAAAAAACATTTGTTTGAGTGCTAGGAATTCAGGGTTAAGAGGATGTCAGTGAATTACAAATAACCCTGCATAATGTGAAAAGTAGCCAAATAAATTTTTAATCTTCAATTTAACAATCAATATAACTTACTTTGTGTTAATCATTTCGACAGTTCAAAAAACTTTATGTGCAGAACTTGGTTCCCAGTGGTGAAGTCCAAAACTATGCATGGATATTTTTAGTATTGAACTTGCCTAACATTTTTCAGATTCGTTTTTAGTGATTTTCTAAGTATATATATTTGATTTTTTGGTAAAAACTGGCCAAGTCAAATTTTAAGCTTCACTCCGTAAACAAGTTGATATTTTTCGAGACGGCTTTTGAGCACCTCTTCTTCGGTTCAATTGACGAAACCCTAATAACTACATTAACTCGGTCACCCTCACCGCAAGCAAAAAAGTTAAAAGTTCATTTTCTGGTTGACTAAGATCACCTGCAATGGTCACCCTCTTGTTATTGATAGTGTAATGAAGTAACCATTATTACGTCGATCAATTCCATTCCATCCATTGTGTTTTAATGGAATATGGAGTAAATAAAAGGTTTTAACGGTTTTTAAACTTCGGAAAAGAGGGTGTTGGAAGTGTTAAATTTTTGATATTGTATTTGTAACTACATTGTGGTTTTCGCCATTGAGTTATTGATGGTGGTGTTGGTACAATGACGGACAGCTACAACCGAACGGGGCATGAGATGGAATTTGAGATATGCTATATTATGTTAGCAGGTGATGGATGTGTGTTGTGTGTGTGTGTGTCTCTAACATCTGTATGCGCTCTTAGGTTGAGCTCTGGTTGAATTCGAAACGCGTCTGGTAGTGTGGTGTTGGTGATAGATGGGTTTGTGTTTATTTGTGTGTGTTCGTACAGTGTGGATGTGGAGGAACTGCATAAACACACTTTTCTTGCATATACGTAGCTATAAAACCGCAGGGGGGCAAAGAAATGGTTTCAGTTCATTGATTGAGCCCAAAAAAGCTATCAAGAAAACTAGTTGTAAGTGACAAATCGCTAATTTATTTGTTCCTGAATTACACGTTTTAATATTGTCATTCTATACATTGATTCATCTGTGGTAAAAACGTTTAAATATTTTAATTAGGCGCACTCGAAGTTTCTTAGCCAATAAAACAAATCGAAATGGCACCTAAAACAAACGGTAGTAACTCAAGCAAACATTCCCTAAGTTAAGGATCTCTAAAACTGGGTAACGGTGCGTTCCGCGAACGGGATTATTACCGGGGAATGTCTGGCGATGAAGCCCGGTGATGACAGCAGCAGGTTTATCATCGCCGGTCCTTAAATTGTTAATGGTTGCGCTTAAGAAATCATTTAGTAGGTATTTGGGCATTTCTATTATTCGTTGTGCCGAAAATTAAGATATTGCTAACAGGGAGTTAAAATTAGTCCGTTTGGTTACGCACTTTTTCAAGCCTTTACAATAAAAAAAAACGTAACAAATCGGACAAGTTTAACAATGTTTAACATGAAGTGAAGAATTGTCCGATTTGTTGTTTTTTTTTATTGTAAAGACTCGAAAAAGTGCGTAACCAAACGGACAAATTTTAACTCCCTGTTAACAATTTCTTAATTTTTGGTACGACGAAAAATAGAAATGCCCATTTTTCTCTTATTATGCACAGATACGATACAGATAGTAATAGGATAATAAAATAAATTAACTTTTTTTCCATTGGAAGAGGAATCCTACTTCCTACTATTATTATAAACGCGAAAGTTTGTAAGTATGGATGGATGGATGGATGGATGTTTGTTACTCTTTCACGCTAAAACGGTTTGACGGATTCTGATGAAATTTGACACACAGATAGTTTATAATCAGGATTAACATATAGGATACTTTTTATTCCGGAAAATTGCATAGTTCCCGCGGGATAGCGATAAACGAATTCTTCGCAGACGGAGTCGCGGGCAGCAGCTCGTATCTGTTGCTAAAGATAGGGAATTATTATCAACAATATTAAAAAATATATAAAAATACTTATAAACTAGTTACTAGTGGCAATAACCTGTCCGCCGTGTCAAAATCGACCCTGGATTAAGAATATGTCCAAAAAAAAAATTTGTAGTCTGAGAGCTGATGGACATATTTGGGTAGGTATTTAAGGCACCCAGAAAACTAGTCTAATGCTTCTCCTATATCAAGTATAGAACCCCCCTCCCAAGTATAGCCCTCATTTTTTTAATCTCCCTGTCGATAATTGTCCATCCGAAATTATATGTATTTTGTTCGAAATATTTATTTTTAATCTTCTAATATATAAAAATCTCCAAGAAAACACTTTTTGAAAATTGTTTTGCAAGCATCTGGCAAAGTTTAAGTCTCGACTAAATAATCTGATTTGTTTATTTTCTCACTCTTTAAATGTCAAATTTTAAAGTATAAAAATTTCAAAATGACTCAATGAAATTTTCTCCAAAAAAAATTGTATCTGTAAAAATATGAGGGTTTTTTTAGCCCTCGCCCCGCCAGGCAGGTATGTGGTTCTGTTCTTCTGTTCTTGGGTATTATAGGGGAAGCATTAGTCAAGTTTTCAGCGTGCCTCCAATTAATTACCTACCCAAAAATGTCCATCAGCTCTCTGTCTATAAATATTTTTTTCTCGGTCATATTCTAAAACTGATGTCAAAGTGATATGACTATACCTACTCACTCGAATGTTTACGCCTCTATTGATAAGTATAGTATGTCCGCTAAAAACATCTGCCTGTGCTGTTGGTGGCGGGGCAACGTCAAATTTCACGGATCATTGAGCTAATGTTGCCCATATACGTCACAGGCCCTTTTGTAGCTCTACATAATAGTTTCAAACTTTTTTGTATAAAACAGAGATGGCAACAGTAGCGTGGTTTGAACATTTCATAAGGCTACCCGACGGGAGAGAAACGTGAAACGGAACGCAAAAAAACAATCTTGACGACCAAATGGCCTAGTGGTCAGAGAACCTGACTACGAAGCCTGAGGTTCCGGGTTCGATTCCCGTGTCGGGGCAGATATTTGTATGAAAAATACGAATGTTTGTGCTCGAGTCTTGGATGTTTAATATGTATATAAGTATGTATTTATCTATATAAGTATTTTTATCCGTTGCTTAGTACCCATAACACAAGCTTTGCTTAGCTTACTTTGGGACTAGGTCACTTGGTGTTGATTGTCCCATGATATTTATTTATTAATACATGACAAGAGAAACAGACGAACGAAGACTAACTTATCCAGTAAACCTTTAAACGATTGACAGTATATCAGAATGAACTGAAACAATTGAACTGCTCACCCGCGACGTGCCCGCGACCTTACGATAGCTACGTTTATGTAAAAAATGCGTGTTCATGCAGTACAGATCCTCCACCTCTACACTTTATGAACACAAACAAATCACACAAACCCACCTGTCACCACCACCAAACTACACTGTCGCGTTTTGAACTCAACCACAGCTCGTCCGCGGGACGGGAAATGGGATTCCTTGGTTTCGCATAAATACCTAAGTCATAATGCATCATTCTTCATAATCAACGTTAGTCATACAGTGATTTATTTCTGAAACAGTATTTTTTTCAGGACTTTTTTAAATGCCATCTTATAGAATGCAGTAGGTTAGGTTAGGTTTGTCTTATGAAAAATCCGAAAAAAACAGTGTTTCAGAAATAAATCACTTTATGACTAATGTTGATTATGAAGAATGATACATTATGACTTGTTAAATTATGCGAAACCATAGAGACGCCACCGCAACCGTTCACTGTGCTACCAAATGTTAGACCCAAAGTAATAAGAAGTAGTAGTACCTAAGAATAATAATTGGGTGAGCAAAGTAATTGTTTCAGTTCATTAATTTGGACCTCCGCAAAGTAATGCCAGATTCAATAAATTATTTAGGATATCACAAATTAATGCAAGCATGCAATGAAAAGTAAGGAGGACCAAAATCCAAAATTAACACAAACAAGTAGTCTACATTAAAAATAGTTACGCATACACACCAAAACAGAACGCGGAACATCTATATTAATCTATAGCATCAAAATTTTATTAAGCACATTTTAAATTTATTTTATTGTAGTTTCTTGCAACGCAGTAGGATAAAGCGAACACAACAAAACTACTGTGGAATTAGTTTTTACTGTCTCCAGACTTATCTTTATAGACCGAACTTAAGATAAAGGTATCAACAATGTACAGTTGCGAATCCACGACAGCAAATGCCTGAGAAAGGACTACATAGTATAATGTTAATTAGCTCATTCGGTGTATTAATTATAACGCGTATTAGTCAATTTGCATGTGATCATTCTGCGTATTCTTATCTTGAATTTCAACGGTTATTTAGCGTATGGGTCAATCTGCGTGTGGTCATTTTGCGTATGGTCATTCTGCATATTCACAGCTTACTTCAACGGTCATTCGGCGTATTGGATATTATACGTAAGGAGGGTAAAACGTTAAGAAACTTTCAAGGATGTGACAAATTAATTATATTATTATAGGATACTTAATGAATAGCGATGTTGACACCACCAATCAACTGACGTACTGTTTATGAGCTGTCAAAACACAATTGCCCATAGAGTTTGAATGGCAATAGCAACTTATGACGTCACTTGTTTGCATAGGTACTCAATCAACTAACTATTTATTTGTTGTAAAGCAACGAAAAGCTAAATTTTGCAGTTAATCGAAAATTAATGTGGTTATCAGGTCAAAAATAAAGCATTTTTTGACTGGAGTCGTGTCTATGAATAATTTTTTAATGGCATCAACATCGCCCTATTCTCGTGGGATATATTATAATATTTTTACTTCAAAATTGTTGATCGAAGTTCAAAGCTTATCAGTTTTAATTTGTTTTATTTCAAAAATAGGTTATATGAAAAAAGAAAAAATATAATACGCATAGTATTGCGTAGGTATTTCATCATAAGATCATATAACTCACATTTTCATTCACTCAGTCATTTCATTAATTCACTACTTTTTTTGTAATCAGTAGGTACTTTATGCAGCTGTGTGTCATTCGCCTCAACTCTCGTGGCGTTACCTATACCTCGGCTTTCAAGACGTCGTGTTAACTTCATCTGGAATCAATAGATGGCGTTATCTGAGTGAGTGAGTTGTCGTTGTGCTTTACTTTTATTTACGGATTTGTAACACGTGAAGAGCCGCGTGTTACAGCTAGTCATTAATAAAATGGAGCTTATTTACCTGTCAACATAAATTGATGAGCTTTCCCAGTTGATTACAGGTCGTTTATCATCCAAATAATACAATATTGACAGCGACGAATAAAAAGTATCTGTATTTATAGTCCACCCCCAGTTTCAGAGTCCTTTGTTTTACTTTTGGAAATGGAACAGCTTTATAACTTCAACATTTTTGATGCCGAAAATCGTAGCTGAAACAAAACATTCATTTTTGATCAACTTCAAATTAGAAACGTATTTAGGGCTCCATAGCTTTAGTGCCATTTATAAGTTCCGTGTCTATCTACTTTGTCTAAGGAACGTGTGAGGTATCAAATTGACGCAAAAGGTACACAAAATATTATTTAAACATTCAAATATAAATAAAATAAATATTAGGGAACAATCTAACACAGATCGACCTAGTCCCAAACTAAGCAAAGCTTGTACTATGGGTACTAGACGACGATAAACATACTTATATAGATAAATAAATACTTAAATACATAGTAAACATCCATAACTCAGGAAAAAATATTCGTGCTCATCACATAAACAAATGCCCTTACCGGGATTCGAACCCAGGACCTCTTGCTTCGTAGGCAGGGTCAGTCACTACCAACTAGGCTAAGGCGGTCGTTATCGGAACATTTTCACATATATTCGTAAATTTGTAATATTAAAAATAACATTAATATTAATATTCGTATTTGTAGGTACGCTTCCTAAGCAAAAAAATGTTCCGAAAAATCTCTTCATTTTTCCTCCCCTTATAATTAAACTATTGCGTTCGCCACGTGGCCAAGATAATGTTTATACAAACATCGTTATTACTGTCTGTTTGTTGGGCCGCGGGCGTGACGTCATTAGCAGAGATTTAACGTCGGGGTGATAAAAGAAACCTTGAATAAGAAGTAGAGTCGGCCAGAAAATGTGTCTAAACTAATCTTAATATTTTTTTAACAACCCTAATTCTTGTATATTCATTATTCAGTCATTTATTGCTCTAAAGAAATCCATGCAACACATTATACCTAGTTCAATTCAGTTCAAACAATTATACTAGTACAAAATTTCAAAAAATATTAATTCTATTTTATTCTATTCTCATAAATATTATTAATAATGTCAAAGGAGATACAATTATAATTTACAAAATCCAATAAGCCAAATAACAAGGCCTAATAGAAATACAATAAGGTATGCAATTAAAAGTTAAATTAAATAGAATAAATTTTACTCAATATTGATCCTGGATGAGGTAAGTAAATGTAGTGTACCTAGATGAAGCAAGCATTTAGCATGAATCACTCAAATAGGTATTTAAGCAAAATATTCGTTAAGGGTATAAAGGTCTTAACTTTAAATAAGATTTCAACTTATTAGACTCAAAGTCAAACTATAATTATTAAATTTAGGCTAATGAGCAATTTATGAACGTCGAAGAATCTACCACCGGTTCGAAAAAACCCTGTTAAGAAGAATCCGGCATGAAACTCGACAAGGTATGTTTTTTTTTCAAACATATAATATGTATAGACTTAAAATTAAAATGAAATTAAATGACTAAGGTTTACATTTCGTACTAAATACAAACTGAAATATAGATGCACAGAAAAAACCCCAGAAAAAAGACCAATGCTGGGAATCGAACCCAGGTCCTCAGCATTCCGTGCCGCGTGCCATACCCCTACACCACCACTGGTCTAGAGATTAGACACGAATCTTTCCTATACATCATACATTTCAATCTGCTAAATCATCACCTTATGCAGGTGAGAGGGATGAGGGTGTAACATAGATGTGCGTTTGTCACTGCATAAGGTGATGATTTAGCAGATTGAAATGTATGATGTATAGGAAAGATTCGTGTCTAATCTCTAGACCAGTGGTGGTGTAGGGGTATGGCACGCGGCACGGAATGCTGAGGACCTGGGTTCGATTCCCAGCATTGGTCTTTTTTCTGGGGTTTTTTCTGTGCATCTATATTTCAGTTTGTATTTAGTACGAAATATATGAAATTAAATGACTAAGGTTTACTAACTGACTGTACTAAGGACGTGTTTATTTTAATAATGTTTCCAATAGGATAACTTTATTTTGCCTAAGTACTTATTTCGTCCTAATCTATTACTGTTATGGCTTTTACTTGCTTCTTATCTTATCTAAATATTTACTAATATAGTAAACGTGAAAGTTTGTATGGATGTATGTTATTCTTTCACGCGCTAAAACGCGATGCGAATCCGAATTATTTCCAAACTTCCCTGTTTATGATATCGACGGTTAAAAGGCAAAACGTATGAAGCGACACTTTTTGTCAAAATGAGTTATATACATATTTGAAATCAGCGAATTTTTCTCCGTCGTTTGAGCCGGGTTTCATGTAAAGTTCAAAAAACGTCGCTTCATGCGTTTTGCCTTTTAAAGCTTTTAACCGTCGCGTCGATATAGACTATAGTCAATAATGTTATGGTATGCCTTGTAAAATCTTAAACCATATCGCATAAAATACAAAGCTCTGACTGCCCGAGCAACTTGTTTACATTAAATCAAAACACAATCTAACGACGACTCTAATAATAGAACCACAATCAAGCAACGCCTGCCGACAGGAATAGCAATGAGATGCGGATCAGAGATAATTTTGCCTTGCTTCTACAACAGGCGCTTGGAGTTGCAATCGAGAATTCAACGGCATTCGTTTGGACATGGTATAACTACACATATAAATAAAATTTGTGCTAAAGCATGGACAAAATAAAACTTTTATTTTCATTTTTAAATATTCATAGTTTACAATTTGGTCTAGAAGGTTACTTCCTTTACTTTTACTAATAAATTTTTAACTGGCGTCAAAATTTCGTACGAGAATGAAGCAGCGACTCATTATGGACACAATTATATTAATTAAAACACGTTACATTAAACGTAGGTATATTCTGCAAGTAACGAAATTAAATTGTATTGCAAATTTGTGTCAATTTTAGTGCTTTGATAATAGCGCCATCTGTGTGCGATATGCAACATTATCAAGTACTTTTGCTGACTTTAGGCCGGCCAGCGCTAAACGCTACAACTATTTAGTTTTAGAATTATGGACTAGATGGCGTTGTTTGACAACCTGTTCTCAACTCAATGTATGTGCAACGTCGCGTTCCTTTAAATTTTAAAATAATAAACCTGCCGCAGCTACTTTTATTCCGAGAGATCTTTGTACCATTCCTTTCGCATGATATTTTGGCCTCTGCTTAACACAATAGCGCCATCTGTGGCCTCAATGAAGAAAAAAGGTAACATACAAAATAAATGGTACCTACTACCACCAGTCCTCTCTATTTAATCGTCCTTGGTGTAGTTTATATTTTCATTCTAACTGCCATCTACTGGCATTACAATAAACGACGATAAACGCTTCATCGGTCATTATAATCACTGGCTGTTAGACCTGTCGGACTGTCCGTGTGACAACACAATTTGATACCTGTTTCCACTCTATTAATCTAGATGGTGTTGCTAATTCAAATACAAATAAAGTTTGATATTTTGTTGATTTACTAATAGTAATAATAACTGCACTGCTGTTTTATTGAAATAAATAAAACATTTACTACTTTTATTACTACGTTTGAAGTTTGTATTACGTTTTATTCAATAGGTTAGCAAAAAATTCAGCAAAAACGTAGATCGCGGTAACGAAGTTTGGAGCAAACTTGGTATATATACCAATTTTCAAGCTATACTGTCGTACTTGCTTCGGCAGTACATATACTAAAATTGGAACGATACAGAGAAGATTAGCATGGCCCCTGCGCAAGGATGACACGCAAAATCGTGAAGCGTTCCACATTTTTTGAAGATACTTGATACGGAGTCATAAGCGCATCGCTACCTTTTTACCCTCGACGGTACGGAGAAGGTAATATGCGTATATGCGTTTGGGGTGAGAGGATGTTTTTATTCAACAAGCTCAGCCTAAGACCTTGTCACAGTTTTTGTCAACATCATCTGGCTAATAGGGTATAGATCAGATGGGTACGCTAGTTTGGAAAAAAATAGGTACAATAATGTAGGCATTGTTTTGTTTCGATCCTCGGTTTTTAGGATGCATTTTGATTTGCCACTAGCACGGAAGAATAAGAATATTAAACGACGTATCTATACAACCAGTACCTATGCAAAAAGGCTCATGGTAGTTATTCTAAAGACTCAGAATTACGAACCCAGTTCGATTAAGTAGGTACTACTAAATTCTAGTTTGAGAGGTTAGAGTTGACTCTGGTTTGAACATCGGGCTTTTCACATTTTTTAAGCTGTCCTAGATTATACTGTACCAATTTGGTGATAAATAAAAACAAAGTAAGTACGAATCATAATATTTGTTAAACTTACATACAGACAAAAAAGGCACTAGGTATGTATTTTTCACAGGAAGATGTTAGGTAGTCACATTTATTCATTTTAGTAACGCTTTCGATATAAAATCTGTGTAACGTAGTTAATATTACGACGACCTGATGGCCTAGTGGTTAGAGAACCTGACTACGAAGCTTGAGGTCCCGGGTTCGATTCCCGAGTCGGGGCAGATATTTGTATGAAAAATACGAATGTTTGTTCTCGGGTCTTGGGTGTTTAATATGTATTTAAGTATGTATCTCTCTATATAAGTATGTTTTTCCGTTGCTTAGTACCCATAGCACAAGCTTTTCTTAGCTTACTTTGGGACTAGGTTAATTGGTGTGAAATTGTCCCGTGATATTAAATAAAAATAAAATAAATATTAGGGGACAATCTTACACAAATCGACCTAGTCCCAAACTAAGCAAAGCTTGTACTATGGGTACTAAACGACGATAAACATACTTATATAGATAAATAAATACTTAAATACATAGAAAACATCCATAACTCAGGAACAAATATTCGTGCTCATCACACAAATAAATGCCCTTACCGGGATTTGAACCCAGGACCTCTTGCTTCGTAGGCAGGGTCACTACCAACTAGGCTAAAGCGGTCGTTAAATATCGCGGTCGTTATATTTATTATTTATTTATTTATTTATATAATACTCATCATTTTTCAGTCAATTTATACGTCTCTACTCTCAGAGATTCCCTGTAACGGTAAGACTTAACACTTGTCCATACATTTTAAGTTTTTAACCTTTATAATTATCGTGAATAAACATGACTTTATTTACGGATGATGGAATCAATCGGATCCTTTTCGCATTTTGGGTCAGTCCAGCTTCGGTAAATATGAGCTTACTAGGAGTGCTGGTAGCAGGAATAGCCAATAAAGCCCTTGCAGCTTCACTCAACAATGGAAAACAACTCTTCTTTGCATGCCAGTAAAGAAGAATGTCATCCCCTCGAAATTCTTCAGCAATTGCTGTCACAAGGTACTTCCTACACTCTGTTTCTGCGTTGTCCAATTCGTAACCTGCGCTTGAACTGGAAGCACCAATACTATGCTTTTTAGAAAGCCTAGTCAAAATAGATTCTTTAGAACTAGTGCCACATGCAACAAAAACTGGAGACTCTGAAGTAGCAAACGGCTGATCTTTGATGTATGCCGCAAGAAAAGCAGCACGGCTAGTATTCCTCTGATTGAGGTACGTATCGATCTGGCTCAAGCTTATGAACCTAGGATCTAACATCGCCGCAGCAACAATTTTATCCGTTACAGGGAATCTTGTTTCTAATTTCTCCAACATGTTATGTTTTAGCGATAGCATTATTAATGATTCTTCATCAGACAAGGAGTTGAGTATGTCTTTGATTTCCAAATGGAACACCATCGCGAGATTTAGGGACGCCGTTTTTTGTGTCGTTATCATTTCTATGATCTCGCGAAATTTTGATAGAAATTTGATGACATCATCTATCAAATTCCACTCTCGTTGGTAGATTTTTAAATCTTCGTCACCAACAAGTGCTACCATTTTGTTAATACTATTTCTGTCACCTAAGTGAGCTAAAAATTCCAGCATTGCTAGAACAGAGTGCCAGTAGGTTGGTGAAGTTATCATACTTGGCTTGTTACTTTTGCCTTCTTGTGCTGCCTCTTCATAATCAATCGAATAATTATTATCATTATCTAAAGTTTCAGACACTCGTTCCAATAAATTAGTAAATTCCATTTTCACTCCTCCATCTTCTTTCTCTAACTCCGGCAGACGATATTGTATTGCTTCAACAATCCGTCTGCATTTCCTAACACATCCATCTAGTTCTTTTACACTACGAATTCCATCTACTGTAATAAGAATGTTTAATGCATGCCCTAAACACAAATGGTTATCAAGACCTGAGAGCGAGACAGCACGTTTGACTTCAGATCCAGCATTTGTCACGGAGTGAATTTTTTTTTCTTGAAGACCAAAGCTTTCCATAGCTATATTATAAGCAGCTTGAATATTGTCACTCGTTTTTTTACCGTCGATGAATTTAGTGCACAGTGTGAATGATTTGTGTTCAAAATCTGTAACAAGGTAGAATTGTGATCAGTCTTTAAGGCTACTGTTTGTAGATAATAGAAATAAAAGAAGACTGACCTGTTGTTAAATAAGAAAGTCTGAATGTTATGTAGTTTAGACGTCTGCATTTATCAGTCCACATGTCAAATGTAACAGTTGCATGATTCTCGACTTCTGCGGCGATTTGAGCTTTCACATCTTCTAACAAACTTTCATAAATTGAGTCGAGAGCAGTTCGACAAACAGCGTCTCTGGATGGGATATCTTCTTTTGTTCCGATTATTTTATATTTCTGAAAGAAATGCAATTATTATAGATAATCATCTAGGCTACTTAGTCCCAGCACATTATCCCAGCTTTAATACGTCCCACTGAAGGGCACAGGACTCTTGAGAGTCCTCAGAACGAGATAATTTGGGCCGTAGCTCCTACTCGGGCCCAGCGTGGATTAGGAACTTCACACACACCATTGAATTTCTTCGCAGGTGTGTGCTGGTTTTTGGCTGGCTGGCTGGTTGGTTGGCAAATTCCAAATAATTTTTTGTACCTAAATTCCAAAAAACCCAGAGGTGCCAGCCCGGGCTTGTACCCACGATCCTCTGTTTGAGAGGCCATTGGTCAACCACTAGGCTACCACTACCACTTCTTTTTTAGTAGGTATGTAATTAAGCGCAAATTTAGAAACAATAGATAGGTACAGCTATCGCAAATATCTGAGTAACTTACTTGAAAAAAATCTTTCATGCCTTCGTCTGACATTGAATCGAATGGTATCAGCGACTTGCAGCACCAGATAGCCATGTCTTTGGCAAGTGTCAAAAAATCTTTCTTTTTCAATTTAGAAGAACTTGCTGTCGCCGGTTTTGCTAGTTGCTGTGCATTGAAAAATTCTCTGAGCGTTTCAGCGACTTTCTCTTCTTCTTTTATACTGTGGCTATCTCGCAAATGCCTGTTGAGATTGCCTGTACTGACAGTTCTTGCGTAAGATTTAATTCTTGCCCTGCAATAATTTTTGAAGAAACATATTTAAAATATGACCTGCAAACTAAAAAATCACTAGAAATCGAAGTGTGTCTCTATTGTACAACCTACTTGTCAGTAGTACGTGTATTTAAATTTATATCCACAAAAAATACAAAATATTTCACGCAAAGTAAAATATCATTTATAATTCCCTCCCAGGGTCTTAAACTATCTCTATACAAAATTTCATTTAAGTTGGTTCAGTGGTTTAAGCGTGAAAATATAACAGGGAGAGCTCTTTCCCTTTTATAATCGTAAGGATTAGTAAAGCTTTCGAATGTGTACCGCGGGTCTTCATAAAAATAAAAAATAAATAATAGGTAGTAGATTGTACAACGAGAGCATAAAACGAGTTTAACGAGCCGAGCCGTTCATATATAGCCACCCGAGCCGGTGCGGCGAGGGTTGATAGACACGTCGAGGGGAAAATGAGTTCAATGCTCGAGTTTTACTCTCTGCTCTTCACTTCGACTGCAAGGAAATTAAACAACAATAATGTACTAGATTTGCCTAGTCTTATTAATTTCGTAATATAAAACGTTGTATAAATAAACCGGTTGTCTGTAAAGTCGGTTTACGGACGATAATTTAACGTGACAACGTCATAAAAACATTCAAAAAACTAAAATGAAACCAGGCGGTCACCCATCCAAGTACTGACCGCGCCCGACGTTGCTTAACCTCGGTAATCGGACGAGAACCGGTGTTTTGTCAAATATCTTGAAAACGGTGCATCCTATGGCAAAATTAATTAAATTTTCATCCCCCTTTAATACCCCGCACCCCTCTCCCGCACTCCCCCCACACCCCGCACCCCCTGCATTGAAAATTACCCGAGCGCCAGTACTAAGATTGTACATCCTGGCGTTCGCTGCTCTCTTGTACATATTGGCCTTCACTGCTCTGTAGGTACATGTACGTTACATTGCGTCACGTTATCACGTCAAAAAATCGTAATTTTTACTTTTCGTGGCTGTTTAACTTCGCATAAATTCCTTGGTCTTAGACAAAATAATATTTTACTTTATGGACTAGCTAGAGCTTAAAAAACATTTCATGCAGCATTCTTTCGGCATAAAGAACAACTTTACGAGCATGAGAAGTGAAAATAAAATTGTTACCTTTTACATGCAAACAAACAACTAATAGGATAGATAACTCACATCATAAGGGTGTAATTAAAATACAATTTTATGTATTAGTTTAGAAAAGTTGTACTTACAATCCAAATGATACGTCGTCGTCGTCTTCTTGTGCTTCGCCCAAACAAGCGTTGCAGAAAACCTGTCCAGTCATAACGCGCTTCTTCTTACCGTCCTCCTTCAAAATCAAATCACCGAAATACCTCCAGCAAAAACTCGATTTCGATTTAACATCGAAACAAGTATTGATTGTGAATTTGCTAACTTTTGTTTTCGTGATCTCCGTTAGTTTGTCCATCGTTGGGATACAAGATGGCCGCGGTCGAGCGCAAAATGACGTGTCGCTCCGGTGCTCTGTCTCGTACTGCCCTTCGCTAGCTTTGTCTGTCGGTAGAAGCGGTCTGGCGGCGTGGCGGCGCGGGTCATGGCGGCGGCGCGGGGTACGGCCGGCGCGGCGGCGGCGGCGTGACGCTAAAAAAAGTCAGTCGCCATCGCCAGTCGCCAGCCAGACGCCCCACGTGAGTTGTGCGCGTTCTACTAAACGGGCCGCTCCCAACTACGCTCGACGTCAGAATCGCACCACCTTAGAAAAAAAATTTCAACCCACTTTATACCCTACTAATATCAAGGGTAAAGGTATCATTTGAAAGATAAAAAAACCGGCCAAGTGCAAGTCGGACTGGCGCACGAAGGATTCCGTACCATTATCTATAAAAAACGGCAAAAAACACGTTTGTTGTATGGGAGCCCCCCTTAAATATTTGTTTTATTTTACTTTAATAATTTATTTTTAAAGTAAATATATATAACTAGATATTCTGTGAATATTTCAAGCGTCTACCTGATGCCGTAATCAATATCGAGCAAAAACGAGCAAAAAAAATCACGTTTGTTGTATGGGAGCCCCTTCAAATATTTATTTTATTCTGTTTTTTAGTATTTGTTGTTATAGCAGCAAGCAAAATACATCGTCTGTGAAAATTTCAACTGTCAAGCTATCATGGTTTATGAGATACAGCCTGGTGACGTGACAGACGGACGGACAGCGGAGCCTCAGTAATAGGGTCCCGTTTTTTTTACCCTTTGGGTATGGAACCCTAAAAATGGTAACTTTTTTATTTCAATTATAACATTTGTGTTTTGGGTAAGGGTCCATATCGGGTTGCATAAAATTATTACTTAGTCATAATTCATCATTAGGCAACTCTTTTATCTTAGTAACTATTAATTACCTACCTATTCAGAAATGGGAATGTCTAAAAAAAATTCATGACTTTTTTGTATGTAGGAAATTCAATTAGGTATAAAAAACTAATTTCAATATTTTTTCATTTAGTTCACTTCAAATTAAATTAAATTCACCCTCATCATCTTCATTTTTGCCGTAGGACGTCCACTGCTAGACATAGGCCTCCCTCATTGATACCCAATCCAGACGAAAAAGAAAATAAGAAACATATCTATACCACTAACGACCGCTTTAGCCTAGTTGGTAGTGACCCTGCCTACGAAGCAAGAGGTCCTGGGTTCGAATCCCGGTAAGGGCATTTACTTATTTGTGTGATGAGCACGAATATTTGTTCCTGAGTTATGGATGTTTTCTATGTATTTAAGTATTTATTTATCTATATAAGTATTTCAAACTAAATACAAACTGAAATATAGATGCACAGAAAAAACCCCAGAAAAAAGACCAATGCTGGGAATCGAACCCAGGTCCTCAGCGTTCCTTGCTGCGTGCTTACCCCTACACCACCACTGGTCTAGAAGTTAGCGACAAAAAAAAAAAAAAAAAAATGAAGTTGAAGAAAATAAAAAATATATAGAAAAAGATACTTCATACTTAACTTCTATATAAGTATGTTTATCGTCTTCTAGTACCCATAGTACAAGCTTTGCTTAGTTTGGGACTAGGTCGATTTGTGTAAGATTGTCCCCTAATTCGAAGTCGATTTGTGTAAGATTTGATTGTTTGTTTGTTTGTTTGTTTAAACTAAAAGACCGATTTCAAAAATTCTTTTGCCGTTAGAAAGCTACATTATTACTGAGTAACATAGGCTACTTTATACCGCGGGAAAATACCTTTTCCTACGGGGAAATTAATTTATCGCGGGCGAAGCTGCGGACGGAAGGCTAGTTATTTTATAAAATAACTTCTACTGTTTGTGGACTTCACCGTCCCCCCACTCCCGTGACTATGTTTAAAAAAACCTGTTGACATGTCCGAGTTCTGGACTCTAAAATCCGGGGTCTTTAAAACCTATCTTGGTCTTAACTAGACGAAGATATTACTTTATGCGCTAGAGCATAAAAGTCATTTATTGCAGCATTCTCTCGACTTAAAGAATAACTTTACGAGCATGAGAAGTGAAAAAAATATTTTATGCCTGGTAACACGTGGTTATTGGATGTCGAAGAGGCTGGCTGCTTTCGACTGCTTGGGAGATAATGCTCCACTACACAATCCACAACCACAATCACAATGCACAATCCTCTGCAAACGGCACACTTAAAGCTTTTATTCATTTATTTATTTATTTATTCAATTCAATACAAAGTCAGGCTTACAGTTTGCACCAAAACGCCTAACTCGTTAATATAAAAAAACATTACTAAAATTATTAAGTATTATAATTTAGCTAAAAATAACATTATTTTGGACAAAAGTATTCCCCAACTATCGGCAAACACGTCAGCGTCCTGGATTTCGGACAGAAATTCATTTAACAGCGCAATTGCCCTGGCTGTTGGACAGTTCCTAGCTCTACGAGTCCTCAGCCCCGCCAACGCCGCGAATAAGTGGTGGCGGCGGCGCACTCCCGCCCGTACATACTGTTGCGGGACGAATAGTGTCATTTGCCGCAGTGCCAAGGGATTATTGACTCTATTCTGTAATAAAGAACAGTAATGTACGAGTAGATGCAACTTCCGCCTGTGGTTTAGGGTATCCAGTCCAACCATACCTGACACAAAAAGCGTCGGAAACAAATACGGATAATAACCATATAACCTCTTATACAGGTGCCGAGCAAACTTACGCTGAACTCACTTTTGTGGAGCTCCCTTTGGAAGCCATGACGAGAGCTTAAGACTGAGATTTCCTTAGTCAAAACGGTAAAAACGGAACCCTTATAGTTTCGTAGGTACTGTCTGTTGGTAGGTACGCGGCTTAATAAAATTCAGACTCTTACTACTCTAGCAAGCTGTAATTTGGCATGAATTTGTAGAAAATAATCACAGCGACAAAATTTATACTAGTAGGTATTATAAATTCGAAAGTACCTATGTCTGTCTGTTACCTCTTCACGCGTAAACTGCTGAACCGATTCGGATAGAATTTGGTATACACCGTGTTTTTTACTACCGTTAACTTTAAGGGAAGATAATTCAGGTCAAATAGAGTTAATTTGTAAAAGAAACTATTGTCTTTAACTCTTTCTATTTTTAAGATATCGTCGCTTGAGTGAAAATGAGTTATATACACCACCAGAATCAGCGATTTTTTCTGCGTCAAACTGTCTAAGTTTCAAAGTGATTTTTTTTGGCGCTTTACTCATTCAAAAAACGTCAGGTTGGGGACTTCGAAATCCAGCGAAGAGCTGACCTAGATGCCAAGCGAGACGAATTGAAGGCTCGACCATCAGCAGCCATCTCCTATGGATATGAGGGCGGTGTTCTTACGTGCCCTAAATGCGCACGAAGATTCACCGCCAAAATTGGCTACGTAAGCCATCTTAGGGCGCATCAGCGCCGTAATGAATAGGAGTCGAAGCGGTCGCCGTGACCGAAATCGGTCGGACGCATTCATTCATTTTTGGGAAGCAAATAACTTAGTGCACCACTATTTTCATTATTTTCAATTTAGTACTGTTGCCTTTTTGCCATTCTTTCACTTTGTGTCGTTCAGTCTTTTGGCATTTTTCTAGTTTACAATTGTTGGACGTTATAGTATTTGGTGCAAAAGAAAAAGAGAAGACCTTTTGTCGCTTTAGTAATTATGCTCTTCGCAAGTTGATGTTCTATACACGTTTAGTCGTTTGATTGTATTGATAACAACTAATTTATGTGAATTTTATTTAGCTATTTGTTTCCAAGAACTAAAGGATACGTTTGGCATTTTAGCCATTTTAACAAGTAGGTAACAGAAGCAAAAATTTAAAAAGGGTTAACCAAGAAAACCTCACAAAACATTATGAATTTGGTAAAACTAGTCATTAGACTTAACCTTTATGGTTAGACTTAACCTTTAAGGCGGTCATATTACCAAGGCTGCTGTATGGTGCTGTGATATGGTGGCATAGGGCCCGTATTAAGGAGTATCAAAAGGAACTGAATAAAGTTCAAAGATTGGCATGCCTGATGATAACAGGGGCAATGAGAACAACCCCAACGCATGCCATGGAAGTTATGCTAGGACGAAGGCACTTCATCTGGAAATAGAGAAGAGGGCCATGGAACAATGGTTTAGAATGAGGGCATGTGAGGAGTGGAGGGGGAACTTCACAGACAAGAAACATGCACTTATACAAAAGGAGGCGTTATTAAAGCTAGGAATGCTAGCACAGAATAACGACTTAATTAAGAAACAGAGGGTTTTCGATAAGAAATACAGAATCCATATAGGAGAGAGAGATGATTGGAAGGTAGACCTTGAATATCCGACTACAATTTGTTTTACGGATGGATCAAGGAAGAAAACGTCCCAACTTGCGGGAGCAGGTATAATAATACCCAAGATGAATGTTCGAGAGGCTATACCATTAGGCAGATATGCCAGTGTGTTTCAGGCTGAAGTGTGCGCAGTGTTGAAGTGCGCTCAGATTATACAAGCAAAACTGGGTGACTATCGAGGTGTAGGAACAGTGGTGATTTACTCTGATAGTCAAGCAGCGCTAAAGGCATTAAACAAGCCGACAGTTAACTCCTCTTTGGTAAGAGAGTGTAGAGATGCACTTAATAAACTAGGAGAGAGTACGAAGGTTACGGTGGCCTGGGTCCCAGGACATCAGGGAGTGACAGGTAATGAGAAGGCTGATGAGCTGGCAAGGGAGGGAGCGGATACGGGATTTATAGGTCCTGAACCGGTACTTCCAATGTCTGCAGAAGTCACCAAGGGGGTTATAGATAGAATGAAGGAACAGGAAGCAAACAGTGAGTGGAAACAGGCTGTAGGGTGCAGACAATCGAAGATGATGCTGGATGGCATAAACCACAGAAGAACTAGGTATCTCCTAAATCTAGGTAAGAGTAGCTTAAGAACTATAACTGGCATAATTACTGGCCATAACTTGTTAAATAGGCACTTAAGCGTAATAGGTATAAAAAGTGACCCCTCCTGTCCACATTGTGGGAAGGAGGAAACGAGTGAGCACGTCCTAACCGAGTGTGTCATGTACGCGGCAGCGAGGCGTGATGTATTCGGGAGTGACGAGCTGAGGGAGGAGGAGCTAAAGGATGTCTGTCTCAAAGATGTCCTTTTGTTCAGCAGGAGAACGAGAAGATTCGAGGAGAATTGCTGTGTGGGAGCGCTGCTGGGACAGTAACCTGTCGGCTCCAACCACGGGGAACTGGGCTGAATGACTGTGCAAACGATCGACAGCCCGCCTGACTCAGCAAGGCGTCCCCATACATCATCATCATCATCATCAACCTTTATGACTGCGTCTGCGAAGAATAGGGGTAAAAAATAGCCTACGACCTATTCTCAGATCTACAAGATAGACAAAAAATTCATAAAAATCGGTCATGCCATTTTGGGGGAGTTCGATAACAAACATCGTGACATGATATTTTTATATATCGGAAGAAGATAATAAAATGTAGTTGTGTTCATTTGGAACCACACTCTTTAACGGAAACCGTCAACTCGATGCACAAAATGGTTTTTTTTCCCTTCAGAGTCAGCGCGACGCGATGCAGCAGACGACCTGCGGAGTGCAAGTTTGGAACTCCGTGCAGTGCTTTGCCAATATCGAAGTCTCTAATTGGAAAGAACCCCTGAAAATACAATAGTACATTACTAAAGAGATCGCGGAAATAAGGGTCGTATAGATGTAGCTGAGGTGCACGGTAGGTAGTGTAAAATAGATCATTGATGTGGACCTCCGCAAAGTAAAAATATGGCGGCGCGAGCGGCAAATATCAATCAAAATCTATCTATTTATTAGGTACTCGTTTTCAAAACTCCCGGAAAATTTCCCTTAATTATAACCAAATAACTGAAGTAAACAGGATTACGAAAAACCGGGATTTGTATATTCAATTTGATAATCCCTTAATAAAAACAATCCCTTTTAGATCATAGAGGTGCAATACAAAGGTTGAAATTGCGGGAACAAGCTAGTAAACGTATATTTGTTAAATTGTTACTCACCTTTAACAGCTGGCAGTTGTTTTTGACATAGCGGAAATTCCCATATTCCAGAAACATCCTACTGAAGAAGCTTCGGCAGTTCAGCTTTTGTATTTGGAGCTTCAGCTCTCGCCTACCAGAATCATCTATCATGTAGGTGCTGATGCTGAACTGGAATCAACGAGGAACCGGCCATAAATATAATATAAATATAGATATAAATATAAATATGAATATGAATATGAATATGAATGTGAATGTGAATATGAATATGAATATGAATATGAATATGAATATGAATATGAATATGAATATGAATATGAATATGAAAATGAAAATGAAAATGAAAATGAATATGAATATGAATATGAATATGAATATGAATATGAATATGAATATGAATATGAATATGAATATGAATATGAATATGAATATGAATATGAATATGAATATGAATATGAATATGAATATGAATATGAATATGAATATGAATATGAATATGAATATGAATATGAATATGAATATGAATATGAATATGAATATGAATATGAATATGAATATGAATATGAATATGAATATGAATATGAATATGAATATGAATATGAATATGAATATGAATATGAATATGAATATGAATATGAATATGAATATGAATATGAATATGAATATGAATATGAATATGAATATGAATATGAATATGAATATGAATATGAATATGAATATGAATATGAATATGAATATGAATATGAATATGAATATGAATATGAATATGAATATGAATATGAATATGAATATGAATATGAATATGAATATGAATATGAATATGAATATGAATATGAATATGAATATGAATATAAATATAAATCAATTTTATGGAAAACAAGAAAACTATAATAATCGATGTCTTTTCATTAAAATCAGGGAATTCTTCAGTTCAGGGAATTCAATAATTACAAATGCTTCTAAGTCATACTACAACTATCAGATAAGTAGTTATATAAGAATACATCTGTCTTGAGAAAGAACTCTCCATTGAATGTCAAAACTCGACGCACTGAATCGATTCAGTGCTACGTATCGATTTAAAAAATCGATTTTTCGATTAATCAATTTCAGATCGCCATCCCTAGAAGAAGCATTTCAAGTCAAATCAGTTGCTAAGATTCAGAGGCTTAGGGGGTGTTTCACCACCTTATTGTTAAACTACTAGTCACGTAACCAATGAATAAACTACGTACTGGACAAATCTGTCAGCTAGTTTTTTTTCAGTTTCACCACTCCGGTCCTGTGCAAACTACGTACCACTTAACTAATCGTCGGTTTAGCAAAAAGTCGGAATGGCAACGTCGCATTTCACGACCACGCGTTCCTGTTCGCACACTTTCGTTCAAAGAGTCGCTCATTATTAAAGCAAAAGAAATCGTAAACTATGTAATTTTTAAATACATCTATTTTTTTGCATAAACAAATGTGTAACATTAGAATTAATCCAAAAACGCTATTTATTAACGATTCTTTGTAAACAATAACAAAGAAAAATAAAATCACGTAAAACGAATCGAAAAGTGGCGCCAAACCATTTGATAGATAAACTTTTTTTTTAATGGCGATATACAAGTTCAGGCAGAACAAACGAATGAGCCACTGAAAAAAGTCTGTAATTAGAAAATATTACGAAATTTTGGATTTATTTTTACATACTAAAAGTGTACCTACATTTTTTTTATTCAAATCTTGATATTTAAATTATTTTATGCAATTTAGCATGAAGTCTTTCTTTAAAAAATAAAAAAACTTTGACTTATTTTTCTGAAACCGGCTGACGGGCTCTCCAACCATGGCCACAAAAAAATAAACGTAACTAATTAAAAAGTTATGTGACGGATAAAAATGCTAAATGCCACCTGATCTTATGGTCACATTAAGAAACAGTTTGTCCGTCATTTAGCGCTAATCAAGACTGGTGAAACAGAAATTTTAATTCCATCTCTCAAATAAGGTTATGATTAAGCTAAACCGAACTTTAAGAAAAGTGGTGAAACAGCCCCTTAGAGTGCTTTCACTGTTAAGTTAGCATTAGATTTCATGAGGGCATGTTCCCGCCAAGAGCGACGTGTGACATTTACATCCAAATATTCAATCCGCTCACTCATCCCCGGTCACGTGACTTCGGAAGGTTGCGCGCGGGCATCTCTCGCTCAACCAATCACTCGCCAAATTAGCACTGTCCAGTGAAGACGTATAGTTTCTTTCTCTCGTTTCGCGCCTCTCGCTCACTCATGCACACCGGCCGGTAAAAGTGTTTGTGATGTATTGAAAGTACAGTGACATCACTCAATCCTCGTTAAAAAAATCACCACCAGCTTATCTCCATCTCGCGCCGTACGACGCCATCATCATCTTTCCTACCTCATCTCAACGTCGAGTGTTATTGTCCCGAATTAAAAGGAATGGGAATGAGAATGGGGATGGGAACGCAAATGGGAAAACGAACTGAAACGGAAGATAAAATGTGTGGTTTTATGAAAACACGAAGCAAGTACTTAAAACTTTGTTATGCATTTTACTGAAAATTTGAGTTGACCGGTTTATTTGACTCACTAGCTGTAACGTTATCCATCACGCTCATGTGAATAAGAACATCTACATCAATACTGAATAGAGGGAATAGACCAGCAAAACGACTGTAGCACTAATAATAAATATTTATTTAAAAAAAAACTTAAATATTAATATGTATAAGCTAGGCAAACGGACAGTCCACGCTTAACAACTTAGTTCACTTAATGATAACAACTGAGCTCCCTTCGTCGGGTGTCGGCCTTATATAAACTCGTCTTGGTTACCCTCTTCACTTAATTTTAGTGTTGCTATTATACAAATTAAAATATAACCCAAGACTCCCGGGTTTAAAATGAGTGGCATTGTATTTGCAATGAAATAGTAGAGTAATCATATGGCTGTTACAATACACTGATCAAAACACGACAAACAAATAAGTGAGAATGTATGCTACACAGTCAGCTGATTCGAGCTATGGGCGCTGCCAAATTGGCCTTGTGCCTTTCACTTTATCCCCACTCTGCGACCGGCTGTAATGCGACATGCGATAGATCGACGAAAAAAATTTGAGGCGATGGAAAAAAAGGTTCACTTCAGAAATGGGAACTGGAACTGAAACAAGAACGGGGACGGATACGAGAACGGTAGTGGGGAAGAGAATGGAATTATTTGCCAGGATTAGATCTTCTTGTATTTGCGGTTTTTTTGGTCCTGTGTCAATTTAAAGCATTACGAGCTTCAAAGTCTAGGCAACAGATTTAAAATTAAACATTTCCGTGAAATTAGTAAGTATTATTTATAACTTACGTTTTGGAAGGGTACCTCGTATAGAACTATGTTCCGTCCACTGAGATAAGTTCTACCTTTATTTCTGTGAATTTCGCAATCAACTATTATCATTCGGTCCTCTGTGTACGGTGGCAGCGGATTTTGGCAATCTGTCATATTTTCAAGGTTAACTTCAAACTTAGCCTGGAAAGGAAAGTCATCGTAGATTTAGGGTCTTCAATCTTTTTGAAGTCAAGGGTTTAGTATACTCTGATATTGGTTCGGTGGGCCGCAACATATTAAAAACTATATCGTTTTAATTTATATTCTTTTTAGTCTGTAATTAGGTATAATTTGTAGACATAATGTGTGTGTGTGTGTGTGTGTGTGTGTGTGTGTGTAGACATGTGTGATGTGGCCCGCGGGCCGCAGGTTGAAGAAGACCCTTGTCGTAGATAGTTGGGCAGGCCATCTACCAATATAAAAAATACTTTAGTAAAAGTCCCACCGTTTTCGAGAAAGTTTCGATTTTTCGGATTTTTTGACTGGGTCTTTGGAGAAAATTTGCTGTGACAAACGGCCACACAGAGATACGAGTGATTTTATAAGAATCCTATATACATATTATATCCTAAGTAGGAAAAAAAAACTTTTTTGATCTTAAGTACTCACGTTACTTTTACTTCTTCCTTTAACATCGTCAATAATAAAACAAACGAACACGAATATGCCGAAACAAACTCGACTCATGCCAATGACAGTAGGTACAGGTACATAGTTAATATTTGTATTTAGTTTCCGTATGTTGTTGTTGTTGGAACGATTACACTGATTTCTGCATTATTATACAGATAAAGGATGGTTGAAAAGCAGACTGTAAATGGTATCAAGTAAATTACCTACTCATCATCATCATCATCATCATCATCATCATCATCATCATCTTTGTAACTGACTGGGGCCTTAAGAGCTTAGAGGGTGCGCCTCGATAGATATAACTGTAACATTTGGTATAATGCTACATTTGATATAATGCGATTTACTCAAAAAGTAAACTTCGGAGGATTGATATTAATTCTATTTGATATGCATTAGGTTCGGTTATGTTAGTTTATTTTATAAAAGAATCGTAGAATGTTTACTTCTCGAGTAAATCGAATTATGTCAAATGTAGCATTATACCAAATGTTACAATTATATCAAATGTTGTTATATCTATCATTACACACCCCATCATCATCATCATCATCATCAGCCTATGTTCGTCCACTGCTGGACATAGGCCTCTCCCATGGCACGCCACTGAGCACGATCCTCGGCCACTCTCATCCAGCTCTTGCCAGCCGCCTTGCGAAGATCATCGCTCCACCGAGTTTGAGGACGTCCTACCAAAAGCATAGCCATAGCCGTAATGAGACTGAAGACTAATTTGACATTGAATAAAAAACAAGAGAGCAGAGAGCGGTCGGTTGGGAGTGACTTGGTTCAATTGGTAGAACACCCAGGTTGGGGCGCATACCCAGGAGACGTATGGGTTCAAATCCCGCCGGCGCACCCCGAAAAACTTTTTCGCTTTTAAATAATCTAAGATTGCAAGAATTCTAAAACAAAAACATTTAAAATTGGTAAAAAAAAGTATAAAAACATAAATATATATAAAAAAGGTTGTGCCTGCAGCACAATCATTATCGTTATCATCATCATCCCAGCCACTGCAGGGCTCAGACCTCGTCTCAGAATGAGAAGGGTTGGGCCGTAGTTCCCACGCGGGCCCAGTGCGGATTGGGAACTTCACCACACTATTGAGTTTCATCACGATGTTTTCCTTCACTCATGCGCATAGGTAAAAGAGAGGGTCAATCCTATCAAAAACTTAAGTTGAAAAATGTGAGCCAAAAATATGCTTGGTTATGGACTTCACCGACAAAAGGATTGAGATCCAAATGGGTGCTAAGTCTGCAGATAATCCTGAAATCTATTTGTAAGAACAAATAACATTTTCAACAAATATAAAACTCTATTTCTGTATTTTCTCTGCTACAACAGTGTTTGATATTTATAAATTCTTCAATTGAAACATGGAATAATTTACGCAAAGTTAATAAATTTAAGTTAAATAAAGCTAATGAATGAAATGAAGCAGAAGCAGAATGTATCGGACATAAATTAAAAAGGACACCTTGTTTTGTAAAACTACATTCTTGCAAAGAAATAAATCATTTATGATTTATGAAATGAACAAGTTAAGTATGAAGTATCTTTATCTATTTATTTTTTTATTTTCTTCAACTTCATTTTTTTTTATTACTTTTACGGTCATCCCGTGAAACCATATATTTCAAACTAAATACAAACTGAAACATAGATGCACAGAAAAAAACCCCAGAAAAAAGACCAATGCTGGGAATCGAACCCAGGTCCTCAGCGTTCCGTGCTGCGTGCTTACCCCTACACCATCACTGGTCTAGAAGTTAGCGACGAATCTTTCCCATACATCGTACACTTCAGTCTGTTATAATCACATTTAGGCAGTGATAACGCATCACGCATGACCGTAAAAGTAATAAAAAAAATGAAGTTGAAGAAAATAAAAAAATAAATAGAAAAAGATACTTCATACTTAACTTGTAAAAGTTGGCCTAGTAGCGCCATCTCTTGGTCCAGGTGAGCGGGTAGCTCCGAAGGAGTGTTGAAGTCTCTCGGTAGAGGGCATAACATAGATGCGCTTTATCACTGCCTAAATGTGATTATAACAGACTGAAGTGTACGATGTATGGGAAAGATTCGTCGCTAACTTCTAGACCAGTGATGGTGTAGGGGTAAGCACGCAGCACGGAACGCTGAGGACCTGGGTTCGATTCCCAGCATTGGTCTTTTTTCTGGGGTTTTTTCTGTGCATCTATGTTTCAGTTTGTATTTAGTTTGAAATTTATGAAATGAAATAAAATTAAATTAAATGAAATTATTTATTACTTACTCGAATGTGAGTAATTACAAAAGGTGTTATGTATGAGGTTAACGTTTGACTTGGCTTCTTTTCAGATACAAAATAAATAATCTTATATTTGGCTAATCAACTTATCTTCTATATTTGATTTCCTGGTAAAAATTAGCCAAGTCAAATATTAAACTTCAATTTAACGTAAGTTATCTACTTTGCGTAAATTATGTATTCACGCGTAAACCGCTGAACTGATTTAGATAAAATTTGGTATAGAGATAGTTTGAGTATCGGGAAAGGCCATAGTACAGTTTTTATCCTGGATGGTTCTTGCATAGAAAAAAGAATAGCGCGAACGAAATCCATATATACGGTACTGGGTGAAAATCGGCCTTGGGGTGCTATAAACGCCCTCAGCATTATGCTGAGTCAGTGTCCGATGTGCAACTGCAATGACACATTCTATCTTTAGCTTTCGTGTTGTATTTTGATTTCTAATAATATTGATGATGTGTCTTATTTTATTATAAATAATTGTATTTTCTTTCTTTCTTTCTTTATATAAACAAATTCTTTGCACAACACGAAGATGCGGGCAACAGTTAGTGAAAGAAGAAAATTAGAAAACCGACGAATTGCGTGTGGCTACGCGCAGTGTGCTTCGCAGTGTTTCCATACTTCATCATCATCGTTATCATCATCATCATCACAGCCTATACAACGTGTCTATACTCTCTAGACAAAGACCAAAATCCTAAGTAGAGTTCCTTCACAGGAATGTTCTACTTTTGTGAAATTATTAGATTAGATTAAAAAAAAAACAAAATACAATTAATACCCACAAACATATCAACATACACTCACGGTCAAATGATTTGGCCCACAGTCCACCTTTCATACAAACGAGGCCAAGTCATCAATCAATAAGTTGATGCCTTAGTTTTCCACCAGGGCGGTGCCCCAGTTGAGATAAAAAAAAAACTGTATATTGCTTTCATAAAAAAAAACAAATTAATTATTAATATTATTAGTACAATCTCTTAAATTTTAAGATTGTATACTAACAACTTACTTTCATTAACACTACATTAACTTATTATAATTAGTTAATATTTGTTAATAGGTACTTTTTTACAATACTCTTAGTCTGCTGTGTTGGCTTATTAAGTATACAATTTATGGTATTGTTAGGGAAGCTGTTTAGGATATGTGGCAAGTAATTTGACCACACTCTTTTGCCATATTGATTTATGCTCTTAGGTATCTTGAAATAGGATTGATTGGTTATCTGATGATGGATATCCAGAGCATCCCAGAGTCCAGAGTTCCCAGCGAGAGAATTTCATTTCACTTTTTTCATTTCATTTTCATTCATTTTATTGCAATTTTACATGTTTTTCTGAACATGTTTAATTTCCGTGTCCGTGGCAGATTCAATAAGGTGGGTATCTTAGGAACTCTGAATGTCCTTTATCAATGCTCGGAGCAGCCATCATCAGATCACAGCCAAAACACCGCCTAGTGGAGAACCAAGACATAAAAGTGACCTCGTTTGTATGAAAGGTGAACTGCGGGCCGAATTTTTTGATCGTGAGTGTATCTATAAAACTAGTTTTCTCCTTTCCATTTTCCGTACTTTGCGTTGAAAGTAATTTATTCAACGACGATGCAGATTGCAGATCCTAGAAATAGCGCCTGGGTTTCTTCGGAGATGCAGTAGATCAAACATTTGCCGATAGCTTCCTTTTTTGCAGCAGAACTGATTGCGTTGTATGTTAAGAAGCATGCACAGTGGTACGAGTTTTATAAAAATGTAACTTAATTTGTTGTTGCTTGAAGACGGAGGTCTGCAAATAATTTGTCTATCGTTATCCCGCTGGGACTATGCAATTTTTTGAGATATAAACTATCCTAAGCTTTTAGACTACAACAGAAATCTATACTAATATTATAAAGCTGAAGAGTTTTTTTGTTTGCTTGTACGCGCTAATCTCAGGAACTACAGGTCCGATTTAAAAAATTGCTACTCATCATCATGATTTCAGCCATAGGACGTCCACTGCTGGACATAGGCCTCCCTCATTGACCACCACCACCACACCACCACCACCTGCTGTAACCTAGTCCTTCCATCTTTCTGTTAAAGGGTTGCCTGGAAGAGATCGCTCTTAAGCGATAAGGCCGCCTATTGCTTACCTTGTAACTTTCTCTCTGTGTACCTGTTTTCTGTATCGCTTACTATTTCTGGTGTACAATAAAGAGGCATTGTATTGTATTGTATTGTATTGTATTGTATTGACGCCCAATCATTATGGTTAGAAGTGACTTGCATCCACCCTGAACCTGTGGCCTTCACCAAATCGTCCGTCCATCTCCTTGGTGGACGTCCCACGCTGCGCTTGCCTGTCCATGGTTTCCATTCGAGAACTTTTGGGCCCCAACGGCTATCTGTTCTGCGTGCTATATGGCCTGCCCATTGCCATTTCAACGAGCTAATCCGTTCTTCTACGGATCTCCTCGTTTCTGATTCGATACACTCTCCATAGCTCGTTGAGCGACTCTGAGCCTATTCATCAGGCCCATAGTGAAGCACCACGTCTCGGATCCATATCACTGGCAACACACACTGATTAAAGCCTTTTCTTTTGAGGTACTGAGGTATTTTGGACGAAAATATAATGCTAAGTTTTCCGAACGCTGCCCATCCGAATTGGATTCGCCGATATTGCTACTATTGCGATAAAAAATGCATCAGTAGATGTAAAAGACTCTCAAGAGTAAGGGTAAGGCGGGAGGCGTGTCGCTACATAAGCCCGTTGATTGCAGAAGTGCCGTCGCAGAGCAAATGCAAACGATTCTTATTGTCTGCTCGCGCCTGTGGTATCGCTAGAATGTTCTGGATTATTTGTTTCGCTGTTTGTGGTAAATAAAAATGTTAGAAATATCACAGAAACAGTAGTTGTGGTTGTGGTACGGTTGTGGAACACTTTACCTATAAACTTTTTTACGACCGCTTTAGCCTAGTTGGTAGTGACACTGCCTATGAAGCAAGAGGTCCTGGGTTCGAATCCCGGTAAGGGCATTTATTTGTGTGATTAGCACGAATATTTGTTTCTGAGTTATGGATGTTTTGTATGTATTTAAGTATTTTTATTTATCTATGTACATATAAGTATGTTTATCGTCGTCTAGTACCCATAGTACAAGCTTTGCTTAGTTTGGGACTAGGTCGATTTGTGTAAGATTGTCCCCTAATATTTATTTATTTATTTATTTATCATCATTTCAGTCCTAGGTCGTCCATTACTGGTTAGCCCTCCCGCATTGATACCCAATCACAACGGTTGGAACCTTACCTATAAACTTAGGGCAAGCTAAATCCTTGTATATTTTTAGGGTTCCGTACCCAAAGGGTAAAAACGGGACCCTATTACTGAGACTTCACTGTCCGTCCGTCTGTCCGTCTCTGTCCGTCTGTCCGTTCATCCGTCTGTCACCAGGCTGTATCTCAGGAACCGTGATAGCTAGACAGTTGAAAATTTCACAGATGATGTATTTTGGTTGCCACTATAACAACAAACACTAAAATACAGAATAAAATAAATATTTAAGGGGGGCTCCCATACATTAAACGTGTTTTTTTTTACCTTTTTTACAGATAATGGTACGGAACCCATCATGCGCGAGTCCGACTCGCACTCAGCCGATTTTTTTTTCACATCTTGAAGGGACTGTTTAATTTCAATTCGATATCTTTACGCGTTACCGAGATAAGAGGTTTAGACAGACAAATGGACGGACGGATGGACAGCAGACCAATCCTATGAGAATTCCGTTTTTTTTCTTTAATAATAAGAAGATCCTTGTTTGTTTAGAGTGTAAAAATGTTAAAAAATTTCTACTAATTTAGGTAGGTACTTATTTGAAAAGTAGGGTCTGTTATAATATGCGACAAGTGTTGCCATGTGCCTGAACCAGCGGTCTAGACACGCTAACTCATTATTAAAACCCACTTTAATACCTCGTGCCTAAGCGAGGACAACCAAATCTGTGGAGCTACCATATTAAATTTCAAGACAAAAGAATGATGTATGAAACCCCGCCTGATCATCAATACAATTGTAATGTACTTATTGATCCTACCATTTCCTGTTATTATGATTATGACGAGTAGACTGCGAAGGCTGAAGAATCGACATACTTACCTAATATTTCTAGGACACAACAAACTAAAAAAAAAATACTTGTTAAAATGAGTAGATAGAACGCTTTTATGCTTTAATGTGTTTTAGTCACCAAAGCTTAAATGCTTTGTTTATCTATTTATTATATTTCAGACAACAATACTGGCCCAAGTTGTTGGTAACATAACATAAATATTAACAAAATTAAGGTAGGTAACATTAGTACACAGAACAAAAAATAAATGAGAAACGGAATGCGAATGGACAGACGGACGGACAGACAGACATGACGAAACTATAAGGATTATGTTTTGCCATTTTGGCTCGGGAACCCTAAAAATAACAGGCTTACAGTATTAAGCAACTAAAGCTCCTGCTATGACAATTATTCTTAGATAAGCAAAAACATAACTCTCCTTCGACAGTCGAATGAAAAGTAAAACTAACTACTTCATGGACACAACACATCACAAAAAAGAGAAACAATTTTCTTAAAATGAGTGTACAACTCAATTTTAAAAACATGTATTTTATCAAAAAATAAAAAAAAACAACAAAAATATTTAAATGTGTTTTTGTCACCTCCTCTCATTTCCCTGTGCGGCATGCGGTCACGTCATGCCCGAACAGTAAATATATCGCTACTGAAGTGCAGGGGAATTATAACAGTTTTGCATAATTCATGGTCTGATATTTTCCACCCTCACACAAAAAGGGATTCTATCGGATCACATAAAATCGTTTATCCTGTAAATGTTTCTATAGGTACCTCGTTTTTTTACCATTAGAAATAAGGTAAACAATTTTGACGAGTCTTTTTTTTGAAAAATGCTTTTAAAAAAATATTAACTTACTTATGAAATCAAAAGAGTGTATAAATGACCATATTTCCTTTCAAATTCTTACATAATTATTAGCTGTGACTTATTTTTTAAAAGTGTTTTTCAATAAAAAGACACGTCAAAATCGCTTACCTTCTTTCAAATGCTAAAAGAACGAAGTATAGTGAAGGTATTTATTTCTAATAATGCAGACGTAGCTGCGAGCAGGGGCATAATTATAACCCTACATTCAGGAACGGCCCAATATGGTTTGCGAGCGGTAATTCAATCGTTTGCGAGAGGATAGGGATGAACTGCTATTCAGGATCGCCAAAAATCGCTGGTTTAATGTTTTAATGTTTATTTGGGCACAAACGGTACATTATTCTTAAACCTAAACATAGTTACAATTCACATAAACCAACGAAGCTGCCACCAGTTATTAATACAATTATACGTGAAAACAAACAAACAGGAAAATATGAGCCGAAGAACAGAATGCTGACTAAAAACAAATACATTTATATACATAACTAGCTTTTGCCCGCGACTTCGTACGCGAAGACAATAACGTTAGTTGTTTGGATGAAAATTGGCACACAGGTAGTTTATTACATGAATTAACACATAGGATAATGCCAGGAAAATGAAAAGTTCCCGTGGAATAGGAATAAGTGAATTCTATAGCCGCTAAGCCGTGGTGCCCTAGTGGTCAGACCTATGGACTCTTAAGCAGAGAGTCGTGAGCTTGAGCCCAGGCTTGCACCTCTGAGTTTTTCCGAATTCATGTGGTAAATTACGTTTGATGTTCACCATGAGCTTTATAGTGAAGGAAAACATCGCGAGGAAAGCTACACACACCTGAGAAGAAATTCAATGGTGGGTGTGAAGTTCCCAAATCTACTGCCCAAGTTCTCTCGTTCTAGGAGGAGGCCTGTGCCTGATTGAAACAGGCTTTTTTTTATCCCGGAAATTGCAAAGTAAAGTTTCCGCAGGATAGAAATTCCTTTTTTGACCTTTTTTGAAAATCAGAGACATCGTAGCTTTTTATTATTAGTGAAATCATTTTAACAATCAGCCCCTATATTCAATTCACTTATTTCTATCCCGTGGGAATTTAGTATTTTCCCGTAGAAAAGTAACCTATGTCAATCAGGGATACTGTAGCATACTATTAGTGAAAGAATTTTCCCGAAGATGAGTAGTCTATACCAATCAGTAATAGTGTAGCTTTCTATTGGTGAAAGAATTTTCAAAATCAGCCCCGAAGTTGAATTCAGTTTTTTCTATCCCGTGGGAATTTTGCATTTTCCTGAAGAAAAAGTAGCCTATGTCAATTGGGGATAGTCATATCATATCATATGAAAGAATTTTTAAAGTCAGTGCCGATGTTGAATTTACTTATTTCTATCCCGCGGGAATATTTTATTATCCCGGAAAAAGTACCCTATGTAAATAAGGGATACTGTAGCTTACTATTGGTAAAATAATTTTTTAAATCAGCCCCGAAGTTGAATTCACTTATTTCTATCCCGCGGCAATTTTCAGTTTCCCGAAGAAGAGTAGTCTATACCAATGAGGAATAGTTGTAGCTTTCCATTGTTGAAAGAATTTTCAAAATCAGCCCCGAAGTTGAATTCAGTTTTTTTTATCCCGTGGGAATTTTGTATTTATCCGAAAAAAAAGTAGCTTTTGTTAATCGGGGATAGTCATATCATATAATATGTAAGAATTATTAAAATCAGCTACGAAATTGAAATAATTTATTTCTATCCCTTGGGAATTTTGAATTTTCCCGCATAAAAAGTAACTTATGTCAATCAGGAATAGTGCAGCTTTCTATAGGTGAAAGAATTTTCAAAATCAGCTCCGAAGTTGAATTCAGTTTTTTCTATCCCATGGGAATTTTGCATTTTCCTGAAGAAAAAGTAGCCTTTGTCAATTGGGGATAGTTATATTATATCATATGAAAGAATTTTTAAAATCAGTGCCGATGTTGAATTTACTTATTTCTATCCCACGGGAATTTTTCATTTTCCCGAAGAAGAGTAGTCTATCCCAATCAGGAATAGCTGTAGCTTTCTATTGGTGAAAGAATTTTCAAAATCAGCCCCGAAGTTGAATTCAGTTTTTTCTATCCCGTGGGAATTTTGTATTTTCACGAAGAAAAAATATCTTTTGTTAATCAAGGATAGTCATATCACATAATATGTAAGAATTATTAAAATCAGGTACGAAATTGAATTAATTTATTTCTATCCCGTGGGAATTTTTATTTTTCCCGGATAAAAAGTAGCTTATGTCAATCAAGAACAATGTAGCTTTCTAATGGTGAAAGAATTTTTAAAATTGGCTCATTAGTTTCAGAGATTCTGCTATAAACAAAAAAAATCAAAGAAAGTTTAGATATTTCCCTATCCCGTGGGAATTTCGAAAGATATATACTGTGGCGGGTTTTTTTGTAGGACTATTTAAGATAAACATTTCCATCATACATTACATATATGTGTAACTGTAGCGGTTTTGGCATTCCTGCGAAGAATTCGTTTATCGCTATCCTTCGGGAACTATGCAATTTTCCGGGATAAAAAGTATCCTATATGTTAATCCGGATTATAAACTATATGTGTACCAAATTTCATCAGAATCCGTCAAACCGTTTTAGCGTGAAAGAGTAACAAACATCCATCCATACATACATACATTCTTACAAACTTTCGCGTTTATAATATTAGTAGGATTATACAATTGGTTTGCGAGAGGTTTGGGCTGAGATCGGGATGAGCCTTATTTATTTATTTACAAAGCGAATTAACAGGAAAATTAGGCTCATCCCAAGCTCGGCCCATTCCTATCCTGTCGCAAACGATTGAATTACCGCTCGCAAACCGTGTTGGGCCGTTCCTGAATGTAGCCCCTGAAGCTAGTAGGTTATAATTATGCTCTCGGTCAACATTGCATAGAAAAACTTCGAGTTTAAACGAGCGGTTAGCTACGTTTATTAAGATTGAAGCAAACAGACTCGCCTTTTCCGGGAATTGCAATAAAAAAGGCAGAAATGAGAACATCACAAAGCTGCGAACTCCGTCCCAGTTAATTATGCTTCGGAAAATACTTTCTTTATTAATTACAAACCGTTAACTTGAAATTGACCCAAGTTTTTACAAGTTGGAGGGGATGGAAAAAGCGGTGCCGGACGGAGTTTCATTATTTAGTTAACTGGGCAAAAGAGTTGGCTGAGGGTAACTGGAACTTTTACTAGCGTAAATGCGAGATTTTACGATAATTTGAAATAGAAGCTGTTATTTCAGAGGCCAAAGTCGTGATAGTACAAAAAATATTTACCAGTTGGTTTTGTGAGTGTCGAAGTTAAAAGAAATAAAATACTGGCCAAGTGAGAGTCGAACTCGGTTTAAAAACGGTTGAAAATCGCCGAAATATAGCCACTAAACCCAACAAACTGTCATAATCAGTTTGGCGAGTGGATTTAGACAGTAAGCCAGTGTATGTAATACATATGAGAAATAAATTAAAAAAAAAAATCGTCAATAAGGAAAATCTATAAGGAAAGGAGATCGCTTTTGTGCCATAAGACCGCCTATTATCTGCCTGAATTTTTATTTTTATTATTTTTTTCTGTACTGTTTTGGTGATCGATAAAGAATAATTGTATAGTATTGTTTTCGAGAAACGTGCGAACAGCACAGGGTCGCTCGTGCGTATGCGGCTACAAATCGTTGCCTAGCAACCGCGGCTGGAATTAAAATGCTGAATAAAACCGGTTGTCTGTAAAGTCGGTTTACGGACGATAGTTTAACGTGACAACGTCATAACAAAACATTCAAAAAACAAAAATGAAACCAGGCGGTCACCCATCCAAGTACTGACCGCGCCCGACGTTGCTTAACCTCGGTGATCGGACGAGAACCGGTGTTTTGTCAAATATCTTGAAAACGGTGCATCCTACGGCAAAATCAATGAAATTTTCATCCTCCCTTTAATGCCCCCGCACCCCTCTCCCGCACTCCCCTCTGCACCCCCTTCAATGCCCCTCACCACCCTCAACCCCCCTCGCCCTAGCGAGCGTCTTTCAAGCGTCTAGCTGCGGTTCAAGAGATAGAGTCCTGTGACAGACAGACAGATAGCGGAGTCACAGTACGGAACAAAACGGTAAGTGAATTTATACGGAACCCTCAGAGCGCGAGTTCGACTCTCACTTGGCAAAAAGAGTCAATGCTTTATACCTCAAAACCGCTCAAACCATTCCTCTCAATAAGAGGCGATACAAAGCCGTCAGATTTTACAGCGAGTGCCAAATGGGCACTTTACGAGCAACGGCCGGGTTAACGTCATTTATATATAGTAGAGGAGACGTGGAAGATCGACCTTCACCTATCTGTTAACTCGATGAGACATATTTTTTATCAAATATAATTTATAAACAAATATGCCTATGATAACTTGCCTATCGAAAAGTTTTCATAGATTTTTTTTTGTTTTATTGTTGAGTGCCTAAAACAAAAAAAAAATTGCTATGAACACTTTTCGATAGGCAAGTTATCATAGGCATATTTGTTTATAAATTATATTTGATAAAAAATATGTCTCATCGAGTTAACAGATCGGTGAAGGTCGATCTTCAACGGCTCTTAGACCAATACACACCCTGTAAAAAGAAATGACGGTAAAATGGAAAACAGCATGGTTAGTGTTAGCTTTATGGGAATTTTTATTTGCTGATTTTTAGTGTTTGAAACGCGTACAAAGCCACTAAAAATTACATGTTTTATGATCTCTACAAATTATCTATTCATAATACTTAGTAATTTATGTAGTTTGGGGGTAGTTGCAATAGAAAGATCTCTCTCCAGGCGGATGTTATGCCTGGGGACCGAAGTCCGATGGATGAAATTCGGAAGTTGTATTCATGCAGCTGAGTTGAGAAATTTTGATAGTGCGATACAGGATGTTGTATTACAGTGGGTAGTATATATTAGCCTTATATTAGCGATCTGAGTGTCACTGACGACGCTGGTTGAAAATCGGCGAAAGGATTTTGTACTTAAAATGGAATTATAAATGAAATAAATAAATAAATTTTTAACAACAACTTATTAGAAAAAATTACTTACTTGCTGCGAAGTTTCTTGCGGCGCATTCTATTTGGCTATCATGGTAGTTCTGAAAGCGCTGGTAGACTAAACAAAAGACATTTAAAAGAGCCCTTAACGGCCTACTTACAGAAATACATTTCTATTTTTTATTTTTGATCATTTATTTAAAAAAAATATGGAGATATCAAGTGAGCCGGATTTTAACTATGATTTCTTCGCAGAACTCAGTAGCTCCATTAGAGACAAGCTGCAACTGGTGCACGACGGTTCCCTGGCCATGCCAATTGGGCAGCGCGTGCATTACCTTGTCCAGGTCTATGTTGTACTGGTATCTGCCCTGGAAGCAGTAGAAGCAGCGTTTTTTTTTTTTTTTTTTTTTTTTTTTTTTTTTTTTTTTTTTTTTTTTTTTTTTTTTCAATTTTTAACAACTTTAATTCATATTTATTAATCATAATTTACACAAACATAACGAAATCTAGTGTCAACTCATACTCATTGATTAAATTATGTATACTTATTCCTTAACAAAATGATTATTTCGACCATGTTTTCAATGAAATTATTGCACTTAAACGTATGGGGGCCAAAAAATAACTCTTAAATTATATGTATTGCCACCAGAAATACTTGTGTATTTATTTAAATTGTGACTTCTAAGACATACGAAAAGTATTATAATACTAGAATATAAAGTATAGATCGCTAATGGATTGAATCACAAAACGGGAATAAGAATAGAATACGAATGTTTATTTATCAAACATAGGTACAAATGTAGATGATAAACTTAAATTTAGACCTTGTATGTTTCGTCACATGGCATACAAAATGCTTTTTCGATTAAATAAAACTGTTTTAGACAAAGTGGTATTTTGTTTTATTTTTCACGGCTGTTCATTCATGCATTGTAAATGAAAACTATGACATAACTTTTGGGAATTACTACGAGAATTTAGTAAAATACCGGAATTTCAGTTCCACTGTAATGTAAGGCGAATTCATCGCTTGTGCCCAAAATTCCACGTTCCCAAAATACGAGATGATTCTAAATAAGGCTTGTCCACGAAAAAAAGTAGCCATCTTAAACTAAGTAGAAGAGCGTACTCCTACCTAAAAGGCCGGCAACGCACTTGTGACTCTTTTGGTGTCGCAGGTGTCCATGGGCGACGGTAATCGTTTACCATCAGGCGATCCGTCTGCTCGTTTGCCTCCTATATCATAAAAAAAAAAAAAAAAAAAAAAAGAAAGCAGTTTGACTTCGAGAAAAAGGTTAATCAACAACATCAAAGTCCAACGATGGGCTTTAAGGGAGCTCAAGGTCACTCAGGCGATGGAAAAGGCTATGCACGTAGTTTTTTTGCATCCTGCACTCATCTCTAAACTCATCTACATGACTCGAAGAATCACCACACTCATGGCAGTTGGCAGGGCACATCGCTCGTAGATTGATGGCTGTTGGGGGTGAAAAGTTTACGAATGACGTCCACGGACCGAAAGATGCTGTAGGTAGGCTTTCAATTAGATAGAGCGACGATTTAATTAGGGTTGATGGCGAACCTTGGGGAAGGGTTATGTTCACCAGTGGACGTATTTAAGCTGAAAATGATGATGATAAAAAAATAAATAAAATAAATAAATAAATATCATGGGACAATTCACACCAATTGACCTAGTCCCAAAGTAAGCTTAGCAAAGCTTGTGTTATGGGTACTAAGCAACGGATAAACATACTTATATAGATAAATAAATACTTAAATACATAGAAAACATCCATAACTCAGGAACAAATATTCGTGCTCATTACACAAATAAATGCCCTTACCGGGATTTGAACCCAGGACCTCTTGCTTCGTAGGCAGGGTCACTGCCAACTAGGCTAAAGCGGTCGTTAAACTGGATGATGATAATGATGAACGACATCTCCGGCCTATGCACGTCCATGCTGGTCTAAATCTCAGAATAACCTTAGAAGACTTGGGATAATTCCCAAGAGGTTTAGTTCCAATTCGAATCGGGAACTTCTCACATCATGGAATTGTCGGAACGTGTTGGATGCGGATGGTGCAGGGCCGATCTGTTTGGCGAGCCTTGGTGGAGGCCTATGTTCAGTAGTGGACGTCTTTCGGCTGAAATGATTTCATTGCCATTTCAAAAACTCGCGAGTTCTAACGCTCACAGTAACTAGTACCTACTTGCTTCAGCATACAATCTTTCTGCGTGAAAGAGATATTCGAATACATGATCATGGTTTTGGCGAAGACGTTTCTGCAGGCGACTCCGGCGAGCTGCATCTTTATTTCTCGTTTACCGTTGTTGACGGAGAACGTACGAGCACTGAACTAGAGAGAACAAGTCGATAAACAAACGGACTTTATCACAGAAGTATAGTTGGAATTTTATAAGCTGGGGGCTTAGGACTGCAGAACTCATCTGGTAAAGATAACATTGTTCTCGTTTGTTGAAGCCTACCGCTAATAACAAATCAGAACAAGTAACAAAAAATGCAAACAAATAGCTACCGTCTTCTCTAAGTTACAAGGTTGAAATTGCAAAAGCTTGACTGATTAAGAAAGGCCTTTCGTCATTGTAAGCGGTACTCAGGTGGATCGTCGGTGTTGTAGTGCGTCCATAATAGAACAAACGAGAACAATGTTATCTTTACCAGATGAGGTCTGCAGTCCTAAACCCCCAGCTTATAAAATTCCAACTATAACAGTGAGGGGCTAGATGATGAGATGAGACGTTGAGAGACGTGGGGCGGGGGCGCGTCGCAGTCCACGTCGTTTGTTCGCAGGCGTCTCCGCCCCGGCTCTTCTGTCTGCTTTGGATCGCGACGCTTCTATGCATTTAGTATGAAAACTGCGCCCCCATCCCACGTCTTTCAATGTCTCATGTCATCTTCTTTTCAACTTCCAATCCCCACAATTTCATTTAGATTTGTGGTTTTTCTTTTAGAAGCAGCGATTTGAGGTTGCTAAATAAGTAGTTACTTACATTCCGAAAAGCAATGGGTTTTATGACAGTAGTGTTCCCACTCAAGTATCGTCTTCCATTGACAACATTTGTTCTATAACTTAGGACAATTTTACGGTTATTTGCATAGGCTGGGTTTGCTTCGTTGCAGTTGTGCGCATCTTGAAGTACTGCCTCATACTTTTTCTGAAAAAAAAAAAACCACGGTCCATCATCACCCTAGCCTTTATACGTTCCACTGCAGGGCATAGGCCTCCTTTCTCGGCCTGAGGGCTTGGGCCGTAATTCCCTCACGCGGGCCCAGTGCAGATTGGGAACTTCACACACAGGTAGACACTTTAAGCAATTTATACAGCTTGTAACTGAACGAAGAGCAAAGATGATAACCTCGTTGATATGATTACCACTGCAAAGTTGAGTACGATGGAATGGCATACGTTTTATTAACTTGCTAGTGCAAAAAATAATCATTTAATATTAAATCGAATTATTGGTTGACCAAGCTAAAAAAAAGGACCCTTTTTTTAGTTATATTTACTTTTTATGGACCGAACGAAAAAAGTACTAAAATAATTTAAAAAAGTATGAAATCCCATCATACTCCTCTTGGTCATTAGCCAAGTATCAGCTTTGCTCTTCGTTGAGTTACATACTGTATAGTTCAGGCAGTACACATACCGTTTTGTTGTTGGTTTTAACTGCGTTACAGGCGAAGATATACAAATAACCAAATAAGAGTAGTCGAATAACTCGCGTTTGAGTTCGTATTAGAATCATGGTTAACTGTTACAGCACCAGAAGAGCAACGTTCAATTATTACTCTTTTCAATATAACGTTGATATCGTTTTCAGACGACATTATAATTGAACTATGTTTTAATATAAATCCATCAATCGCAAGGTTACAATAATCATAATTATTCAAAATCAAACTCAAAAACTCTGTAAAATAAGCGATAAAGCTGATTTTTGCTTACGTCGCTTTACCTACTGTTTGCTGTGTTCAATAAGTAATTGTGTTGTTTACTAATTTTAATGACATTCAAATTGAATGAATAATTATGTTCATTCATTCACTGTTGTTTATTAATTTGTTGATATTTGGGGTTCATAACATCTCTTACTTATAAAAATGAATCACCGAAATGTGTGTACGCGCATAACTTACGATCGACTGCACCAGATTGGATATTTTTTTTTTGTTGCGTTTGTTATTGTCAGGAGAAGGTTCTTATGAAAGAAATTTTAGAAAAAATACAAAGGGGGCGAAGCCGTGGGCATCAGCCAGTTAGATATAAATATTAACTTATTAAAATGACATCATAATTACAATACGTTTACTTTTAGTTTACCACTGACAGATGGCTTGCCTTCATTTCATTTCCAACTTTAACACCATACAAATAAAGTAGCTATTACAAAATCTGCAAACGTGGGTAACAGTATTCTAAAATTGGCTTCATTTTTAGGTCGTTAAAGTTGAATACGAAATGAAGGCAAACCATCTGTCAGTAATAACTTTATGTAATTTTACTGTATCAGATAGTCGCAGTAGCGCAGTAGTTTGACCTATGACCACTCAAGCAGAGGGGCTCTGTTTGTTCGGAATAGCGATGTTGACACCACCAATCAACTGACGTACTTTTTATGAGCTGTCAGAACACAATTCTCCCATAGAGTTTGAATGGCAGTACCTAGCTGTTAAGGAACAGACACAGAAATTCAATTTAGGAAGTCGAAATATGGTACTGTGCTAAGCCTTAGGCTCCGATAATATTTATTTATTTTGTTTTGGCATGATCGTCTTAATTTGGACCGTATATACGTTGTGTAGTTTTAAAATAATAATAACCAGGGTTCACAACTAGGTGAACTATTAGACTTTACATACTTATGTAAATAAATAGATTATAGCGAATATATGTATAAATTCTTAAATATAAATCCTCAGACAGAAATGGACAAAGGTTTAATAATTAGTATTATTTATTTGCCCCAGAAGACATTCTATAGAAATATGGTCTTATAATCGTAAAGGAAGAGCCCTCTCCCCGCTCTTTCCAGTAAAGTTCGTCTCCATACTGGTCACTTTTCCTCGATCCTACCACGACCATTTCAAGAGGGAAGAACAAACTATGTCGCCCGTCTATAGATCGTATGTATCGGTCACCAAATGAATAAGAGGACAAACAAGGATGTAGTTACCCCTGTGGTAGGATTTTATTACTCCTAAAATTTACACGGAGTAACTACCCTACTCACTTGAGACTACTTCTGTTCCCCCCCTTAGACTCTAGTATAATAAGAAGGTACTTCGATTAATGTATGAGTAAGCTGAAGGACGCTCCATTACTTGGTCTACAACCCAGATCGAGTAATTGGCCTCCCCCCACGTACCTCCCTAAGACACCCAATTCTGCACGGATCGCCTCTAGGGACGTTTTATCCTTAGCCGCAACCTCACTAACGACACCTATTGCCGAGCGAGTAAGTAGACACCCCGTTGGATTACGCATAATCACTACGTGCCGATTGGTCAGACCGAACACTAGGGGGCAACCTTCAGCACGCCAGAGGCAGAATTGACCCTTGGAGACCATACGTATATCGCCAATCCTCGCACCCAAATAATAATTTTGGTAATCTACAGACCGCATAATGAAAGCTTCACATCAACCGTTGCTTAGCCTAGCCATCGCAACTGTATCGTCTGTACTATGGTACGTGATGGTGTAACTGCGTGCTATCAGGACCATTTCACTTGGTCGGTCGTAACTATACTGGCATTTGTGCCTACCAGTATTGTCACTTCCCCACTCTCAGAGTAATAGTACGGATAGAAGTGTGTGAAATACTTTCTCTATACTGGTCTGACTAAATCCAAGGTTAATATTGAGGACTGGTAAGTATTAGTGGTTTAATTTAGTCTCAAGTATTATGAAACTCCATTCTAGGTTCTAATAGGTTAACAGATTTTATACCAAAATCAAGGGATGAATTTTGAAAATGATATTCTTTCACTGGAGCAAATAAAATAGATAATACAATACACCATAAGTCTAAATGGACTTGTATAACAGCACAACAAAGGTAATAAACAGTAATAATATGGCCGTTTATCCATTTCTATCAGTAATTGATCAATTACTTCCCAAAAATAAATTCGTAATAAAAACACAAGGTTAAATAATAATAAACCCTATTAAATTATACTGGGAGTTCTTACCTAGAAGGTACAACTGTTTCACTGTTTAAATACTCTGTGGTATTATCGAAGATAGGTTCCCCAGTAGGTTACAAGATCTCCGGTTGTTCAGATAATATTCAATTCAACTATTATCTCAAGACAAGGTCTTCAGTAGCTCAGTTAATATTCACTTCAAATATTACTTCAAGGCGAAGGTATGACAACATAAACGCACAAGGTTCTCAGTCAGAATATTGTTCAGATCCACTGTCAATTATCGATGATAATTCCTTTCGGATTTCAAAAAGATTTAAATTTAAATAATAATTCCAAGAGAAAAGACAATAAAAATAAAATCAATTCAAAACATTGTTTAGCTCAACTCAAAGTGGTTTCTCGATATCAAATGCCAATAGACATTCTAATTTATTTAAACAAAGATTCAATTGGCCTGTTCTAAAATTTAAATATTTAAACCTATTGTCATGTTTATTTGTATTAGCAAAATAGAACCCTATTACTCATCTTGACATTAACTGTCAGTCATCAAAATCTTGTTTAAAATTGAACCTTAAATTCCGTTGACCTAAACATCTATCTTACTATGTAATTTGGTTCTATATGTATGATTTCAATAAATGTTTAGCCGCGAGAGTCAACCCCGGTAGGTTTAAGTTAAGATCGCGATTGATTAAAATATACGAAGGGTCGATATAACTATAAATGTTCTTAATATTCGTATAAGTTCCCACTGACACGTTAAATAAAATTATAAAGACACTTAGCTAAGATTATGGTCCAAACGCATCGCGTTCCCAGCATACAACCCCGAAGTCTGCATCTCCATACTCCAGCAGCTCTCCTCACAGCTTACTGCATCTCGCAGTGTTCAGCAGAACTCCAATCAGGAACCCGCCGTCATATCCAGTAAATGGATATCCATGTCAAACAAATTATATATTAATATTGCATCAAGATCATTATTCAATCCTGATATGGTTCAGGAGGTTTCGTAGATCATATATTCCTGCGATGTCAATTATATTGGTCCAATAGTCTCAATATCTGACGTATGATGGATATAATAATATACTGGAAATAAGTCCATTATGCTTTGGTTTAAAATATAAATTATTGTTGAATTTCCTGTCGTCACTTTGATCCCTGTCATATTTGTATGTAATTCATCACTACTCCATTATCTAAATTCCCCATAGTTCCCCAATAAGACATCAGTATTTTGACTTACGCGTCAAATGATTCCTTTCGATCTTCACTCCATCAACCCTTGACGTAGACTCCTGACTTCTATTCTTCTACTCCACATGACAGCTGACGTCACGCGCCTCTAGGCTCCCACTATTTCTGAAAATAGTTAAATTAGCCTGCGAAATATCATTTTGGACTCACGGCAGTACTTCACACTGATACACCATTTAATTCTCTACACAATTCTCATTATTAGAACACTCCCGATTCAATAGACACTGAGTTATAGTCATCTAATCCCAAACACATTATCACAAGTTTGTTATTATTATAACTTCACTCGTATGTCCCGTAGATTAGACATCAAGTTGACAGTTCTCAATGCTGCTTTCTTGGAAACCAAATTTAATTATCTTTGACTAGGCGAAGCCTTTCCTTCAGCTCTATACGGTCTCGCTATATGATGATTGATAAATAAATCGACTGTTGTTTATAACGTTTTCGTTGTCGTAATTCCCAACGCCGTAATTCATAGTCATTTCAAGTCGTCGCGTTTGTGGAAAGAATGAGGAAATAACCATAGAAAAATACACACACACACCACACGACACTTCACTCGCACAATCATGGATCAAATTATCAGGATTAACTTTCTCCTTTTCGATAAAATTATTTTGGTATCCCCCGTTTTCTTTCTCCGACATCCCTCCTGTCAATTTCCATTTCTTTTTCCTTCGACCGGTGTCATTCAACAAGGTTTGTTATTGAAACTTTTTCAAAAAAAAATAATACCTATATAACGAGTTCAGTACAGTACCTTGCGTCCAGTCAGGTGTAGGTGTGTTGCTTTCAGTACTTAATGATTTTATTCATCTGTTTCAAAGATTTCTAATGCAGAATGTATTTGAAGAAAAAAATAACGCGGGATATTGTATAAACGGGATGACACATAGGTATAAATATATTATTCGATTCAAAGTAGTGAAAATAAACGCATCACTCACGTCTTAAAACGAGTTTAACGGTTTAATTCGTAGCCCTTCTTCTAGAGTCAGTTTTAAGACGGGAGTAATCCGTTTATTTTCACTATGAGTGAGTCTCACGGTAGTTTAATGTTTAAAGCGTTTCAAAGTAGCTTTATCTCTGTAACCGTAGCTGCTCTGTAGCAGTTAAAAAGACTTACATCGGATTCTAAACACGTAGGCTACTGAGGATTCTTCAAAGATAAAGATTGTCATTGATAAACTCTATTTATTGTTCATTGTTCAATCAAAACTTACCAGTAAAAGGTACGTATACTAAAGTAAAAAATAAAACTCAATGTACTTTCACACGATTTTTAATTGCTTAAGATAAATGAAATGATCTTGATAAACGAGGCATTTATCAAGATCACAGCCGTTATTGCGTGATTGACTAACAAACGTACAAGCATCCATTATATCTAAACATCTTCAGTAATTTTACTTTTTTTTTTAACTTACTTATTGTCGATGCCTTGCTAAAGGAATAAGTTCGCCTTTGTACATTTATTTAAACTGTTGTCAATATTGTTTTGTTCTTTTTCTCATTTGTTTTGTACAGTAAAGAGTTTACATACATATACATACATACAATTCTCTCATTTATAATATTGTTGTATAATTATATGTTATATTGAATGTGTATAAGCTTTTTGTTGCACGATAACTTTTTGAACATTTATTTTTATTATTTTTTATGGTGACCATGCTCTCATGCTCACTTTAATACCTGATTTACACTCTCGCCTCGTCACCTCGCCTCGCGCCTCGCCTCGTCGTCTCGCTCCGGACGCGAGCCTCAAAATCAAGGCAAATCACGAGACGAGGCGCGAGGCGCGCCTGTTCACACTCTCGTCTCGTGGCTCGTCCCGCAGTTCGTCTCGCCACTCGTACGCGAGTGTAAACCAGGTATGACACGTATACAGGGGAATGGGAATGGGAATGGGAGCGGGAACGGGAACGGGAACGGGAAATTTTTAACCTTTTGACCGCCACGCATCGTTTTTGTTTGGAACGAAATTGATTCTTATGCGGATGCGAGTAGGTTTAATTTTGTATTACCGTACTGTCGTCTATAGCCGACGCTGGCGGTCAAAAGGTTAAAATGGGTTCTTTTTTTCGCATTGTAAGTATCCTAGTCGTAGTATGACGGCCCAGTAAATCCGTTCCATTTCATGGTACCAGTTGAGTGTCTACTACCACTTCATTGCACATCGCCGTTGCTCCATTGACCACTACTTGCAGTTCGTGAACGCTTCGCCCCTCTTCGTGCCACGTCGGAAGAGAATGTGTTGTCTTGTTTATGTCTATGACGTAGGTGTAGGTACCCTGAAGTAATAAAAAGAGTTATACAAATTTATGATACCTGAAATCCTAACTTCCTAATCCTAACTATCCTAACTATAATATTATAAATGCGAAAGTAACTGTGTCTGTCTATGTGTCACGCTTTCACGCTAAAACTACTGAACCGATTTAGATGAAATTTGGTACACAGATAGTCTAGAGCCTGAGAAAGGACATAGGCTATATATCATCACGCTAACACCAATAGGAGCGGAGCGGAGCGGATGAATGTTTCAAAATCGGGGGTTTTTGAAGTAAAACTTCTATAGGCACGCTTGACTTGAGGGTTCTGTGGTGGAGGTGGGGGGAGGGGCGCGGGGGCGGGAATTTTTTATATCGAGGAACTAAGGAGAGCCATAATTGATGAAAAAGCTAATTGGATAATAAAAATAAGCTGCCCAAATTACTAATTCCACGCGGACGGTGTCGCGGGCAAAACCTAGTTAGAAATAAATTTGTTTCTTTTTCTACGTAGCCAGTTTACAAACATAACTTTCGATCAAAAATGTAATCTATTCACGTATCTAATACTGTTTCGTAAGCTTTTTACCTCGCCATTCAATGTTTATGATAATGCTATCCAGCCATTTTGTTCTTTATGGTCAAAATTATACAAACGCATCGGCACCAAGTCGAATAAACTCAATCACTGACCTTAGATAATAAGCAATTCTGTTTATTGTATTTGATATTTATCAATTTCAGTATAGTTTTCGCAATGAAATGGTGACAGTTCACTCGTGAAATCTGAAATTTTAATTGTCGCTGACCCGCGTTGTTCACTACAAACGACCGCCCACTGAACTGAAAAAAAAACAGTCAAGTGAGACTCGGACTCGTTCACGACGAGTTCCGTACAGGTCGTTCACAAGAGCTGGCATGAATGGAATGAACAAAAGTATTAGGACTTTAAAATTTTTAGAGCGCGCGCTGACAGAGAGCGGTCTGGAGTTCCGCGTTCCGAGTTCCGAGTTCTGCGTTCTTTCGAATGTACTGAGTCCCTTACGATAACGCACACAGCAGGCGGTCGGAACTCTCGAGCGGTCAAAACACAGAACTCTGAACGCGGAACTCGGAACTCCAGACGGCTCTCTGTCTGCGCGCGCTCTTCGCTAGCTATTACCTACGTTTCAAGAGATAGAGCTCTGTGACAGACAGACAAAATTATTTATGTACCTACACCGCTATTGGTAATTCTTCAATTGCAAAACGGTTCACCCGTTTAAGAGCTATGATGCTCACACACACACCCACACGCACGTGTTAGATTTATTCTATTGATATTAGATATTCTATATACCTAACGATAACCTCTTGCTTAGAAATGAAGTTTTACAGTCACATGTTTTATATTAAACAAAAGAAACCTTTTCATCTTGTAGTAAATTATCAAAGTCTAACTTATTCTGTTATTTATTGGGACCAGGAAGTTAACGGAGTATAAAATAATAAGTTTATGATGGGTTAAGATATTATATTTGGTAAGTAAAACAAACAGATCAAATCATATTTCGAGAAATCGCTTATATTGAAACAAATATTATCTTCCAATGAAATAACAGCTTTTAATGATCACAAATAACAACCACACAAGATTTTCGACATATATAAATATTATTCAGTTACCAACATAATTCAAGTATTCATTGATTTATAGCTGTACACGTTAATATATAAGCTATACGATAATTATTAATATATTTACATATGAAAGATATAGAAACAAATTATAGCCATTTATTAATTATACAAACAAGTAAGTACTTAACTGTCCAGTGACCACGGCGACGGCTCGTAACAAAGTGCCCCCCACCTGGCCTAAGAAGGCCTTTTATAAGTTTGCCCTGCCGTCCGGGTGAGTCGCAAACAACTGACGTCACCAGAGTAAGACAATCGGAAAGTATCTTAATTATTCTATCGCTTGTCTTTAGAGCCAAGCATTACCCAAATTATCAATGCCGTAACCATATCTCATTTACTTACTTATTTTAACAATATATTTTATCACCTTACATATCTAATAATGTTATAACAGTTTCTATTACTTAGTATATCTAACACACGCATAACGGTCAAACTTATAACACACTGCCTTCCGTCCGCAGCTTCGCCCGCGATAAATTAATTTTCCCGTAGGAAAAGGTACTTTCCCGCGATAAAAAGTAGCCTATGTCACTCAGTGATAATGTAGCTTTCTAACGGCAAAAGAATTTTTGGAATCGGTCCAGTAGTTTCGGAGCCTATTCAATGCAAACAAACAAACAAACAAACAATCAAATCTTTCCTCTTTATAATATTACTAGCGACCCGCCCCGGCTTCGCACGGGTACAACTATATTATGCATGTATTATACTTATAAACCTTCCTCTTGAATCACTTTATCTAATATAACTTTTACCCGCGGCATTGCTAGCGTGAACCATAAATATTTCAGAGAAGCAAACAATTATGCAAGCAAGCCTGAAGCAAGCATGCACGCAAGCATGCAAGCAGCATGCAAGCAAGCATGCAAGCTTGCAAAAAAGCATGCAAGGAAGCATTCAAGCATGCAAGAAAGCATGTAAGCGAGAATCCAAGCAGGATTCTAGCGAGCATGCAAGCAAGCATGCAAGCAAGCATACATGCAAGCAAGCAAACATGCAAGCAAGCATGCAAGCAAGCAAGCAAGCAAGCAAGCAAGCAAGCAAGCAAGCAAGCATGCAAGCATGCACGCAAGCAAGCACGCAAGCAAGCACGCAAACAATCATGCAAGCAAGCATGCAAGCAGTATGTAGGCAAGCTTGCAGGAAAGCATGAAAGCAAGCATGCAAGCGAGAATCCAAGCAGGATTCTAGCGAGCATGCGAGCAAGCATCCAAGCTAGCATGCAGGCAAGCATGCAAGCAAGCACGCAAGCAAGCACGCAAACAATCATGCAAGCAAGCATGCAAGCAGTATGTAGGCAAGCTTGCAGGAAAGCATGAAAGCAAGCATGCAAGCGAGAATCCAAGCAGGATTCTAGCGAGCATGCGAGCAAGCATCCAAGCTAGCATGCAGGCAAGCATGCAAGCAAGCATGCAAGCAAGCACGCAAGCAAGCACGCAAACAATCATGCAAGCAATCATGCAAGCAAGCGTGCAAGCAGCATGCAAGCAAGCAAGCTTGTAAGAAAGTATGAAAGCAAGCATGCAAGCGAGAATCCAAGCAGGATTCTAGCGAGCATGCGAGCAAACATCCAAGCAAGCATGCAAGCAAGCATGCAAGCAAGCATGCAAGCGAGCATGCAAGCGAGCATCCAAGCAGGCATGCTAGCGAGCATGCAAGCAGGCATGCAGGCATGTAAGCGAGCATGCAGGCAGGCATGCTAGCAGGCATGGAAGCAGACATGCAAGCAGGCATGGAAGCAAGCAAGCATGCAAGCAATCAAGGATGCGTGGAAGCATACCAAATTTCGTCTTAATCGGTTAAGTGGTTATTGTTTCTCCATACAAAGTTTCACCCCCCTTTTCACCTCCTTAAAGGGCGATTTCCGGGATAAAAACTATTCTATGTCCTTTCCCGGGACTCAAACTATCTGTATACAATTTATTATATTATTTATTATTATTTACAATTTACTATCTGATGAAATTTATTTCATCTAAATCGGTTCAGCGGTTTAAGCGTGAAGAGGGACCAGACAGTCAGAAAGACAGACAGACAGACAAACAGACAGACAGACAGATACACTTTCGGATTTATAATATTAGTATGGAATTAGTATGGATAGACTGCTGGCTCTGTGAGCTGTAGTAGATCTCGCGAGTTTTATGAAATTGTTTTATGAAACGCACCTCTCTCGGCCCCTTTCAAATCATACTCCCCAGCCCCTGTACCGCGCGGGCGAAGACACATTTAAACGGTCTAGCTATAATAATCTACTCTTATAATTCTCTAGTGGCTTTTTTAACCTTTTCAATGTCATGCTTAGCGAAACGTAAAGCTACTTTGAACCTCATGTCCGTGAGCAATCATAAATTGACCCTAATTTTTTTAATTGGCAGGCAGGTCCCACCGAAATGATCTGTATTTTATTTGGAATGTTTATTTTATCTACACTAATCTATTATCTTTATTAACATTTTGGGATAAATAAAGATAATTAAACTTATATATAAGTATGCTAATTATAACCTACGTACATGACTCAATCACTATCACTACATAGTATTATAACAAAGTCGCTTCCCGCTGTCTGTCTGTCTGTCCCGCTTGTCTTGTCGTTTGTCTGTCTGGCTTAGATCTTTAAAACTACGCAACGGATTTTGATGCGGTTTTTTTTAATAGATAGAATGATTCAAGAGGAAGGTTTATAATGTATAATACATGCATAATTGCACCCGAGCGAAGCCGGGGCGGGTCGCTAGTTTGTCATAATTTCCAAAATTAAAAACTAAGGCATTTATTTATTTTGACATTTTTAATTTCGTAATATTTTTTGAACGCAATGTCCGATTTCGATAGTTCAAAAAGAAATCAACAGGTATTGAACCAGTCTTGAATACGAAATAATTAATTTGGATAAGAATTAATACAAAGGTGTGGAAAACATGGTCTGATTTTGATAGGCATATCTATCATCTTTTAAAATGTAAAAAAGTAGTAATAGTGACGTAACTACAATAATTGGTCATATGGTCTCGCGAAGTTTTTTGTAGATATTGATACGTTCTATAATATTGTAGAACATTTTTTTGTTCTATCATCAATACTTTCCGCAGCGCATGCGATGATAGACATTTTATGGCTAATTTTTTTACACCTTGGGTTGGTTTTAGTAAGATTTACCGAGAATCTCTAATTTTTTCTAGTAATAAATATAGACTATGTTACTCAGTGATAATGTAGCTTTCTAACGGCAAAAGAATTTTTGAAATCGGTCCAGTCGTTTTTGAGTTTATTCATTACATACAAAAATACAAATCTTTCCTCTTTATAATATTAGTGTAGATGTAGATGTAGATGTAGATGTAGATTAGTGTAGATTAGTAACGCATATAAAGGAAACGATGTAGTGTAGACAACTTACATTACGGAATGGTATACTGCCTTTTAAAGTAACATTGCCTTTCATAATCTTATTCGCTTGCACTTCGGAGAAGGAGTACATAGTGCGTATGTGTGAGTAAGAAGGCTGCGGGGTCGCACAATCTCGGACGTCTTTCAATATCGTCTCGAATTTATTCTACACATAATAAAAACGTAATTATTTAAACATGCAGAAAATTTTAAATTACAGCTAGGTGCAGTGTTGCCAAAAATACGGCCACATATTTCAAGAAAAAATAAAACTTGGGCAGTAGTATCCAAGTGGACCCATTGCGGATTGGGAACTTCACATACACTGTTGAAGTCTTCGCTAGTTAGTGCAGGTTTTCTAACAATGTTTTCCTTTACTGTAAAGCTCATGGTAAATTTCAAATGTTCCTAATTATGCACACGAATTCTCAAAAACTAAGCCAGGTTTCGAACCCACAACCCTCTGTTTGAGAGGCAATAGGTCAAACCACTAAGCTATCATACCTTTTAATTTTAAACTTATAATGAATCATGCAAGTCAATGCCGAAAAAAATTGAAAATAACTTACTGATTTTATTGGAGTCTTCTGACCATTGCAAAGTACAAACAAACATAATGATAAATTGTAAATAATTATATAATGAGACCTCCACATGATTGCATCTCCACATGGCATAGTACAGTCAGCTACCATGTAACTATCTTGAATACTTACTAACGACAACATTACTACCTAGCAATACTAACTATATTATAATGATCATGATCATTCGTACATTTTAGTACACTTTGTGTAATTTATGCAAAGCATTATGATATAAGTAGATCATCATCATCATCATCATCACGACCAGATGGGCTAGTGGTTAGAGAACCTGACTATGAAGCTTGAGGTCCCGGGTTCGATTCCCGTGTCGGGGCAGATATTTGTATGAAAAATACGAATGTTTGTTCTCGGGTCTTGGGTGTTTAATATGTATTTAAGTATGTATCTATCTATATAAGTATGTTTATCCGTTGCCTAGTACCCATAACACAAGCTTTCCTAGCTTACTTTGGGATTAGGTCAATTGGTGTGAATTGTCCCGTGATATTTATTTATTATTATTTATTATCATCATTTCAGCCGGAAGACGTCCACTGCTGAACATAGGCCTCCTCCAAGGCTCGCCAAACAGATCGGTCCTGTGCCATCCGCATCCAACGCGTTCTCGCAATCTTAATCAGGTCGCGCTCCATCTTGTTGGTGACCTACCTACACTGCGTCTTCCGGTCCGCGGACGCCACTCGAGAACTTTTCCGCCCCATCGGCCAACAGTCCTACGAGCAATGTGCTCTGCCCACTACCACTTGAGTCTGGCTGGTAGATAATTATCAATACAACGATAAAAACTCAAAACATATCTCTAAATGCCATCCATTATTGTTGAATCCTAAACTAACGATTCAGGAAAAAACAGTTTACCGTTCTCAGCAATCTAATCATATTATTATTGTTACGATGCATAATTATAAATATCTTTATCTCTGGCAATTTGGATACCTATGTGATTAGTGTGTTGATATTCACCGTGATTATAAACACAGTGCAATTTGTAAAAAAAAGACATTACGGTCCTGTTTACGTGTAATTTTACGATGAACCAAGAGCTATTAACATGAAGCGTGCTTTTTTAATGATTACTGCATTTTTTTATTTTGTAATAGATAGTTATGGTTCAAAAACCAATGTAAGTTTATGTATTTTATCTCAAACATGCAATGAAATATTGACGTATGTTCCTTGTAATAGGTCGCGAAGTATCACATTTCAGGCGCGGCTAGACGAGAGGTCGTTAATGGAATTTCATACAAAATTAAAAAAATTAAAAACTCCCAACGCAATTCAATCTAAGATCCCTTCCGCAGCATACAAAAGAGCTGATAACATTGAAACGGCTGGACCAATTTCGATGAAATATGTCTAAGAACCAAGAATTTTGAATTTTGAGTTGCTAATATTTATGGTGGTGATCATTTTCCATCAGATGACCCGCTTGCTCGTTTGCCTACCTCTCATAATAAAAAAAAACCTGCTTTGAAATAAAATAAAACCATTTAAGAGTTATAATGCCACAGACAGACAGACAGACACACACACAAACACACACACACACACACACACACACATAGCGGTCAAACTTATAACACCCCTCTTTTTGTGTCAGGGGTTAAAAATTACAGGCCTAGGCCTGCAATGTGTTCTTTTTTAATTTCCTTAATTTCCATTAAACATAAATTTGTAACCTTCGGTGGGAATTAAATTGAAATCGGAAATAATTGCTACAAAAGTTTTTAATGTTTTAAGGGCTTCATTTTTTGCCCAATGTGCATAAGTGGTGGGGGGGTAAAAATGTACGGTTATATCACATAAAGGACTTGCAATGCAATATCGAAAATTATTCTTCGTAAAACCTGGTAGGACATTTTTAATCCTGCATTATAATGACGCCTAGTTTCATATTTTTTGGATGACTCATCAAAGTTATTTGCCTGCGACTTTATCCGCGCATTGAATTGAATATAATACTTACTTAAATCCCTTTTATTCTGTATCCCGTAAAATTTCTCGAGATCCTGAAATTAGTTTTTTGCTGTTATAATCATCTACTTGCATGCCAAATTTGAAAGCTCTAATAATTATAGTTACGGAGATAAGGCTACTTTGAAGCGAAAATATGAATAAAGGTTGCCTTTTGACTGAACTTATTTTTCTTTCCATGTAAAGTTCGAAGCGATACTTCATAACATGACGGACTGCGTAAACCCTCGGCCGCCATTTACAGACAAACGGATGATGTGTTTTGAGTTCAGAATAAATAAAATTAAAGGCAAAACGTATCTCAGTGGAAGGAACAAAGTACTGCAAGAAGTACCCTTCCTAAACGTAAGTACAGTAAAATTACATAAAGTTTACCACTGACAGATGGTTTGCCTTCATTTCATATTCAACTTTAACGACCTACAAATAAAGCCAATTTTAGAATACTGTTACCCACGTTTGCAGATTTTGTAATAGCTACTTTAAGCCTATTTAATGCGTCGTCAGCTTCGGTAGTGCGGTCACGTATCTCGTATGGCGGAGGAAAGAGTGGCTAAGCGCATCTTCTGTTCAGAACTGGAGGGGGGTAAACGAAAACACGGCGGACAGCTCCTTCTGTTCAAAGATGTGCAGATGCGACATATGAAAAGGTGTCGCATCGAGCCATCGCGATGGGAAGATTTGGCAGCACAGCGGCTTGAATGGCACAGGACAGTGCAGAGGCAAGTTCGCGAGTTTGAGGAGCAGCGTAAAGCCGACCTCGATGCTAAACGCGACGAGCGTAAGTCTCGGCCACCTGCTGCCATTCATTATAATTACGTGGACGGTGTGCTTACGTGCCGGCAGTGCGGACGTACGTTCACAGCTAAGATAGGCTATGAAAGCCATCTTAGAGCGCATGAGCGCCAAATAAATAGCTAGGAGGAGTCGAAGCGGTCGCCATGGCCGAAATCGGTCGGATCATCATCATCATCAATAGCTACTTTATTTGTATGGTGTTAAAGTTGGAAATTAAATGAAGGCAAGTCATCTGTCAGTAGTAAACTAAAAGTAAACGTAAGTACTACTCGATTTTTTTTTCAAATCTCATCATTATCATCCCAACCTATATTCGCCCCACTAGGCACAGGCGCCTCTCAGAATGAAAGGGCTTTGGCCATGGTTCCTGCGTGGACGTGGGCCCAGTGCGTATAAGGAACTTCACACACACCATTAAATTTCTTCGCACGATGTTTTCCGTCACCGTAAAGCTCATGGTGAATTTAAAATGTAATTTCGCACATAAATTTGCATGGTGCATGCAGGACCGGTCTGTCTTTCGGCTGAAATGATGATGATGACGATGATCATTTTTGACGTGACAACGTATAATAAATCGATGAACGCCGGCTGCACGAACGAAAAAGGATGACGCAATGTAACGTACATGTACGAACATGCCCCGTACAAAGCAGTGAAGGCCAGGATGCATAAGAGAGCAGCGTACGCCAGGATGTACAATCTTAGTACTAGCGCTCGGGTAATTTTTAATGGGAGGGGGTGCGAGGGGAGGGAGGTTTCATTGATTTTGCCGTAGGATGCACCGTTTTCAAGATATTTGAGAAAACACCGGTTCTCGTCCGATCACCGAAGTTAAGCAACGTCGGCCACGGTCAGCACTTGGATGGGTGACCGCCTGGTTTCATTTTTGTTTTTTGAATGTTTTGTTATGACGTTGTCACGTTAAACTATCGTCCGTGAACCGACTTTACAGACAACCGGTTTTTTTTTTCAGTACAGCATCAGTACCTTCATTATAACTCCGTCTAGAGCGAGAGAGCAAGTATACAGAGTCCACGAGCTCAACTGTCGCAGCTTCATGGGAAGGGCATTCCTGCTCTTCGGGAACTTTACTTTCAACAGGACCAACTGTCGAGTGTCAAAGGTAAAGACTGTTAAAGGCCTACCGAGCTTTTCGCGCTAATCGATTTTGGGTGAAAAGTTTACAGTTTCAGAAAAGATAAACAGTTGCCAAATGAAACATTTGCCAAATGAAACATTTGCCAAATGAAAATTTGCCAAATGAATCACTTTGCGAAATTATTTTTCGCCGAAACATTAGTAAACCAGCAGTGATTTATCCGTATTTTTTCACTATGATACCTTGTGCCTTTAAATTTTCAGAGTACCACAAGTTACAAGGACCTTGATTTTGACAAGATGGCTCATAGTATACCGAACTGGCACTACGAGGGAAACATGATTCATCAAGTGCACTTAGTTGCCCGTAAAAAGACCGTATTCTGCCTAGAGATTTTTATGTTAGTAAGAGCAGCGAAATAAAGTCCAGTCACAGAAAATTTATATCCATCTTTTTTTCTAAACTCCATATTTTACTTGTAGCTGGTTATATTTTAGGTTAGGTTAGTTACTAATATTAAATTATCCATCTTGTCGATGGCCTACCTACAACCGGCGACCTGATTAAGGTAGCGGGAACGCGTTGGATTCGGATGGTTTTGCGAGCCTTGGGGGAGGCCTATATTCAGCAGTGGACGCCTTTCGGCAGAAATGATAATTCCACTAAAGTACGATCGCAAAGCACGAAGAATTTGGTACAATGACCTTCACTACTTTATCCCTGTCAATAGCGCGTAAATACCTGCCGTCGCATTTGTACAAATTCAAGTGTGCGAGTGCAACGGAGAATATTTACGTGCGAGCGAATAAGACATAGTGACAGGTCATTGTACGAAATTCTTCGCGCTTCACGACCGCGCTTTCATCAAGCTGGATTGCGCACGTAGTATTTTATAGTTCTGTGATTCGTGACCTTTACTGGCCACTCTGAGGCATCCGTTTAAATTTTCATTTAATTTTGTTAAAAGGATTTTGTTGATTCTTTTCAATGGTTTATTCTATATCGAGATCAACTGGGTCTAATATTTTTCAGACCAACATTTTTCTAAACTTGTTTCAAGGGCGGAACCTTTAGCGCTTACCATAATCCATGGACTCCAAAAAAATTATTCCGCCTCTGTTCGCATAGGTAAATGTATTTTAAATTTTGCCTTAGTCTGCGGTCTCCCTGTGACCGTACTACTATTTTAAAATTTACATATAATAATAATGCATTAATTCAGGCGTTTGCTTCGGCCCATTATCAATTAACAAACAACACATCACATCATTATCATTATATCACATTACATCACATCACGCTAAATTATAAACGTGAAAGTTTGTGTGGATGAATGGATGGATGGATGTGTGAATGTTTGTTACTCTTTCACGCTTAACGGTTTGACGGATTCTAATGAAATTTAGTAGGTATATAGATAGTTTATTACTTGGATTAACATATTTAATCCCAGAAAATTGCATAGTTCCCGCAGGATAGCGATAGACAAATTCTTTGCAGACGGAGTCGCGGGCAACAGCTAGTAAGACAACGCATTTCGAACTCTACATCAAACCTCGATACAGAATAGATCCTTTCTAGCACCTTCAAGTAGACGAGAGCTCTATATATTTTATTCCATTGCCAATGCAAGATGCACGTTGAACGTGGTTTTAAAAGTTAATTCTCACAAGGAAAGGTACCCAACTGTCCGGCTCCGATTTGATTTATTTTGATATAATGTTAGAGAGCAGTCTAAAATAACAGACCCATATTTTTTTAGCAGCCCTAACTCAACCTATTTGGAGAAATTGTCCTCCAAAGTACTGAAAACGACTAAACCTTCTAAAGTTCATGTTAGTGGCGGATAAGGGAGCTTTTCGAGAACGAGAACCTCGACTTTCAAGATAAGACGTTAATCTGCAATCAAAAGATGGCGTTATAATGATCATTGCTTTAAAAACTCTATATAGCTAGACCGTTTAAATGAGTACTGAGCTGTTGGATTTTAAATGTTTCTCGCAAAGGTATGTCTAACGCATGCAAAGCCACGGATTAAAGCTAATACATACATATAGTAAAATTAATATATAGCCATGGTGGCCTATAGACTAGTGGTTTGGCCTATATTGCCTCTCAAGCAGAGGGTCGTGGTTTCCAATCCGGGCTCGCACCTCTGAATTTTTCGGAATTTAGGTGCGAACTTACATCTGAAATTTAACATGATATGTTAGGAAATCTGTACACACCTGCAGAGAAATTCGATGGCTTGTGTGAAGTTCCCAATCCGCACTGAGCCCGCGTGGGAACTACAGCCCATCTCATTTTGAGAGTAGGCCTGTGTCATGCAGTGGGGCATATATAGACCGAGATGATGATGATGAAATTGTAAATAAAAATGAAACTTGGTCAATTCCAAACCATTCTCAAGTTAGAAGTTTTAAGTCGGCTAAAAGTTACACATGCCCGACTTAAGTGAAATAAAGGCAACGAAGTTTCTAGAAAAATTTTGGAGTTTAATTAAAAAGTAGCAATTAATTACGAGACCTGTAGGATTAAGATTAACGACCGACGGTGGATTCCACTTAGAACCATGCTAAGGAAGACGAACCAAAATAAATACAAGGTACGAGGGGCGTTCAATATAAAGTGAGAATGAGATGCAAACTCTTTCAATATTAGGAAATTAAATACTGGCCGGTAAAGCTAATCTATCTAGCTGATTGCTGTGAAAAAAAAACTAACTGTCTTTTGTTTAAAAAATACGGTAATTTCTTTGCAATGCTATTCAGTACGTTAGCGAAAATGGAGAAAATTTAACTGCGCGCCGTTATCAAATACCTGTGTTTGAAAAATTTTTCTACGGACCAAGTCAATTTAGATTTGCGGTACACTTTAGGGTCTAATGCTCCTCCGTATTCGACAGTCGCACGTTGGTGCGCCGAATTTAGACATGGAAGAACATCGACCATGGACGACCCCCGCTCCGGACGCCCTACTACTGCAATAACTGAAGAAATTGTGAAAAAAGTTGAAAACTCAGTTTTGGCGGATCGTCGTGTTACGGTTCGTTTTATTGCTGAAAATGTAAAGATTTCAACGGGGAGCGTGCATAATATTTTACATGAACGCTTGGGTATGAAAAGGTATCTGCGCGTTGGGTACCAAGAATGCTTACTGACACGCAAAAACAAACTAGAGTCGAGATTTGTCAAGAAGCTTTGGACCTGATACAGCAAGACCGGGAACTTCTTTTGGCGCGATTTATAACAATGGACGAAACATGGCTCCATCATTATGACCCTGAAACGAAACTGCAGTCTATGACATGGAAAAGGCCATCATCTCCTACTCCGAAGAAATTCAAGGTGGGCCCATCTGCCGGTAAGGTCATGGGCTCTGTTTTTTGGGATGGTAAAGGGGTATTAATGATTGAGTATCTCAAACATGGAGCCACTATTACGGGCACTTTATACACCAAACAAATAGCAACATTGCGCAATGAGATCCGCGAAAAACGGCGAGGTAAACTCTCGAAAGTTGTGCTGTTCCACCAGGACAATGCCCCGGCACACAAGTCCATCGTTGCAATGGCTGCAATTCGTGATGCTGGGTTCAATATCCTTAAGCATCCTCTGTATTCACCAGATCTCGCTCCCAGTGATTTCTACCTATTTCCGAGATTGAAACAATACCCGAGAGGCCAGAAATTTGAAGAGAAATTTTAAGTTTAGAAAAAAGATTTAATAAGTGTATTATGCTAAAAGGTGACTATGTCGAAAAATAAAATTACATTTAGTAAAAGTTGTTTATAACATACTCATTCTCACTTTTTATTGAACGCCCCTAGTATCATTAGAAAGCTTAGTGATTTGACCTATGGGATCTCAAGCACAGGAGCGAAGGTTCGAACCCTGGATCGCACCTCTGACTTTTTCTAAATTTACGTGCGAAATTACATTTGAAAATATAATATCACTAGCGACCCGCCCCGGCTTCGCTCGGGTGCAATTATGCATGTATTAAAGATCTAAGCTTACATAGGGACAGAAAGACAGCGGGAAGCGACTTTGTTTTATAATATGTAGTGATGAGGCGAAGGAAAATATATTCAACATACCTTTGACTGGGATAGTCATGACGACAACCATATGTTGAATGAACCCGGGATATTTCATCCAGTGGTTCATCAAGCCCAGGTGAAAACCCGTGCAAAAAGTTTTCACTTGCTTTCATTCAAGATGTCCTGTTTTTGACGCTTTACACTTGACTTTACATGTTTTATGTAAAATAAAGAATTTTGATTGATTTGATTGATTGAAATATCGGTAAAATTGTACTTATATTACAAATGCAAAAGTTTGTGATACACACACACACATACACATACACACATGCACACACACAAACGCACACGCACACACAGGCGCACGCACGCAGCCCAGCAGTCAAAACGGTCGCTGTATTTTTAATACGTATACTATACCTCCTTTAACGTTGTTACAACCTTGTCTAATATCTTGTATAGAGCCAATATAAGTTTCAAGTGGAATAAACCCGCAAAAACCCATGTTCGATTCGAGATAAAATTCCAGCAACATTGTCCGAAAGATTAATGTTAGAGTGCTTTGTGTATGTGCCCAGAGGTGGCGAACGTCCACTGTTAGATGCAAGCTATAGCGAGCGGTTGCTTGGAGAAGTTCACGAGAATAGACCATCTTCCAACCGTAATTGTATCAGTGAGCGAGGCCTATGTCCAGCAGTGGACGTCTTGTGGCTGAAATGATGATGATGATGGTGAATTTAATTATAACAACGGGTTGTACTCCGGGTGTGCCGGCAGAAGTGAAAAATAAATTAAATATTTTGTATAAGTACGTAATATTGTGAGCTCTGCCCTTCCCGTATACAGGGTTATTTGTAATTCACTAGCATCCTTTTAACCCTAAACTCCTACCACTTAAACAAACGTTTTTTGTTTTACGGCTTTTGTCATAACTTAATATTTTTGGTGTAATAAAGTTTTAAAAATTTGAGATTTCCTCTTATTTTTACGATACTCTGTGTATTTGTATGGGAAAAAAAGTGCTTCATTTTAAAAAGTCGTAAAACAAAAAACATTTGTTTGAGTGATAGGAATTCAGGGTTAAGAGGATGTCAGTGAATTAAAAATAACCCTGTATTGCTATGTTTAACGCGCCGCGGGAGGGCGCAGGCGCAGGCTGAAAATCAGCGCCACCGGCTTCCTAACCGGCAGCATTTATGCTGAGCCTGAGCCTATTGCCACGAAGTTTTTTTTTTGTTTTGTGTGTTTCTGTATGTTTTTTTCTGTTTCTTCTTTTTTATGTTCATTGTATTTATTTTTATTTTGTGTGGTTGTGGCAATAAATGTTTTTTTTTTATTTATTTTTTTATATTTGTACGCTTGCTTGCATGCTGAATACATGTGCTGAACTTGTTTTAAGACCATTTTACCTCTGTATTTTAACAAATATTTTTTTTAGGATTTCAATTTGAATGGCTCCCCAGACCGTCTGCTCAGCTGTCCGTTGTTCGTTTCTCGATTGGAATTCTAGAAGACAAATTCAAATTTACGAAACAGCGACACGGTCTCGGTGGCCAGTGTCTTTACTATCTTGTGAAGCTATAGCAGACGACGGAGCTGCCGCCGAAGCTCCTCAACGAACATGAGATGATACGGGCCAAACAAAAGCCCGGGTAAGGGTGATAACAGAAGGGCGCGCTTTGGATCATTCTTCTGTGATTCAATTATATACGTAGCGTGGTTTTGGTGACGCGATGTCATGTTTTTGTACCTCAGTTCGCTAAACGTATTGCTTATAAGACTACAGAATTAATTATTTGTACACAGGACAATGTGTTTAGATATTACGTGCGTCTCTTTTCACCCAACTGTTGAAGGAGGGTTATGTTTTTCGAGCGTATGTATTATACTTTGGCACGCCCTGTAGCCTAAACGGCTCAATGGATTTTGAAGTGTGAGGTGTCATTAGATTCGTCTCAATTCCGCGAGTGACATAGGATATATGATTTATTATAGGATACACATTTTCGCGGAATTCCCATGGGAACGGGAATCATACAGGCGGTTTTTTTTTCATCTAGTATTGAAATTGACACGCTCTATTTGCTTGACTTGTAACGGAATTTTTGTGTATACTAGATTTTCACCCATTTCCTAAAGTGGGTACCTACTTGGGGAGTTAAAGTGACAAAACCCATTTACCTAGCATGGAGACGAAGTTCAAAACTTGCAGTAGTTCTGCATATCTGTGATCTGCATTGCAGCGGAATCCATTCGCTCAGACCGTCCGAAATAACTTCGTTTGCAGCATCGGCGGTCAGGGATAGGTTTATTCAAAGAATTCCGGCCAATTGCATTTGATATCCGCAGTGTTCTGAATACCAACGCGGTGAAATGGACAGGGTATATGCGAAGATGAGGATGATATCTAATCTTCGGGAACCTATCGATGTTTAGAAAATTTTATTTCCGAAGGTTTAGAATCCCAAAAACTTCATTTGTCCGAAAGCATTTTTTTCTGAAACTGTAAATATTTCAGGATTTATTTCAGGACCATCGTGTAGAACCCTTTAGGTTAGGTTAGGGTTGTTTTATAAAAATCCTGAAATATTTACAGTTTCAGAAAAAAATGCATTCGGATAAATGAAGCATTCGGCATTTTAAATAATCGGAAAAAAATATTTCTAAATTTTGATAGCTAACCCTAATCTTCTTTTACTTCTAATATAATAAAAATCTCGTGTCACGGTGTTTGTTTTCGAACTCCTCCGAAACGGCTTGACCGATTTTTATGATTTTTTTTGTCTATATTTGGTAGGTCTGAGAATAGATCGTAGGCTATTTCTATTCTCCTGTGCTTCGCAGACGGAATAGTGGTTATTATGTTTAGGGGCTGTTTCACCACTTTTCTTAAAGTTCGGATTAGCTTAATCATAACCTTATTTGACAGATGGAATTAAAATTTCTGTTTCACCAGTCTCGATTAGCGCTAAGTGACGGAAAAACTGTTTCTTAATGTGACCATCAGATCAGGTGGCATTTAGCATTTTTATCCGTCACATAACTTTTTAATTAGTTAAAAGTTTATTTTTTTGTGGCCATGGTTGGAGAGCCCTTCAGCCGGTTTCAGAAAAATAAATCAAAGTATTTTTTATTTTTTAAAGAAATAAGTCATGCTAAATTGCATAAAATAATTTAAAAATCAAGATTTGAATAAAAAAATGTAGGTACACTTTTAGAATGTAAAAATAAATCCAAAATTTCGTAATATTTTTTTATTACAGAATTTTTTTCGGTGGCTCAATCGTTTGTTCTACCTGAACTTGTATGTCGCCATTAAAAAAAAGTTTATCTGTCAAATGGTTTGGCGCCACTTTTCGATTCGTTTTACGTGATTTTATTTTTCCTTGTTATTGTTAACAAAGTATCGTAAATAAATGCCGTTTTTGGTATCAATTATAATGTTACACATTTGTTTATGCAAAAAAAATGGATGTATTTAAAAATTATATAGTTAACGATTTCTTCTGCTTTAATAATGAGTGACTCTTTGAACGAAAGTGTGCGAACAGCAACGCGTGGTCGTGAAATGCGACGTTGCCATTCTGACTTTTTGTTAAACCCACGATTAGTTAAGTAGTACTTAGTTTGCACAGGACCGGCGTGGTGAAACTGGAAAAACATTAGCTGACAGATTTCTCCAGTACTTAGTTTATTCATTGGTTACGTAACCAGCAGTTTGACAATAAGGTGGTGAAACACCCCCTCAGAGTAGGTACACGTTAACTGTTTCGAAACCGCTACAACCTCAAGATGGAAGAAAAAATATAATTTCTATTACTCTTAAGTTTTTAGAGGTGATAGCTCAAATTGCGATATTTTTTCTGCTTCATTATGCGTCGTAGCAGTTCATCTATTTGTTAATAGGTGGCGCTAGGCTACAAACCAACAAACCCAAAACACTCACCGTTCACCGAGTTTTAGTGTGTTCATTGCCCTAATATATAACCAAAGGCATCATCATTATGCCAGAAAACAGAATAGGAGCGGATGGCGTCTCTTTTGTTTTATTACGTGGAAGTTAGGACTTAGGTGGCCATTGCGTTAATTATATTGGTAAAATGTCCCGTTGGGGAAAATGAAACAAGACTAATTTTCGCTGAGCACCATTTTCAGCATATTTGGGAATCTTTTGTTCATATGAAAAGGAAAGCTTCTTAACAATAGTACATTGTTGTAGAGGCTGGAAAGTAAGCAATAGATGGACGAGTTTGTTTGAGGGCCGACGCGTAGCGGAGGCCCTCGAAAGTACGAGTCCATCTATTGCACTTTTGGCCGAGACTAAACATTGTGCTTTTCACGACTAATGCGAGGAAATCATTATCATCATCATCATCATAATCATCCATCCATCCATCCCGTCTATCCCGTCCATCCTGTCCATCCCGTCCATCCCGTCCATCCGACCATCCGTCCATCCGTCCATCTATCCCGTCTATCCCGTCCATCCATCCATCCCGTCCATCCCGTCCATCCCGTCCATCCGTCCATCCGTCCCGTCCATCCCGTCCATCCCGTCCATCCTGTCCATCCCGTCCATCTGCCCATCCGTCCATTCCGTCCATCCCGTCTATCCCGTCCATCCCGTCCATTCCGTCCATCCATCCCGTCCATCCGTCCATTCCGTCCATCCCGTCCATCCCGTCCATCCGTCCATCCTGTCCATCCCGTCCATACGCCCATCCGTCCATTCTGTCCATCCCGTCCAACCCGTCCATCCCGTCCATCCCGTCCATTCCGTCCATTCCGTCCATCCCGTCCATCCGTCCCGCCCATCCCGTCCATCCTGTCCATCCAGTCCAACCCGTCCATCCCGTCCATCCCGTCCAACCCGTCTATCCCGTCCATCCCGTCCATTCCGTCCATCCGTCCATCCGTCCATCCATCCCGTCCATCCGTCCATTCCGTCCATCCCGTCCATCCGTCCATCCGTCCATCCTGACCATCCCGTCCATCCTGTCCATCCCGTCCATCCCGTCCATCCCGTCCATCCGTCCATCCAGTCCGTCTGTCCGTCCGTCCGTCCGTCCGTCCATCCATTCATCCATCCATCCATCGCATGCAGCAGACGATTACTGTTGATTGGTTCAATAATGTCGTTTCAGCACGCCAGGAATGAAATTCAGAAATTATCTTTCAAAAAGTCGTATCGTATAATGAAATACATATACTGATACGTCCTGTATTCGATTAGTGTAACTTTGTTGTCGTGTTTGTGCGCCATAAATGAGTCAGCTGTTAAATGTACATATATAGGCAGTTTTGAGTACTGGATTTAGGTTATCTATGGCCACATTTTCGAGCAGTGTCGTGAAAAAACTATATCTGTCATATCATAAGATACCTTTGAATAGTCTTTCTAATATTATTAAATGTAAACGTTAAATGTTCTTTTAATTCTGGTCTCTTTTTGTGACTTTTTCTTTGCATCCATGTTTCAATTTGTATTTCGTGTGAAATATATCCGGATTTCACGGGATGACCGGAAAAGTAACAAATTTGGAGTTGAAAAAATAAAAAATAAAATACAAAAAGACTCTAAAAAACCAATCTTGGTTCTTTTAAATATAAAAAAAAAGTAAGCCTCCAACAAGATGGAGTGACGACCCGAGGCCGTATTGTCTAACGCTTCTGAGGCTTGCCTTCGCTTTCACCATCTCTTTCTGTCATCATCTTATACCGTTTGATAGAAAGAAATAGTGAATGCGAAGGCAAGCGTCAAAAGCGTTAGACAATAAAAAAAAAATATATCATGGGACAATTCACAACAATTGACCTAGTCCCACAGTAAGCTTAGCAAAGCTTGTGTTATGGGTACTAAGCAACGGATAAACATACTTATATAGATAGATACATACTTAAATACATATTAAACACCCAAGACCCGAGAACAAACATTCGTATTTTTCATACAAAGATCTGCCCCGACACGGGAATCGAACCCGGGACCTCAAGCTTCGTAGTCAGGTTCTCTAACCACTAGGCCATCTGGTCGTCTAATAAGCCTGCTGGTTAAGGTTGCGGGATCGCGTTGCATGCGGACGGCGCGGGACCGATCTGTCGGCGAGCCTTGGGGGAGGCCTATGTTCAGCAGTGCACGTCTTTCGGCTGAAATTATGATGATGATGTTAAGCCGTGATTAACTCCCAGTTGATTAACTATTATACGATGTGAAATTTTGTACGCGATACTCAATTAGCGTTTCTAACTCATTGTCAGTTAATGCTGGACTCTGGTAATGGTTGAAAGAAAGAAGAAAGAATGAAAATACATTTATTTACAACAACACAAGACACACAAATATTTTTACAAAAAGGACAATACACCCAAGCAGCAAAAATTGGTTTTATAATTATCCTGGAACCACCATTTTATCAGGACTATAACGGGATAGTAAGCTCTTATAACAACGGAAAAGGGCCCATTTTATAGGCATACTTTTTCTTCTAAGACACCCATAATAGATTTGGTGGCTACCACTTACACCACTAATATCCCTATAGTCGAACTACGCAGAACTAACTTCTCCCCGCGAAGTCAACTATTAGCGTCTTACAGAACCACACACGACTCTAACGTACTCCGTGCTTCTGTTACAAGCTCTTTCAAAAACAGTTGGGTATTATAAAGTAAACGTGGTCGTTGGAGCGCATATTGAAAAAATATACAAATAAGTATTTGATATTTGATAAAAAGGAAAGTTATTTTTTCATAATAATGTATTATCTACAGTGTGGCATAATAATAAACGGCTAAAAATAGAGTGTGTCATTGCGGTTGCAAATTGGACACTGGCTCAGCATAATGCTGAGGCGTTTATAGCATCCCAGCGCTGATTTTCAGCCAGCATCGTCGGTAATACCCGGAACGCCACACAGATAGATAAAATGTGTACTTATAAATATAAGCGATAAACTACATAAACTACATGCGTAAATGGAAAATTTGTAGATCATAAAAACGAATAATTTTAACAAAATTACTTAATCATATATTTACTCATTTGTTTTAATTAGTCTTATTTAAATTCAAATATACTTTCGATCGGGTTGAATATAATTATTAAAGAGATCCATTGAACAAACTTTTGGAATTATTTGGGGTTTATTAAACGATGTTTTCCTTCATCGTGAAGCTCATGGTAAATTTTTAAATGTAATTTCGCACATAAGTTCCGAAAAACTCAGAGGTGCGAGCCGGGATTTCAGCCCACGACCCTCTGCTTGAGAGGCGATAGGTCAAACCACTAGGCCACCACGGCAAACAAAGGTTTCATCATCATCAGCCTATGTTCGTCCACTGCTGGACATAGGCCTCTCCCATGGCACGCCACTGAGCACGATCCTCAGCCGCTCTCATCCAGCTCTTGCCAGCCGCCCTGCGAAGATCATCGCTCCACCGAGTCTGAGGACGTCCCACGCTATGTTTGCTGATCCGTGTTCTCCACTCAAGAACAAAGGTTTAGCTATAGCATATAGTTAAACCACTACAACTTTCTAGGTGATAATAAGGCTTAGCATAATTTCAACGCTTTTGCCAGCGGAAGCATTTGACAAGTTCGTGCTCTAGTCGGATTACCAGCAAAACAAACGGAACTCTAAATTCGAGGCAAAAGCCGAGGTGTGAGTCAGCTTCGCTTCGGTACGAAGGGTTTCGTACAATCATCATCGTCATCATCATTTCAGCCGAAAGACGTCCAATGCTGAACATAAGTCTCCCCTAAGGATTGCCAAACAGATCGGTTCCACGCCATCTGCATCCAACGCGGTCCCGCAACCCTCAACCGCAAACATTAATATGTAAGTAAGAGTTGTTAGGGGGGTGCTAACGGAACTCTATTACTGAGGCTCTGTCACACACAAGGCTTTATCTTAAATTAGCTTTAGACACATGAAATTTTCACGGAGTATTGTGCGCGCTATAAAAATACTAAAAGAAAGATAAAGTTAAAAATTAAAAGGAAGCCGTCATACATGAGACAAGTTTTTTCAGAGTTTTTAACTTGACATTTAATTTTTTTTTACCGAACTAATTCGGTGCCCTTACGGAACCCTTCATGTACGTGTCTGGGTTACCTATCAAAATTTAGAAATATTTTTTCCGAATATTTAAAATCCCGAATGCTTCATTTATCCGCATGCATTTTTTTCTGAAACTGTAAATATTTCAGGATTTTTATAAAACGACCCTAACCTAACCTAAAGGGTTTTCTACACGATGGTCCTGGAATAAATCCTGAAATATTTAGTTTCAGAAAAAAATGCTTTCGGACAAATGAAGTTTTCGGGATTCTAAGCCTTCGGAAATAAAATTTTCTAAACATCGATAGGTTCCCACGTGTCTGACTCGCACTTGACCATCTTTTATAACATTAACAGGATATGATATATTTGCGTTTATTCTACAGTGAAGTGAAAATGTAAACAAGGATACGGAACCCTAAAAAGCAGAACTGGCTTAGCCGCTAAGACCCGTAATGAGGGAGGAGAGATCGCTTACCGCATTTGTCTGGATGAATCCAGATATAACTGGATCGGGCCGATTTAGGACGGATTTTGCGGTATTGTAACGTCTATTGGATGGAGTTAGTGATAAAAGTACCTACTTATACGCAGTTAAACTTGAGGATTATTTTTAATTAGCTTCAACCCGCCCAAAAACTAACTTTGCCCGTGTAAGAAATCCGTGAAAAAAGGTTCATCATTATTTCAGCTGAAAGACGCCCACTGCTGAACATAGGCCGCCTCCGAGGTTCGCCAAACCTCGGTTATGCGTAATCCGCTTCCAACGCGTTCCCGCTTAACCAGGTCGTCGCTCCATCTTGTTGGAGGCCTACCTACACTGCTTCTTCCGGTCCGTGGACGCCACTCGCGAACCTTTTTGCCCCATCAGCCATCAGTTCTACGAGCGATGTGCCCTGCCCACTGCCTATTCTGCCTAGTCTGGCTATTCTTCAAGCTATGTCGGTGACTTTAGTTCTTGCACGGATTTCATTACGTTATTCGTTTACGTTTTTTTTTATTAGGGTACCTATCTATTTTAAAACTGCTTATAACAAGCCAAAACACTATAAGCAACGAAAATTCAAGAGTGCATAATCATTCATCAATTTTGAAATATTTATATTATGCTCAAGCTCAAGTAGTATTTTAAATCTGCGTATTTTTAATGCGAATGTGAATTTTCATATTAATTATTCGCTGACGTCCAGCGCGGAAATAGCTCGTTACGCCTGAGCTCGGTGAATAGACGTGCGTTCACACCACACAGAATAGCGGATCGGAGGCAGTAAGGTTACTAGTCTGTAGTGATCCCAGCGCCATCTAGTATCATTTCATTTAATATTTGCATTGGTTCGGTGCGGAATTAGCTCGCTACGATTGAGCTCGGTGAGTAGACGTGCGTCCACATTACATAGAATAGTAGATAGAAGGCAATAAGATTACTAGTCTGTAGTGACCCCAACGCCATCTAGTATCATTTAACACATGTAATTTTCATATTAGTTATTCGCAATGGTCCGAAGCGGAAACAGCTCGTTACGCATGAGCGCGGTGAATAGACGTGCGTTCACACCACACAGAATAGCGGATCGGAGGCAGTAAGGTAACGTCTGTACCACCCCTAGCGCCATCTAGTATCGTACAGATGAACTGTTTCGAAGGACACCGACTTCTAAGGGTCCATATGATAGACGGACTGCTTAGAGTAGACGAGAGCAACGGCACGAGAGCACTCGTGTTTCGGTTGGAGTCGACTTCAACCTGAATGCTCTGAATCTGATTTCTGAAGGGCTCAGAAGCAGTATCGCCCAACTGCCTCCTTTCTGCAGGTGCCCCTTTACTAGGGTGAATGAGCATTTACTAGGCAAGCATGCTCCATCGTAGGCCTCATCTCATCTTCGTTTTCCATCAGGCGTGATTGTGGTCAAACGCAAGCCTATATTGTATAAAAAAACAGTGCGTGGACTCACTCCGCGCGGAAGAAGTGAAACTTCATAATAAACCAACCCGCTCCTAACCCGGCCCCAACCCGTTCCCAACCCGCTCCCATCCCGCCCCCAACCCGCTCCCAACCCGTCCCCAACTCGCTCCCAACCCGCCCCCAACCCGCTCCCAACTCGCCCCCCACCCGCCCCCAACCCACCCCCAACTCGCTCTCAACCGCTCTCAACCCGCCCCCAACCCGCCCCAACCCGCTCCCAACCCGCCCCCAACCCGCTCCCAACCCGCCCCCAACCCGCTCTCAAGTGCCTATACATACATAAAAGTTTTACTTCAAAAACAAACGTCTCGTAAACGTCAACTTGCGTTGCGTTGCGTTGCGTATTTAACGCAACGCATTTAACGCATAACGCTTGTTGGAAGTCGCATTAGAAGTTTCACTTCAAAAACTGCAGATCACCTAACAGCGACTGCTTGAAGCTAGCACTGACTGCTCTAAGCAGTCTGTCTAAGGAGGGCCCAAGTCAAAATAATTGAAAATGAGGGTAAATAGTTTGAGTGTACTCTCTTATTCACAAAAAGTAACAAATATGTGACACTCGCTGCTTGAATACAAAAGCAACAAATTAATAAATTAATGAAATTCAATAAATAGTAATGTTAATATCTGCTGCGCGCGACTCTGTCTGTGAAAAAATTGTTTATCGCTATCGCCAGAGAATTATGCAATTTCCGGGATTAAAAACTATCCTATGTCCTTCCTAGTATCTCAAAATTATCCCCATGCCAAATTTCATCTAAATCGGTTCAGTGGCGTGAAGAGATAACAGTCAGACAGACAGAGACACTTTTTTATTTATGATATTACTAAGGACATGGATTAGTTAGTATGAATATAAAATGTGATTTTTGCAATAAATAAAAATCAATCATCATAATTACTAGGGGCGTTCAATAAAAAGTGAGAATGAGTATGTTATAAACAACTTTTACTAAATGTCATTTTATTTTTCGACATAGTCACCTTTTAGCATAATACACTTAGTATATCTTTTTTCTAAACTTAAAATTCCATTTTTAAAAATGGTCTCATCTTGAGTACTTAAAAAATCTTGTACTGCAGCGACTACCGCGTCGTCGTCTTCAAATTTCTGGCCTCTCAGGTATTGTTTCAATCTCGGAAATAGGTAGAAATCACTGGGAGCGAGATCTGGTGAATACGGAGGATGCTTAAGGATATCGAACCCAGCATCACGAATTGCAGCCATTGCAACGGCGGACTTGTGTGCCGGGGCATTGTCCTGGTGGAACAGCACAACTTTCGAGAGTTTACCTCGCCGTTTTTCGCGGATCTCATTGCGCAATGTTGCTATTTGTTTGGCGTATAAAGTGCCCGTAATAGTGGCTCCATGCTCGAGATACTCAATCATTAATACCCCTTTACCATCCCAAAAAACAGAGCACATGACCTTACCGGCAGATGGGCTCACCTTGAATTTCTTCGGAGTTGGAGATGATGGCCTTTTCCATGTCATAGACTGCAGTTTCGTTTCAGGGTCGTTATGATGGAGCCATGTTTCGTCCATTGTTATAAATCGCGCCAAAAAAAGTTCCCGGTCTTGCTGCATCAGGTTCAAAGCTTCTTGACAAATCTCTAGTCTAGTTTGTTTTTGCGTGTCAGTAAGCATTCTTGGTACCCAACGCGCAGATACCTTTTTAATACCCAAGCGTTCATGTAAAATATTATGCACGCTCCCCGTTGAAATCTTTTTATTTTCAGCAATAAAACGAACTGTGACACGACGATCCGCAAAAACTGAGTTTTCGACTTTTTTCACAATTTCTTCAGTTACTGCTGTAGTAGGGCGTCCGGAGCGGGGGTCGTCCATTGTCGATGTTCTTCCACGTCTAAATTCGGCGCACCAACGTGCGACTGTCGAATACGGAGGAGCATTAGACCCTAAAGTGTCTCGCAAATCCAAATTGACTTGGTCCGTAGAAAATTTTTTCAAATACAAGTATTTGATAACGGCGCGCAGTTCAATTTTCTCCATTTTCGCTAACGTACTCAATAGCATTGCAAAGAAATTACCGTATATTTTTTAAACAAAAGACAGTTAGTTTTTTTTTTCATAGCAATCAGCTAGATAGATTAGCTTTACCGGCCAGTATATAATTTCGTAATATTAAAAGAGTTTGCATCTCATTCTCACTTTATATTGAACGCCCCTCGTATGATGAATACATCATTAGCATCCACCATCGAGACCCTACAGATTCAATTGTTCCTAACTACTTACAACGTCAGGTGACAAAAGTATAATTGAAGCACAGTCTCATCCACTTTTAATCTGCTGCATACTGTTGATAATAAGAGCACTGTGTAGGTCACATTTATAATTTAAATGCAAAAGTCAATTTGCAATTATAGCAATTTTCTACAATTGCATCGAGATATGCATCGGAAATTTACAAAAACCGGCTAAGTGCGAGTCAGAATCGCGCACTGGAGATTTCGCATTTATAATATAATTTGTATGAATGACAATTAATGACGACCGTATTTACAAAATTCAATATAAATAAATAAATATCACGGGACAATTCACACCAATTGTCCTAGTCCCAAACTAAGCAAAGCTTGTACTATGGGTACTAGACAACGGATAAACATACTTATATAGATAAATACATACTTAAATACATATTAAACATCCAAAACTCGAGCACAAACATTCGTATTTTTCACAAAAATATCTTCCCCGACCGGGAATCGAACCCTGGACCTCAAGCTTCGTAGTCAGGTTCTCTAACAACTAGGCTATCTAATAGCTAGAGACGGCCAGTCTAATAGCTATAATAGAGTTCCTTTAGTCACCCTTTTGATACCGAATCCTGAAAATGACCTCGCGCTAACCAATCCTATTGTATGTAAACCGATCCGAAAAGGGTTTAATAAAGTTAAAGCACAGGTAATTTATACTAATTTGGAAAACTAATAAGTAATTATAATAATAACACCACGGGAAAATTCACACCAATAGGGATGTTGACACCACCAATCAACTGACGTACTTTTTATGAGCTGTCAAAACACATTTCTCCCATGGAGTTTCTATGGCAATAGCAACATATGACGTCACTTGTTCGCATACTCAATTAACTAACTATTTATTTGTTTCAAGGCAACCATAAATCTAATTTTGCAGTTAATCGAAAATTAATCTGGTTTTCAGGGCTAAAATAAAGCGTTTTTTTACTGGAGTCGTGTCTTTGAATTATTTTTTAATGGTGTCAACATCCCTATTGACATAGTCCCAAAGTAAGCAAAGCTCGTGTTATGGGTACTAGGCATCGGCTAAACATACTTAAATATGAAACACCCAAGACTCGAGGGCAAACATTCGTATTTTACATACAAATATCTGGCCCGACGCGGTAATCGTACCCGGGACCTCAAGCTTTGTATTTAGTCAGGTTCTTCAATCACTAGGCCGTTTGGTCGTCCCAAAACTAAACAAGTTCAGATTTTCAAGATGCATGGTAATCATAGTTTCTGTAGTCCAGAATAACAAAACTAATAATACAATTAATTTCAATACTAGATTAAAAAACCCGCCTGTACAACGTACAATTTACGTTCCCATGGGAATTACGGGAAAATATATACCCTATGTCACTCTCGGAACTGAGACGAATCTAATGACACTTCACACTTCAAAATCAATTGAGCTGTTTAGGCTGCAGGGCGTGCCAAAGAATGATACATACATACCTACATACATACATACCTACATACATACATACCTACGCTCGAGAAACATAACCCTCCTTCGACAGTCGGGTGAAAACTACATCAAAACTCTAATAAAATTTAGCAGCGAAACGTGCCAAAAGCGAATATCCGTCTGGACTCTAAAAAATATGAACGCTAAGATTTCTATTCCTTTATTGTAATTTATCCAGAAGTCATAAGTGATGTCCAAAGATTTAAAGTGCTTTACTATGTTTTCGCAAAGCTCCATTAAAAATTCTAATAAGCACGTAACTAAGTGTGAGTAATTAGGAGGTCGGCGAGAGGTTATCTGGTAAATGAGGCGTATTTATCACCAACTGGGTTTGAGTTATGTTATGACGGTACTCTTTACGGCCATTTTGAATTGCGGGACTTCATATGTTCTCTTTTACTCTTCGCTGGTAAGGGTATTAAGAGAGAGAGACAATGAATGGTTTAAAGATAGTTTTGTGGTAGCCTAGGGTTAAGTGAGTTATGTTTGGGAATAGTTTGGACGTGGTATCCGTACTATCGGCTTTTAAGTCACGGTTTAGGTGCTTTTTACCTTCTCTGCTATCACCATAGCCTAGATCACAGTCTCATAATGAGAGCGCTTGGGCTGTAGTTCTCACGCAGGCGCAGTGGGGCTTGGGATTGCACACACCATTTAATTTTTTCTCAAGTGTAGGTACAGTTTTTTCACTGTTTTCATTCATCGTAAAAATCATGGTAAATTTCAAATGTAATTTCGTACATACATTTGGAAAAACTAGAGAGATGCGAGCCTACAAAAACTGTTCTTTCTTTATTTTATTTTACCACTTTGTCGGGGTAATTGCTACATATATCCATAGAACTGAACATTACAGCTTTCTAGCACTAATAGTCTCTAAACTAAGCTGCGGACGGACGAACGGACAGATAGACATGGCGAAACAATAAGGGTTCCGTTTTTGCCATTTTGGCAACGAAACCCTAGAAACGCCGTAAAAAGCAGAATATTCAACCAGCTACGTCCTAAAATTACCAACAAACACCACGATAAACAACGCCACGCCGCCATTTCATATTGGCAGCTCATTCGTTTGACAAAATAACCTATTTGTTCCACAGCAGCAGATAACACAAGGTTCGAATCCGTGGAGAAATACGGTACAAACTTGTTTTCATTTGAAATGAAAACGACGCAATAATTAGAAGCTAGCTGGTATAGGTAACGCCACGAGAGTTGAGGTTACGCATACAACACGTCATGTAATGCCAGCGGGATTTTGACATTTATTCGTACCGATAGTAAGTTCAACAGACTCAACAGTGGAATTACAAAATTGACTAAAAAATTTTTTAATCTATTTCGTTATGAATTATTTAGGAAAATACATCTAGTTCAAACAAAACAGGAAATAAAATATTTTGATCCATTTTATTTAAATCAGATAAGCAAATTTTTCGCTATTTATCAATACCGATTTTTTTGTTGCGAATATTTTCTTTTATCAGTTTCAAATTGTTTTATTTCAAAAATAGGTTAGGTATATGAAAAAAGAAAACTATAATAAGTATATGCATATTATTGCGTAGATTCATCATCACTCATTTTATTAATTAATTTAATTTTTGTAATCATTACTTTATGTAGCTGTGTGTGTAACTATTCGCCCTAACTCTCGTGGCGTTAACTATACCCGCGACTTCATCCGCGTTAATCATTGATGCTCAGCTCCTTTTGGTGCGTAGTGGACAGGACACATCGCTCGTAGAACCAAGTAGAACTGATGGCCGATTGGGCAAAAACAGTCAGTTGACACTATCGCTTTCCTTTTCTCAAGTCATAAGAAAAAAAAAGACGATATTAATATTTTATCTGACAGAGTTAACTGAACATTGAAAATCCATTCGTTACTGAAATAATTTTACTATTGTCCCCCTAACCTTTGTGATGCCAACCAAATCCGTCTCGCAATAGCATATGGCTCCGTCATACGTTACTTACCCTTTTACCGAATGCGATAACATCATGCGTGTCTCACTACATTGCAGCTTTTGATCGATCACTTACAAATCCATGGCACCGTGGCCAGCATTGTAATGCAACAAGCAAGTATCTCGCGAGCTCTAAATCAGAGTTTAGTCCCGGTAGTTTGAACCCGCTTCTAGTGTTGATGTTGAGTTGTTGTTGTTGTGACACACGGCAAGATTGTAAGATACACAAGGTAGACATGTATGTTGGCTTGCTGCATGGGTCTAAATCTATCCCTCAGTTGTTTTACTAAGTACTCATGACTGTGGTAGAGTCATTTTACGACGATTCTGTGACACTTGCAGTGATAGTTTCCCTATGGTAATTGAGCATTTACTAGGCAAGCTTGCTAAATACATTGCAAACCTCATCTCCGCTTTCCATTAGGCGTGATTGTGGTCAAACACAAGCCTATAAGTTATTGTTTAAAAAAATAAAAATTCCAGCCTTACGGCAGGGCACAGACCTTTTCTTAGAATGAGCGGGCTACTGTAGATTGGGAACTTCGCACACTATTGCATTTCCTCGCATCATGGAAAATTTCGGATAAATTTCGCACACAAAAACTTAGAGGTGTCAGCCCGGGCTCCAACCTACGATGACCTCTTTTTTAGTGATTTGAACTATGAGGTCAAAACACTCGGCTTCCACGACTTTGTTCTCGCTACAACGTGTCTCAAATAGTACCAATAAGAAGATTTTGTCTGCTGGTTAAACAAGTCCAGAAATGTCATCTTAAAGAATTCAGTAGATTAGGTTAGTCTATTGATGTGCGAAATTACATTTGTAACTTCAAGAAATTCAATGGTGCGTGTGAAGTTCCGTAGCCCCCCATTCCCCCCCCCCCTCGTCATTCTAATAGGAGGCCTGTCTGTACCCTGCAGTGGGACGTAAATAAGCTGGGATGATAATTGATACTTAAAAAAAAACTATTTCAGAAATAAATTGCTTTATGACAAACGAAAAATTTGGAAAGCGATACATTATAGTACATGGAAATTGGAAAAACGATAGAATAGGTTATTCTAAATTCCGAAATACGGAGTTACGAAGCCGTGAGAATAAGCTAGTTTTAAATCAGTAAATCATAAATAAAATAAATAAATATCACGGGACAATTCACACCAAATGACCTAGTCCCAAACTAAGCAAAGCTTGTACTATGGGTACTAGACTACGGATAAACATACTTATATAGATAAATACATACTTAAATACATATTAAATATCCAAGACTCGAGCACAAACATTAGTATTTTTCCCACAAATATCTGCCCCAACCGGGAATCGAACCCGGGACCTCAAGCTTCTTAGTCAGGTTTTCTAACAACTAGGCTATCCGGTTGTCTAAAAATCATCAAATCATGTAACAGTTATCACGATAGTTCCATCGTGTATGTTAAAACAATCTAATCTATACTTAAATCAGTTTCTCTAGCTTTCCAAAACTTACAAATATCTAATACAACTAACTCATCTAAGTTTTGAAGTTAAATATTTATTCTGAATCCAACCGCAGCATCGTCTTTCGTTATGTTTACGAAAACTAATTAATTATTAACTTTAATTAAACATTTACGGAGTTAGTTCAGCTCGGGGAGTACTGTACTAAACGGGAATTTCAGTGTTGCTTGTTGAACATAGATTTAAAACAGTAAGTCAAGTGTTCTTCCACTAGGGGTAGGCTGAAAACCAGCTTCTGCGGAAGCTTGGTTCATTTAATGAACTGAAACAATTACTTTGCTCACCCGCGACCTTACGATAGCTAACCTCTGAATTTGCGGAGCGATGTGGCGTCTCTGCATAATTATTATACCGTATTTATCATGGGGAGTGGTCTGACGAACTGTTCGAATTGCTGCCTGCGGCTCAATTCCACTACCGCACTTCGAGGAACCGTCTGTCTTTCCATCCTCACCATTTTGATGATTGGCAGTCTAGTACCGTGCGTTTTAAGCGAAACTTCTTTCCTCGCACGACGAAGATCTGGAATCAGCTTACTACGGCAGCATTCCGGCAGCGTTACAACTTAGGGATCTTTAAAAAACGAGCCTACCAATTCCTATAAGGTCGGCAACGCACCTGTGATTCTGTTCGTGTTGCGAGTGTCCATGGGCGACGGTGATCGCTCTCCATCATTCGACCCGTTTGCTCTTTTGCCCCCTCTTATTTAAAAAAGCTATGTCTAATATGTAAAAAACGCGTGTTCATGCAGTTTCTCCGCCCCCAAACTGAACGAACACACATAAATAACAAAAAACCCAACCATCACCACCACCAAACTACATTGACGTCATCGTCGTCGTCATCGTGACGTCTATTCCTTTTTGTATTTATTTCGAAATCATTTTAGATTAGGTACCTACAATTATATTTTCATTGAAAATCGCCAATCGTAATTCTCCTTTCTTTAGTTCCTTACTGGGTCGCAAACTGTGTACCGTGCCCTAATCTGAGTTTAGCTTAATTTTCATAATACCCCACGGGCACATTTGGCAGTATTATCAAGAGCCCTTAAATGCCCTATTAATTTCAGCTAAGTGTCATTTCTAAGTGTGGCACAGTGGATTAAGGTCGTCACATTTCTTCCGTGGTGGCTACTAATGATCCAACAAAGGACCGACGCCGCCGACGTAACCACAAAGCTAAGCTATACTATAGCAAGCTAGTTTAAACACCGTGTCCTCTTTGACTTCCATTAAGTTTGCTAAAATCGAACAAAGTTTTTATTTTTCACTAGCTGTTGCCCGAGACTCCGTCTGCATAGAAGTCGTTTATCGGTATCCCGTGGAAGCTATACAATTTTCCTGGATAAAAATTATCCTATATCGTTCCCATGGTCTCTTTGCATTTATAATATTAGTATGGATACATAATAAATAAAGCCCACTTTACGAGTAGCAGTTAATTGCCGGTTCATGTAAATCCTTGTAGGAGAGCCCAATATTATTATACTTACCCTCTGTTTCTGGGCTCGCACACAATAGAATTTTTTAGGTAGGTAAGTAAAAAAGTCAAATACGCCATTAAAAGCCCAGTGCTAGCGGAGCCCTGCAAAACTAAAAAAAAAGTAAAATATAGGCTGTGTCTCAGTAAATAGGGTCCCATTAGCACCCTTTGGGTACAGAACCATAAAAAAGGACCGGTCTGTGTGGCGAACTTTGGAGGCTTATGTCCACTGTTCAGCAATGGATGTCTTTCGGCTGAAATCACGATGATGTGTACCAGCCACCAGTCTATGTCGCCGGATGACAAGCAAAACTCACTAAAATTGACCGATCAAACGAGCCCGCCGAAGGCGGGCGAAGTTCGATCGAAATTATACTGCGCGTCTCGTTCTCGATGATAGGATAACATGTAGTACTGTTAAGTACGTTCAAACATCACAACGTTTAGAGATTTAAATTTGAAAAGTATTCCCGCGCGCCGTAGCACCTCCCGCGCGCCTCTATCGGTTGTCAACTTCATATATTTCAGAGTAACTAAGCGATATCACAGTTTTACATAAGATGATTACAGGGATGGGTTCACTTATCATGAGATTGATATGTTATTATTGTAACATTCTTAGGGTGGGAAGTGATCATCTTCGAAGGAGACGCTTCGTATAATTTCGATCGAACTTCGCCCGCCTTCGGCGGGCTCGTTTGATCGGTCAATTATACTGCGCGTCTCGTTCTCGATGATAGGATAACATGTAGATTTTTAGAGTCTGTGATAGAGCCTTGTTTTAAGTATTTGTATTCTTTAATATTTAATTGATACAAATATTTTAAAACTTTCACATAGTTTTTATTCATTATGTATAATCATAATAATCAAAACAATTACAAAATATGTATTATATGCTTATAATTATATAACACTTAATTATCTTTAAAACTAAATACAAACTGAAATATAGATGCACAGAAAAAACCCCAGAAAAAAGACCAATGCTGGGAATCGAATCACTGCCTAAATGTGATTATAACAGACTGAAGTGTACGATGTATGGGAAAGATTCGTCGCTAACTTCTAGACCAGTGATGGTGTAGGGGTAAGCACGCAGCATGGAACGCTGAGGACCTGGGTTCGATTCCCAGCATTGGTCTTTTTTCTGGGGTTTTTTCTGTGCATCTATATTTCAGTTTGTATTTAGTTTGAAATATATGGTTTCACGGGATGACCGTAAAAGTAATAAAAAAAATTAAAAAAAATGAAGTTGAAGAAAATAAAAAATAAATAGAAAAAGATACTTCATACTTAACTTGTTAATTATCTTTAGTTAAAATAGTAATAGCGAACTTATCATTTCGGTTCTGTAAGAGGTCGGTTATAAAAACGTGCAAATGTTCTTGGCCCCTCTGTCCAACCTGCTGTTCTTCGAATTGTATCAATATCTATCCCTTTCCTATAGGCAGTAGATACAGAGGCATGTTTAGTGCTGTATGCACTAAATTTATCAGTATCAATACCTGCTTTACAGAGTAAAGACTTGATCCAATGACCAATTGTCTGCGGACTAACCGGTTTATGAGGTTTTACTGAGGATAGAAATAGTCTCTTATTTCCTAGTCTGATTGGTTCTGTTATTTTTAAATAGTGAAGAATTATGGTAGCTACACAAACTTTTGGGCGTTCTCTGAAAAAAGGAATTATAAGTAAAGGTAAAGGTTGATTTTTTCCATACTTTGATGTCTTTATCTTATCAGGAATTTTAATTTGGAGCCCTGACAAAGTCATAATTATTTCATCTATATTAATTAATAGTGTTGTAGCAATCTCCGATATAATTTTTAGGTTCTGATTTTCTAAGTTATCTTGGTTTTCAATATATTCTAAAACCTGCTCTATATTCCATGTTTCTGAGTATTTAGGTGCAGAAGGACGTCTCCTGAAAATGCCCTTGAAAAAATCTAGATATAACTTTATCAGAAATGTTGTTTTTTGCTATGAGCGAGATTGCTGATCTGGATGAATTTAAAGTACTATAACTTGCCTTCTCATTGAATCTCATTGTCAAAAACTCTATTACATTAGCACTAGTAGGATCAAATATGTCATATTTATTTATTTTTGCAAAATGTACCCATTTTTTGAGACATCCTTCATACTGCTTAAGGGTGGATTGTGATATTGAGTCTACAATAAAATCAACAGACATCCCGGGAACTCCCTTTTTCAGGTATGCCTCCCTGATAATTTCCCTACCACTAGAGAAAGTTTGTGTGACTGAGGGTGCACTCTGCTCCTGCAAGGAGAAAGTAGTAGGTCATTTAAAGGCTTTAATATTAAAGGAGCTTCACATAACAGTGATGTAAACATCGGATACCATGTTTGTGTGGGCCAATTTGGTACAACCACTATCCCTGTTGCTTTATCATTAATTATTTTCCTTAATACTGGCAATATTACTGCAAATGGAGGAAAAGCATAGAAATATTCTTTTTCCCATGAAATTGTAAAGGCATCTACTACTGCTGCTTCTGGATCAGGGTAACGCGAGCAAAATCTTATGCACTTGGTGTTAATTCTAGATGCGAACAGATCAATACTACAGATACCAAATTTATTAACAATTTGCTTAAAATATTTTTCTGCTAGCTCCCATTCTGTGTCTAAGTTGGTATCGCGTGAAGCAGTATCTGCGTCAATGTTTTCTTTAGACGCAATGTATGAAGCTACTATCCAAATCTTTCTGCTCTCACACCACTGCCATACCTTACGGGCTAATTCACTTAAGTGGGGAAATTTGACTCCTCCGGCCTTATTAATGTAAGCAATAGCTGTTATATTGTCTATACGCATTAGAATTTCGCAGTTGCTGAGTTCAGATGCAAAGCATTTGAGTCCGAAAAAAGCGGCTAGCAGCTCAAGATAATTTATGTGAAATTTTTTATCACTCTGGCTCCAGAATCCACGAGTAATTTTTGAATTGGATTCTGCGCCCCAACCTGATCTAGATGCATCTGAAGAAATTATTAATTTGTATTTCCTAGTCCGTATGGGGTTAGAACCAGTTAATATGTTAATGTTCCACCAAACAAGATCTTCCATGACATAATCAGTAATCCTCATGTAACTTTCAAAATTGTCATTGTTTACAGTTAATGCTAGCCATTTAGCTCTCTCTAGTCTTTTGTAATATATTTTGCTATATTCAACTGCATGTGATGCTGCCACTAAAACTCCTAGTAGTTGCGCGAAGAGACGGATTTTGTATTTTTTACCTACCTCAAAATGGTTTATGAAATTTATTATTTGTATTTTTTTAACATTTGGTAAATCCACTGAATATTTTTCTGAGTCCAAAATGAATCCAAGGTATTTGCATCTTGTGCTTGGATTTGTTTGGCTTTTCTTATAATTTATAATAAATCCTAACTTTTCTAATAATATAATAATATTTTTTACATTATTATTATTACAGGATTCATATGTATCACCAATGCACAGTAAATCATCTAAGTAAACTAAAGATAACCAACCATTTAAGCGTATGTTATTCATAACAGGCTTCATAATTTTGGTAAAAATATAAGGGCTGGTTGATAAACCAAACGGAAGACAAGTGAACTGATATAGGTTACCATTAAATCTAAATCTTAAATATTTTCTACTATTCTTACCCATTGGGACTAGAAAATAGGCATCTTTTAAGTCTAATGTTGCCATATATGTATTTATAGAAATTAAGTCTCTTGCAGCTCTAAGGTCTTCCATTTTAAAATGAGAAGTTTGTATGAACTCGTTTAGTTTCTGTAAGTTAATAATAAATCTATAAGACATATCTGGTTTCACAACAAGGAAGTAGGATGACACAAATTGTCCCTCGCATTCAGTGCATCTTTCAATTGCCCTTTTAGATAGAAGTGTGGAAATTTCCAGTTCAATTTTTTTAAATTCATCTGGTGGCCAGTTCGGGAGACTTGGCTCTCGATATTGAAATGGTTTGCTTTTGAAGGCTATAACATACCCTTTTATACAATTTATAATGAAGTCATCAGTTGTAATATCTTTCCACATTTCTACAAAATGTTGCAGTCTACCTGCGGTATAATTTACCTGATTTACTTCTTTGAAGCAGGACGGTTTTGTTTTTGAATCATTGGGCGTCCTAGATTCTGAGATTTTGTCTGGAATGGTTTTGGTTTGAATTTCACATTGGTGAATTGCCTCCGTGGATAATAACCCACCTGTCTGGCTTTCACAGGTGGGCCTCTCCAGTTTACCTGGTTGGTGGTTTTCCTGGCTGGTAGTTTTTCTGATGTTTTTAGTGAAGCCGAAGCCTTCTTAATGTTCTTGGCATCCTTTACCTGGTCATTTAGTTTGACACCATAAAGCCATTCATCAGAATCTGTCGCTTCAAGGGTAGATTTAATGTCTTTATCGAGGTTTGGTGTGATAAAGGACTTTCTTGCAACTGAGTGTTGATGTATTATGTCTGCCAGAATTTTTCCAGAGTCCCAAAGATATTTCATAAGTTGCATATGGTCTATTCCATCCTCAGGATTTTCCATCAACATAGAGATTGCTGCCCCAAGTGACATTAAGCTTGTGCCCACACAGTTTTGGGTATTGGTGAAGTGTTGATCTCTCTTTTTAGCTATTTCTGTCAAATGACTCACTATTTCCAAGTTGACCTTGGGTGCTTCAGTATGAAAAGTTCCTTCTCTATTATATTTCTTAAGAAGATCCTTTCTAGTCTCAGATGTCAAGCCTTTAGTCATCCAATGAGTCCACTGTTTTTGGATTGTATCATCAATCCTTCCTTATTGCTGAAGAAGTAGATGGTAATTCTTCTCCCATCATTTCAAGAAATTCCTCATTCCAGTCTTGTGGACCTTGGTTATTTTCTTCTAGTGAAGTAATTATATCCATATTGGTTGTAGTGGATAAATCAAAATTACAATTATTTGGAGATTTGTCAGAGTCCTTATTAGATGTCTCTGGTAAATCTTTATTAGTTCCCATAACATCTGTAAGCGATGAATAATAAGAAATTTTTAAATAAAATTTAAACCAAACTTGTTAAATAAAATTGCGTCATTGCTATAGGTACTTGTAAAGACTTAATTTTCAAAGTATGTATTTTTTGTACATAGAAGAGCTGGTTCTTGTTGAACTTCGCTCGATTAAGGTGTGATTTAACAAGTTAAGTATGAAGTATCTTTTTCTATTTATTTTTTATTTTCTTCAACTTCATTTTTTTATGACTTTTACGGTCATCCCGTGAAACCATATATTTCAAACTAAATACAAACTGAAATATAGATGCACAGAAAAAAGACCAATGCTGGGAATCGAACCCAGGTCCTCAGCGTTCCGTGCTGCGTGCTTACCCCTACACCATCACTGGTCTAAGACCCAGGATCTATATTTCAGTTTGTATTTAGTTTGAAATGTGTGATTTAAGGCGATATCGGCCATTTAAAGAAACTTATGCTTGTATTTCGAATGGAAAAAATTACAAGGTCATGTTCGTATAGAACGGGGTACGCTCGTGTGGAGCTGCCCAACATGATACGTTCGTATGGAACAATCATATTTGGTAACTAAAGTATATAAAAACACCTTTATTTATTTCCCTTACCTGGAGTACTGTTTCCTTGGCTTTGCATTAAATTTGTAAGGATACAAATTTGCTCTTGCATGGACTTTAGTATCTTGCTGGTTTTATGATCCCCCCGATCTCTGTCCCTGGATCGTGAACGGGACCTCTTTTTGCCCATGGTTGAAAAACAAACACAATTTTAACAATTTAAAACAATAAGAAATTCTCCAAACGTCATTGATTGTTTGCACAACAAAACAATATGAAGTTGACAACCGATAGAGGCGCGCGGGAGGTGCTACGGCGCGCGGGAATACTTTTCAAATTTAAATCTCTAAACGTTGTGATGTTTGAACGTACTTAACAGTACTACATGTTATCCTATCATCGAGAACGAGACGCGCAGTATAATTTCTGTCGCTGCTCTTCAAAAAGTCGTATCTAGTTAGTAATTTCATACTGAGATACGAGCTTTGTTTTAAGTAGGTATTTGGTACTTAGTGACTTTTGCTTGTCACCCGACGATGTGTAAATTGCATCGTACCCGGGTAAATTCAGCGTTTTTTACAGCGTTTTTTTTTGTCATTACCATTTGAGCAGAAATTATTAAAATGGATGATGCTTAGGGTTAACTTTTTATGAAATCTTAAGACAGTACCGATGCTGAATCTAGTTTGATAAAATTTCGCGCGATTCCTCCTTCGGTTGTGGTATAATAATCGTCGAATGGTAATGACGTTTAACCGCGCGGTCAAAACGCTCGAATATTCACCGACCCACATTTTGTACCTTGTTTGCATATCGAAATTGCTTGTATTGGCACGCCTCGAGTTTCTACCTTCTGTTATGTTACCGTCTTGCGTCTCAATCCCTTTGGGACACCGATCGTCCTATGTAATAGCCATCCACTTTATGTTGTATCTGATAGCAACATTAATTAAAACTATTAAGAGGATACAAAAAGAAAAAAATAACAATGAATAAAACTTAACTGTAAAATAAAAATAAAACTTAAAACTACTACATTAAGGCTGGATTTTACCAAACTTTTATTCCGAGAATAACGCTTACTCTCAGATAGTAATGTCATATACGCCAGTAAGCGTTATTCTCGGAATAAAAGTTTGGCAAAATCACGCCTAAGTCAAAAAAGGCCCCCGTGGCATCGTACCCATCGTACTTATTCCCTCGTTGAATGGCGATGGAGATTCGTTGAGAGAGATAGCTGCCAGCCCTTTGGTCTCCAGTGGTGTTGAACAGTTTATTTAGCAGCTTGATGGTAATAGAAAAAGATGGAAAAGCGGGAGTCGAAGAACTCGAATGAACTAAATACATTAATGATTGAATGTTCGCTCAGAACATAAAAATAAAAAATAATAGTTTCTGAACTAGAGTTTCGATAAAAGTGCCAAAATAGGTACGTGTTGAAGGGTCGCGAGTTGTGCCGTTCCAGGAATATAAAAAGTACTAGATATTTTTTTAAAAGCTTTTTTCAATAAAAAGACTCGTCGATATTGTTTACCCTATTTCTAATGCTAAAAAAACAAAGTATACCTACTATAAAGTCTATTGAAAATATTTTTCTAAAAGGTGCGATATTTTTGACGCCGAGCGCACATTATTGTTTTGTCAAAAGCTTAAGTATCGAAGTGTTCAAACTTTAATTAAAGCGTTTATAAGTAGGTATGTATCCACAGCTATTTATACATGTTGTTGTTAGGGACCGTAGGAAAGTTGGCGTAAGTGCATGTGATGGCATAAATTAGTTAAGAGTTGCTATACTCAATAACTTTGCCACAGTGCATGGAACTTTATGGTAAATAGTAACTAGAAGCTACGGCTAAATGGGGATAGGATATATGCGGGGCAAAATATCGTTAGTTTTGCTGAAACAACTCAATAATGGTATATGGATAACTTAACAATGTTTTTAAATCAGGGTGTTTGGATAAGTCGATGTTTTGTATGATTAAAATATTTTTATTTACCTAATCAAAGTCGTGGTGGCCAAGCGGTTTGACCAATGCCCTCTCAAGCAGACGGTCATGGGTTCGAGCCCGGGCTCGCCCAGACTTTTTTGGAATTAACGGGCGAAATTACATTTGAAATTTACCATGACCTTTACGGTGAAGGAAAATATCGTGAGGAGCCCTGTATGAACTTACTTGTAAAGACATTCAATGGTGTGCGTGAAGTTCCCAACCCACACTGGGCCCGCGTGGGAACTACGGCCCAAGGCCTCTAATTATGAAAAGGAGGGCTGAGCCCTGCAGTGAGACGTATGGGATGAATCAAACCGTTTATTTTTTAAATAGGCCACAAATTGCTCTAAGGTTGTTTATTTTTTGAAGTTTCTTACTTAAAAATTTGGTCATTTAAGTACATTCATTGTCACCAAAATCAGGATACACTTCAGAGCTCCAACCAAATAATTACACAATTTAATTAAAATTTATTTATTTTCTGACTTATAGCTATAAAATCTTCAATTGGCATTAAATTGTCTAGAAAATAGTCAAATTGGAATTTGGAAACAAACAATAAGTTGCCTGGTCAAACCCGATAAATCGAAATAATTGATTGACTGTTGGAAAGAACACTATTATAAGTTAAGTATGAAGTATCTTTTTCTATTTATTTTTTTATTTTCTTCAACTTCATTTTTTATTACTTTTACGGTCATCCCGTGAAACCATATATTTCAACCCATAAAATAAAAAATAAATAGAAAAAGATACTTCATACTTAACTTGTAAAAGTTGGCCTAGTAGCGCCATCTCTTGGTCCAGGTGAGCGGGTAGCTCCGAAGGAGTGTTGAAGTCTCTCGGTAGAGGGCATTAACATAGATGCGCTTTATCACTGCCTAATGTGATTATAACAGACTGAAGTGTACGATGTATGGGAAAGATTCGTCGCTAACTTCTAGACCAGTGATGGTGTAGGGGTAAGCACGCAGCACGGAACGCTGAGGACCTGGGTTCGATTCCCAGCATTGGTCTTTTTTCTGGGGTTTTTTTTTCTGTGCATCTATATTTCAGTTTGTATTTAGTTTGAAACACTATTATAAAACAATTAAATTCAAAATTCATATAAAACCTTAGATCGACTTATCGGGTTGGACCAGGCAACCCTCGAAATAAGAGATTGGTACACTAGCTATCACTTTTATTGTCATTTTCTCGGCTTTTCTTTCTGTGAAACACCTCCATATCGAATTGGAATCTCGTTCGATCTAACTCCATGCGCTCGCGCAGCAATAGCGTGCGGCCTGCATACTCTGACACAAACTTTTGTAGCGTCTGGTTTAGATCCTGGAAAAAAACATGACAGCTATTACCAGCGACTTCCCTCGCGTAAACTTCACTGGCAGTTCCCACGGGAATTCTTAAAACTTATATTTGAGCATTTCTAAAAAATTTGTACATTTAATTTTGGACTCCGAATTGCATAGAAATTTACAGGTAAGCCGCACATAAATTCCGAAAAACTCAGAGGTGCGAGCCGGGAGTTGAACCCACGACCCTCTGTTTGAGAGGCCATAGGTCAAACCGTTCGGCCACCACGGCTTTTTTACACAGCTTTAAATTACATTTGAAATTTACCATGAGCTTTACGGTGAAGGAAAACATCGTGAGGAAACGTGCATATACCTGCGAAGACATTCAATGGTGTGTGTGAAGTTCCCAATCCGCACTGGGCCCGCGTGAGAACTACGGCCCAAGCCCTCTCATTCTGAGAGGTTTGTGCCCTGCAGTGGGACGTATAGGCTGGGATGATTATAAGTAAGTAGCGGGAATGCAACTGAGCTTAACACAGCCTCCCAAAATGTCCCATTTTTGTTACCCACCACGAACCACATAGAAATTTATAGTTTTAAAAACCCCCACACACATAGATCACACATATGTTTGAAAGTAAAGTAAATGCCCATTGTGTCTATGATCCCTTCCGTAGCTAACAAAAGAGCTGATAACTTTGAAACGACTGGATGAATTTTGATAAAACATATGTAAGAACCCTCGCCAAGAAACTGCATCCAAATCGGTTCATCCGTTTAAGAGCTATGATGCCACAGACAGACAGAGAGACACACACACACACACATATCGGTCAAAATAACACCCTTCTTTTTAACCCCCGACACAAAAAGAGGGGTGTTATAAGTTTGTCCGATATGTGTGTGTGTGTGTCTGTCTGTCTGTCTGTGGCATCATAGCTCTTAAACGGATGCACCGAATTGGATGCAGTTTTTTTTTAATAGAAAGCAGGTTTCTTGGCGATGGTTCTTAAGTATGTTTCATGAAAATCGGTTCAGCGGTTTTAAAGTTACCAGCTCTTTCGTTAGCTGCGGAAGGGATCTTAGACGTATAATGGGCATTGACTTAATGTTCAAACATACGAGTGACATAATTGCGTTGGGAATTTTAAAATTTTTGTGTCCATGTTAATAAAGTAGTGTAGCTTAACAATCTAAAATCCTAGTAATTAACCGAGCAATCTTTCACTCGATGTAATCTCTCGGGAAATCCCATAAAGAGGCGAATCGGAAGAAATTACAGACCGGAGAGGAATAGGATTTATTTTGAATCTCACTCTATTGAAAACACTGCACGCTGGTGAAAATAAAACGCCAGTTTTCTTTATTGGAAAATGAGTGCTCTGGGGAAATAGGATTTACAGTTATAGATTGAAAACAGGGAACTGTGACATCGTGCCAAGGATATTCTTTCGGGATTCTTTTACAATTTTATTGGTACCTACGTAATTATCTGTCTGCAGTCATGATGCCGTATTATCTAATGCGAGGATGCTTGCTATTGCATTCTCTATTTCTGTCTGTCAGATGGTTTAATATGGTGACAGAAAGAGATGGCAAGCGCCCGCGCGTCAGACAATACGGGCTCTGATTTGTAAAGTGTTTTTTTCTCTGTTTGTGATTTATCAGATGGGTAGTTTCACTAGTTTTAATCTCTGTCCGTTTCTTCTGGAATTCGTTAAAGAAATGAGCTAGAAATTTTAATCAATTTAAATTGTACCACGAGCATCCTGTGTCGTTTTATAAAAAACCTTTCACTTGCTGTGGCTGCGGATGAATAACACGACAGATTTGAAACATAGATTCCTCAAGTTATTTGAAGCCAAAAATGTAGCACAAGTCAGGTCAAGCTTAGTCAGGCTTAGTTTGGGAGATATTTAATTTTATGTAATAATAATATAACAATTTGAATGGTTGCCAGCTCGTTCTAAGGCCTTGTTATCTTGAAGTTCGAAATTCTTTTTCTTAGGGCCCTCGCCCACAGCGACGTTTTGTAGCGATGCTGTCGCGCGTTTACAAAACGCGCTACAGCATCGCTACTAACGCGCGTTAGTCGCATTTGTAACGCGCTATAGAAGCGATGCCAACGCGCTACTAACGCGCTACAGCATCGCGACTGTATCGATGCAAACGCGCGACCGTGCCGGACGACATCGGGGAGGGAACGGAGGGAGGGTGGCGCGGTAGTGGAGAACCGCGTTTGCATCGCGACAGAAGCGCGACGGTATCGCGTTTGCATCGCGTCAGAAGCGCGAGGGTATCGCGTTTGCATCGCGACTGAATCGTGTTATGTGGGCGAGGGTACACAGCTAGCGACCTCATCGCGACTGTATCGGTGCGAACGCGCGACAGCATCGCTACTGCATCGCTACAAAAAGTCGCCGTGGGCATGGGCCCTTAGTGGGTCATTCACAGCCGAGTCAGCAACATAAGATTTATTTAAATGGCCCGAAAATTGGCCAGGCGTCCCACACGCCGATGTTGACTTGACTAATACATACAGTAATTATTGGCCATAAACCCTTAACTTTTGCCATGTCCACAGGAGAGACACGAACAAAAAATGTGTATGTGTAATTGTGTATACACTTACCTTCAAAGCCTTACACACTCCCTCACTGCTGCTATCCTGGTTGCTCAACAGTGCTTCTGCAGCTGGGAAAAGGACTTCGCTGACGGAGTCTCTTTTCTGTTCCTCGGTTTCCATGATTTCAGACTCTTCTTCATCTGGCTGAGCGTCTTCACGTTCCTCCTTTGTAAAGAAATTTACAACAATTGTATGGATTTTTCATTGAAGAAATACCGATGACGACACAGAAAATCTATTGGCCTCTGTAGACATTTATTTTGTCCATGTATGACTATGCGCCACCACGTATTGTCGACTAAAAAAAATCTTGCCACAGATTTAACATTGCGCGTGACCCAAGGACTGATTTTAATAATTGAAAACCAGATTTTTCATCTCAAGACTGCTCAAGATTTTCTTTCACGATTTTTTGGTCAACTTCAAAGTTAATGGCGTTTCTGGTAACTTTGACTAAATTAGCTGTTCTCCGTGACTTCGTTTGCGGAGAATTCGTTTAAATCGTTCTCGCAGAAACTGTGCAATTTTTCAGGATGAAACTATCAGTCCTTTCCACAACCTCAAACTATATGTATGCCAAATGTCGCCTATCAGTTCAACGGTTTAATTTTGAAGATGTAAGAGAAAGCAGAGTTACTTTCACATTTCTAATATTAGAAAGGAAATAAGGATTTTTTCTCAAACATGCTATGAAATATTGACGTTATGTTCCTTAAAATACGCCACGAACTGTCACGTTGCAGGTGCGGCTAGACGAGAGGTCAATAATGGAATTTCATACAACATTGCTGGCCAAGGCCAGCAAAGTGATCGTCTATTGTTTTATGTGACACAGCACCATGACGTTTAATAGGTCGACGTGGTCGACGTGGATGGATGGATGGACGGAAGGATGGACGGACGGACGGACGGACGGAGGGATGGATGGATGTTGATGGATGGATGGATGGATGGATGTTGATGGATGTTGATGGATGTTGATGGATGGATGTTGGTTAATGGATGTTGATGGATGTTGATGGATGTTGATGGATGTTGATGGATGATGATGGATGTTGGTTGATGGATGTTGATGGATGTTGGTTGATGGATGTTGATGGATGTTGGTTGATGGATGTTGGTTGATGGATGTTGATGGATGTTGATGGATGTTGGTTGATGGATGTTGATGGATGTTGGTTGATGGATGTTGGTTAATGGATGTTGATGGATGTTGATGGATGTTGATGGATGTTGATGGATGTTGATGGATGTTGGTTGATGGTTGTTGATGGATGTTGGTTGATGGATGTTGATGGATGTTGATGGATGTTGGTTGATGGATGTTGATGGATGTTGGTTGATGGATGTTGACGGATGTTGGTTGATGGATGTTGGTTAATGGATGTTGATGGATGTTGATGGATGTTGATGGATGTTGATGGATGTTGATGGATGTTGATGGATGTTGATGGATGTTGGTTGATGGATGTTGGTTGATGGATGTTGATGGATGTTGATGGATGTTGATGGATGTTGGTTGATGGTTGTTGATGGATGTTGATGGATTTTGATGGATGTTGGTTGATTGATGTTGATGTATGTTGATGGATGTTGATGGATGTTGTTGGATGTTGATGGATGTTGATGGATGTTGATGGATGTTGATGGATGTTGATGGATGTTGATGGATGTTGATGGATGTTGATAGATGTTGATGGATGTTGGTTGATGGATGTTGATGGATTTTGGTTGATGGATGTTGGTTAATGGGTGTTGATGGATGTTGATGGATGTTGATGGATGTTGGTTGATGGATGTTGGTTAATGGATGTTGATGGATGTTGATGGATGTTGATGGATGTTGATGGATGTTGATGGATGTTGGTTGATGGATGTTGATGGATGTTGGTTGATGGATGTTGATGGATGTTGGTTGATGGATGTTGGTTAATGGATGTTGATGGATGTTGATGGATGTTGATGAATGTTGATGGTTGTTGATGGATGTTGGTTGATGGTTGTTGATGGATGTTGATGGATGTTGATGGATGTTGGTTGATGGATGTTGATGTATGTTGATGGGTGTTGATGGATGTTGTTGGATGTTGATGGATGTTGATGGATGTTGATGGTTGTTGATGGATGTTGATGGATGGATGGATGGATGGATGTTGATGGATGTTCTTGTTCATGGATGTTGACGGATGTTGATGGATGTTGATGGATGTTGATGGATGTTGATGATGTTGTTGGTGATGGTGATGGTGATGGTGATGGTGATGGTGATGGTGATGATGATGGCGGTGATGATGATGATGCATGTTTGAGAAAAACTCTATACAAGCCTTGGCCACGAACAGGGATTGCCGGCCTCGTATCTCTAGATGGCCTCGTTAACACTCGGCCATCTATAACTACTCGGCCGGCAATCCCCTATTTCGCGGCCGCTGCAGTAATCTACTATTATTTTTCAATTGCAAATAGGTACATGTACCCAAATATTTTACCAACGCTAATGCGAATGTTCATATTGAAAATGTGAGAATATTCGCGAATAGACATAATGCGTGCGAATAACACTGCATAAAAATGGTCAAATTGGCACCTGTTCATCAAGCTAAACTCACCTTAACGACAATATTGTTCTCAAAATGTCCATCGCTAACTGAAAAACTGTTGAAGACATTGCTTTTGGAGTTTTGTTTGTCCGTCACTCTTATTACAAGTTGGTCCTGCAACAAAAGAAACATTGTATTCACTTACTTGCTATTACTGGGGAGGACTACTTTGAAATTCTAAAATTATTTATTTATCGACCACTTTAGCCTAGTTGGTAGTGACCCTGCCTACGAAGCAAGAGGTCCTGGGGTCGAATCCCGGTAAGGGCATTTATTTGTGATGAGCACGAATATTTGTACCTGAGTTATGGATGTTTTCTATGTATTTAAGTATTTATTTATTTAAGTATATATTTATTAACTATATATTTAGTATTTATTTATCTATATAAGTATGTTTATCGTCGTCTAGTACCTATAGTACCAGCTTTGCTTAGTTTGGGACTAGGTCGATTTGTGTAAGATTGTCCCCTGGTTTCGGGGGGGGGGGGGAATATGTGCAAGTATTTTAAATAAGCAAAATTTTTTGAATTATCATCCTCTTTGGCTGTCGGTGGCTGATTGGCACTGTCAGGGCGGCTCTTCTTAAATTTTCGGCGGACGTATGTATTATATTGTGAATTGTGCTGTGTAAATAAAACTTTGTAAATAGTGTTATCTAGAACTAATGATAAATAACGGACATTATTTAGTGTAACACGTAATAGATACCAAGTGGCGGTGCGGACTTTGCGGCTCTACGGACGGGCTAAGCGAACGCTTAAATCGAAGTCGGCTTCATTGAGGTTTGTGGTTCATAAATTGTTGTTTAATTTTAATGCTGCATAGAAACGAATAACCACGGCCTTGGTGACAGTCACTATATATCGAAGGTTTTAATGAACACCCCTATTATTATTTTTTTTATTTATTTATTAAAACTCTCGTATTATACTATAAAAATTGTAGTACCACTACTTCTTATTTCCGCCTCGTCCCTTTTCCGGATATGATCAATCCTTTTAACTATTATCATTATTTCCAATTTAAAGTTATTAAACAAAATTATTATAATATTATAATTTAATTCTAATTATAAATTCATTATTCCGCTTTTGAAGAAGTGGATGAAACTCCACAATTCTTAGTAGTATAGTTATTATTATTTTTATTTTTTATTATTTTACTAACTCTAGAAATAAGTCTGTCCACTAATACAATGAGTCTTGACACTTGAAAATAAATTATTTGAATTTGAATTTGAATTTGAATTAATTTTGTTGACATTTTTTCTTATATTTACTAACAATAATGTAATTTTTGTTACTAATAAAATGCTTTTGTGTCTTAAATTTAAATATTTATTATTATTTATAACGTATGTTGGATACTTTAATTGTTCTGTCAAACTCACCCCTGAAGAAGTCCGTTCAACTTTAATGACTCCCTGTTCCTTGCTCTTTTCAACTACGGGAACCTCTGGTGTCACGACTTTCGAGGACCCCGCTTCTGGTGCTGGCGTGAGGCCTGTGTCAATCAAAAAATATAAATTACCTACACATTAACCCAACTAACAGTAAAGTTGAACCTAAAAACAACAAACAAACAACCGGTTGTCTGTAAAGTCGGTTTACGGACGATAGTTTAACGTGACAACGTCCTAACAAAACATTCAAAAAACAAAAATGAAACCAGGCGTTCACCCATCCAAGTACTGACCGCACCCGACGTTGCTTAACCTCGGTGATCGGACGAGAACCGGTGTTTGCCGGTGTGGCTTGGGTCGTAGTTTCCACGCTTTTCCAGTGCGGATTGGGAACTTCACACACACCATTGAATTTCTTCGCAGGTGTATACAGGTAAATACGACCACGTATCTCACTTTCGCGCACAGCTGAGGTGGTTGCCCATCAGGGAGCGTAGGAACATCCACGTTCTGTCATTGGTTTTCAACACTCTTTTTAATCCTTCCGGCCCTTTATACCTTTCCGAGCGTTTCAGCTACTTGGCTGAAGGAAGCCAGCATCGTTTGCGGTCGAGTGCCAATCTCCTTCTGGCCTGTCCTTCTACTTCTTCCAAAATTTACTCTAAATCATTTACTGTTCAATCTGCTAGACTGTGGAATCGATTGCCCACCTCCATTAGGCAATCTCCCTCCGTGGTGTCGTTCAGGGAAGCTTTGAAGAAGATGTGGCTCACACTATCTCTTTAATTTATTGAGAACACTGCTTATTTATTATATGTTTTATGCATATATATGTTATATATGGTAGTATATTTTTAATAGGTTTCTTTATATTATGAGTTTATGTATTGTATTTACTAAAAGTTGTATTGTAGCCTTATGCTTTGTCCGACTGTTTTATTTTTACTTACTCTTTGTCGGTCCCTTACTAAATGCTCCTTTCATCCACTCAAAGGTTGACTGGTAGAGATCCCTTAAAGGGATAAGTTCGCCTTTGTACATGCATTTCAACGGTTGTCTATAATATTATTCTTTTTTTTTTCTCCTTATTTTGTACAATAAAGAGTTTACATACATACATACATACATACAGGTTTCCTCACGATGTTTCCCTTCACCGTAAAGCTCATGGTAAATTTCAAATGTAATTTTGCACATAAATTCCGAAAAATCCAGAGGTGCGAGCCGGGATTTGAACACACGATCCTTTGCTTGAGAGGCCATAGATCGAACCGCTAGGTCACCATGGCCCGATAAGTAGGGTGAACGTCATAAATAAGTGATCACTTTTGTACCTTATCACCTTAACGTAAAGTTTGAAAAAAAAATCATACGAAATTATGTAGCGACTGAAAGCGACAAGGTACAAAAGTAATCACTTATTTATGACGTTGGCTGTACTCCCAATACAAACTCACCTCTCGTCCCTAAAACGATACCGCGCCTTTTCTTAAACCGATCCAACCACCCCGAGCTCGCCAAGAAGTCATCTTTACCCGTCAATTCTTTATGAATCATCTTCGCCTTCAAAACCATCAAAGGCCCATTAATATTATACAGACACCTCTCCGCCTTATACCATTCATACAGCTTGTCCTCCAAAACAGGATTTTCAGCAGTCCTTAGTGTTCGTCTATTCGATGTATATGGTTTTTTAGCTGCCTTTTCTATCTTGGTACGGTTTTTACAGATGTCGTAGATTGTTGTCCGGCCTATTCCGAATTCTGCGGAAAGTTTTCCGTAACCCTCTCCCTGGTCTATTCGTTTAATAATTTCGTTTTTGACTGCCAGAGTCAGTGTTAGTTTCTTGCGTTTGGGACGCGGCGATGACATGGTTTTTCCTTCCATGTATGTAGTTTAAACTATAATTTCTGATTCCTTGTTACAAGGTTGTGTCGCCATCTAAATTTGAACTAGCCAGTATTTGCGATATTTCGATAACTTGATTAGTTAGTAAAGTAATCATAATAATTATGATGCTGTTTAGAACATTTAACCTCTGTTTCACCATTCATTGATCAAATTTATTTGACGGATAAATGTGATGTCGTCACTGTTTGTTTTGTTCGAATAACCGGGTAGAGTTAAAATTAATCAATGGGTGGTGAGACATCCCCTTAATTTTATTTTTTGTGTAAAATAAGCAAAAACCCCGTTAAGTAACTTTATGAATAGCAGCTAAGGTTCATTAAGTAACTCATATTATTGTTAGGTAGAGTTTTTATTATGGTTCCTTCTCAGATTACCGTTAGGTACCGGTCTTTTGTATAAGACGACTGTTTCATTAAAACAAAGCTTTGGTAGATAGCGGCATTATAAAATATCAAGGCAACAACAAAAAGTTTTTTCACTTATTCACTGATAACAGACTAGTTTAATCACAATGTATTAGATGGCGCTCTTCGTGCAAACTCGAGTTCAGTTATTTTTACGCAAGCACGGCTCGAACAAATCGAGTGCCCCGTCTCGTTCTAACACACCGGCACGAGAGGGATACGTAATACTACATCGACAATTAGAAATGCCGCGCTACAAGAACAAAATGTCACCCGCGCGTGAACGTGTTGCTTCTAAAAACAAAACGGTTGACCGAATCCGAACAACCCCGTTCGTTTTACACGTTCCAATTTCGAATATCTTCGATAAAAACTCACGTGCTCTCACTCTTGCACCGGTGTGTGAACTGAGCGATCGAAACAAACCCCCGCGTCGGATTAAACGGGTCGGAACAACGAACAGCGGTTGTCTCGTTTTATCGCGCGCGTGGGGCATTAGAATGAGGAGTGCGGCGGTCGGTTCGCGAGTTAGGTTTGCCGTGTGGATGCCGTTGATATTTATTATTATTACACGCGGTTGTGCGCATCGGGTTCGATTCTCGGGAAGAGACGTCAAATGCTTGGATTTTTCTGAGTTTTGTTTAATTAGCTTTTATTTTCCTTGCGATGTTAGTATAATAATAATAATAGGCCCTTACATCTGTGACAGATGATTTAAGTAGCACCCTGGCGACACTTCCGCTCGTGGCTAAAAAGACCGATACGGGATAAGATCCCTCGGCCGCACTCGCGGCAAGTGTACGCAGCCCCAGATGGTCGAGTATAATATTGCTTGTAGAGTTGATTGGATTGACTAGTAATTTGGTACGGGTGAGCAAAGTAATTGTTTCAGTTCGAATAGATTATGTACTTAGTTTGGGTTTTGGACCATAACGCAAGTTGATAAAATATACATTCAGGAATAAAGGTTGTTCTTACAATGTTATAAACGCGAAAGTTGGATGAATAGATAATATTCGACTGTATAGTAGCGGAATTAAAAGGTTCGTCACTTTTCGACCTTAAGTCGTTGACGTAGAGTCGAAAAGTGACGAACCTTATCATTCCGCGACTGTACATAATTGCTACAGCATGTACACCGAGATTTTGATCATTAAGAGTGAATCATTAAAATACCTAATTATATTTATTTATTTATTCAATTACAACCATGGTATTAAATCAGGTGTTACAAAAAAAAAGATCCATATGGACCCCGGTGGGGTATAGTAACATAAGTATAGCAATAATTACAAAATGTCACTTAAAGTCTACATATAATTCTATCTATCTATATAAACATTTTAAACATTTTATACCTTCGACTATACATAATTTAGAACTACTAAGTACTTACTTACCTAATTAGGAAAAAAATATATATATATATAAAAAAATCTTATTTAGTGACTTAAACCAGAAAAGTTAGAAAATATTAGTAAATATTTATGTTAGTAAGTATTTGATTAAGTCGTGGTAGCCCAGTGATTTAGTTTGAGTGAAGATTGTTATTAAAAAGACCAATTCCTAAAGAGCCGTTATCATTTAATTCCTAGTTAAGGTTGCGGGATCGCGTTGGATGCGGATGGAACGGGACCGATCTGTTTGGCGAGCCTTGGGGGAGGCCTATGTTCAGCAGTGGACTTTCAGCTGAAATGATGACGATGATGATGATTTGAAAAACTTACTTGGTAATACAGTCTTCGGCATACCGCCAGCTGCAGCGATTAGGCTGATGATCTTAGGCGCCATGCCGTATAAGTTACGCCCCGCAGATTTCTGCTTGTCCTTGTTGCGCGAGCGCATCATCGCGAAAGCTCGCTTGCGCAGGTCTCGCCATGTCTGTTGGACAGGATACTCGGGTCATAAATGTGTCATTAAAGCTCCAAACGCACAGACAGTGGAGGCGTGGTGGTGCGATGGCGGTGACGGTTGTAATATTCTAACTTGTATGAACGAGTTCGCAGTACGGTACAGCACAACCGTTCATACAGGTTAGAATATTACAACCGTCACCGCCACCGCACCGCCACGCCTCCGCTGTCTGTGCGTTTGGAGCTTAAGAGAAATACATCAGTCCAAAAACGCACACATCACGCCTGTATCCCCAAAGTAGTGTTGCCTATCGATAGTCTATCGATAGTTAAGACAAAACCAACAGTATCGAAAGTCTATCGATAGTATCGATTGTTTTCGGTCATTATTGCCTAATTTTGCAATACTATCGATTGTATTGGACATAAAATTATCGATAGCATTATGGGCACCCTGCCCATTAGCAGCGATCTGGGAGACATTTGTAAATACAGGTTTTTAGGTTTAGATTAAGTTAATTTAAGTTTTTTTTTATTTTTGTGTTTTAAAATATGTTTCTGTAAATATGTATATTTTGTAACTCGATAGTATCGATAGTATTAATACCATTATCAATCAGTGAACTGAAAAAATACTTTGCTCACCCGCGACCTTACGATAGTTACGTTTATGCAAGAAACGTGTGTTCATGCAGTTCCTCCACCTCCACACTGTACGAACACACACAAATCACACAAACCCAACCATCACCACCACCAAACTACACTGACGCGTTTCGAACTCAACCAGAGCTCATCCTCAGAGCTAACCCCAGTTTAACATTTGGTAGCATAGCATACGGTTGTGGTGCTCTGAGGATGAGCTCTGGTTGAGTTCGAAACGCGTCAGTGTAGTTTGGTGGTGGTGATGGTTGGGTTTGTGTAATTTGTGTGTGTTCGTACAGTGTGGAGGTGGAGGAACTGCATGAACACACATTTCTTGCATAAACGTAACTATTGTAAGGTCGCGGGTGAGCAAAGTAATTGTTTCAGTTCATTAATATGGACCTCCGCCACAGAACCTCCGCAAAGTAACGCCTGATTCAATAAATTATTATTAATAGTATTGCTTATAAATCACTATGGATACCATCGATAGTATCGATAGTATTGACACGTGGTGATACTATCGATAGACTATCGATACTATTGGTTTTGTCTTAACTATCGATAGACCATCGATAGTCTATCGATATTGGACTATCGATAGGCAACACTAACGTGAACCAAGTGCGGATTGAGAACTTCACACACACCATTGAATTTCTTCGCGGGTGTATCCAGGTTTCCTCACGATGTTTTCCTTCACCGTACATCATGGTAAATTGATGTGAATATAATTTCGCACATAATTTCCGAAAAAGTCAGAGGTGCGAGCCGGGATTTGAACCCATGGCCCTCCCTCTGCTTGAGAGGCAATAGGTCAAACCACTAGGCCACCACGGTATCACAGTAAAATAAAGAGTACAGAACAGAGGCGCTACTACGAAATTCGAAAATCGAAGTTCGTATCGTATTATCCCTCTCACTCTCGTTTCAAATCATATTAGCGTGAGCGGGACGGCACGAAACGAAGTTCGAATTATGCACTTCGTGGTAGGGCCTCAGACGGTATGGAGGGAATTGGAAGCATTGTTGCCAGAAGGTCTATATAAATAAATAAATAAATAAATATTAGGGGACAATCTTACACAAATCGACCTAGTCCCAAACTAAGCAAAGCTTGTACTATGGGTACTAGACGACGATAAACATACTTATATCGATAAATAAATACTTAAATACATAGAAAACATATAACTGTTAATATAACTTTTAAAGCACTATGCACTGTAATTTGTTTCTGTTTGGAATACCAACTCTTCAGGGCACCCAAGATACAGGCACTGCCTAGTTTGGGGCCCGATGACAATGTATTTATGTTACTGTTTCTGCATCAATAAAAATATTTCATTTCATTTCATTTCAAGGTTACTTTTGTAACCTTTCAGTTGATTTTTAACTCCTTTAAGAGCGCTTGTTTAACGAGTATCGTAGATCGGTTGCTGCCGCAGTGTTACAAAAGTAACCTTCTGGCAACACTGATTGGAAGAGACCTATACTCAGAAGTGGGTAGAAAAGTGCTGATAAGTGTTATTTTAAAAATAAATAAATAAAAAACCATTTATTGCCCATAAAAAAGAAAAAGAAAAAATACACAAAATTATGTGGCAAAAGGCTCAGGCTCAGCATGTGCGGTGAGGATTACTCATCACCGCGCTGGTTTTCAGCCTGCGCCCTTATATAGCGTGCTGACATTGCAAAACAGGCGGGTAGGACGACAAAAAAAAAAAATTGTAGAATTTGATGGTTTACTTACGGTCTTGCACTGCTTGGGGTTCTTGGGTGGGCCGAACTGGTTGATGTGCTCAGCCAGTTCCTGCCAGAGCTGGTCGCTGCCGGGGAACGGCTGCGTGTGCGACACAGCCAGTTCCTTGTGCTTCTCCATGAACTTCACCAGCTGGACCAGTTGGCAGGTCGTGGCTCGACATCTGATGGAAAACTTGCTCACTATCGTTTTAAATCTTCATCGCGCATGCATGTGTCTTTAGCTTTCCTGTTGTCTTTTGTTTTGTAAAAATATTGATGATGTGTCTTGTGTTGTTGTAAATAAATTTATTTGCTTTCTTTGTTTCTTTAAACCCTTTTTCTTTTTCGTTTTTGCTAACCTAAAAAGTGGAAGCCTAGTGGTTTTACTTGTGGTCTCTAAAATTGATAATCGTAGATTCGACTCTTGTTTCGCACGTAAGTTTAGACTAGGTCAAATATTATTCTATTTTTGAGTAGTTTTTCAAAAATGTTAACTAATCTCCTTATCCCGATTTTTTATAACTATGTACCTAAATGTAACTCATTCATCCAGCCTATTTACGTCCCACTGCAGGGCACAGGCCTCCTCTCACAAAGAGAGGGCTTTGACGTAGCTCCCACGCGGCCCCAGTGCGGATTGAGAACTTCACACACACCATTTAATTTATTCTCTGTTTGCAGGTTTCCTCACGATGGTTTCCTTCACGTAAAGCTCATGGTAAATTTCAAATTCCGAAAACTCAGAGGTGCGAGCCCGGACACACACCCACGACCCTCAGCTTGAGAGTCATAGGGCAAACCACTAGGCCACCACGGCTTTTTTAAAGAGTCCCTTTGACACCCTTTGGGTATGTAGGTAGCCCTAAAGCTCCAAACGCACAGACAACGGAGGCGTGACGATGCGGTGGCGGTGACGGTTGCAATATTCTAACTTGTATGAACGACTTCGCGGTACGGTACCGCACAACCGTTCATACAAGTTAGAATATTACAACCGTCACCGCCACCGCACCGCCGTGCCTCCACTGTCTGTACGTTAAGAGCTCTAAAATGATTATGAATCCGAGTGCGTTCTAATAATGTCTTTGATCCTGGTTTGTGAACTTACTTGACTCTGGTAGTGGAAGGCTGCCTGTTCTGATTCCAAATGCTGCCTCCTCGTGTTCTCCACTCATCATTCATAACGTCTGCTTCAGCCTATAAATGAACAAGCGAGCAGAAAATAAGTTAATCTTAATACTAGCTTTGAATAAAACTACCCTACTCACTCATAGTTAAAAATACGGATAGCTCACGTCTCCATCCATCCCATCCGTCTCCATCCGTCTCCATCCATCCGTCTCCATCATGAGATCAGTACCTAATATGGTATAGTCGGGGTAAGAAAAGGTTCGTCACTTTTCGACTCTATGTCAACGAATTAAAGTCGAAAAGTGACGAACCTTTTTTTACCCCGACTATACACCGTGAAATTTTAGTGGTTGTTTTCCTGAAACGAGGTGATTTAGTATCGATCGCACAATCGATTTATAATTACTATTTTGACTAGAGTCAAAAATCCAATTGTGAAAAACGAAAGTCGAAAATGACCGCAAACCAATAGTAACGCTTCGTTGGTACCTAACCTATCGTACGATCGTACGCTAGTTGTACCAACGAAGCGTTACTATTGGTTTGCGGTCATTTTCGACTTTCGTTTTTCACAATTGGATTTTTGACTCTAGTCAAAATAGTAATTATAAATCGATTGTGCGATCGATACTAAATCACCTCGTTTCAGGAAAACAACCACTAAAATTTCACGGTGTATAGTCGGGGTAAAAAAAGGTTCGTCACTTTTCGACTTTAATTCGTTAACATAGAGTCGAAAAGTGACGAACCTTTTCTTACCCCGACTATACCATATTAGGTACTGATCTCATGATGGAGACGGATGGATGGAGACGGATGGAGACGGATGGGATGGATGGAGACGTGAGCTATCCGTATTTTTAACTAAATCACCTCGTTTCGGGAAAACAACCACTAAAATTTCACGGTGTAGGTATACTATAATGTTTTGTATTGTCGGTTGTAATCGGTTGAGGATAACTGCTTTCAAATTCGGTTGCAAATTTCCCCCCAATACATTGCAAGTAAAATAAAAGCTTGTAAAAATACACACTAAATTTCACTAAACTCACAAGAGTGCTTTACTTTTAATCCACTAGTGTCTGCAATTCTTCAAAGTCAAAGTCGAAATTATATATTCAATTTAGGCATCAATTGATGCTCCTATGAACGTCGAAGAATCTACCACCGGTTCGGAAAAACCCTGTTGAGAAGAAACCGGCAAGAAACTCAACAAGGTATATTTTTTCAAAGAGATCTACATTGTTATTAAATTACATACCTAAGTATATCTAAAGTATTCTTCATGGTCTGAATACAACAAAATTATCTTTTGATTTGGGTTATTTTGTTATCAGTACCACTAGATAATTATCGCTTGACGTAATAATTATTATTATTAATTAGCGTTACTATTGGTTTGCGGTCATTTTCGACTTTCGTTTTTCACAATTTGATTTTTGACTCTAGTCAAAATAGTAATTACTAGCAGCCCGTCCCGGCTTCGCACGGGGTAGACAATTATTTATTTTTGGAAATTTGGATATAAAACACTTTTTTTCACAAATATTTTTATTTATTAAAAAATTATTATTTATTATTTATTAATTATTACAGACGTGCACGCCCCACTCCTGTATTTCAGTGCCCCCTCCACCCCGCCCGCCGCGATGCCCGGCGCGCTTTTCAGACTGCATCGCAAACAACGGCCACGGCGCTATGGCGGTTTTGTTTACTGTTTGAATTTTTTAATTCGTAATATCTTTTGAATGGAAAGTCCAATTTAAATAATTTAAAAACTATTTTATAGGTAGTTAAATGGTCTTTACCATTAAATAATTTATTTGGATAAGGATTAATATAAACACATAAATAGCATGGTTTGAATTTGGTTAGCATTTTCATTAATGTTTAAAATGAAAAAAGTTGTTGTAGTGACATAACTACAATAGTTGGACATATGCTACCGCGGAGTTTTTTGTAGACATTATGATGTTCTTCAATATTGTTGTACATTATTTTGTTCTATCGCTAATAGTTTCGGCAGCGCATCCGACGAAATACATTTTAAGACTCATTTTTCTACACCTTCGGTTACATTGTTCAAATTTTACCAAGGATCCCTAATTTTTTCAAAATGAAATGTAGCCTATGTCAAATTGGAAGAATGTAGCATTCTATTGGTGAAAGAATTTTTTAAATCGGCCCAGTACTTTTTGAGCCTATTCATTACAAACATACAAACATACAAAAATAGGTACAAATCTTTCCTCTTTATAATATTAGTGTAGATAAATCGATTGTACAATCGAAACTAAATCACCTCGTTTCGGGAAAACAACCACTAAAATTTCACGGTGTATAGTGGTTGGACCAATGGCCTCTCAAGCAGAGGGTCGTGGGTTCGAGTCCCGACTCGCAAATCTGAGTTTTCGTATGTGCGAAATAACATCTGAAAATCACCATCAGCTTCACGGCGAAGAAAAACATCGTGAGGAAACCTGCACACACTTGCGAAAAATTCGATGACGTGTGAAGTTCTCTGATCCGCACCAGGCCCACGTGGGAACTACTGCCCAAGCCCTTTCATTTTGAGAGGAATTTTGTGCCTAACAGTGGCACGCAGATAGGACGATAGGCTGAGAGAGATGATAAATAATAATAAATAATAAATATCATGGGACAATTCACACCAATTGACCTAGTCCCAAAGTAAGCTTAGCAAAGCTTGTGCTATGGGTGCTAAGCAACGGATAAACATACTTATATGTACATATAGATAGATACATAGGTACTTAAATACACATTAAACACCCAAGACCCGAGAACAAACATTCGTATTTTTCATACAAATATCTGCCCCGACACGGGAATCGAACCCGGGACCTCAAGCTTCGTAGTCAGGTTCTCTAACCACTAGGCCATCTGGTCGTATGATGATTAAAAACATAAGGAAAATCTTCCGTAAGTAGGTAGGTATTTAATACACAATATTAAGTATTAATTGGCCTTTATTAGTTCGGCATTAATTAGTAAAGTTCTTATCTCTAATTGTTTTTATTCAAGTAACCCATTTTGAACAAGTTAGCTATGAAGTATCTTTTTTTTTTTTTTTTTTTTTGTACTTATTTTTTCAACTTCATTTTTTTTTTTTTTTTTTTTTTTTTATTACTTTTTTACGGTCATCCCGTGAAATCATATATTTCGTACTAAATACAAACTGAAATATAGATGCACAGAAAAAACCCCAGAAAAAAGACCAATGCTGGGAATCGAACCCAGGTCCTCAGCATTCCGTGCCGCGTGCCATACCCCTACACCACCACTGGTCTAGAGATTAGACACGAATCTTTCCTATACATCATACATTTCAATCTGCTAAATCATCACCTTATGCAGTGACAAGCGCACATCTATGTTACACCCTCATCGAGAGATTTTAACACTCCTTCGGAACTAACCGCTCACCTGGACAAGAGATGGCGCTACTGTGCAACTTTAAACAAGTTAGCTATGAAGTATTTTTTTTTTTTTTTTTTTTTTTTATATTACTTTTTTACGGTCATCCCGTGAAATCATATATTTCGTACTAAATACAAACTGAAATATAGATGCACAGAAAAAACCCCAGAAAAAAGACCAATGCTGGGAATCGAACCCAGGTCCTCAGCATTCCGTGCCGCGTGCCATACCCCTACACCACCACTGGTCTAGAGATTAGACACGAATCTTTCCTATACATCATACATTTCAATCTGCTAAATCATCACCTTATGCAGTGACAAGCGCACATCTATGTTACACCCTCATCGAGAGATTTTAACACTCCTTCGGAACTAACCGCTCACCTGGACAAGAGATGGCGCTACTGTGCAACTTTAAACAAGTTAGCTATGAAGTATCTTTTTTTTTTTTTTTTGTACTTATTTTTTCAACTTCATTTTTTTTTTTTTTTTTTTTTTTTTTTATTACTTTTTTACGGTCATCCCGTGAAATCATATATTTCGTACTAAATACAAACTGAAATATAGATGCACAGAAAAAACCCCAGAAAAAAGACCAATGCTGGGAATCGAACCCAGGTCCTCAGCATTCCGTGCCGCGTGCCATACCCCTACACCACCACTGGTCTAGAGATTAGACACGAATCTTTCCTATACATCATACATTTCAATCTGCTAAATCATCACCTTATGCAGTGACAAGCGCACATCTATGTTACACCCTCATCGAGAGATTTTAACACTCCTTCGGAAAATATATGATATATGATTTCACGGGATGACCGTAAAAAAGTAATAAAAAAAAAAAAAAAAAATGAAGTTGAAAAAATAAGTACAAAAAAAAAAAAAAAAAAAGATACTTCATAGCTAACTTGTTTAAAGTTGCACAGTAGCGCCATCTCTTGTCCAGGTGAGCGGTTAGTTCCGAAGGAGTGTTAAAATCTCTCGATGAGGGTGTAACATAGATGTGCGCTTGTCACTGCATAAGGTGATGATTTAGCAGATTGAAATGTATGATGTATAGGAAAGATTCGTGTCTAATCTCTAGACCAGTGGTGGTGTAGGGGTATGGCACGCGGCACGGAATGCTGAGGACCTGGGTTCGATTCCCAGCATTGGTCTTTTTTCTGGGGTTTTTTCTGTGCATCTATATTTCAGTTTGTATTTAGTACGAAATATATGATTTCACGGGATGACCGTAAAAAAGTAATAAAAAAAAAAAAAAAAAAAAAAAAAAATGAAGTTGAAAAAATAAGTACAAAAAAAAAAAAAAAAGATACTTCATAGCTAACTTGTTTAAAGTTGCACAGTAGCGCCATCTCTTGTCCAGGTGAGCGGTTAGTTCCGAAGGAGTGTTAAAATCTCTCGATGAGGGTGTAACATAGATGTGCGCTTGTCACTGCATAAGGTGATGATTTAGCAGATTGAAATGTATGATGTATAGGAAAGATTCGTGTCTAATCTCTAGACCAGTGGTGGTGTAGGGGTATGGCACGCGGCACGGAATGCTGAGGACCTGGGTTCGATTCCCAGCATTGGTCTTTTTTCTGGGGTTTTTTCTGTGCATCTATATTTCAGTTTGTATTTAGTACGAAATATATGATTTCACGGGATGACCGTAAAAAAGTAATAAAAAAAAAAAAAAAAAAAAAAAAAATGAAGTTGAAAAAATAAGTACAAAAAAAAAAAAAAAAGATACTTCATAGCTAACTTGTTTAAAGTTGCACAGTAGCGCCATCTCTTGTCCAGGTGAGCGGTTAGTTCCGAAGGAGTGTTAAAATCTCTCGATGAGGGTGTAACATAGATGTGCGCTTGTCACTGCATAAGGTGATGATTTAGCAGATTGAAATGTATGATGTATAGGAAAGATTCGTGTCTAATCTCTAGACCAGTGGTGGTGTAGGGGTATGGCACGCGGCACGGAATGCTGAGGACCTGGGTTCGATTCCCAGCATTGGTCTTTTTTCTGGGGTTTTTTCTGTGCATCTATATTTCAGTTTGTATTTAGTACAAAATATAACCCATTTTGTTTGAAAGCACTGAACTAAAATAACCGCTAAAGTGTTAACTCGTATTCCTCAGAAGGGGCATTACATTACGTCTAGTCAGTTGTGTTAAAACGAGCGAGATAGCAGATATGACCGACTATGCGAGTGAGCAAGACAGCATTAAAAGGGGGGCACAATTCTAGCTTTCAATGTCAAGTTATTGTAATCGAATTTCAATTTTAACACAGTTGAAAAAAGACTTTGATTTCATAAGAATAAAGTTCATTTTAGAGTCGTGAAAGATTGCTAGCGCGGCGGTTATCGTGCAAACTCGCGCCACTCCGAATGTGAGAGTTCTACAATTTAACAATCTTATCTAAAGCAGTCGTTAGAACGCTAGTGCCGCTTGTCTATTCGAACTTTAGTACGGCGCAGCGTAAGTTCATCTTTTATCCACACGCAAAAACAAAGTTGGTAAAAATAGATGCAACAATCTTATCTAACACAAATTAGATAAACAATGATTTTTAATACAATAAATGCATTATTGAACGTACCTTTTCCGCCATATCTGATGAACTCTATTAAAAGTTGATTTAGTGTGCCAAAATATACTTTTATACCGACGGACGACAAACGTAGTGTCGACGCAACGACAAAATTGACACTGGTGTGTGAGTGAAGTGTATTGTATCGAGCGAGAGAACCGTGCGAGCGAGATGGAAGACTCGATAAAGCCACATTAGAGATAATAGTAGAGTTATTTTAGTGTGTACTGGAATTGAGTCTTACTTTATAGCGGTAGAAACGAGTTGCTCTAAGACAAAATGGCGAAATAGGTAGATTAAATTTAATAATCCCGGCCTAAATACGTCCCACTACACACAGGCCTCCTCTCAGAATGAGAGGGCTTGGGCTGTGTAGATCTCGCGCAGGCTCAGTGCGGATTGGGAACTTCACAAAATTTCTTCTCAGGTGTGTGCTAGTTTATCACGATGTTTTCCGTCACCGTAAAGGTGATGGTAAATTTATAATGAAATTTCGCACATAGGTAATCTCCGAAAAACTCAGAGGTGCGAGCTGGTGCGAGCCCAGACTCGAACCCGCGACCCTCTGCTTGTGAGGACATCGGCCAAACCACTAAGCTACCACGATTTCCAAAGGCCAAAACCACTATGCTAAGAAGCATAACGTATGGGCTTTATAAGAAATGAAATTAAATGAAATGTTTATTCACAGAACATACGATATAAAAGATGTTACAAATACACATTAGAGCTATCATATTATGTTCGGCCTAGACGCCATGTGAAAAATTTCATGATTAATTAATAACGACCACTAACGACCACTTTAGCCTAGTTGGTAGTGACCCTGCCTACGAAGCAAGAGGTCCTGGTTTCGAATGCCGGTAAGGGCATTTATTTGTGTGATGAGCACGAATATTTGTTCCTGAGTTATGGATGTTTTCTACGTATTTAAGTATTTATTTATACAATACAATACAATGACTCTTTATTGTACACCAGGAATAGTAAGCAATACAGAAAACAGGTACACAGAGAGTAAGTTACAAGGTAAGCAATAGGCGGCCTTAGTATTTATTTATCTATATAAGTATGTTTATCGTCGTCTAGCACCCATAGTACAAGCTTTGCTTAGTTTGGGACTAGGTCGATTTGTGTAAGAAAGATTGTCCCTAATATGTATTTATTTATAATAATTGATAGTCTTACTCAATAATAGTAGCAAGAAAGCTCAAGGTATCTCAGAGGGCGATGGAGAGGGCTTTGCTCGGAGTTTCTCTGCGGGAACACATTAGAAATGATAAATCCGCGCAAGAACTAAAGTCACCGACATACCTAGCTCGAAGAATCGCCAGACTCAAGTGGCAGTGGGCAGGACACATCACTCGTAGATGGGGCAGAAAGGTTCTCGAGTGGAGTCCACGGACCGGAAGACGCAGTGTAGGTAGGCCTCCAACAAGATGGAGCGACGACCTGGTTAAGGTTGCGGGAACGCGTTCGATGCGCATGGCGCAGGATTGATCTGTTTGGCGAGCCTTGGCATGTTTAGCAGTCTTTCGGCTGAAATCATGATGATGATGATGATCGTAGAGAGAATAAAAATCTTATTAACGTTGGTACAGTCAAAAGCATAAATATGTATACAGTCATCGCGTCAGAATATGTAAACATAAACCTTATGTTTAATGACATAGCGTCGTATAGATATTTTTAATTCACTAGCATCCTTTTAACCCTAAACTCCTACCACATAAACAAATGTTTTTTGTTTTACGGCTTTTGTCATAACTTAATATTTTTGGTGTAATAACGTTTTGAAAATTTGTTATTACCTCTTATTTTTACGCTACTCTGTGTATTTGTATGGGAAAAAAGTGCTTCATTTTAAAAAGTCGTAAAACAAAAAACATATTTTGTTTGAATGATAGTAATTCAGGGTTAAGAGGATGTCAGTGAATTACAAATAACTCTGTATATATTTTTGCACTTCACCGTACTATCAGAGCTTCTTTTGTAAGCCTTTGCACCTTATCTCTATAACCGTAATGTTCACATTCATTTGGCTTTCGTAGTTCCTAGAACTGGGTAAGAGAGATCAATGAACCGTTATCAGAATAAGTCTCAAGTTTATTTTATGATATAATTAGGTTTTACCTGCGACTTCGCACTCCTACACCATTGGATCAGGCAGTTGAATTGAAACTTTGGGATCTTGCTAAATTCCCATGGGTAAAAGAACTGAAACAATTAGGTACTTTGCTCACCTGCCCTTATGATAATCTACGTTTAACACAATATTTTAGACTTTCGCGGTCATTACTAATTTTATGAGTTGAAATCGGGTTTTTGTCTCGTGATCATGGCGCATGCAACTGTGCCGAAATATCGGGCTTCTCTGAAATCAAGGTACGCGGAACAAAACCCGATTTCAACTCATAAAATCTACGTTTATGCAAGAAAGTTGTGTTCATGCAGTTCCTCCACCTACACACTGTACGAACTCACACAAACCCAAACCCAACTGTCACCCGCCACCACCAAACTACAAGCACATACAAACATTTGCAGTATCTAGGTATACACCGTGAAATTTTAGTGGTTGTTTTCCCGAAACGAGGTGATTTAGTATCGATTGTACAATCGATTTATAATTACTATTCTGACTAGAGTCAAAAATCCAATTGTGAAAAACGAAAGTCGAAAATGACCGCAAACCAATAGTAACGCTTCGTTGGTACAAGTAGCGTACAATCGTACGATAGGTTAGGTACCAACGAAGCGTTACTATTGGTTTGCGGTCATTTTCGACTTTCGTTTTTCACAATTGGATTTTTGACTCTAGTCAAAATAGTAATTATAAATCGATTGTACAATCGATAATAAATCACCTCGTTTCGGGAAAACAACCACTAAAATTTCACGGTGTATAATATATACAGGGTTATTTGTAATTCAACGACATCCTCTTAACCCTGAATTCCTATCACTCAAACAATTTTTTTTTGTTTTACGACTTTTTAAAATGAAGCACTTTTTTCCCCATACAAATACACAGAGTATCGTAAAAATAAGAGGTAATCTCAAATTTTCAAAACGTTATTACACCAAAAATATTAAGTTATGACAAAAGCCGTAAAACAAAAAACATTTGTTCAAGTGGTAGGAGTTTAATAGGGTTAAAAAGATGCTAGTGAATTACAAATAACCCTGTATAACTGTCTGTATGGTAGAGCTTTGCAAGCCTCTATTCGCACTAGTTCAGTTAACAAAGTCCAATGAAGTGCCTGAACTAATGAGTTCATTTTTCTCAAACAAACACGAATTTACGGCGAAAAAAAATTATTATGAGGCAACATGCTCACACTTGTAAAGCAATTAAATGGTGTACGTGAAGTTCCCAATCAGCACGAGTCGCGTGGGAACTAAAATCCTCTTATTCTGAGAGGAGACTTGTGCCATGCAGTGGGACGTATATAGGCTGGGATGATGACGGTGACTTCGATTGGAGACAATGATGATAGTTATGCTGTTCATCCACTTCTGCTGCTGAATGGACGTAGTTAGTTAATACTTATGTGCATACATTACATACCTATTACAGCCTAAACCGGAATCGCTGAGGCTGCTACTAGATGTCGCTAATAACTTGCCAGAGTGTCACCGAACAATGGCGCTGTAGATGAAGTTAAATAGTAGATAAGTAACCCTACTTGACTAAGTAGTAAGTTACCCACTTTCGGTACTTAATTACAAGCTGGAGGGGCTACTTCGAAATTCGAAATTCGTATCATACCATCCCTCCTACTCATTAAAAGATATGTACTTATGTCATCAGCGCGCCAAAAATGAAGCGTACAAAATCAGTCAAGTGCGGTCAATTAATAATAAATAATCCAATTTCCTAAAATTCTACTCTATCTACAATTTCCAAATAAATACAAAAAATTGTTTATAAGTTACAAATTACAGGAAGACCTATAAGAAATGTCTGGCTTAAATATGGACAGAACAATAAAAAATAACAAAGTTAATAAGGCTACCACAGACCACACCACGGGGCGTGTGCGCGACGCCGACGGAGCGAGCTCAACGCGTTGTATAACACTGAGTCATATAAGCTGCGCCGCGCTGCTGGAGAGTGTCACCGTATATTACCATACAGTGTCATACAACGCGCTGGGCCCGCTCCGCCGGCGTCGCGCGCACGCCCCGCGCTGAGGTCTGTGGTAGCCTTAAAATACTAACGACCTGGCCTTATACTACGAAGTGCAAAATTCCAACTTCGTGTCGTGCCATTCCTCTCACGCTAATAGTATTTAATACAAGAGCGAGCAAGACGATGCGATACGAACTTCGATTTTCGAATTTCGGAGTAGCCCCCCAGCCTCGATTTAACATCGACTGTCAAACGCGCTAAGCCGGCATTAGGAAAGTTTACAGTCGTTACATTTTCTAAATTTTTCCATTTATATGCGGTTCTCTTAAAAAAAATCTGCAAAAAACTTCTACAAAATACATTATTAGAAATGTTTAGAAAAAGGTTTAATGAATGCGACAAAGTTATTCTCGAGTTGTGGCGTGCCTAAAGGAAATAGGGATTCACTAGCTGTTGCCCGCGGCTCTGTCTGCGATGAATTCGTTTATCGCTGTCCCACGGTACTTATACAATTTTATGGGATAAAAAGTATATATAATTACAAAAAAAAAAAAGAAAAAGAAAAAAAAAAAAAAAGAAACAAAAAAAAAAGTATATATAATTGTTATACTAAACGGGACTTATCCCGCAAACAATATTTACCTCGACGTTTTGGCCATATTGCAGCAACCGTGATCACGAGTTGACATTAAAAGTATATAATGTTAATCCAGGTTAATGTGTGGCAAATAACATCAGAATCCGTTAAACAGTTTTAATGTGAAAGAACAACAAACATCCAAACATCCATCGATAAAAACTTTCGTGTTAAGTTTATTAATAGGATTTTTTTATGACTATTATATAGCATACTTACTAGCTGACCCGGCGAACTTTGTTCCGCCTTAGAGTAGAGGCAAAAAAAATGAAACCTCCTTTAATACCGCCGCACCTCCCCCCGCCCCCCGCACGCACCACTCCGCACCCCGCATTGTACATCCTGGCTTTTTCGTGTATTGCAGCCGGCGTTCATCGATTTATTAGACGTTGTCACGTCAAAAATTAAGGGGTGAACCACCCTTAACATTTAGGGGTATGAAAAATAGATGTTGGCCGGTTCTCAGACCTACCCGATATGCACACAAAATTTCATGAGAATCAGTCGAGCCATTTCAGAGGAGTTTGGTAACAAACACCGCAACACGAGAATTTTATATATAAGATTGAACTGAGAACTGGCGAATCTACTCTTCAAACCATCTAAAGATATGTGACATCTTTTCCAGTAGAGAACACACTTTGAGTCAAATTGTTTCCTGTCGGAACTCCCCCCCAGCGTAACTCCCCCCTAAAGGCGTAATTACGTCCTGCACCTGCCCGTAATTATGAGAATCCAGGATTACGCCAAGGACTCCCGGTAACCAGGGTTTTAAATGTAATGGTGGCTCTAGATGGAGTCTAAAGACGCCGTTTGTTTTAATGGATGATTAAAGTTATAACCACGTTGCTTTAAACATGAAACTACCGTGAGGCTCACTCATAGTGAAAATAAACGGATCACTCACGTCTTAAAACGAGTTAATCCGACATGTTTCGGGCTAATCCGTAGCCCTTCTTCTCAGAGTCACAACGTCGGCTGCCAAACGCGCCCACTAAGAAGAAGGGCTACGGATTAGGCCGAAACATATCGAGTTAAACTCGTTTTAAGACGTGAGTGATCCGTTTATTTTCACTATAACCACGTTGCTGTACACAGATGTGGAGAAACGAGATAAAATTTTACTTAATAGTTCTTTGACCAAGTGGTTTACCATTTTTTATGACAGCTCCTACATCTGGCTCCTTTTTCGCCAACTTGACAGTTGTCAGTGAAAGATCATCACTATCATCATTTCAGCCGAAAGACGTCCACTGCTGAATAAGGCCTCCCCAAGGCTCACCAAACAGATCGGTCCCGCGGGATCGTCGTCGCCCAGGTCGTCGCTCCATCTTGTTAGAGGCCTACCTACACCGCGTCTTCCGGTCCGTGGACGCCACCCGAGAACCTTTTTGCGCCATCGGCCATCAGTTCTACGAGCGATGTGCCCTGCCCACTGCCACTTGAGTCTGGCGATTCTTCGAGCTATGTCGGTGAATTTAGTTCTTACGCGGATTTCATCAGTGATAGGATGTCGAGTAACACGCGGTGGTAGATTCTTCGACGTTCATAGGAGCATCAATTTGATGCCTAAATTGAATATAGAATTTTGACTATGACTTTGACTTTGAACAATGTCGAGGGACAGGTGTCATGAGACCATTTTGAATAATTATTTTCTACTCACTTGCGACTTAGTCCGTGTAGAATTTGAATTTGTGGTAAAGCGTCTCGGTAATATTTAAACGCTTGTGAAAATGACAGGCATTTTCTTACAATTTTTCACAGGCCGCGTCTCCGCCCCGTCTCTTCTGTCTGCTTTGGATGAAAGAGAGAGAGAGAATGAGAGAAAGAGAGAAAGAGAGATGTTTATTTACACATATTCGATACAAACACAGAAAAAAAAATACAATTGACAGGAAATTTACAAATAAAAAATATCGACGCTTCTATACATTTAGTATGAAAACTGACTCAAGGGGCGTTACGACTGCGACGCGCCCCCGCCCCACATCTCTTCGCCTAACAACCTAAAAATCTAATTGATGAGGTCGATGAGGTCTTGATAAGCATAAGCTAATTCCTGATAAACTACTAGTAAAAGCTAACTCTTATTTACTCTAACTGGCGGTCCCAATTGAACCGGAATGTTGTCCGTTAGCTGCGGATCGACCTAATTTCCTACGTCGCAAAAACTTAACTAAAATGTTCTTACAAATGATGATGATTGGTTACTGGAAGTGGCACAAGACAACCTGTGTTTTATATTGTTGTCAGAGAACCTGGTACCTACGATGCTTGAGGGCCGTGAAATGTGTATGAAAAATACGAATGTCTGTTCTTGAGTCTTGGGTGTTTAATAAGTATTTAAGTGTGTACTATCTATCTACATAAGTACGTATTTTCCGTTGCCTAGTGCCCATAACCAAGGGTCGGAAAATTGCGCATTTTAAAACCTTAACCCTGTTTCATGCAGTAAAAACTCCAATAAAGTGGAATCGATTACCAACCTCCATCAGGCAATCTCCCTCCGTGGTGTCGTTCAGGGATGCTTTGAAGAAGATGTGGCTCACACCATCTCTTTAATATTTTGAGAACACTGCTTATTTATTGTATGTATTATGCATATGTATGTTGTATATGGTAGTATATTTTGAATAGGTTTCCTTATATTACGAGTTTGTGTATTGTATTTACTAAAAAGTTGTATTGTAGCTTTTGCTTTGTCTGACTGTTTTTTTTACTTATTCTTTGTCGGTCCCTTACTAAATGCTCCTTTCATCCACTCAAAGACTGACCAGTTGACTGGTCTCTACCTTAAAGGGATAAGTTTTCCTTTGTACATGCATTTGAACGGTTGTCAATAACATTTTTTTTCTTTCCTTATTTTTGTACAATAAAGAGGTGACATGGGTCTATAATGACTCCCATAAAATTTTAAGTCATAATGTATCATTAGTCATAATCAAAGTTAGTCATGAAGTGATTTATTTCTGAAACAATTTATTTTTCGGAATTGTTATAAAACAAACCTAACCTAACCTACTGCATTCTATAAGATGGCATTTTAAAAAGTCCTGAAAAAAATACCGTTTCAGAAATAAATCACTGTATGACTAACGTTGATTATGACTAATGATACATTATGACTTCAAATTTCATGGGAGAAAAGGGGCACCGAGTTTACATACATATACGTGGTTTTATTAATTTTCATTAAGAAAAAAGCGTCCCTTATTTTGAATCAGTTCAGTGACATTTTTCATACAGTTTAAAAGGATCGTCACAAAACTGATTGTGTGGGGAATTAGGGACATTTTTAATCATTAAAATTCATTCTACGTAAAAAAAAACCGAAAACTACATAATTCTGAAAAAAAACCGGTACATTTTAAATTGGAAATATTATATATTTCGTACATTTTACCCTCTTTATTGCTTCAGAATAGTTCCACGATAAAAATAAAACCGCCGTGTCTCTTCCGGACACTCTATGTCCGGCCGCCATTAATCCCCGTTACAGCATCGCCGTCCGGTTAACTGCGTCCCTGTCCGGCTGCCTGATTAAACTGTTCTTTTATCGCATATTCATACTTGTCCGGGCTTCTGTTTGGACATTTTGTCCGGAACTTTGATTGGGTCTACCGGTTCAATAGTTTGGTCATCTAAATGAATTTATAGTTAGACTAGCTGTTGCCCGTGACTCCGTCCGCGAAGAAAATGGGTATAAAAAATAGCCTACAACATATTCTCAGACCTTTTGAATATAGACAAAAAATTTCATAAAAATCGATCAAGCCGTTTCGGAGGAGGTCGATAACAAACACCGTGACACGAGATTTTTATATATTCGAGTAAATAAACTTGACTGTACATGTGAAATTACGTTTGAAATTTACCATGAGCTTGATGGTTAAGGAAAACATCGTGATGAAACCTCCAACCCATCTGCGCAGAAATTCAAATGTGTGAAGTTTCCAATCCGCACTGGACCCGCGTGGGATCTATGGCCAAACTCCTTTCAATCTGAGAAGAGCCTTGTGCCCTGCAAGGGACGTAAGTATAGTACATAAGCTGAGGTGAAGAATTTGCTGGTATCTGTAGCGGGCCTAGTGGTTTGACCTACTTCTGGCCTCTCAAGCAGAGGGTCGTGGGTTCAAATCCCGGTTCGCACCTCTTAGTATTTCGGAATTTATATTCGAAATGCGAAATTACATTTGTAATTTACCATTAACTTTACGGCGAAGGAAGCCATAGTGAGGAAATCTGCATACACCTGTGAATAAATTCAATGGTGTGTGTGAAGTTCCCAATCCGCACTAAGCCCGCGTGGGAACTACAACCCTAGCCCTCTCAATCTGAGAGGAGGCTTGTGCCCTGCAAGGGAAGTAAGTATAGTATACGTTGGGATGAAGAATTTGCCGGTATCTGTAACGGGCCCCGCATTAGGTGCGGAACCCGAAAAGTGTGTGCAGAACCCCTTTTTTGCTCGACCCCGTTGGGTCCGAGTGGCCATAACTCGTGTCCGAATTCCGGTTAAAAGGGCCGGGCGTTATCGGATTGCGTCCGTATCCGTTTCCGGCCCCTGAAATTCAATTAGCTATTACTCGCTCAACTAAGAGGCGTTTCTGGAATTCGTACAGCCGAGGAAAATGAATGGCGTACCAAGATGGAACTTTTTTTTGTAAACGTCATTTTGAGATTCCCTACGTCTGCCAAAGCAATCATCGAGAAATCGACTGTGAAGAGGTGCCACCCTGGTATAGTACCAATTTTTCGAGGTGTTGATCTCGTTAAGAGCCCACCTTTCGAACAAAGCACAGGTTAGATCATGTATGGAATACTGCTGCCACCTTTGGGACGGTTCTGCCAAGTATCAGTTGGCGGCGTTGGATTCGGTGGAGCATCGAGCCCGAAGACTCATTGGTGATAGTTCGTCAATCGGTGGTAGGCTACAGAGCCTCGGGCACCGTCGTCGAGTTGCTTGTTTGTCTGTTTTTTATCGGATACATTTTGGAGAGTGTGCGCAGGAATTACATGATTTAATTCCTCCATCTCCATTTCACCAACGGACATCCAGGCGGGGGGAGCGTCTTCATCCTTATGTGTTTAGTATTCCACTGGCCCGTACGAAGCGCTTCGCGTCATCCTTCCTAATGCGAACTGCTAAAGAATGGAATTCGCTCCCGTCGTCTGTATTTCCTGATAAATACAACCTAGGTCTGTTCAAGGCTAGAGTGAATAGGCTGTTACTGAACCAGTGAGGTACACCTTTGGCCTCATCTACACTTTTCATCAGGTGAGATAGTGGTCAAACACGGGTCAGTTTTATGTAAAAGAAAAAAAAAATGTCCTCGAATGAATAATCCTCAATTTAAAATTAACCTAAATCCTACCAATATTATAAACGCGAGAGTTTGTAAGTATGGATGGATGGATGGATGTTTGTTACTCTTTCACGCTAAAAGGTTTGACGGATTCTGATGAAATTTGGCACACAGATAGTTTATAATCCGGATTAACATATAGGATACTTTTTATCTCGGAAAATTACATAATAGTTCCCGCGGGATAGCGATAAACGAATTCTTCACAGACGGAGTCGCGGGCAGCAGCTCGGATAAGATAAAATAGCACATTGAAATAACAACTTTATTATTTACAGTGGAGAGTTCATTTTAATTGAAACTTTGTTTGTTTTGGTTGTTTTGGCTGTAAGTCTACGACGAATTCAATGTTGAAACATATTATGTGCCAACAAAGCTTATTGAAAATGAACTCTCTGCTGTAAATAATAAATTTCGTTATTTCAATGAGCTATTTTATTTTAGATTTCTGTTCATTTTAAACTGAGGATTGCGCACTTGAGGACATAATAGCATACAATGGCTTTATTCGAAATGTGGGCTTAGCAGATCGGGACGAGATCGGGACACCTCAAAAAATTCGTACTATACGTGATGCGGATGGCACACGAACACGACCAATCTGTTTGGTGAACCTTGGGGGCAGCCTATGAACAGCAGTGAATGTCTTTCGGCTAAATTGATGTAAGTATACGAGACAACATAAGAAACAAAAGTTGTCTCCTGTGGACATAAAATTCACGACTTCAGCAAACTTAAGATTTGCATATTTAAATGGGCCAAGTTTTAAGTTTGCCAGGCGTCCCTCATGCGGATGTAGACTTGACTAAGAAATATTGGCTATAGACCCTTAACTTTTCCATGTCCACAGGAGAGACCCGAACAAAAATATGAGTATTACCCATACCCAAAAATGCGTATTTTTTGTATGGTTCATCATCATCATTTCTGCCGAAAGACGTCCACTGCTGAACATAGGCCTCCCCCAAGGCTCGCTAAACAGATCGGTCCCGTACCATCCGCAACCAACGCGAACCCGCAACATTAACCAGGTCGTCGCTCCATCTTGTTGGAGGCCTACCTACACTGCGTCTTCCGGTCCATAGACGCCACATGAGAACCTTTTTGCCCCATCGGCCATCATGGCCATTTGTATGGATAACTTCCGGTTAATGTGGTCCAATTTTGGAATTCCACTCTTATAGCGTCTGCTATACGATCTGCTAGTTATCTAACTAAGTTACCTAGGCTTTCTAATTAAAGGAGTTAATTACCAGAGTTAGCTTAACTCGAGTGTTTTACTTGACAAGTACACGGCCAGTAACTTGACTGGACTCGGACTAAGTTGGCAGAGTTACTTAACGTGTTGTTCCTAAAGGAAATTAGGTTTGGCTCTGTCCTTTTTGTTGCTAGGTAGGCACTTTGTTATTAGGAAGTTTTTCTTTTAGAAGTATAGGGAACGTACGTACAGTACCAACTTTCCTATAAGGTAATACCTACGTATATTTCGTACTAAATACAAACTGAAATTTAGATGCACAGGAAAAACCCCAGAAAAAAGACCAATGCTGGCAATCGAACCCAGCAACTTTGCACAGTAGCGCCATCTCTTCTCCAGGTGAGCGGTTAGTTCCGAAGGAGTGTTAAAAGCTCTCGATAGAGGGTGTAACATAGATGTGCGCTTGTCACTGCATAATGTGATGATTTAGTAGACTGAAATGTATAGCAAAGATTCGTGTCTAATCTCTAGACCAGTGGTGGTGTAGGGGTACGGCACACGGCACGGAATGCTGAGGACCTGGGTTCGATTCCCAGCATTGGTCTTTTTTCTGGGGTTTTTTCTGTATTTCAGTTTGTATTTAGTACGAAATATATGATTTCACGGGATGACCGTAAAAGTAAAAAAAAAAAAAATAAGTTGAAAAAATAAATACAAAAAGATACTTCATAGCTAACTTGTAATACCTACGAGCTTTAGACCTCATGGGGGCCCCAAAAATATTCTTTCATTTTTAAATAATAATGTAACTAGAAGGTTTAAACATGAAACTACCGTGAGACTCACTCATAGTGAAAATAAACGGATCACTCACGTCTTAAAACGAGTTAATAAGTTGCTTCAAAGGCTACCCGACAAAAATTTAATTGCGAGATTGCGTCCACGGAACCCCACGTCTCCGAAGATGTATGGTTTGCCGAAGATACATAATGCTGACTGGCCTTTGAGACCCATAGTGAGTCAGATTGATTCGCCGACGTATAAGCTTGTCCGTCATCTTTCGTCTGTGCTATTAGAGTTTACGGGGAAGTCGGGGAGTTTTATCAAAGATTCGAGACATTTTGTCGGTTTGTTAAATGATATCCGTATACGTGAGGACGAACTGATGGTTAGTTTTGATGTCACTTCTCTTTTTACCAATGTACCGGTGGACGAGACTTTAAGAATTAAATCTGACCTTTTGTGTGTCACTAATTTACCTACTGTGTACATGGAGGGAATTGAGTTGTGATAAGAAGCGGATATTTGGTTTGGCGTGGTGATTATTATTTGCAAGTTGATGGAGTGGCTATGGGTTCACCGATTGCTCCGGTTACCGCCAATATTTTTATGGAGTGGTTGGAGGGTAAAGCTTTAAACAACTCTCCCGTTGTTCCTAGATATTGGTGGCGGTTTGTGGATGACATTTTTGCGATTGTGTCTGGAGATGACTTGTCACGGTTTACTGACTACCTCAACACGTTGCACGATAAGATTAAGTTCACGGTAGAGAGAGAGAGTGATGGACGGTTGCCATTTTTGGATGCTTTGGTGATGCGGAGACCCTGTGGGAGATTGGAAACTACGGTTTACCGTAAGCCAACTCATACAGATCGATATTTGAGGGCAGATTCACACCATCATCCGTGTCAATTACCTGCTGTGCCAAGGACTTTGATAGATCGAGCCTTAAGTATTTGTGATCCACAATTTGTGGATTGCGAACTGGGTCACGTAAGGCGTGTGTTGGAGAGCAATGGGTACAACTGGAGGCAGAGTAACCGGTTCCTGAACGTATCGGCTCGTCAACGGCCAAGGGCGGCTGATAGGCTGCCGGTATACTTGCCGTTTATAAAGGGGGTAACGGATAAAATCGGGCAATTGTTACGCCGAAGATACAGCATCAAGTCGATTTACCGTCCTCATATGCAGCTCAGGCGGTTGGTACGTTCACCGAAGGATAGGGAGCCCTTTAGTGGTCCCGGTGTATATAAAATTCCATGTTCCTGTGGCAAGGATTATATCGGAGAGACTGGACGTAATGTTTCCACAAGGTTATCGGAGCACATACGCAGTATGAAAAAGCAAGACAGCAAGGGGTCTGCGGTGGCCGAACACTCAATGGACTCGGGCTCGACGCACTACATCCGTTTTGATAAGGCTTCCGTACTTGCGAGAGAAAAGTTTTTCATTCCGCGGAAGGTGCGTGAAGCCATCGAGATTGGTCGTCATCCAAATTTTAACCGGGATAGTGGTTGGTCAGTACCCCCGAGTTGGAAAACAGTGTTGAATGTTCGTACTGCGTCAACGGTGAGTGTGAGCGAACCTTTACAAAGTGATGTGGTTAGTGTTGTGTGCTACCCTACATTTGACAATGACAATAAAAGTGATGATGAAAACGGTGTGTCGCTGTCAGTTGCGTCGAGTGGCCGCGCGACCAGGGCGATAGCACGCAGTGCACGTTTGGCAGCCGCCGTGACGTGCGATTCCGAGAGGAAGGGCTACGGATTAGCCCGAAACATGTCGAGTTAAACTCGTTTTAAGACGTGAGTGATCCGTTTATTTTCACTATAACTAGAAGGTATTGAAAGAAAACATTGATTTGTGACAACATCATGGATAAAGCCGATAAAATAAATATAGAATGAAATAAAATGAATGACTATAAACTAAAAATTAAAAAAAAACCAACGCAATTAGGTCAGACAATTATGTTTAAAAATAAAGTGAATCCCCACTATGCGTCTAAGATCCCTTCCGCAGCAAGTAGGTACAACCAAACTTACTTATCATGTAATCGATTGAACGTAATTAATCTGCCCTTTTCAGTTCATAATCTGCTTATTTATCATATACCTTTTGACTAGGTATATATTTTGTATGTAGTAATATATTTTATATTAGGTTTCTTAGGTTTCCATAAGTTTATGTATTGTATTTGTTATAAAAATTGTATTGTAGCTTTTATTATTTTTAACTTTTTAAGTAACTTATTTATTTTCAGTCCCTTACTAAATGCTCCTTTCATCCATTCAAAGGTTGACTGATAGATATCCCTTAAAGAAATTCACCTTTCTACATATATCCCAACGATTTGACAATAGTGTTTAGTTTTTTTCTTATTTTTGTACAATAAAGAGTTTACATATGTACATACGTACCATAATATAGAGATATCTATGTTAGAACCAGGGCCAATTTGCATAACAAAGTACAACTAATATTACAAGCGGAACTCTCGCTTCAGTTATATTAACTAGAAAGGGAGTTCCGCTTGTAATATAAGTTGTACTTTGTTATGCAATTGGGCCCTGATTGATCCAGAAATTACCCTAGCATCGATACATAAGCAATATCTTCATTGTGCCAAAAGACTATACTCATAAATCACCATGCTCGGGCTACTTTCGTACTCAATCTACCCGCGGCGGTTGTCCGGGCGTCGATCTGTCACTGTCAGTGTCGGCGGCCATTTTGTTTTTCACCTGCAACCAACCACCTGCTCCCTGTGTAAAGTCTGCAATGAGGCTGACAAACCCTGTTCAGGGTTCTGTAACCGAAAGGTGATATAGAGCCTTATTAACGTCGCTACATTGTCCGTCCGTCCCTGTGTCCATTACAGGGTTGTGTTTCAAGAACTGTAAGTAATGGACAACAATGCGCTGGCAAGCGCAGCGTGGGACGTCCACCAACGAGATGGACGGACGATTTGGTGAAGGCGGCAGGTTCAGGGTGGATGCAAATCGCTTCCAATCGTAATGATTGGGCATCAATGAGGGAGGCCTATGTCCAGCAGTGGACGTCCTACGGCTGAAATGATGATGATGATGATGAAGTAATGGACACCTAAAATTTATACATACTGTGAATTTTTATTGCCACTCCAACAACAAATGCGTGACGTGATGCGTGAATTGAGTGCGTCTTGCACTTGAGCGGTGTTTTGAAAAGCTATCATCATCATCATCAACCAACACCCTGCTCGTCCTACTCCACGCGGACCCAGTGCGGGTCGGGAACTTCACACACATCATTGAATTTTCTTCTCAGGTGTGCTTAAGTTTCCTCGCGATGTTTTCCTTAATCTGTTTAAAAGCTATGGCTCCAAATTATAAAAAATCATATATTTTTTACGCAGTAAATGATGACGGACTTTGCTGAAATTAATATGAAAATATTTTATGCAAAGATTTCTCCATGTTGTCCTGCAGCTATCATTTTGAAATAATAATACTATAGGTCGTTATTGGGTGTAGGTAGGTAATTAGGTACTACTTTGTAAAAAATTGGAGCGGTCTCTAACCTAGAAGTTAATAAAAAACCAGCCAAGTTCTATTCAAACTCGCGCACCGAGGTTTCCGTACAAATTTTCGGGTATCGCTCCGCTGCCCGCCCCGCTACCACGCTGGCATCCAGTTCGCGCGCTTATTTGTGATTGTGGTCAAACACAAATTATCACTAAAACAATAACGGCATACATAGCATACTGACCCTATGGAATTTAATCTGCCGATAGCCATATGATAATTTGCCAATCACCTTGCATACCACGGTCCAATATAGGAGATCAATGCCGTGGAAGCGTGACCTGGGTCCCTTCCTGTAGTGAATAATGTGTGGAATATAATGGCATAGGTTCGTACGTACAAAGTTCATCTTGGATTTGGATATACTTAGGAATAAAATGCTATCCTTAAATGAAAACAAATGTGTAGATGTTTTGATGGAGCACCACCAGAAAAACAACAATTTCAAATACAAAATAAAAACGTTTATTATTCTCACAAAAAAACCATGAAACAATTTTTGACTTTACTTACGCTAAAGATAACGCTAAGTAAACAGTTTTACATCAAAATAACATTGCCCTATTACTATTAAGTTCAAAATAAAATTATAAATGCAGTTGAAAACAATGGTAACTATAAAAAATTTCAAATAAACTAAACACAAGCTTTTATTTGACACAAAATGACTAGATACATTGAATAAGATCACAATGTTTTTGCCACATCATTTATCGATTCGCTAAATGCATTAAATTAAATGCAAGAACACAATTCAGTTATTGCACTGCCCAAAATAGTCAGTCTTCCGTAAAGTTAAAGTAAAGTATTAGTATCGACAATATTACGGACATACAGATGATTATTTACAGTGAAGTGAGAGCTGGCCTTACCGATATACTGGATTGATATAAAGTAATACACAGCATTTCTTTTATATCATTGAGATCGTCATATACAAGCACTAAAACGTTCCGCATAACCTTTACCAAATCGTCTATTCCGAAAAGTAATGTTAATATTTTTTTCTACAATTAAATACAATTTAGATCGCTTATTAGGTCACGGACTGGACGCCAGCGGCCAGCGGGGCGGACAGTGTTCTCTGTTCATTGCTGCACGCTGCACAATGGTCACCTAGTAGCATACGCAATGAACCAGTGAAAACAGTCTCCGCGAGCCGAGCGCGGCGAGCGGATGGCGATCCGCTACGTTTAGTTCGCGGCCTTAGACTTCATAGCACTCTTGAAAAGACGATTTGGACCAAAAATTTCAATTCTCATGCTAAATACAGTCTGCGTGAGCTCCGAAGAATTTTAAGTAACAATTTAACAGTGATGTCGCTTTTGAGATAGGTTAGACAGTATTACACTCGCAGGGCGTGAGCGGGGTATGAAGCGACGTACGGGCACGGGAATACCCTCCGATCCCTCAGAGCGCCCATACTATTCATTCGCAAGCAATAAGATGTATTCGATCCAGTATTGAAGATGTGAGACAGTAAAGTTTAATATTATGCTTAATTATTTAATGAATTTGACGATTATAAAATGCTACGTGATCTTAACAGTGGAGATAAAAGTGTTGATAATGAAGACTATATATAATATAGCAAATAAGTTCTTAGAATTGATAGAGGAAACGAAAGCTATGGACGCAATACTTTAGAAGATGAAAATGGTAAAGTTTTAGTCTAATTTGCAAGTGTTGCAACATAGAGAGATTAAAAAATAATAATATTGAAACTGTAAAGCTGCTAATTATTGAACAAACTAATATCTCCACTGAACTTTGACTAAATCTATATCCATACTTCGTGAACTACAAATACCTAGTGAATCTTTGAAAAATATATATCACGCTACATTAATTATGATTTTGATGATATGAGAGATTATTATAAATATGTCATGCCTGATTTCTTTACTGATTGGTCCTTACGTTAACTAACGGGTGATCTTTGGAATCTATTTTAAAAAGGGAAACTAAAGTTCTACCTACATTAATATCATTGATATCGATCACGATACTCACGATGTCAATTATTGTTATCTACGGGTTTGTTTTTAAAACTTTAGTTTCTTTTAAACCTCAACAATCAGCTTAAGCTTTAACATCGATTTTATCAACTAATCTATTACTATCCGGTGAATCGTCAGCAAATTTGATTTCGTTTGACGAATCAGACATTTCATCAGCAAACTTAATATCGTTAAGATTTACATTACCTTTTAAAGTGTCACAATCTTTTGTTTCTCTAGCGGTATCGTTAACTCGCTTTAGCGTGTTGTCATTGTCATTTTTCTCTCTCCTGTGTACTTTGACAGGAGATCTAGTCAAGGTTAGTTCTTTCATTGGTATCGTTACATCAGTTTTCTTCTTTCTGTTTCTTTTTGGAAATTTAGGAGAGCTCTGCAAGTCTGTTATGCTGAAGTTTAGGGGGTGGATGATGTTGGTTCGGTCGTTTATTTTCCGCGATGATTTGATAGAATCAATAGATTTAGTGGATCGGTTGTCTGCGTTTCTCTTGAGCGTGCTGGACAATGGACGGTCTTCGGGGGACTCTGTGTTGCTGCCTGGGTCCGGAAGGAGTTCTTTTGGAAGGATTTCCTGTAAGGACGAGCACAGTTTATTTACAAATACAAAACTGAATGATAGGATGTTGCAATTAAATCAGTTTAGGAGGCACTATAGAAAATGTATGTATTTAGGTAACACCATGCGTTTCGATGTATGTTTTAAAAAGTATGTTTAAGTAATTTTACTGTTCGACTGCAATATCGAGTCTACTGAAACGCAGCTCACTGTGGAGACCTTTCACAAAAAATATCATGATAATATTGAATGGTTTTAATGGAGCCAATTTACCTCATAAATAGGCGTATTGCTTTCATCTATCTCCTTGATGATGTCTCCTTCTTCTATAGGAGGGATCCAAACCAGGAATGCTGGGTCCATTCCAAGGTATGACCCAGGAACTGATCCTGAAATTAAATGAATAGTTTAGTACAATACGGAACATATAAGGTGGACATAAAGTTGGAGTAAAATGAACTTATGACACATGATTAATGGTTGTTTCAGAGTAGTTGTCAAAATTAGGTTCATTTTATGGTAGTGGACATTCTAGTCCACTAGCATGGTGGATGGAGCAGTAAGCAAGACACGGCGGGAGAAAATCCCTCAACAAGATGAACCGACGATCTAGTAAAGGCCGCAGAAATCACTTGGATGCGGCTAGTACAGGATCGATCATTGTTGAACTCCTTGGGGGATGCCTTTGTCCAGCAAAGTTTTGTTTGTTTTGGACAGGGATCCCTTGGTTACCCATAATTTAGTTTCTTATACTTTAATTTTTCATATCAAAAGTTATCACAAAATATAGAAACATACTGTTTTCGGGATGAATATTTTGGAATGCCATCTAATAGAATGCAGATGGTTAGTAGTTAAATAACAATTCCGAAGAAAATACTATTTCAGAAACAAATCACTTTCAATGAAAATTATGGAAAATTATACATTAAATTATGGAAAACCACAGATACCCCTTTTGGATGCTATGATGATGATGGTGATGAATCTATGCCCCTTGAAGTGGTGAATCCGTGGACTTTTCCTTGACACTTTACTTTCTGGGATACTCACCAGCGTTGTTGACTTCGTAATCATAATAATCGATCTCCATCTCAGGGTGTGAAGTCAGGCTCAGGTCTGATCGCAGCAGGCGTCGGTTGCAGTTCTCTTTCGTGTGTTTCGGGTTGTCACGGATCCTGGCTGCGGAGACTCCGCTCAGCGCTGGGGAATACCAGCCCTGGAAAAGAGATGCCTTGTACAAAATCATTGTGAGTAAGAAAGTGAGAAACAAGAAAACTGATAGAGTCCTTCACAGGCTGTAGCAAGTTACACCGTATGTGCGTAGGCAGCTTATATATGACATAAGAAACTTATCCCGCTAATTTTAGGTACTAGTAGTTTTGTGTGACGTAGACCTCGCAAATTCAAAATGGCTGAATTTTTTTAATACATTATAGGGAAGTCTCGACCATTTTATATTTACCACCTAAGTTGGAATGAAATAAATAATTTATTATTAATAATAATATGATATTTGTTACGTTTTCAACCACAACATAATTATGACTGTCGAACTTGTTCATAAAATTTCACGAGTTGATAAATACGATGTGTAGATTCCTTTATGCTGTACATTCTCCAGTCAGACATACGAAAGCACTTTCGCCTAAGCTGAAACGGAGACACTTCGCTCGCGCTTTGCGCTCGCTCGGTTATTAAATGCGATAATTTTGTGAGCTAGTATGTGTTTATTATTATTTTACGCTAAAACGACTGGACGGATTTACATCCAAATATTCAGATAACTGTATTTCTGAAATAGTAATAATATAGGATTTTTTATTCTGACATTCTCCCCAGATCGGAATGTAAAAACCCAAAATCTTTGCTATATAAACTAACATTAGTAAGAGTAGCAGCAGATGAAGATGAGGCCCTGCTGGCGCTCCTGTCCTTTTCCCACAAGCTGTCTTTGTCTTTCTCGCTGCAGGAGTCCCTCTCGCTCACACTTGTTCCGCTGGTGCTCATCTCTGCTGTCGCTGTCTCGCTCATCGACTGCTGAGGCGGGGAGGTGACCTTCAAGAAACGAGATTATCATTCACCAATTCAAATTCAAATTCGCGTACAAGGTGTTTTAAAATTAAATCAGAATATTATTCAGTTGGGTTATTTGACCAAACATCCATGTAGATTTTTTTAACGAAACTTTTAATTCAATGTGTCTTTGAAATGGTACACTTTGAACAAAGTCATAAATTAAAATTATTTTTTTAATTTAGACTCATTTGGAGCTCCTATGAACATCGAAGAATCTAGCACCTGTTCGTAAAAACCCTGTTGAGCAGAATCCGAGAAGAAACTCAATAAGGTATTTTTTTTTCAAACAGATCTGCAATATTATACAATATTATTAAATGACATACATCTAAAGTATTTAATACACACACCAAAAAGTCTTGGGATACTCATTATCCCTAGCCAAATTTGATTTAATGACTCAATAGTAATCTGCTTATATTGAAATGCTCAAAACTTTCTAGGATACAAAATATCCCTAGGACTTTTGATGAGAGTACAACTAAATTTTTTAAAACTGTAGAAAACATCGATCAAACACAATTGAAAAATCCTGAAAAACAGAACCATAAAAGGAGGATACGATAAAACGTAGGACCTCGTGCAGGTTCAATCCAGATACTACCACCATATTATAGCCAGTAAATTTAATAACATAGAGGCATCCAAGCTGACGTCATATTAGCAGCTGACTCTGGTGCGAATGTGCAGCTTTGCTAGCTGAGCTACGCTAGCACTATAAGCATCAAAAAATAAGTACCTGAGCGGATGCTTCAGAGACAGTATGCGAGCGCCTCATAGGTGATTGGTTGACGCTAGACTGTCCCGCAGGCGCGCTAGCGGCTGACTCTGGTGTGATTGTAGCTTGGCTAGCCGCGCTACCACCGCTAGCGTCACTAGCTTCGCTAGCGTTGTCTTGTTCGACTTCGGCGTCTGTTGGCTCGTCCTCTTCCATCCTTGGGAATGAAAGATTTAGGTAAGTATCTAGTTAGTATAATTAAATAAAGTGTTTGCTTTTATAACGTTGAAATAAAAATTGTTTTTTACTTGAAAATTTTTTGTATCTAAGGTTCAGTGCATAAAGTTAAGGCTGTGCCGAGGAAATAACTACATAATTGCGTTTGTTAGATTCCGTACTAAATCGTTATTTCTAAATCTTAGTCTATGTGGGTCATAAGCTAGACATTTAAGGATTTACTCTATAAGTCGTACGCTTTAGAAACACGATTACTTATACTTTGCTCGAAAGAAATTAAATCCTAAGTTAACTCTAAAAAATAATGGATTCCCTTAGTACAACGTAAATACTTAACGGAACGTAATGAGTTTTTTTATAATAACAAAATTATTTATTTTCTGTAACGTATACGACTTACAATCTTCAAAATATCTATTGTTTTAATAATACGAAGGAAATAACTCCATTCGCGCGCGTTCCGCCCATCCTAACCTGAGCCGCCACGATTCCCTTCTGTCCGCGACTCCGCCGAGACACCGAGCACAATAATACCTAAAATCGAGTAGCGCCCAAAGCTCGGCGCCCTCTTAAGTCCTCGTCTAAGACCAAGGCAATTAGGCGTCAACAGCTTTGAACACTAGCACATTATAGTGTAAAGTTTTTATTTAATTCTGTTATGTTAAGAAGCTTTACCACAAATTTAAATTCTGCTCGGTTGAAGTCGTTAGCAAAAGCTAGTCTACAAATAAAAAAACCGGCCAAGTGCGAGTCGGACTCGCGCACTGAGGGTTCCGTACAAATTTATATGTATCTATGAACATCCAGTCTTAGCAGACCCCTGCTCCTAAGCAAAATGTGCGCAGTGTGGGATTATTGTAGATTGGGTCTGATATAGACAGACAGACAAAAAAATTTATGCTTTTCGCAATTTTTCCTTTATCTGTGCTATAAGACCTTGCTTCGTACAAAATTTCAAGATTCTGAGTTCACGGGAAGTACCCTGTAGGTTTTGATTCCCTTGCGAGTGTCGACAATTTGCGGAAAATTGCGGCATAAAAGGCTATATCTTTTGATTGCGTTAAGAGCGCGCGCAGACAGAGAGCGGTCTGGCGTTCCGCGTTCTTTCAAATGTACTGAGTCGCTTACGATTGCTGTGTGCGTTATCGTAAGGGACTCAGAACATTTAAAAGAACGCGGAACTCCAGACCGCTCTCTGTGTGCGCGCGCTCTAAAAATTTATGCTTTTTGCAATTTTTCCTTAATCTGTGCTATAATACGTTGCTTCGTACCAAATTTCAAGATTCTGAGTTCACGGGAAGTACCCTGTAGGTTTTAATTCCCTTGCGAGTTTTGAAAATTTGCGGAAATTTGCGGCATAAACGGCTGTATCTATTGATTGCGTTGGCTTAGAAGTTTGATTTTTTTACAGCTCCAAGGGACCGTAGACTTGAGTATATGATATAAGGGTCATTCTTCGGAATCGGATTCTCCGTCTGATTCCCTTGGCGTTTTTTGCTTTTACTTTTTTCAACCTATTTACTCGTACTATAAAATATGAAATTGTATTTAATTATAAGCAGATTTATCGAATAGGCATTAATTTTGGTCAGTTTGGTATTGAAATATACTACTTTAAGTTTTCAGTGCCAGGGGAATAAGAAAAATGACAGGTGAATAAGATAAAACGCCAAGGGAATAAGAAAAACGCCAAGGGAATCATACAAAAGGACAGGGGAATAAAAAAGTAGAACATTGAAGAGAATGTAATATTTGAGACCTGCTATCAATTGAATACATTTCTAAATGAATAAATCAGCGAATTAAAAGAAAACTATTTTTCTTTACAAGAAAACGCAAGAAAACTATGATTCCCTTGTTCAAAACCCAAGGGAATAAGAACCAGGGGAATAAGAATATGTATGTTTCTTGTCGATTCTGCCGAAACTGTAATTGTTATAATAATTACTACTAATTCAACATATGCAGGCAGTAATGTAGTTTTCTTTTTACTTAACACTATGTACCAATTGCATGCACAAAATTTTATATTTAAGTCCAAGAGAATCAGAATCACAGTGAACCAAAGCCAAGGTAATCATATATTTACCTCCATAGCTAATAATTCCAGCGTCGAGTCACGACCTCTCCCGGCCATGCTGGAAGCGTTACTGACGTTTGTCGAGCCCCGCGATCACAACGCGTCATATGACGTTTAAGTAGGGATCAGCAGGATGTTGAATGAGGCACCAAGGGAATCATAGCTTAGCTCTGGACAAAGCTTTAAGATCGTTTTTTTTAAAAACTGCGATAAATTTAGGAACCATATTTTTTCTTTTAAACCAATGACTTATATTGTAACTATTTAACTAAATACAATACTTGATTTCAATACATAACACGTTCTTTTCGGGGTAGTTTATTCACAAAATGGGCAATGGACGCACCAAGGGAATAAGGTTTTAGAGGTTTGATAATTATTTACAGTTAATTATACTTACTTTAAACAAAAAAGGAATCGTGCCCCAGTTAGATTAAGTGCTAAAGTAATGTATAAAAAATATTCTAGCCAATTATTTGTACATTGCGGGTACTTTTTCTGCCTGGACGCTGTAATTTGGCCCTCCGAAGAATGACCCATAAATTTCAGCTTGATACCTCCACGCGTTCCTGAGAAAAAGGGTCTTGACAGACAGACGGACGGACAACAAAGTGATCCTATAAGGGTTCCGTTTTTTCCTTTTGAGGTACGGAACCCTAAAAAAGTGAAGAAACTGGAAATTCTATCTTATTTTTTCAGAATTTCGAATTCACGTACCATAAAGTGTTCGAAGGTTTATGAATTTACATCCTCCTACCTCAGTCAAGTTTTGCTAGGGGTTGAAAAATAATCAACCCCCTCGAAAACCAGTAAGCGAGACGTGTTCAAACAATGGTACTCAGCATTGTACAGATATTAACAAACGCGCTAATTATCTCGCGACCCTCTTCGAGAGTTCATTGTTATTTTGAAAGGGAATCTTGTTTTCATTCCCAATTAAAAATGAAATTACGCTCGACGAGTGAGATGACCTTGTTTTAGTTTTAAGAGCTCATTCAATGGCAGTGGCCTTCAGAAGTCCAGCTTTGGGTATTGATTTTTGAAATTTATTTGGAAAAACCATTCGAAAATGAAACTTTTTGAAAAATAAAACTATATCTAGCTCAAGAAAACTAACTTAAAAGATTTAGAAATAGAAATTAATGAAATTACATAAGAAGTTAAACTAAATTAAAACTATATTTAAAAACAAAAGAAAGTAAGTAACTAATAATCAAGAAAAAAAACGAAAGATTACCCCCGCGGCATGGAACCAAAGATGCTGGCAGCATTCGGTCCTATTTGGTGTCAGTCAGTCATTTTAAGAGTTTAAAAAAAAACTGGCCCCCCAGCACCCTACGGACGAATCCTACAGACCTAAGGTCTCAACTCTGAATAGTTCTAAATTGTATTCGGAGCCGTGGTTTCTATATCTATTTGCCCTTAATTTTTCTGCCGTTTCTCAGCAGCAGCCTACACCAGCTTCATTAGCTGTCACAGTGCATACACAAACTACACAACGAATTAAACCACATAAATAAAAATGGGAAACATTCATGAGTCATGACCTGGGACCTGCCTCTACCTGAATTCGAATCAAAAACTTCTAACTTCATAGTCATGCTCTCTAATCACTAGGTAATCAGGTACAAATCACATTAAGTTAAGTATAACTTAACAAATAATAAACTAATTTTACAATAATCTGAATGTAAGAAATGAGCAAGAACAATAAAGTTTACAGCTTTTTTATTCCACTAGATGTAATTGTTGTTTTCAAACATAGTTATTCCCCGGTGGGCGTGTCGGGAAATTTCGTAACTTGTCAAGTTACTTAAACTTTGTGAAAACAAAAGACTGCTTATCGATAAGTACCTAATTATTGTTCTGATTCCATACCTGAGCTACCGAGCTTCGCTCGGACTAAGTCTCCACCTCAAGCGCTTACCCAGAGATAAAGCCAAGCTAGACCGATTATTCTTCCAAAAACCTTTTCAAACCCCTCTCCCAACACAACACAAATACACAACACAATAATAATTAATGGTAAAAATAATTATGTAACATTAAGGACAGACGCATGGATTGAGTCATTTATCAATAACTGCTTATCGATTTCTTTAAAATGCTGAGCAGTTATTAATAAGTGATTTTCCATGCGTCTAAACCTATTATATTTATACATAACTATTTTTATATTGAAAACAGATTAATAAATGCACGTGTATTAGATAGATAAATTATGTAGATTGCAAAGTCATGTAAGTAATAGGAGTAGAGACATCTATGTCATCAAATGCAGAGTTTATCCGTGGATATTAAATTTATTTACATTTACAGTGATTTGTACTTTCATCATTTAGGATTAAGAACGGTTTATATTATTTTTGAACTTATTGTACGGGTTTCTTACCTAACCGATTGTCGGATTTTATTTGCCACTTGGATTAAATAAATTGGAACCATTACTGAAAATGTTCAGTAATGGTTGCAATATATTTCAATATATTGCCCACAGAAGCTATTGGCGATTCTTCGAGCTATCCGTGACTTTAGTTCTTGCGCCAATATATTTAATCTTATTCAATATAATTAGCAATAGCTAAATTTGACTTTGGTAACAGCAATTTATTATGTTTTTTGTATGAATGTATAGGTATTAGTTATAGTAACCTCACCTCTGCTCCACGTTCTCCGACGCCCGATCCGAGTCCCTCAGTCTGGTGTGCCTAGTCTTCCCTGAAGGCAGAAGTCGACGGAGCAATACTCCCCCTCCCACCACTTCGGATAGCAGGGTGCTGCGGGAGCCGGAGGTAGCTCCTAGCTCCAGGGAAGCTGAGCAGGCTGGGAAGGAGAAAATACGGACATGAAAAAGGTAAGTGCATCGGAGGAAAATTGCACTACAGTATAAATATTAGGGGGACAAACTTACACAAATAAGAATTCTTGAACGATGTAATTTACAGAAGATTTATAAAGCCAAGACCAGAGTGACAAAGGCTGTTACTGAACCAGCGAGTTACTTGTAACAGTTCTAACTTCGACCTTATCGGCACTTACCATCAGAGGCCTTGTCTAACGTACGTACTTTGAATCACAATCGTTATCACCATCTCTCTCTGTCACACGGTAAAGGAAGAGGGTAGAAAGAGATGGTGAATGTTATTGCGAGCGCCCCCGCGTTAGACAATACTTACGTCCTCGGGTCAGATAGAGGTCAATTTGCTGGTCGGTTTAAAAATAAATACTCGTATACAAAATAGCGTCAAAAGTAAATTTTATGGACAAGCTATTTAGACGTGCTAAGAGACGTTTCTAGCTAGTAACGACAGGTACGGTGAAGTGCAAAAATGTATACACGTTAACAAGGTGTCAAAAATATCTATACAACTCTACGTCGTTGACCATAAGGTTGGTGCTTACATATTTTGACGCGATAACTGTTTACTTATGCTTTCGACTGTACCTATCTACTTAACAATGGATTCGCGGGGTGTAGTCATGCTAGTAATTTCAATTTCCGCGTGCTTTCAGGCGCCTGCACTAGCGCAGATTGACGGCCAGGTTACAGACGCGTGATCTAACACTCAAGATGCTCAACATTCACTGTCTCACCGTCACTATCAGTGAGGGACTCCTTGTCTGCCGCTCGCCGGTAGTTCGGCGTGCGGCGAGCGGAATGCAGCGCTAGCCCCAGCGCTGCTAACGCCGCTGCCGCTGCTAGCGCGAGCGCTGCCGCCCGCGCCCCGCCCCCCGCGCGCATCCAAGCGCCGGCGCTGGCGCTGACTGACGCCCAGGCTGCTGACGCGTTGCGGATTGGTTCTAGAGGTAAAAGTAAATTCTATATATTTCGAGGCACCAATATTTTTCAAAATTAAATTACTAAAACAATCTAAAGTAGTCATTGTGCTCTTACCCCGTGTGCTACGAAAATCTAAGGATAATGTCCATGAACTAAAAGCGATTGCAATTTTATGACCACACACTAAACCTCGCGTGTAGTAATTGGGATCTTTAGTTGACTAGTCGTCATTGACTTGTTGCTTTCTGTACGACAAGGGATATGGCAGTTGACACGCTTCAGAGCCCCAACCATGTATCGAATTTTGAACCGTTAAATAATCAAGAACCTGATCTAAAAGGTCTAAACTTATAATGCTGAACCAAAATTAAGCTTGGCTTGAAGAGTAGAATGTTCCGTTTCACTTGCCCATTGGATGACGGGTAGCTGGTATCAGCTTCGCTGGCCGCACCTCGCACTGATTCGATCGACCCGCAAAATTGAATGTGTGTAACGAGGCTTGTTTGACTCGGTTAAATGCTTTATTGTAGGGACCGAGGATCCGTGAACACTGCCCATGTATTACAGAGGCCATGTGGCATTAAATACGGTTCGTTACATATAATTTAAGTCGTACTTAGGGACGTTAAATGAACTATTAAAGTATCTTGGTTAACGATCCTGTCTTTGTCAATCAACAAGAAATGGACGAGTGGCTGTGGTGATTAAAATGGTCTAGACTTTCGTGTGTATGGTTACATACATCGATGCATGGATCAGTCACCCATAGAGCGCGCGCAGACAGAGAGCGGTCTGGAGTTCCGCGTTCCGCGTTCAGAGTTCTGTGTACTGACTGCTCGAGAGTTCCGACCGCCTGCTGTGTGCGTTATCGTAAGGGACCTAGTACATTCGAAAGAACGCAGAACTCGGAACTCGGAACGCGGAACGCCAGACCGCTCTCTGTCTGCGCGCGCTCTTATACCTTTGCCGTTAGCTGAATCTGCTTAAGTAAGTAAGTACAATGTTATAGAAACCTACGTTTTCATCTAACTGCATGGATACTTCCAGTTTAGCTATAAATACTTTTTATATTATAGCTTGTCATATTTTAAGAACGTACAACTTACAAACATCCGGTGAAACATAGCTATTTGATTGCCTTGTAGTAACATACGAATTGTATTTACATAAGTACAAGCAATTTACTACTCTTTGAGCAACATATTGTATGGGAGAAGTTATTAAATGATGGTAATTGATTTTCTTCATTGAATCCGAATCATAATATTAGATTTTACTGGTATAATCATTGCATGCCATGAAGTCTCTGATAATTTTATTATAGTTACGGAGATAAGGCCACTTTGAAGCGAAAATATAAATGCCATTCATTCCCAATCCAGTGGGAATTTCAAAAAATCCCTTCTTACTGTAACTTCCATGACATTCTATGTGTGTGTGTGTGTTAAATTTCAAGTCTTTTGCTTCAGCGGTTTGGGCTGTGATATATCAGTCAGTGAGTCATAAAGAAGATCAGTGAGAAAATAGGTTTTGCATAAAGAAATAATGTGGCGCACAGAAGTTGCTGATGAGCTCTAGTGATTTTAGCTCGTTACCAATTTGTGAAGCGTGCGCCAGGAAGCCGCCTGCGCACCGGTCGCTGGTGTCCCCAGACCTCAACTCCACCAGGATGTGGCGGCCGCCGGCTATTTCAATGGCCCCGGTGCCATCTGTGGTCGTTTCCACGTCTCCTATCTAAGAAAGCAGAGACAAAATAAGGTAACGTAACGTGCAGTTCAGGTTCGCACCTCTGAGTTTTTCGGAAACGTGCGAAATTACATTCATAATTTACCATGAGCTTTACGGTGAAGGAAAACATCGTGAGGTAACTGCGTACACCTGAGAAGAAATTCAATGGTGTGTGTGAAGTTTCCAAACCGCACTGGGCCCGCGTGGGAACTACGGCCTAAGCCCTCTCATTCTAGAGGAGGTCTGTGCCCTGCAGTGGGACGTATATAGGCTGGGATGATGAAGATGATGATGATGATGATGATGATGATGATGATGATGCTATCTTTATGATCCTAACTCAATGGAAAATAAAATGCAAACAATATTTTTTGCTCAGTCATACTTCAAAAGTCAGTGAGCAACCATCGGCCCGTTAAGCTCAGAGCCAGTCAACTGGAATATTGTTATATACCTAAGCGAAACAGGATCAGCAAAATGACGGATGGAAACAAAGCCTTTTTAGGGTTCCGTACCGAAAGGGTGTCAACCTGAACCCTATTAATCTATTAATGTATTTCTGTCCGTCATAGGGCCGTATCGTAATAGGGCCGTATAGACAGCTGTATACATAACGTGTCGTCGCGGCTTGAAAAAGTTCGTCACTTTTAAATCTTAATAACTCTTGACATAGAGTCAAAAATTGAAGAACCATTTCATTCCGCGACTGTACATTTATATTATCCATGTTTATAATTCATTCATTTAAGTCACAAGTCCATCTTTGGGTTACGTGAATAGGTACTCGTACCTAATTTCAACTCAAATTCAATAGGATTTCTTGAAATTGTATAAGGGCGCGTACACTAGATCGTCCGTTTTTGTAGGATCCTTTTTAAGGGATCTGTCGCTACTGGAAGTAATCCAAAATATAGTCATGTGTGTGTATGAACTAACTCATTCAACTACATATGCCAATAACGTATGTACATACGTTTAAACGGACCTGTAAAAACACGGTCGGATTTTTTTTAAATTCTGAAAAACTCAGAGGTGCGAGCCTGGTCTCGAACCCACGCTCTGCTGGCGAGGTCATAGGTCACACCGCTAGCCTACCAGGACTTCCACTAGGCTACTGGACAGGAAGCTTATCTTCTCCTCTGTCGTTTGGCCGATGGTCGTGGTCACGTTGAGGCGTTCACATCACTGGTAGAGGCGGGAACAGCTCACACGGTCTAACGCCACCTCTCTCTGTTGGCGGACTGTCTAGCGCAAATTCTAAACAAAGTCTAAGCTTATCTTACCAGGGCAGAACTGTCAGGTCCGTCCCAGGAAGCCAGGAGGGGTGCTCCCAAGGAGTCGCCGTCGCGAGCTCGAAGCGCCTGTCCGGCGCACGGCAGCCGCACCGCCTCGAAACGCAACCGGACCACCAAGCCATCTTCCGCCTGTAACAAATTTTAATTACACAACATAAGGACAAACCAACAGACATTTACAAGAACGTAGATATGAACTAGAACCCGTTATCGAGCGGGCAGTTTGGTGGCTACCTCACATTAGTGAAGTGCAGTACAAACTAACCAAGTCTCGACGTTGTAGCTGTGTAGGTATCTAAAATCATTATATATCGGAGTTTATTGTAATGTAACTTTTACTATTGTAAACATGACTTTACATCATTAACTAAACTGGTTCATACTATCTATGATTTTTAAATAGAAAAGACGGGAACGCAGGTTTTCTACACAGTGAAAATTTAATCTTTTACATCGAATTTAATTAAATATACTTCATTGATATGGACTTTCTTGCAAAGTAGCGCTGAAATTAATCAATTATTAAGCATTTGCTAAAATCAACTCAAAAATTCATGAACATGAATAACGATACTTCTGACTCAACTTTATCAATTTTCTTACCACCGAAATTTTTGCAATAAAACAAAAACACAATACATCTCCGAATTCCCAAAGATTCCCATACGATAGCTAAAACTAGATATGAAACAACTTCAACAAGGAATCACCCAAAAAGTTGGCTACAAGGACCCAAATAACAATAGACCGGTACGAAGACTTACTTATCAAGGAGTTCCCAAGTGTTCCTCTCGAACAAGGTCACGTCAACCGTGCTCTATCACCGATACATCGCAAAGATTGGAGAGCTAATATTTGCTCGAAGCTGTTGTAAATGATGCCTAACGAAGCCTCTAAAAGTAATGGTTTTTAGGGTTTCGTACGAAGGATAATAAGGGGCCTATAAATGGGGCTACGACGTCCATCTGTCCGCTTATCGGACTGTTATTGGGTTGCATTTCAAGAACTGTAATAGATACAAAATTATGATGCGTAAAATATCTGGAAAGCGCAGGATTGGTAGGCGTAAGATGTTGTGGCTTACGTAATAACTTATAACGTAATAACTGTAGTCACGGAGTTGCTGCCACTTTGAAACGAAAATGCAAATCCTTTTTATTTCCTATCCCGCAGTTATTATAAATACTAGGGGCGTTCAATAAAAAGTGAGAATGAGTATGTTATAAACAACTTTTACTAAATGACATTTTATTTTTCGACATAGTCACCTTTTAGCATATCTTTTTTCTAAACTTAAAATTCCATTTTTAAAAAAGGTCTCATCTTGAGTACTTAAAAAATCTTGTACTGCAGCGACTACCGCGTCGTCGTCTTCAAATTTCTGGCCTCTCAGGTATTGTTTCAATCTCGGAAATAGGTAGAAATCACTGGGAGCGAGATCTGGTGAATACGGAGGATGCTTAAGGATATCGAACCCAGCATCACGAATTGCAGCCATTGCAACGGCGGACTTGTGTGCCGGGGCATTGTCCTGGTGGAACAGCACAACTTTCGAGAGTTTACCTCGCCGTTTTTCGCGGATCTCATTGCGCAATGTTACTATTTGTTTGGCGTATAATGTGCCCGTAATAGTGGCTCCATACTCGAGATACTCAATCATTAATACCCCTTTACCATCCCAAAAAACAGAGCCCATGACCTTACCGGCAGATGGGCTCACCTTGAATTTCTTCGGAGTTGGAGATGATGGCCTTTTCCATGTCATAGACTGCAGTTTCGTTTCTGGGTCGTAATGATGGAGCCATGTTTCGTCCATTGTTATAAATCACGCCAAAAAAAGTTCCCGGTCTTGCTGCATCAGGTTCAAAGCTTCTTGACAAATCTCTAGTCTAGTTTGTTTTTGCGTGTCAGTAAGCATTCTTGGTACCCAACGCGCAGATACCTTTTTCATACCCAAGCGTTCATGTAAAATATTATGCACGCTCCCCGTTGAAATCTTTACATTTTCAGCAATAAAACGAACCGTGACACGACGATCCGCCAACACTGAGTTTTCGACTGTTTTCACAATTTCTTCAGTTACTGCTGTAGTAGGGCGTCCGGAGCGGGGGTCGTCCATTGTCGATGTTCTTCCACGTCTAAATTCGGCGCACCAACGTGCGACTGTCGAATACGGAGGAGCATTAGACCCTAAAGTGTCCCGCAAATCCAAATTGACTTGGTCCGTAGAAAAAATTTTCAAACACAAGTATTTGATAACGGCGCGCAGTTCAATTTTCTCCATTTTCGCTAACGTACTCAATAACATTGCAAAGAAATTACCGTATTTTTTTTTAAGCAAAAGACAGTTAGTTTTTTTTTCACAGCAATCAGCTAGATAGATTAGCTTTACCGGCCAGTATTTAATTTCGTAATATTAAAAGAGTTTGCATCTCATTCTCACTTTATATTGAACGCCCCTCGTACCTTCTTAGTGCACCTCTATGATCCTTGAGATAAGTATAAATATAATCATGTTTGCCAAATTTGGAGTCTCTTAGTATCTAGCTCCAGTGTTTTTTTTATGGTATAGGGGGCAAACGAGCAAATGGATCGCCTGATGGTAAACAATTACCGTCGCCCATGGACACCCGCGACACCAGAAGAGTCACAAGTGCGTTGCCAGCCTTTTAGCTAGGAGTACGCTCTTTTTTTGAAAGCTTTAAGGTCATATCGGTCCGGGAATACCGCAGCAGGTACTTCATTCCAGAGCTTTCCTGTGCGAGGCAGGTTAAAGCAAGTTATCTATCAGTCAGTCAAATAATCAGTCACTCGCAGTACTTTTTTTTACATAAAACTGACCCATTGATCTCTATTTCACCTGATCAAAAGTTCAGATGAGGCCAAAGTTGTATTTCACCTTGTTCAGTAACAGCCAATTGACTCTAGTCTTGAAGAGCCCTACTACTTATTATACTTTTTATAGGTATAGAGTTTTACAGACTAACAGCATCGTCTGAAGTGTCATAGTCTATCCAAAGTAAATAATTATTTTAAATAGTCGCTGACAAAAATGTGTCATTTAATTTTTCTTGCCAAATCGTCACGTACTTAGGAGCGGCGATTCCCTTAAAGGGACGGACCCAGAAGTTTCTATTGCTTTTGCCACTTCGTGAAAAGTGGCCGTTAGAAGTTATGGAGTTTTTCACGCCGTGAATCAAGTTTACGATCGATTGATACAAGAAATACCTATTAAGTACGTTTGTTTGATTTGATTTAAACATAACACGAAAATTAGGTGTTCTTCGTTTGTTGAAAATCTACCCTCAAAGAAATATTTTTTTGTATAAATAACCGAAGCCGAAGAAAGCAAAATGTGCAGGTTTAGCTAGTTACCGTAATTCATTATTTTTTCTACTCAACTTCTAAAGGGGTGAAATGTGGGATCAAATTTTACTAACATACAAAAAGTTATAAATTTACGAAATAAGTACACATTACCTAGTTTATAAGCATGAGATAAATAAGAAAATGAGACTCAGCGAGTCTGCGCTGGCTTTCAGCCTACAACCTGACTAAAGTTAGCATTTAAGTAACTAAAGGTGAATCCGCTACCAAAGCAACACAATATCAACCTAATTTTGGCTTCGAATATACACTATCATCATCATTTCAGCCGAAAGACGTCTACTGCTGAACATAGCCCTCCCCAAGGCTCGCCAAACATACAACATTAACCAGGTCGTCACTCCATCTTGTTGGATGCCTTGGTGCCTACACTGCAACTTCTGGTCCTTGGACGCCACTCGAGTACCTTTTGGCCCCACTGGCCATCAGTTCTACGAGCGATGTGCCCTGCCCACTGCCACTTGAGTCTGTGCGACTTTTCGAGCTGTGTCGGTGGCTTTAGTTCTTGCGCTGATTTGCTCATTTCTAATATTCTATCACATAGTCATAGTTTTTTTTTAAATTATTTAAAGGCAGATAGAAAACAATTTCGCTTTATAGAACTATCCTTAGCAAGTAACTTTACCATAACTTCGATATTATTAAACGTAGCGAGCAGAAAACAGTAAGTTACTGGAAGCTTAACTTTTAATGATTGCTCTCGATTAATAGACTCAATGAGGTCACGTTTGGAAGGGGCCAGTGATTTAGTCAAGTAGATGTACTGGAAAATATTGGGTCAGTAGATATTGAATTGATATAAGAAGTTGTAATGTGGAATGTGTTTTATTATAACTCTGTGTTTGAATTTCTGTAGCAAAAATTATACATTCAAATACAAGGAACACTGATCATCATACAAACAGTTTTTAGCCATCCACAGAAAACAGAGGGGTTTTATGCTTAACATGTCTATTTGCATATCTTTTTTTGGCGTTCGTCTGCTAATCTTGTCGAGTTTCATGTCGGATTATACTCAACAGCGCTTTTCCAAGCCAGTGGTTTATAAAAAGTATCCTATGTTTGATGGATAAAAAGTAACCTAAATTCGTTGATCGGGCCTAAAAATCTGGTTCACTAATGATATTTCAGAAATTTTAATGCTTCTTCTTGTTTTACAATGTGGTACACAAAATGCTCTTAGCTTATGAGACAAGAACAACAATCTGATAAAACTCCCTGCAAGCTGCTTAAAGGTCAAAAACCTACGTAGCATGGTCTTCTTAGTACACCGCCAACAAGATGTGATGCTGGCACTTCACTTGGCGTATTTCACGAAATAGTTGCGTGTGCGTGAGAGGAGCACTATGCCGATTCTAGCGTGAAAGACGGAGATGGCAATAGCGCAACGCGAACACGCAACGCCAAGTGAAGTGCCACCATTAAAGTTCCACTATCTTCGGAATTACTTTCAGAAAAAAAAACATAACTGTTGGAGTATCCAGATATTTTCCAAGCAAAACCGGTCTCCTCACGAAAAGTCCAACATTTAGAATTATCTTTTCGTTGTATTCTAGTATTGTGACGAGTGCTGTTGTCGAGTCTACTCAATATGCAAGTGCACTAAACAAACTAAACGAGGCGTCATCTGGCGTGACGCAAAGATCGTTATTGCCCCGTCAAATAGGAAACAATGTTATATGTTAGCGAGAACGGCAGTTTACCGGAGGCATAATGCTAGAGCGATGCGATCTATGTCCATCCTAAAGGTATGTCCGGCGTATAGTTATACCTTTTGAGCCAGTGTACGCGTATTTTCTACGCGCAGACGACGCACTTCAAACGAGATTCAGTCACTTTTGAACGAGCTTTTTGATAATTTGCGGTTTGATTTTGCTAAGATATAGTTTATTACCTGGATATCAATGAACTGAAACAATTACTTTGCTCGAGGTCGGTGCGAGGTGAGGCGAAGTGAGGTGAGCGTATCAGTTCATTAATATGGACCTCCGCAATGTAACGTCTGATTTAATAAATTAGATAGGATACTTTTATTCCGAAAAATGCACGGTTTCCACGGTATAACGATAAATGTACTTGCAGACAAAGTCACGGGCAATAGCTAGATTAGTACAATTGTTCGTTTCCCTAGAGCTTCTTTCCTTGCTTATACCAAGCGGTGATAGCTTGTAAGCTATTATGTTATCGAATTGGCAGGGGTCTTATTATCTGGCATTCTTGCCGGGCCCCCGGCACCGGGCGGGATTGCCGATCGATTGAAAATAATAGAATTGGGTAGTGACTTTTAACTAAACTACTTACTGACTTTATTCAAGTTGAATATCAAAGAACTAATAAAACCGATAAAGTGACCTCCATACAATGTTCTAAATAATCGAGTTAAAAACGCTGAAAGAACACGTTTTTTGTATGACGACCCACTTTAAATTTAAAGTTCACTTTATTTTTAGCAGGTATTTGCTGTTATAGCAGCCACAGGTTATACATAATCTGTGAATATTTCCATTAGCTATTTTTTTTTATGGTATAGGGGACAAACGAGCAGACGCATCGCCTGATGGTAAACTATTACCGTCGCCCATGGACACCAGAAGAGTCACAAGTGCATTGCCGGCCTTTTAGGTAGGAGTACGCTCTAATGTCATTAATAGTCATTATAAAGATGGAGTTAAAAACGCTGACAAAAACATTATTCTTGTATGACGACCCCTTTTAATTTTTAACTTTATTTTATTTTTAGTATTTCTTGTTATAGAGGCTACAGTAATACATCATCATCATTTCAGCCGAAAGACGTCCACTGCTGAACATAGGCCTCCCCCAAGGCTCGCCAAACAGATCGGTCCCGTGCCGTCCAACGCGATCCCGCAATCTTAACCAGGTTGTCACTCCATCTTGTTGGAGGCCTACCTACACTGCGTCTTCCGATACCTGGACGCCACTCGACAACCTTTTTTGCCAGTAATACAATAATAGGTGAAGATTTCAAACGTACACTGTTTAAGGTATGGAGCTCTGGGACAGATGGACATACAGAGATACGGACCAATAGACGTACGGAGTCCCAGTAATGTTGTGACTTTGATTTTGACGACCTCTACTTGAGAGGCCATAGGTCAGACCACTAAGCTAGCATGGCCTACATTACGTTTACTTTAGTTAACCACTGAAAGATTGCTTGCCTCCATTTCATTTCCAACTTTAACGCCATACAAATAAAGTAGTTATTACAAAATCTGCAAACGTATAGTATTCTAAAATTGGCTTCATTTGTATGTCGTTAAAGTTGAATATGAAATGAAGTCAAACCATCTGTCAGTGGTAAACTTTATGTAATATTACTGTACGTACCTGTAGAAGCCAGAAAGACCTCGCCGGGCATGCCCTAGCCGAGCCCGCGAGCAGCCGAGCCGTAGGTGCCAGATGCAGCACGCATCCGCACCGGCACCGCGGGCCGACCTCAGACACCACCATCGACGAGTCCCCAGCCCACGGCCGCGCGGCGCATTCGCACGCCGCCAACTCCACAGCTTGACCCTAATTAAACAAAATGGGAATTTCAGTTTCTTTTAATTACACAATTCAAATCTCAATTATTATTTTTTTCTTTTTTACGAGATAATTCACACCAATTGACCTAGTACTAAACTAAGCAAAGCTTGTACTATGGGTACTAGTCAACAGATAAACTTACTTATATAGATAAACAATTAAACGCATACTTAAATAGGTCCATATTAAACACCCAAGACTCAAGCACAAACATTCGTATTTTTCACACAAATATCTGCCCCGACCGGGAATCGAACCCGGGACCTCAAGCTTCGTAGTCAGGTTCTCTAACAACTAGGCTATCCGGTCGTCTAAAAGAAATCATAATAACCATTAATCATATTTGTGTATGTGCTTTACCATTGTCACGATTTCACTGTCATAACATAATTGACTTGTAAGAGCCATATCATGCTAGCGATTAGCTGGGTCCTCACTGAGCGAGCTGCCTCGCGAGGCTAGCGCATGAAGCATAATTTTGTTCGACACAAGGTTCAAAATCGCGTCCAAAATGGCAGCCTTGCGAGGCAGTTCGCTTAGTGAAAATGATGGTTCTAAGTGAAAATACAGGGTTATTTTTAATTCACTGACATCCTCTTAACCCTGAATTCCTCTCACTCAAACAAATGTTTTTTGTTTTATGACTTTTTAAAATGAAGCACTTTTTTCCCATACAAATACACAGAGTATCGTAAAAATAAGAAGAAATCTTAAATTTTTCAAACGTTATTACCCCAAAAATATTAAGTTATGACAAAAGCCGTAAAACAAAAAACATTTGTTTAAGTGGTAGGAGTTTAGGGTTAAAAGGATGCTAGTGAATTACAAATAACCCTGTATACTTTGGTGGTAAAGGAATTTCTTAAACAACTATACATTCAACGCATAAAATGGACAGAAATAAGTAAATAAACAAGATGCACAAATGAAAAGGTTCGTCACTTTTCGACTCTATGTCAACGAGTCAAGGTCGAAAAGTGACGAACCTTTTCATTCCGTTACTATACAATCGAAAATTAGTTGGGTTCCGTCTCTCTATTAGTACACGGAACCATTAACGGATGAAATTAGACTTGAAAAAATTTAAAACGGATAAGTTCTTAAATAACTTTTTTATAAAAGACTAGCTTTTGCCCGCGACTTCGTCCGCGTAGAATTCCAATTTGTGGTAAAGCTTCTTCATCTCTTGCATTGTATAAAACAAAAAACCGGCAACGACAACATCCATTATTATTATAATTTCATCATCATCAGTATCAGTTAGTGAATATTATAAATCCCGTTTATTCACTATCCCGTGGGAATTTTAACAAATTTGTCCTTATTCTATGCAAATTTTCGCTTATATTTATCCCGCGGGAATTTTGCATTTTCCCCGAGAAAAAGTAGTCTATGTCCTTAAAGGTGTAGCTTTCTACAGGTAAAAGAAGTTTTAAAATCAGCCCCGTAGTTGAATTGACTTATTTTTTTCCCGTGTGAATTTTGCTTTTTCACGGAGAAAAGTAGTCTATGTAAATAATGGTTGGTGTTGACTTCCTATTGGTGAAAGAAATTTTCAAATCAGCCCTCAAGTGATGTTCACTTCTTTCTATCCCACGGGAATTTGGCATTTTACCGAATAAATAGTAGGTAGCCTAGCCTATACCAACAAAGGATAGTGTAGCTTTCTATTGGTCATTTTTTTTAAACTCAGCCCCGAATTTAAATTTACTATTTTCTATACCGCGGGAATTTTGCATTTATCCGGAAAATAGCATCTTATGTTAATCAAGGACAGTGTATCTTTTCTATTGGTGAAAGACGTTTTAAAATGAGCTCCGAAGTTGAATTTTTATTTCTATCCCTTGGGAATTTTGCATTTTTCCGGAAAAAAGTAGCCGATGTCAATAAAGGATAGTGTAACTTTTTACTGGTAAAAGATTTTTTTTTAAATCGGCTCGGAAGTTTCAGAGATTATCTATCCCACAGGAATTTCCAAAAATCCTGCAATAAGTTTTTTGCTGTTATGTATGACCATTTACGTTTATACTGAATTTGAAAAGTTTAGTACTTAATTGTAGTTATGGAGATAGGATCCAGTTGATTTGAGTATATAAATCCTGATTTATCCTTATCCCGTGGATATTTTCAAAATTATTGAAATTAGCTTTACACCTGTTCTAATAGTCTACTTGCATGCCCAATTGGAACAGTTTAGTAATCTTCGTTATGGGGATAGGGTCACTCTCGATTGATGAAATATATACATCCCGTGTATTCCTTATCCCGTGGGAATTCCGGAAAATTCTTTCTTAGCGGATGCCTACGTCATACAAAGGACACATCCTCCTAGTTTCAGGTCTCTACATACAGCGGTTTAGGCTGTGCGTTAATCCGCCAGTCAGTCATTTAGGACTTCAGGACAAAGCATTTTATATGTATTTGCATTGCACCAAGCGTTTATGCGAGTTCAACAATGATGTTTGAATACTCAATTCGATTTTATTCGAAAAAGGTTGAACTCACATAAAAGCTTCATCATCATCATCATCATTTCAGCCGTAGGACGTCCACTGCTGGACATAGGCCTCCCTCATTGACGCCCAATCATTACGGTTGGAAGCGACTTGCATCCACCCTGAACCTGCGTCCTTCACCAAAACGTCCGTCCATCTCGTTGGTGGACGTCCCACGCTGCGCTTGTAAAAGCAAAAGCTTCAAGTATATAACAGCGAGCCACCGAGCAAATCCGACGGTTTTTAAGTCAGCAAATGGATCACCCCCTTTATTATCAGAGATCAGATCAGGAAGTGGTTGACAAACGTAGACAAATGGTTTGCAAAATTTGAAGTTTCGTTTCGTTTACATTGTGTCAAAATAAAAAGTAATATAAATCAAAAGCACTAAGGAGTATTGATATCATCTTCGAAGCAAATCACCCCCAAAATAACTTTCTACTCCTTTTTAACCCCGTCAAGGGATGAATTTCAATAAAATACGAAACACGTCTTCCATCAATTCTGTTAAAGAATGTTTATGCAAAATTTGAAGTAGATTGGACCAAGGAATCACGTTGTCTCATACAAAATTTGCCCCCCTTTTTTACCCCCTTAGGAGTAGAACTACGAAAAATCCTTTCTTATCGGATGCCTACGTCATACAAAGAACACACCCTCCTAGTTTCAGGTCTCTACGATCAGCGGTTTAGGCTGTGCGTTGATCCGTCAGTCAGGACAAAGGATTTTATATGTATAGATAAACAGTGCAGACCTACTTAATTACAATCCATCGATAAATAGAAATAAATCAACAATTTATTTTATTATAAGCAAAATTTATTTAAAATAACTATTTTTAAAGCAAATTAATGTAAATTTTATTTTAATCAAACACTCTTTTCTACAATCAGACAAGAACTCAATGCGATAAACTAATAAGTCCTTTACGTTACTCAGCAGTCTCCTTTGCCTGCTCTTCTTTCACAGCTTCTTCATCTTCTGCCGTTTTTTCTTCACCTTCCGTAGCCTCTGCTTCTACTTCTTCTGCCATATGAACTTTCTTTTCTTTCTTTTCCCCCTCTTCTCCTTCAACGGCTTCTCCTTCAGCTTCTTCCTTGGCCTCCTCTTCATCTTCACCCATCATCAGCATGGACTTCGAAGACCTTATCCTTTCTTCACGTTCTTTGTCCTTCTTTATTGTAGTCTGCGAGTAAGCTAAGTCTTTCATAATTGATCGTTGTATCTCAGCTTTGCTTGCTGCCAACTGTCTCTCAATATCAGTAAGGTTCAAATCATCTTCTTCCTCTACGCTTTCTTCGCTGACACTGGATTTGGTGGAAGTGACAAACGATGGGAGACTTTCCTTGGCAGTAAGCTGAGGTTCAGCAGATACTGGCATTATCTTCATGCTAGGAACAGTTTTAACACTCCCTAAGCTCGAACTAGAGAGAGATACGGATGATACACTACGTTTCTCAGCTCTGATAGACTCTCGTGATATAGTAGATATAGGGACAGAAGCTGTCGATTTCTTAGGAGGTGGCTTAGGAACAAATCCTAGATCGCCTTCTTCGTATACTTTACCAAGTGAAGCGAGGGTGTCCATGGATTCGGCTCGCAGTGTATCTCTATACTGAGTTACAATATCTAAGAGACGAGATAGCAAAGTCTGCCTATCCATAACCGTTCTCGTTTTGTCAGTTACAGCCCATTGGTCTAGCTTTAGAGCAGCTTGGATTGCTGTGGCGGCCTCTTTTAATATACTCTTCAACTTAGCATTTTCCTTCTCAATTTTAGAAGCTTCCACGAGGGCTCTGTTTTGTTCATTCAACTTTCCATGCAGATTTTGTTCCAATATTCGAACTTGCAAGGTCAAATTCTCATTTTCTTTAGTAAGAAGCTGAATTTTACTTTGTAAAACGTCCAGGTCATAGTTACGTTTCTCAAAAAGCGCTCTCTCTTTCTTTATGTTTTGCAAGGCTGTTGTAAGTTGGTCGATTACTTTGAGCTGCACTACATTTTTGTTTATAGCTTTATCCCGTTCTTCCTCAGCTAACTCCATTGCTACTTTTGCTGCCCTTTCGCTTTCTTTAAATCGCTCATTCTGGTCGGCCAACTTAGCTTGAGTTGACAATATACTGTCCAACTCATTATTGATAGCAATATTTTCTCTGATAACTCTATGTGTTGATGCTGCAATTCTTAGTTCCGTAGCATCTTGGAAATCTTGTGCTAGTTGTAAAAGACGGCCCTCCATTTCCTTCTTCAACTTGTCTTTCCCTATTACAAATTTCTTTTCAGCATCATAAATTATCCTCTTGTACTTCATTTCCTGGTCTTTGAAATCCTGCTCCTGTTTTTCGAATTTTCTCATCAAATCATCTCTTATAGCTCTAAACTCCTCCAGCGTATTTAGTTTCCCGGCCAAGAGTTTATTTTCAGAAGTCAGCTGATCTTTCATAATAGTGAAGTTCCGTTCCAATTCATTGACTGTTTCTTTAAACTGCGCTATTTCGATTTCCCTCGTTTCTTCTAATCCCTTGACCTTGTCTTTGAGTTCGTTGTTTTCTTCACTTTTCAAGTTAAGCGTTTTCTTTAAATACGCTATTATATCAGCTCTGTCTTCGTCTAATTTATCGTATGCCTTCTGGAGTTCCTCATTGCGTAGCTCGTACTCGTCGACCGCTGATCGTAACCTTGCAACTTTCCTGTTGGCTTCAGCTAATTGTAGTTCCAGGAACGTTTTGTCGACTTCACTGAAAGCGTGTGCACCCCCTTTTCCACCTGGTTCTTCCTCAACCTTCTTTTTAGGTCCCATGGTTCAAGAAAACCTTATTGTTATTGTTTGAGGACAAAAGTAAAAATAAACGTATTAAAAAGCCTGTTGTTGTGACAGCAACCGCGAATATTGACAAAACTGTTAGGCGGTTGCATGGATACGTAAATGTATGAAGCGACTATGCATAGATACGATAACAAAACTTTTTAATAGTAATTATTTGCAACCTGTTTTTAGTATACTAGGATTATGATTACTGAAACAAGTCACGATAATAATTACGCGTGTAGAAAATAACAAATTAAGGTACGTCAGGCAACTCAGGAAAATAATTTATTAAATACGCGTGTTTTCCGGTAGATTTTCATAAATTTAAAAAATATCTTCTCGTCCTATATACGCCCCACTGCAGGGCATAGGTCTCCTCTCGAAATGAGAGAGCTTGGGCAGTAGTTCCCACGTGCTCTCAATACGGATTCGGAACTTTACACACGCATTTTAATTTAGTCGCTGGTGTGTGTTACCTTACCGCAAAACTTTTGATAAAATTTTAATGTCATTCAGCACATAAATTTTTAAAACTCAATCTTGAACGCTCGATCTCGAATCCACGATCCTGTGCCTAAGAGACCATGGGTCAAACCACTAGGCTACCATATTTTTTTTACTTTTAGGAATAAAAATGAAATAATATTACAGGGACAATAACATTACCAACTGACGAACTTTTAATAAAATGTGTAAACACGATTCTCCCAAATGCTAGTTATGACGTCATTTCTTTCATCATTCATTCATTTTTATGCCAGATCAATAGACTAAATATTTATTTGCTTTGAAACCGCTAAAATCTAATTTCGTAGTTAATTGAAAATTAATCTGGTTTTCATGGCTAAAATAGAGTGTTTTTCAATTTAAAGGGTGTTTACTTTTTTTTAATGGGTAAATTTTGGGGTTTTGTTATTCAAAATCACGAGTACTGTTCATTTTCATAAAGAAAAATGTATAAGTAAGTACTCATTTTTTTAAATCAGTTTTGTGACTTTATTCATACATTTTTATTAATCAAAATCAATAGCGTCCTTAATAATGAGTATGAAAACCCAATAAAGAACTATCTTATTCTAATAAAATGCCCTTTTGTTCCAAAGTCGCGTCTTGGGATTATTGTTTTGTGGCGTAATCGTTATCACACGTACAAACTTTACATAGAGTCCATAATTATTATTATCGTATCTATACTTAATATTATAAAGCTGAAGAGTTTGTTTGTTTGTTTGTTTGAACGCGCTAATCTCAGGAACTACTGCTCCGATTTCAAAAATTCTTTCAGTGTTAGATAGCCCATTTATCGAGGAAGACTATAGGCTATTAGGTATATCATCACGCTAACACCAATAGGAGCGGAAGAATGTTTCAAAATCGGGGGTTTTTGAACTAAAACTTCTATAGGCACGCTTGACTTGGGAGTACGGCGGTGAATGTGAACGCGAGTGTGCGGGGGGGTTCGGTGGGGGTGGGGGTTCTAGGGCGGGCAATTTTTTATATCAAGGAACTAAGGAGAGCAATAATTGATAAAAAAGCAAAAATAAGCTACCCAAATTATATACTAATTCCACGCGGACGGAGTCGCGGGCAAAAGCTAGTATTATAATAACAGGATAGAGGAAGTCGTGGTAGCCTACTGATTGGACCTATGGCTTCTCAAGCAGGGGGTCGTGCATTCGAGCTCGAGCTTGTACCTCAGACTTTTCGTACAAAATTACATTAGAAACTTACTGTGAGCTTTACAGGAAAAAATCGTGAGAAAACCTGCATACACATGTGAAGAAATTAAATGGTTTGTGTGAAGTTTCCGATCTGCATGTGGCCTGTGCTCTTATTAGGACGTACACACATAGGCTGGGATGATTATAGGAACCTTACCCACGAATAAGGAAACCAACGAAATTCCTACGGGACACGGGACTAAATAATTATTAATTCATACCTACTGAATTCAAGCTAAATATTTGACAAGATGTGGTATGCCGTAAATTCATTCACTTAATAGGATTATTACGGGAGTACACGGAATGTTACCACGTTCTAATTAATTACGTAGATTGACCTCATTAACAATTGTCTACTTCATTATAATGCCAATTCGGCAAACATTATAAATCGTATGATTATTACAGGGAAGCTGTTTAATTAACTGATTTTGTCGGGGATAATGCTGATTTTGGGGGTTAAAATCGCTCGCGTCTGTAGGTTTACCCTCGAGACCTTACACGTGACCTTGGTGCTAAACGAGCAATACAACTCCGGTGGTAAGCTTCGGGCGTGGCTGGTCACCACCGTTTAGGTTGAGCTAGGCCGCCAAGCGATTCTCGTCGTGTTTCGGTCTGTAGCCTATAGAAGCGTCTGAGCAGTGCAGCGCGCGCGTACCGGTTGCAGTGCCCCGTATTTGTTGTACGGTTTCCACAGCTTGGGGGCGCGCGCAGCGCCGCGCTCAACTGCCTTCTTCCTGATTTTTGCCCTAAATTCAAGTGTAGGGTGAATGAGCGAGCATTTACTGGGCAAGCATGCTCCATCGTAGGCCTCATCTTCGCTTTCCATCAGGCGTGATTGTGGTCAAACGCAAGCCTATTATTGTACATAAAAAACCGCTTATACGTTAATACGGTCGGTGTATGTATGTATATGCACTACATGATATAGTTTTAAAAGGGATGGTCTTAACTTCATCATCGTGCAAGCCTCACAGCTGCGAAGAAATTCAATGGTAGGAATTATGTAAAGTTCCCAATCCGCACTGGGCCCGCTTGGGAAATACAGCCCAAGCCTTCTCATTCTGAGAGGAGGCCTGTGTGTGCCCTGTAGTGGGACGTATGTAGATGTAGAAGGCACACGCGCCATCTATTTGTGAAGGGATCCTGTCTTTTCGCAAATTATTCATTTAGCCAACTGTTTCAAATTTTCTGAAACTGTTAACTATTCAAGATATTTTAATTCAGGACTAGCTTTGGAAATGAAACAGTTGCGAAAATGCAGAGAACCACCCGCGCCATCTATAAAGCTCCAAACGCACAGACAGCGGAGGCATGGCGGTTGTAATATTCTAATTTGTACGAACGGTTGTGCGGTACCGTACCGCGAACTCGTTCATACAAGTCAGAATATTACAACCGTCACCGCCACCGCACCACCACGCCTCCGCAGTCTGTGCGTTTGGAGTTGTAGTGAAGCCTCAAACATACCTCGCAGTACTTGGCCCCGTAGGCGGGCGGTGGCGAGTCGCAGAAGCGATGGCGGCTGCGCGTGCGCGTAGAACAGTGCGCGGGAGACGGACACGCCGACCACGCCGACCACGCGCCCCAGCCGCCCGCACCGCCATCTGTTGGAGACGAAACAATGTAGAGGCAACAAAAATAGTACGACCACACATAAATCTCATCACACAAAAATATAAAAGAGTTTTTAATATTGACATGATCACTATAAAAAAAATATATATATTGGGGGACAATCTTACACAAATCGACCTAGTCCCAAACTAAGCAAAGCTTGTACTATGGGTACTAGACGACGATAAACATACTTATATAGATAAATAAATACTTAAATACATAGAAAACATCCATAACTCAGGAACAAATATTCGTGCTCATCACAAATAAATGCCCTTACCGGGATTCGAACCCAGGACCTCTTGCTTCGTAGGCAGGGTCAATACCAACTACGCTAAAGCGGTCGTTAAGATGTTGTTATGTTAGCTAATTACGTAATTACTTAAGGGGTAGAAAATTAATAAAGTAACCGACTTGGTATTAAATACATGGATCTCACAACTTTTTACGGTAGAAGAAGATGCGAAACTTGTTTTTTTTGACAAGTTTTGTTTTTGATGGCTAAATAAATATCACGCGCAACAGTCACACAAATTGACCTAGTCCCTAAGTAAGCAAATCCTGTGTTATGGGTACTAGGCAACGGATAAAATAAGTACTTATATAGATAGATACATACGTAATTACATATTAAACACCCAAGACTCGAGGACAAATATTCGTATTTTTCATACAAATATCTGCCCCGACACGGGAATCGAACCCGGGACCTCAAGCTTCATAGTCAGATTCTCTAACCACTGGGCTATCTGGTCGTCTTATATAATATGATCAAACTATAACAGTCTGCGAAGCTGTAACGCCTAAAATCTAACATTCATGGAGAAAAATGCGCCGCATGCGACCGTTCCTAACAATAAATGATTTATACACTCACGGGCAGCTAGATTTCTACGCTATTTTTTGTGGCCAGATTTAAGGGGCGTCAAATCCATACCGCTAGATTCATATCCGGGAAAATGCGTTTTAGGTAATTATTTTAGTGTTAAGCGCCATCTATTGACAAATAGCTGAACTATGCGTTAGTAAGGTCATCATCATCATCATCCTCGTAACCTATATTATACGTCCCACTGTAGGGCGCAGGCATTCTCTCAAAATTTACGCTTTACGGAACTACTAGCTCAATTCTAAAGTGCATGAAACCTCTTTTGCTTTGACAATCAATAATTTTATTAATGTTATGTTCTTTCATCGTCACTACTATACGAATTTTGCGCTCAATTAAAGGTCAATCATTAAGTTAAACTGACGTCATTAGGTGTATTCAACGGGCTGAATTAGTGAAATATGGACCAATCAGCTGCATCATGGATCGCTGCGGCATTGATGACGTATACAATTACAAATTGATAGTGCAAACTAAATCACTTTATAATAAATGGAATACTTATTTTGCTACTCCACAAAGAAGTGAGATTGAGTCGCGCAAATTAGCTACAGTAAGATTATTTCCACTTTGGCACTCGGCAATTCTCGACATACATCGAAAGATATCGGAAGTGCAATACTTAGGCTGAGGTTTTTCTTTGGTCGCTACCCTGCGGGAACTATGCAATTTTCTGGGATAACAACTATCCTATGTCTTTCCATGGTTTCAAAGTATCTTCATACCTAATTTTATCTAAATCTGTTCAGTGGTTTAGGCTTGAAGAAGTAACAGACAGACAGACACACTTTCACATTGGTAATATCATAGCAAGGATAGCTTAGTTGAACCCGTTTCCACCAGTGCTATTAGACCAATGAATATAATTGGTGGTTATCAAACGCATCCATAGCACATCATCTTCGTCGTCCACTGCTAAACATAGGCCTCCCACAAGGCTCGCCAAACAGATCGGTCCCGTGCCATCCGCATCCAACGCGCTCTCGCAACCTTAACCAGGACGTCGCTCCATCTTGTTGGAGGCCTAGCTATCTACACGGCTCCTCCGGGTCCGTGGACGCCATCAGTTTTACGAGCAATGTGCCCTGCCCACTGCCACTCGAGTCTGACGATTCTTCGAGCTATGTCGGTGACTTTAGTTCTTGCGGTGATATCATCATTTCTAATGCGATCCCGCAGATTAACTCCGAGCAAAAACATCCCATCGTTAGCGGCCACGTCTCAGTGCCATAAGTCGTCACTGGCAACACACACTGGTCAAAGACTTTTGACTTGAGACATTGCGGTATATTGGATGACAAGATATTGCGGAGCTTCTCGAACGCTGCCCAGCCGAGTCGGATTCGTCGGTTGACCTCTTTCTCGAAATTGGACTAACCTAATAGAACTGTAAATCCATAACTTTGTATCCATCATAGTACTTATCTGGTAGAAAAGCACCCTAAAGAAGAAGAGATTCCAAAACTTACCGGACAAAGGCAGAGTCGGCAGGCAATCCATCCGGACATCGGCCACGGCACCAGTTACAGCCTGAGACACGTATACGAAGCAGTACTCCGGGTACCGCTCGCTGAAGAGACGGCAGTCGAACGATGCTGTGTGCTGCCCTCTAGAGAAATAATGAGATAGATATCATGGGAAACTTGACATTAATTTTAGTGACCTAGTCCCAAAGTAAGCAAAGCTTGTGCTATGGATACTAGGTAACAGACTAACATACTTAAATAGATACTATTCAAAGTAAACTATGTTCTATGTTAACTAACTGTAGTTCTAAGCAATCTATATATATATCAATATATATATATATATATATATATATATATATATATCACGGGACGATTCACACCAATTGACCTAGTCCCAAAGTACCTAAGCTAAGTAAAGCTTGTGTTATAGGTACTAGGCAACGGATAAACATACTTATACACCGTGAAATTTTAGTGGCTGTTTTCCCGAAACGAGATGATTTAGTTTCGATTGTACAATCGATTTATAATTACTATTTTGACTAGAGTCAAAAATCCAATTGTGAAAAACGAAAGTCGAAAATCACCGCAAACCAATAGTAACGCTTCGTTGGTACAAGTAGCGTACGATCGTACGATAGGTTAGGTACCAACGAAGCGTTACTATTGGTTTGCGGTCATTTTCGACTTTCGTTTTTCACAACTGGATTTTTGACCCTAGTCAAAATAGTAATTATAAATCGATTGTACAATCGATACTAAATCACCTCGTTTCGGGAAAACAACCACTAAAATTTCACGGTGTATAGAAAGATACATACTTATATGTATACATATTAAACACCCAAGACCCGAGAACAAACATTTGTATTTTTCATACAAATATCTGCCCCAACACGGGAATCGAACCCGGGACCTCAAGCTTCGTAGTCAGGTTCTCTAACCGCTAGGCCATCTGGTCGTCTATACTAACAACTATGGACATGTTTTCCGAAATAAATCTATACATATAATAAATCTGTAACAAGTCGGTGTCTGTACATTGAAGATATTTGAGAAAAACTGTCACTAGGGCTATTTATTAGCGCAATAGAACCCAAAACAATGATTTTTAGAATTATTGTCTGTTGTCTGTTTGTCTGTTTGTCTGTGCGTTTGTGCGCGCTAATCTCAGAAACGGCTTAACCTTGAAGGATGCGGTTTCCACTGATATGTTGGTATTTTCTTGGATTAACATTTAGTGTTTGTTTCATTTGAATCGGTTCACAAATAAGAAAGATACGTCTATTTTAAGAATTTATTGAACAAGTTTTTTGTTTGAACGCGCTAATCTCAGGAACTACTGCTCCGATTTGAATAATTCTTTCAGTGTTAGATAGCACATTTATCAAGGAAGGCTATAGGCTATATATCATCACGCTAACACCAAAAGGAGCGGAGCAGAGCGGAAGAATGTTTCCAAATCGGGGGTTTTGGAAGTAAAACGTCTATATCGCGGGAACTACTGCTCCGATATGGAAAATTCTTTCAGTGTTAGATAGCCCAGTTAGATAGGGCGGGTTGGGAGTGGTTGGGGGGGCGGGTTGAGAGCGGGTTAGGGGCGGCTTGAGAGCGGGTTGGGGGCGGGTTGGGAGCGGGTGGGGGGCGGGTTGAGAGCGAGTTGGGGGCGGGTTAGTAGTGGGTTGGGGGCTGGTTAGGAGCAGGTTGGGAGTGGGTTGGGAGCGGGTCGGGAGCGGGTTGGGGGAGGGTTGAGAGCGAGTTGGGGGTGGGTGGGGGGCGAGTTGAGAGCGGGTTGGGAGCGGGTTGGGGGCGGGTTGAGAGCGGGTTGGGGGCGGGTGGGGGGCGAGTTGAGAGCGGGTTGGGAGCGGGTTGGGGGCGGGTTGAGAGCGGGTTGGGGCGGATTGGGAGCGGGTTGGTTTATTATGAAGTTTCACTTCTTCCGGAAGGATCTAAGGAGAGCCATAATTGATGAAAAAGCAAATTGGATAAAAAAATAAGCTGCCCAAATCACTAATTCCACGCGGACGGAGTCGCGGGCAAAAGCTATTATTATTATTATGTTGGTACGGATTTCCGATCACGGGCCCATGGGGACCCGGTCATTTGAAAGGCATACATGGGGCCGAAGCCAACATGAAGAGGCCTTTGGTACCATATAATATAAATGAGATGGGCGCAACTATGGGGGTCTATCCCCTAATACACCATGAGGATGTGCTAGCGGACAGTCCCCCACAGTTGCCAAACTATTATTATTATTATTATTATTATTAAACTGCCAATAAGATCCCAGGTTCACATAACCTTTTTTTACTTTTGAGGAATGGGGGTTGAAATCTGTCGATGGACGGACGATTTGGTGGCCGCAGGTTCAGGGTGGATGCAAGTCGCTTCCAACTGTAATGATTGGGCGTAAATGAGGGAGGCCTATGCCCAGCAGTGGACGTCTTTCGGCTGAAATGATGATGACGATGATATAATGGAACATTTGGAAGCGTGTAAATTGCTTGGACCTTGTTAGACATTTGTCAAATCTTGGCAGACGTGTAAACGTAGCAGAATAATAAACGTATAGGATTTGTGCATAAACCAATGCAATCCCGGAAACTAATCCCAACAAGCCAAAACAAGTTAGTTCCAGTTATAGCAATATGCAATTATATGCACGCTGTATCGCATAATAGCGTGATGACCGCTAATTAGCGCTTTCTAACGGGAGCGGTTAGCTACCAAATACGTTGGGACGTGACCAGAAATTCAATCAAGTTATCAGTAACGTGGATTAAATATCTTTGACGTGACAACGTCAAATTTCGTTCAAATTGATGAACGCCGGCTGCATACACGAAAAAGGATGACGCAATGTAACGTACCTACATATACGGGCATAGACATACGCACGCACATACGCTCACTACGAAAATCTAGATGAAATGGCGTGGACAATCCGATTGTTGGTATAGGTAACGCCACGAGAGTTGAGGCGAATGATTACACACACAGCTACATAAAGCTGCGTACGGACTGCGCGCACATTACGCGTACCCTACGCGTAGCTGCAAGTACGGACATATCGTTCCAGGACACGCGTACCCGGGCTCGCGTAGGGTACGCGTAATTTGCGCGCAGTCCGTACGCAGCTTAAAGTACTGATTGCAAAAAAGATAGTGAATGAACGAGATGACTGAGTGAATGAAAATGTGAGTTATATGATCTTATGATGAAAAACTTAGTTTACGCAATACTATGCATATTATAATTTTTCTTTTTTCATATAATTTATTTCTGAAATAAAACAATTTGAAACTGATAAGAAATATTCGCAAGAAAAAATCGGTATTTTATAAATAGTGAAAACTAAGCTAACCTGATTTATATAAAATAGATCAAAATATTTTTATTTTCTGCTTTGTTTGATTTTCCTAAATTATTCTTAAAGAAATAGGATGAAGAAATTTTTGAATAATCTTGTAATTCTATGTTGAGTCTGTTGAACTTGCTATCGGTACGAATAATTGTCAAATTCCCGCTGTCATTACACGACGTGTTGTTGTGTGCGTGACCTCAACTCTGATGGGGTTACCTATAGTTGCGTCGGCAAATCCGATCGCTGCCGATGAGGTGGACGCATTGTGAAAATTCAGCCGATTGATGCGATGCGTGTGATGCTTACGATGCGGACATGTGGACGCTTACCTTAAAGCAGTCACTCCACATACCTGCGCACGCGTCGCTCAGCGACGTACCGCAGCCTCTCCGCGTCGCGTCCAAACACGCGGACCCTGTCAGCGCCCTCCAGGACGCACTCGGGGTATTGGAACAGCACCCGGACGCCCTCCCCACACGGGAAGACCGAGCCACCATGGACGTTCAGAACGAACTGCTCGGACCAGTCCGCCTGGAAGAGAAAGACAGTAAAATAAAGTGGATATATTATTAAGTGGTTTACTTTCAGGCATTACTTTGTGGAGGTCCATATCAATGAACTGAAGCAATTACTTTGCTCACCCACGACCTTACGATAGTTACGTTTAAGCAAGAAATGCGTGTTTATGCAGTTCCTCCACCTCCACACTGTACGAACACACACAAACCCAACTATCACCACCACCAAACTACACTGACTCGTTTCGAACTCAATCAGAGCTCATCCTCGGAATATCGCAACCCTTTACTATGCTACCAAATATCATAGTCACTAGTAGGTAACTATTAAATAATTATGAAACCATAAGAATGTAAATTACTGTTATAAGACACGTCCAGTTCGCTAACTTCTTTCTAATGCTAAAATAGTCGTGTAAAAACGAAGTATGTATACGTCCCACGGCTGGGCATTCGGTCTTCTCTCATGACGAGAGGGCTTGGGCCAAAATTCCCACGCGAACCCAGTGCGGTTTGTTGTCTTCATCGTAAAGCTCATGCCAATTTTCAAGTGTTTCGCGCATAAATTCCAAAACCCACGACCCCCTGCTTGAGAGACCATAAGGGTGCCTTTCCACCAGAGATGTGGCTATGCAGCTATGCTGCAAAGATGTGAAACTTACGCCACGAAACTGTGTGACAGTTTCAACCAATGCTAAGCTATGTAGCTGTGCGAGGAAGATGCGCTATGTAGATGAGCAGCCGCGAGGCAGCTTTGCGAAGAAGATGCGCAGCTCGAGCTATGCGATGTATCGACAGGGACGCGCGGAGCGGCAGCGCGGTGAGGAGAGACATTGCTACACGACTCGTGACCATCCATAGCACGCATCCATAGCTGAGCAGTGAGCACGCATCCATAGCACACATCCAGGGCACGCATCTTTCCATATAAAAATCATAGCTTAGTTGAACCCGTTTCCACCAGTGTTATGCTATGTGGACCAATGAACATGATTGGTGGATATCAGACACATCCACAGCAACGTAGCGAAGTACATCTCTGGTGGAAAGGCACCCAAAGTCAATTACTAAGCTACGACGGCTTTTTTATGTTAGAAAATAAAGGTACGATTCGATACATTGTCCCACCTACAATGGATCGGATCATAAACTTTATACAGGTAGTTTAAAACGTCTGTAGATTATCTAAAATGTAAACATCAGGAAGACAGTAAACTAAGAAAACTACAGTACAGTATACACATGGTGGCAGTAAATCTTGATTTTACAGCGTATTGTCGTGTCTATTTATTACTCTACTCGCTATAAACCTTTTGTAAGTGTTTTACCCTGGACAAAGAAGAATTAACCTACAGAATAGTAGTGAAAAAATACGGATCACTCACATCTTTCAACGAGTTTCACTGGAAATCATCATCATCATCCCGGCCTATATACGTCCCACTGCAGAGCACAGGCCTCCTCTCAGAATAAGAGGGGTTGGGCCGTAGTTCCCACGCGGGAACTTCACACACACACCATTGAATTTCTTCGCAGGTGTATGCAGGTTTCCACACGACGTTTTCCTTCACCGTAAACCGTAAAACTCGTGGTAAATGTCAAAATAATTTCGCAAAAAAATTACAAAAAAAAACTCAGAGGTGCGAGCCGGAAATTTGAACCCACGACCCTCTGCTTGAGAGTCCATAGGTCAAACCACTAGACCACGCTTCGTAACCTGCACATGAGAGAGAGAGAGAGAGAGAGAGAGATGTTTATTTACACATATTCGATACAAACACAGAAAAAAAAAATATCGAATAGTATAAATTGGGCCCCACTCAGCATAATGTTGTGGCAAGCCACAACGCTGTTTTTCAGTGGGACCCATTTAAAAACTAAACACTAAAACATACACACTGTGACGACACGAACGCCAGCGAATAGTTCGCAACAAAAACCAAATTAGAAGCCGGAAGTAAATATGTATGACGACCAGATGGCCTAGTGGTTAGAGAACCTGACTACGAAGCTTGAGGTCCCGGGTTCGATTCCCGTGTCGGGGCAGATATTTGTATGAAAAATTCGAATGTTTGTTCTCGGGTCTTGGGTGTTTAATATGTATTTAAGTATGTATCTATCTGTATAAGTATGTTTATCCGTTGCTTAGTACCCATAACACAAGCTTTGCTAAGCTTACTTTGGGACTAGGTCAATTGGTGTGAATTGTCCCATGATATTTATTTATTATTTATTATTATTAACACTTGATCGGCTTAATCGCCTTTGAACTTTTAAACCGTAACAAATTAAGCCAAGATTTGTTATGGCTATTGCAGTGAATCATCAACAATTTCAATAATACTGATACTGTAATGCATCACATAAGCTTCGAACAGAAACAAAAAAAAACTTAAAAACAATAAAACATTATTTTGACCTAAAGCTGGGTGGGAACACAGCCCGGCCTTGACATGACACACCTGCGAAGAAATTTAATGGTGTGTGTGAAGTTCCCAATCCGCACTGGGCCCGCGTGGGAACTACGACCCGAGCTCTCATTCTGAGAGGCATGCGCCCTCCAGTGGGACATACATATAGGCTACGATGATGATGATGATGATGATGTTACTTTTGTAAAAGCCAGCTATTCACGAATGCTCCACACGTGAAGTACAAACGAATTAGAGTAAAACTCCAGAGTTACGGTTATAAAAGAAATATGAGCTTTTAGCAACGCCCTCGGGCATAAAACATTTATTTCCTTTGTTCGTCATCGAAAAATCCAAGCCGGGTTCAGTCCATTAAGACGTTTTATTTGAACGCTATCAAATAATTGGTCCACTACATTAGTAAAATACAATGATCGGAATAGGTCGTGCAATTTCGCGACATTTCGGTACGTAAGTATAGTATGGATATAGCTTATAACCCCGACATTTCATTAGAAAACATCAAAAAAATAAAAAAAAATCCAAATAAACATCACGTAGGTACAAAAATAAAGTCAACAAACAAACAAAATAAATAGTAATAGAAAAAAATGTCCAAAAGCAATAACAAATAATAATAATTTACCTCAAAGTTAAAATTAAAATAAAACAAAATAAAATCTAAATATTACCCCAGCAGCATTAGCATTGCATTGTGTGGAGTTTTATTTTTAACCCCCGATACAAAAAGAGGGGTGTTATAAGTTTGACCACTATGTGTGGTGTGTGTGTGTGTGTGTCTCTGTCTGTCTGTCTGTCTGTGGCATCATAACTTTAAAACGGGTGAACCAATTTGGATGCGGTTTTTTTTATTTCAAAGTAGGTTTCTTGGCGATGGTTCTTAGACATGTTTCATTAAAATTGATCTAGGCATTTCAAAGTTATCAGCTCTTTAGTATGCTGCGGAGGGGATCTTAAGAATTAAATGCGTTGGGGGTTTTTAAAATTTTTAATTTATAGTTAAGTATGTAATTATTTAATTGTACACATTTCATATTAAGCTTTGCTTTATTAAGTGGTAAACACTTGCAACTGTTAAACGAAATATGTACCTAATGTTAAATGAACGAACGAAAAACTTTTATTTTTCCTGTTTTCTCATACAACTTTAATGCCATACCATGCCATGTCAAAAAATATTCTGTAAAAAATACGAGTTCTCGGGATTCCATAAAAAGTATAATGTTTAAGGTCATTCACCGGAAATTGCACTACCTATTACGATCATTGAAAATAACGTTATGACGTCGGTGATACTTCATAACTGCGTAACTAGCTTTACCCTTAAGGTCTATTTTATCTAATTTTCCCAGTTATTTCAATTCAAGTTGAGCCTTATGGAAAAAGCTCTAGTTACGCGGTATTGCAGTATCACTGACGATGGGTCATACACATTTTTCTGTTCGCGTCTCTCCTGTGGTCATGGCAAAAGTTAAAGGTCTATAGCGAACAGATGTTTGACGACTAGATGGCCTAGTGGTTAGAGAACCTGACCACGAAGCTTGAGGTCTCGGGTTCGATTCCCGTGTCGGGGCTGATATTTGTATGAAAAATACGAATGTTTGTTCTGGGGTCTGGGGTGTTATTAGATTAAGTATGTATCAGAATGTATCTATCTATACATATAAGTATGTTTATCCGTTGCTTAGTACTCATAACACAAGCTTTGTTTAGCTTACTTTGGGACTAGGTCAATTAGTGTGAATTGTCCCGTGATATTTATTTATATATTTTATAGCCAATATAATTTAGTCCCATTTAATAGTATTTTATGCAACTGTATCATAATAAGGGCCATTAAGACACGAATGTGAGTTTATGACATGAGGTGAAGCCGAATGTCATAATAGATACGCATGAGTGTCTTAATGGCCAATTATGAATAGTTGCATACATTACTTTTTCTACAAGTTCAAAATAAACAATTATTAAATGATGAATACTTACATAAGGACAATAAATGATTTTTTCGATTTTAAAAGTAGCAAATTATTGCTCAATTCCATTGCCGCCTGTTTTATTTCTGGCGGCGTCAACATTTATGCATCACTTAATTCACCAAAGTCACAATTTCTCACAGATAAAAAGTAATTTAAATAGTGATTAACTCTTTTATTTATTTCAACTTGAAAGAACACCGTGCAAAATAGGTGGAAAAGCAAAACAAATTCCCGCTATTTTGAAACTTTTTTTTATCACTAATCACAACCTTAGAATGGACCCGGGATGTTTAGGTCATACAGCCAAATTGAATGATGTTAAAATATTCATATTTAATAATGACTTTAAAAGTCATTTATTGCCCGTTATTTAAGACAAGTATTAATTATTTAATAATTGTTAATGTAAACATATTATTTTAATTAATGTATAATGATTTTATAATAATTTCCCGCTTTATTTTTTTTTCATTTGCGACCGTACTCGTACCATAGAGCTTGATCAGCGTGTTCTCAATTACGAAATTTCGCTTGAAAAATAAACCTGATTGTGATTGGTCCTACCTGTTCTTACTCATTTTTAAGCAACCAATCACGTGGCACACGCATATTTAAAGAAACACGATTATCAAAATTGATTTCAGTATTCTTTTTTTGATTGTTATTATATTACTCTGTCCCGTAATACAATGAAATTACTATGGGTTATTAATTTGCACCATAGAGCATAGAACTTGGAACAGACTTAGAACGTTAGTTATTATTGCATAGTTTTTGACTATATAATTGAAAGATTATACTACAGGAGTAGAAAAATAAAACTTAAGTTTGCTAACTCGGAATGAGCCTTATAGACCTGTTTTGAAAAACCCGACTGCATAAAAATATTTTCTTATTTACCCCCAAAAGTGGCCCCCATGTTTAAAAATCAGTTATTTACGTTACACGTCTTTCTCTGTATCACTGACTTACATACACAAGTAGACCGAAGTTCAACTCAAATTCAATAGGAAGTTTTGAAATCGTATAAGTTGTATCGGAAATCCGTGTTGCCTGTGTAATTCCCGTTCCCACGGGAATCCTGGGCAAATTATATACCTATACATCACACATACTATTTTTTTTTTAAATGAAAATATCGCAATACATATAAAACGACAGCTCAATCAATTTTTTTTTTAATTCCATTCATACTTAAATACATACGCTCAAAAATCAACCTTCCTTCGTTAGGCGGGTAAAAATGAAATATGAGCTTTTAGCAACGCCCTTAGGCATAAAACATTTATTTCCTTTGTTTGTCATCGAAAAAGCAAAACCGGGCTCGCGTGGGTTCAGTCCATCAATATGTTTTATTTGAATGCTATCAAATAATTGGTCCATTACGTTAATTAAGAAAACGCATTTCATTTGACCCCCGAAATTGATGGGAGTTTTATTATTTTTTCTCAAACATGCAATGAAATATTGATGTTATGTTCCTTATCACGTTGCAGGTGCGGCTAGAAGAGAGGTCAATAATGGAATTTCATACAGCATTACCGGCCTGGCACAGTGATCCTTTTTAATTTCCATTCTACACGAAGTGACACGGAATTAATTAATTAATTGTCATTTTCCGGGATATATGATAGTATTGTATTATTTTAATTTAGGTAATAAATTATCTGTTTGCCAAATTTCATCAGGATCCGTTAAACCGCTTTAGCGTGAAAGAGTAACTGTTATATTTAGTTTTATGGAGTAATTAATTAATACTTTATAATGAAAAACATTAAAGTAATGTTGACCATATTTATTAGACACCACAGACTCAACCGACTTAACACGGGCTACACTGCTGCCCTCTATCTTGTTATACCACAATAATAATAATAATAGTCCTCCACATCGATTCCGATGACGGCGACCCGGACTATACCTATAAAATTTACAATTGGGAATGTCAAAAAAAATTACCAGTGGTTTTTATATTTTTTTTGTATAGAAAAGTCAATTATAAGAAACTAATTTCAATATTTTGTCACTTAGTTCACTACTTTTTTCAAAATTAATTATTGAAACTATTTTGGTTAATGACGTCAGATTGTAATTGAGGGCTCCCACACTGCCAAATTTCTAAAATGCGTACGATAAGGCAACCCCTTTAATTATTTTTTGCGTGGTGGTACACTGTAACTAGTGTCACTTTACTGGCGCTGTCAAAGTGCTTGATGTCAGGCAGTGGGTCCAAATCAAACTCCGTAGTTATAATCCACGCGTAAATTTGTGAAGAATTCTAACCACACAGAATAAAGTACGACTTGGACCGGTCACGCAATTTACACCAAAGTCAAATGAAGGTCATTGCTTATTTGTTATGTAATAAATTCATTATATAATATTAAAATTAAATAACTACAGAAAACGAGTTAAAAACCATTTATCTCGAAATGGTTTTCGATTTACTATACATTGCAAAAAAATAGACATCCCCAATTATATACAAAATAAAACTTATGTTCTATTGTGAGCCCTAATATGGCTCGCTAGACCGAACTTAGTCTTAAAAACCCTGTTGCAAGGGATGCAACAGAGCTGACCACGCGAGTTGTAGGTGTAGGTGTAGGAGGGCTTGGGCCTTGCTATACCACAATACAACAGTAACAAACACCCACACGTACATTCATCCATACAAACTCTCTCCTTCGCGATTCAACGACTGGATGAATTTGAATGATATTTTTCCCTAGACCTCTGGAATAACACAATGGCTAGTTTTTATTATATACCTATTTCCACAAGATCCATGGAAGTTTATGAGTGTTAGCTATTGTGGGCCAGGAGATTGAGCCCTGTGACAGATTGACGAACAGACAGACAGAAAGACAGACGGCGGAGTTTCAGTAATGGGTACCGTTGGCATCCATGGGCACGGAACCCTAAAAATTAAAAATAGGGAATGAGAGTTCTACACTTTCTGCCAACAAACTGCTATGTAGTTTGTCAGAGGTATTTAGAGATAAGTATCTTTGTACTTCTTTTGTTTTTATTTGAGTAAATACATAGTTAAGAATTTTAGAAAATTTAAATATTTTTTTAATTTAGAATTCCGAAATTCTAATTAAACTGCTAGACCAGAGGCCGTATCCTCTAACTCGCGGGTGATGGCCATTGCTTCCACCACCTCTTTCTGTCACCATCTTATACCGTTTAACAGAAAGAAATAGTGAATGCCATAGCAAGCGTCCGCGCAATAGACAATACGGCCTAAGCTGTCAGTTAACGCAAGCAAAGCCGTGTGTAAAAGGTAATGTGTATACAGGCTGATTCAGGAGTCGCGAGCAGGAGTGAAAGGGGTGATGAGGGCCAAACTGAGCAACTTTCACTATGGGACCAGCAACGAAATTGCAAAAAATCTGCTGTTCCATACATTTTGGACAGTTAGCGATCAATTAAGCAGCAATTAAGCATTTCTTAGAAGTGGTAGAGCCATATTGTAGCTAGCCGCTGCATCACGGATGGGCCGGCTCGTCCGGGGCAGTACCACTCTCTCACAGAACACCGGCGTGAAACAGCAGTACTCCTGCTGCGTTTCGTACGATCAGTGAGAGCGCCGGGGGGCCAATACCTCTCCCCCTCCTTCTTCCCTATTTCCTCTCCTTTTTAAAGGCCGGCAACAGATCAGTGACTCTCTTTTATGAGCGGTGGTGATCAGATGACCCGCTTGCTCGTTAGTCTCCCTCTCATCTTAACCAAAAAAATACCGATCAATTTCTTTATCAGATGTTTTTTTTCCTGGCACTTTTGGGCCTGGTTTCATAGTAAAATTTGCTTATTGTGAATATCCTCAACACACCTTTCACTCCTGAAACAGCCTGTATAATTTTGTCTAAACCCTAACAAAACAGGGCGGACAATATTGTGAATATTCATCGATGGAAGAACCTGGATTGTAAAATGTGAGACTTTCTTAATGCTAACTACCTTTATTTAGCGAACTTGCTCTCGTAGAAGAACAAAAAATTGGCTTGCCCCATATATCGTAAGAATTTCAAGTAATCCTTTCTCGGTGCACCTTTTTGATCCCCATAGAATCATCAACATTATTATCATTTCAGCTGAAAGACCTGCGCTAAACTGTGCTAAACTGTGCATCCCCCAAAGTTCGCCAAACAGACCGGTCTGCGCCATCCGCATCTAATGCGTTCCCGACTGTATTCGACTGCATCTGCCTGCACTTCCCTCTGCCACTTGAGTCTGAAAATTCATCGAGCTACGTTGGTGAGAACTTATGGCACTGAGACGTGGCCGCTAATAATGGGCATTTCCCCATGGGAATATGTGCGTCTACCAAATTTCAAGTCTTCAGCTCCAGTGGTTACGGCTGCAAGTTTTATGTTGATGACGTAGGTAGTTAAGCACGTTACTTTTTATAAGTAGAGATGGAAAATGAATTGAACCTTTGTTTATTTTAAGACCAAGTATTTTACAAAGTTTTAGTCTTTCCGATCTTCATTGAGTTGATTTTGTTTACGTTTCAGTGTCGAAAGGATCTCTAAAATTCAAATGCTACCAAGCGTGAACGCAGGGCATTAAAAATCATTATTTCCAGGAGCCATTGTATAAAAGCTCCTTTTACGAAGCTCCCAGCAACTTTACGAGTTATAACCAAAAAGCTTGAATTGAAAAGTTGTCGCGACATTTTCTTTTGACCGCCCCTTTGTTCGAGTTACTGACTTTTTGTAATAATGTGACAAATTATCCAATTGGCGTTAAATTATGGATTTGATAGCAAAGAGTTTGTGTAGCCACAAGCTACGAAAAACCTTTCTGATTCTCTAAACAGACGGATTAAGAGATAGACAAGTTGCAGAATTTGATCAAAAAAGATAGTGACGGATAGTGAATGAGATGAAGACGATTACAAAATGAGACGAAATAATAATTAAACGAAAAATAAATGATGCGAGATAATTAGATACCTTGCAAATGCATGCAAAATTTCAGCTCAATTGGCTGAAGACATCAGCTCCCTGCGCGTCCAATACAACAACGCTTTCAGGGCGCTGTTGGGGCTGCCACGATTCTGCAGTGCGTCCACGATGTTTGCCGAAGCGCGAGTAGACAGCTTTAACGCTATACTACGAAAAAAAATGGCATCGCTTCTGATAAGAATACGTGGCAGCACTAACAGCCTCCTGAAGACGATAGCGGTGAGAGATGAGTGCTCTGTTATGCAAAATTTAATTAAAAACACAATGTCACTTGTTCAATATGTATACTAACATAGTCATAAGTGAAATACTAATATTATTATGGATCCTTGTTGTCTGATTAAATAAAATTATTATTATTATTAGTATATATCTACTTCAAATTTGAGTTGAAAGATACAACCCGAACAAAAATAAGTACATTGCAAGTTAATAAAAAGTTGTAAAAAGAGAGGTTGGAGCAAGACGGACAGGTTGAGATTGATAGTTTTTAGGGTTCCGTAGTCAACTAGGAACCCTTATAGTTTCGCCATGTCTGTCCGTCTGTCTGTCTGTCTGTCCGCGGCTAAGCTCAGAGATCGTTAGTACTAGAAAGCTGTAATTTGGCATGGATATACATATCAGTCACGCCAACAAAGTGGTAAAATAAAAAATAAAAAAGAAATTTTTTTTAGGGTACCTCCCATAGACGTAAAGGGGGGGTGATTTTTTTTCTCGACTAATCCTATAGTGTGGGGTATCGTTGGATAGGTCTTTTAAAACCATTGCGGGGTTGCTAACGTGATTTTTCTATTCAGTGATCTGTTTGCGAAATATTCATCTTTAAAGTGAAAATTTTCATTAAAATCGAGCGTCCCCCCCCCTCTAAAATCTAAACTGTTAGGTGGAAAAATTTGAAAAAATTCAGAATGGTAGTAAATATATCAAATTTACTAGGAAAATTATAGCGGCTAAGATTGCTTGGAAATTATTTGTAGTTTAAGAGTAAATAGTAGCCTAAGGTATAAAACATACCTAAACTTGGATGATTCCGTACACATACGAAATCCTTAGAAAAATATTACTTGATTTTTTTGTAATGGCTACGGAACCCTACCTTGTGCGTGTCCGACACGCTCTTGGCCGGTTTTTTATTAAATTAGTTTGTCGTATGAAGATGAACCGTTTCAACCATCGTATCCTGATGCGCTCATTCCCTAAATATCAGAATAGCAAAATACTAGATTGCCGACTTACCATATTTCTAAAATACCAAATTCCCAGAATACCAGACTTTCCTGCCACCGTGCTTTTCTCTATATCGGATTCGGCTCGTCGACGAGCCTGGTGATTTCACTATCTGGTATTATGGGAATTCGGTTTTGAATGGAACATGGTGTATTAAAAACAAGCTTTTTTGGCAATCCTATATAGAGAAAAACACGGTGATAGGTATTTTAGAAATAGGGTAAGTCGGCAATCAAGTATTTTGCAATTCTGATATTTAGGAAACGAGCGTCCCGATGAACCAAAAAATTCCAATAATCGCGACCACGCGCTTGGTGTGTGGTCACAGAATTGCAATTTTGGTTTTAGTTCATAGCCATTATCTTCAGATTTTGGTAACACGTGGGATACGGTGCTAGAAACGCTTCAAAAAATCATGCCCATGCCTCGCTCAAAAGCAGGTGAAACATTTCACCCTACTCTACAGGGTTATTTTTAATTCACTGACATCCTCTTAACCCTGAATGCCTGTCACTCAAACAAATGTTTAAAAATAAGAGGTAATCTCAAATTTTCAAAACATTATTACACCAAAAATATTAAGTTATGACAAAAGCCGTAAAACAAAAAATATTTGGTTAAGTGGTAGGAGTATAGGGTTTTTTTTTTTTCGAAACCTCCAACATAATTGAAGCCTATTTCCACAATATTTTCTAGTTTCCACATCCATACTAGTTCTCGCTTGTATGCCTCTCGCACTTCCATTCTTCATACTATTCTTTCTTTCATTCATCACCTTTTACACTTTGAGGTCGGGATAGACCATCTATACTGTTCTAATTCTAACCTATCCTTCATTTATTTCTGGGGTAGTACTCGTACACTGTCGATATCATTTATTTCACAATACCATTAACTCAGGATAATACAAGTGATCACTTAATGAGTTTAGGGTTAGAAGGATGCTAGTGAATTACAAATAACCCTGTATAGCGAAAATTATGATTCGAATAACAATATCAGTTTTCTGCGTACGGGTAAATTGAATTGTAATAGAGCCTAAACATTTGGGATATCGCCTAAGAACGTTGTTTACCGTTATTATCTAGTGGATAATGGATGATTTTGCATTAGCTGTACCGCCTACAGGGACACGTTTAATAGTTACTGCCTAATAATGCCTAATATCTTTACAAATAGGGTGTTAGATTTACATTATTAGCTCTCGACGTTAGGGTGCCCAGATATGTACGTTGTTATGGATGGATGTTTATTCAGGAAAACTTATAAAACAGGTTTGGGCTTAGTCTAGTTAACTACCCTAGGTAAGTATAAGCATACAGTTATGAGCTTAAGGGAGGACGCATAGGCAATCTCACCCCGTACCCATTTGTCGGTGTTACTTGAGGATAGCAGAGGCCGTCTCTCAAGCTAGACCGTTAGCTAAAGAATGATCCTCGATCTGTTTTTTTTTCGGACGGACTGTTGCTGTTAGCCTTGACGGCTTTTACAGCTTACCGGAGAGAGGGCGAGCCGCCAGACGGGCAGCTCAGCAAGACATCGGATCCCCTATCGTCAACGCAGCACCTTTTATATGCTCCGGATGCAGCCTTCGTATGCGCTCGGGTTTATCGGGCTGCCGAGTGAGATAGGTAGTTACTGTGCGAGCGGGAAAGTATTCGAGCCCGCGCGCATAGCATACAGGAATGGTGGTATATCGTTAATTATGTCACTTCAAGCTGTGTTTTTTACATGGATAGGTGTGTGCTCTGGGTGATCTTCCTCAACCGTCTACGTAGCTAAGCATTAGTGGGAACGATCACATAGTTTCTTAGCATAGCTTTCACATTCTCATAATATATAGCAGTTATAACTGCATAGCATATTTCTAGTGGACAAAGCATCCTTCGATTTTTCGAAATTCGACTTTAATAATTCATCTTAACAAACATACTAAAACAAACAGACGTTGCAGTTTAAATAAAAGTTTGTGAAAAACCAATCGACATTAAAATATCCATGACAAATATCCGTCTCCGGTTAAAATTAAAAATCAACATTGATTAAAACCATGAAACAGCAACGGAAAAAGAAGGCGACGGTGAAAATTTTCGAACGGAGTAAATAATTTGTGGCTTTTGTGTTGATTATGTGGCGTTTTCGAACCGCTAATATTGACAATTGATAAGTGAACAGCGCAATATTTTCATTAATATTGTAGGTACTTTACATTGAAAAATAATATATTTGAGTGCATACAGACAAAATTCAACTACCGACAAAATAGTCACCGATAATCATGATCACAATTTTTGAATTAAAATTCGAAAGCATGCGTTTACCAAGAGACAAGACTAAGCTAGATAGACTTTATTGAATCAGTAGTTACTTTACGGAGGTCCATATTAATGAACTGAAACAATTACTTTGCTCACCCACGATCTTAAAGGTCGCGGGTGAGCAAAGTAATCGTCTCAGTTCACTAGATAGACTGTTTGTCCCAAAAAACCCCCACATAGCAAAATCCCGATAAAAACAAAATCCCCGAAAAAAATTTATACACAAGAATTACTCGTACTACGCAAGTATTAATAAAGTAAACTTAATTACGATTTTAATTAAGGGTGTTGGCGATGAACTTAGATTATTTATGCACTAGATGGAGCGTCACTAGCAAACATTGCGATACAAAACGTCCACAACTCCATTTGACAGCTTCATATTACGATCGCGTTACGTCATTCCGGTTGTCACTGTGTGCGTGCTTAATGATACCAGTTAATTTCACATTCCCCAAAATGTGGGGAAAGTGAAGCTGATTGGGGAATGTGTGGGGAGAGCTTCAATTCGGGGAAAATGAGGGGATTTTAAGTATGAACACAAATACGCGACAATTGACATCAAATTTCTGCTAGTCTTGATTAATTTCCTACAATTCATTATTCGCAACAGCTCTAAACTAAGTCACTCGGCCCACATAATTTTTCATTCCCCACACGTGGGGAATTTCGACAATGCGTTTGGGGATTTTAGCATATTACTATTGGCAACCCTGCATATGACGCAAATGACATATAAGCCAATTGGCTTATATTTTTACGGGACGTTTCCATGCCACCAAAGCTCTATCTAGTGCATAAATAATCTAAGGCGATGAATTATATTTTAAGGAAATACCGAATTACATAATAAATAATAAAGGGGAAAATTTAGTTGAAAATTTTGCCTATAGTTGATACAATGTTTCAAACTCACTAAGATTTCTAATTACAGCAATCTCAGTATAGGTACTCAATTCAATATCATAAATTCATAATATTCATTCATGCTTCATGCTTGAATAGGTCATATACAAAACATCAAATACGGCTCAATAATCCTTGACAACTTTTAATTTAAATTTCCCGTGGCCAGACCACGTACAACATTCACATTCATCATATATCTATATACGTCCCACTGCAGGGCACAGGCCTCCTCTCAGAATGAGAGGGCTTGGGCCACAGTTCCCACGCGGGCCCAGTGTGCATTGGGAACTTCACATACACCTTCGAATTTCTTCTCAGGTGTATGCAGGTTTAGTCACTATGTTTGTTGAAGCTCATGTTAAATTACAAATGTAACGCACATAAATTCCGAAAAACTCAGAGGTGCGAGCCGGGATTAGAAACCCACGACCCTCAGCTTGAGAGGCCATAGGTCAAACCACTAGGCTACCATGGCTTCACATTCACTTTACAGCAACAAAATTTTCATATACCCAAAACCCTAAAGCATCCCGCAAAAAACTACGTCGTCGTAAATCAAGAATAACATCGTCTACATACAACTCCGAAGACTGATCAATTTATTGTTACCGAAAGGAAAACACGAAAACAGCGTACGTCAAATTTACATGCTCGCAGCGGTCGGGAACAGTAGGGCTGCTACGAAATTCGAAATCTGTATCGTGTTGTCCTTTTCACTCTTTAGTTAAATGCTATTAACGTGAACAGAACGGTACGATACGATTTTCGAATTTCGTTGTAACCCTCCGGTGCTTGGGGCCATGAATCTAAATAACGAGGTTCGCCAAGTTTTTTGTTGCTTTATGTCGGTAGGTGTTTGGTTATAAGTTTAGTGTTAGCGTTTGTTGTGGGAAAGAGTTCATCTTGCCACAGGATAAGAGGGGAAGATTGATTGAGTAAAAATAAAAACAGACCTGGCCATTTGCTGAGCGAAATTTAAGAATTTACAAAATGAAATCGACGACATAGGTATTTTGTTTAAATTTACATGACTTACGTCTAATTATTCTAGATTAAAGCGTGGTGGCCTAACGGTTTAACCTATGGCGTCTCAAGCAGAGGGTCGTGGGTTAAAATCCCGGCTCGCACCTAGGAGTTTTCGGAAATTACATTTGAAATTTACCATGAGCTTTACGGTGAAGGAAAACATCGTGAGGAAACCTGTATACACCTGCGAAGAAATTCAATGGTGTGTGTGAAGTTCCCAATCCGCACTGGGCCCGCGTGGGAACTACGGCCCAAGCCCTCTCATTCTGAGAGGCCTGTGCCCTGCAGTGAGACGTATATAGGCTGGGATGATGATGATGATGATGATTCTAGTTTAGTAAACATTGGTTAGTTGTTCTAGTCCAGTTATACTCAATATCCGGCAATCAAGCTTTTCGGCAATATATTAATTGATTTTCAACCATTTTGACTTTTAAAACTGTTGACAATGCTGCCCGCTATATTGCTACATTATATTTTGTGGCCCGTATAGAAAAAAAAGTTGAGGATAGCTCTTCAACTTGATTAAGGAAGTACAAAAGCGTCTGCTCGACACCACTGGAGACCAAAGGGCTAGTAGCTATCTCTCTCAACGAATCACCATCGCCATTCAACGAAGGAATGGCTGCCAGCCTATTGGGTACGATACCACGGGGGCCTATTTTGGACTTAGGGCCAATTTTTCAAGCCCCAGTCAAAAGTATCCGTCAGTTAAAACTATCGCTTTTCTTTTCTCAAGTAATCGGATAAAAGGACAGAACTTACATTTATCTGTCAGATACTTTTATCTGGGGATTGAAAAATCAGCCCTTAGTCTAGTAGTTTTTAAGTTAGATATTTATTTTAGTTAAGTTTTAGTTTAATAAATAATTAGGCTTCTTCTTTGTTTTATTAAAAATAATGTACGCCACTTTAGCTGTCGGCTTCTGTTTCTGTAAACGGACGAACAGAAAATGATTAGTCAAAAAAAGTCAACATAGGTAATCAAAATGTTAACATTTCTGATAACAACAAAAAATATTTGGAGCTATAAAAATAAGCATTGTTTGAGCGTCCGGCTCTAAAAAATATATGTCATTGTGCGCACACCCGTGCGCGCAGGACGCTCGACGGGTTTTTATTCCTGGTCTCTCACATTATTATTATTTTTGTTGATTATTTAATGACAATCTAATGCCATGCATATTTTGATAGTGGACGAATTTTTTAAGAAGTGCTATTATTGTCATAATGTAGAAGAAAAGGATTAGTTGAAATAAACATTCGTTTAGTTTTTAGGCAAAATTCAAAAAAACCATAAAGAAATTTTCGAAAAATAAAATATTTTTTTCTCTAACGTAAATATTGTTTGAAATGTAACAGTTCGACCAATATCTTATCAAAAGCTGTTGTCTGCAACCTTGTCTACGTCCCCTGGGAACCTTGCTTGTTCCTGAGATAAAATATAGCTTTTATTATTCTCTGATTTATCAAGCTTTAGCTTCCTATACACAAGATGTTTCAAAACACTACGATAACCTGGTAGTGAGCAAGAGGTTAAGTTATGAACTAAAACAATCGCTTTGCTCACCCGCGACCTTACGATAGCTAAGTTTATGTAAAAAATGCGTGTTCATGTAGTCCCTCCACCTCCACACTGTATGAACACACACAAATCACACAAACCCAACTATCACCACCAAACTACACTGTCGCGTGTCAGTTCATTAATATGGACCTCCGCAAAGTAACGGCAGATTCAATAAATTAGGTTAAGTTATACCAGTATGGAAAAAAATTAGAAAAAATCTGTGTGCCTATCTATAATAAGCGATAATAAAGTCACATAAACTTTTAGTAATTGATATTTTTGAAAAAATATCTATTGTCGCTTAATTAAGAAAGTATCATGGATTATTCTTATTTTTTTCCAGAACTATTAAATTACCTTTTCGCCTGGTGTAAAGTTATCGTTGAGTTGTAGGACTCTGTACCGTACGTACCGTTACTGTAACCGACACCTCTGTGTATTATATTGTATATGTACGTAAATAGACGCATGTAGTTTTCACTTCTCTGTCGTCACTCCCGGATTATATTTTATACTTTAGAATTAGATTAACGACCCGCACCTATAAATCTATGGTCTATTAAACTAAACCAATCCTTTTCACGCAATCGAAAACACTAACAGTAACATTTCTCCTTACGACGTGCCATTCTACGGCCTATAAGTTTTTGTTGAGCGAATTAACACAATTGCCATATATTTCCCAGTGAATTGGATAAAGCAACCTGTGGCTACGTAAATATTTATCGAAGCCCTGCTGGGAGGTTTATGGGGGTAACCTGCTTGCTGGCCCGTTTAGGTTTTTTGAAGAGGGTCTTAGGATTAAGTGGCGAGGAAAAGTGGTTCGTGTTTTATGATGCGACTACTTTATATTTGCTAGAGGAAATTGCATTTTTGAATGTAATTTACTAGATTTAAAAAGCCGTGGTGGCGTAGAGGTTTGACTATGGTCTCTCAAGCAGAGGGTCGTGGGTTCGAGTCCGGGCTTGCACCTTTGAGTTTTTCGAAATTTATGTGCGAAATTACATTTGTAATTTGCCATGAGCTTTACGGTGAAGGAAAACATCGTGAGGAAACCTGTATACACCTAAGAAGAAATTTTATGGTGTGTGTGAAGTTGCCAATCCACACTGGGCCCGCGTGGGAACTACGGCCCAAGCCCTCTTATTCTGAGCGGAGGCCTGTGCCCTGCAGTGCGACTTATATAGGCTGGGGATGATGATGGATGATGATTTACCCCTTATTTTACCATGTCAAGTTCCAGTTACTTTATGTGGCAGATGTCTACAATGCTATCTTTATTAGTTTTGCTTGATTAAGGGTCGTATAATACACATTTTTTTTTGTTCGAGTCCCTTCTGTTGAGATGGTAAAAGTAAACTCTACAGCCAATATTTTTTAGTCTAGTCTACATCGACGTTGGCACGCCTGACCTTTCGGCTCATTTAAATAAAACTTAAGTTTGCTGACTTGGGAGCGCTAATTTTATGTCCACAGGAGAGACAACTTTGTTTTCTATGATGTTGTGGCGACACCCCTGCCACATACTGTATACTCAGCGTTTTAGCTAGCCACGCGGGACTCGCGGCCAACGTTCCTTAGTCGGCTCACAACCACCTTACCAGCCACGCGCATACCAACGCGCCCCGACTCCCGCCTGGTTAGCCCCTAACCTTCTGAACATTATGTAAACCGTATTTCCACAGTGTGATATTAAACAGTATTGACTACCAACTCTTCTTTAATCATCTCCAGAGACAACAAACCCACTAGGTAGTTGAAATGTATATGACCCTTAAACGATGGCGGTGTTACTGACACATAAAATAACACCAATCGAACTAAAGTGTTTAGGCTAGAAGTTCTAAAAATAAAAATAAAATATAAGGGGGACAATCTTACACAAATCGACCTAGTCCCAAACTAAGCAAAGCTTGTACTATGGGTACTAGACGACGATAAACATACTTATACAGATAAATAAATACTTAAAAAAATACTTAGAAAACATCCATAACTCAGGAACAAATATTCGTGCTCATCACACAAATAAATGCCCTTACCGGGATTTGAACCCAGGACCTCTTGCTTCGTAGGCAGGGTCACTACCAACTAGGCTAAAGCGATCGTTCTTATCATGATGCGTAGTTGTTTTTGTCTGATATTTTTAACGTTTCGTACCTCAAAGAAGAACTGGCCAAAGTGGCTAAGTGTGAGTCATACTCCTCACCAGAATAAAGCAGCACAAACAACTTGGCGACTAGATTAGCTAATCGGGCTAGTAAGATGGCGGTAGGGTCCCACAGACCTTCCACAAAAAGATTCAAGCAAATTTTATTCTCAAATCCGTTTCCTGACCTTAATGAATGCCGTGGCCAGGTCTTGAGGTCCGGCAGCCGCTGGTCTGAGCGTGAGGGCGTAGTCTCCAGCTTGCCCAAACAGCTCGCAGCGGAGTGTCATGGTCCGGCGACCAGGAAACCCGTGCATCTGGGGTAGGACAAAGCCTTAGGATGTTTTTACCACGTCATTGTTATGGTCTACTATAATGTCCGACGACCTAACGAACGACGATCCTTTTCACAGTAGTTTAGTCGTTGGCAATAAAAACACTTTCGATTTTTGACATGATTTTAAAGTCAAAGTGTTAAGTCTACTACGCATGTAGACTTTGAAGTGATTTCAAAAAGTCGACAGTGTTTTTAATTGATGAAGATTCAGCTACTATCAAAGGGGTTGTCGTAAAATCACCACCATACACATCGCTTACTACGTAGTAATGTAATGGAATGGATGGATGGAATTTGTAGCCAGCGATGTCATCAGCACGCGCGTAAAAATTTGTTACGTCCAAAAAAATTAAGGACTGTACATGGTAAATAATTGTAATCTAAGTACAATTGTGATTTATTCTTTATGACTATAATTGGGCATTGTCTATAATTTTGTCTTTGGGCAATAAACTTGTCTTTACCTGTTCGGAATACAGCACATGAGCATGTGAGCTTGTGTTCTTCCCGTCACACAGCACCGCCCCTCCACTGGAATGTCCACAGTAAAGCAGCTCCAACCAGAAGTCAGCACTCGACATTAGCGGAGCGCAGACCACTTTCGGGAACTCCAGAATCGCCGTCACTTGCCTCTCAGGGTACGTTTGAATCTGCTCCGGAGTCACATCAAGCTTAGCAGAAGGCCAAAGCACGTCAAACTTCCAAGACTTCACAACTCCATCACCCGTTTCAACTATACTACCTTCACTGTCACTTAAATCTCTTTTCACTTTAACACTTTCACTCACATCTTTCCCTAACTCAACATCTATGCTATCAACGCTTACATCCCTTTTGGTAGTATTTTCATAATCTTCATTAAATAAGTCTTTTGTTTCTGAGAAAAGTTCGACATAGTATGTGCCTCCTCTAGAGAAGTAGCCGCAGGGGAGAGTCATGCGGCTTTCGGAGTCTAGAGCGAGAGGCATGACGGCCAGTTGGACACGTCCGTCGTCGTCGTCGCGGGCGAGGCGCACGCGCAAGCTCCCGGTTGTGCCGTGTACGTGAACGTGCACGTCGCCCCCCAGAGCGACGGGGGAGGAGGGGATCTCCACCCATACTTGGTTGAGGTCGACCTCGTCGTTTGTGTATGGGTTGACGAAGGAAGCGCCACCTGTCGACAAATAAATAAATCATGTTGTGTCTTTCAGTTCAGTATACAATAACTTTAGGCCTTTTTCTCCCCGAGTCTTCCACTCCAGGTCTGTTTTCGGGCACAAGACATGGTTTCGATCTATGTGTGTGTGTTACTGCCACATAAGACTTGCGCATTCATTTTACGGCATCTGCTACTTTACTGTGCTCTCTAAGCTAGGTTTTTGTGTTACGATGTCTTGAAAAAGGTTAAGAAGAAGAATAAGAAGAAAAGGTTATAAGCTTGTCAGATTAAAATTGTCTACCAAATTAGTCTGGAACTGATTTAGTCAATGAACGATATATTCATTAAACTTTTCCTTTGGGATTCAATATGTAAGTATTGTAAGTATTGATCCCCGCGGCATCATTTCTCCAAGGAAGAATAAAATCTAGGCAAGCTCCAGCTCCCATTCCTTGTGAATTAAACAAATTACTAGGACTATGCGTGCTTGAAGTCTCTAGTTCCAATGATCAAAGTTGTAAAAGTCACGTTACTATTTTAAAGGTGTAAGTAGATTGGCACAAATTTAATTTCACAGAAAGAAAGTTAAAGTATCAACTTCCGAAAGTAGAAGACGAACAAGTATAACTATTATCAGGTTGAATTCATCTCAGCAGGTGAGTTCTGTAGGAACTCAGTAATAATTAAGTGCTTAAGTGTTGATTATCTTTGCTGAGTTGCTGAAACTAGACAAGACGGGCTTAGTGCTTATACATTATGCAAGCATTTGGACCGGGTTTAATAGCTCTAGGACCTGAATCTCACTAATATCTTCCTCCTAAGGATTGGAGTTATTATTCATGTAGTAAAAGTAGCTGTTGCCTGTCTGCGAAGAATTTGTTTATCGTTATCGCGCGGGAACTTTGCAATCAGTTCTTGTCATTTATCGTAATATCCTTGTCTGAGTATGTTGTCATCATCATCATCATCATCATCATCAACGCCTCCCCCAAAGCTCGTCAAGCAGATCGGTCCTACGCCACCCGCATCCAACGCGATCCCGCAACCTTAACCAGGTCGTCGCTCCAGCTTGTTGGAGGCCTTCCTACACTGCGTCTTCCGGTCCAGTTCCGGAGTATGTTGTGGTAAGTAGTAAATATTTTTTTATTTTATTTATTTCAAAAAAGTAATATGTAAGTTAATTCAAGTTATAAGTTATCTGCATCCCAAATGTCATCCATATACGGTGAGTTCTTTTTGCGTGATGGTGGAACAAACATCCAAACGTCTCTTTAGCAAAAAATATTATTTAGTATGATCTAGTCCTTTGATAAAAACAATGCACTAGTAATAGTCTTTGTTGATTTATGGGGATGTTTGCGCAACTTTATTAACGAGGACTTTATTTAAACGGAACAGTTAAAAATAATGGCCAAGTGCGAGTCGAACTTGCGCACTAAGGGTTATCTGCAGATATAAAGGGGTTAACTTTGTTTTACAAAAAAACTTTTGACAAATTATCAGTTCTCAAAAAATTTTCCGTAGAATTTTATTTGTCGCATATTAGTACAGAACTTTATACTGCGCAAGGCCCGACACGCACTTGGCCCGTTTTTTACCTTTAATGCATTACTAATAACTAATTGCACCTCATTCAAAACCCTCCATATATGTCCTACACTACATCCAATGATTTTTTACTACACATGTAAACATCAACTCCATAGCCATAATCTCCGAGTTTACTAACATGATGTGACAAATCAGCGACATGCTTTACATTGCCATGTTTCATCTGTTGCTAATAAAACCTTATATTCGCAAGACCGTAATTTAACGCGACACACGCGATATTTCTCACTGCAAGAAACTATAGGTGTACTGGCTTCCGACAATTCTTATACGAGAGCATTATTCATATCCCAACCATTTCCCTTGGGCCCCGACCAGCTTCCTGTTCCCGCTGATTTGTCATCAACGAAACGTCTTTGTGAAGTATGAGAAAATATTCATCACTTAGATTGTGGAAGTAGAACTAGCAAAGTTAATAATGGACAAAATGACGATAAGTTGCTCGAAGTTGGTATTAGTTCGAGGTTGTAGCTGGTAGCTTTATTCTTGTAAAATGCGATGAGAAGAGTAAAAAGGTTAGTTGATTTACTATTTACTAGGCATTACTCGCGACTTTATGATCGTGAACCATTGGGTCTTACAGTTCAATTGAAATTCTGGGAGGAACAGCTTAGAAAAATTTTATCTGTCAAAAAATTATGGTTGCGATTTTGGGATTTTACGTACGTGCAAGCTTACTCCGTGGGTATTGTTCAAGAAATTTCTTTACCACCCTAAAACCACCAGAGCATTTTCACTCTACAAGTCAATGTCAGAAACAGCCCTATTGTTATTTCCTAACATAGGATCTGTGATAAAAGAATGATACCTAAATCACTTAGCCAAGGAGAAAGAAAGATGACATTTATTCTTTTTCTCAAGAACATTTGTGTAAATACAAGAAATTACACACAATTTCTCACAGATAAAAACTCACAAACATGAAAATAGTAAAAAAAATTGAATACACCGCAAAAGTGAAATAGTCGCTGATGCGGCATTATGCTGAGGCTTTAGAACACCTGCAGCGCTGATTTACCGTCAGACCATCTGTAACTCACGGAACGATACATAAACCTCATACTAATACGCAAAAATCGACTATAAATGTCGCCAATTGTCGACAAACCATCACATTTTCACTTTAGCCATCGCGCCATTATCAAAATCTACGCAAATATGGAATACGTGCAATGTAAATACCCTTCTCAACTCCCTTCATTACGAGAGCTTACGTTAATCGTCTATTTGTTAAAGCACCCATGCAAAATCTTAGCAAATCTTCCCAGAATAAGACGTCTGAGTATCATGCGAACTCCATAATTGATGGGGCTGTGGCGTTCACCAACCAATTTACCCTGACCCGGGGAACCGTATAGAAACTGGAGGCCTGTTTAAAAATGTATATATGCGAGCGATTGAGATTAGAGTTCGCGTTACGCTGGTTTTAATTCTATTGTTTCATGATATTTACATAATCAAAATGTTTGAACGCAAAGATATTATTTTTGTCTGGCATTGTAATAGTGAAAATTTAAAATTGTTTTTTATACATTTAAGTTGGTAGTTGGGATCAAAATGATATCATTCGAATTTTCAGAATTTTATAAGTTATCTTGGATAACTGTGTTGGATTTTGAATTAAGCAGGAATTTAGTTATTTAGAAAACAACTACGACTGGGGTGAATATTGTTTTTTTTTAAGTTTCATTTCATTACATAAGACTAAGTAATAGATGAATTTTAACCGATAGAGTGGAAATATTGTATCATTTGTTCTGTATTTGTTTTGTTTTACCTAACTTGATTTATAATTTGCATTGTTATGAAAAAGCAGTAGAAAAAGTACCCTTTAACACATCTTGACTGTAATAATCACAGTACCATTTAGTGAATGATGATCAAACGCAAATGATGAATAATTAGCACTTGACAACATTGTCACACATTTTTCTTAAAGTGGTCAATCACTAATGCATTTTGTTAGAGGCCAGACAAACGAACTAGTGGGTCACCTGATGCTAAATGATCACCACTGTCCGTAGACACCCGCAGCACTTTACGCAATGCCAGTGCGTTGTCGGCCCTAAAAGTTAGAGGAAAAAGGAAAGGGAATAGAGGAGGGGGAGAGGTATTGGGCCCCCGGCGCTCTCACTGATCGTACGAAACGCAACAGGAGTACTGTTGCTTCACGCCGGTGTTCTGTGATAGGTTAGTACTGCCCCGGAGGAGCCGGCCCATTCGTGATGCAGCGGCTAGCTACAACATGGCTCTACCAATACTAAAATTCAAGGGCAATGGTGGGCAATAAGTGCATGGGCAATAACTGGGCAGTTATAAGCTGGGATGATGATGATGAAACAAAAAAGTATATACCCATATGAGATCTTAGCTCTACTGCCCATAAAATTATCTAATACATATAAATGACGCGAGGGTGAAAATGCCTTATAATTTCAACTGTACCTTCGCTATCTGGACAGGTATGCGATGCCCCCACAATTAATGTGTCTAGGCCCCGCCTCGTCTGGCTTATCTACGGCTTCGTCTATTACACTGTCTATGCTTTTATGGTTTCCTAACCCTTTAAACTTTGGCTGTGTTTTTGTCTTAGAATTCTAAAGGAGTGTAGTCAGAGCAATTAGTTACTACGCAACAGATTCGACAATCACATATGTAGGCTGCATTGGGACTATTTTCTTTTAACACTTTGAAGGACAGTGCACGCCGATAGGCATCCAAATTTTAAAGCTTAACAGCTTTTAAATTGAAAGTAGGTACTGTCCATCAATATGTTAGGTAATTTCCCACCGGGAAAAGGCGTGTTCTTATCCCAAATCGTTTTTTATCGCAAGCCTCGAAAACCTATTTAACAATAATTAAAAGCACTTTCCGTTAAGTTATTACACAAAATTCCCATTTATTTTTCAACACTGAATCACGAAATCATAACTCATATTTCAAAGCGTGTCAACTTCTGGCGCTACAGGAAACGGAAGAGCCATTCATTCATTCGATGTGAAAAAACCATTTTGAATTTTTAAATAAAATTATTTTACGAAAACGAAAACTTTGTTCAGTGACAATTTAAAGGTACACTTGGCTGTACAGGCATATTTGGAAACATTGTTGTTACGAAGTAGTTTATAAATCATTTATTAAAAAAATGTTTCTGTGATATGTGACGACCAGATGGCCTAGTGGTTAGAGAACCTGACTATGAAGCTTGAGGTCCCGGGTTCGATTCCCGTGTCGGGGCAGATATTTGTATGAAAAATACCAATGTTTGTTCTCGGGTCTTGGGTGTTGAATATGTATTTAAGTATGTATCTATCTATATAAGTGCGTTTATCCGTTGCCTAGTACCCATAACACAAGCTTTGCCTAGCTTACTTTGGGACTAGGTCCATTGGTGTGAATTGTCCAGTGATATTTAATTTAATTTAATTTAAATATATATTATTATTTAACATCGATTTGGTTTGGTATTATTGTTCGTTATGTTTTCAAACGCGTCACATCAAATACCTCTAAACGAGCAATTCTTGTATATAGTATATATTTATAATATATATAATCAGAATCTCAGAAACGGCTCCAACGATTTCGATGATGGTATGTGGGGGTTTTTAGGGATGAAAAATTGATCTAGTAACAAACGCATACACACACGCACGCACGCACATATTCACAAACTTCCACAATTATAATACTAGTAGGATGAAAGTTTACATTTCTCTATGCATTTCGTACCATTTTATTCAAATTCATTGGATTCATCGGCGACAAAAGCCGAAAATAAAAGCTCTCTCTCTCTAAATCGATGACCGTGCGACTTACTCGTTCAGAACTAAACAGGAAATATTGTTCGGTAACTATCTAAAGTATCGGACGATCCTTCCATCAGTTACTGTGTGCGGATCAGTGGACCAATCGGATCTGAGTGTGGACTGGACATTCAGCTAAAATAGGTAACGATCTAGTTCGTTTAAACCGACTTCAAAAAGAAGGAGGATAATTATGTCTGTTGCTCTAAAACTTCGTATAATATAACCGGTCTGATTCTTTTTTGATTGTACAGGGAAAAGTTCTAATAAGGTTCAATTTTTTAATTCCCATTTATCGTCTCAGAAACTGTACCATCTGAGAAAATGCTCTAAGTCCGGTGCGCTTTTTAGCACGGTGGAATTTACGAAACTCAGCCTTTGTCCAGGCGCTTGCCACAAAGTGGAACCGCTCAAGAAACAGATGTACAGCGATCCGGGTGTCACCAACGGTACTGGCTGAAAATCAGCGCTGGGGTGCTATAAGCGCCTCAGCATTTTGCAACCGCAGCGACACATTACAGGGTTATTTGTAATTCACTAGCATCCTTTTAACCCTAAACTCCTACCACTTAAATAAATGTTTTTTGTTTTACAGCTTTTGTCATAACTTAATATTTTTGGTGTAATAACGTTTTGAAAATTAGAGATTACCTCTTATTTTTACGATACTCTGTGTATTTGTATGGGAAAAAAAGTGCTTCATTTTAAAAAGTCGTAAAACAAAAAACATTTGTTTGAGTGACAGGAATTCAGGGTTAAGAGGATGTCAGTGAATTAAAAATAACCCTGTATATCTTTAGCTTTTGTGTAGTCTTTTGTTTTGTAAAAATATTGATGATGTGTCTTGTGATGTTGTAAATAAATGTATTTTCTTTCTTTCTTTAGATAAAATGCTGGGCATCTCAGTGGCATGTCGTGGCTTGACCGCTAGAAAGTCTCAAGTTTACGGGATGACCGTAAAAGTAATAAAAAAAAAAAAAAAAAAATGAAGTTGAAAAAATAAGTACAAAAAAAAGATACTTCATAGCTAACTTGTTTAAAGTTGCACAGTAGCGCCATCTCTTGTCCAGGTGAGCGGTTAGTTCCGAAGGAGTGTTAAAATCTCTCGATGAGGGTGTAACATAGATGTGCGTTTGTCACTGCATAAGGTGATGATTTAGCAGATTGAAATGTATGATGTATAGGAAAGATTCGTGTCTAATCTCTAGACCAGTGGTGGTGTAGGGGTATGGCACGCGGCACGGAATGCTGAGGACCTGGGTTCGATTCCCAGCATTGGTCTTTTTTCTGGGGTTTTTTCTGTGCATCTATATTTCAGTTTGTATTTAGTACGAAATGTATGATTTCACGGGATGACCGTAAAAGTAATAAAAAAAATGAAGTTGAAAAAATAAGTACAAAAAAAAGATACTTCATAGCTAACTTGTTTAAAGTCTCAAGTTTGTTTATTCTCTTTTGTATTTATTTAGAAAAAAAAACTTTTTCTTTTTAGACTTACACCATTAACCAACGCGTCCAACAAACAAAACAAAACAGATTATAAAAAGTATAGAAACATAAAGTAAATCGTAGCGTTAGATAGTTGATATGTCCGAACCTATGAACTGGGGTTCAAAAGCGAACTATAGCCGCTATGAGGACATGCCACTTGTCCGCAAATATATCGGCCTCCTGGGTCTGAGCCATGAACTCGTTGAGCAGCGCGATGGCTCTGGTGGTGGTATTGTAATGTTTTAGAAGCCAGAAACTCACCAGCGATGAGAAGCAGCCGCAAGAGCGCGGCGACCGGCACGAAGCGCATTATGCGTCACCGCGCCATCTGACGGTCTGCAACAACAACAAACATACATCAATTTCAAGTGGCTCATTTATTTACGCTTTTTTTATGTAAGGTCGGCCTTAGAAGTCACTAATAATAAATTTTGCAAAAAAAATAAAAATAACTCCTTTGCACCCATTTGGAACCGTCAGGAAAGTATGGCATGGTGATTTTCGTGAATGGCTACTCGACGATTATTAGCTGTGCAAAAATTAGCTTGGTACAAATGGTTGAATTGTTGTTTTTAAATTAACGTGTTCGCGTCGGTATGGCGGGCTGTAAGTCACACCGGAGAAGTATGGCATTACGCTACCGCCTTCTGCTTTTTAATTATCGACTATCGGAAAATACAAGATTTTTTGTGGAACAAATCGTTCGATATTCCTTGTTTATCCGACACGTTCGATTAACACCCACGCGATTGGGCTGCCGGTACCAGCGCTATGACCACCATTTTCCTTTTTGTCATTACGTAATTAATTAGACCCCTGAAGAACCGCTATACTGGTACAAATGACCTATTATTTTGTATCACCATCTCCCGGTCTATATAGGTTAGGTTAGTTTTGTTTCATAACAATTTTGTTCAATTAATGGATTCAGAGTAAAAAGAGTTATGAATAACAATACTTTATGACAAATAATAAATTACCACCTTCACCAATTATACAGAAACATATGGACCCCCTAGAGGTCCTGCAGCACTCCTACAGATAACCAGAAATGGTATCAGAATCTTTTGTTATTTCTACAAAAATGTGTAGCTTATAAAAATGTTAAAATAAAACTAACAGAACAAAAATATACTTGCATAATCCTACGATGGAAGTAATAACAGCATGAAAAATGGCGTCGCGGCGAGAATATCGCATTATCCCACTCCCTGGCGGATCAGAAATTCTAGTTTTTGTTTTTCGAGTCAAAGAGAGCTTTTCTTTGAGGTACAATAGTGGATTACCGAGCATAGTGCACTATATGCAATTCGATCTAAAATAATAAAGATTTTATATAGGTAGGTATGTACGGTCAACCAATTTGATTCCTAGGTCACCATAGAACCTTGCCGCATTAACTACTGGGCTGTCCCATAAGTAAAGAGACACACATTTTGAAATTAAAATATTTAATGAAAAAATATAATAAAGCGCTAACATTTACATTAAGTCCAATCAAGAATATAAACAAATTTGTTCTTTTATATTAAATTTGCTTGTGGAATGCCTTTATAGCCAATTTTTCTGAGGTTTATTGCTGCTCGCCTCATTACAGCTTTTCCTGACCTAGTTGCCACAACTTTAGCCAATCTAGTCAACCCATTCGAAATATATTTTTAACATTCTTAATTTAACTTGACTTTTTATCAGTTTTTAAACCGATGGGTGAAGGTCAATCCTAGTTTCTTGGATCATCTATTAAACTTAGCCGCACCGAATTTTCGCTAGTCTAATTCCCTTGACAAGGACTTCAGTCCTGGATGGTATCCAGGGTCTGATATTGAGACCAAATTAAAAAACTGAAATTACTTTACAATTACTTTGCTCACCCGCGACCTTCCGTTTAAATGTAGCATTTGGTAGCATAGCGTACGGTTGTGGTACCTATTCTGAATATGAGCTCTGGTTGAGTTCGAAACGCGTCAGTGTAGTTTGGTGGTGGTGATAGTTGGGTTTGTGTGATTTGTGTGTATTCGTGCAGTGTGGAGGTGGAGGAACTGCATGAACACGCATTTCTTACATAAACGTAACTAACGTAAGGTTTTTTTTTATACAATATAGGCTTGCGTTTGGCCACAATCACGCCTGATGGAAAGCGAAGATGAGGCCTACGATGGAGCACGCTTGCCTAGTAAATGCTCATTCACCCTAGACTTGAAAGCGGGCTTATTGTAGTGTTCAGGGAACACAGTCACAGGCAGGGAATTCCACTCCTTAGCTGTGCGGTTGACGAAGGAAGAGCGAAAACGCTTTGTGCGGAATTTGGGAATACTGACAACGTAAGGGTGGAGACCCCCCCCCGCCTACTTCTGGGCGAGCTGTGGAAGAAAGGAGCAGACGGAATAAGGTCGCAGGTGAGCAACGTAATTGTTTCAGTTCATTAATATGGACCTCCGCAAAGTTACGCCTGATCCAACAAATTACAGAATGAAAAAGTTATAAAATTATTGTTGATGAAACAAAGACGATAGTTTATAAAATACAATCTAATACAATAAATAAATAAATAAATATTAGGGGACAATCTTACACAAATCGACCTAGTCCCAAACTAAGCAAAGCTTGTACTATGGGTACTAGACGACGATAAACATACTTATATAGATAAATAAATACTTAAATACATAGAAAACATCCATAACTCAGGAACAAATATTCGTGCTCATCACACAAATAAATGCCCTTACCGGGATTCGAACCCAGGACCTCTTGCTTCGTAGGCAGGGTCACTACCAACTAGGCTAAAGCGGTCGTTAAAAAAACTTAAATACAATGACACTTTATTGTACACCGCTAATAAGGCAATACAGAGAAACAAAGTGCAAAAATAAGTATTGATTTAATCCTCCCATCGTTATATACCTATACCTTAATTCGACGACATAAGAACTATGGGACATATTTATGAGCAAGTTGTGTGCACCCATATTTTTACACTTGACTGTACAGTCGACTACAAAAAGATCGATGCAGCCAACAAAAATATGTATACGCGACTTTATTAACTTACCATTAAGGTCGTGTATACATATTTTTGTAACTTTGGCTGCATCGATCTTTTTGTAGTCGACTGTACATGAAAAAATATATAAGCAACGAACGGCCATAAGGCCTTATCGCTGATTTATATAGAGTCTAAGGGTTGTGGATTTCCTCTCGTTTGTATTTCACGTACCCTAAACTTGTTATGATACCTATAGTTGTACCATACAATATTTCCTTCAAGAGGACTTGCTTTGAAAAACTTAAACATCCAGAAAACTATGCTTAAATTATTATTACTCTCGCTCACGTCAGAACAGCTTCTCTGTCGATGGAGCCAGGAAATTGGACGGCACCAGACGCCGAAATTTCATTCAATATTGCCAAGGAAATTCAATATTGAGTAAACAGCAAAATGCCGAAAATGCATTATAATGTAAGCATTTATGAAGCGCGATCGAATAATCGAGTAACGTGTCTCCCGGGGCATGTTGTAACATGTCAGTAAGTAATTTTCGTTCGTTTAATATAGTTTAACAGGATGTTATAAAAACCGGCCAAGAGCGTGTCGGACACGCACAAGGTAGGGTTCCGTAGCCATTACAAAAAAATCAAGCAATATTTTTCTAAGGATTTCGTATGTGTACGGAATCATACAAGTTTAGGTATGTTTATACCTTAGCCTACTATTTACTCTTAAACTACAAATAATTTTCAAGCAATCTTAGCCGCTATAATTTTCCTAGTAAATTTGATATATTTACTACCATTCTGATTTTTTTCAAATTTTTCCACCTAACAGTTTAGATTTTAGAGGGGGGGGACGCTCGATTTTAATGAAAATTTTCACTTTAAAGTTGAATATTTCGCAAATAGATCGCTGAATAGAAAAATCATGTTAGCAACCCCGCAATGGTTTTAAAAGACCTATCCAACGATATCCCACACTATAGGATTAGTCGAGAAAAAAAAATCACCCCCCCTTTACGTCTATGGGAGGTACCCTAAAAAAAATTATTTTTTTATTTTTTATTTTACCACTTTGTTATCGTGACTGATATGTATATTCATGCCAAATTACAGCTTTCTAGTACTAATGATCTCTGAGCTTAGCCTCGGACAGACAGACGGACAGACATGGCGAAACTATAAGGGTTCCTAGTTGACTACGGAACCCTAAAAATGGGGCCTTGTTGCTTAAATGAACCAACTAAACTTTACCGGCGGTTTTTCTCGCGTAAGCCTTAGGCATCGTCCTAAGAGAACGCGATTGCGCGATCATCGCGCGTGTAAGCAATGCGACCATGCGAAAGTAGCTCTTATTACTACCAGTTGGTAAATGGTCGCATCGCTTACTCGCGCGATGATCGCGCAATCGCGTTCTCTTAGGACGATGCCTTAGGCGCAAGCTACACAGAAGAGACGTGGGACGGGGGCGCGTCGCAATCCCCGTCGTTTATTCGCAGGTCGCGTCTCCGCCCCGTCTCTTCTGTCTGCTTCGGATCGCGACGCTTCTATACATTTAGTATGAAAACTGATTCTAGCGGCGCCGCGACTACGACGCGTCCCCGTCCCACGTCTTTTGGTGGCTTTGCGCTTTAAAGTCTGGCAGTCGATTTGAAATTCCGGGATTTTACTAAAACCCCATGGGAATCCCCAAAAGTTACGTAGCGGTTTTTATTTTCGTTGTATGAAGAAAGACTGTGTCATTCTTCATTATGTCTCTAGACTTAGTGGTTAAGGGCCCTACTACACAAGCGATTTTTTCGGCGATTTTAGGGCAGTGAGATCACCGCGATTTATTAATTGCCGCGATAGGCCATTTGGTCGTCAACCAACCCAAATAACAAAGTAAATTCAAGGTAATCCCCTTGTATTCGGGAGCGTTTAATTCCCTATACATCCCGCCGTATTCCTGGCATTTTCATTACCCCTCGATAAATATTTACCTCATTAGTGCTTGTAGCCGTAGCTTTTGCGAAGGGTAAATGAAATCCACTTGCTATTGCTGCTTATACACTAGCTATGAACAAACATTCATTTAAGTTTGGGTGTTAATTACTTACGACTTTAAACGTCTATTATTACGTTAAATCGAAACGTTTATTATGTTAGTAGGATGCATAGGGCTCTATTACATGTTTCTTTTATACCAAAAGCGCTTTCGGAAAAACCATCACTGAAAACTCGGCAGAAAGTCATTTTATCCAAACAAAATGCGATACAATTCACGAACTGGAACAAATACTTTGCTCACCCGCGACCAAAGACCAATCAGACAAGCACCAACCTACCAACCAAGCCAACCACCAAGCACCACCAACCAACCAATCAAGACCAAGTTGTCGAGGGTGAGCAAAGTATTTGTTTGAGTTCATTAACATGGACCTCCGCAAAGTAACTGCTGATTCAATAAATTGTTACAATTCACTTAAACTACGAGTATTAAAAATAAAGAATATATAATTTGAGTGAAATAATTTCTGTAATACTGGTGACTCCTGTATAGGTCTGAAACTGAAGCACTAAGTCTATAAAAAAAAGTCAGGAGTTAGAAAGATATAAGTAGGTACATACGTCAAAAATCTCATTATCGATTTTAAAAAACCTCTGGTCGGCCACATTGAAGCAAATTTATTCCGTGTCGCCCACAGCAATAGTTTGGCAACTGTGGTCATTAAGGGGATAGAACTCCATAGGTACTCGTACATATCAACTTTATTATTATGGTATCAAGGGTCTCTTAATGTTGGCTTTGGCCCCATGAATGCCTTTCAAATTACCGGATCCCTATTGACCCGTAAATTTTGCAACTCTACCCGTATGCTCTTCCAAATTTATCTTATCGTCTTGGCATGTACAGTCGACTACAAAAAGATCGATGCAGCCAAAGTTACAAAAATATGTATACACGACCTTAATGGTAAGTTAATAAAGTCGCGTATACATATTTTTGTAACTTTGGCTGCATCGATCTTTTTGTAGTCGACTGTATATATATGTCCCACTCCTGAGCATATAGGTACCTTCTCTTGGAATAAGAGAGCTGGAGCTGTAGTTGCCAAGTGAATCGGGATTGAGAACTTCACATACACAATTGAATTGTTTTGTGCATGTTCTCCGTAAACCTTATGATAAATATCGAATATAATTTCGCACATGAACTTCAAAAAACTCAGTGAGAGCCCGTGTTTGAACCCACGACCCTCCTGTTAAAGAGGTTATTAGTCAAACCATTAAGCTACCAGGCTTACAAATAAGCACATTGAATGTATTGAGTATCGAAAGAAAACAATACGCTCCCATTATTCCCCAAACAAATCCGTAACTCATTTTGCGAGTATCAAAAACAATCACGAACAAACCCTAATTCCGCCAAATTTATACTTCAAATAAAAAATCTTTTTCATCACGGAAACCGTTCCTTTCGTAACGCACAGCACGCACAAAGGAATCCGGCCTTTGATTACTCAACAATCATCCTGATGTTTGACAAACGAAATTCATCGATTCCGAGTTAGATCGCAGGCTACAAAGGGAAGTTTCGTCGAAAAATACGGCTTTGTCATTTAATTTAAAAATGTTATGAGTATTTTCCGGGCCCGGCGACCTTTTTAAAGAGATCTTGACTTGGAGGGCCTTTTAGAAGTCCAATATGTTTTGACTCTAAGAGCATGTAGCTAATAACTATCGTGACTTGAACCTTTGCTGGCTACTTGTTAAATGAGATATTGATGATTGATTGATGTCCTCCATGTCGTGTCCGACAAAGGCGAACCTTTTAGCTCATTTGTTACTTATGTGCCCGAATATGGCTGGCAAAGCCAAACTTTGTTTTGAAGAGTCTATTACAAAGTGCGCAATGTAGCTGACCACTATCATTGTATGTGTAAGTGTAGGTAGGTCTCGGACGGGTCTTTTTAATAAGGCGTTTGGCATCCAGGTGCTCTAAGCGATGCGTTTCAAAACCTGTTATAGCCTTATTTACAGAGCTGCGCCATTCTGGTCTCTTTTTCGCAAGATCTTCCCAACTCTCACATGGGATATTACATGCGGTGAGGTGGCGCTTCAAGCTCAAGCTTCGTAGTCAGATTCTCTAACCATTAGGCTATTTGGACGTCTAAATATAGCGTTTGCATAGTAAGTTAGAAGCGGAGCTAAAAAGGTGTAAAAATGTTTCTTGCAAAAAAATCTTTGGACATTGCAGCGTTATTTCTCAGGAAGCTCAGGAAAAGAAATAATTAGCGATATCAATCAACTAAGGCTGTTTTCTTCCCTTATTTTTTTCCCCGGCAGGTAATTGAAGGTGATGGATGCCCAGAAATGATGAAGCGAGTTAATGTACTAAATATTAACCGCAAATATTAGAGCCCCGAAATAAAAATAAATTACAAAAATTGCGACTGGGAAAAAACATGTTTTATGAAATCTGTGCTGTGATGATACTACATCGTGATAGTAAAAATTGTGGTAGCCTAGTAGTTTGACCGCCCTCTCAAGCAGAGACGTGGGGTCAATCAAACCCGTGCACGCATCTCTGAGTTTTTCGAAAATGTGTGAAATCACATTTGAAATTTACAATAAGCTTTACGGTGGAGGAAAAGAAGGTGGTGAAAAATTCGATGGAGTGTGTGAAATTCCAATAGCTCTTTGCGTAATGAGTTAGGACAGACGAGGTTAGAGGCTCAAAGGAGGCTCAAACTTTGACAGCAAAGGCTCTTCTCATCTTCAGACACTGCGAAATATTGCGACCGGATGGCCTAGTGGCTAGAAAACCTGACTACGAAGCTTGAGGTCCCGGGTTCCATTCCCGGTCGGAGCAGATATTTGTGTGACACATACGAATGTTTGTGCTCGAGTCATGGATGTTTAGTATGTATTTAAGTATGTATTTATCTATATAAGTATGTTTATCCGTTGTCTAGTACCCGTAGTACAAGCTTTGTTTAGTTTGGTACTAGGTCAATTGGTGTCAATCGTCCCACGATTTATTTATTTTATTTGACATTACGAACTTTCCCAGTATGCAACGTTCCCACCTTTAAGCTCCGTAGTTAGCAAATCCCAGGACGCGTGCGCTCAAACTAATTGCAGTCTACGAACACTTAGTCTGAAATAGGACACGCTTAAGGTAACACTCCGCTGTTTCCAGATAATTGCTAGCCTAAAGGTACGCTTCTATTGAAGCAGAGAGGAGCGAAGATATTTCCTCTCAGCATTTCTCTGTTTTGAAATGGAGTTCAATGACTGACGAAAAAAACCGGTTGTCTATACAGTCGGTTTACGGACGATAGTTTTATGCTCAGGATACAAGACGACACCTGACACTAGGCACTCAGTGTATACATCGACTGTCTGTGTGTGTCCACTGCCGCGACACTTAGTTGCAGTAGTGGCGATATCGATGGCGATGTCGGACACTAGTGTCGACATTTGTGTTGAGTGTCAGTGTCGTCGTGTGTCCTGAGTATAACGTGACAACGTCATGCATTTCTGCATGTTACTAATAATTTATTATCACTATCTTTTTTTATTTTTTATCGATGTAAAACAAATCTACCTATCCTTTTTAACTACACGACATACGTAAATCGCACTCGCGTACTTCCAAGATACAGGCTGAGCCTAGTTTGGAATCTGATAGAATAATTCAATGTATGTAAGAAATCTGTTTTTGTGAAATAGATATTTATTATTATTTATTATTATTATTATCATAACAAAACATTCAAACCCCCCGCACCCTCCCCCCCGCCGCTCTCTTGCAACTAGCCTTCGCCGCTATCTTGCAACTGGCCTACGCCGCTCTGTTGCAACTGGCCTTCGCCGCTCTCTTGCAACTGACCTGCTTCGCTGCTCGGTACCTCTACCATGAGTTACACTAGTTTACAGTGACCGTACTCGCTAGCGACGGCGTAAATGATTTTATATAGAGAATTGTACTTCCGTAAGTGATCGCTAGAGGCGCTGCACAATTCTCCATACAAATAATTTACGCCGTCGCTAGCGAGTACGGTCACGTAAACAAGTGTAATCTCATGGTAGAGGTACTGTAGAATGTAACGTTACGTAACGTTACATGTACGTTACAATGAGTCATGTTTTTTCGTGTATGCAGCCGGCGCTCATCAATTTATTAAACGTTGTCACGTCAAAATAAAAAACAATGGCTGTCAACGAAGCAAGCTGATCGCAAATAAAGGCAAGTGAGAAGGGTTTCGTCAATTTTGCTGTCAAATTTGAATTTGTTAATTCCAAGTATCATCGGGAGTTCTGGTTGGCTACATTTTTTATAAACAACGCTAGGTGATAGCAAATTGAATGCAATTTTCATTTACATGCCTGAACAATATACTCTTAACGATATATCGTTGTCAAAAGTTCTAATTATGCTACCGGTTTAGAAGATAATACTAAGAACAATAATGGCCAAGATTTCAGTGTTTATTTTATAAAAATAAGTAAATATTAGGGGACAATCTTACACAAATCGACCTAGTCCCAAAGTAAGCAAAGCTTGTACTATGGGTACGAGACGACGATACTTGTATGGATAAATAAATACTTAAATACATAGAAAACATCCATGACTCAGGAACAAAATGTTCGTGCTTATCACACAAATGAATGCCCTTACCGGTATTCGAACCCAGGTCCTCTTACTTCGTAGGCAGGGTCACTACCAACTAGGCTAAAGCGGTCGTCTAAAACAAAAACATATAAAGACAGTTGACAGTTTCTCTAGTCTTTTCTATTTTTCAGGACAGTCATTATATTATTATTCTTTCTTTAAGCTTTTATCTACAAACTCCGATCAAAAACCCATCGTTTAATTCCACGTCGCTTCAGCAACCAATTCAAACTTGTGCGAGCAGGCACGTCGTTCCCCTCACGTCTTATGTTTACTACCGCGCTGACGCAAGCATGGAGCCTTAAATAATGTAGACAAGTGACAAGTAGCAAGTGGCAAGTGGCAAGTAATGGGTTAGTAATTGTACTGGAGTTAAGTGCGGGGCGTGTTTTGGGTGGTGATGTGCTTGTTTTGATGTTTATGAAGTGGGAAGTGCATGTTGTGTAGGGTGTGCAGGATTATGGAAGAAGTGTCACCTGCTGCTTTAAAACAAATAAATACTCGATTGAGTTGGTATAAAAAGCAATGTCATAATTAGTAATTTCCATACAAAATATATGGGAGAATCGTGTTTCGACAGCTCGTAAAAAGTACGTCAGTTGATTAGTGGTGTGTCGTCATCCCTATTTAACGAAAAAATAAGTATTTCTAATGATGAATAAAAATAATTACTTTGCTCACTCGCGCAAAGGTCACAAAGTTAAAGCAAGGCAAATGTTAAGGTCGCGGGTGAGCAAAGTAACGCCTGATTCAATAAATTCTTTCTAATGAATTTATAGTAACACTTGAATTGAGACTGATAATTTTCCTAGGAGCCGGAACTCTCGAAGCACTTTTGAGGCTGTCATAGTTACTTCTAAACCGACTTCCGATATACATAATAATACATGTATAGATACTCGTACCTACATTATAGACCACAACATAATTATTAAAGAAGAATATAAGTTTTTTTTTAAAATTTAATTTTCAATGCAAGCTCATTCGCTATCTGTACTTTTTGTTGGCTTTACTAGCGTTGTCATCCTACTTACTTAAGAATACCAAATTTGAAGTTGATCCGACCACTGGAAGTGGGTCAAATTCAACTTCCAAGATTTGAACCTACATACCTACATAATTGTATGCATATATTGCAAGTAAATAAAAATCTTTTAAAAAGTAGAGGTAAACAGGAGGTTTTATTGCTAAAGAGCGATTTCTTTCAGATACCTTTCGAGTGGCTGAACATGTGAAATAGAAATATGAAATGAAAAAGATGAAAAGTGAATAGTTAACTCTATTTCACATTTATTCAGTTCAGTTCAGTGTTATTGGGACAATAAAATATTATTATTGTAATTCCTGTGTAAAATTTCCAAAAAGTGGTATCTAAAGGTTATCTCGAGGAAACTGTATGTTGTTTAGTTCTACTCATAATCTACTTTAAATAATGTATTCTGCCATGCTAAGCGCAAAAGCGGTACCTATATCAGTGAAAGTAAGTTTCGAGAAAATCAAAGTTTTGTAAAAAACGGCTTTCTTTTTATTTTACAGATATTTTTAATTAAGTGTTATGTGGGTCAATCAACTTTTTTTGTAAACGATTTTCGGCTACTTTCTATGAAAACCGAAATAATTAAAAAACTGATTATTTTTCCTTATTTAAAGTATACTTTTCAAAACCCTAGTCAATAATGGTGTAATTGCCATATTTATTTTATTTTGTTTAGCTTCTATTTTGTGGGTGACCTAGGGGACAATGTTGTCCCCGAAATTTGTATGGAAATAGTGGTATTTCCCCTGGGTGACCGGATTTTTTCATAGAAATGCTTATTTTTTTTGGTTTTCACATATGCACTATGATAAACAGTTTATCTAATTACTGCAAAATCATGGTTTCACTAACCAGAGATTACAGAGTTACTTGTAAAGGAGTAAATAGAAATTTACAAAAACAAGTTGATTGATCCATTTATTGCAATTAATATATTGCTATTTTAAAAGTTTTGATGGTACAAAATATACGGCTACTTCATCATCACCATCATCATTTCAGCCGACAGACGTCCACTGCTGAACATAGGCCTCCCCCAAGGCTTGCCAAACAAATCAGCCCTGCGCCATTCGCATCCAATGCGTTCCCACCACCTTCACCAGGTCGTAGCTCCATCTTATCGGCTATTTGCCTACGTATTATTGATATACCTCTAATTCTCTTAGTAATTTCTGGTAGAACTCAGATCGGAAAAAATTTTTTAAGGGTTTTTGCACACGTTGTAACAAGATATACCCCTTGTTAAGAATCGTTAAAAAAATATTTTTTTTTTTTTTTTTTAACCCTTAATTCTTATTTATTCATTAAAATTATATACAGTAAAATAATCTACATAAAAGCTACTTAAACGTAGCTAGTAAAATAATTATAAATAAAATGTTTAAATCGTATGCAATTAATATACGCCTCACTACGTTAAATGGAGTGCTTCTATGTATTAAGATTTTTACTATAGCAACATCGCATGTTTTGATTTTTTACCTATCATTCTTGTCAATGTATCGAATCCAAAATCCAACGACTGTAACGCTCTTACAACTGATTCCGATTGATTATACCAGCAAAAATCTACAGTCCGTTTTATTCAAAACCACATCCCGAAGAAACTGGAGACAAGTTTAGGGATTTTTACACCCCTATTTGGCTTAGTTCATTGGATGCGTGTTTTTTTTTATGCTGTGTCCGGTGGCATAAAATCACCTTTACGCTTTTTTTTAGATACGGTCCGCTATTAGGCTTAGCACGACAGTATTACAGAATACTGATTTATCTGTACATCGAAAGTCGATAAAATGAGAAACCCGTATGGTATCCTCAAAAAGTGCCACGGGAATTCCGGCCTCTAATTATCACCTACGTCAAAAGATAAAGATGTCATAGAATATCCCACGGAATTTCGCCTTAAACAGCAAGTTGACCTCATTCCCGAATGTTTCACACACCTTAAAAGCTCGAACCATTAGGAGCTGCGACGATCATCCATCTTACGCACAATAAAACCATCAGGTGACATGATATCATTAAAACAATGTGTTTGACGCGTCACGCTGCGACCCGTGTCATCGTGACACGTGACGCTTTACGTCCATTCGACGCTTCCATGACGCAAGAAACTTTGACTGTAAAACTTGGACTTTAAACTCTAAGGTAGAAGGTGGAATTCAGATTGTAATCCAAGTGAAGCATCTATGTGTTAAATGAACGCATGAACGGTTTATGCAATTCAGGAAATTACTGAAACTAAAATTTGGAGTTGTGTAAAGTTTTATGGGAGAATGAGTTTCCCTTTGTCTCGAGGGTAGGTACCAGAGGGATTCATTGGGTATTAAACTTATTCACCGTGTTTTTTTTATTTCCGTTAACTTTAAGGGAAGATTCGGTGAAAATTTCAAGAGTCTAGTTAACGCCATTAACGATTGAGTCGATCGAGTTAAAAACGTTGAAAAAACAAGTTTCTTGTATGACGACCCCCTTCAATTTTAACTTTATTATTTATTGTTATAGCGGCAACAAAAATACATCATCTGTGAAAATTTCAACTGTCTAACTATCACGGTACATGAGATACAGCGTGGTGACAAACGGACGGACAGCGGAGTCTTAGTAATTTACCCTTTGGGTACGGAAACCAAAAAACTATCAAACGCAGCATCAACATAATAAAAGAAAAAATTATCACACCAAAAATGCCTTTAAATCTCATCTCTCAATCGAAACCATTAACCTGTACCAACCAATGCGACTCGAGCCCCGGGGTTTCAGGTCAACGCGGAACTCTTTCTCACTCCATTAGTTACCGCTTAAAACATTGTTATTGATGGGGGGCTGATGTGTTGAGTAATGAGTGAAGTTCGACCGCGGGAGAAGGGATACTGATTTGTGGACGCAATTTCTCATAGAGACGGTCAATGGCCAGGCCAAGATACAGGATGAAGCGATTATGATTTTTAGTGTTCCGTACCCAAAGGGTAAAAACGGGACCCTATTACTAAGGCTCCGCTGTCCGTCCGTCCGTCCGTCGTCTGTCACCCAGCGTATCTCATGAACCGTGATAGCTAGACTGTTGAAATTTTTACAGATAATGTATTTCGGTTGGCGCTATAACAACAAATACTAAAAACTAGAATAAAATAAATTCTTATTGGGGCTCCCATACAACATACGTGATTTTTTTGCCGTTTTTATAGATAATGGTACGGAACCCTTCGTTCGCGAGTCCGACTCGCATTTGTTATTCTATTGTAATGGCCAGAGCCAGCGATTAGCATTTATGCCATATTTTGTCTTTCATCATCATCATCATTTCAGCCGTAGGACGTCCACTTCTGGACATATGCCTCCCTCATTGATGCCCAAACATTAGGGTTGGAAGCGAGCGACTTGCATCCACCCTGAACCTGCGGCACCAAATCATCCATCCATCTCGTTGGTGGACGTCCCACGCTGCGCTTGCAGCGCTTGCAATCTTGTTTTTGCATTGTGTTTACTTTTTTTTTGTGTGGTGTGAGGTTTGATTGTAAATTTGGAACAACCGACATAACCGTGAATTATTAAAACCGCCATTTCTGTGATTTAAAATAATATTTAATATTTTATGCAGATACAAACGGTACACAGTTCTTAAATTTAAACATTGTTAAAATTAACGTAAACTAAATGAAGCTTCCACCACTTTCTAATACATTTACATACTTTGAAACAAATGAAGGGGCAACAGTTCCGATGAGATGAGATGAGATGATGATGATGGTGATGATGTGATGATGAGATGAGGCCATATTATCTAATGCCTGGGCGCTCGTGATCGCATTTACCTCTTTCTGTCACCATCTTATACCGTTTGGCAGAAAGAAATAGTGAATGCAAGCGTTCATGCATTAGACAATACGGCAGCAGTCATTGAATCGTTTTTACCATAACTAATTATCATAATTATTTAGGTAAAACGCTTATTTTTCATCACCTGAACCAGTCTCCGGTTTCGTGCGTAAATATTGTTCCTCGGGATATTGGCTAAGTTTATCGTAATTTACGGAAGGAAACGCAATTTCGTTTGTTACAATTAATTTCCATTAATTGCTAAGTAACCTAATTGGTTCCGAGATCAAAAACCGTTACCACGGCTTTTTCCTTTTATGTGAAAGAAAAAAAAAATTTTTAGGTTTAAGGCTACTTAGAGTTCCGCAGAAGGTGCCCAACAAGACAAGCCCCTGTTCACTTTCTGTCCGGCTGTCATTCATAGTAGATACTTGGATTTTTTAGAGTTTATAGGCCATGGGCACTATAGTAAAAATAAACCGGCCAAGAGCGTGTCGGACACGCCCAAGGTAGGGTTCCGTAGCCATTACGAAAAAATCAAGAAATATTTTTCTAAGGATTTCGTATGTGTACGGAATCATCCAAGTTTAGGTATGTTTTATACCTTAGGCTACTATTTACTCTTAAACTACAAATAATTTCCAAGCAATCTTAGACGCTATAATTTTCCTAGTAAATTTGATATATTTACTACCCTTCTGAATTTTTTCAAATTTTTCCACCCAACAGTTTAGGTTTTAGAGGGGGGGGGACGGCCGATTTTAATGAAAATTTTCACTTTAAAGTTGAATATTTCGCAAACAGATCACTGAGTAGAAAAATCATGTTAGCAACCCCGCAATGATTTTAAAAGACCTATCCAACCATACCCCACACTATAGGGTTAGCCGAGAAAAAAAAATCACCCCCACTTTACGTCTAGGTACCCTAAAAAAATTTTTTTACTTTTTTTTATTCAATCACTTTGTCGGCGTGACTGATATATATATTGATGCCAAATTACAGCTTTCTAGTACTAACAGTCTCTGAGCTTAGCCGCAGACAGACAGACAGACGGACAGACATGGCGAAACTATAAATAAGGGTTCCTAGTTGACTACGGAACCCTAAAAAGAGCTAAAAATTTAAGGGGCAACTGTGACGGAACCATTCTTGTGAAAATCCGCCGGTTTTATAATTTTTGAGTAACAAAGGGACAGCTACAGGCATTATTAATTATTATTAGCTGGAAATACGATTATCTGTCAACAATTCAAAAAATTTGAGAGTAAACGTGATTCAAAATGAAGGAAAAACTCAAAGGTGTGGCCCGGGCTCGAAAAAAAACATTATACCTATAGGTAGGAAATAACAATTATTTATTTATTTATTTTTGTCTAGAAAAGTCAAGTATAAGAAACGAATTTTCATATTTTTACAAATTTAATCATTGATTCATTTTTGTTGATGACGTCAGAGTGTAATAAAGGGCTTCCACACACACACACACACACACACGCACACACACACACACATCTATATATATAAAAGAAGAAACTGACTGACTGACTGACTGACTGACTGACATATCAACGCACAGCCCAAACCACTGGGCCTAGAGATTCAAAATTTGGCATGTAGGTTCCTTATAAGGTCTAGGGGTGCATTAAGAAAGGATTTTTCAAAATTCACACCCTAAGGGGGTGAAACGGGGGTCCAAAGTTTGTATGGGGAAACAAGATTAGTTCGACTATTTTATTCGAAACTTCACAGAAGTACTCCTAATGATAAATGAGTAAACACGTGTTTCAGGTTTTTTGAGAATTCAACCCCTAAAAGGGGGGAAAGGGGTAACAAAGTCTGAAAATCAACATGGGTGTTGTTTCTATGGTTTATCGGGTCGCTGGTTATGAAAACAACAACGGTTTTAAAATCCGACGTGGCAGACGTAAAATACCATCTCCCTAGATGGGGTGCGATGGGGTTGAAATGTCTAAAACTAAATGACTGTTGATATATCAACGCACAGCCCAAACCACTGGACCGAGAGACTTGAAATTTTGCACATAGATACCTTATACAATGTAGGCATCCACTAAGGAAGGATTTTTGGGAATTCCCTCGGGAACGGGAAAAAACGGGATTTATATATTCGACTCCGAGTGACCCTATCTCAGTAACTATAATAACTAGACTCTTCAAATTTGATACACAAGTAGTTATTACATTAGTTAAAACATTAATTTCAGGATTTTTCACAATTCCCACGGGATAAGGAAAAAACGGGATTTATATATTCAGTTCAACGGGATCCTATGAACTATAATTACTAGGCTCTTCAAATTTGGCATAGAAGTAGGTAATTATAATAGTAAAAAACAGTTTTAAGGATTTTTGGAAATTCCCACGGGATTAGGAAAAAACGGGATTTTTCGTTTAACTGGTCGTAGAAAGCTGAAATTCGGCATGTAGGTTGCTCGGGAAGTGTAGAGCTGGATTGAAAGAGGACTTTCTAAAATTCCCACAGGAACGGGAAAAAACAGCATTTTTCGTTTTACTGGTCGTACGTAGAAAGCTGAAATTCGGCATGTAAGTTGTTTGGGGAGTGTAGAGGAGCATTGAGAGAGGACTTTCCAAAATTCCCACGGGAACGGGAAAAACGGGATTTTTCGTTTTACTGGTCATAGAAAGCTGAAATTCGGCATGTAGGTTGCTTGGAGAGTGTAGAGGAGCATTGAGAGAGGACTTTCCCAAATTCCCACGGGAACGGGAAAAAACGGGATTTTTCGTTTTACTGGTCGTAGAAAGCTGAAATTCGGCATGTGGGTTGTTTGGGGAGTTTAGAGGAGCATTGAGAGAGGACTTTTCAAAATTCCTACGGGAACGGGAAAAACGGGATTTTTCGTTTTACTGGTCATAGAAAGCTGAAATTTGGCAAGTGGGTTCCTTGGGGAGTGTAGGGGAGCATTAAGAAAACATTTCCCGAAATTCTTACGGGAACGGGAAAAAACGGGATTTTGCGTTTTACTGGTTGTAGAAAGCTAAAATTTCAAAATTCATTAGTTTATACTGTAAGTAGTCCGCAAAGGGCTCTTTAACCGACTTCTAAAAAAGGAGGAGGTTATGCATTCCACTTTTTTTTACGTAGGTAGGTATGTTCACCGATTTTTCGGTCAATTGTGGACCTGCTTGCTTGCTTGCCTGTATGCTTGCTTGCTTGATATCTTGGTTCTTTGTAATATATTGAATCAGGCGTTACTTTGCGGAGGTCCATATTAATGAACTAAAACAATTACTTTGCTCACCCGCGACCTTACAATAGTTACGTTTATGCAAGAAATGTGCGTTCATGCAGTTCCTCCACCTCCACACTGTACGAACACACACAAATCACATAAACCCAACCATCACTACCACCAAGCTACACTGACGCGTTTCGAACTCAACCAGAGCTCATCTTCAGAGTTACCACAACCGTATGCTATGCTACCAAACGTTAAACTCTGTGTGTGTTCGTACAGTGTGGAGGTGGAGGAACTGCATGAACGCACATTTCTTGCATAAACGTAACTATTGTAAGGTCGCGGGTGAGCAAAGTAATTGTTTTAGTTCATTCTTTGTAATACTCATAGTACACGCGAGCGAAGCCGCGGGCAAAAGCTAGTTTTTCATAAATTCGTTTATTTTCCCGCGGTAAAAAGTAGCCTATGTTACTCAGTGATAATGTAGCTTTCTAAAGGCGAAACAATTTGAGGAATTGGTCCAGTACTTTTTATGTTTATTCGTTATATACAAAAATACAAATCTTTCCTCTTTATGATATTAGCAAGTAATTAGTAAGCATAGATTTAAATGCATTACATTATTATTAAAATTGAATAACTACAGAAAACAATTTAAATAGCATTTATCTCGACATGGGGCCTGATGCATAACAAAGTACAACTAATATTACAAGCGGAACTCTTACTTCAGTTATATTAACTAGAAAGGGAGTTCCGCTTGTAATATAAGTTGTACTTTGCTATGCAACAGGCCCATGGTTTTTGATTCACTAGATATACATACATTGCAAGAAATTTAAGCTTTTAAAAACCCACAACGCAATTTGCCATGCATATGTTTGGAAATAAAGTTAACGCTTATTATGCGTCTAAGTTCCCTTCCGCAGCCAACAAAAGAGCTGATAAGTTTGAAACTGCTGAATCAATTTTAGTGAAACTGCTTTAAAAAAAAAAAACCGCGTCCAAATCGGTTCACTCAATTAAGAGCTATGATGCCACAGACACATACACACGCACACACGCACGCACAAACTCATAACACCTCTCTTTTCGTGTCGGGGGTTAAAAAAAACCACCCCAATTCTCGTGTTTGTTAACTTAGTTAACTTCAAAGTTTGACTGCGGTGGCGTTGCGAGCAGCTGAGTCGAATTAAATCCACAAACAAGTTTTATCGTTCAGCGACACTTCTCGGAATGAAGGGGTTTTATTAAGTTTAAGTCTATGAATAGTTTATCGTGAGAACGCAGATCCTGGTTTAGAATTTAACATTGAATTTGAAATAGTTTTCTTACCGTAAGGTCGAGATACTTTGACCCAAATGACTGCCTTCCACTGCACGCGGAACGATCTCCGTACTCTCAACTCCTTAGTATCGTCGTTCAAATAAACTCAATCAAAATGACAATTTTAATCAAGCTACTAGTCAAAGGCCTCAGTAACGCAGCTAATAAATATAAGCACTGCACTTAAAACCAGTTTTGTACTAAAGCCTAATAAATGGTCCATTGCCACTACACTCTGGCTAAGACTGCCATCTGTCTATTTACTCTCGCATTAACTTACTACCTAGATCTTTACTCTAGATAAGACACAATACAATACAAATATTCTTTATTGATCACCAAAAAAGTACAGAAAAAATTAATAACAATAAGAAATTCAGGCAGACAATAGGCGATCTTATCGCTCAAAAGCGATCTCTTCACGACAACCAATGCTGGATACATGTAAATATATAAAAAGGTTTATGTAGGTGGCGGAAACAACTAGCATCCTTTTAACCCTAAACTCCTACCACTTAAACAAATGTTTTTTGTTTTACGGCTTTTGTCACAACTTAATATTTTTGGTGTAATAACGTTTTGAAAATTGGAGATTGCCTCTTATTTTTACGATACTCTGTGTATTTGTATGGGAAAAATGTGCTTCATTTTAAAAAGTCGTAAAACAAAAAACATTTGTTTGAGTGATAGGAATTCAGGGTTAAGAGGATGTCAGTGAATTATAAATAACCCTGTATAAAAACAGCAAAAAAATAAATAAATAAATAAATATTAGGGGACAATCTTACACAAATCGACCTAGTCCCAAACTAAGCAAAGCTTGTACTATGGGTACTAGACGATGATAAACATACTTATATAGATAAATAAATACTTAAATACATAGAAAACATCCATAACTCAGGAACAAATATTCGTGCTCATCACACAAATAAATGCCCTTACCGGGATTCGAACCCAGGACCTCTTGCTTCGTAGGCAGGGTCACTACCAACTAGGCTAAAGCGGTCGGGTCAATCAGGTTGTTGTGTAAGGGAGCCCCCCTTATCTATTTGTTTTATTTTCAACCGACGAAAACAAAAGGAGGAGGTTCTCAAGTCGACGTGTATATTTTTTTTTTTTTTTTTTTATTTATTATCACGCATAACTTATTACAGAGTAGTCGGATTTTGATAATTATTTTTTTATTGGAAAGCGTATACCCCAAGGGTGGTACCATGTAAATTTGGAAATAATATTCTCACCCTAAGGGTAGGAAAACAGGGGATGATTGACTTACTTTTTACAGAGTAGTCTGATTTTCATAATTCTTTTTTATTGGAAAGGGTATACCTTGAAGTTGTTATTATATAAATTTGGAAAAAAAAATTACCCCAAAGATGGGAAAAAAGTATAAAATAAAACTTTTTAACAAAAAAATTAAACCGCCGAAAAAACTGAAAAGCAAAAAATAATACCTTTTTTGTTTGACCTTAATCTAGGTACCAGTTTGAAGTCGGTGCCTCAGCACTAGCCAGGAGGAGTGGACCTATAATCTTCTACCTGATTGGCTTCTATCACTCGCCTGGCTCGTGCTGAGGCACCGACTTCAAACTGGTACCTAGATTAAGGTCAAACAAAAAAGGTATTATTTTTTGCTTTTCAGTTTTTTCGGCGGTTTAATTTTTTTGTTAAAAAGTTTTATATTTTAATTGTTTATTTTTAAAGTGAAAATATAATTAAATATTCTGTGAATGTTTCAAGCGTCTACCTGTTGCCGTTATCAATATCGAGCAAAAACGAGAAAAAAAAACACGTTTTTTGTATGAGAGCCCTCTTAAATATTAATTTTATTCTGGTTTGTAGTATTTGTTGTTATAGCGGCAACCAAAATACATTATCTGTGAAAATTTCAACTGTCTAGCTATCACGGTTCGAGAGATACAGCCTGGTGACAGACGGAAAGACGGACAGATGGACAGACGGACAGCGTAGTCTCAGTAATAGGGTCCCGTTTTTACCCTTTGGGTACGGAACCCTAAAAAACGTCATAATTCGCAAGTATTTTGAATTAAGAACTTAACAAAGAGACACCATACATCTTTGTTTCACTGAAAATAGGAATCAAATGACCATTATAATATTTTGTCCATTGTTCTTTTCAAAATATATTTTGACATGTTCCTATGATTTTATTTCATTGTTGGTTTGGTATTCAGTAAAGTTAAGTTTGATTCGATAAGTTTTACAAAATTCGGTTGCCATGTAATTTAGTATTCAAGCAAAATTAGTCAAGTTTCTATGAATATTCGGTAACGAAATTTTCTTACTAACGTCTAGTAAGCGAGCTTGCTGAATATTAATCAGTTATTACCCAAATCGTTTCACAATAACAAGGTTTTAATTTTAATTTGAAATCATTTCAAAGTTGTCCTTGTCTCTAACGTAGCAGAATTCACTTTGGGCTACGCTAACAATTATACATAGGACCCTGTTACTTATCAGTCGAGAAAATTTAGCCGATTCTGTGAGATCCTCACTTAGAGAGGATTTAAAATTAATTAGAAAGTATTAAAGAGTTTCGAATTGTGGTAATTGGTTTTCAAATACCGTTTTACTAAATTTAGAGCATTAACGGGTTTAGTGAAATGGTATACCTAGGCGAATGACTACTGTCCGAACATTCAGGGTTTTTAAGAGCCTTTGGAAAAGAAAGAGAAAAGAAGAAAGAGAGAGTTTCTAAGAGCGATTTGCGAGCCTATTAAGGCCCTACCCAGCTTCTGGCACATTTATTGCATTCATTTAATCTCGTGCTGTATCATTACTAATGATGATGATGATGTACGGGGACGCCTTGCTGAGTCAGGCGGGCTGTCGATCGTTTTGCACAATCATTCAGCCCAGTTCCCCGTGGTTGGAGCCGACGGTTACTGTCCCAGCAGCGCTCCCACACAGCAACTCTCCTCGAATCTTATCGTTCTCCTGCTGAACATCTTTGAGACTGACATCCTTTAGCTCCTCCTCCCTCAGCTCGTCATTCCCGAATACATCACGCCGCGCTGCCGCGTACATGACGCACTCGGCTAGGATGTGCTCGCTCGTTTCCTTCTTCTCACAATGTGAACAGGAGGGGTCACTTTTTTATACCTATTTGTATCATTACTAGCAAAGCTTTAGTTTTGAAATTCATGACATGTGTAAGACATTTGAAGGTTCATTTTAGTTATCAGGGTTTTCCGAAACACGATTACTTGTAGTTTTCTCGATAGAAAAAAAATCCAAAGTCGTCTCTAAAAAATAATTGTACATTACTACAGCAGCCGCGAAATAGGGGATTGCCGGCCGAGTAGTTATAGATGGCCGAGTGTTAACGAGGCCATCTAGAGATACGAGGCCGGGCAATCCCTGTTCGTGGCCAAGGCTTGTATAGAGTTTTTCTCAAACATGCATCATCATCATCACCACCATCATCACCGCCATCATCATCACCATCACCATCACCATCACCATCACCAACAACATCATCAACATCCATCAACATCCATCAACATCCATCAACATCCGTCAACATCCATGAACAAGAACATCCATCAACATCCATCCATCCATCCATCCATCAACATCCATCAACATCCATCAACATCCATCAACATCCAACAACATCCATCAACATCCATCAACATACATCAACATCCATCAACATACATCAACATCCATCAACATCCATCAACAACCATCAACCAACATCCATCAACATCCATCAACATCCATCAACATCCATTAACCAACATCCATCAACCAACATCCATCAACCAACATCCATCAACATCCAACAACCAACATCCATCAACATCCATCAACATCCATCAACCAACATCCATCAACATCCATCAACATCCATCAACATCCATCAACATCCATCAACATCCATCAAAATCCATCAACATCCATCAACATCCATCCATCCATCCATCCATCAACATCCATCCATCCCTCCGTCCGTCCGTCCGTCCGTCCGTCCGTCCGTCCGTCCGTCCGTCCATCCATCCATCCACGTCGACCACTTCGACCTATTAAACGTCATGGTGCTGTGTCACATAAAACAATAGACGATCACTTTGCTGGCCTTGGCCAGCAATGTTGTATGAAATTCCATTATTGACCTCTCGTCTAGCCGCACCTGCAACGTGACAGTTCGTGGCGTATTTTAAGGAACATAACGTCAATATTACATAGCATGTTTGAGAAAAATACTTAAATCCTTAGTACGGGTTAGTGTTAATAGAACAAGATGTTTTCTAGGGCCTAGTGTTGCTACATTTTTAAAATATCGATACCGGAAATCTCACATGGCGTAAAGGACAAAAATGCGAAAATAAGTCTTAAATGCCATTAGATAGGGAAAAAAAAGCTGTATACGATGGCATTTAAGACTCATTTTCGCATTTTTGTCCTTTACGCCATTTGAGATTTCCGGTATCGATATGTATTTGTTTTAGTAATAGGTACGATGAAAATTCCTAAATACACGCGCTGTCTGACCAACCTATCTTGAGCCGTTGTGCTTCCCCCTTGTCCGTATAGTTAGTTGCGTTAGCTCTCCTTCGGCCATCGGACGGGGAACTTCGTCGCTTGCGCTTTGATTCTAGCTGCTCTCATGAACATACCTACAGAACATACCTACTCGAGTGCATAGAATACCTATAATCGATTAGCGCAAAAAGCTCGGTGGGGCCTAGCGTGCAGTGTGTTCGCCGCGAGCGTGCAATGATTTCATCGCGAACGCGTAAGACGCAGAAGAGACGTGGGACGGGGGCGTGTCGCACTCGCAGCGCCCTTTCAATCAGTTTTCATATTCAGTGTAGAAATGTATAGTCCTTTGTGTAACGAAAGTTACCATATAGTTTTGTATGACTAACATTCATTAACGACCGCTTTAGCCTAGTTGGTAGTGACCCTGCCTACGAAGCAAGAGGTCCTGGGTTCAAATCCCGGTAAGGGCATTTATTTGTGTGATGAGCACGAATATTTGTTCCTGAGTTATGGATGTTTTCTATCTATTTAAAAAAAAAAAAATAGTAAGTAGTAAGTATTTAAGTATTTATTTATCTATATAAGTATGTTTATCGTCGTCTAGTACACATAGTACAAGCTTTGCTTAGTTTGGGACTAGGTCGATTTGTGTAAGATTGTCCCCTAATATTTTTTTTTTATTACATTATTACACAAAGGATGCGATCATGATTTTGTTTTCATTAAGCCCTTAATTATTATGTACAATTTCTTTGAAAACGATCCAATCGCGAAAGATTTAAACATTAAATGTCTACTATACTACAAGCCGCCGTGGCCTAGTGGTTTGGCCTATGGCCTCTCAAGCAAAGGGTCGTGGGTACAAATCCCGGCGCCCACCTCTCAGTTTTTCGGAATTTATGTGCGAAATTTTATTTTTTGAGCTTCACGGTGAAGGAAAACATCCTGAAGAAACCTGCATACACCTGCGAAGAAATTCAATGGTGTGCGTGAAGTTCCCAATCTGCAGTGGACCCGCGTGGGAACTACGGCCCAACCCCTCTCATTCTGAAAGGAGGCCTGTGCCCTGCAGTGGGCCTTATACACCGTGAAATTTTAGTGGTTGTTTTCCCGAAACGAGGTGATTTAGTATCGATTGTACAATCGATTTATAATTACTATTTTGACTAGACTCAAAAATCCAATTGTGAAAAACGAAAGTCGAAAATGACCGCAAACCAATAGTAACGCTTCGTTGGTACAAGTAGCGTACGATCGTACGATAGGTTAAGTACGAACGAAGCGTTACTATTGGTTTGCGGTCATTTTCGACTTTCGTTTTTCACAATTGGATTTTTGAGTCTAGTCAAAATAGTAATTATAAATCGATTGTACAATCGAAACTAAATCACCTCGTTTCGGGAAAACAACCACTAAAATTTCACGGTGTATAGGCAGGGATGATGATGATAATGATGATAGTATAAGCAATTCAAATCTCAGCTTAAAACACTGAATATTTACCTTCTCGTATTTACCCACCTTTTAGCGGATTACGTGCAGTAGGTAGACTGAAAACAAATACTCACTAAACTGTTAACAGATTGTGTTACTACGCGGGTAAAATACAAACGTTTGTGTGAACTAGAAGGTGTAAAGAGGATCAGAAATGTTTCAGAGCTTAGAATCCTACTAAAATGCGTTCTGCGGTCGCGGTGAGGTCAAATTGAACGCAGCTTGTATTAAGGTGCGACCAAACCGCCGCTTAAAAAACGGTGACGGTACTGAATCGCAGTGACGCACCGTAAACGTCAGAATTTACCGCATGCTCTCCATAGTAAAGTTGCGACGTTTACGGTGCGTCACTGCGATTCCGTAACGTCACCGTTTTTTAAGCGGCGGTTTGGTCGCACCCTTATGTAATGAACAACATCGTCGGTCTCTATTATATTGCGCGTGCGTGGCGTTGGCGCGTGTGGTGATATACAAAATATACATATAGAGACCGACAAAATGTTGTTCATACATAATGCGGGCTTTCAATTTGACCTGACCGCGATCGCAGAACGCATTCAGTGTGACAAATCCTAAAGTGAGTTTTTTCTTACGCTTTGACGCTTGAATTAGGTACTTATCCGAGCATGATGAAATTTTGTTAAGGAAATAGTTTTACACCCTAAGACCGATATAGGGTAGTTATTATCCAGGAAAATTTCTTATTTCCCACGGAATAAAGAAAAATGAATTCCGCGTCAGACGAAGTTACGAACATTTTTTACATTTTTATAGCATTTTCATCTTGAATTTGAGGCCTTTTTAATTGTAGAAGGGTTAAGTGAAAGTAGTCCTTTTAAGGGATAAGTTTACGTCTAAATAAATAGCCATAAGTGAATACTTAAACATTTATTAAACACCCGAGACTCTTGAGAGCAAATTTTCGTATTCTTCATCCACAATACCTACATGTAGATATTGTGGATCACGGATCACCCGACCGAAAAAAGAACTCAGGACTGAAACTGAGCTGACGTCAGGTGAGGTGAGGTGAGTTTCGTAGTCAAGTTTTCTAACTATTAGGCTATCTTCTTCTCTTGTTCTTTTTCAACCTTTCACCACCCAATGCTGAGTGTAGGTCTCTTCTAATGCACGCCATTCTTCCCGGTTTTGCGCCTTTCGCATCCAGTCCTTTCCGGCCACTCTAACAAGGTCGTCGGTCCAACGCATCGGTTGCCTGCCTAGATTTCTATGCCCTACTCTAGGCCTCCACTCAAGCACCCGACCACCCCACCTGATGTCTTGTCTACGGCATATATGGCCCGCCCACTTCCATTTTCTGCAAGCGATCACATGAGCTATGTCGACCAATTTCGTTCTCTTCCGGATCTCTGTGTTCCTGATTCGATCACGTAGAGAGATACTTAACATAGCCCGTTCCATGGCTCTTTGGGTGACTTGGAGCTTTTGTATCGTATCACCTGCTTTGTCAGCGTCCATGACTCGGCTCCGTAGACCATGACTGCTAGGACGCATTGTTCAAAGGTCCGACGCTTGAGGTTAATGCTAATTAGGCTATCCGGTGGTCCAAAATAAACGCGTAAATCTCTCTGTGCGTGCGAGTGTGTCTCACTAAACTATAGTTTAATTGAAATTCTATTCACCATCATCATCATTTCAGCCGCAAGACGTCCGCTGCTGAACATAGGGCTCCACCAAGGCTCGCCAAACAGACTTGCCCCGCGCCATCCGCCTTAACCAGCAACCTTAACCAGATCGTCGCCCCACCACAAGGTCCAACAATGGAGGCCTACCTACCTACACTGCGTCTTCTGGTCCGCGGACGCTACTAAAAAACCTTTCAGCCACATCGGCCGTCAATTCTACGAGCGATGTGCCCTACCCACTTCCCTTAAGTCTGGCAATTCTTCGAGCTATGTCCGTGACTTTAGTTCTTGCGCGGATTTCATCATTTCTAATGCAGAAACTCCGAGCATAGCCCTCTTAAAATTCTATTAGTACAACACCTTCAGTAGAGAGAGAGAGAGAGAGAGAGAGAGATGTTTATTTACACATATTCGATACACAGGAAATACAGTTGACAGGAAAAGATACAAAAAAAATCATCGAATTGTATAAATTGGGCCCCACTCAGCATAATGTTGCGGCAAACCACAACGTTGTTTTTCAGTGGGACCCTTAAAAACTTAACACAAAAAAAAACAACACATTGTGATGACACGAACGCCAGCGCAAAGTGTAGTACTTAAATCTACTCGGACTTAGCCGGTTTTTTCCACAAAATCATATTAAAACTTTCAGCCCCCACGTTAGCCTGAAATCTGAATATGCTAACAATCAGCCATTTCGCGCTATCAGCCTATTCAAATGTGGGCAATCTGAAATGCAAACATCTGCTTCTTTAACCTATTAGCAAACATTTGTATGCTAAGGTCAGTGGTTATGATGTTCGTCCACCGAGCGCGCTAAGCGATACTATACAGGGTTATTTGTAATTCACTAGCATCCTTTTAACCCTAAACTCCTACCACTTAAACAAATGTTTTTTGTTTTACGGCTTTTGTCATCACTTAATATTTTTGGTGTAATAAATAACGTTTTGAAAATTTGAGACTACCTACCTCTTATTTTTACGATACTCTGTGTATTTGTATGGGAAAAAAGTGCTTCATTTTAAAAAGTCGTAAAACAAAAAACATTTGTTTGAGTGATAGGAATTCAGGGTTAAGAGGATGTCAGTGAATTACAAATAACCCTGTATATAGCTAAGCTAAACCATTTAAATGTGTCCTCACCCGCGCGGTACAGGGCCTGGGGTCCTGGGGGGAGCGCGCCTCGTGTGCCTGCCGTCCGCACCTCTCTCGGCTTCCTTTGTCGTCTACCCCCGCGCCTCTGTACCCCGCGGGTGAGAACTCGTTTAAACGTTTTAGCTATAAAATAGTACATTGTGCATCAAGAGCCGTAAGTAGGGGATTACTAACGAGAGCCTATTAGAAGCCCGACGCCGGAGGCGGAGGGCTTTTAATGACTCGAGTTTGTAATCCCGTTACTGCCCGTGATACACACAATGATTTTCATCACACTGCGAGGAAAAAATCCAAAATTAAATTATTTTGTCTCTAAACACTTAAATTAAATAAATAATGGCTACCCGCCAATACAGATTGTCACTTTTTTCAAGTCATCTACCATAGATAATGTAAACTGTGTTTAGAATTCGAATAGTCATACGGCCAAATAAAATTCTGCCAACACTTACTTTTTACTTACTAAAATTATTGCAAAAAACTATTTGATATAAATTTAAAATATAAAAATTACGAAGTTTCATGAAGCGTAGACCAGTTTTGTGTAGTAAAATTGGGTTATAGCTAAGTTTTAAACATATAAATATAACGTTGGCTGTTTTGAAACCTCCTTAGTCTCTTTGAAAATTTTAAAACTAAAGTTAGAACTCCCTTGGGAAGAAAAACTGTACGTAAATCCATAACTCCCTTAAGAACAAATTAGGCCTTTGACATTTAGTATACAGGCATGGAATAACACATTGACGAGCAAGTGTGATGAAAATATACTAAACACTCTTGATACATCTAAAGATAGTAAAATTCAAGATAATATAGAGCTGGTATGAGTTACTAACAATTTTGTGACGGTAAATTTATGTCAAAATTTAACTTTAAATGCAAACTTTTTGGCTGACTTTACTTGCATTTTCATCCGAACTACATGTCCGTACCACATTATAACGCCTAATGCCTTAAACAGTTCCGAGTTCCGCCCTGCGAAGATGATACTGGACGTACCTCCAGTGTTTAACAATCCGATTTTTGTAAATGATTGTAAAAATTGTTGTGGATTTTTTGGGGAGACTTTTGTTCAGCGATGGACGTCTTTTGGCTGATCATTGGATAATGATGATGATTGTACCGTTACCGCGAGTGTCAACGCGGATAAAGGCTAGTCAGTACTTAAATGACCGAGTTCTGAGGTCGCAGACATGAAAATAAATAATAATGAATTTGAGAGTCCCCACCTGTTTCGCAATCGGTTTAAAAAGCATAATAGTCAGCGTGTTAAGAGAAAAAAGATACAACAATAAGTCAGCTCCTTAAAAATGTACATAAAAGATGTAAAAATGCCCTAGTCTCATAGCTTCATTGGACACCCGCCCTCATATGTAAACACATTAGAAGGGTCGTTTCCTACCTCGACGGCCTAAGATAGCCCTCCAGAGCCCTTAACCCTTGCACGAGGGTCGGCATTATACCACACTTATTCGTCTTCAATGTATGTTTGTTTATTTATTTATTTCGTACTAAATACAAACTGAAATATAGATGCACAGAAAAAACCCCAGAAAAAAGACCAATGCTGGGAATCGAACCCAGGTCCTCAGCATTCCGTGCCGCGTGCCATACCCCTACACCACCACTGGTCTAGAGATTAGACACGAATCTTTCCTATACATCATACATTTCAATCTGCTAAATCATCACCTTATGCAGTGACAACCAGTGGTGGTGTAGGGGTATGGCACGCGGCACGGAATGCTGAGGACCTGGGTTCGATTCCCAGCATTGGTCTTTTTTCTGGGGTTTTTTCTGTGCATCTATATTTCAGTTTGTATTTAGTACGAAATATATGATTTCACGGGATGACCGTAAAAGTAATAAAAAAATGAAGTTGAAAAAAAAAAAAAAAAAAAAAAAAAAAAAAAAAAAAAAAAAAATACTTCATAGCTAACTTGTTTGTTTATTACCCGTTTGGGCCTCTGTAAATGGACAGAGGAGACTTGTAAAAATTCTACATGCTTGCACGTTTTTGGACGAGTCATGGATTTCTTCTGCTTCCATTTTTTTACTTTAAACTGACCCGTGAATCCCGTGATTACCCTTATGATGAAAGGTTCAGATGAAGGCAACAGTGTATCTCCCTTTAAAGTAACAACCTATTCACTCTAGCCTTGAAGAGCCCCAGGTTGTATCATTTGGAAATCAGATGACGGGGGCGAATTTGATTAAGCAGTTCGTATTAGGATGATGAGGCGAACAGCTTCTTGCGGATCAATGGAATACTAATCTATACTAATATTATAAAGAGGAAAGATTTGATTGTTTGTTTGTATGTTTGTTTGTTTGTTTGTTTGCATGGAATATGCTCCGAAACCATCGGACCGATTTCAAAAATTATTTTGCCGTTAGAAAGCTACATTACCACAGAGTGGCATAGGCTGCTTTTTACCGCGGGAAAATACCTTTTCCAACGGGAAAATTAATTTTATCGCGGGCGAAGCTGCGGACGGAAGGCTAGTATAAGTATAAGGCTGAAGATGCCCCCCGCCTGGACGTCCCATTGAGAATAAAATTACAGTCAACCAATTTAATTATAATGTCGTCGTGGCACCGTCTTACTCTGTATCCTACTATTCTAATATAAATGAGAAAGTTCGTGAAAATGTTTGGATGTTTGACAGACAATCTCACAATAACAACTCAATGGATTTAGATGAAACTAGGCGTGAGCGAATCTACTTAAAGGCCATCGCAGACCAGATCCGTGTACGTATCACGTCACGCACACGCACCAGTTGTAATAAATGAAACTGTAAGAAAGTCGGCGCACTAGACTGAGGTGCCATCTTTCTTACAGTTTCATTTATTACAACTGGTGCACAGTTGCAACGACGGCTTCCTTGTGACTAGTCGCTTATATGCGGTGCTCTTTGACATCCAGTCAACCTAGACCCCCGTCTTACGAGTTTTGTGCAGAACCGTCGATTCTAGTTTCCCTGGTCGCAATCGGTTACTTTGACCAGCCACCAAGACCTGTCGCGTGTAGTTTCCCTTACGGGCGTCCGGTGTCGCGCACGGCTGGTTTTGTGACGAGAATTAGTGATTTTTAGTGATTTTTACCCACGTTAAGACAATTATAATTCTGTGTTTTGTGATTTGTTTCGTCATACATTTAAATAGGGAAAAGGTTCCAATTAGACTTGAAGAGATGGTGGCCTGCTCGGCTTGTAATGGTGCTGTGCTCGTTACACACAAGCGCGTTAAGTGTACCAACAGCAGTTGTGCCGGTACCTACCATATCGATTGCGTTGAGTTTAATCCAAATGATACCTCTGTGGTTCGCTCGAAGTGGATTTGCCCGCAATGTGTGGCGTCGCGTCCTAAGGGCGGCGATAACACAAATACGCCTGTCCGGGGCAGGCCCCATAAGGCTTCGCCTGTTAGTGGTGCCCCTGTCGTGTTAATGCACGAGACCCATAACGCAGGAGGCGATATGTTTGCCGATGACAATGGTTCCGGCTTGACACTGACGCCCCTCATTCGGGATCCTGCACTGGATTTAGTGGAGGAGTTTCGTTTATTTCGCGCGGAATTTGCTACTGTGCGTGCAGAGATTGCGGGGATTTGTAAGGAGGTTTCCGAAATGCGTGTCGTCCTTGGCGGTTTCACTGCCAGCATCGATGCGGTGGAAGGCAGGGTAGCGCATCTGGAGGAGCGTCTGATTGATGGGGCTGGTGATACTTGTAGTAAAGAACTCCAAGAAAATATCGCTCAGTTGAAATCTGAACTGAACGACCGAGACCAGGACCTACTGGCCAATGACCTGGAGATTACTGGGATTCCCGAGGCACCTAGCGAGAACCGGTTGCACCTGGTTTGCTTGGTAGCTCAGAAGCTTGGTGTCGTTCTTGGTGGGAATGATATTGTTTTTGCCGGTAGAGTGGGGCCAGTCCACCGTCCAGTGGGGAAGGCTGATGTTGACGGGTGGCAGGGCGCGAGCGGTTCGAGTGTGGTGGGTGACGTGAGGCCTCGACCGTTGGTTGTGCGTCTTGCGCGCCGTGCGCCCCGTGAGGAGCTGTTGCGAGCGGCGCGTGTGCGTCGTGGAGCTGATTCTGCTGGCTTTGATCTACCGGGCCCCACCTGCCGATTCTACGTTAATGAACGTCTTACCAGGCATAACAGGAGGCTATTTTATCTTGCACGGCAGGAGTGCTTGAGGCTCAACTGGAGAACCCTCTGGACACGTAGTGGTCGCGTGCTTGTTCAACGCCTTAAAGACTCCCCTCCGAAAAGAATTCGCTCTGAAGCTGATTTACCGCTGGTTTTTGGAATCCCTGCTGTTTGATTAGACAGAAGAAACCCGAACTTTCAGTAGTTTTACTTTATGCTTATTGCCTATTGTTTTTATGGTTATGCTGTTTATCCTACTCTTTTTATTTTCAAAACTCTTGCACGGTAACCTCTTGTGTCCGTAGTTACTGTAATGTTATTATAACTTGTAAACTAAATTATGCCACAACTTGGTATGTACGCACACTTTTTAGGTGTTATACACTATGTTATTGTGCCTGTATGCATATTGTTTGTGTTTATTTTTCATTGAAGGTTAAAATAGGATATATTGTATACTGTGTAATATTTTGTGTCCTTTTCTTTTGCCCTCCTGAAGAACATGGCCACAAGTCTAACTCCCGTCATATTATGTCTATTAATACATATATATATTGCAGTTTTGCTTTTATTAATGAATTACACGTCTCCATTCATACTGATTGGCGCCATGCTTCCTGTTTAGCATTTTTTATATTGAATAACAAGTACATATTATTTCTATTCTCTTACATTGTTCTACATATTCCTAAAAATAAAAGTTTTATTATCGGCCTCTTAAACCCTGGTTCCTTGGCCACGCGCCATGAGGAGTTTCTCGTTGCCTTGGAGCGTCACTCTGTTGATATTATGGCCATAAATGAAACCTGGCTTCGTGAGGGTGGTGAGGCGCGGGCGCCGGCGCCGGCGGGCTACCGTCTGCGTCACGTACCGCGCCCTCCTGACGTGCGCACGCGCGGAGGTGGCGTTGGCTTTTACGTACGCCGCGGTTTGACTGCGCGAGTGTTGGCTGTTCCTGTTTCGCCCACCGTTGAACAGATGTGGCTGAGTCTTCACGTAAATGGCACGAAGTTGGCTGTGGGTACCACCTACCGCCCGCCCTGGATGAACGTTGATGTATTTATTGATGCAATGGTTCAATCAGTTTCTTCGGTCTCGATGTTCGAGTTTATTGTTTTAGTGGGCGATTTTAATATTAACATTTTATCGCATACGGACGCTAATACAAAAAAATTTAATGATTTTTTGCATTATACGCACTTGACTCAGTATGTTGGGGAACCGACTCATTTCACTGATCATTCAGAAACGCTCATTGACGTAGTATGCTCGAACATGAAGGATCTAAACTGTGTGGTTGACTACATACCTGAGCTAAGTAGCCATGCGTTCATATCTTTTCGGCTTAATATAAAAAAGATCAAGCCCCCCCTAAATACATCACATATCGACCCCTTAGAGACATCGACCCGTCAGCATTTGACGGGGAAGTAGCGGCTATCAGGTGGGATCGTCTGCTATGTGATGACGTAAACGAAACTGTCGATAATTTGAACGCATACGTTCTTCACCTGTTTGACCTTCATGCCCCGGTAAAAACGATTTTCTTAAGAGAAACCAGCTATCCTTGGATTACCCCCACGCTTAAAAAGATGATGAGTCTTAGAGATGCTGCTCATGCTAGAAGTCGTCGGACTAAGCTTGTCCACCATAAAGAATATTATTTGTCGTTGAAGGGTCTGGTCAATAGGGCTTTGTACAGCGAAAAGTCAGCGTTTTATGAATTTCACGTGAATCAAAATTTACACAACCCGCGTGCACTCTGGAAAAGCATAAAACAAAATGTGGCTAATTTTAACAAAAAAGTCGATGAATTGCCGTTGCACCTAAATAATCCTAACCTAATCAATAATCACTTTATTAACGCTCCATCTGGGCCTCAAATTGTTTTATCTGACTTAACTTTTTTCGAGTTCCACCGTTATGGGACCGCTATATTTTCTTTGAAACCAGTTGATGAGTCCACAGTTCTAAGGATTTTGAAATCGTTCGCAAGCAATGCTCTTGGTGCCGATGGTATCTCTATGAATATGGTGATGATGACTTTGCCCGGCACTCTAAATATCATTACAAAAATAGTGAACCAATCAATTAGAACTAGTACTTTCCCCTCGGTTTGGAAGTCTGCCATTGTTAAACCTATCCCAAAAAATACAAATCCCACTGATTTTAGCGACTTACGACCCATCAGCATCTTATGCTTCATATCTAAGATTGTGGAAAAAGTTGTATGCTCCCAAGTGACCGAATATCTTGAAGCCAATGATATTTTACCCCTAAAACAGTCGGGGTTCAGAAAGTCCCGTAGTACAGCTACTGCCCTTTTAGATGTTATCGATGACCTTCTAGTCGCAAGGGATAGGGCGGAGGTAGCCTTGCTGGTGCTGTTGGACTTCTCGCGTGCGTTTGACACTATCGATATAGCACTGCTTTTATCTAAACTGTCCTATTATGGGTTCGATTCTGACACAGTGAAATGGTTTTCAAGTTATCTGAGTGATCGGTCGCAGCGGGTTGAGCTGCCTAATGCTGGGGGTGGTACTAATCTCTCTGAGTTGACTTCGATAAGATGCGGTGTCCCACAGGGCTCCATTTTAGGTCCAATTTTATTTATTCTTTTTACGTCTGACATCATCAAGTGTTTCGAATTTTGCAATTATCACATGTACGCAGATGATACCCAGATTTTTAAAACGTTTAAGCCTTCTGACACCCTTAGAGCAGTCGATGAGATTGAGAAAACTTGTAGTACTGACGTTCGTTTGACGCTTGGTTCAGAATTGTTGGAGCGGGTTTCTGTTGCCCGCAACCTTGGTCTCTTTTTGGACGAGGGATTGCGTTTTGACCAACAGATGCTTGAGGCGACAAGACAATGTTTCTATCGGTTAAGTATATTGTATCAGGTTCCAGATCATCTCAACACTGACCTTAGAATCAGGCTCTGTGAATCATTAATCTTGTCCAAGCTTAATTATGTTGACATTGTTATGAGTGGCTGCTTACTGGCACGTTCCAAGTCTCTTCTGCAACGTGTCCAGAATGCTTGTGCTCGATTTTGTTTCTCAATCCCTCCTAGGACGCATGTGTCACCTTACCTTGACCAAAGTAATTTACTTAGAATGGATGCCAGGCGCTCTCTTCACCTGGCTAGTCTACTCTTTGGCGTTGTGAACTTCCAGCGGCCACGGTATTTGTTTGAGAGGCTCATCATTTCTCGGCGCGTGGTTAGGGCTGCCACTAGATTGATATTTCCTAAGCATTGTACGGCTGCTTTTCATGGTAGCTTCCGTTATGCTGCCACGAAATGTTGGAACAATATACCACCACCAATAAGGAATTCAAGTACGATTGGTTCTTTCAAATTTAAATTCAAAAAGTATTTGCTGGATGTGCAAAAAAAATCACACTCTGTCAGTCCGTGCAGTACTACATCCTTCTAATGATATGTAATAGTATATAATGTTGTGTAGGTATTTGTATATATATGATGTAATATTGTTATTTTATTTTGCACCACACCTTTTGCTTGGCGCCCTTCACTTTAGTTTAATACAAATGCTTAGGCCTAGCTTGTGTGTATTATTGTAACAGGTGGAGTTGTCGTGTAGCTCAAATCTGGGCTCTACAGAAAACCAGCGTTGCTGCACTCACTGTGTAGCAACACATGCTGAGTGGAGACCCTTTTTCGGTGACAATTGGTGTCATTACCATAACAAACTTGTGTATTAGGTGTTGTGTGTGTATGTGTTGTTTTCTACTGTTTGGTGGTGGTAAATATTTTTCTTTCTTTCTTTCTTTCTTTCATTACAACTGGTGGGCGACACGCACATGAATCTGGTCTGCGCCGGCCTTTAAAAATGTTAGCGGGGTTTTTCAATGTATTTTTAACCCGGGAAAAGCAGCGGTTTCAAGCAGTAATAGCTAAATTGCAGTCGAAAACGAAATTGCTTAAGTTAGAGTTGCAATAGAAGTCTTATTGGAGCATTGAGCCCGGATTGCGATAAGTTTGAGCGCCTCCAGCGGCGTCAGGTGGCACTAACGATTTGCATGTAAATCTGCATTTGGTTGAGGTATTCAGTTTTTACTGGTAGGTCGTTAGTTGCAAGCGTTCGTAGGGCTATTAAGTCGTTGCAGTCTAGTGGTCTTAAATTGAACATAGACAAGACGATGGACATGTCGAACGCCCATGTTGTGCCAACTTGCGTCGTAAGCGGAGAAACTTTTTTTTTATTATTTATAAGTCCTTCTTTGGTGTGTGCTTTCTCACGATGTTTTCCTTCACTGTGAAGCTCATGGTAAATTTCAAATGTAATTTCGCGTATAAATTCCGAATAAGTTTTTGTTAAAAATTCTATTTATAATACAAGCTTTTTTGCTGACTGTACTTTTTGCATCTGGTTGAGAATGTGCTCGTCAATGCAAACCGAACGAGCCCAAACTCGATGCGGTTGTATCATTTTATGACAGAGTTCCTATGGCCACCTTCCAGCTCCATCATCAGATCAGCTGCATGTCATAATGATCGATTTACACAAGCGTGAAAAACTTCAGCTCAATCGGAAACCGGCAAGTGAGTCAAATTTAACTTGCAAGATTTGATCCGTACATAAAATATGAACAGTCGAACAAAAGGTCGCCTTGACACCTTAAATGTCCATTTTGCTTGCAGTGGCTAGACATCTGTCCATACCAATCCATACCTATGAACATCAACGGCTGCAAGCAAATTTGTTTTGAAACTGGTAAGCCGGCGTTGGGGCCGATTGTACATATATTGCAAGTTAATAAAACGTTTTTAAAAAATAAGATTAATGTAGTTCTTTCTTATAACTTGGTGGTAGAGAAGCCATAGTGGCCTAGTGGTTTGATCTATTGCCTCTCAAGCACAGGGTCGTGGGTTCAAATTCGGGCTCGCACCTCTGAGTATTCGGAATTTATGTGCGAAATTATATTTGAAATTTACGGTAAGGGAAAACATCACAAGGAAACCTGCACACACCCGAGAAGAAATTCAATGGTGTGTGTGAAGTTTCCAATCCGCACTGGGCCCGCGTGGGTACTACGGCCCAAGCCCTTTCATTCTGCAAGGAGGCCTGTGACCTGCACGGCTGAAATGATGATGATGATGAGTTCTTACTAAATTAAAAGACATTTTTAATTAATAAAATTTATTGTCAGCATTGTCGTGGATCGTCATTTTTTAAAAAATGAACCTGTAAGAGTAGGCAGGGTAGCCGTATCTGTAGTATAAGGGGTATTCGTAAGAATACTCGTATTCGGAAAGGTAGGGGAAGTAGATGGACCGCTTGTCATGTTCGCGGGCTTTGACTCCTTCAGCAGCTGCTACTGGATCAAGAGCCGATGGAGTTTTCGCTGGGGTTTCCGCTGGGGCAGCTGCGCAGGCTGCCACCAGGGCGAAGAGTGCGAGTACTAGGAACTTGTTCATCTGCAAAAGAATTTGAAGGTTCAAAATAGTGTGTGCGTCTGTGGCATCGGAACTCCTAGATTGACATCATTTTTATTATTTTCTTAGTTAATTGGAGGTTACAATTTTTTTGTAATATTTTGATTTTTTATGACAGCTCCTTTTATCTGTTTGTTTGCTTTAACTACTTAATGAATGCCTTTGATGTCTTAAGCCACATAACTGAAATGGACCTTAGGGTGGTAAAGTTTCGTGGTTGCACATTTTTCTATAATTTTACAGAAATAGTAACTATTTTTTTAATAAAGAAATAGATCTTGATTAGTAAGAGCGTTACATAACGACGACTATTTTGAAAATCCTAAGGTAACGCTATTCAAAATATTTTTTTCTTTTCTTTCAAATTTAATAATGTAACTTTTTAGATACTTATTTATTTTTTAAAAACTGGACAATAGGGATAATGACACCATAAAACAATAACTTTAAGATTCAATTAGTAAAAAACACTCTGAAATACTGAAAACCACAATTCGATGTTAAGCTGCTTTGAAACGAAAAAATAGTAAGTCGCTTGAGTAGCAGTAGTGGAGTAGTAGGCATAGAAGTGACTTTATAATTAGCAATTTGTATGGGAGAATCGTGTTTTGACAGCTCATAAAAAGTCATCATCATCCTTATTTATTTTTAGAATTAAATTATAAGCCACCTTCTATCGGGTCGTCTAAATTGTTATTTTAAGGGATATCCAATTAAGTACTTTGTTTTTCGACAAAATTCGTAAAAACTGAAGTTGGCCGGTTCTCTTTTGTTCGCAAATCTCTTTAATTATCGATATCCTAATCAGCAGGATAATAAGGTTGCTCATTAAGTCGACTCATCGGAGTTAAGACGCCTCAAGCGTTTCGTCCCAATTATTTTTAATCAATCTCGCAAGAGGAATACTTGATTTTATTTGAGGGTTTTCGTATTTGATCAAAAGTAAATAATAATAAAATAAATAATAAATATTAGGGGACAATCTTACACAAATCGACCTAGTCCCAAACTAAGAAAAGCTTGTACTATGGGTACTAGATGACGATAAACATACTTATATAGATAAATAAATACTTAAATACATAGAAAACATCCATAACTCAGGAACAAATATTCGTGCTCATCACACAAATAACTGCCCTTACCGGGATTTGAACCCAGGACCTCTTGCTTCGTAGGCAGGGTCACTACCAACTAGGCTAAAGCGGTCGTTAAAAATCTCAAAAGTATTTCGCTATTTATATCGAAAGTTTCTTTTTTTTTGTTTGGTTTTTGTCAAATGACAAATATACACGTCGACTTGAGAACCTCCTCCTTTTCAACCGACGAAAACAAAAGGAGGAGGTTCTCAATTCGACGTGTATATTTTTTTTTTGTTTTTTTTTTTTTTTTTTTATGTATGATCACGCATAACTTATTACAGAGTAGTCAGATTTTGATGATTCTTTTTTTATTGGAAAGCGTATAACTCAAGGGTGGTTCCATTTAAATTTGGAAATAATATTCTTACCCAAAGGGTAGGAAAACAGGGGATGATTGACTAACTTTTTACAGAGTAGTCTGATTTTCATAATTCTTTTTTATTGTATAGATAGGGTATACCTTGAAGTTGGTATTATAAATTTGGAAAAAAAATTACCCCAAGGATGGAAAAAAAGTATAAAATAAAATCTTTTTAACAAAAAATTAAACCGCCGAAAAAACTGAAAAGCAAAAAATAATACCTTTTTTGTTTGACCTTAATCTAGGTACCAGTTTGAAGTCGGTGCCTCAGCACGAGCCAGGAGGAGTGATAGAAGCCAATCAGGTAGACGATTATAGGTCCACTCCTCCTGGCTAAGTGCTGAGGCACCGACTTCAAACTGGTACCTAGATTAAGGTCAAACAAAAAAGGTATTATTTTTTGCTTTTCAGTTTTTTCGGCGGTTTAATTTTTTGTTATGTTTTCGTCGGTTGAAATTTAGGGTGGCGACGAACGGAAAGACGCGGCATAGGAAGGGTCTCCAACAAGATGGACTGATGATTTGGTAAAGGTTGTAGGAACAATAAAAGCAACGCAGGAACTATCGCTGTGGAATTCTTCGAGGGAGAAGACCTTTTCCAGTGGACGTGTTTTGGCTGATTTGAGGAATATCTACTTGGACCGGAGATTAAGCTCGGAATATCAAGCTTGGTATTCTGGTTCTCTAACCACTAGAACAGTATTATAACACATTGCTTAACTTACCTTGTTGTTTTTGTTGTTTTTTTTGTTGTTGTTGTTGTTGTGCGGAAGCAAACTCTCGAATGATAAATGCTTTAAAAATTGATACGTTTTTATACGTCTGCGCCTAAGTGAGTTCTCGGTTTATTAATAGATTGATTGATATTTAACGAACGGAATAATGCTTGTAGGTAATGAAAACTGGGGCGTAACTAGATAAAACGGCGCATACATTTTTTCCATAAGATATCCTAGAAACAGGAGAACCCGTGATGCTATTTGTGGATTTAGACAAGTGTCGCTGAGCCTTTGAGATTTTAAAGATTAGATGATACTAAGAATATTTTTTTTTTCGTTCAGCGGTGGAGAAAGCGTCCACAGATTTTCAAAAATGTAAAAAAACATACATTGAAATAGTATCGTGTCAGATTTTTGATAATTTGATACTCATTGTGTCTCTGATAATAAAGGTATGACAATCTGCCGGTTTGCATAGAGGGGTTGGCCATACACATATAGTTGACCGAGAAATTCCTTAAGCACCCTCAAGTTTGATGTCATTTGCTCAACTGAAAACATCTAAGACTATTTTCACATGCAAGTCAAAGTAACAATCAGCTTTATTATTTTTTTCTGATATAGAAACTGTCATAAAAATAGTAAAGCATTTAGTTGGTCGATACGGAAGGTAGTTATAATAGTTATTTATGATACAAGTGCGGAAAGTAGGCTATTCCCAACCAATGGCGGAGATCTAAACAAACGAGCGAAGCGAGTTTGGTTTAGCCGACATGAGTTGGGAATTGCCTACTTTTGACACGTATATCATACAACGTTTTACAATGCATTAAGCGAGGAAAAAACGAGGCTGTGATTCACTTATTGTGTGTCATTTATTTGCTTACATTTTTTACTACACTTTACTACACTAGCATGCAGTTTAGTAGATATACATACTTATTATGTACAATTAAAAACTTTTACACAAAAAATTAAACCGCCGAATAAACTAAAAAACTAAAAATAATACCTTTTTTGTTTGACCTTAATCTAGGTACCAGTTTGAAGTCGGTGCCTCAGCACTTAGCCAGGAGGAGTGGACCTATAATCGTCTACCTGATTGGCTTCTATCACTCCTCCTAGCTCGTGCTGAGGCACCGACTTCAAACTGGTACCTAGATTAAGGTCAAACAAAAAAGGTATTATTTTTTGTTTTAAGTTTTTTCGGTGGTTTAATTTTTTGTTAAAATGTTTTTATTTTATACTTTTTTTCCATCCTTGGGGTAATTTTTTTTCCAAATTTATAATAGCAACTTCAAGGTATACCCTATCTATCCAATAAAAAAGAATTATGAAAATCAGACTACTCTGTAAAAAGTTAGTCAATCATCCCCTGTTTCCAAATTTAAATGGGACCACCCTTGGGGTATACGCTTTCCAATAAAAAAAGAATCATCAAAATCGGACTACTCTGTAAAAAGTTATGCGTGATCATACATAAAAAAATATATATACACTTCGAATTGAGAACCTCCTCCTTTTGTTTTCGTCGGTTGAAAATTAGAAAAAATCACCCCCACTTTACGTCTATGGGAAAAATAATTAAATTAACGTATAAAGACTTTAATAATCTCTTAATCTCTTGTCTCTAATGTCCTGTCAATCGTTCTAAGGTTAACTGGAAGAGATCCCTTTAAGGGATAAGTTCGCCTTTGTACATCTGTATCTCTTGTTAACTAGTTATTTTCATGTTTTATGTACAATAAAGAAAGCTACTTATAATTCAATAGGTAAAGGAGACTTATTTATTAAAATTAAAATGATTATTAGTACAATTTTGTAGATTAAATGTGATGGTTTTTCCCGCTAATTGTATTGTTTGACTCAAGTTTGTATTTGTCATGTCAGAGGGGTTATCATTTTCACTGTGATTTTCTAGACAACTGGGTGAATATTTGAAACGGCGAAAAAGAGTGTCCATTTACCTTGTGCTCCAATAATAACAGAAAGTCACAATTAATAAATGTGGTTTAATGCTACATTAAGTATTCTTGTGGGTGCACTTACTTAAAAGTTTCATATCATAAATTTAAAAAATTAAAAAATTAAAAACTACCTATAATTGCAATATTTCTCATGTCCCAACACGACATAAATTTAAATGACAAGGATTATACGCTATATTATTACCTTAAAAAAAGAAATAACTGTTGATATTTATGGTTTAATATTTAGTTTTCAAAATCCCAGTATAAAAAAGAATACTGAATCACTATTTCATTCAAAAACATGAAGCTAAAAAATTGTGACGAATAATCCATCATTCTTCTCAGCAATGCTTATTTCGCATATTTTGTTAATAAAAATACGTTTTATGGATCGGGAATGCCATTGCTATCCCCCCGCACACTGCTCCACATTCGCTCGTGGTCACTCAACTAAACAACACGACGTGTTCGTTTTGAGAATATTTTAGCATTTGTGCCTCACTGCTCGAACGTGTCACAGTTTTCGTCATTTGCCTTTTCTATCTTTACTTCGTAAATATACACTTAAATTGTAATAAAATTATTTAATTTTGTGGCAAATTTGTTACGATTTACTTATATTTGAGGCGAGATTTTGTTTGAACGTAAACTTGCAGGTTACCACAAGTTTTGTCCCAAAAATCATTCTCCTCAACGTCATTCTCCTCAATAATGCTGCTCAGCATATTGATTCTTGTAGATAATAATGACTTTGTGATATTGTTAAGAATGATAAATGTTGAGAATAATGATTTTTATCTACCTACATGATATGAACTCAGTATCATGTTGCCGTTTTTTTCTCAGTTTTAATGTCGCAGGATATGTTACTTTGTTATTTAAGAACGTTTTATCTTCTATATAGCGATGAGATGATTAGTCTGGAATTTGCCTATGAATGAATTTCAACGCGTACCTACGTCCTTACAAGGCCTTAGAAGTTGACTAAGAATTGCTATTCTTACATATTTCTTGATGAAAATAAGAAAACTTTGTATGTGCAGATTTCAATGAACATTTAGTAGGGCTAATTTTCAAATTATCCTAATGGAGTGTACACTTCATATAATTTATCGTTACATAAGTCAAACTTTCATTCTACAGCGAATATTTTCGTATCAGCTTTCAAGAGTTTCAAGGTTTTTTTTTTTGCTGGGTGCTTGCACCTAAGAGTGGGCACAGCATTAAAAAGCCAAAATCAAGTAGGTATACAGGCTGTAACAACCCCCGTACGATAATTCACTGGGGTACGTATAAGCAGTTTTATATAAGCTACAAAAAATGTAAAATATCTAGTGCTTCTTAAATACCAAAATATTATATAGGTACTAGCTTTCTGTCCACAGCTTCGCCCGCGATAGATAAATTTTCCCGTAGGAAAATGTATTTTCCCGCGGTAAAAAAGTAGCCTATGTCACTCAGTGATAATCTAGCTTTCTAACGGCAAAAGAATTTTAGAAATCGGTCCAGTTTTTTGTAAGTTTATTCGTGACATACAAAATACAAATCTTTACTCTTTACAATATTAGTGTACATTTATTTTTGTATATTATTATGTATATATTTTTTTGTATATTACTATGCGAAGGAGTAAGCTCATGTTTAATTTGTTACAGTGTGGAGAAAGGGCAACGATTTTCTATATTATGTGCAATTCGAGAGTAAATAAACGTTTTTAATTATAATGTTACAAAATAAATATATTTTCACAGGTACACATATGTACTCAGTCAGACTTCAATGAATACGTAAAAAATAGTTTCCTTTTTTTGCATTATTGATTTGATTAATATAAAGATAATTTTGTCAAACTTTGCCTACACCAAGTTTCTCAATAATGTAACTTCAGTTACCAATAAACAAAATCATTTTGCTACGTCTATTCCTTTAATGTATGCCAAAAACTTTGAAAGTGTCATTCTTCTCATCAAAGCATCATAGAAATCTCAACAATTGTCATTCTCCTCACACTTTGTCATTATACTCAACACCTCTGTTTACATGTTTTCCGATTTTGGACAAAATAAGCTTTTGCGACACGTGCCTCTTTTACAATTCGTTATATTAGTCTCTAGTCTAGATAATATGATTACTTCAGTTGCGGTAACACAATATTTATCACAAAGACAAATGTTTTTAACAAAATAAATCATTCTCAAATATTCACCCAACTGCGGTTCAGCTTGTATCGGGTGGGTATGGACATGTTCATAAGAAGTAGATGGCTGGGGATTCGTGTAAATCATGTCTGGTTGTTTTGAAGAAGCTCAGCTATCTAATCTATCAGCTAGATAGATTAGCTTTATCGGCCAGTATTTAATTTCGTAATATTAAAAGAGTTTGCATCTCATTCTCACTTTATATTGAACGCCCCTCGTATTCTCAATTCGACGTGTATATATATACACGTCGAATTGAGAACCTCTTCCTTTTGTTTTCGTCGGTTGAAAAGTTACTTTTCCGCACGCGTGTGGAAAGTAAAATCCATACAATTTTTTTTCACACTTGCGAAAGTGTGCTGGGATGACTAACTTTCTATAGATATGTTGACTCGCGTCAAGAGGCACTTTCCGAGCATATGCATTGTAAATAACTATTACGGTTCAAGAGTAGAGCCCTGAGACAGACAGTGGAGTCTCAGTAATAGCACATGAATAAATACAGAGCAGAATAAAAAGTTCAAACAACGTCGCGCACGCATTACACTACTACACGCACAACATATGTGTGCGTGACCTGTCACAGACAGGACGGGGGGGGGGTTTGCACCGGCGCCCGCTCGGAGACAAACCGGTTTGAACTAGCTCAGTGAGTAGACAAAGTTCAGGTGTGCCGCTAGCGACGACGCGACCGTTTAGCGTTTAGCTACATAGTTCGGGTGTTCGGTTGTTTTTAAAGATGCCTACCTGTTGTAGTGTTTGTAGATATACAGATATTAGATATTTAGGTACTTGTTTGAATAAAATATTTTGATTTTTAATATATTTTTTTACCGAGGGACAACCCTATGATAATAGGTAAGAATTTCGAGCACTGTTCGGAAGCTTTTCTTCTGCTCTGTATTTATTCATGTGGTAATAGGGTCGTTGTCACCCTTTGGGTACAGAACTCTTAAAAAAGTATTTTTAATGTTACTAGGACTAAGTACCTGTGCAACGCGAAGCAGTGTGGAGGTGTAGTGTAGAGAAACAGTGTAAGAACGGTACGAGAGAGTATAGAATAGGAAAAAAGTGACAGAGAAATAGAGTAGCTGAGTAGGGAATAAATTGTTTTATGCCACCTACGCGCAATTACATTTATTAGGTAGTATCTTGACATTTTCTTTCTCCAAAATAAAAAAAAATAACTGCTCGAATGTTTCTAAGTGTCTTTTTTAGGGTTCCGTAGTCAACTAGGAACCCTTATAGTTTCGCCATGTCTGTCCGTCTGTCTGTCTATCTGTCCGCGGCTAAGCTCAGAGACTGTTAGTACTAGAAAGCTGTAATTTGGCATCAATATATATATCAGTCACGCCGACAAAGTGATTGAATAAAAAAAAGTAAAAAAAATTTTTTTAGGGTACCTCCCATAGACGTAAAGTGGGGGTAATTTTTTTTTTCTTGGCTTACCCTATAGTGTGGGGTATCGTAGGTCTTTTAAAATCAAAAATAAATAAAATCATTGCGGGGTTGCTAACATGATTTTTCTATTCAGTGATCTGTTTGCGAAATATTCAACTTTAAAGTGAAAATTTTCATTAAAATCGGCCGTCCCCCCTCTCTAAAATCTAAACTGTTAGGTGGAAAAATTTGAAAAAATTCAGAAGGGTAGTAAATATATCAGACTTACTAGGAAAATTATAGCGGCTAAGATTGCTTGGAAATTATTTGTAGTTTAAGAGTAAATAGTAGCCTAAGGTATAAAACATACCTAAACTTGGATGATTCCGTACACATACGAAATCCTTAGAAAAATATTACTTGATTTTTTCGTAATGGCTACGGAACCCTACCTTGGGCGTGTCCGACACGCTTTGGCCGGTTTTTTTATTTGCAACTGGAAGGATCACCTTACGTCTCGCGCAAATAGTCAGATTAGTGAAATGTACACTATTCTGGTAGTGATCAACCCACCTTGCACCTTATCTTAATCTGACGCGCTCGAGTATTTCAGAGAATCGTTTTGTTTACTATTCTGACGGGATGCCCTAGGTAAACTTCCCGATATAAAGTGCTCATATGCGCTGGAAGTATACTAGAAAGTATAAGATAACCTGCCGCGCTCAAGTCACTTCCTAAATCCCCTCTTTGGCGCAAGCCACACAGAAAATACGTGGGACAGGGGTCCGTTGATGTCGCGGCGCCCCTTGAATCAGTTTTCATACTAGTAATAGCTTTTGCCCGCGACTCCGTCCGCGTAGAATTAGTAATTCGGGCAGCTTATTTTTTTATCCAAGTTGCTTTTTCATCAATTACGGCTCTCCTTAGTTCCTCGATATAAAAAAAATTACCTCCCCCCTCCCAACCCGACCCCCCACCAAACCCCCCCCGCACACCCGCGTTCATATTCGCCACCGTACTCCCAAGTCAAGCGTGCCTATAGAAGTTTTACTTCAAAAACCCCCGATTTTGAAACATTCTTCCGCTCCGCTCCGCTGCTATTGGTGTTAGCGTGATGATTATGTAGCCTATAGCCTTTCTCGATAAATGTGCTATCTAACACTGAAAGAATTTTTCAGATCGGAGCAGTAGTTCCTGAGATTAGCGTGTTCAAACAAAAAACCTGATCGATAAATTCTTAAAATAGACGTATCATTCTTATTTGTGAACCAATTCAAATGAAACAAAGACTAAATGTTAATCCAAGAAAATGCCAATATATCAGTGGAAACCGCATCCTTCTAGGTTAAGCCGTTTCTGAGATTAGCGCGCACAAACGCACAGACAAACAGACAAACAGACAATAATTCTAAAAATCATTGTTTTGGGTTCTATTGCGCTAATAAATATCCCTAGTGACAGTTTTTCTTAAATATCTTCAATGTACAGACACCGACTTGTTACAGATTTATTATATGTATAGATGGAGTGTATAGAAACGTCGCGTTCCAAAGCAGACAAAAGAGACAAGGCGGATCCACCTGCGTTTTGGATCACGACGTTTCTATAAATTTAGTTTGAAAACTGATTCACGGGCGCCGCGACTGCATTGCGCCCCCGTCCCACGTCTCTTCTGTGTGGCTTGCGCCTTAGTCGGCTACTTAAAAATACGCAATCTGTTCTAGAATAAATGTAACAGTATAATAAGAATTAAGTGAAGTTCAAAAGAGTTTTTCTTTTGTCATACTTATTTGCGAATTCAGATTGTATTTTTTTTAAACAGGTAGGGTTTTCAAATGTAACTTCCTACATGATATCCGAAAAAGTCAGAGGTGCGAGCCCGGATTTGAACACACGATCATCTGCTTAAGAGGTCATAAATCAAACCACTAGGCCTAGGCTAACACGACTTCTACATCCTTCCAACGACTTCGAGGTGAACATAGTAGCTGTCAAACTGTCAAACGCGAGTGTCGAATCTGTCTAAGTAGTAGTTAATATGAAAACTCCACGGGAAATACAATGAACGTCACTTTTTTTGTGAAACTGACCTTTTAAAGTCATCTATCAGCTCATTAAAAGGTCAGTTTCACAAAAAAAAAGTGGCATTCATTGTTTTGTCCCGTGGAGACTAAATTAGGGTCATACTATGCTAACAGTGCAAAATAAAATAGTAGATTATGGTAGAGGCTAGAAAGTAAGCAATACAGTTGCGCTTTATCACTGCCTAATGTGATTATAACAGACTGAAGTGTACGATGTATGGGAAAGATTCGTCGCTAACTTCTAGACCAGTGATGGTGTAGGGGTAAGCACGCAGCACGGAACGCTGAGGACCTGGGTTCGATTCCCAGCATTGGTCTTTTTTCTGGGGTTTTTTCTGAGCATCTATATTTCAGTTTGTATTTAGTTTGAAATATATGGTTTCACGGGATGACCGTAAAAGTAATTAAAAAAAAATGAAGTTGAAGAAAATAAAAAATAAATAGAAAAAGATACTTCATACTTAACTTGTAGTTAGTTTGAGGGCCGACGCGTAGCGGAGGCCCTCGATAGTACGAGTCCATCTATTGTACTTTTGGCCGAGACTAAACATTGTGCTTTTCACGACTAATGCGAGGAAAATAACAGTTAAACAATCGGAACACTGCGTTGCTCCCGCCGATATTACTTTTTCTTTTGTGACATTTTTTTAACGAGATCGGCCGTTCTTAGTGGCCCAGTACCCAAAACCACATAATTAAAAAATAAAACGCTACGCTTCGCTCCCACCGTAGCCTTCTGAACCTACCCTATCCAAGTCGCTTCTGCCCCGAAACGTCTTGCTCGCTCGCTACGCTCGCTCGCCGCCACATAATTTAACATATACACATAATAATATTATTATATATTATGATTGTCCATATAAATCTTATACAAATTGAAGTTATATAAAAATAACGTTATATAATTTAAGCGTTATACGTTAAAAAATTATACTGTTAACTTATAACATTCATGGTATCTTGTGAACGTTATTATTATGTAATTAGATATTTTGTAGTTATATCTCGTGGGACGCACCCCACGTTAATAAAACGCTTTTAAAAAAATAAGATTAATGTAGTTCTTATAACTTGGTGATAGAGAAGCCATGGTGGCCTAGTGGTTTGACCTATTGCCTCTCAAGCAGAGAGGCGTGGGTTCAAATCCTGGCTCGCACCTCTGAGTTTTCGGAATTTATGTGCGAAATTATATTTGAAATTTACCATGAGCTTAACGGTAAGGGAAAACATCACAAGGAAACCTGCACATACCGGACAAGAAATTCAATGGTGTGTGTGAAATTTCCAATCCACACTGGGCCCACGTGGGTACTACGGCCCAAGCCCTTTCATTCTGAGAGGAGGCCTGTGGCCTGCACAGCTGGATGATGATGAGTTCTTATAAAATTAAAAGACATTTTTAATTAATAAAATTTATTGTCAGCATTGTCGTGGATGGTCATTTAAAGAAGGTACCTGTAGGGGTAGGCAGGGTAGGTCAGGGCTGGGAAGTCGTATCTGTAGTATGAGGGGTATTCGTAAGTATACTCGTATTCGGGAAGGTAGCCGAAGAAGACGGACCGCTTCTCATGTTTGCTGGCTTCGACTCCTTCAGCAGCTGCTACTGGCTCAAGAGCCGGTGGAGTTTTCGCTGGGGTTTCTGCTGGCGCAGCTGCGCAGGCTGCCACCAGGGCGAAGAGCGCGAGTACTAGGAACTTGTTCATCTGAAAAAGAATTGGAGGGTTAAAAATAGTGTGTGCGTTTGTGCCATCGGAACTCCCAGATTGATCAGATGACGTCATTTTTTTCTTAGTCAAGTTTGGAGATAATCGAGGTTATAATTTTTTTGTAATATTTTGTTTTTTTTTATGACAGCTCAGTCTGTTTGTTTGCTTTAACTAATTAATGAATGCCGAATGCCTTTGATGTCTTAAGCCACATAACTTAAATGGACCTTAGGGTGGTAAAGTTTCGTGGCTGCACATTTTTCTATAATTTTACAGAAAATAGTAACTATTTTTTTAATAAAGAAACATATCTTGATTAGTAAGAGCGTTACATAACGACGTCTATTTTGAAAATCATAAGGTAACGCTATTCAAAACTTTTTTTTTTGTTTTCAAATTTAATAATGTAACTTTTTAGATACTTATTTAATTTTTAAAAACTGGACAATAGGGATAATGACCCCATAAAACAATAACTTAAAAAGCGACTAGTAACGAGACACTTTGAACCACTAGAACAGTATTATAACACCTTGTTAACTTACCTTGTTCTTGTTGTTGTTGTTGTTGTGTGGATGCAAACACTTGTATGATAAGTGTATCAAAAATTGATACGCTTTTATACTTCTGCGCCTAAGTGAGTCCACAGTTAATGCTTGTAGGTAATAAAAATGTAATAAAATCAGTTCTGTCGTGGAAGCTTGTAATGACCCAACGTAACGTGATACTATACTTAGTAAATACGTTTAATCTGCATTCCATCATCATCATCTGGACGTCCTATTGCTGGACATAGTTCCCGCGCGGGCCTCGTACGGATCGGGAACGTCACACATACCACTGAATTTGCAGATGTGAGTGTGGTTCCTCAAGGTGTTTTCTATCACTATGAAGCCCATGATTTTCAAATGTAACTTCCTATATTAATTCCGAAAAAGTCAGAGGTGCAAGCCAGAATTTGAAGCCACGATCATCTGCTTAAGAGGTCATAAATCAAACCACTAGGCCTAGGCTAACACGACTTCTACATCCTTCCAACGACTTCGAGGTGAACATAGTGGCTGTCAAACTGTCAAACGCGAGTGTCGAATCTGGTAAGTAGTAGTTAATATGAAAACTCCACGGGAAAAACAATGAACGTCACTTTTTTTGTGAAACTGACCTTTTAATGTCATCTATCAGCTTATTAGTGGCATTAAAGGTCAGCAACACAAAAAAAGTGACATTCATCGTTTTGTCCCATGGAGTCTAAATTAGGGTCATACCACACGGCGGCCACGACGTACAAAATACGCGTTCTTGAATCTACATTAGCACGACGACGTCTGTACAGTACACGCATCAATGTGTGCCTAAGATACACAGGGCTGACCATCGCAAAAACCTAGTACTAACCCTACTTAACCTACTTAAAATGTGTCTGTCTGTGTATTTAAGCATTATTATTTTTAATTAAGTACAAATGTTACAATAGATATACGAATACAAACTTAAACGAATTATTCGGAGGTAGTTATTTCATGTATTAATCGCGATAATTTCAGAAAGCATTATTTATAACAGGAAGTAGGTAGGGTAGGTTGACAAACACCCATATAATGCACAGTATATTACCATTTCGCAAAATTATTGCTCCCGAAGTTAGTGCCGTGCAGCCGATATGCATCGCGCGCGTTGCGCACCCGACTGGTTTCTGGCGGTTTTCCGACAATCTGCGCTTGAGGGGTGGGGTAACTCGAATCGGTGCGGGGCGGAGCGTGGCCATTCTGTACGTTAGTACTATTATATATTCTGTGGTCATACTATGCTAACAGTGCAAAATAAAAAAGTATTTACAATAAAATTCCGTAAACTTTAACCGATGAAACAGATACAAAAATTCAAATCCATTGTCAAAAAAACACTAAGGTCTAAGGCGTATTTTGGATTAATGACAGGGATATTTGAAAATAATTGAAGACGTGAGTGGATGAAGGGGGTATGTCGCATTTTTTTCATTTTCGGTTTTATGCCATAAATGAAGGTTCTAGGTCATACATAATGCAACACCGAACGCTATCAGTTCTCATGTTTTTAAACTTTAACAGCTTTAAACCCAGTGTATGAAGGACCTATGTACAAGAATAAGTTACCTTCTTCGTAAATGAACGTGCTAAAGGCACATGGCTCTAGAAGTGGTTACCAGTTTGCGATTGAATATAACAGAAGAAAGTGTCATGTACGCACTTAGCTCCTTCATCCATGTTCTGAGACAAACTTTTATTTTCTCTTATTCTGACATATCCGATATCCCAAGAAAAAAAAAGAAAACATTAGGGATCAGCTGAAATTTATGAACTCTGAATGCAGGTATTTTTACGAAGAAATTCTACTAAATCAATAAATTTTGTTACAATAAACACTTTCATTTATTTAACTTCTTTTCATTGCAGAACAGCTTAAAGGAGAAAGAAGGGGTTATGTACTGTTTTATACAAAAAAAATGTTTTTTAAAAGCATTTATTAAAAAAATCAATTAAGCTATTTGGTTGATTTTTATAAAAGTAACAATACCCTATTCAATTTAAAAACAAAATTACAACGTAAAAACCTTTAACTGCGTTTTACTCGAAATAATGTTTTAGTGACATACCCCCTTCATCCACTCATGTCTTCAATTCTGATACAATATAATACAATACAATGACTTTTTATTGTACACCAGGAATAGTAAGCAATACAGAAAACAGGTACACAGAGAGTAAGTTACAAGGTAAGCAATAGGCGGCCTTATCGCTTAAGAGCGATCTCTTCCAGGCAACCCTTTACCAGAAAGAAGGAAGGACTAGTTTACAGCAGGTGGTGCATCAACAGTGGATCAGAAAATTAAAACGCAACAAAAATAGTACATCTACTCATACATATATCGTACATATAATAAGTACACGTCTAAAACAAATATAAGCATTGGGATAACAGCCACATATAAATAAATAAACTATAACAAAGCTCATTATTACAAGAAGACAGATAGTACACCTTAAGCATAGACTTAAAGATTGACAGAGATTTTGCCCGTCGTAAGTCAATCGGTAAGGCATTCCACAACCGAATAGCCTGGACAGTATAAGAATAGACATAGAATTTGGAGTTAGAGAGAGGCACGGTAAGGAGAAAGTTCTGAGAGCATCGAATAGAAGTTACGTAGCTAAATCGCTCTTTGAGATAGCGAGGAGTTGCAGGGTTAAAGAGAATGCCGTAAAGAAGGTGGAGAACGTGAGAGTTACGGCGAAGGCGGATTGGGAGCCACTTGAGCTGTGATCGAAAATTAGAGACATGATCGAACTTACGCAGACCAAAAATAAACCGAATGCATAGATTTTGAATTCGCTCAAGTTTATTAAGCTGCTCTTCTAGAAGATCGGGATAGCAAATGTCAGCATAGTCGAATATAGGGTGCAGCAAAGTTTGAGTAAGCGCAACCTTAGTAGCAAATGGTAGGAAATTCTGAAGCCGTCTTAAAGATCCCACCGCAGCAAACACCTTCCTGCTCACCTCGCACACATGAGGAGACCATGAGAGAGTGCGGTCTAAAATAACACCCAGGCTTTTGACCTGATACGCAAACGGTATTAGTACTCCGTCGAAAAGCACCGGTGGCAGAGATGCAAAGTCGACTCTTGGGACAAGTTTCGAGCTACCAATAACAATGACCTGGGTCTTTGTCGGGTTAACAATCAGGCCAAATCGTTGGCTCCATTTCAAAATCTTCTTTAGATCCAAGTTAACAGACTCGATAACCAACGGAAGATCGCCAATCACACCCTGAGAGTAGATTTGTAGGTCATCAGCATAAAGGTGATACGAAGAAAGAAGATTACGAGAAATAGAATCTATAAAAATAGAGAATAATAATGGACATAGCACTCCACCTTGTGGTACACCAGCAAGAGTGTTGCACCAGGAAGATCGAGAATCTTCCGCCTTTATTCTTTGCCGACGACCCACTAAGTAACTACGAAACCATTCAATAACCGCAGGAGATATGTAAGAGAGCGTAAAATTCCAAGCATAATGTCGAAATCAACAGTGTTGAAAGCATTTCTGAAATCTAATAGAGTTAAAACAGTGAGTTTTCTATTATCCATACCCATTCGGATGTCATCGGTGATCTTCGCAAGTGCGGTTGCCGTACTATGACCAGGATGGAAACCAGACTGAAAAGGATTGAGGAGGTCGTTTCTGTTTAGATATGATGATAACTGTTCCACATTAGCGATCTCTAATTTCAAATAAGCTAGTTATATTATATTTTAGATGTATGTAAATAAATCATCATCCCGGCCTATATAAGTCCCACTGCAAGTTACAAGCCTCCTCTCAGAGGGAGAAAGCTTGGGCCGTAATTCCTACGTGGGCTCAGTGCAAATTGGGGATGTCTATTTTATTTGTAACGTATAGTAAATCGAAAACCATTTCGAGTTGAATGCTTTTTAAATTGTTTTCCTTTATTTTTAATTTATAATTTAATGAATATAATGTACCCAATACATTGCAAGAACTAAAGTCAGTGACATAGCTCGAAGTATCGCCGGACTCAAGTGGCAGTGGGCAGGACACATCGCTCGTAGAACTGATGGCTGATGGGGCCGAAAGGTTCTCGAGTGGCGTCCACGGACCGGAAGACGCAGTGTAGGTACGTTCGACTTATTTTTATTTTATTTATTGGAGAAAAAAACAGATACACACACACAATCATTATGAAACAAGGCATATAAATAAGTATGTAGTATGCACCCTAAATAAATTCTCACTTGGAGTTAATGAAGGATGTGGCAATCGAATGACAATGGGTTCTTAAAATAAAACATTTAAGGGCAACCGCACATCGATACATTACTGTCTCAATGTGCGTATGTACTTGGTTAAGGTTGCGAGATCGTGTTGGATGCGGATGGCACGGGACCGATCTGTTTGGTGAGCCTTGGGGGAGGCCTATGTTCAGCAGTGGACGTCTTTCGGCTGAAATGATGATGATGATGATTCAGTTTTTACTGGTGGGTCGTCAGTTGCAAGCATTCGTAGGGTGGGGGTTAGTTGGGTAGGGCTTGGTAGTTCAGTTATTTGAACTATAGCCTCGCGAGTCGTGGGGTTAAACCCAGGCTCGTATCTCTCAGTTTTTGGAATTTACCATGTGAGCTTCACGGTGAAGGAAAATTACGTGAGAAAACCAGCACACATCTGCGAAGAAATTTAATAGTGTGTGCCAAGTCGAGAAATTTTTCTGCCAAAAACTGTCATACAGTTTGGCAGATAATTAATCGAAAATGTAGTTATTGTATTTATTAGAGGAAAAAAATCAAAAAAAGTTTCCAACTTCGGAACTACGGCCTCTCTGTCTGTGAGGAGGCCTGTGGCATCCCATCCTATATGTCCCACTGCAGAGAACAGGCCTCCTCTCAGATTGGGAACTTCACAAACACCATTGAATTCCTTCTCAACTGTGAGCTTTCTCACTATGTTTTCCTTCACTGTGAAGCTAACGAAATTTCAAATGTAATTTACCGAAAAAAAAAAGATAAACGTAAGGTGTTAGAAGTGATTAAACGAGCTGAGACGTGTGATGCATAGAAAAAAATTGTGTCTATATCCCGACTAGTTGTGGTGTAGGGGTAAAAGCACGCAGCACGGTATGCTGAGGACCCGGGTTCGATTCCCGGAGCTGGTCTTTTTCTGTGTTTTTTCTGTACATTCATGTTTCAGTTCGTATTTAGTATGAAATAGATAAAGGTAGTTCAAAATCCCAGCCTATATTATGTCCCATTGAGGCCTCCTCTCAGATTGAGAGGGCTCGAGCCCTAGTTCCCACGCGGGCCCAGTGCGGATTGGGAAGTTCACACACACCATTGAATTTCTTCGCAGGTGTATGCAGGTTTCTTCACGATGTTTTCCTTCCCCATAAAGCTCATGGTAAATTACAAATGTAATTTCGCAAATAAATTCCGAAAAACTCAGAGATGCAAGCCATGATTTGAATCCACGACCCTCTACTTGAGAGGCCATAGGTCAAACCACTAGGCCACCACGGCTTTTATCTCTAATATACAGGGTGATCAATCCAAATGGGTCAGTATGGAGAAATCAGAAACTATGAGAGATAGCGAAATGTGTTCTTAGGAACCATGGCTTCGATTTTAGATTTAACAAAAATGGCATTCAAACCTTTTTTTAACTCTCATACATAACCGGGAATCGAACCTGGTCAAAATTTCTGTAATAATTTATTTGTTGTTATTGTTGAAATTAGGAATTACAAGTCCCAAGAAACACATTTTTTAATGAAATTTTGTTTAAATAATTGAAAAATAAACTCATAAATTACAAAATAACTTTATTTCAGTAATTAGCTGGGTCTCCACTGACCGAACTGCCTCGCGAGGCAGCCATTATCGGCGAAATTTTGAACCTTGCGTCGAACAAAATTATGCCTCATGCGCTAGCTTCGCGAGGCAGCTCGCTCAGTGGGGACCCAGCTGATGATCAAAATGTTAGCCATTTTCCTGGATGCAAAGATTAATTCATTTCATTTCATTTCATTTATTTAATTGCAAATCACACTTATCAATTAATAGTAGATGTTACAATTCAGTTAGTCATGTGTGACTCCCTGCAAGGGCACAGCAACATAGGAGAGGTTACTATATTTAAACTTATCTTACTATGTTATTGAAAATTGTCTTAATCAAATATTTCATGCATTTAACAATATTATAAACCTACATTCCTACTGTTACATACAGGTCATTACGAACTATTTGGAGAAGTATAAGCAATTTTGCTAATGCACAATCGCGTTCCGTATTTTTGTGGGGTGCATATTCAGCCCAAGAAAACATTCCATTTTGAAATTTGAAGTAAATTGGCACACCCTCTGAACGAATGTGTTTTAATTTCAAATAAACGCAATTTGTAGTGGATTACTATCCAATTAAGATAGTGGTAAGGTAGCCTATTCAGATAAATTATTCATATTGATGAACTAATGACGATATTTTGCAAACTATTTAAATTGTGGGAATTTCTGTGTAATGTTTTACACAAGAATTCATAGCAAAAGTTGGTCGTTATATTCTAGGGATCAACTAATGTGAACGACATGTGAATATTTAGGCACAGAATTTTGATAAGGTTCGATTCCTTGTTATGTACGGAAGTTAAAAAAAAGTTAGGACACCATTTTTCTTAAATCTAAAATCGAAGCCATGGTTCCTAAGAACAGATTTTGGTATCTGTCACAGTTCTGATTTTTCCATACTGACTCATTTGGATTGATCACCCTGTATAAAAATCTCGTGTCACGGTGTTAGTTACCGAACTCCTCCGAAACGGCTAAACCGATTTTTAATCAAATTTTTTCTCTATATTTGGTAGGTCTCAGAATAAGTCGTAGGCTATTTTACATACCCCTATTCTTCGCAGACGGAGTCGCGGGCAACAGCTACTTGTAGTTTAGATTAAGGTAGTTGTTATAAAATTAAAAGAAATTTTCAATTAATAAAATTTATTGTCAGCATTGTCGTGGATGGTCATTTAAAGAAGGTACCTGTAGGGGTAGGTTGGGTAGGTCAGACCTGGGTAGCCGAATCTGTAGATTGGGGGGTATTCATAAGCGTAATCGTATTCGGGAAGGTAGCGGAAGAAGACGGACCGCTTCTCATGTTTGCTAGCTTCGACCTCTTCAGCAGCTGCTACTGGGTCAAGAGCCGATGGAGTTTTCGCTGGGGTTTCTGTTGGGGCAGCTGCGCAGGCTGCCACCAGCGCGAAGAGTGCGAGTACTAGGAACTTGTTCATCTGCAAAAGAATTTGAGGGTTAAAAATAGTGTACGCGTTTGTGGCATCGGAACTTCCAGAATGATCAGATGACGTCATTGTTTTCTTTTAAGTTTTGAGATCAACGCAGCACCGATCGCTGTGGAACTATTTGAGGGAGACCTTTTCCAGTGGATGTCATTTGGCTGATTTGAAGAATATCTGCTCGGACCGGATTTAAACTCGGGATATCAAGCTTAGTATTCTGTTTCTCTAACGACTAGAACAGTAATATAACACATTGGTTAACTTACCTTGTTCTTGTTGTTGTGTGGAAGCAAACACTCGAATGATAAATGCATTAAAAATTGATACGTTTTTATACTTCTGCGCCTAAGTGAGTCCACAGTTAATCTATGGATTGATTGGTATTTAACGAACGGAATAATGCTTGTTAGTTAATGAAAATGTAATAAAATCAGTTCTGTCGTGGAAGCTTGTAATGACCCAACGTAACGTGATACTATACTTAGTAAATACGTTTAATCTGCATTCCATCATCATCATCATGACGTCCTATCGCTGGACATAGTTCCCGCGCGGGCCTCGTACGGATCGGGAACGTCACACATACCACTGAATTTGCAGATGTGAGTGTGGTTCCTCAAGATGTTTTCTATCACTATGAAGCCCATGATTTTCAAATGTAACTTCCTATATTAATTCCGAAAAAGTCAGAGGTGCAAGCCGGAATTTGAAGCCACGATCATCTGCTTAAGAGGTCGTAAATTAAACCACTAGGCCTAGGCTAACACGACTTCTACATCCTTCCAACGACTTCGAGATGAACATAGTGGCCGTCAAACTGTCAAATGCGAGTGTCGAATCTGGTAAGTAGTAGTTAATATGAAAACTCCACGGGAAAAACAAACCGGCCAAGTGCGACTCGGACTCGCGCACGAAGGGTTCCGATTTATCACTGTCGTATAATGCGAGGTCCCGCCTGGCTTCTAGTTTATTGTATCCGACCATTCCTATCATGCCAGTTAACTTTATGTAAACTCTATCGTCGGTTAATGCTATGGATGTAGTTGCCATCATAATAGCCCCTTCTGACTTGTGAGACACGGTGGCTGCAGAATATTCATGAATTTGTGGTGATGTCCCTAGACCAATATTTTCTGCATCATCATCAGTTTTTAACCCCCGACACAAACAGAGGGGGATAAGTTTGACCGCTATGTGTGTGTGTGTGTGTGTGTGTGTGTGTGTGTGTGTGTGTGTGTGTGTGTGTGTGTGTGTGTCTGTCTGTGGCATCATAGCTCTTAAACGGGTAAACCGATTCGGATGCGGTTTTTTTTATTTGAAAGCAGGTTACTTGGCGATGGTTCTTAGACATGTTTTTTCAAAATTGGTTCACCCGTTTCAAAGTTATCAGCTCTTTTGTTAGCTGCTGAAGGGATCTTAGACGCAGAATGAGCATTTACCTAAGTACTTTATTTTCAAAATATGAGTGACCAAATTGCGTCGGGGGTTTTCAAAATTTTTAATTCATAGTTATTATGAGTTAACCTCGCCGGACGCATCGTCACACATCGTGAGGAAAGCTGCATACATCTGCGAAGAAATTCAATGGTGTGTGTGAAGTTCCCGATCAGCACTGGGCCCGCGTGGGAACTACGGCCCCAAGCCCTCTCATTCTGAGAGGAGGCCTGCAGTGGGATGTATTAGGCTGGGATGATGATGATGATGTTGAACCACGCCGGGCCTCGGCTAACGGACAACAGTCGGTCTTTAGCAACCTTTAGCATCACGCGCCTTGCGGTTTAGCCACGACTTCGTGCGACCGGCAGTAGGGCGAGCGTTTTATCAGTCCATTGCGTGCGCTGTCAGGTAACCACTGAGCAGGGAACTTCTCAGCCGCGCAATGAACAGAGTAAACGCTCGTCATCCACCGATCGCGCGTAGCCTCGACCGGGCCGTAACGACACGCCCCGGCTCCCCTCTGATTAGATACCGTTACGAACTCTCAAGTTATTACATTTAATACGTGTGTAATTAAAATAATATTAACTGTCTAAATTGGTTCGACATTCATCTCCAATTAAGTAATATAGAAGCCGGATAAAAGACACACACATCTATATATTTTACCTTTAAACGATTATTGTATATATATATATACAATAATTGCTCGTTTAAAGGTAAAATATATAGATGTGTGTGTCTTTTATCCGGCTATAGTATAGTTATATAATATAGTCAGAATCTCGGAAACGGCTCCAAGGATTTTGATGAAATTTGTTATGTGGGAGTTTTCGGGGATGAATTTTTTTTTGTTCTAGCTTGGTCTTAATTATCACTGGGAAAACGCTTGGTACCGAGTTTCAGTCCGAGCGGAGCTCGGTCGCCCAGGTACTGATTCATTATGACAGCAACTTTTTAGGGTTCCGTAGTCAACTAGGAACCCTTATAGTTTCGCCATGTCTGTCCGTCTGTCTGTCTGTCTGTCCGCGGCTAAGCTCAGAGATCGTTAGTACTAGAAAGCTGTAATTTGGCATGAATATACGAGGGGCGTTCAATATAAAGTGAGAATGAGATGCAAACTCTTTCAATATTAGGAAATTAAATACTGGCCGGTAAAGCTAATCTATCTAGCTGATTGCTATGAAAAAAAAAACTAACTGTCTTTTGTTTAAAAAAATATACGGTAATTTCTTTGCAATGCTATTGAGTACGTTAGCGAAAATGGAGAAAATTGAACTGCGCGCCGTTATCAAATACATGTATTTGAAAAATTTTTCTACGGACCAAGTCAATTTGGATTTGCGGGACACTTTAGGGTCTCATGCTCCTCCGTATTCGACAGTCGCACGTTGGTGCGCCGAATTTAGACGTGGAAGAACATCGACAATGGACGACCCCCGCTCCGGACGCCCTACTACAGCAGTAACTGAAGAAATTGTGAAAAAAGTCGAAAACTCAGTTTTGGCGGATCGTCGTGTCACAGTTCGTTTTATTGCTGAAAATGTAAAGATTTCAACGGGGAGCGTGCATAATATTTTACATGAACGCTTGGGTATGAAAAAGGTATCTGCGCGTTGGGTACCAAGAATGCTTACTGACACGCAAAAACAAACTAGACTAGAGATTTTTCAAGAAGCTTTGAACCTGATGCAGCAAGACCGGGAAATTTTTTTGGCGCGATTTATAATAATGGACGAAACATGGCTCCATAATTACGACCCAGAAACGAAACTGCAGTCTATGACATGGAAAAGGCCATCATCTCCAACTCCGAAGAAATTCAAGGTGAGCCCATCTGCCGGTAAGGTCATGGGCTCTGTTTTTTGGGATGGTAAAGGGGTATTAATGATTGAGTATCTCGAGCATGGAGCCACTATTACGGGCACATTATACGCCAAACAAATAGCAACATTGCGCAATGAGATCCGCGAAAAACGGCGAGGTAAACTCTCGAAAGTTGTGCTGTTCCACCAGGACAATGCCCCGGCACACAAGTCCATCGTTGCAATGGCTGCAATTCGTGATGCTGGGTTCAATATCCTTAAGCATCCTCTGTATTCACCAGATCTCGCTCCCAGTGATTTCTACCTATTTCCGAGATTGAAACAATATCCGAGAGGCCAGAAATTTGAAGACGACGACGCGGTAGTCGCTGCAGTACAAGATTTTTTAAGTACTCAAGATGAGACCTTTTTTAAAAATGAAATTTTAAGTTTAGAAAAAAAATATAATAAGTGTATTATGCTAAAAGGTGAATATGTCGAAAAATAAAATTACATTTAGTAAAAGTTGTTTATAACATACTCATTCTCACTTTTTATTGAACGCCCCTAGTACATATCAGTCACGCCAACAAAGTGGTAAAATAAAAAATAAAAAAATATTTTTTTTTAGGGTACCTCCCATAGACGTAAAGGGGGGGGGATTTTTTTTTTCTCGTTTAATCCTATAGTGTGGGGTATCGTTGGATAGGTCTTTTAAAACCATTGCGGGGTTGCTAGCATGATTTTTCTATTCAGTGATCTGTTTGCGAAATATTCAACTTTAAAGTGAAAATTTTCATTAAAATCGAGCGTCCCCCCCCCTCTAAAATCTAAACTATTAGGTGGAAAAATTTGAAAAAATTCAGAATGGTAGTAAATATATCAAATTTACTAGGAAAATTATAGCGGCTAAGATTGCTTGGAAATTATTTGTAGTTTAAGAGTAAATAGTAGCCTAAGGTATAAAACATACCTAAACTTGGATGATTCCGTACACATACGAAATCCTTAGAAAAATATTACTTGATTTATTTGTAATGGCTACGGAACCCTACCTTGTGCGTGTCCGACACGCTCTTGGCCGGTTTTTTATAATGTTCGTTACACCTAGCTGGTCTACTCTTCGGGGTTGTGAACTTCCAGCGGCCGCGGTATTTGTTTGAGAAGCTCATCATTTCTCAGCGCGTGGTCAGGGCTGCCACGAGATTGATATTTCCTAAGCACTGTACGGCTGCATTTCGTGGGAGCTTCCGTTATGCTGCCACAAAATGTAGGAATAATATCCCACCACCAATAAGGGATTCCAGTACGATTGGTTCTTTTAAGCATAAATTTAAGAAATATCTGTTGAGTGTTCAAAAAAATTAAACTTAGTCAGTTCGTGCAGTGCTTTTACTTTCCATAATGTATAATAATTATGTTTTTTGTTGTGTATGTATACCTGTATAATGTAAATTTTTATTTTATTTTATGCCACATTTCTTGCTTTGCGCCCTTTAGTTTAGTTTTAATTAAAGCTTTAGCCTAGCTTGTGGATTATTATTGTAACAAGTAGAGGCTGTCGTGTAACTCAAATCTGGGCTCTACTGAAAACCAGCGTTACTGCACTCTTTGTGTAGCAATGCTGAGTGGAGACCCTTTTTCGGTGACAATTGGTGACACTGCCCATGTTACACTTGTCTTTTAGATGTAGTATTATTTTCTTATGTTTGGTGGTGGTACTTTTTTAACCGTAAATAAAATATTTTCTTCTTCTTCTTCTAAAGTAAAGGTAAATAAGTCATCGTCGTTATCATCAGAGGTCTTTACATCTATTACAGATGATTCAAGCAACAGTGTCACCTTCTTTGGTGGCTCAATAGGCCTACACGGAAGCAGTACGCTTAGTATAAGTTTTACCTCACCAAAATACTTCTCGATCGCGTTTACGTAAAAAAATCAATTACTAGGGAATCATGGACAGCGCCTTCGCGGCCGCGCGTCCATTTTTCCATAGAATTGAAATTTTTACGTAAACGCGATCGAGAAGTATTTTGGTGAAGTAAAACTTATACTAAGCGTACTGCATCTCCGACCGCACAACCCATGAGAAGGCGGTCGAGCTCGAAGGGATGACAGCACCATCGTATGCTCTGGCCTTCAGCTCAGGCCCTTCTGCACGGCAAAGCCATCATCATCATCATTTCAGCCAAAAGACGTCCACTGCTGAACGAGGGCCTCCCCCAAGGCTCGCGAAACAGATCGGTCCCGTGCCATACGCATCCAACGCGATCCCGCAACCTTAGCCAGGTCGTCGCTCCATCTTGTTGGCGGCCTACCTACACTGCGTCCTCCGGTCCGTGGACCCCCTTGAGAACCTTTTTGCCCCATCGGCCATCAGTTCTATGAACGATGTGCCCTGCCCACTGCCACTTGAGTATAGCGATTCTTCGAGCTATGTCGGTGACCTTAGTTCTTGCGCGGATTACACCATTTCTAATGTGATTCCGCAGAGAAACTCCGAGCATAGCGGCCACTCGGCCACGTCTCAGTGCCATAAGTCATCACTGGCAACATACATTGGTCAAAGACTTTTGACTTGAGACATTGGGCTATATTGGATGACAAGATATTGCGGAGCTTCCCGAACGCTGCCCAGCCGAGTTGGATTCGTCGATTGACCTCTTTCTCGAAGTTGAACCTACCTAATTGAATTGTGTGTCCCAAGCAGATATTATAGTCTTCAACAACTTCGAACGGAGATTCTCCAATTATAACGGGAGATGGTACAACATGGGCGCTCCACATGACCTTCTAACCCATCGGTTCATGACGCCAAAGCCAACCGAACAAAAATTAATTATAAAAGTTTTAAAATAAACATTTGGTTATTATATTACTGTAGCGGGGACGCGGTTGACGGAGCAGTGACAAGCCGGCGACGTACAGTGACACAGAGTTTATTAATAACAATTACCATTACTACGCGCGTACACTACTGGGGGGTTACTACGAAATTCGAAGTTCGAAGTTCGGATAGTGCGGTCCCTCTCACTCTCGTAATAAATACCATTAGCGTGAGCGGAACGGCATGAAACGAAGTTCGAATTTAGCGCTTCGTAGTATAGGGCCTGGTCGAGACTATCCCAACGAGGTGGAAGTAGTCTAGAGCCAGCAATGTATTTACTAGGTAGGTAGGTAACACTAAAACGACTCAGCAGAGGTGAGAGCGATTAGCATGCACTGACTAGGACCTACTTTGGTTACAAATAAGTTTGGCTTCGATCCTGAGGCAGGGGTGGTTCACTCCGCAGTTGAGGTATGTTCGGCCGGCGCTCCGCCCGGGCGGAGTATGGCAGTAGGTTGTCAATTGGCCTTCAGTTCGCACGCTAGCCGCGTCACGCGTAATTAAGAATCTTTTTTGTGATTTTTGCAACAAACAATGACTTGTAAACGATCTTATAAATAACTTACTTATTTACTAAAGGTGGTTTACTGAATTAATACACACTGTTATCTTTCTTGATTTTTATACCTACCAAACATCGGCGAGTCGGAACCCTGTGCCCTTGGTTTCGGATCAGCGGTGCCCAACGGAATATGAACGCTCGGATCACACAATAAGTTTCAATTTCGCATGCAAGCAGTATGAATAGACAAGTTATTATACCTAAAGTTGACTTTTGTTCGAGAGTGATCATTCTGTACGTTTCTTTACGTTCGAGAGTGATCATTATTCTGTGCCTGAGGTCAATATTTCTCGACGAACAAACGTTAGCATGAAGTAACCTACAGACAGCGCCATCTAGCGTGTGACGGCGCAAGCGTCACTCGCAGTTGCGGCTGCGTTGTGGTTGCGCGCCTAGCCGTGCAGTACTAGTAGCGACATCTATTGGTGAAGGGCCTGTGCTATTATTGCTTACTCTGTATTTTTTTTTTTTTAAATTTTCCCTGTCAGAAACAAGACCATTTTTTATCTTTATTTAAGAACATTTTACATCTTTTAGCGTATTTTCTAATTTACCCTTATGGGTTCAAGCTCACACTCATTCATTCTTCATCATTCATTTCATTTCTTCACCTGTCATCTAAGTTTTTATCATATTATGGTATGAAGTTATAGCATTTTATGTTAAACAGACCAGTTATTACATAATCCTCTACAATTGGAGTGATGCATGGTAGCCTGTCTATATAATACAGTGTAAGTTACTTATCATGTTTAAAACTACTTTTTATTTCTATTTATGGTTCTCTTCACAATTTTTATACAATAACTTAAAAATATTTCCCTATTTGTGCTGTTTATTAATACTGGCAGGTTCTCTATATTTAATTCGATGTCGAGTAATTGCTCGAAATTTTACCTATCGATGGCAAAAATGGGGCAGTCGAAAATTAGGTGCGGTACGGATTCTTCAGCATCTGGTTCACAGAGGCACGATGGGCTGTCCTTGCACTTGAATCTACTCAAGTACAAGGAGAACCCGCCGTGCCCCGTGAGTAATTGTGTTGTTGGTCCGTCAAATTTCATTTTATTTACTATCTTTTGAGCTATTAATGCGTCGGGAAGAACATTTTCGTGATCGATGCCGTATCCTCCGTCTTATACCTCCTGTTCCATTCGTCAGCCGCCTTCGCACGAATGCAACGTTTGACGAATGAAACGGGGCATTGATCGTAGTCTGGTTTCTTTTTACTCTTAAGAGCCGCCTCCTTGGCAAGCTCGTCGGCCCTCTCATTCCCTGCCAGTCCAGCATGCGCTTTGATCCAAAACAAGGATATTTCCTTGTTTTGGAGTCTGCAGCGCCTGATGTTACTCCTGGCTTCGACTGCCAGGGGATGAGGGGAACCGCGGCTTGTTAGGGTTTGCAGCGCTGCTCTGGAGTCGCTGTAGATTCCGAAGCTATTTTGCTCATGTTTTAACGCGACTTCCGTTGCTCTGCAAATAGCTAGCAGTTCTGCCTTTACTTAGCTTAGCTTACTTAGCTTAGCTTAGCTTACTCTGTATTTAGTGTTACAGTACATATTTGAGTACATCTATTTCCGACAAAGCGATGCACACATTCACATTAGTAAACACTTGCACGCACGGACCAAGTGGTTGGTTGGTTGGTCGGTGCTTGCACGCTTCGCAGACCATAGATTTTCTGCCACCAAACTGACGTGTTTAAAAAAACTATAAAATTCTAACGAAATAGTGTTTGTGAGAATAGTCCGATTTTAAATTTTTAAATGTTTTGGAATGTAACTTAATGTACTTTAATTTTCACCGTAACTTTATAATTTTCTTCATAATTCCTTGATCATCATCGTCATCCACATCATCAAGCTCATTTGTAATTCATTTCTGCCTATTCATTATTTACATTTTTATTTTGTTTATTTATTTTGAGTTTCCTCTTTGTGGTAGTAACTCTTTTCTGTTTTAAAACACTCTCTGCACTCGTTTTTTAACATAACCATAACTCGTTGAGAATTGTCTACTTTTTTATCTTGTCCTGTAGTAGTAACTATCTTCTTCAAAGTCAAACTATCTTTATTGAATTTTTGCTATAACAAGCACTTACGAATAGCGAAGATTTTACCATCGGTTCAGAAAAACCCTATTGAGAAGAATTTCAATTACGATTGATCAATTCGTGACACGTGTCGATTTTAGTGGCAGTGAAGGACAGGAGCAGAACCTGACACCTAATTGATTCATTATGTACTTTGCAGAAACGTTGTCATGGCATTGCACGTGGTAGCGTAGGAGTAAGGTTTGTAGTTAATTTTATATTAAAACGAAAAATAATTATATCATTTCATTTATTCACTTAGACTCGGGGTAGAAGCCCTTCTCTTCGTAGAACTTCTCTGGCTGGAAAACGCGGTAGGACAGTGGTACAGGCAAGTAGAAGCCCTTACCGCCGCTGAACAAGAGGGGTGCTCCGATGTCCGCGGGGTGTGTGCTATAATGGACCGTCCATACGCTCTTGAAAGGTGCGGCGAGGACGCAGGCGAAAATCAAAGTGAAAACAAAGAAGAGCTTCATCTGGAAATGCAAAGTAATTCATCAATGAAAGTCCGATAGCAAAAACAACCCCACTCCTATTCGGTACAAAAATTGTTATCAAGACATCACTAAGCACTTATCTATTATCATCATACCGACATGTATTTGTCGCATTGAAAGGCACAGGTCTCCCCTCAGAATGAGAGAGCACGCCGGCCCAATGCGGATTGGCAACTTCACACACACCAAAGATTTCCTAGCAGGTTTCCTCACAACGTTTTTCTTCAACGTAATGCTTAATTTCGCAAGTAAATTCCGAAAAATTCAGAGGTGATAGAAAAAGTATCGAATTATTATTTTAACTTAATATACTTATATAAATTACGCGTCACGTTGTTTGTCCGCGATGGACTCCTAAACTATTTAACCTATTTTAATAAAATTTGCACACCGTGTGCAGTTTGATCCACTTGACTTGAAAGATAGGAGAGTTTATAATATTATAAATTCGAACATAACTCCTTTATCGCTTCGCGCTCTAACCGTTGAACCGATTTGGATTAAATTTGGAATGGAGATAGTTTGAAATCCTGGGACATAGGGCAAGAGTCTTTATTCCGGAAAATTGCACAGTTCCCGCAGGCTAGCGACAAACTAATTCTTCGTAGACGGAGTTGCGGGCAACAGCTAGTAATTTATAATTCTTACCTTGACAACTAGTCTCTCGCAAATTCGGAACCAGTATATACATACACCTCATCTGAGATAGTTCATATTTATATTAACTTTCAAAGAAGCAATCGCTTAGCCATTAATAGTTGTGGTATTCTGATGATCCGTCAAATTAAACATCTATTTTTACAACATATCCGTCTTAAGATTAATGTCACAGATTACTTAATAGCTTCTTCGTACCTACTGCTAATGTGGAGTGAAATTTTACTTCACTTTAAAAACTTCAAACTTTAATTCACTTCAAAATTTAAATTGAGACATTAAATTAACACGTGTTTATTTTTTTTTGGAGTGGAGATTTAAATTAAAAGTAATCGGAGATACGCTTTTGGAAATCATCATCATCTTTATCATTTCAGCCGAAAGACGTACACTGCAGAACATAGGCCTCACCAAGGCTCGCCAAAGAGATCGGCCTTGCGCCACCCGCATCCAACGCGTTCCCGCAACCTTAACCAGGTCGTCGCTCCATCGTGTTGGAGGCCTACCTACACTGCGTTTTCCAGTCCACTGACCTCCTTTCCCTTTCCTCATTTTCCTTTTTCGGGGGTGCTTTTGAAAATGACTCTGGATAATTTAATGGTACAATAACCTCTACGTTTCGACCACATTGCAGCAACCCTAGTCATGAGTTAGGCTCCGTCTATTCCTTCTGCTCGTTGCTGCGGCCGCTGGAATGTGGTCAAAACTTCTAGGTAATATTAGCAATAATAATGCGTATTAAATAACACTGGCAACACACACTGATTAAAGACCATTGACGAACGACAGCTTTAGCCTAGTTGGTAGCGACCCTGCCTACAAAGCAAGAGGTCCTGGGTTCAAATCCTGGTAAGGGCACTTATTTGTGTGATGAGCACGAATATTTGTTCCTGAGTTATCGATGTTTTCTATGTATTTAAGTATTTATTTATCTATATAATTATGTTTATCGTCGTCTAGTACCCATAGTACAAGCTTTGCTTAGTTTGGGACTAGGTCGATTTGAGTAAGATTGTCCCCTAATATTTATTTATTTATTTATGTATCGTCTTGTCCCTTGTCTTTTAGCCTTCTAAAACATGTTTGTTTTGTATTATTTTACTGGACCTGCCCTTAACATATCTCTCTTCTGGAAAAGTCACCTTCTGACGTCTTCTAGGGTAGTTTAAAAGTCTCGCGCGGCTAAAGGAATGTAACACCCTACACTTCAGTCAACTCGCGACCATAGCCACGGCAATGTGGCTGAAACGTCGAGGTAAATATTGCTTCTGTGATAAGTTAAGTCCCGTGTAGTGTAATAGTTATATCTCTATACACCGTGAAATTTTAGTGGCGTTTTTCCCGAAACGAGGTGATTTAGTTTCGATTGTACAATCGATTTATAATTACTATTTTGACTAGAGTCAAAAATCCAATTGTGAAAAACGAAAGTCGAAAATGACCGCAAACCAATAGTAACGCTAGCTGGATGGTGGCCATAGGAACTATGTAATAAAACAACACAATCCCGTCGAGTTTGGGCTCGTTTGATTCGTCTTGACGAGCACTTTGATCTCAGATGGTAACCAGGGTCTGATGATGGAGCTGGAAGGGGGGTAGGTGGCGGGGTGGGGGGGAATGGGGTATGGGGTAAGGGGGTCGGGGGTTTAGAGGGTTGGGAGTTAGGGTGTGGCGGTTGGGGTTAGGAGATGGGGGGGGGGTTTACGGGGAATAGGGTGGGGGTGTTGGGGGGTTCCGGGGTAAGTGATTTTGGGGAGTTGTGGGAAATGGGGAGGGGGTAAGAGGCCTAGATGGTAACAAGGGTTTGATGATGGAACTGGAAGGGGGGGCGGTAGGTGGCGGGGTGGGGGGGAGGGGTTGGGGGGGCAGGTGGTGGGGTGGGGGAGGGGGGGGTTCCGGGGGTTTGGGGGTTTCGGTGTTAGGGGGGTTGGGTTTAGGTGGTTCGGGGGTTTGTAAAATGAGGAGGGGGGTAAGGGGGGTTTAGGGGATTGGGGGTAAGGGTGTGGGGTTTGGGGGGGGTTTGGGGAAATGGTGTGGGGGATGTTGGGGGATTGGGTTTAGGGGGTTTGGGTGTTGTAGGTGAGGGGGGTAAAGTTACAAAGAAAAAAAATGCAACTTAAAAATAGAAAATAAATAATAGTTTAAAAAAAATAAAAAACACGCTTTAAAAAATAAAAAAATAAATTTTAATAAATTTCAATTCACTATTCTTATAGTGCCGTAAAAAATCTTAATAAGCAATTATTATATTGTTATATCCAGATCAAAATTTATAAACAATTCTAAATATTGATAAAATAAATAATAATAGTTTAAAATATTTTATTGTAAAAAAAGCGTGGGGTGCTTTTTAAGATGTTATCAAAATGATAATCCTTGACAATTGATACCATGCACCCCACGCTTTTTCAAATCCAACCTACCTATATTTTTCATATATTAAAAAGTATCCTATGTCACTCTGTGACGGTTCAGATTCTGAAAACCGTCTCATTCACAAATATATGTTTATATAATATTTTCAGGCCCGTAAAATGGTCTAAGAGGGAAAAACATTAATTATATGTATTAATGTATTCATATGTACCTTGGTAAGGACCGAAGCTATTACCTTATAATTCGTTGGGATATTTAATTGGTATTCTTATGTACCTTGGTAAGGACCCAAGCTATTACCTTAGGATTCGCTGGGTTATTTAAATTCACCTATATGTATTAATCGGATCTGAATTCAACAGTCCTTTTTTACATGCTGGTACAGCCAGTTTCATGTAAACGAACTCAGTTTTTGCCTATGTTCAGTATTGGGTGGGTCTCGGCTGAGATGATGATGATGATGTTAAAATATTTTAATTGCTAAAATGTTCAAATAAGAACACGATGCACGGGCTGACCAAATTACCTGCGAGTCGGGTTAAGCAATACTGCACTTTATGCGAACGACATAAAGACCCTGGGGATTTAGAAATGAATTCTGTGCCAACAATACTGACTAGCGGGTAGACTGCGCGTGAGATACGGGGTTCTCAAGTTGTTTTCATGCCGATGGATCTAGGGCACAGTGTAGTGAATGATCAGTAGAGTATTTTCATACAAACGGCCGGAACGCGAAAAGTACCTATGAGCCACGAAATCTTAGCATAGCTCGGCTAGCATAGTACGTTCGATCAGCACGGGACCGCACATTTATTACGTACGGAGGTAATTGATATGCTACAGATTGGTAGTGTAACCTTTTTATTGGTATTGTGGCTCGTTTCAATGTCGGCCTTAATTTGAATCGAGACATGTAAAAACATATCTAATGAAGTTATTTAGCAGAATGTGAATTTTTAACAATGAAACCTCGCGCATCCCAGCCGAAGAGGTGCAAATACTTCTCCGTAGCTAATTCGTAGGTGGCAAATATACGTAGCTATGAAACTGAATAAAACCGTTCAAAAGTACAATACGGTTTGTGGAGATAATCGAACTTGGTGCAGTCGATCGAAAGTTATGCGCGTGCAATAGATTCAGTGGAACATTTATATATATATATATATATATCATATCGTTATTACAAATCTCAACTTCTAATCTTAATTAAGTGTTAAAAATTATGATGATGATAATTATGTGACATTATCAAAACATAACTGAAGAGTGGCGCTCTATCGCGAGGTTGTGTGCCGAGGTCGCGTAGGTGGGTAGAATTAAGGTCGCTGCCGAGACACCCTACTGATCATTATTATACTGTGATAAAGTGTGTTTCGGTGGGTATCGTCGAGGCAAGGGTATAAAAGGGACTGCGCAGAGTAGAAGGGACTTTTTCGCATTTTGACTACGGGTCTGGTAAGGTTCTCCTTGGGTTATTACGTTCTCATTTTTTTTATTGTGGCTTTGCTGTGTTTTACCTTTATTATGTGTTGATTTATTTCTTGTGTTAATTAAATGGGGGGTTTTTCTGTGTGATTGTCTGGCTCTGGGTATCTATCGCCAAACATGGTTATAGTATACTCACTGTTGGGAGATTACATAGATATTTGGTAGCTAAGTTGGAGTTTAGCGGGGTCTGGTGGGATTGATGTGTGGGAGTGTTATATTAGTATATTGGAGAACTGATCTAGACTTCAGCTAAGTTTTTTTTTTTTTTTTTTATGATATAGGGGCAAACGAGCAGACGGATCGCCTGATGGTAAACGATTACCGTCGCCCATGGACACCTGCGACACCAAAAAAGTCACAAGTGCGTTGCCGGCCTTTTAGGTAGGAGTACGCTCTTTTTTTGAAAGCTTGAAGGTCATATCGGTCCGGGAATACCGCAGCAGGAACCTCATTCCAGAGCTTTGCTGAAGTAAGTAAGTCAGTAAGAGCTGACCTCTGAGAAGGGATAGATGGGTCACCTGACGGTGCTAACTGACAGTTTAGCCCATCTCGGAGGCGTTTAAGGCTAGGGTACCACTCCTTGGAGAAGGGTGGGGGGTCTGTATTATAACTCAAGAGTCGGACCCAAGTTCTCCCTGGGTGTTGAAGGGTTTGGAGCGCCATAACCGGTGTTTCAACCTCATCATCTACCTAGTCCGCTTATCTATTTATATATATATTACACTCTGGTATTCATCTATCCCAATCCCCTCAGATGGATGCCAGAAGCACACGGGTATAGGAAGTAGGACTCGAGTCAACCCGCTCAACGTAGGCATTAGTTTAGGATAGGCCCTCTCTTATCAGTTGGAGAGGGGCCCCGCGGTAGTTGTAAATGTGGAATCCGGATTCCTAGCTTGCCAATTTCGTGTAGAATAGATGGATAGTTTAGCTGCTAGGATAGGTTTATCAGGGATAGGTATTATTACCATTAACTACCTTCTGTTCTTCATTAAACCATAATATGTTGGAGGGCTGTGATATGCCATCTGACTCTCTTAATAATATTACCATTAACTATCTTCTGTTCTGCATTATATTATAATGGGTTGGAGGGCTGAGATATGCCATCTGACTTACTTAATATTATTACCATTAACCAATTATTATCTGCTGTTCTTCATCATGCTAATTGATGTTGGAGGGTATTGCTATGCCGCCTGACTTATTTAATATTACTACCTAAACATGGCAGTTCTTCATTGTGCTATTTTGTGTTGTGGGAAAGGGCTACATTTGATGACATAACTACTAATGCCTGAGGCATTGACTGACTTTGACTATGACGCTCTAGACTTTCCGACGGATGAAAGATTTCAGGGTTTCCCTTTCATCCATATGTCCTATCTAGTAAACCCTAGTAGCTGCGATTTAGTGAGTCAAAATAAAACTCAACAAACTCACTATGAACATTTAATTGTTGAAAAGTAAAATCTCCTTTGAAGTCGGTGGTCGTCTCTGGTAAAGCAACCTTGGATTGTTTGGTCCTGTAGTGGCTAGTTATACCAACTAAAGTCAATGGTAAAAGTTATACCAAATGCTTATTTTGTAAACTGACAATGGAAGTCACTCTGACTAAAACTAAGGCTGAAGCATGTTAGTGGTTTACCGGTGCCAAGGGACCCGGTAGCTACTCATTAGTCATTATGATAAACCAGAGAAGTTTACAATTACCACTGAAGTTGGTTTGCTAATGCAGGAGTATTATGATCACAGGATTGACCCAGGGACAGCCTCTGGCTATACTGACATTCCCTTTGATTGCCCTCTTCTATTATACAATGTTATAATGTTATATTCTAATTACCTGCAAGGAAAAGGTAGTATGCTCCATCAGAGTACATGCGGGGGAGGTTTGAGTCCCAGTTTGGAGTCGAAGACCACCTTTGAGAGCGGGGAGTGGGCTCTCAAACATAGCCGCAATATAAAATTCCTTGTCTACAAGTACATGACACAGACTATTGACCAATGACTTTATAAATCTGAAATTACCTCTTCCATTTAACTATCTTTACCTCTTCTCCAATACTACTTAAGTTACCTATAACCTGAATCAAAATATGGGCAACCATATATCTTCATTACCATTACAGATAGAATATTATTAAGTTAGAATACCATATTTCTGTCTAATATCTACTCCAAACACTTCTGATTTACTCTTCTAGGCTATAATCTATCTTAAGACTTACTTACCCACTCTAATACATAGATAAAACTCTATAACTGTCTTCTCTTATGCAATTCAATACCAACCATTTCCTCTAAATAAAATTAGCATTAAGTTACTAGCCGCTATATAATAAATATTTATAGGTAGTCCAATCTTTATTCTTCACTAAAAGTTCCAGGGTTACTTAGGCACGGACACAACGAAGGGTTCTCTTAGGTACTAGACGATCACATGGCCATATCACGTATCACGACCAATAGAAATAATCTTAGGTTTCTACGCCGTATAGATTTCAGTATATAAATTCATTATTTATTTGGTTCAGAGCTTTAGAGCTTGATAGCTTTAACAAGATTAGATAGGTAATTTAGATCAATATTTCAGCAATTTAATTCAGTTTTCAGCCGTCAATAGATGAAGGATGCTAGCTTTAGGTACCTCGGGGGATTTTTAAACAGAGGGGGGGGGGGAGGTTCCTTTACAACCCGAAGCATAATTTTGAATCGATTGACACCTTACTTATTAAAATCGGATGAGGTAGTCTCGACGCTACGGTGGAACATCCGTAAATATACAAACATAGGCTGCTAAAATCATTACATCACACTTCCTTTGCCGTAGTCGTGTAAAAAGCAAAACTCTAAAATTTTAACATCTCTTGTGAAGGTGCTTCTAGCGTGAACGAAGCGTGGACAGGTAATAAAAAAAATGTTGCAGATCATTGTCATTTATTCCAAAGCCGAGTCCGTTGGCATGTAGGTAGTTGTTTGTTCAAAAAAAGTATGCATGTGAATTGAGAAATTCTTCCTTTTTACCCGACTGCGAAGAAGGAAAGGTTAGTTGAAGTCGGTTGAAAATTACTTCTAGTCAGGGTAGAATCCAAAAGCCTCGTTGAAGTTCTCTGGGTCGTATGACATCCTGTATCCAGCTGGCAGGGAGTACGCCTTGGGCGCCAAACCAGCTGGCAAGGAGTACGCCTTGGGCGCCAAACGGTAGTACATGGGGGCGTGGTATTTTAGGATAGGGGCGTCATTCTTCAGGACTGAGACGTCGTTTTTTACTATGGGTATGTCGTGCTTAACGATGGGTGTATCTTTGTCTAGGTTGATGACCGAGCCAGTGGGGTAAACACCATATTCGGCTCTCCATTCGCGGACGCCAGGCTCGGCAACGACGCAGGCGATAGCCAGACAGAATAGTGCCACGAATTTCATCTGAAAATAGGTAATTTTGGTATTTTTAGTTGAAGAATGCTGCAGAGAACAGAAAAGATGATAATGATTAAGTTTTTTTTAATAGTTTGGAGTGAAATCCTGAACAAAAAAAGTCGAGGAACTAAAGACAGGTTTATACGGGGTCAGTAACTGACTTCGAATTCGAGACAAGTCAGCGCTGACCCGAGAAATACCCAATGTAAATTGATTTGAAGTCAGTACAGCGGTGGGGGTCAGCGCTAACTTTCAATTTACATTGGGTATTTCTCGGGTCAGCGCTGACTTGTCTCGAATTCGAAGTCAGTTACTGACCCTGTATAAACCTGCCTTTAATTGCGTAGGATGGAACGCTTTCACAAACAATTTTTTAATGATTTATAAGGGAGGTGCATGGAATTTCAACAATAATTTTGCAGGTATTTCACTAAAGTGAGCTGTGCAAACAGAAACGGAAATATTTCCCAATGAATGTAAATTGAAAAGTTACTTAGCATTGAATAGATTTGCAGGAGTCAAGTAAATTCACCATAATGACTCGGTAATAAAGTCTATTTTACATTTTTTTTGGTAGAATTATGTTTTTTTTATTTTTGTTATTTACCTTTACGTCTCGTGTTCTTGAGATTCCCAAAGAATATGTTTTTTTATTTTCTAGAAGTGGCTTTATATATGTTTTCTTGTCAACAAAGATCTATTATCGAACACGAAGAGTTGATTGAGTATTAATAACAATATTAATTTATCGTTACTGATTCAGTTAACAGTTTGTGATAACGATGTAGCCAAATTAATCATTTTACATATTATTTTTTCAAATTAACTAGTGATGATTTCGATTTGTCCTATTAAAGCACAAAGCTTCTTAAAACCCTGTTCATTGTCATAAAAAACACAAATTAAATGTAAAAATTTGTGCACCTATTAAAAACACCGTGTAGAAATTTGTTTTTATCAAACCACCTAAATTTCAAATAATTGGAGAAGAAATTCATTTATTTCTGTACGGACAAAGCTGCAGCCAAATACGCACCCCCAAGGCAATTAAGTCTAAGATCCCTTCCGCAGCATACAAAAGAGCTGATAACTTTGAAACGGCTGGACCAATTTTGATGAAACATGTCTAAGAACCATCGCCAAGAAACCTGCTTTCAAATAAAAAAAAACCACATCTTAATCGGTTCACCCATTTAAGAGTTATGATGCCAAAGACAGACCCACACACATAGCGGTCAAACTTGTACACCCCTCTTTTTGTGTCGGGGGTTAAAAATAGACCTTTGAGGCCTACTTAAAAAATAAACGTTTAGACTTTTTAATCCAAAATAACATAATGTCAAAACTGCTGCATCACTGGAAAATTTAAAAATCATTGCATAGGTACATCGGAATATTTATACAATTACGGGAACTATGGCCCAACCCCTTTCATTCTGAGAAGAGGCCTGTGCCCTGCAGAGGACGTTTATAGGCTGGGATGATGATGATCTTTGGGTCCATGCCGTGGGAGAGTCTTTCTGGTTTTAGTATAATTAGTTATTTTTTTAATATGGCTCTGTCCATTAGGAGACAATTTTGCTAATGTGTTTTGTCATTAATCGGTAAAAAATCTAAAAAAAAAGCGAAATATAAAAGTAATGGTTAGACAGGGTGTTTCGCAGTCGAGTTTAGGTGTTTGAAGGGGTGATAGTTAGGGTCATTCTGAACATTTTTGACCACATTTACTATTGCCAAATTGCACGGTTTTTGAGATATAGCCATTATTATTTTATTTTGAAAAATCACTCTTTTTACCAGATTTATTAATTTTAACAACCTGTTTACCCTGTATTGAATTAATTTTTAGTGTTTTGTCTTCGCAATACCCTGGTTCTTCAAAATAAATTCAAATAATTTCCTGTTACTGCTAGATTTATTGAAGAAACCTCTTCAGACATGACGAGAAAAAAAATCTCAGAAATTTTTGTAACTTTGCGTGTCCAAAAAAAAAGTAACAGCGATTTACGCATGCAAATTACTTAACAAACTTCTTTGATTTACGGGCTTTCTAAAAATGTGCCATTTAAGAATAGAAACGCAAAAAAATAACAAAAAAAAGAAGAGCCTTTTGGCCAGTAGCAAGACGCCAAATCAGATCAGATCAGATTAGATGTTTGAATGTCACGCGATAATGTCTTAATGGGTTTAGATAAAATTTGGCGTACAAATAGACAAGGATCTAAATTGAGACATAGGTACTTAATATTTCCGGTAATGAGTTCCCGTGTCCGGCAATGAGTTTGAGTGGCGTCCGCGGACCGGAAGACGCAGTGTAGGTAGACCTCCAACAAAATGGAGCGACGACCTGGTTAAGGTTACTGGAACGCGTTGGATGCGGGTGGCACGGGGCCGGTCTCTTTGGTGAGCTTTGCGGGAGGCCTATGTTCAGCAGTGGACGTCTTTCGGCTGAAATGATGATGATGATGATGATGTTCCCATGGTTAATTTGTAAACAATATAGGACCCTGTCAAAAAACTTTGAAATATATCGGCTTTCAAAATCACGTACTAATTTCGTCTGCGATTAGATGGCATTTAAAAATATAGCACACGATAACCTTTTTTAATTGATTTTTAAAAGGGTTTAAATTAGTAGACTAATAAAAACATCTTTTGTTCTACATTAATGACATAAACTATATTATAACGGTGATAAAAGAAATTAGAAATTACTGTTATGCTATAATAAACCGGCCAAGTGCGAGTCGGACTCGCGCATGAAGGGTTCCGTACCATCTTCTAATATATAAAAATCTCGTGTCATGGTGTTTGTTATCGAACTCTTATTTTTATGAAACTTTTTTCTCTACCTATACTCGGTAGGTCTGAGAATAGGTCGTAGGTTATTTTTTATACCTACCTCTATTCTTCGCGGACGGAGTCGCGGGCAACAGCTAGTTATATATAAAAACCGGCCAAGAGCGTGTCGGACACGCCCTAGGTAGGGTTCCGTAGCCATTACGAAAAAGTCAGGTAATATTTTTCTAAGGATTTCGTATGTGTACGGAATTATCCAAGTTTAGGTATGTTTTATACCTTAGGCTACTATTTACTCTTAAACTACAAATATTTTCCAAGCAATCTTAGCCGCTATAATTTTCCTAGTAAATTTGATATATTTACTACCATTCTGAATTTTTTCAAATTTTTCCACCTAACAGTTTAGATTTTAGAGGGGGGGGGGGACGGTCGATTTTAATGAAAATTTTCACTTTAAAGTTGAATATTTCGCAAACAGATCACTGAATAGAAAAATCCTGTTAGCAACCCCACAATGGTTTTAAAAGACCTATCCAACGATATCCCACACTATAGGGTTAGTCGAGAAAAAAAAATCACCCCCCTTTACCTCTGTCGGAGATACCCTAAAAAAAAATTATTTTTTATTTTTTATTTTACCACTGTCGGCGTGACTGATATATATATTCATGCCAAATAACAGCCTTCTAGTACTAACAGTCTCTGAGCATAGCCGCAGACAGACAGACAGACAGACGGACAGACATGGTGAAACTATAAGGGTTCCTAGTTGACTACGGAACCCTAAAAACGGCAAAAAAATCACGTTTTGTTGTATGGGAGCCCCATAAATATTTATTTAATTCTGTTTTTTAGTGTTTGTTGTTATAGCCGCAACAGAAATACATCATCTGTAAAAAATTTCAACTAACTATCACGGTTAATGAGATAGAGCCTGGTGACAGACAGATGGACAGCGGTGCCTTAGTAATAGGGTCCCGTTTTACCCTTTGGATACGGAACCCTAAAAACGACCGGTAGTGGTGTATGTATGTACCTATACAATCAGAAAGAAAACCACAACAGAACAATTTAGGGCACTGTTTAATTATTCAAACGATTGCAGCATCATATAAATACTGATTTGGTTGCAGCAGTTATCATTCATTCCTTTGTGTTTGGAAAGATAACAAGGTATTATATAATATTTTGCTCCTCTAAAACAACAATGACGTAACAGCAACTATTATTAATATTAAAATCGGTTATGATACGAAACTATATTAGAAAGAGTAAAGTGGCTGACTGACTGACTAGACGTTATAGGCTGCGATGATGATGATAATGAAAGAAAGAAAGAAAGAAAATAATATATTTAGTACACAAACTAAAAGTTTACATGAAGCAGTATCCGGTGGATCCCAAACTAGGCGGAGCCTGTATCTTGGGACCCGGAAATTCATTATCCTTGGCTTTCATCACCCCTGCCAGCAGTCCTTTTAAATACATCACTTCAAAGCTAATATTTAACATAAAATGACGCGCAATTTTGAAAATGCAACATCTTACTCTACCATTTAATATTTTTTTAGATTATTATGATGGAAGGTCGTCCCACGTTGCGCTCTTACTTTGTGTAAACCTATAAATATTTTCTTTCCACAGATGCGTCTATTCTTCATCCTCTTTGCTCTCGCCTTGGTGATGCTGGCCTCAGGAGAGGTGCACTGGGACACCAGTGGCCAGTACAGGCTGGTTGATGAGGCGCCCCTGGCTATCAAGCATGCGCCGGCGCCGATCCGCTACTACGTGCCCATGCCCCTGCGGTGGAAAGAGTACATACCCTTCTTCTACTCCTACATCCAGGAAGACTAATATTGAACAAATGCAAGACATGAAGGCAACCGATGAATAAATTACCAACAGAATTCAAATTTTGTTTATTACTTCACTTCCAATTTGTGCTAGACCCGCGTGGGGACTTACCTACTGCCCGAACTCTTTCGGAGAAGGCCTGAGCCCTACACTGTATATACAGGCTGGGATGATAATATTGATGTATAGTCGACAATGTAAGTGCTTTACCATTTTTTGTGACAGTTCCTCCATCAGAATAAAACCAATAAGGCCGATTGTCACATTGACTTGGAAGTGAAAATAGCCTTTGACGTCTTAAGTCATAAGTCATACAACTGACATTGAACCTTAGGGTGGTAAAGGAGTTTCTTGGTCGACTATACTACCGCATGTGTACCTATTGCACATGACTAGAATCAATGTAGCTAAAGACTGTAGTTCGTTCATCATCATCATCTTAGCCTATATGCGGCCTTTCTCTGGTATTGGTAATTCTTCTGTAAGGTGCTATTCAATAAAAGCAGACATCTTGGGAACTGTCTTTATTCAAAATCTTCCGTCTTACTCTAACACAGTCATTTATAGCTTACGCTATCTCTCTCTTGCCCTTAGGGCCCTTACACTTCACAGGTGTGAACAGTTTCCCCCACGAGCTTTTCTTCAAATAAAAGGTAATTGGTTAATTGCAAATGCTCTCCGCCCTGGCTGCGCTGTTTGTGTGCCTCAAAAACTTTTTTACAAAAAATTGAACCGCCGAAAAAACTGAAAAGCAAAAAATAATACCTTTTTTGTTTGACCTTAATCTAGGTACCAGTTTGAAGTCGGTGCCTCAGCACTAGCCAGGAGGAGTGGACCAATAATCGTCTACCTGATTGGCTTCTGTCACTCCTCCTGGCTCGTGCTGAGGCACCGACTTCAAACTGGTACCTAGATTAAGGTCAAACAAAAAAGGTATTATTTTTTGCTTTTCAGTTTTTTTCGGCGGTTTAATTTTTTGTTAAAAAGTTTTTATTTTATACTTTTTTTCCATCCTTGGGGTAATTTTTTTTCCAAATTTATAATACCAGCTTCAAGGTATCCCTATCTATCCAATAAAAAAGAATTATGAAAATCAGACTACTCTGTAAAAAGTTAGTCAATCATCCCCTGTTTTCCTACCCTTAGGGTAGGAATATTATTTCCAAATTTAAATGGGACTACCCTTGGGGTATACGCTTTCCAATAAAGAAAGAATCATCAAAATCCGACTACTCTGTAATAAGTTATGCGTGGTCATATAGTACAATCAGTAACTGAACAATCAATCATCCCCTGTTTTTCTACCCTTAGGGTAGGAATATTGTTTCCAAATTTAAATGGGACCACCCTCGGGGTATACGCTTTCCAATAAAAAGAGAATCATCAAAATCGGACTACTCTGTAAAAAGTTATGCGTGATCATACATAAAAAAAAAAATATATATATATATACACGTCGAATTGAGAACCTCCTCCTTTTGTTTTCGTCGGTTGATAAATGCATCTGCGTCTCCATGGTTGGTGGAAGCAAGTGGCCATCACGCATTGAGTTGATAATTATCGTTGTTCGGGAATATTGCGTCACCACGCTCTCAATGACATTGTAAGGAGGGCCATGAAAAAAGTTTATTTAAAATTACGAACAGATTTTTTCATAGCAAACAAATGAGTTCTGAGAGCAACAATCACCGCGGTAGTTACAGGATTTTTATGCAACCATTATTATGACCTTCGTAGTCTACGCCGTACTTTTTAGGGTTTCGTACCCAAAGGGTAAAAACGGAAACCCTATTACTGAGGCTCCGCTGTCCGTCCGTCCGTCCGTCCGTCCGTCTGTCTGTCCGTCTGTCTGTCTGTCACCAGGCTGTATCTCGGGAACCGTGATAGCTAGAGAGTTTAAATTTTCACAGATGATGTATTTCGGTTGCCGCTATAACAACAAATACTAATAAAAAATGGAATTAAATAAATATTTAAGGGCATACAACAAACATGACTTTTTTGCTCGTTTTTGCTCGATATTGATAACGGCAACAGGTAGCATATATTGACTTTAAAAATAAATCATTTAATTAAAATAAAAAATATTTAATGGGCTCCCATACAACAAACGTGATTTTTATAGATAATTGTACGGAACCCTTCGTGCGCGAGTCCGACTCGCACTTGGCCGGTTTTTATTTTATTTCCTTTATCTTTAAAGGAATATTTAATTGGTTAAATAAAGTTAATTATCGAAGACACTATTATCCTAATTCTTAGGGTGAGGCCACACGAGCGTAATTTTGTGAGTTGTGAGCGGCAGAATTTCGGTTGCGCCATATATTGTGTCACGTGAGTGTCACGTGATGGCGCGCATATTGTATGGCGCGGACCGAAATTCTGCCGCTCACGACACACAAAATTACGCTCGTGTGGCCTCACCCTTATTGTTAAAAAGATAATTAAAAGTTAATCAAGCTAATTATGCGCGGCAAACGCGCGTAAAAGTTCTCTACCTGTTTAACTAAGTTTTATCCACTGCCCATAGCCATACTCTTTGTTTATTTTGGGACTATGTAAATTGATGTCAATGGTCCCATAATATTTATTTTTAAAGAAAACACGTTCTATAGGTTAATTTATCCATGACTTGGGGTTAATTCGCTTCAGTTAACTCAAATTGCCATTATATTTAAATGCTGTATTATAAATTATAGTTATGAAGCTATGAGGACGATGATATTGCGATGCCCCTCTTATTCCCAATGCCGGATAGGGAAGGGGTTTGGTTAGGGGGTGATTTTGTTGTATTGGATAATTGGACTACTACAGTGACTAGTGTATTAGAACTGAAGTTCATAGTGAAAAAGTACGGATAACTCACGTCTATGATTGATTTTAGTTCGACATTGTTTCGGACTAATCCGTAGATCTTTTTAGTGTTCTTATGTGAATCAACTTTTTCTTGCCACCCGTTGCTACGGTTACACAAATTTTTTCCCGTGGACAACAATACAATACAATACAATGACTCTTTATTGTACACCAGGAATAGTAAGTAATACAGAAAACAGGTACACAGAGAGTAAGTTACAAGGTAAGCAATAGGCGGCCTTATCGCTTAAGAGCGATCTCTTCCAGGCAACCCTTCACCAGAAAGAAGGAAGGACTAGTTTACAGCAGTTGGTGCATCAACAGTGGATCAGAAAATTAAAACACAACAAAAAATAGTACATCTACTCATACGTATATCGTACATATAATAAGTACACGTCTAAAATATAAGCATTGGGATAAACAGCCACATATAAATAAATAAACTATAACAAAGCTAATTATTACAAGAAGACAGATAGTACACCTTAAGCATTGATTTAAAGATTGACAGAGATTTTGCCCGTTGTAAGTCAATCGGCAAGGCATTCCACAACCGAATAGCCTGGACAGTATAAGAATAGACATAGAATTTGGAGTTAGGAGAGGCACGGTAAGGAGAAAGTTCTGAGAACATCGAACAACCTAAGTATTTTCTATGAAACAGTATGAAGATGTCACTTGGACAAACGGGGGCAGAGTAAACAACACAAAAAAGTTGATCTTCTGTTCTTTTTTCACTACGAGTGAGTCTCACGGTAGTTTCATGTTTAAAGGACTGAAGTTATGGGGAGATAGGTAGATAGGTGGAATGAAAAAGAAGAGCCTATTGGCCAGCAGTGAGACGCCAAATCCTAAACTGTTGAATAAGTTGTGATGGGGTCTCTGCCGTTTTACCAAATTATTTTTCGTCAAATGTTTCATTTGCCAAATGTTTCATTTGCCAAATGTTTCATTTGCCAAATGTTTCATTTGCCAAATTTTTCATTTCCCAAATGTTTATTTTTTCTGAAACTGTGAACTTTTCAGGATTGTTATAAAACAAACCTAACCTAACCTAACCTAACCTACAGAATAGTCTTGAAATATATCCCGAATAGTTTACAGTTTCAGAAAAAATAAACATTTGGGAAATTAAACATTTGACCAAAATAAATTTGGTAAAACAGCAGGATCCGAGTTGTGATGATGTTTAGATGTTTGAATGTCGCACGATAATGTCTTAATGGATTTAGATGAAATTTGGCGTACAAATAGACAAGGATCTGAATTGAGACATAGAATACTTCATATTCCGGTAATAAGTTCCCGTGGGATAATGCATTAAAAAAGAATAGGACGCTGTCTAGAAACGTTGAAGTTTATCGGCTTTCAAAATCACGTGCAAATTTCGTCTTCGATTAGATGGCATTTAAAAATACAGGGTTATTTGTAATTCACTGACATCCTCTTAACCCTGAATTCCTATCACTTAAACAAATGTTTTTTGTTTTACGACTTTTTAAAATGAAGCACTTTTTTTCCCATACAAATACACAGATTATCGTAAAAATATGAGGTAATCTCAAATTTTCAAAACGTTATTACACCAAAAATATTAAGTTATGACAAAAGTCGTAAAACAAAAAACATTTGTTTAAGTGGTAGGAGTTTAGGGTTAAAAGGATGCTAGTGAATTACAAATAACCCTGTATGACCCACGATAACCTTTTTTAATTGTTTTTTAAAAGGGTTTAAATTAGTAGACTAATAAAAAACATCTTTTGTTCTACACCTGCTTCAACATCACTAACTACGTATGACATCAACTTTATTATAACAGTGATAAAATAAATTAGAAATTACTGGAATGTTATTAAAAAACGACCAGTAGTGGTGTATGTATATAATCAGTGAGAAAACCACAACAGAACAATTTAGGGTACTGTTTAATTATTCAAATAATTGCAGCATCATAATTATATAAATACTGATTTGGTTGCAGCGGTAATCATTCATTCGTTTGTGTTTGAATGATAACAAGGTAATAATATAATTTAATGTCTTGCTCCTCTAAAGCAACAATGACGTAAGTAACAGCAACTTTTTCCAAAAATTACTTATGATTAAGAATGGTCGAAAATCGATAAAACTTTTGAGTACGAATATCGACTTTTAAGTAATTCCTGAAGATACCGCTAAAGGCAGGGGGGTTTCACTCCACAGTTTAGGTATGTTTGGCCGGTGCTCCGCCCGGGAGGAGTATGGCAATAGGTTGTCGCGCGGCCTTTCGTACGCGCGCTAGCCGCGTCACGCGTAATTAAGCATCTTTTTTTTCTGTGATTTTTACAACAAATAATGACTTCTAAACGTTATTATAAATAACTTACTTACATACTAAAGGTAATTTACTGAATTAATACACACTGTTATCTTTCTTGATTTATATACCTACCAAATATCAGCGAGTGGGAACGCTTTGCCCTTGGTTTCGGATCAGCGGTGCCCAGCGGAATATGAACGCTCGTATCACGCGATAAGTTTTAATTTCGCGTGCAAGCAGTAGGAGTAGGAAAGTTTTTATACCTAAAGTTGACCTTTGTTCGAGAGTGATCCTTCTGTACGTTAGTACTATTACTTATTCTGTGCTAAAGGTATTGTGTCGTTCTGTTATTAGAACAATCCTTGAAGAGCATCGATTGCATTTGCATTTATCTTGAAAAATTAAAATTTGCATTTACGTCATTAATGTTTTAGAGGTGCGATTTGTTTATCAAAATAAAGGACGTCTAAAAATTTAAATTAAAAGTGAAGTTAATAACTAGTAGAATCACGAGGATAATTTGCAAACGGCATTGCCTTTAATAAAACTAAAAAAAACTTAAATCGGTGGTGTTCAAACAATTTCATATCTTGTTAATCCAGTTGTTGACCATAGAAAACTAGTGACTAGAAAAATCTGTTGTGATCTTTGATCAATAATTGATCAAAGGTTGTGATACGAAACTATAATACCTTAGAAAGAGTAACTGACTGACTGACTGACTGAAAGACAACGCACGTTCATAGGCTTCGATGATGATAACAATGAATTCTTTATCCTTGGCTTTCATCACCCCTGCCAACACTGCCCTCATAAGGCAATTGGCAGTATCTCATTTTTAGACATTTAGAGTAAATTGAGAAAATGTGAAAATTGATTTCACGTCGCCTTACCGGGAGGTTTTTTTGTAACTTTGGGTTTTGACCATGTTGTAAATAAGATACGGCCAATTTACTTAGTTCATCTGATAGAGAATGTTGCAAGCTATCCGATGGTATAAATAACTCAAAAGTGTTTTTTTTTGAGATACCTACTGCCTTATAAGGGCAGAACAGTCCTTTTAAAGACATCACTTCAAAGCTAATATTTAACATAAAATGACGTACAATTTTGAAAATGCAACTAGGAACTAGTCAACTAGGAACCCTTATAGTTTCGCCATGTCTGTCCGTCTGTCTGTCTGTCTGTCTGTCTGTCTGTCCGCGGCTAAGCTCAGAGACTGTTAGTACTAGAAAGCTGTAATTTGTCATGAATATATATATCACTCACGCCGACAAAGTGAAAGAATAAAAAAAAGTAAAAAAAATTTTTTTAGGGTACCTCTCATAGACGTAAAGTGGGGGTGATTTTTTTTTCTCGGCTAACCCTATAGTGTGGGGTATCGTTGGATAGGTCTTTTAAAACCATTGTGGGTTTCCTAACATGATTTTTCTATTCAGTGATCTGTTTGCGAAATATTCAACTTTAAAGTGAAAATTTTCATTAAAATCGGCCGTCCCCCCCCTCTAAAATCTAAACTGTTGGGTGGAAAAATTTGAAAAAATTCAGAATGGTAGTAAATATAAATAATTTACTAGGAAAATTATAGCGGCTAAGATTGCTTGGAAATTATTTGTAGTTTAAGAGTAAATAGTAGCCTAAGGTATAAAACATACCTAAACTTGGATGATTCTGTACACATACGAAATTCTTAGAAAAATATTACTTGATTTTTTCGTAATGGCTACGGAACCCTACCTTGGGCGTGTCCGACACGCTCTTGGCCGGTTTTTAAGCATATAAAGATGATTATGGTTAAGAGCAGGGCCCAATTTCATAACAAAGTACAACTAATATTAAAAGCGGAACTCCCTTTCTAGTTAATATAATTGAAGCGAGAGTTCCTCTTGTAATATTAGTTGTACTTTGTTATGCAATTGGGCCCAGGTCGTCCTACGCTGCGCTCTTACTTTGTGTAAACAAACTCTATAAATATTTACTTTTCACAGATGCGTCTATTCTCCATGCTCTTTGCCCTCGCCTTGGTGATGCTGGCCTCAGGTGAGGTGCACTGGGACACCAGTGGCCAGTACAGGCTGGTTGATGAGGCACCTCTGACTAACTGACTATCAAGTATGCGCCGGCGCCTTTCCTCTACTACGCGCCCATGCCCCTGCGGTTGAGCGAGTACAAACCCTTATTCTACTCCTTCATCCATGAAGACCAACAAAACGCAAAAATTAAGGCAACTCATGAGATGAATAAATAACAGTATTCAATATACTGTTTTAAACTTTCGTGATTTTTACTCATAATTACTAAACTAAACGGGACTTATCACGCACTAAATATTTATTTATTTACCTCGACGTTTCGGCCACATTGCAGTAACCGTGGTCACGAGTCAACTGAAGTGTAGGGTGTCAAGTTCGTTTAGCCGCACGAGTCTTTCGAACTACCCGCACTTGATCCCGATTAGAATCAGCACCCGTATCTCGAACTACCCGCACTTGATCAAGATTTTTTAACGGCACCCCATCACACCGACACACAACACTCACAACATCCGACGACCTCCCCGAACACTCCTGCCGAGGCCAACATTTGTTTATAACAGGATTCCACGCAGACGAAAGCTTATATCCATCCTCCCGATTAAAATTTTTGTGTTTTTTAATTTCAACCGCTTCACGCACCACGGTTGCTGCAATGTGGCCGAAACGTCGAGGTAAATAAATAAATATTTTGTGCGTGATAAGTCCCGTTTAGTTTAGTAATTAACAGTATTCAAATTTTGTTTATCATTTCACACCCAATCCGCACTGGAGCCGCGTGGGAACTACATTAAGCTGAGATGGTGATGATGAATGACCTATTTCATAGCTACTTCGCTTCTAGTCTTGTGCAATACACACGTGGTAGTACAGTCGAGATGACTATAAATTAAAAATTTTAAAACCCACCACCACAATTAAGTGTAAGATCCCTTTCGCAGCATACAAAAGAACTGATGACATTGAAACGGCTGGACCAATTTTGATGAAACATGTCTAAGAACCAATGTCAAGAAACCTGCTTTTGATTAAAAAAGGTTCACCCATTTAAGAGTTACGATGACACAGACACACATAGCGGTCAAACTTATAACACCCCTCTTATTGTGTCGGGGGTTAAAAAACTGAAGTGCGTATCAGACATTCCCTGCATCTACCAAAGAAATCATTGGGAAATTGATTGTGAAAAGGTTTCACCCTGGTATACAATTCAGTTTCCTTGACTGTACATCATCGGGTATGTATTACAATACCGAAGTACGAAAGACCGAATGTATTAAAACATCGAATGGGTCAAAAGACCGACACGATTTTTTTCTGAAACCGTTATCTTTTTAAGATTGTTATAAAACAAACCTAACCTAACCTAATGGGTTCTGTATGATGCCGTTTTAATAAATTCTGAAAAGTTAACGGTTTCAGAAAAAAATCGTGTCGGTCTTTTGACCCATTCGATGTTTTAATACATTCGGTCTTTCGTACTTCGGTATTGTAATACATACCCACATCATCATTATCATCCCAGCCTTATATACCCTTTGCACGGCACAAGCAGTCTCAAAACGGAAGGGCTTGCCCGTAATTCCCAAGCGGGCCCAGTGCGGATTGGGAACTTAACACACACCATTGAGTTTCTTCACAGGCGTGAACAGGTCCTCACGATCTTTTTTCCACTTAAAAGCTAATGTTATAAATGAAATTTCGCACATAAATTTCTAAAATTGAGATTGCGAGCCGGAGCTCGAACCCACAGCCATCTGCTTGGGAGGCCTTAGATAAATTCAAATTCAAATTTCTTTATTGCATAAAATGGGGTAAGTACATAATTGGTCTCAAAGATATTTGAAAGGCGCACACATTTTACCAGTGCTTGGCATGCAACATGGAGAGCAGAGGAGATAACTTAAGACATGCTAAAAGATATGTATAACTTAGACAAAACAACAAAAATACAGCAATAACAGCTTCCTGAATCACACACATAGGTAATCAACTTTACGTCAAGTACAATAATTAAAATTAATTAAAATTTACATCAACAGATACATCACAAGAGATTCCCAGACTCACCTTAAATCACATTATAATGTCAAGCAAAACAATCAATATCATTTATCATAATAATAATATCATTTATTATTATTAAAAAACAAAAATAGGAATGTAATTTAAATTAATCAAATTTGAATTAATGCAATGCACCCAATCGATGCTTTATACTAAATAATTAAAATAATCAAAATATTCGTCAACAGAATACAAACATTCTTGGACCAAACAGTTTTTTAGGTTTCGTTAGATCGAACCACTAGGCTACCGCGGCTTTTTTTCGTGTGGTAGTTCATTGACACATTTCATGTGGAAACCCCCACTCCTTCACTAAGGTACAAACACACATAAATTTTAAAGTGCAATAGTTGTGGTTAAAAATTGCATCTAAATTTGGACCTGGAAATGATTCGGAAATATTGTAGTCGCCCATCTCTCGCACCTACTTGATGAAAACTTGCATAAAATAGGTAAGCGATCTGTAAACATACTTTAATTTCCTTGCAATAAATCCCTACCCCTATCCCCCCTTCCCTTTAGCCCTTTATCCCTTTTAGGGATAATTCCGCCTTTGTACTCTTTTTGTTTTGTTGCTTTGTATTATTTTTGTGTTTTGTGAACAATAAAGTATTTACGTACATATATTTACGTAAATCACCAATCGATCACTTAATACATTAAATATATTAATCAACCGTACCAAATTGGAGGCGCAAATAACAAAATTAACTATTGGTATTGTAAGGATATTCTAAAAAACTCCAAAAAACCATGAACAATTCGACATTTTGATTACAACGCCATCTAGCGGGACATTTACAGTGAGCTAACGTGGCGTTCCACCTCCGCAATGTTATGCGACTTCAAGATTTTTCTCGCATCGTGCAAACATTGTCTGTAGGTATCCCATATTCTCATCGGGTCGGATATTAAAGTGTCAGAGATGACATCTGCGCTACTGGACAATGCAACCAGATATTGTCAGTAACTTTCCTTTGCTTCCGTTGATAACCAATAGTTATGTATGTTCTTAGTTCAACCACAGAATAGCTAGAAGATTTTCAACTTTCTTGTTAGGCTGGCACAGTCACACAGGTGTACTAAGCCTCGAAAAAAAAAATAGAAAAAAAAAACTTTTCTCAAACATGCTATGAAATATTGACGTTATGTTCCTTATAATACGCCACGAAGTGCCACGTTGCAGGTGCGGCTAGACGAGAGGTCAATAATGGAATTTCATACAACATTGCTGGCCTTGGCCAGCAAAGTGATCGTCTATTGTTTCATGTGACACAGCACCATGACGTTTATAGGCGGCATTAAGCCATTAAAAAAAACTATAAGCAATATTTGCGTTTTGGTTCAATATGACATTTTGCCACTACGCTTATTTAAGGTAAGGTAAGATGATGATGATGATGGTGATGGTGATGGTGATGATGATGTGATGATAATGACGATGATTTTATGATGATGATGATGATGATGATGATGATGATGATGATGATGATGATGGTGGTGGTGAAGATGATGATGATGATGATGATGATGATGATGATGATGATGATGATGATGATGATGATGATGATGATGCATGTTTGTGAAAAACTCTATACAAGCCTTGGCCACGAACAGGGATTGCCGGCCTCGTATCTCTAGATGGCCTCGTTAACACTCGGCCATCTATAACTACTCTGCCGGAAATCCCCTATTTCGCGGCCGCTGCAGTAATGTACTATTCTTGTTCTATCTTTAGCCGACTTCATAGTTTAGTAAATTTTTAATGCACAGTGACCTTATGACTTTTCGTCTAATGTAGGAATTGTCATAAAAATTGGCAAAGCATTTGGTCGACTACTTAAACCATGAAACGGGGTGACTTTAAAAAGTACTTTACGTGTTCTTTTATTGGGTCCCATACCTCAAATTATATACTTTCTGTCTAGTTCCAAGTTTCTGTTTCCAAGAGTTTGTTTATAGATTAACGAAAAAGTACAAATTTTAGGGGTCAAAACCAAAGGAAACAAAATTAATATAAAAGTTTATACTTTTTCTACGTGACAATTTAATAATACAAAAAAAATTACAAGATTTTTTGACAAGTCTTAGATATGAAGTATCTTTTTGTATTTATTTTTTCAACTTCATTTTTTATTACTTTTACGGTCATCCCGTGAAATCATATATTTCATACTAAATACAAACTGAAATATAGATGCACAGAAAAAAAACCCCAGAGAAAAGACCAATGCTGGGAATCGAACCCAGGTCCTCAGCATTCTGTGCCGTGTGCCATACCCCTACACCACCATTGGTCTAACAGGCCAGATTTTTTGAGCTGAATACATTGTGGAACTAGAATTCCATGCAACAAAAGAAATATTTTTTACAATGCATATGCTCGGAAAGTGCCTCTTGACGCGAGTCAACATATCTATAGAAAGTTAGTCATCCCAGCACACTTTCGCAAGTGTGAAAAAAAATTGTATGGATTTTACTTTCCACACGCGTGCGGAAAAGTAACTTTTTAAATTGCCAAATCTCAAAAAGTTGTGTCCAAACTAGTGTTTAAAAAATAAGACTAGAGAGTTGTGTCTTCATAATTCAGCTTTGCACAAATAAGAAAATGTTTGATGCAACCAAATGAATATTTACTGATAAAATAATAAAACAGATTGTTTTAATATTAAAACACACAAATTTTAATTTCGTCAAAAGTTTTGAAATAAAAAATTTAGTACTAAAATAATTTCCATTTCGGACCGTACGACATCTGCGCTTTCAGTGCGCGCGCATGGCGTAACACGAACCAATCATGTTTACCCGTTCGCGCCTGTCAACCAATAAGCTTTCAGTGTGCGCGCATGGCGTAACACGAACCAATCACGATTACCCGTCCGCGCCTGTCAACCAATGAGTTTTCAGTGCGCGCGCATGGCGTAACACGAACCAATCATGGTTCGTTCCGTTCGCGCCTGTCATGAAAAACCGCCACAGTAATGTTCATGAATTCAGTCCGGAGAATTAATTTAAGTTTAGTAAATTAAAATGGAGAGTTCAAGTGATGAATTTACATAGGACTTAACGCCGCCTGACGTCCTAGACCAAGCACAAAATTAAATGTGATAGCCTCCTGCTGACTAAACCGATGCTGAAATATGTAAACATCTACGAGACTTTTAAGCTTTTAGTCAATGGAAGGTAAATAAGAACGCAACATCTTTTTCCGAAAATGTTTATGAGCGCGCGCAGACAGAGAGCGGTCTGGAGTTCCGAGTTCAGAGTTCTACGTTCTTTCGAATGTACTGAGTCTCTTACGATAACGCACACAGCAGGCGACTGGAACTCTCGAGCGATGAAAACACAGAACTCTGAACGCGGAACTCGGTACTCCAGACCGCTCTCTGTCTGCGCGCGCTCTTAGCCCCAATTTTTTTCCTCGCTTAATGCATTGTAAAATGTTGTATGATATACGTGTCGAAAGTAGGAAATTCCCAACTCATGTCGGCTAAACCAAACTCGCTTCGCTCGTTTGTTTAGATCTCCGCCATTCGTTGGGAATAGCCTACTTTCCGCACTTGTATCATAAATAACTATTTTCTACATCCATATCATAACCTAACTTCCTTATTTATAATATGTTCAACGACAAGCAAATGACCTACCTACCTATATTAAGAAACCTATCTCTGTGGCTGCATCATAATGTTTACATTAAAGTATCGAAATCGATACTTTAATCAAATTCAAATTTCGAACATCTCCATAAACAAAAGAATTATACTTATTACTAGCTTTTGCCCACGGCTTCGCTCGCGTGTACTATGAGTATTACAAAAACCAAGATATCAAGCAAGCAAGCATACAGGCAAGCAAGCAAGCAGGTCCACAATTGACCGAGAAATCGGTGAACATACCTACATAAAAAAAAGTGGAATGCAAAACCTCCTCCTTTTTTAGAAGTCGGTTAAAGAGCCCTTTGCGGCCTACTTACAGTATAAACTATGCATTTTGAAATTTTAGCTTTCTACAACCAATAAAACGCAAAATCTCGTTTTTTCCCGTTCCCGTAAGAATTTCGGGAAATGTTTTCTGAATGCTCCCCTACATTCCCCAAGGAACCCATTTGCCAAATTTCAGCTTTCTATGACCAGTAAAACAAAAATCCCGTTTTTCCCGTTCCCGTGGGAATTTGGCAAAGTCCTCTCTCAATGCTCCTTTACACTCTCCAAGCAACCTACATGCCGAATTTCAGCTTTCTACGACCAGTAAAACGAAAAATCCCGTTTTTTCCCGTTCCCGTGGGAATTTGGGAAAGTCCTCTCTCAATGCTCCTCTACACTCTCCAAGCAACCTACATGCCGAATTTCTGCTTTCTATGACCAGTAAAACGAAAAATCCCGTTTTTCCCGTTCCCGTGGGAATTTTGGAAAGTCCTCTCTCAATGCTCCTCTACACTCCCCAAACAACCTACATGCCGAATTTCAGCTTTCTACGACCAGTAAAACGAAAAATCCTGTTTTTTCCGTTCCCGTGGGAATTTGGGAAAGTCCTCTCTCAATGCTCCTCTACACTACCCAAGCAACCTACATGCCGAATTTCAGCTTTCTACGACCAGTAAAACGAAAAATCCTATTTTTTTCCGTTCCCGTGGGAATTTTGGAAAGTCCTCTCTCAATCCAGCTCTACACTCCCCAAGCAACCTACATGCCGAGTTTCAGCTTTCTACGACCAGTAAAACGAAAAATCCCGTTTTTTCCTTATCCCGTGGGAATTTCCGAATATCCTTAAAACCGTTTTTTACTATTATAATTACCTCGTCCTATGCCAAATTTGAAGAGTCTAGTAATTATAGTTCATAGGATTCCGTTGAACTGAATATATAAATCCCGTTTTTTCCTTATCCCGTGGGAATAAGGTATCTATGTGCAAAATTTCAAGTCTCTAGGTCCAGTGGTTTGGGCTGTGCGTTGATATATCAACAGTCATTTAGTTTATTTAGACACTAGCAGCCCGTCCCGGCTTCGCACGGGGTAGACAATTATTTATTTTTGGAAATTTGGATATGAAACACTTTTTTTCACAAATATTTTTGTTTATTAAAAAAATATTATTTATTATTTATTAATTATTACAGACGTGCACGCCCCACTCCTGTATTTCAGTGCCCCCTCCACCCCGCCCGCCGCGATGCCCGGCGCGCTTTTCAGACTGCATCGCAAACAACGGCCACGGCGCTATGGCGGTTTTGTTTACTGTTTGAATTTTTTAATTCGTAATATCTTTTGAATGGAAAGTCCAATTTAAATAATTTAAAAACTATTTTATAGGTAGTTAAATGGTCTTTACCATAAAATAATTTATTTGGATAAGGATTAATATAAACACATAAATAGCATGGTTTGAATTTGGTTAGCATTTTCATTAATGTTTAAAATGAAAAAAGTTGTTGTAGTGACATAACTACAATAGTTGGACATATGCTACCGCGAAGTTTTTTGTAGACATTATGATGTTCTTCAATATTGTTGTACATTATTTTGTTCTATCGCTAATAGTTTCGGCAGCGCATTCGACGAAAGACATTTTAAGACTCATTTTTCTACACCTTCGGTTACATTGTTCAAATTTTACCAAGGATCCCTATTTTTTTTCAAAATGAAATGTAGCCTATGTCAAATTGGAAGAATGTAGCATTCTATTGGTGAAAGAATTTTTTAAATCGGCCCAGTACTTTTTGAGCCTATTCATTACAAACATACAAACATAGGTACAAATCTTTCCTCTTTATAATATTAGTGTAGATTTCAACCCCATCGCACCCCATCCAGGGAGATGGTATTTTACATCTGCCACGTCGGATTTTAAAACCGTTGTTGTTTTCATAACCAGCGACCCGATAAACCATAGAAACAACACCCATGTTGATTTTCAGACTTTGTTACCCCTTTCCCCCCTTTTAGGGGTTGAATTCTCAAAAAACCTGAAACACGTGTTTACTCATTTATCATTAGGAGTACTTCGGCGAAGTTTCGAATAAAATAGTCGAACTAATCTTGTTTCCCCATACAAACTTTGGACCCCCGTTTCACCCCCTTAGGGTGTGAATTTTGAAAAATACTTTCTTAGTGCACCCCTAGACCTTATAAGGAACCTACATGCCAAATTTTGAATCTCTACGCCCAGTGGTTTGGGCTGTGCGTTGATATGTCAGTCAGTCAGTCAGTCAGTCAGTCAGTCAGTCAGTTGGTTGTGACTATCGAATTAGACGATTTGACATTTCATTCAATGTGAAATTCTTGTTAATTTTTTTAAATTTCGAATATTAGCATCGATTTGAGAATCGGAATCGACTCAATCTACTATCACATAGGTACATACATTTGTCAGTCATTTGTTTCGAATTCGAACTCTCAAAAAACACAAAATAAAGTTACCGTATAATTGCGATGTGAAATATCTGGTGAAAAAGTGAGTAATGACGGAGCCTTATGACATGCATGTAGATAAAATTATGTACGCGACTGTACATGAATAGGAATTAAAATACTCGCGTGGTCTTATCATGAAACTCACCTTCAGTTCGTTTCATAAAACCATACTCGTGTTTAATGCCTCTTATTATGCAGCAGTCACATACATAACCTCCACCGGCACCAGACAGCAAAAATCAATATGGCAATTAAAGCATTTAATTACCTTCATGTTGTGTTAATGTTAAGCAATCAAAGTCACAGCCTCGTCTGGCGGCTGATTTCGATTTACTAGCACAAAAGAGCTCATTAAAACTAATTTTACTTCGAATATTTGTAATAATTATTATTTAATAATTAAGTATGGCTGCCACCGCGTAAAACTTTAATTATTTTTACATTTTTTTATTCAAAAGATAACGCACGAGCCACACAGAAGACGTGAGACGAGGGCGCGTCGCGAGCCGCCTCGCGAGGCAGCCATTTTCGTTGGGATTTCGAGCTTTGTGTAAAACAAAATCATGCCTCATGCGCTTGCCTCGCGGGGCGGCTCGCTCAGTGAAGACCCTGGCTAATCAGTTTTCATACCAATGTATAGAAGCGTCGCGATCCAGAGCAGACAGAAGAGACGGCGCGGAGATGCGACGCGCCTCCGTCCCACGTCACCTGTGTGTGGCTTGCGCCTAAAGAAGGAAGCAACTTCCTATCATGCTAAAGCACGGGTTTTTGAGAGGAGGCAAAAAGTACCCATACCTACGTATTAAAGCGACAAATAAGCGGATATACGAGTGCTCGGAAAATCAATAGCTGTTGCATTGAATTCCACAATTTATTCATACTTTCTGTGTTCGTTTCTTCGGTATTCCAGAAATGTTTTCTTTTATTTCTCCGACGCGATAGTGAGCGAGAAAATCACGTAATATCCTGCATTTTGTTTTGTTTCAACTGCTTCGAACTGGATTTAGCTCGGTGTTTTTTCTTTGTGCTATAATTATGGGGTGAACTGCAACATGAAAAAGTAAAGATAAAAGGTTTTTTGATATTATGTTACGTAATATAATGCCCGAATCAATTTGTTAATGGGGATTGATTGCTAGATTTAGAAGAGAATGTTAAATGATCGGCAAACATCGGATTTTTTTGAGACTAGACAATGAGTTTGTACATCTGTAAAGGATAAAATAAATATCATGGAGCAATTAACACTAATTTAGTCCCAAACTAAGCAAAGCTTGTACTACGAGTATTCTTAAATTAAAATTTTATCCCAGGGGAACATATTGCTATTGCTATGATATTAATTATCCTAAGTGTAAATCTAGAATCTGTACGCCAAGTTTCATTTAAATCTGTTCAGCCGTTATTGCGTGATTGACTAATAAACGGAAATATCCAAAAGTCTTCACAAATACTTAATATATAATAGTATACCCATGGGTCTCCTTTCAAAAACTTAACAGTTTAAAACATATGTAAGTGTAAGAAAAACCTAGAGTCATAAACCACATCGCAAAAAAACCTTAACAATGAAGTTATCAAATTAATGTTTGTTCCACACAACAGTGAACTTTCTGCCCTCTGGCAGCAAGCCATTTCATAACTGCCCTTTTACAAAAGCTCTTCGTTAGAACAGATCCCCGCAATCCATTAAAAAAAGTATCAAGACCACATCACAACACAAACAGCGGGCGTAATTTGAACAATAAACTCTCGAAATGTACAATTTTCAGAGTGCATTCCATTAGCCCGGCTCTCCCCTAAGCAAACATTTCGCAGGCCCTCAATCTTCGCCAATTCGCCCCTCCTGCTCCTGGTGACAAAAGTCACACAGCGAATGGTTTGAAATAAATATCAGCGTTATAAGATTACAGAGGGTACACTTGGAAGAACTAAGTGAAATGATTAAAAAAAACATACGGTATTATTAAACTGGTATTACATAACGACAAGATGCCTAATGATGATGGGAACATGGTAATGACGATAATGACGATATTGATGATGATGAGACTACAATTAAATTTATATTTATATCAATCCAACGGAGACTCGTTGATATGTGTATTATAAAGACAATGACGATATTAATGATGATGAGATCAGTAATTATAAATAGATTTCTATTTATATGAATCCATTTTCCCGAAATAAAAACGTCATCATCATCATCCCAGCCTATAAACATCCCATTGCATGGCCCAGGCCTACTCTCAGAATGAGAGGTGCGGATTGGGAACTTCACACATACCATTGAATTTCTTCCCACGATGTTTTCCTTCACCGTAAAGCTCATGGTAAATTTCAAATGTAATTAAAAAATAAAAATAAAATAAATAAATAAATATCATGGGACAATTCACACCAATTGACCTAGTCCCAAAGTAAGCTTAGCAAAGCTTGTGTTATGGGTACTAAGCAACGTATAAACATACTTATATAGATAGATACATACTTAAATACATATTAAACACCCAAGACCCGAGAACAAACATACGTATTTTTCATACAAATATCTGCCCCGACACGGGAATCGAACCCGGAACCTCAAGCTTCGTAGTCAGGTTCTCTAACCACTAGGCCATCTGGTCGTCTGGTCGTCTGGTGGTGGTAATTATGTACATAAATTCCGAAAACTCAGAAGTGCGAGGCGGGATTTGAACCCACGACCCTCTGCTTGAGAAGCCATAGGTCAAACCACTAGGCCACCACAGCTATACTAAAAAAATGTGTTTGTTTCACTTTATTAAAATGATCTCTACTCAAATTTTAAACTCATATTGCAATTCCTCTACCTCTTTCTCTCTATATTAAGCATTAAGACTTACTTCTGTATTTTTGGCAATAAGAGCGCGCGCACACAGAGAGCGGTCTGGAGTTCCGCGTTCTTTCAAATGTACTGAGTCCCTTACGATAACGCACACAGCAATCGTAAGCGACTCAGTACATTTGAAAGAATGCGGAACTCCAGACCGCTCTCTGTGTGCGCGCGCTCTAAAAAAATACGAATGATCCTCACTCCAGAACTTTGGTCAACTAATATTTAACTATTTCGAATCGTTTAGTTCCCCAGTGTTTTATTCATCATCATCATCATTTCAGCCGAAAGACGTCCACTGCTGAACATAGGCCTCCCCCAAGGCTCGCCAAACAGATCGGTCCCGTGCCATCCGCATCCAACGCATTCCCGCAACCTTAACCAGGCTGTCGCTCCATCATCAGTATTTTACTATGGCTATATTTCTCTTCTAAGCCATTTAGTAGGATATTTTCAGCGTTTATTATTATAATGTCTCAGTGTATGTATTCTGTGGTAGGGGACGGCGTAGCGTGGACTGGGGATTATCAAGAAAATTCGACTGCGGTTTATTGTTATTAAGATACAATAATGTAAGCAACTTTTTACTACTTTGATTAGAAAAAAAAACCCACTTACCAATGACCTCTCAAGCAGAGGGTCGTTTGCTCAAATCCCAGCTCGCACCTCTGAGTTTGTCGGAATTTATCTGCGAAATTACCTTTGAAATTTACCACGAGCTTTACACCGAAAACTTTTTTTTATGTTATAGAGGCCAGACAAACGAACTAGTGGGTCAACTGATGTTAAATGATCACCACTGTCCATAGACACCCTCAGCACTTTACGGGATGCCAGTGAGTTGTCGGCCCTAAAAGGGAGAGGAAAAAGGAAAGGGAATAGAGGAGTGGGAGAGGTATTGGGCCCCCGGCGCTCTCACTGACCCTACGAAACGCAGCAGGAGTACTGCTGCTTCGCGCCGGTGTTCTGTGAGAGGGTGGTATTGCCCCGGACGAGCCGGCCCATTCGTGGCTCTACCACTACAAAAAAAAGTTTTGGAGATATTGAATTTCGAAGGGAAACCTTTCCAAATTGTAGTTTAAAACTCGGCAGAGTAACCATAGTCAAGGTAAATAATGAAACAGAAATCACTTTTGTAAATAATGTTTAAATTTACCCAAGCTCGTTTTGCTAAAATAGTTGTAGCTTTCGCGTTTACCCGGCGGATTTACTAGCGCTTATTTACATTGCAAAGTAACTTCATTCATCATTTTTGCGAGAAATTTTGTACGTGATCGTTACCGGTGGGACAACTGAGAAAAGTCGAGCGGACTGTTTGTTTGTAATTTTGCAAAATACGTTCTTAATCCTTAACTTAGACGACTAGATATCTGGATAGTCAAGGTGTTTAGAGAACCGACCTGATTATGAACCTTGATCCCCAGGTTCGATCTCCGGTCGGGGCAGATATTTGTATGGACAATACGAGCGTGTGTTCTCGAGTCTTGGACGTTTAATACGCATTTAATTATGTAACCGCCCGGCCACGACTTCACGGGAACGGCGGCGCGGTGAGCGTTTTCTCTGTTCATGGGGCGGGAGACACTCACCGCACAGGGGGGTTACTACGAAATTCGAAGTTCGAAGTTCGGATCGTGCGGTCCCTCTCACTCTCGTAATAAATACCATGAGCGTGAGCGGAACGGCATTAAACGAAGTTCGAATTTTGCGCTTCGTAGTATAGGGCCTGTATTCTCAATCCACACTGGTCCCGCGTGGGAACTACGGCCTCTTGTTCTGAGAGTCCTGTACCCTGCACTATGACGTGTTTGGGTCATACACATTATTTGTTAACATCTCGCCTGTGAATATGGCAAAAGTAAAGGGTGTGCAATATTTTTATTCAAGTCTACATCGGCGTGTGGGACGCCTGGCCAACTTTCGGCCCATTTCAATAAATATTAAGTTTATTAGGTTAAGGAGACGTGGGTTCGAATCCCACCGGCGCAGCCGAAAAACTTTTTCGCTTTTAAATAATCTTAGATTCGGTGAGCGGCTGCTCGCACTGCTAATAAAATAAATAATATTTGAATATTAAGTTTGCCGACTTAGGGGCTGTTTCACCACCCATTGATTAATTTTAACTGACCGATAAATGTGATGCCATCTCCGTCTATTAGAACAAAACAAACAGAGACGGCATCACATTTATCCGTCAAATAAATTTGATCAATGGGTGGTGACCCAGGGGTTAGAGTCTAATAAAGTAAATTAGAGTCTAGAGGAAATAAAACTTTGGTTTCTTACTGTGAATGTGATGATTCTACTACAAAATCACCAGGAGATTATTTAAGCATTCATTATACTTACAGTGCTAAGCTAGGCTAAGCTCCCAGAGCCATGAGACTGAAGCTATGGGAGAGTCGAGTTTCGACAGGTGATAAAAAGTAACTCGGTTGGTTTTCGCTAGTCTCTCATAGCCTGCGCCCGCGTCACAGGGGATCGCTGGCGCAGCGCCGCTGTGAAAGCTAATTAATTATTGTGCAGCCTTGAATAACTAAGGATTTGTATAATAAGTACTTTGCCGTGTGGGTAAACGCTTCTATTATTCAGATTAATACTCATCGCCATTGGGGATCCATAATACCGTCTTCCAGGCGGAATGCATGGGTATCATAATGGCAATAACAGCGATTAACTCCAGAGAGGTACAGGGTTTTCCAATCCGTATACTGTCTGATAGCAGATCGGTCTTGCAAGCCCTGCAGAGCAACACTATGACATCAGGGCTAATATACGAGTGCCATCGAGCTCTGACGAAGGTAAGTGAGACAAACACCATTACCCTTCAATGGATAAAGGGTCACAGTGGATTGCGAGGCAACAACGCGGCTGATCGACTGGCGAGGGAGGGATCGGAGTTGAGGGTCTTTGGACCTGAACCCATTCTGCCCCTGCCTTTCGGATGGTTGCGCGGCCATCCAACCCTTGGCCTTGGCCTTGGCGGCGCTTGGTGTTGCGCCACAACACCAAGGTAATGCACCAAGAATATTGGACAAACCTAGTAACCTGCAGGCAGACCAGAGAAGCTCTTCCGAAGATCAACCCCGGATTATCCCGCAAACTTCGCGGTCATGGAAGAACTCAGCTCCGACTACTGGTCGGGGCTCTAACTGGACATGCCTTACTTAACAAACACTTACACAATATAGGTGTTACAGACAGCCCCCTATGCAGAACGTGCATGGAGGCGGAAGAAACGGCCTCACACGTCCTGCTGGAGTGTGTTAGTGTGGCGAGCTACAGGGCGCTACACCTCGGGACACCGAGGTCGCTCCAGGAAGTCGTCGGCAACGTGAAGGGTCTGCTAGGCTTCCTAATGGAGTTGGGCTGGCATGAGTAGTGCCTACAGCCAGTTACGCAAAATAGGCGCGTAAAAGACGTCGAGTTGCGGAAACTAGCCCGTTATTACCTATTATTACCTATTCAGATTAATATCTCATACTTATATTATGACGGAGGTTTGGTTTCGAACGAAAAGGGTGTTTTGAATGCTAAGCTTTCTGGTTGGCGATTTGAAATATGTATTTCGGGTAGATTAAATATTTAAGTAAAGGTTAAGAGCCGTAAAGAGGTTTTAGACCGTAGGTTTTAAAGACATTTTTGGCCCAATTGGCACTAAAAAGACCCTTTACAATAACTTTGAACTTGATATTTATTTATTATAGGTTGCATGTTGTATTTAAGAGGATATGACGGCTGAGAGACTTTTGTGAAATAGGTATAGTATAAATCTTCCCAGGTGAATTTTTCGCTTCGAGCCCTTATCTTTCAAAACAAACGGTATCGTCATAGTATTAAGGTTCAAATTTAATGTAATGGCTCGAAGCGAAAAATTCACCTGGGAAGATTTATACTATATTTTAGTGAAATGTCGCTGTCTCGCCCGAACCCCTCCGTGTCAGTACAGCGAGAGCGGGACAACTGCACCTCAGACCGTTATTAGGCGCGTAAAATTGATCAAAACAGCATTTCGTAGTCCCCTGTTTTCTTCTCGAAAACTGGGCCAATAAAATTATTTTTTTTTTAAATAATTAGAGGCCAGATTTAGCTATGCCCCTATGTTTTCTTTTTTTGTATAAACAAAAATGAGGGATTCTTTTCTGATGAGTATCTGAATATGACGTTGAAATTGTGCAATTTTTTCAGTTTTGGAAAGCTCATATTTCTTATGTTAATTGAAATATGGAAAAAAACTAAACATAGGGGCATAGCTGAGGTAGATACAGATTACATAGTAAAAAAAATTTGGCTCTAAAGCCATTATCCAGGGAGGAAATTGGGGACTACTACGTTTGTATGGAGAAATGGTGCGCATCGTATCCTCTCAACAAGTTTTTTTGGTAAATTAACATTTTTTTTGTTTTTTTTTGCATATGCATTTTTTCGGGATAAAAAGTATTCTTTAGATGTTAATCCAGGTAGGTAATAATTTATAATGTATCTGCGTGCCAAATGCCATCAGAATCCGTCAAATGGTTTTGTATGTATGTATGTAAAACTCTTTATTGTACATAAAACATGAAAATAACTAGTTAACAAGAGATACAGATGTACAAAGGCGAACTTATCCCTTAAAGGGATCTCTTCCAGTTAACCTAAGAACGATTGACAGGACATCAGAGACAAGAGTAGGCATGCAGAGTAAAAAAAAGAGCCGAAATCAAAAATAAACCCAAACTAACAAAACATAAACAATACCCATACTTACAAAGAATACACACAAGTACACACATATATTATATAATGAATACAATAGACTAATACATATCATATAAACATAAATAGACTACATAAAAACTACAAATACTTACATTAATATACGCATATACACTAAATAAAGAACACAACAGAGGTAGTCTCAATTTAAGAGGAACTGTCAAGCCAGTACGCCCCTAAGCGATTCCGGAAGATGGCTATCGACTGCGACCGCCTGATGTCACTCGGCAACCGATTCCACAGACTAACAGCGTGCACGGAGAAGGATTTGGAATAGGATTTGGATTCAGATATTGGAAAGGCTAGCAAAAGATTATCAAATATTATTTATTTTTATTAGCAGTTACGTCTGCTCACCGAAACTAAGATTTAAAAGCGAAAAAGTTTTCCGGAAGCGAAGAAGTTTACCGCAACGGGTTCCCAGACCCAGCAGCCAGCCAAGTAATTAAATCTTTCGGAGAGGTAGGAAGGGGACTGTGGTTTAAAAAGGACATTAAAAAGCAACGACAGGATGTGAACATTCCGGCGCAGACGAATTGGGAGCCACTTCAGCTGAGCGCGAAAACAGGACACGTGATCGTATTTTCGGAGACCGAAAATAAAGCGTATGCATACGTTCTGAAGACGCTCAAGCTTGTCAAGTAGCTGCTCAGAGAGATCGAGATATGCTATGTCGCCGTAGTCAAGGAGAGGGAGAAGGAGAGATTGTGCCAAAGTAATCTTGGTGTGAAGAGGAAGGAAACTTTGCAGACGTCTAAGAGAATGGACCGAAGCAAAAAGCTTGCGGCTAACCTCAGAGACATGAGCCGACCAGGACAGAGTCTGATCCATGATGATACCCAAATTTTTGACCGTGGGTGAGAAAGGAATAGGAGTACCGTCAAAAATTAGTTCGGGTAATACCTGGTCAGACATCCTTGAGACAAAGTGAGGGCTTCCAACAACAATCGCCTGTGACTTTTTGGCGTTCACCTTCAAAAAGAATTCAGCCGCCCAGACCCGAATGGCCTCGAGATCGATGTTGACACGATTAATCAAGTCAGGGATGTCATCAAAATCTGCCGCCGCATATATCTGAAGGTCATCAGCATAAAGGAAGAGTGTAGCGACGCCGTTATACCATTTATGAAAATCGAGCAGAGGAGAGGAGAAAGCACTGCCCCCTGGGAGACACCAGACGTGAGATCGCACCATCCAGAATACGCCTCATCCAATCTTACCCGCTGGCGCCTTCCCGTGAGATAGGACCGAAACCAGGACAAAGCAGAGTTGGAAATATTAAGGGTTTTGAGAATTCCCAGTAAGATATCAAAATCCACAGTATTAAAAGCGCTACTGAAGTCAAGAAGAACCAACACTGTGACCTTCCTGTTCTTAATATTAAGACGAATGTCATCGGAGACCTTGACAAGAGCAGTGACGGTGCTGTGGCCGGGGCGGAAGCCGGATTGAAAAGGATTAAGAAGGTTGTGGATATTAAGATGCTGAGATAACCGTCTACACACGAAGTGCTCAGCAACTTTAGACAGGATTGAAAGAATGGAGATGGGACGAAATTCTGAAAATGATGAGGGGTTGGAGGACTTAGGGAGAGGAATAACATTTGCTAACTTCCATAACGTGGGAAAATGACCAGAAGAAAAGGAATAATTAATGATATGAGAGATAATAGGGGCAATATACTCCGCCACGGGCAAAAGCATATCCACGCTCAGGCCATCTTCACCTATGGCCTTCGTCTTAATAGACCTCAGTAGCTCTAGCGTTTCTTTAGGAGAAACACTGCCGAGATCAAAAAAGGAAAAGTCCAATTGAGGGGCATTGGCGAGCTTAGACAAAGTATGCTGCTTGATGTGAGAATCCAAAATGACTGGTGAAGTACTAAAGTGTGAGTTAAGGGCATTAAGGTCAATAGAACCGGAAGCATTTGGCTTGGATTTGCCCAACCCCAAAGACTTAAAAAAATTCCACAATTTAGTGGGGGGACAGTTTTCGATTGACTCATGAATATAGCGGCGTCTGGCCTCCCTACACCTCTTATTACAGTAGTTACGCAAACTAACATAATTCTGATGACTCTTCTCACTCGGCTTACCGCGCAAAACAATCCGAGCACGATTTCTTTTCGCCATTAGAACCCTAATCTCTGGTGTGAGCCATGGAGCTGGAAAGTGTTTGACACGATGGGCTTCAAAGGGGCGTGTTTGTCGAAAATCGCCAGCACTGTGCTATTGAAAGCCTCCAGCTTAAGGTCCACATCATCACATGCCTCAACAGACTGCCAATCAGCGCTGCTAAAATCCAACAGCAGAGCCTGCAAATTAGTGTCACAGAGATTACGTCGCAAAATTACCTTGTGCCTACGTTTAGGTGGACGGACTTTTTAACGGGGTTCTATCGTGAAAGAGTAACAAACATCCACGCATCTGTCCATACAAAATTTCATGTCTCTAATACTGGTAAGATTATGTCATTTATTTATCACTATGTAGTATAAAACAAAGTTGCTTCCCACTGTGTCTGTCCCTATGTATACTTAGATCTTTAAAACTACGCAACGGATTTTGATGCGGTTTTTTTTTAATAGATAGAGTGATTCAAGAGGAAGGTTTATATGTTGCACTCGTGCGAAACCGAGGCGGGTCGCAAGTTACGTATAAAAAAAAAGATATATCACGGGACAATTCACACCAATTGACAATTTTCATTTTTTTAACACCTGAAAATTACTGCAGGAATCGAAAGAGTTTCACCTCCTGAACACGGAAAAATATTGATTATAATTTATTTCTCCATATTTAAAAAAATACAACAAATTTAAAAACATATATGTACTTACAACTACTTCCACAGAATAGATATGTTTCCTTTACCCTTTTCACTAGAAAAAAGAGCTGTCATAATTTTAAATTTGATAACAACCTTAACGTCAAATTTACGTCATCACTTTTTTTTAATAGAGACTAGACAAGAGAAATGGATCTATTCTATCGTTACGCTTTTTTAGAATAAGCACATCTTTAAAAAATTGTAACAAATTAATTAATAATCCTAGTGAAAATTTAAAACTATCAGCGTCTTTCTCTTTCCAAACAGAATACAGAGAACGAATCAAATTATAGTCTTAGAAATATGAAATGTTGTCAATTGACCTAATCCCAAAGTAAGCTAAGCATAGCTTGTGTTATGGGTACAAGGCAACGGATAAACATACTTATATAGATAGATACAAACTTAAATGCATATTAAACACCCAAGACCCGAGAACAAATATTCGTATTACTCATACAAATATCTGCCCCGACGCGGGAATCGAACCCGGGACCACAAGCTTCGTAGTCCGGTCCTCTACCTACTAGGCCATCTGGTCGTCAAAATTTCGTATAAAGTAAAAAAAATCAGTTTGGCCAAAAAACTACCAGGTAGTTTTTATCGATTTACTGACCCATTTTTGTCGAAGGACGAATATTCCAAGTAAAATCAAATCTCGTAGAAAATCGTATAAAATTAATAATTTATTCAAAGCGGTCAGGTTCGGACTCGGCCATACTCGGCAATTCTTCGGCAGAGCTCGACGAGGCTTCGGCTACTTCCGGCATGCTTTCGGCAATTGGAGGGATCAACTCAGGCATAGTCGGCCTGACTTCGAAGATGTCCGGCTTAGATTCTTCTGTGGTCTTCTTGAAGTCAACCTGCTTGTACGAGGAGTCGAATGGGACGTGATGCCGTAAGGGGGCCCGGTACCAGTAGGGTCCTGTGTCACCTAGTCTGAAATGGCCAGTCTTGTGCCAATGAACCTCGGCTTGCGCGAGAGCAGCCAACGTGACGCAAACAACGATTGCCAGCATTTTCATCTGGATGACAAGATTAAATATTAGCACAGAATAATTTAGTACCTAATGTACGTAGTTATTACAGATGGATAAAAATATCACGGGAATTAAAAACGAGAATGTGATTAAAATATCAAATTTGTATTTTCCCAGCTACCACAGATCGCACCGAAGGGCGTGCGCGCGGCGCTGACGGAGCGGGCCTAGCGCGTTGTATGACACTGAATCATATATAGGCTGCTGCTGTTATACACCGCGCTGAGCACGCTTCATCGGCGTCGCGTGCACGCCCCGCGCTGCGATCTGTGGAAGGCTTAAGCGCGAGCTTCTTCATATTATAGCTTCTTTATTTAAGGTGGTAATAGTACAGGGTTTGGTAGCGCTTACATTAGTTAATTTTCTCAAAAATATCTGTAAAAGTTGACATTATTCTTTACATATCAGAACGTGAAGTGCATAGTTTATGGTCAGTAAAAAAATTAAAAAGTTATAAACATTGCAGGCTCGATAAACTCGACAACAATGTCGCATACAAATTCCATTATTGTCGAGTCTCAAACTTTTTAAAAAGTTAAAACGGCCATGGAAATAAGTTGGCACTATTCGTATACAGCCAATTCTAATGACCGGTATCAGTTGTTTTGTTGGAACTCTAGACTTTTTTTATTTTGTTTGAAACAGCTTGTGGTGTTTTCGGTAGAAAAATACACCTGCAGTTTTTTTTAATGAAAAAAGGCGGGAAAAGGTTTAATGACATTTAATTTTAAGTGATTTGCAATTCTTTGTACCTATTTAAGTTAATAAAAGTTTATTCTATTTTTCTTCCTTCACCATTTTTGAGAAAAGCTTTATATTAGTCTCGGCTGGAATAGCAATTGCTGGCTTCGTATTAGTTCGTCCGTTTAATACTCATACTCAGCCAGCAATTGCCTACTTCCAGGCCACGACAATAATGTACTATTTTTATGCGGAGGGCGGAAAAAAATATGAAAAAAAATATTTTCAACGCATGCGTAGCTTTTATGCAAGACTTAACCGCACTACTTCGTGGAGGAACAAAATAAGTATTCCATCTAATTTAAAATAGAGCTCAGCAAAGTAATTATACTATACTAGCTGTTGATTGCGACTCCGTCTGCGAATAATTCATTTATCGCTTTGCCGTGGGAACTATTTTTCCGGGATAAAAACAATCCTAGGTATTTTCCCGGGACTCTAGACTATACTACATTTCATCTTAATTGATTCGGCGGTGTAACCGTGAAGAGGTACCATACAGACGGACATATTTTCGCATTTATAATATTAAGTATGGATTTCAGCTATCTATTACGGTTCTTGAGTTACAGCCAGGCAGACCTACGGAATTACGAACTGACGGACAGTGTAACAACATCGATAGAATTCCGTCTGTCACAGTTCGGGTGCGGAACTCTAAAAATGACAAATGAACCCAAGTTTAGTAAGATATTAAATTACTGCCAAAACTAATACAAAAACTTTCTTTTCCGGGCGAAAGAAACGTGTGAAATGCCACCTGGCGGTAATTTATCATCACGCGAGTCCTGCGTCAAGCGGTGCGTCCAACAGCCGCTTACGCCTATTTGCGGTGTAATTCTCAAAAAGTTCTAAGTATACATGTAGAATGGCGGGGAAATTTACTGTCAGCAAATACACTTCGGAGCAAAATGCACAAAATGTACAGCTACATACAAAATGTAATGAATGGCAAAATCTACAATAGGTACGCATATTGTATGAAGGTACAGTCGAGGTACCTGAATAACGTACCAGGGAACCTTTTCGCAGTCAATAGCTCAATGATTTCTTTGGCCATGTTATTTGCAACAAAAAGGTTCCATCCTGGTAGGCAATTCAGGTTCCTCGACTGCACATGATGCATATTATGAAACATGCGGAACGTACAAAAAACAAAAAGTACATTTGCAAAACGTACAAATCGGAAAACGAATAAACAAATTAGTTTTCTGATTTCGCTTTCAAGTGTACCTATAACGGACTTAGGTAGAAACATTTGATTGTGTTTCATATAAAATAAAAAAATCATCATCATCATTTCAGCCAAAAGACCTCCACTGCTGAACATAGGCCTCCCCCAAGGCTCGCCAAACAGATCGGTCCTGTGCCATCCGCATCCAACGCGAATCACCCAGTATTAAGACTAAATGTAGTTACCTACGTTAAATACTTTGGATGTAAGGAATTAAGCAACATTGTAGACCGGTTTTGAGTTTCTTGCTAGATTCTTCTCAACAGGGTTTATCCGAACGGAGATAGATTATTCGAGATCCTTAAATGCTTACTGTGGCTTAAGTTTAATAAAGATATATATTTTTTAATATATTATACAGGATGTCACAAAACTCAATGGATACCTGCAGGCTTTTTGTCCAACGCACTGACGCTTGGCTTCGCAATCACTGTTTCGTTCTGTCAAACGGTATAAGCTGGTGACAGAAAGAGATGGTGGAAGCGAAGGCACGCGTCAGAAGCGTTAGACAATGCCTCTGGTACCAAGCGAGATAGGACAAGTTTTATAACTTCTGGCAAAAATAAGAAAAAATACCCACGTCGCTTAATCAATCAATTACAGAGACATTTTTTGAAAATATAATACTAAAAGTGGTTTATGTGTCTTTACTATCGCTTAACGAAGTGACACGGAATTTTTTCTAGAACTAGTTATAACTTGACCTCAAAGTCAAGTCAAAAGAGTCAAAATTCTTTATTCAATTTAGGCATCAATCGATGCTCCACACAACAAAATACAATATAAATATTATAGTAAAACCTCTTCCTATTCGGAAGTTGGCTAAAATGATAAAATACCTTTGAAATGTCTCTGTGGGACTTGCTTCAACGAAAAGTAAACGGTTGAATGATGCCTCCAGTAGAGAACCGTCTGTATTTATATTTCACCAAAAAATATTAAAATCATTAGCTTGCGGTTTAAACATTAAAACGTATTTTTATATTTAACCAAACGCATGATCGGCTCAAATCTTTTTTTAGACAAGCATGCACAATAGGCTACTTTCCTAACTAGTCGGTCTTTTAGATTATCAATAAAAATTTTTAAATAAAAAATAAAACCGCCTTCAAAAAACACCCAAAAAAAACTTGGAAATAAAAAAATTTAAATAAAAAATAAAACCTCCTTCAAAAAACCCCCAAAAAAACATAAAATAATAATTGATTGAACCGACCACAATAAGCATGAAAATATCTTTCTACTAATCTGTTTGAAGTTGGTGCCTCAGCACGAGCCAGCAGGAGTGGACCTAGTAATCTAACTTACCTACATACCTATTATAGGGCTTCTACACTCCTGCTGGCTCGTGCTGAGGCACCAACTTCAAACAGATTAGTAGAAAGATATTTTCATGCTTATTGTGGTCGGTTCAATCAATTATTATTTTATGTTTTTTTGGGGGTTTTTTGAAGGAGGTTTTATTTTTTATTTAAATTTTTTTATTTCCAAGTTTTTTTTGGGTGTTTTTTGAAGGCGGTTTTATTTTTTATTTAAAAATTTTTATTTTTTTCTTTTTAGTTGTTGCTAATGGCCTGGACTGGCACTCTTTACTGACTGTACTTTTTGCCTCTGGTTACCAAAGTACTTATCAAGACGAATCAAACGAGACCAAACTTGATGGGGTTATGTCGTTTTACTACGGAGTTCTTATGGTCACCATCCAACTTCATTGTCAGACCCTGGTTACCATCTAGGACCAAAGTACTCGTTGAGACGAGTCAAATAAGTCCGTACTCGATGGGGTAAGTGCCGTTACTTTATGGAGTAACTTTGGCCACCTTCCAGCTCCATCATCAGACCCTGTTTACCATCTGGGATCAAAGTGCTCGTCAAGACGTTTCAAATGAACCCAAACTCGACGGGGTTGTGTTGTTTTATTACAGAGTTTCTATGGCCACCTTCCAACTCCATCATCAGATTAGCTCCATGTCACAATAATATTGCGTTGTCACCTGATTTACACATGCATGTAAAATATGAAATCAATCAGAAACCGGGAAGTGAGTCAAATTCAACTTGCAAGATTTGACCCGTTGAGGAGTTCCGTTGGCCATCTGCGGTCTTCTTCATCAGATCTAGTTTACCAAATGACACTTTATGAATGCAAATGCTCGATTTGTCACTGAAAATACTAAAATCGCTTTACATTTCCCTTGAACTTTTGAAGAGTTCCTTCAATTCCTCATGGATCCCATCATCAGAACTGGATTCCGGTAACAACGGGACCAACCTTGAAGCATATGCTTTCAAACAACGAAAGAATTTTCCAAATCGGTTCATAAATGACGGAGTTCTGAGGTAACACACGTTAAAAAAAAAAAAAAGAACATACAACCGAATTGAGAACCTCCTCCTTTTTTTGAAGTCGGTTAAAAAATATTGGACACGTATTTTTTATTTTGTCAATTAAACAAAAAATTACGAAGATATGGCGCGTTGAAGTTTCGCGTGACGTCACTTGTTCCTACACTTTGTATGAGCGTTTTAGGAACAAGTGACGTCACGCCTCGTCACGCGGAACTTCAACGCGCCATATCTTCGTCATTTTTTGTTTAATTGTCAAAAGAAAAATTACGTGTCTAATATTTTTTGATAATGTAAAATACGTACTAATAAGAATTATTTTTTTTTTACCTAGGAAACATCCCTATTGAATTGCGTTTATTTCCGTTATTTATCCTCGTTTAGCAGTAATTTTGATCATCTCGATGGAAAGAGTCGGTAAACTAAGATTCAAAACACCTTAACATTCCAAAGTTCTTAATTTAGAGAAGATCGCTGCTTATTTAACTTCAACTTCCCAGTTATGCCTGCTACACATGTAACGATATATCGTAGCGATTAATCTGTGCAAACCAATTTGCGCAGATTTATCGATCGTGTGTATCACAAATCGTTGCAGATTATTGTCATACACACGATCGATAAATCTGCGCAAATTGGTTTGCACAGATTAATGGCTACGATATATCATATCGTTACATGTGTAGCAGGGGATCCAATCAATGTTTAGAAAATTTTATTTCCGAAGGTTTACAATCCCGAAAACTTCATTTGTACGAAAGCATTTTTTTCTGAAACTGTAAATATTTCAGGATTTATTTCAGGACCATCGTGTATAACCCTTTAGGTTAGATTAGGGTTGTTTTATAAAAATCCTGAAATATTTACAGTTTCAGAAAAAAATGCATTCGGATAAATGAAGCATTCGGGATTTTAAATTAAATTACAATTTTAAATATTCGGAAAAAATAATTCTAAATTTTGATAGGTAACCTTACAAAAGTGTGTATTTACCATGACTATGGTTACTCTGCCAACTTTAATTAAACTACAATTTGGAAAGACTTTGACTGACAGACGACCACAACGCGAATTTAATAGCTACTAATGCCTGCTACACGGTTACCTATCAAAATTTTAAATTATTTTTTCCGAATATTTAAAATTGTAGCTTTTGCGTTTTGGGTTTACTAGCGCTTATTTACATTGCAAAGTAACTTCTTCATTCATAATTTTTGCGAGAAATTTTGTACGTGATCGTTACCGGTGGGACAACTGAGAAAAGTCGAGCGGACTGTTTGTTTGTAATTTTGCAAAATACGTTCTTAATCCTTAACTTAGACGACTGGATATCTGGATAGTCAAGTTGTTTAGAGAACCGACCTGATTATGAACCTTGATCCCCAGGTTCGATCTCCGGTCGGGGCAGATATTTGTATGGACAATATGAGTGTTTGTTCTCGAGTCTTGGACGTTTAATACGCATTTAATCATGTAACCGCCCGGCCACGACTTCACGGGAACGGCGGCGCGGTGAGCGTTTTCTCTGTTCATGGGGCGGGAGACACTGGCCGCACAGGGGGGTTACTACGAAATTCGATGTTCGAAGTTCGGACCGTGCGGTCCCTCTCACTCTCGTAATAAATACCATTAGCGTGAGTGGAACGGCATGAAACGAAGTTCGAATTTCGCGCTTCGTAGTATAGGGCCTGTATTCTCAATCCGCACTGGTCCCGCGTGGGAACTACGGCCTCTTGTTCTGAGAGTCCTGTACCCCGCAGTATGACGTGTTTGGGTCATACACATTATTTGTTAACATCTCGCCTGTGAATATGGCAAAAGTAAAGGGTGTGCAATATTTTTATTCAAGTCTACATCGGCGTGTGGGACGCCTGGCCAACTTTCGGCCCATTTCAATAAATATAAAGTTTGCCGACTTAGGGGCTGTTTCACCACCCATTGATTAATTTTAACTGACCGATAAATGTGATGCCATCTCCGTCTATTAGAACAAAACAAACAGAGACGGCATCACATTTATCCGTCAAATAAATTTGATCAATAATAATAATAATAATAATAAATATTAGGGGACAATCTTACACAAATCGACCTAGTCCCAAACTAAGCAAAGCTTGTACTATGGTGGTGACCCAGGGGTTAGAGTCTAATAAAGTAAATTAGAGTCTACAGGAAATAAAACTTTGGTTTCTTACTGTGAATGTGATGATTCTACTACAAAATCACCAGGAGATTATTTAAGCATTCATTATACTTACAGTGCTAAGCTAGGCTAAGCTCCCAGAGCCATGAGACTGAAGCTATGGGAGAATCGAGTTTCGACAGGTGATAAAAAGTAACTCGGTTGGTTTTCGCTAGTCTCTCATAGCCTGCGCCCGCGTCACAGGGGATCGCTGGCGCAGCGCCGCTGTGAAAGCTAATTAATTATTGTGCAGCCTTGAATAACTAAGGATTTGTATAATAAGTACTTCGCCGTGTGGGTAAACGCTTCTATTATTCAGATTAATATCTCATACTTATGACGGAGGTTTGGTTTCGAACAAAAAGGGTGTTTTGAATGCTAAGCTTTCTGGTTGGCGATTTGAAATATGTATTTCGGGTAGATTAAATATTTAAGTAAAGGTTAAGAGCCGTGATAAAGAGGTTTTAGGCCGTGGGTTTTAAAGGCATTTTTGGCCAAATTGGCACTAAAAAGACCTTATACAATGACTTTGAACTTGATATTTATTTATTATAGGTTGCATGTTGTATAACAAGTTTCTTTTGGTAAATTAACTTATTTTTGCATATATATTTTTTCGGGATAAAATGTATTCTTTAAAATGTTAATCCAGGTTATAATTTTTAATTTATCTGCGTGCCAAATGCCATCAGAATCCGTCAAACGGTTTTATCGTGAAAGAGTAACAAACATCCACGCATATTAATGGACTGTAACAATTACTTTGCTCACCCGCGACCTTATGATAGTTACGTCTATGCAAGAAATGTGTGATCATGCAGTTCCTCCACCTTCACACTGTACGAACACACACAAATCACACAAACCCAACCATCACCACCACCAAACTACACTGAAGCGTTTCGAACTCAATCAGAGCTCATCCTCAGAGCACCACAACCGTATGGCTATGCTACCAAATGTTAAACTAACAAACCAATACAAATGTTTTAACTTGTCACTGTAACTTCTCAAGTACCTACTTTATTTTTATTTTTCTCAAACTACCCCATTAAAAATAATTTTTATTGACACTTAAAACTACCTTGAATTTTTGTTTATTTATTGATAAGGCATATTTTACTAATACTAACTGTTCAAATTAGACCCAAGCCGCAGTAAAGGGGAAGATACTAAATTTACCTGTTCATTAATAATAGACCCCATAATGTTGTACCTAATTATTTCCATGCATTCCAGAGCATCCAGACGCAACCCCTTGCCGCAATAATGTAACACTTCATAAGAATCTGAATCTAACAATGAATGATTTGATTCCAACAAATGTTTTGCAAAATTCGATCTCGATCGAATTGGGTCTTATTTGAACAGTTAGTATTAATAAAATATGCGTTATCAATAAATAAACAAAAATTCAAGGTAGTTTTATATGTCAATAAAAAATATTTTTTGTGGGGTACATTGTTTCCTTTCATTAATATGGACCTCCGCAAAGTAACGCCTGATTCAATAAATTATCCACGCATAGGTATATCCATACAAACTTTCACGTTTCTAATATTGGTAAGATTATGTCATTTATTTATCACTACATAGTATAAAACAAAGTCGCTTCCCTCTGTCTGTCCCTAGGTATATCTTTAAAACTACGCAACGGATTTTGATGCGGATTTTTTTAACCCCGGCGCCACATATAGCACAAATGTTTGAACACATTTATTTGATCACATGTGTAGCACCGGTATTTGCTTATTTGTTCAATAGAACAACCATACAATCAACCATAGATCAAATATGTGTTCAAATATGTGTTGAAACATTTGTCATATGTGTGGCGCCGGGGTAATAGATAGAGTGATTCAAGAGGAAGGTTTATACGTATATGTATAATGCATGCATAATTTAATCTCACTCGAACGAAGCCGGGGCGGGTCGTTAGTTACGTATAAAGAAAAAAAACCGGCCAAGTGCGAGTTAGACTCGCGCACCGAGGGTTCCGTACAAATTTATATGTATCTATGAACATCCAGTCTTAGCAGACCCCTGCTCCTAAGCAAAATGTGCGCAGTGTGGGATCATTGTAGAATTGGTTACTGATATAGACAGACAGACAAAAAATTTATGCTTTTCGCAATTTTTCCTTTATCTGTGCTATAAGACCTTGCTTCGCACCAAATTTCAAGATTTTTTCACAGCTCCAATGGACAGTAGACTTGAGTATTTGATATAAATTTCAGCTTGATACCTCCACGCGTTTCTGAGAAAAAGGGTCTTGACAGACAGACAGACGGACAACAAAGTGATCCTATAAGGATTCCGCTTTTTCCTTTCGAGGTGCGGAACCCTAAAAAACAGTTTGGCCAAAAAACTACCAGGTAGTTTTTATCGATTTACTGACCCATTTGTCGAAGGACGAATAATTCCAAGTAAAATAAAATCTCGTAGAAAATTGTATTAAATTAATAATTTATTCCAATCGGTCAGGTTGAGACACCAACATAGTCAGAAATTCTTCGGCAGAGCTCGACGATACTTTGGCTACTTCCGGCATGGTTTCGGCAATTGTCGGGATTAAGTTGGGTATAGTCGACCTGACTTCTACGATGTCCGGCATAGATTCTTCTGGGGTCTCCTTGGAGTCAACCTGCTTGTACGAGTAGACGAATGGGACGTGGGCCTCTACGGGGGCCCAGTACCAGGGTCCTGTGTCAACTAGTCTGTATTGGCCCGTCTCGTCCCAATGAATCTCGGCTTGCGCGAGAGCAGCCAACGTGACGCAAACAACGATTGCCAGCATTTTCATCTGGATGAAAAGGTTAAATATTAGCACAGAATAATTTAGTACCTACGAAGCAAGAGGTCCTGGGTTCAAATCCCGGTAAGGGCATTTATTTGTGTGATGAGCACGAATATTTGTTCCTGAGTTATGGATGTTTTCTATGTATTTAAGTATTTATTTATCTATATAAGTATGTTTATCGTCGTCTAGTACCCATAGTACAAGCTTTGCTTAATTTGGGACTAGGTCGATTTGTGTAAGATTGTCCCCTAATATTTATTTATTTATTTAGTACCTAATGTAGGAACGTAGTTACATATTATAGATGGATAAAAATATCACGGGAACTAAAAACGAGAATGTGATTAAAAAATCAAATTTGTATTTTCCCAGCTACCACAGATCGCAGAGCAGGGCTTACGCGCGGCGCTGACGGAGCGGGCCTAGCGAGTTGTATAACACTGAATCATATAGGCTGCGCCGCACTGCTGGTGTGCTACCATATATATGATTCAGTGTTGTACAACGCGCTGAGCACGCTTCATAGGCGTCGCGCGCACGCCACGCGCTGCGATCTGTGGAAGGCTTAAGCGCGAGCTTCTTCATATTATAGTTTTCATAGACATTTTTTTCGAAAATATCTAATACTAAAAGTGGTATGTTATGTGACTATAAATTATCGCTTAACTAAGTGATACGGATTTTTTTCTTATTTTTTCTAGAACTAGGTTATAACTTGACTTCACAGTCAAGTCAAAAAAGTCAAAATTCTTTATTCAATTTAGGCATCAATTGATGCTCCTAAGTATAAAACGTCCGGTACCAAGTTATTATTTATTATTTTATTGAAGTGAAACTTCTAATGCGACTTCCAACAAGCGTTGCGTTAAATACGCAACGCAACGCAACGCAAGTTGACGTTTACGAGACGTTCGCATTGTATAATATACTAACGGATGTTAAAAACTTCGTCACTGCGAGCCAGAACAATTGCGTGGTTTAGTATGAAAACTTGTAAAAATCAAAACTATTTTAATGGTAGATCGTAGAATAAAGTATTTTAAACGTATTTAGTAAAAAAAAGTATTGAATATCTTTGAGAATTACGAAAAATCAAGAAAAAATATTGAAAATAACGTGCGCACGAGGAGCAACGCCATCTAGCGACGAGTTATGTAACTTGTTTCGCTAGCGCTGTAGATGGTTGCTTGCTAGCCGCTTCTTTGCTTTGGGTTATTGCAATAAGGTTCATATTGATGTAGAAGTGCCTTTTTCATTTCCACATTACGAAGTTACACTTCTTCCACGCGGAGGAGCTGCACGCACGATTTTTATTTCGTTAAATTTTCGGACACTCTGTATAATTGGAAAAGCCAAACAAAAAAATACAAGATAAATATTATAGTAAAACCTCTTCCTATTCGGAAGTTGGCTAAAATGATAAAATACCTTTGAAATGTCTCCGTGGGACTTGCTTCAACGAAAAGTAAATGGTTGAATGATGCCTCCAGTAGAGAACCGTCTGTATTTATATTTCACCAAAAAATATTAAAATCATTAATTAGCTGGTAGTTTAAACATTAAAACCACATCCCTTCGGCCGTCTACAGAACTGGAATTTAAGAACTGTTTCCGATCATGGCTTTTAAATTACTTGTACGGAACTGGTTCTGATCGTGGCTTTTAAATTACTTGATTACATGTAGGTACGGATGGGATGGGTCCTGAACGCCTTTCTTGCATTTAGCCTTAGAGAGCAGAGCACCTTAGTTGTATTTTTGTCCGGGTAGCAAAATGCCTTGGTCTGTAAAACGCCCTCATTGCTAAAAGTCATAGTAGACGGAATGACTTGGTTGTAAAACGACTTAACTTGGACCATTTTGTAATCATGGGATTAGATAAACAAGTCATTTCGCATACTTGGCCAGTGTACAACTGAGACGTTTGGAATACCAAGGCTAAATGCAAGTAAGGCGATCAGGACCCAACCCGTACGGAACTGATTCCGATCGTGGCTATTTAATTTACTTGTACGAAACTGGTTTCGATCGTGGCTATTAATTTACTTTGTAGGGTCGTTTTCAAAATAATTAAACATAGTTAAGGACTTATTGAAAACAAAATCACAATCGCTTGCTTTGTATAACGAAAGTTAGTCATACCAATTATATTGGTAACTTGCGTTACACAAAGGAATCAATTAAGTTTTGTTTTAATTAAATCCCTAATTGTGTACAATTTTTTTGATATTGGCTCGTATAGAACTGGTTCCGATCGAGGCTCTTAATGTGCTTGTATGGAACTGCTGGACCTCGTTCACCGAAAAACGCTTGACATGATGGCCGCGACTGTTTGTGCTGTATTTTCTCCGTGGCAGAAACTCTTTTATGAAAACTGGCCTATTAGATGAATAAATCAAGACATCATCTGTCAAATGATCTTCATCATCAGCCTATGTTCGTCCACTGCTGGACATAGGCCTCTCCCATGACACGCCACTGAGCACGTTCCTCGGCCACTCAAATCCAGCTCTTACCAGCCGCCTTGCAAAGATCATCGCTCCACCGAGTCTGAGGACGTCCAACGCTACGTTTGCCGATCCGTGGTCTCCACTCAAAAACTTGTCTACCCCAACGGTTATCGGTTCTTCGGGTTATATGGACAGCCCATTGCCACTTCAGCGTGCTAATCCGGTGAGCTTTGTCGATAACTTTGGTTCCCTGTTGGATCACTTTGTTACGAATTCGATCTTTCAGAACCTAACCCATCCCCAGTCCAATGCATAACAAATACAACGCATGATCAGCTCAAATCTTTTTTTAGAAAATCATGCAAAATTACATTAGCAGCGTGTATTTCCGTTGTTTATCCTCATTTAGCAGTTATTTTGATCATCTCGATGGAAAGAGTCATCAAACTAAGATAAAAAATACCTTAACATTCCAAAGTTCTTAATTTAGAGTAGATCGCTACTTAACTGCAACTTCGCAGTTAGTAGCTATTAAGATCGCGTTGTGGTCGCCTGTCAGTCAAAGTCGTTTGAGTTTTATTTTGTCGCGAGTTTTCTGTACCTTATTGCTATTAACTTTGTTAAAATCCAAGGATCGGACGTTAGTATTTACGTCCCACTACAGGTCACAGGCCTCCTCTCAGAATGAGAGAGATTCAGCCGTAGTTCTCGCGTGAACTAAGAGCGGATTGGGAACTTCCCACACACCAAATTTCTTCGCGGATTCGCAAGTTCGTGGGCAGATTTGCACACGATGTTTTCTCTTCAATGTAAAGCACCACGGTCAATGGCAAATGTAATTTTGCATATGAATTCGTAAACTGTTTTAAACTTTCGTGATTTTCACTCATAATTACTATACTAAACGGGACTTATCACGCAATTAATATTTACCTCGACGTTTCGGCCACATTGCAGCAGCATGCAGCATGGCAGCAGTGAGTTAACTCGTGACCACGGCTGCTGCAATGTGGCCGAAACGTCGAGGTAAATATTAATTGCGTGATAAGTCCCGTTTAGTATACTAATCATGAATTCGTAAAGCTTAAGATGTGCGAGCCCGGTCTAGAACCCACGGCCCTCTGCTGGAGAGACCATAGGTTTACCCAATAGGCTACCACGACATTATTACTAGACAAATGCTAATAATAGACAACGTAGAAGAACCAGGGTCACCGACACAGCCAAACGGATTAGACCGTTGAAACAGATGCAGAACAAATGGCAATTGGGGCCGAAAAGTTCTCGAATGGACCAGCAAGTGCAGCGTGGGACTTCCACCAACGAGATGGACGGACGATTTGGTAAAAGCCGCAGGTTCATGGTGGACACACGCGGCTTCCAACCATAACGATTGGGTATCAATGACGGAGGCCTTTCTCCAGCAGTACACGTCCATGGCTGAAATGATGATGATGAGGAAAACGGGGGTCATTGTCCTTTATTAAATTCATTTAGTTAACAAAGATAGAAGGACACAATAAATTTCACCGCTGAAACTTAAAACCGTAAAACCACAACATAAAATATCAACTGTTGTATTTAGTTAACTAAAGGATACCAATATTTGGAAGTCGACTTCTCCACAATAAAGTTCGTAGCTCCGGTCGACCGCCTATGAAATATTAACCCCCCAAACCACCCCTTATGCGGAGGTTTAGGCTCCATCCACTATTATCAGAGCGTTTTCGAAAATAAGTTCCGTGATGCAATGAAATTCCAAAAATTGTTTTGATTAAATCCCCTTTTTCTACATTTCATGAAAGTAATATTTTGTTGCTATAAAAAATGTAATTATTTATTGTCAATAAATTACGTTAAACCAGGAACACCCGAATACTCCCACCAATTAAAAGCTTTTTACTAACTTGCAATGTATGTACGGGTCAAATCATGGAAGTTGAATTTGTCCCACTTCCAGTCGTAGAACAACACCACTTCAACAATAAATGTAGGATGACCATGCATTCGGTGGATGGAGAAATTTTAAACAATAAAGTTTTTTATTAATTAAACAGAGACTTCATTGATTTTAGACCTCGTCTGTTAAATTCCATTTAGGTTTTTTTTTTTTTTTTTTTTATTAGCCTGGCATAGTGTCCCACTGCTGGGCAAAGGCCTCTCCTCTTGACTTCCACAACTCCCTTTCTGGCGCAATATCAGGCCAGTCCTTTTCATACACGTCCAAGTCGTCCCGCCATCTCCTTCTTGGTCTGCCTCGTCGTCGCTGGCCGTTCTCCGGCACCCACCAAGTAACTGTGTGAGCCCATCTTTGTGGGTGCATGCGACAGACGTGTCCAGCCCAGTCCCACTTCAGCTTAGCAGTCTTTTTCCCAACGTCGACTATGCATGTTTTTGAGCGCAGCGTGGTGTTCCGGATTCTATCTATCCTCTTCACGCCTAATATGCTGCGCTCTATCGCTCGTTGGCAAACCTTAAGTTTGGACTTTTGATTTTCGGTCAGAGACCATGTTTGTGCACCGTAGGTTAGGACGGGCAGGATACACATGTCGACGAGTTTGCGCTTAAGTGTTAATGGAAGGTTTCCCTTCATAAGCTCTTTCATGGACCAGTAGCTCTTCCAGGTGTTTTTGACGCGTCTTTCGACTTCCTTATCTTGTCTATTACTGAAAGAGACTACCTGGCCCAAATAGATGTACTCGTCAACATATTGTATTATCTGCCCATCTACCATTACCCTACGTTTCGTGCTATTGGTCATAAGTTGGGTTTTTGACCTGTTCATCGCTAGTCCAATCTTAAGGCTTGCCGTGCTGAGTTCTTGCAGCATCAATTCGAGATCTTGGGCTGTTTGGAAAAAGAGGACAATGTCGTCAGCGAACCGGAGATTAGTTAATCTCCTATCGCCAACAACTATGCCTCTGTTTTCCCATAAGGCCGCTAAGCTTTTAAAGATATCTTCAAGGGCACTGGTGAACAATTTGGGAGACAGCGGGTCGCCCTGTTTAACGTCTTTTTCTATAGGAAAGGATTGACCTGAAGTTTGGAGTTTGATATCTGCTGTGCTATTGCTATAGATGGACTGAAGTAGATTAATGTATATTGGTTCTATATCTTGGTTACGTAGGGATGTGACGATTGCAGAGTGTGTTAAGCTGTCGAATGCTTTAGAGTAATCTACGAACGCAAGATACAGAGGACTATTGAATTCGTTTACTTTTTCTATTATTTGGTTTAGGGTGTGGAGGTGATCGGTGGTGGAAAACCCGGGGCGGAAGCCAGCCTGTTCCACTGGCTGTTTCGTGTCCAGTTGCCCAGCAATCCATTTAGGTTAGGGATCAATTAAATATTCTTCAATACCTGATCACCGTTTAAAAATCACCGTGTATTGGGGCCATAGATTGCATAAGAAACAAAAATTGTCTCTCCTGTGGACATAAAATTAACGACTCCGAGTCAGCAAACTTAATATTTATTTATGGGTGAAGCCAGACGAGCGTAATTTTGTGAGTCGTGAGCGGCAGAATTTCGGTTGCGCCATACATTGTGTCACGTGATGACCTGCATATTGTATAGCGCGACCGAAATACTGCCGCTCACGACTCACAAAATTACGCTCGTCTGGCTTTACCCTAAGGGTGAGGCCACACGAGCGTACTTTTGTGAGTCGTGAGCGGCAGAATTTTGGTTGCGCCATACATTGTGTCACGTGATGACCTACATATTGTATAGCGCGACCGAAATTATGCCATTCACGACTCACAAAATTACGCTCGTCTGGCTTTACCCTAAATGGGCCGAAAGTTGGCCAGGCATCTCACACGTCGATGTAGACTTAACTTAAGGTGGAAGCGCACGCTCGAGGCGCGAAATTCAAACTTTTTACAGTTTTTAATTTATTGTGGGTAAACGGTGTAACTGTTTAACTTCATATGGTACTTGCGGTTGTAAAACAGTGTACTTTATATTATTGTGTCAAGTTTTTTAAGAATAAAACTGTTAACTTGAAATAAAAGTTGCCAAAACGTTGAAAGTCCGAATTTCTATGTTTGGCAACTTTTATATCAAGCTAACAGTTTTATTCTTAAAAAGTTTTACACAATAATATAAAGAACACTGTTTTACAAGCGCAAGTACCATATGAAGTTAAACAGTTACACCGTTTACCCACAGTAAATTAAAACCTGTAAAAATTTTGAATTTCGCGCCTAGAGCGTGCCGTTCCACCTCCCATGTTCACAGGAGAGACACGATCAAAAAATGTGTTTGGCCCATTAGGATGCCTTTCTAGTTAGCTTTTCCGATTAAGGTAATTCTAGCAACGGATTTTTTCAATCGATTAGCTTCAAAGCCTCGTTAACTCTTATCGTCTATCTAATTCGGAAGCCTTACACGTTTTAGCTTGAATCTGTTTAATTTAGTTCCCTGATTGGAATCGTGCCATCCGACGGACCGGATCCCGGTAAAAAACTGGTGTGTCTATGCAATTCCCCAATCTGCTTTGTACTCGTAAGACCCAGTGAATAATGTCAAAGTCAAAATATCTTTTTTCAATTTAGAATATCATCATCATCATTTCAGATGAAAGACGTCCCCCAAGGCTCGCCAAACAGATTGGCCCTGCGCCATCCGCATCCAATGCGTTCCCGCCACCTTAACCAGGTCGTCGCTCCACCTTGTTGGAGGCCTACCTACACTGCGTCTTCCGGTCCGCGGACGCCACTCGAGAACCTTTCGGCCCCATCGGCCGTCAGTTCTACGAGCGATGTGCCCTGCCCACTGCCACTTAAGTCTAGCGATTCTTCGAGTTATGTCCGTGACTTTAGTTTTTGCGCGGATTTCATCATTTCTAATGCGATCCCGCAGAGAAACTCAGCATAGCCCTCTCCATCGCCCAAGTTAGATGCACTTATATAAATGTCGAAACATCTACCACCGGTTCGAAAAAATCCTATACTGAAAATAATCCGGCTAGAAACTCAACAAGGTATACTTTTTCTTTTTCAATGAGTTCTATAGGTACAATGTCATTTAATTTATTTTTTTACATTAAGTATATAAAAAATATAATATATTTTCAAGTTATATATTTATACACGTACGGACTTACTATCCTATGGGCATTCAATTACATCTAGCATAACACAAGAAATAAACGCAAGTGCAGACAGGGCGAGATGGAAGTCCAGGGGAGAGGCCTTTGCGCAGCAGTGGGAAACTGAGCAAGCTATTAAAAAAACTAAAGTCACAGTAGATACGCAATTTTAATCTGGAAGTCGCCAATCCGGATCGGAACTACACTGGCGAGCAAAAATAAAGGGTCGGGTAAAGTGAAGAGTTTTATTCTTAAACAAGAAACAGTTTAATTGAGAATAAAACTCGGGTCTCGGGGAGAATAAAGCGGGTTTTGTAGGTATCGTCGTTTTTGTAACCGACCCTTTATTTTTGCTCGTCAGTGTATTTCCAAACACCCCTTTAATTCAAAATTCTAATAGCAAATTGACCCATGAGGAAGGAGGATAGAATTGATTTAATGTCTTACAAAGTTGACAAGTCAGAAATCATCCCAGGATACATACGTTCCACTGTAAGGCACAGACCTCCTATCAGGATGAGAGGGCTCGGCCCTGCAGTGGGACGTACATAGGCTAGGATGGTAATGACTTTTTATTATTTGTTATAACGGCAACAGAAATACACATTATGCATATTTCAGCTGGCTATCTCTTACGTTTCTTGAAGTACAAAGTCTGCGACAGACTGGCAAACGGACAGACGCATAGTGTAGCGGCATTAACAGGGTTCCATTGGTCACCCTTCGGGTACGGAATCCTAAAAAAGTATAACTTATACAAACGGTACTCTTATGGCTCATTTCATTTCTTAAAATAAATAAATAAAATAAATAAATAAATATCATGGGACAATTCACACCAATTGACCTAGTCCCAAAGTAAGCTAGGCAAGCTTGTGTTATGGGCACTAGGCAACGGATAAACATACTTATATAGATAGATACATACTTAAATACATATTAAACACCCAAGACCCGAGAACAAACATTCGTATTTTTCATACAAATATCTGCCCCGACACGGGAATCGAACCCGGGACCTCAAGCTTCGTAGTCAGGTTCTCTAACCACTAGGCCATCTGGTCGTCTAAAATCCAATTAAACATGAACAGACTCATATCGCAAACGCATCACATAACGCAAAGCGATTCAAAAAATTGCGATCGATTAACCTCCAAAAACTTCCAAACGACAAAGGCTCCGTAAATCAACAAAACAAAAGGCAGTAACAAAACGGGATCAAATGTTCACAGTATAATTGCCACGTAAAAGATACGTCGAGTATACCGGATATCAATTCGGAATTTTCTTGGGTCCGGATGATTTTCCCCAGAAATTATGTAAAAGGGTTATACTCCATTGTTACGCGTGCTTATGTTGAAAGCGGGACTTAATCATGTTACATTTACCTTGACGCTTTGGTCGCTTTGTAATGTCCGCTTTGATGGTCAAGCGGTTATTTTTGAACAAAATGAAAAACTTTCGACCGCTCACTGAAACGTCATTACCATCTCACGATATTTACCTACTCAACAGAAGTACAAGTCATAACAGCTTTGATGAAATAAATTCAGCATAAGATTTCCTTAATCTTTCTTAAAAAAAATTCTGAGGATTATTTATTTTAACAAAATTTTCTGAGCTGGTAATGATGAAAAATTTTGCTTAACAAGTGACATGGATTTTTTGACGTGACAATGTCTAATAAATCGATGAACGCCGGCTGCATACACGAAAAAGGATGACACAATGTAACGTACATGTAACGTTACGTGACGTTACTGTAACGTTACATGTATCTACAGAGCAGTGAAGGCACAACACAACACCGACACGCGACACCGACACCGACCGATCGCGGTGAACAGCGATCTGGGTGTCACCAACGGTATTGGCTGAAAATCAGCGCTGGGGTGCTTTAAACGCCTCAGCATTATGCTGAGCCAGTGTCCGATTTGCTACCGCAATGACACATTCTATCCTTAGCTTTAGTGTTGCCTTTTGTTTTGTAAAATATTGATGATGTGTCTTGTGATGTTGTAAATAAATGTAATTTCTTTCTTTCTTTCTTTGAAGGCCAGTTGCAATATTAGGTACATAATACAATCTTAGTATAGTACAGCGCTCGGGTAAGTTTCAATGCGGGGAGGGGGGGGGGGTGCGGGGGGGGGGGGGTTGGGGGGGTTGGGGGATCTACAGGATAGTCCTGAAATATATTCTGAATAGTATATACAGTTTGAAAAAATCGTTCGTCCATATACAGTTCGTCCAGTTGGGAAATGAATTATTTGTAAAATATATTTTCGGTTGCATACACAGGTTGGTAGTTTCAAGCATGAAAATACCGTGAGACTCACTCATAGTGAAAATAAACGGATCACTCACGTCTTAAAACGAGTTTAACACGACATGTTTCGGGCTAATCCGTAGCCCTTCTTCCCGGAGTCACCACGTCACGGCGGATGCCAAACGCGCACTTCCTCAACGAAGCAGGAAGGAAGGAAGCCCGAAACATGTCAAGTTAAACTCGTTTTAAGACGTGAAAGATCCGTTTATTTTCACTACTGTAGGTAGTTTTCTGTGATTTTAACCAGGACAACCGTAAAAAGTATATAGTGATGTCTTCTAAACGTTTTATTGTAACGACAAAGAAAGACATAAACGAAATAGAAGTGTAGCTTAATTTTTAAAACCCGGTGTGAGTCAGCGGGAAGCCCGCATGAATGATTGAGCAGCGGTCGATACCGTCTGCACGCCAGGCACCGCATACTTACGATGTCCATGGTTAAGTTACAAGATAGATAATAAATAGATAATAGCGGCCAGGGGCTAAATTCAAGAAGAACCTTATTTTCCTAGAAAGATAAAATAAGGCTCATCCCAATCTCAGCCCAAACTTATCGCAAGCCAGTGCTTTTTGGCGTCCCTATCCTCTCGCAAGCGATCGAATTGCTGTTCGCAAACCGTGTTGGGCCGTTCCTGAATTTAGCCCCTGTTTTCCGAAACTCAACGTCTTTCCGCGCCTATTTTGCGTCATCACCATCATCATCTGGGACATACTAATCCATGTAGGTGTTCAACTTCGAGAAAGAGGTCAATGTTACGAGTAATTATCAAGATCAAATTAAAATTATTGAAAAAAATACTTCCCTTTTAATTTTAACTTATTTTTAGATTTTTTTTTCTAGCGGCCATAGTATCCATTACGGTTCAAGAGATAGAGCCCTGGGACGGACAGACGAACGGACGGACAAATAAAAAAAATACATGACAGTGTTTTCTTAAATTTAAAGGTACGTCATCCCAAAAAGAAAACTTGTTACCTATGTCAATAAATCTGAACACAAATTTGTAGAAGAAACGTAACAGACAAAAACCATTATCGCCGAATCCTTACAAAGCAATAAGAAAGTTTTCAAATAAATATAAATATTTTGGGGGTGAACAAAGTTGGAGCTGGGAGCGGGGCCGCTGGGTGATCCTGAAGCAAAGCGTAACTTTTAAAAGTGAAATAATACGGTTTGATATAGGTTTCTTTTAACTTTATTGGGTCACAATATTTGCAAGCTGTAACTTAAGCGTCACTGTGCTCGACGCTGACCCAATACATGGCACAAAGTCAAAGTCAAAAGTCAAAATTATTTTTATTCAATTTAGGCATCAATTGATGCTCCTATGAACGTCGAAGAATCTACCACCGGTTCGGAAAAACCCTGTTGCGAAGAAACCGGCAAGAAACTCAACAAGGTATATTTTTTTCAAAAAGATCTACATTGTTATTAAATTACATATATATATCTAAAGTATTTAATACAATAAATTTTTTTAACACAATACTATACGCTATTTGAGACTAGGGATCGCCAATGCGGATCGGAATTATTTCCAAACATCCCTAAATAAATAAATAAAATACCACGGGACAATTCACACCAATTGACCTAGTCCCAAAGTAAGCTAGGAAAGCTTGTGTTATGGGTACTAGGCAACGGATAAACATACTTATATAGATAGATACATACTTAAATACACAAGACCCGAGAACAAACATTCGTATTTTTCATACAAATATCTGCCCCGACACGGGAATCGAACCCGGGACCTCAAGCTTCATAGTCAGGTTCTCTAACCACTAGGCCATCTCGTTCTGATAGAAGGCCTGCGCCTTGCTGTGGGGTGTATAAAGGCTGGGATGATGATGATGATTACACATTAATCATTGTTACAATGCTAATCGACATTTTAGAGTTACGTAGCCTATAGGCCAGCGCAGACCAGGGGGGTTACTACGAAATTCGAAGTTCGAAGTTCGGATCGTGCGGTCCCTCTCACTCTCGTAATAAATATCGTTAGCGTGAGCGGAACGGCATGGAACGAAGTTCGAATTTCGCGCTTCGTAGTATAGGGCCAGTCCTATTCATTATTTATTTCTGGCAAACGGTATAAGATGGTGACAGAAAGAGATGGTGGAAGCGATGGCAACCATCCGGGCGTTAGACAATATGGCCTCTATCTGTTTATGTGGGATAGGTAAAGGGTAGCGTTTTTACGCATAAGCTCTACTATAGAAAAGGTATTCGTTCTCAAATAATAATTTCCATTATTTACAATTTGAATTCCAATTTTATGTAGTAAAAGTGTTTTTATCTTACATTTTATTCATTGAAGCAGTTTCAGAAAATGTATGTGGATTCAGTCAAGGTCATAAAATCAAAATAAAAATAAAATAAGGCATTAAAAATATTTGTAAAACTCTCTGCTAATAACCAGAGTTGACGTTTATGGACATAGACATAGACATAGACATAACCTTATTCGACATCAAAAAAAGAAAAATACTAGTACACTGACTAATACAGGAGAAAAATAATAATAAAAAAGAAAACAATAATAATAATTAAAACAAAAAAACATAATTGAGATGTCGAAAAGGAAGAAGTTTATATCTATTTAACACGATGGGTGTACCTATATAAGTATATTTATCCATCCATACGGGTCGTTACAAACCGATCGAAATGACCGATATTGACATACACTATCGATCGATTTGTAACGACGGATTGTATAGATGAATCGTACCTTTAAGGGCTGCAACTATTTGTCTAATTTTTTTTGTTGTGTTATAAATTGTTGAATATTGAATAATAAATCCAAACTGAAGGTTTGCCAACGAGCAGAGCGCTGCATGTTGGGCGTGCAGAGAATCGACCGTATTCGGAACACCACTCTGCGCTCCGGAACTCGAATAGCCGACGTGGGCAAAGAGACCACCAAGCTGAGATGGGATTAGGCCGGGCATGTGTGCCGAATGCACCCTCAAAGGTGGGCGCACTCAGCCACGTCGTGGGTGCTGCACGAAGGTTACTGGTGGCGAGGCAGGCTCAGGCGCAGATGGCGAGACGACCTGTACGCTTAGTACAAGTTTTCCTTCACTTCAATACTTCTCGATCGCGTTTACGTAAAAATTTCAATTCTATGGAAACATAGAAGCGCGCGCGCGGAGACGCTGTCCATGTTTCCCTAGTAATTGAATTTTTTACGTAAACGCGATCGAGAAGTATTTGGTGAAGTAAAAACTTATACTAAGCGTACTGGACGCGGAATGAAACGATTGGCCAGATTCGCTTAGGACAGGGAGCTATGGAGGACCAGGCAGCAAGCCTTTGCCCAGCAGTGGGACACAATTATAGGCTAGTAAAAAAAAAACTATCGAGACTTTGTACTACTATACAAAGAAGTACACCCGAGTGAAACCGGAGCGGGCAGCTAGTAACAAAAATCGTGCGAGCAGGTCCTCCGCGCGGAAGAAGTGAAACTTCGTAATGTGGAAATTAAAAAGGCACTTATATATCAATATGAACCTATTTGCAATAACTTAAAGAACTGAATTTACTTATGCCTCTATGTGTTTAAATTACTCACTAGATGGCGCTTTTATCAAGTCGCTAGCGAAACAAGTTACATAACTCGTCGCTAGATGGCGTTGCTCCTCGTGCGCACGTTAAATTCAATAATTTTTCTTGATTTTTCGTAATTCTCAAAGATATTCAATACTTTTATTTACTAAATACGTTTAAAATACTTTATTCTACGATCTACCATTAAAATAGTTTTGATTTTTACAAGTTTTCATACTAAACCACGCAATTGTTCTGGATCACACTGACGAAGTTTTTAACATCCGTTAGTATATTACAATGCGAACGTCTCGTAAACGTCAACTTGCGTTGCGTTGCGTATTTAACGCAACGCTCGTTGGAAGTCGCATTAGAAGTTTCACTTCAATAAATAAATGTGAAATATTGTTGGTTTCACTCACCTTCAGACGTATCAGTTCCGACAGTACTTGTTAAGAGGATATTATTATTCACCCGATACGCTATAACTGATCGAATTAATTGCGTCAAACACAATTTACTGAGCGCAGGCGTCATTTATCATTTCCGTAAATAAACTTAATTAAATTTAACGTCACTTTGTTCTGAAATAACGATAATTCAAAGCGACATTTTTGTTTCAAGTAGTAAGGGAAAACTAATGGGTCATAGACATTATTTTGCTAGCGTCTCTCCTGTGAACATGGCAAAAGTAAAGGGTCTATAGACAAAAAAAAACATCTAATATTCTTTAGTCAAGTCGGGGGGGTTTCACTGCGCAGTTTAGGTATGTTCGGCCGGCGCGCCTCCCAGGCAGGCGTATGACAGTAGTAGTTTGTCGCTCGGCATTTGGTACGCACGCTAGCCGCGTCGCGCGTAATTATTTTTCTGAGATTTTTGCAACAAACAATGACTTCCAAACGATCTTATAATCCGTATAAAAGATACTGTTGCGTTTAAAAGTAGTTTACTGAATTATTTTAGACGACCAGATGGCCTAGTGGTTAGAGAACCTGACTATGAAGCTTGAGGTTCCGGGTTCGATTTCCGTGCCAGGGCAGATATTTGTATGAAAAATACGAATGTTTGTTCTCGGGTCTTGGGTGTTTAATATAAAAATAATAATAAATAAATAAATAAATATTAGGGGACAATCTTACACAAATCGACCTAGTCCCAAACTAAGCAAAGCTTGTACTATGGGTACTAGACGACGGTAAACATACTTATATAGATAAATAAATACTTAAATACATAGAAAACATCCATAACTCAGGAACAAATATTCGTGCTCATCACACAAATAAATGCCCTTACCGGGATTTGAACCCAGGACCTCTTGCTTCGTAGGCAGGGTCACTACCAACTAGTCTAAAGCGGTCGTATGTATTTAAGTATGTATCTATCTATATAAGTATGTTTATCCGTTGCCTAAGTACCTTACTTTGGCGTAGCTTACTTTGAGACTAGGTCAATTGGTGTGAATTGTCCCGTGATACTTATTTTATTTATTTTTTATTTTTAATACACACTGTTATCTTTCTTGATTTATATACCTACCTATATCGGCGAGTGGGAACCCTGTGCTCTTAGTTTCGGTTCAGCGGTGCCCAACGGAATATGGACGCTCGAATCACACGATAGCTTTCAATTTCGCGTGCAAGCAGTTAACGGTCGTAAAAACAAGAGAATTTAATATCTCATTACGCTAGTTGCTTAAAATCAAAACAGAAATTTGGCCGCAAGCCAGCGTCCATCGGGGCTTGAAAATTATTTACCAAATGTTATTTGTTTTCAATATTCGAGATAATTTCATGTCCTCTCGGGTACCTGGTGTATTTTAATGTGAAACATTTTTAGTTTATCTTATCAGTACACCAGTATTTTTCAGTTTCGACTTTAAAGTCCACCCACCTAACTTGCTGTGGTGGCCTAGCGTTTTGACCTATAGCCCCTCAAGCAGAGGACCGTGGGTTCAAATACCGGCTCGCACCTCTTGAGTTTTTCGGAATGTATGTGCGAAATTACATTTTTACCTAATTTATCATGAGCTTTGCGGTGAAGAAAAACATCGTGAGGAAACCTGCATTCACCTGTGATGAAATTCAATGGTGTGTGTGAAGTTCCCAATCCGCACTGGGCCCGCAGTGGGACGTGCGAGTATGTAGGCTGGGATAATTATGATGATGATGATTTGTATGGAAATTTCCATACAAATGAATCAGAACATTTTAGGAGGCTGTGTTAGTTCGCTCAGTTGCTTTCACGCTACTTATCTCTAAATTTCTATGCAATTCGGAGTCCAAAATGAAACGTACCACTTTTTTGGAAATTCTCTTTTACTGCTTCACTTTTGGTATCACTTTCAAGCTCTGTTTGGCACCCTTAAGACACAATGTATAATTACCACCAGCAAAAAAACTTTGACAAACAGTAATACGTAACTTTTAACCACCAACAAATAAACATGAGCCCCCATTCCGCACTCTTTATTCGGTTACGACGAAGCCCCCGGAATTGAAAAATCTCAGGGGTGCATAATGTTATGTTACACTTGAATTATGAAATGATCGTATTGTTAGGAAGTATGACTATAAAGACTAACAATGTTACAAATAAAGAAAAAACTTACAAATCTTCTAATATATAAGAATCTCGTGTCGCGGTGTTTGTTGTGTTGATTTTTATGAAAATGTATTTGGTAGGTCTGAGAATAGGTCGTAGGCTATTTTTTATACCTCTATTCTTCGCAGACGGAGTCGCGGGCAACAGCTAGTAATATATAAAAATTTCGTGTCACGGTCTTCGTTATCGAACTCCTTCGAAACGGCTTGAACGAATTTTATGAATTTTTGTCTATATTTAGTGGGTCTGAGAATAAGTCGTAGACTATTTTATATATTGATTTTTGACCGATTGTTTACTCGTTAAATTGCAGACAAAAAGTGTAGTGGTTTGTGATGCACCTCGGCTTTCTAGTCTGCAATCCATAGACAGCGTTATCCGAGTGAATGTTCATCATCATCATCATCATCAGCCTATGATCGTTCACTGCTGGACATAGGCCTCTCCCATGGCACGCCACTGAGCACGATCCTCGGCCACTCTCATCCAGCTGTTGCCAGCCGCCTTGCGAAGATCATCGCTAAAGTAAAGTACCTACTGTACCCATTTCAGGATGATTAATGTGCAAAATTAATTACATTTGTAATTTACCATGAGCTTTACAGTGAAGAAAAACATCGTGAGGCAATCTGCATACACCTGAGAAGAAATTTAATGGTGTAGGTGAAGTTCCCAATGCGCACTGGGCCCGCGTGGGGTACGTATCAAAATGTATAAAGTTTAAAACAAATAATGGACGAAATACATAATGGTCATAATACATCCTTTTCTGTCCTTCCTTTTTGTTTGTCCTTTTCTGGCAGAAATATCCATGCTATCCTCATTTCAGAGACTTGGCTCAAACCTTCTCTTCCCAGTTCCCTTTATCCGTTGGCTGGTTTTAATTTGATTCGCAGCGACAGGACCGGGAGCAGAAATGGCGGGCACGGCACTGTGCGTGGCGGCGGTGTTGTCATTTACATAAGGGATGACATTGAGTGTCAAGTAGTTGGTCAGACATCTTTTTCTTCATTAACCTATACACCTGTACCTGAATTTTTATTTTTGAATATTTCCTTGCACCATACTAAAGTTCTTCTTGGTGTTTATTATTGCCCCTCTTCTAATATCAACTACTTTGAGTCATCGTGTAAAGCGCTGCGGGTGTCTATGGACAGTGGTGATCATTTAACATCAGGTGACCCACTAGTTCGTTTGTCTGGCCTTTCTAACATAAAAAAAAAAAAAAAAAAAAATTTGAAAAAACTTTGTCTGATCTTAGTCCCTTATTATGGGTGATTTTAACACTTGTCTTGTTAAAAACGATCATCGGACCTTTCAATTTATTTCCCTTGTAAATTCACTGAATCTTAGTATTCTGCCTCTTTCTCCCACTCATTTCCCGCATAACGGCCCCCCTTCTCTTTTAGATATAATTTTAACTTCTTCTCCTGATCTCGTTTCATTTCATGGCCAGTTTAATGCTGTTGCCTTTTCGAATCATGACTTAGTTTTTGCCTCTTTAATGGTACGACCTCCTAAACGTAGACACAAGATTATTTTTCGCCGTGGTCTTTGTGACGCTAATTTGCAGGCTCTGCGGTTGGATTTTAGCAATGCTGATTGGGGGGCTATTGAGGCATGTGCCGATATGGACCGTAAACTTGAGGCGTTCAATGGCACGGTGCTGTCGATTTTTGACAAACACGCCCCTTTGAAGGCCGTGCGTGTCAAACACTTTCCAGCGCCTTGGCTTACGCCTGAGATTAGAGCCCTAATGGCAAAAAGAAATCGTGCTCGGATAGTTTTGCGCCATGAGCCGTGTGAGGGAAGTCATCAGAAGTATGTCAATTTGCGCAATTTCTGCAATAAAAAGTGTAGAGAAGCCAGACGCCGCTATATCCATGAATCGATTGAAAACTGTCCCCCCACTAAATTGTGGAATTTCTTCAAGTCCTTGGGGTTAGGCAAATCCAAACCTAAAGCTTCTGGTTCTACCAATCTCAATGCCCTCAACGCACACTTTAGTGCTTCTCCAGTAGTTTTGGACCCTCAAGTTAAGCAGCTCACTCTGTCTAGGCTCGCCAATGCCCCTCAATTGGACTTCTCCCTCTTTGATATCGGCAGTATCTCTCCTAAAGAAACGCTGGAGCTACTGAGGTCTATTAAGACGAAGGCCATAGGTGAGGATCGCCTGAGCGTAGATATGCTTTTACCCGTGGCGGAGTTTATTGCCCCTATTGTCTCCCATATCATAAATTTTTCCTTCTCTTCTGGTCATTTCCCCACGTCGTGGAAATTAGCAAATGTTATTCCACTCCCAAAATCCTCCAACCCCTCATCATTTTCAGAATTTCGTCCCATCTCCATTCTTCCGATCCTTTCTAAAGTTGCAGAGCACTTCGTGTGTCGGCGGTTATCTCAACATCTTAATACCCACAACCTTCTTAATCCTTTTCAATCAGGCTTCCGCCCCGGCCACAGCACCGTTACTGCTCTAGTCAAGGTTACCGATGACATTCGTCTGAATATTGAGCACAGGAAACTCACAGTTCTTGTTCTTCTTGACTTCAGTAGCGCTTTTAATACTGTGGATTTTGATATTTTAGTAGGTATTCTTAAAACCTTGAATATCACCATCCCAGCTTTGTCCTGGTTTCAGTCCTATCTCACGGGAAGGCGCCAGAGGGTGAGATTGGATGATGCTTATTCTGAGTGGAGCAATCTCATTTCTGGTGTCCCCCAGAGGGCAGTGCTTTCTCCTCTCCTCTTCTCGATTTTCATTAAAGGTATAACGGCGTCACTGCATTCTTCTTACCATTTTTTTGCTGATGACCTTCAGATTTATGCTGCGGCAGATTTTGATGATTTCCCTGACTTGATCAACCGCGTCAACATTGACCTCGAGGCCATACGGATTTGGGCGGATGAGTTTGGTTTGAGGGTGAACGCCAAGAAGTCGCAGGCGATTGTAATTGGAAGTGCTCACTTTATCTCAAGGCTGTCTGACCAGGTGTTGCCCGAATTGATATTTGACGGTACCTCTGTCCCTTTCTCACCCACGGTCAAAAATTTGGGTATCATCATGGATCAGACGCTTTCCTGGTCGGCTCATGTCTCGGAAGTCAGCCGCAAACTCTTTGCTTCGGTACATTCTCTCCGACGCCTGCAAAGTTTCCTCCCTCTTCATACCAAGATTACTTTGGCTCAATCCCTTCTTCTCCCTCTCCTTGACTACGGGGATATTGCCTATGTCGATCTCTCTGAGCAGCTACTTGACAAGCTTGAGCGTCTTCAGAACGTATGCATACGCTTTATATTTGGTCTCCGGAAATACGACCACGTGTCCTGTTTTCGCGCTCAGCTGAAGTGGCTCCCAATTCGTCTGCGCCGTAATGTTCACATCCTGTCGTTGCTTTTTAATGTCCTTTTTAAACCACAGTCCCCTTCCTACCTTTTCGAAAGATTTAATTACTTGGCTGCTGGATCTGGGAACCGGTTGCGGTCAAGTAATAATCTTTCGTTAGCTTTTCCTGTAACTAAATCCAAATCCTTCTCCGTGCACGCTGTTAGTCTGTGGAATCGGTTGCCGAGTGAAATCAGGCAGTCGCAGTCGGTAGCCATCTTCCGGAGTCGCTTGGGGGCGTACTGGCTTGACAGTTCCTCTTAAATAGAGACAACCTCTATTGTATTCTCTGTTTAGTGTATATGCGTATATTAATGTATTTATGTAATTTTTATGTAGTTAGTCTATTTATGTTGATATGATAATGTATTAGTCTTCTGTATTCATGATATATTATATTAGTGTGTACTTGCGTGTATTCTTTGTATGTTTATGTATTGATTATGTTAAGTTTATTGGTTTGGGTTTACTTTTGATTTCGACTCTTTTTACTCTGCATTGTATGCCTACTCTTGTCTCTGGTGTCCTGTCAATCGTTCAAAGGTTAACTGGAAGAGATCCCTTTAAGGGATAAGTTCGCCTTTGTACATCTGTTTCTCTTGTTAACTGTTAATTTTCATGTTTTACGTACAAAAAAGAGTTTTACATACATACATACATACATACATACTAAAATTTTCTATGAAACTATTGATGAAACGAATTTTTTTAATTGTGTAATCTACAGATTGGTTTAGGTTAGGTTAGGTTTATTTTATGAAAATCCTGTAAAGTTGAGAATTTCCAAGAAAATTGCATTATATCAACTGACCATTATGTATTTCGTCCATTATTATTTTTAAACTTTATATATTTTGATACGTACCCGCCCGCGTGGCAACTATGGCCCAAGCGCTCTCATTTTGAGAGGAGGCCTGTGTCCTGCAGTGGGACATACCTATATAGGCTGGGATGATGATGAAGTTTGACTTTAATTTGGCTAGATTTTATAAAAGCGTTGGACACGACCAGTTTCGGTCTCGATCAAACATTGCGCAATGCTTCATGCACAGGCTGACCGCGGCACGCTTGGACGCATTCCAATAGCGTGTTATGGAGATCGGTTATTTGCATTTGGCTGGCTTAGATACCACACTACTGCGGTCTGATGCAGGGTTTATTTGGCATACGACTAGCATATCTGCAAAGCTACAAGCAAAATCAGTAAAAAAAAACACTGGGTTATTCTACTTTTAAGTAGCCATTAATCTTTTGTGAAATATAGATATAGGGCCTAATACCTGGTGATTTTTTTCAAGTGTAAATAACTTATATAAACTAAATAACTGAAATAACTAAATTTAAACTTTTAATGCAAAAAAACTTTAAATTTAAAGAAATTTTGTGGAAAAAATTGGTAACTCAGCGGAAAATACACCAATCCATACAAATGGCGGGGACATGCATGCAAAGATAAAAAAATAACTAATGCAAATGCAATAAACCCATAACCAAAAGAACCACCGCCATCTTCAATAAGATCCGGACACGTGTTTCGCCTCTCTCCGAAGCATCATCAGCAGGATGTTAATCCTACTCAATACGACTGTGAAGTGTCGTAGGATCGCCGCAGAACTGCTGAATATCTTTGTAATTTTTGTTCGATTGTCGAAATAAAAAATACCTTATTCAGTATTATTTGATGACCTAACTGACGGATTTATTTAGGTGCAGTCAACGTCATAGATAAATGATCACTTTTGTACCTTGTCGCTTTCTCTCGTTACATAGTTTCATATGGCTTTTCAAACATGACGTTAAAGTGACAAGATATAAAAGTGATCACTTATTTATGACGTTGACCCTACGTTAGTTCATTTTGTTTCTTTTGATATTTAAATTTGAGAATTCTTAATCATGTTCTTATAAATACCTGGACTTCTGAAAACTGAAACGTACCTAATTGAATTGTTTTTATACTAGCTGTTGCCCGCGACTCCGTCCGCGAAAAATAGCGGTATAAAAAATAGCCTACGACCTATTCCCAGACCTACCGAACATAGAGAAAAAAGTTTCATAAAGATCGGTCAAGCCGTTTCGGAGGAATTTAATGACAAACACTGTGACACGAGATTTTTATATATTAGACTAGCTGTTGCCCGCGACTCCGTCCGCAAAGAATGGGGAGGGGGGATGAAAAATAGCCTACGACCTATTCTCAGGCCTACCGAGTGTAGAGAAAAAGTTTCATAAAAATCGGCCAAGCCGTTTCGGAGGAGTTCGGTAACAAACACCGTGACACGAGATTTAATTTTCTTATTACTTACATAACCTTACCTACCTGATATGTTTGACGACCAGATGGCCTAGTGGTTAGCTTGAGGTCCCGGGTTCGATTCCCGTGTCGGGGCAGATATTTGTATGAAAAATACGAATGTTTGTTCTCGGGTCTTGGGTGTTTAATATGTATGTTTTTTTCTCAGAATCTGTGCCATAACTGGCCATTAGGCTGGAATATGTTGACTACCCTCAACTCCACACCCTCCTTAATGGCCAAAGGTATTAGGGTTTTTCAACCCTCTTTAGGTTACTTTGTTGAGCTACAAATACATTTTGCTCAATCTTTTACTGTTGATTCACTTCTTCGTATCTTGTTATGCGGTACCATTTATTGAGGTAGTTAATGTTATAGGTATTCTGTCTAAAAATAGACCCTACAATCCTCTTATTGACGTCAAAATACGGTTACAATGAAAATTAATATGAAAATATAATTGGTTTTATAAAAAATGCAATTGGTTACTAACAAAGTTACAGTTAAATATGTTTAATTTTCAATAATAACTTAGTCTAATCTAATCCGGAGGCTGTTTAAATAAAAAGTCGTACTTACCCGTAAATTTTCTTAAACTTTGAAATTTTGTGTTCCACCTATCACGAGCAAGATCTGGTTGATAAAAAGTATACCAATTCAAGAAAATTAAATGTAACTGAATAGTTAACACTTTTTCAGCAGTTGAGTAAATCAACAGAGTAGGTGTTCGCCATTCTAGGCAGGCATAACGTCTACATTAAAATAACCTATACAAATTATATTGGATGGATTAGGTTTCGGTATTAATATTACGCTCAATTTACTCCTTACTTACCTTACTGTAACATTGTGATAATATTACAGAGTTACTAAACATGACCATCCATGACCCCTACGTAGGTAGGTATATATATAACACACGTAGGTACTTATATAACATAACTTGTAAAAAAACAATATTATCAAACTCAAACTTTGTTACTTATTTTTCACTCACCAAATTCAACAGGAGCGCCCGAAATATATCTGAAACAAATAAGTTCAAAATCAATAACTCAAGTATTTTTGATGACTGAACTTGTGTGTACCATAAAATATACATGTGTGTGTACCTGTAGGTACCTCGATGTGGATCTCAAGTCAATCCAGTCACTACAAATGTATAAAATTCGACTTAAAAGATTTGAAGACAACTCAAGTACATTAGAAACATCGAAAATGAATTAAAGCTTTTAAAAATAAAATACAATAAGCCCAGACATGTAAAGAAAATGTCTAGATCCAGAGCAATATTCATAATGGTAGGTAATAAAAGTAATGAAAATTATTACAATGTAATATCTTATCTTCTCATATTATAAAGTGCTTTCTATTGATACATTTTCTTGTTATACACTCTTGATATGATTATACATAGTACATAGGTATACTAGTTCAAAGAACGTCTAGCCTCCCTTATAATTAAATTGAGTACTTAATATAACCACAAATCTGAACATTATTTTAATTTAGCAAACACAAAAGCTATGCTTGTTTCTAAAAGGGGCAAAGGTACATTATTGTTGTTTGTCTTCTATTTTTACGTGATATATTTTTAGAATGGTTGAACAATACGTTCGTTATGTTTAGTGGTTTTTAGTGCTGTCGAATTGGGTGCGGATTGGGAACTATACATACACCATTGAATTTCTTCTCAGGTGTATGCAGGTCTCCTTACGATGTTTTCCTTCACCGTAAAGCTTCCAAGAAACTCAGAGGTGCAAGCCCGGACTCGAACCCACAACCTTCTGCTTGAGACACCATAGGTCAAGCCACTAGGCCAGCACGGTACTGCACTTAGTTACAATAAAATTGTGGATTTCATGGAAATCGATGAAATTTCAATATAAAGTTTGGTTCAATGTAACTACCTACTGGGACAAAACTTTCCAACTAATTCCATTTATGAGACTGATAATACAAATCGTGGGAATAAACCGCAGTGGGATGTACAAAAATAAATAAAAGACCGATTGTACTAGTTCAAAGCGACCCGTGTTATAAATGAGCACGCACTCTGTATAAAAGCAACAGGCTTCGTAAATAGCCAATTAATCCTGCTGCTTTAAAATTAAACCACCCTAATAAGAAAACAGATGAAGGAAAAGAACAGCGAATGAGCATTATACAGCTGCAAGATTAAACAGGCACGTATGGTGCTAAATAAATCAAGGCTAACGACGAGTCTCGCGACGTATTAGTAGAAGTTACACACGGGTGGTTGGAAACGCGACGGGAAAACGTTACGGCTTGAAATACAGAGTGGCTCCCAATCCACCCTCGCCGTAACCCTCACAAAGTCCCTAACCCTCACAAGGTGGAGACACCTTCTTTACGGCATTCTCTTTAACCCTGCAACTCCTCGCTACCTCAAAGAGCGATTAAGCTACGTAACTTCTATTCGATGTTCTCAGAACTTTCTCCTTACCGTGCCTCTCTCTAACTCCAAATTCTGTGTCTATTCGTATAAATGAGAAAGTTGTAAAGATGTTTGGATGTTTGATGATTGTTTGAACTTAGCTTACAACTGGGCAAAAAGGGTTAAGATAAAATAAACTTAATGTCCTGGTAACGCGTTCCCCTAACGAGAACCAGTGACCATTTATTAGGGTTCCGTAACCAAAGGGTAAAAACGGGACCCTATTACTGAGACTTCGCTGTCCGTCCGTCTGTCACCAGGCTGTATCTCATGAACCGTGATAGCTAGACAGTTGAAATTTTCACAGATGATGTATTTCGGTTGCCGCTATAACAACAAATACTAAAAAACATAATAAAATAAATATTTTGGGGTGCTTCCATACAACCAAACGTGATATTTTTGCTCGTTTTTGCTCGATATTGATAACGGCAACAGGTAGACGCTTGAAATATTCACAGAATTCAGGAAAACGTTATAGAGTGCCGAAACAAACTTGTTTCTGTAATTGAGACTTCCCTAAAAGAAGTTTCAGAATGGGGTCGACTTAATTTAGTCCGTTTTAACCCCACTAAGACACAGGTTTGCGCGTTTACCGCAAAAAAGTCTGCGTTTGTCGCGTCACCTCTTTTCGAGAGCACTCCCCTTGCTACCATAGCCAGTATCGGAATCCTTGGTATTGACATCTCGAGTGAAGTCCAGTTCCGCGACCACTTGGAGAGTAAGGCTAAATTAGCCACGAAGAAGCTCGGCGTGCTCAACAGATCGAGACGGTATTTCACTCCAGCCCACCGCCTTCAGCTTTATAAGGCGCAGGTTCGCCCACATATGGAATACTGCTCTCATCTGTGGGCGGGGGCACCAGCTTCCCGGCACCAGCTTCTCCCTCTGGATCGCATACAACGGAGAGCGACTCGAATAGTCGGCTGCCAACTAACTTCTGATGTGCTTGATTCCTTGGCGCTGCGTAGAGATGTAGCTTCACTGTGCATCTTCTATCGCATGTACAACGGAGAGTGCTCCGAGGAGATATTCGGGTTGATCCCTGCCGCATCCTTCCGCCACCGCCCTACGCGACAACACTTCCATCCTCACCATCTGGATGGTTGGTTGTCTTCTACTGTGCGTTTTTCCAGAAATTTCCTGCCTCGCACAGCAAAGCTCCGGAATGAGGTTCCTGCTGCGGTATTCCCGGACCGATATGACATTCAAGCTTTAAAAAAAAAAGAGCGTACTCCTACCTAAAAGGCCGGCAACACACTTGTGACTTTTCTGGTGTCGCAGGTGTCCATGGGCGCCGGTAATCGTTTACCATCAGGCGATCCGTCTGCTCGTTTGCCCCCTATACCATAAAAAAGAAAAGAATATTTAGTTATAATATATTCACTTTAAAAACAAATAATTAAATTAAATGAAAATAAAACAAATAACAAACGTGATTTGTTGCCGTTTTTATAGCTAATGGTACGGAACCTTACGTGCGCGAGTCCGACTCGCACTTGGCCGGTTTTCTTCTATTTTATGTTCTATAACCAGTTACATAAATAAACACTAGAGGCTCCGTCCGTGACACCTTTCGCTGTGTTTACAAAAACAGTCCTTTTACTCAAGAGCGGAAGGCAATAATGAATGAGACGGAGGTTGTGACGCAATGAAAGGACTCTTTATCAGCCAGGACCTTTTTCGAAGCCTTCAAACATGTCTAATGAGTACGAGCTCACTTAACCCTTTCAACGCCACGCCTCGACAAAACGTAAACCTGCTTTGAATCTTATGTCATTGTGGCAAGATCACTTTGACACTGTACTATGTGACACCTATATGTGTCGTTGGCGTTGAAAAGGTTAATAGCGGTGTGCGCAAGGCAGCTTGTTGGGGCGCTGAGTGTTTACTGCATACTTTAACGACATGTTTTCGAGGTAATATTTCTGGTTGTTTAGATAAATAATTTTTCCATTATACATATTTGTACTTTTTATACCAGCCTACACACATCACACTGCAGGACACGGGCCTCCTCTCAGAATGAGAGGACTTGGGCCGTAGTTCCCACCCGGGCCCAGTGCAGATTGGGAACTTCACATACACCATTGAATTTCTTCTCAGGTGTTTTGTTGATTAAATGTTTCCTAAGCCCTCTTATTCTGAAAGGACCCAGCCCAGTATGGGGGCGTATGTAGCCCGAGATTATGATGATATCAAAAATCTGCTCCTAACTTTGTTAAAATTATCTTAGCTTTTCAATTCAGGACTGTCTTCTTTTTATCCTTATCTAGATTTATATTATCTATTGTTCACTAGACGTGTAATGTAATTACTGGATTGACACAAACACGCATCCCTTTGATGCATCTGATGCACTATGTCAAGAGATGTTACGTTACGAGCTATTCAGCTGAGTCTTGCTTGTCGCTAACGCTATTACTTAATTGCAATTTGGACTAGGCAGTGTTATAGCTAAGACACTATTTAGATAAGTTTTTACCTTCGCATGAACCATTTGGACCAGAATAATTATAAACTAGCTATTGCCTGCGACTCCGTCTGTGAAGAATTCTTTTATCACTATCACGCGGATTTTTTTTTATTTTCTGGGATGAAAGTATTCTTATATGTTATTCTGCTATAAACTATCTGTGTGCCAAATTTCATCGGGATTTGTTAAACCGTTTTAGCGTGAAAGAGCGTTTTCCAAAAGAAGTGTACAAGACGTGACGATACGGAAAAGTAAAAATTTTTTGACTCCAATTTTAAAATTTGACTGCTTATTAGATTAATTATAAATTAGAGTATATTATTTGAGAAAATGACTCATAAATATTAAGAAATACAGAAAATATCGAAATTATTATTAGGTGAGGTCATGGTGAAACTTGTTCCGATTCGTGGCGAACACATACTTAAAATGAAAATATACAAAAAAACCGGTTGTCTATAAAGTCGGTTGACGGACGATAGTTTAACGAGACAACGTCATAACAAAACATTCAAAACAAAATGAAACCAGGCGGTCACCCATTCAAGTACTGACCACGCCCGACGTTGCTTAACCTCGGTGATCGGACGAGAACCAGTGTTTTGTCAAATATCTTGAAAACGGTGCATCCTACGGCAAAATCAATGAAATTTTCATCCCCCTTTGAATCCACGCACCCTTTCAACCCACCCCCTCCCCCGCACCCCCCTCACCCATATACCCATATTAGTGAAATGGGATCCGATTAAGCCAATCGCAAGGAAGACTGGAACGCCAAACGGACCTTACGATACTAACGCAACAAAAAACCCGCATTGCCCAAAAGAACAGTCAAAGGAATAATATCTATACAACCATTGCGTCAAACACGTGCCTGCACCGACACATACCTAAAGGTTTATGGATATTTCGGATCAGGAATGAGGAGATAGAAGAACAAGGGTCACCGACACAGCCAAATGGATTAGCTCGGATTAGCTCGTTGAAATGGCAATGGGCAGGCCATAATAGCACGCAGAACAGGCCAACCAACCAACCAACCACCAACGAGATGGACGGACGATTTGGTAAAGGCCGCAGGTTCAAGGTATCAATAAGGGAGGCCTATGTCCAGCAGTTGACGTCCTACGGCTGAAATAACATGGATATTTAGTTAAAAAAAAATGTTGTATTAATTGTAATGTAGCTATTTCATTTAATTTTTACGTCGTGATAATGTAGATGTTTATTATGAGTATTACCTTTACTGCACAACACGTGCCCCTAATTTTTTTTAAGTTATACCTTAGACATTAGCTACTTCAGAAAGGATGGATGGATTCTTTGCGCAAGGATAAGATCCTAGGTAAAAGCGTGTATACTTTTCGAACCGACATCATTATTCACCAGTTTATTTCAAGTTTCTAAAAGGATAGCTCAAAGGCTTTCAAACACGAACTGAACACCTGATACCTGCCTATTAAAATATTCATTTCCCTAGAAAAAGGAACCTCAATATTTAATCGATGTCTGCAATTTTTCTTTTAGATATTGCTACGACAAACTTACGAACAAACCTTTCTAGTTTATGTACAGTTTTAGTTAACTTTACATTAGTTTCTAGAAGTTTTAAGTTTAGTTTTTCGTACCTATTAAACAAGTTTGTGGGTTTGTTTTGATGGCGGTATTGCCACACCAAACTAATATTATAATTAATTATAACTAGCTGTTGCCCGCGACTCCGTCCGCGACGAATGGGGGTACAAAAATAAGCCTACGACCTAATCTCAGACCTACCGAGTACAGCGAAAAAAGTTTCATGAAAATCGGTCGAGACGTTTCGGAGGAGTTGGATAACAAACACTGTGACACGAGATTTTTATATATTAGACTAGCTGACCCTGAAAACGTTGTTTTGCCATATATCACTTAGGGGTAGGTATAAAAAATAGCCTACGACCTATTCTCAGACCTACCGAGTATAGGAGTAAGTATATAGTGAAAAAACCGGTTATCTGTACCTCTACCATGAGTTTACACTAGTTTACGTGACCGTACTCGCTAGCGACGGCGTAAATTATTTGTATGGATAATTGTACAGTACCTCTAGCGGTCGCTTACAGAAGTACAATTCTCCATACAAATCATTTACGCCGTCGCTAGCGAGTACGGTCACTGTAAACTAGTGTAAACTCATGGTACTTAGAGGTACTGTAAAGTCGGTTTACGGACGATAGTTTAACGTGACAACGTCATAACAAAACATTCAAAAAACAAAAATGAAACCAGGCGGTCACCCATCCAAGCACTGACCGCGCCTAACGTTGCTTAACCTCGGTGATCGATAGACGTTGTCACGTCAAAAAGTTTCATGAACATCGGTCTAGACGATTCGGAGGAGTTCGATAAGAAACACCGTGACACGAGATTTTTATATATTATTATTATATATTCAGGCACGAACGACATGTGGTTATTGTTTGACATAAACAATAACGTCGAGAATCCACTTTCGACATCCTGTTATCGATAAGTACCACTTTAACGTCATCAGGAATACAGTCATATTAATTGTGATAAAATTCTATTCGGAAATTTTCACAATGTCTTACAACTCATCGGCAAAATAGTAACGCGCGTTTCATTTAATACCACGGATGCCACGGATGATGAAACTTGGTATTTAAATAGCTGGACTAACACATAAACTAATTTTATCCCGATATTATCAAAACCGCTAAGTTTAGATAAACGACATTTGGCACGGATGTTAAGGAATGTTGATTTACCAAGTGTTTTTAATGATTTTTTTTCTACAGTAATAAGGAAAATTCCCACAAAATGTTATATTGAGGACGGAGCTCCAGCGCCAAATAAATGACCCCTAATAAATACTTGTTAAAAACACGAGTCATGTCGTGTAAAAAGCCTTTATGTCGCGAAAGAAATTAATCAGCATAATGCTCGACTCAAAGGAGAACGTGAGCGCTGGAATTCGCAGGAATTTACAGGAATTATACAGAAACTATGAGGGATTACGTGAAATTACAAAGGTACTTAGACATTATATCATTTCTGATCAAATAATTATGTATACCTACTTGAGTTTTGTGGAAAAAAACGCAAAATTGAAAATCGTTGTTTACATGAATATCAAATTCATACGTAGTTTTTTAGAGTACCGTCACAATAACTAATATTACTAACGTACCTACAGAAGGATCACTCTCGAACAAAAGTCAACTTTAGGTATAAAAATTTGCCTACTCTTACGACCGTTAACTGCTTGCACACGAAATTGAAAATATCTAAACTGTGCAGTGAAACCCCCCTGGTACCATGCCCGAATGGTGACAAACGGAATCCTATCTATCGCTACGTTGTCCGTCCGTCTCTATGTTGGTCCGTCATAGGGCTGTATATTAAGACCCGTCGTAATAGACTGCTGAAATTTATACAGTATTTTTATTTGTATTATTTGTATGGGGGTTGCAATCGCTCGCGTCTGTAGATTTAAAGACCCGAGACCCTACACGTGACCCCTGGGTGGTGCTAAATGAGCGCTACAAGTCCGGTGATAGGTTTCGGCCGTGGTTGGTCACCACCCTATAGGTTGAGACAGGCCGCCTTTTGTTTAAAAAAAAATACGTATTTTTTATTTTTCATTTCTCTACTCTCATATATCTCGTCTCTTACCTCTAATGTTTCAATTTCTTGTTTCTTATTTATTATTTCTGTTTTCTCATTTACCATTTCTCGTTTCTTCTCTCTTATTTCTAATGTTTTCTATACCAAAAACAGATCAGTCAAAGTAGAAGCGTCTCTCAGACCGCAGTCCGATGATGCGGATGAGCCGTAGACGGTTTATAAGACAAGGCTAATCGATGCGATGCGGTAGGGTTGACACATCAATTCTGGTGAAACATTAAGAGTTTCACTTTCTAGATCTCTGGTCCAAATTAAAGCGACATTAAGAGGAATTAAAGGGCGGATATATTGGGCGCAAGAACTAAAGTCACCGACATAAGTAGCTCGAAGAATCGCCAGACTCAAGTGGCAGTGAGCAGGGCACATCGCTCGTAGAACTGATGGGCGATGGGGAAAAAAGGTTCTTGAGTGGCGTCCACTGACCGGAAGACGCAGTGTAGGTAAGCCTCCAACAATATGGAGCGACGACCTGGTTAAGGTTGCGGGAATGCGTTGGATGCTGATGGCACGGGACCGATCTATTTAGCGAGCCTTGGGGGAGGCCTATGTTCAGCAGTGGACGTCTTTCGGCTGAAATGACGATGATGGTGATGAAAGGGCAAGATCCCGATCTGATGTCGTTTCGGCTCGCAATGAACAGAAAACTCACTCGCCGTTCCACTGCTCGCTATTAGAGCGTCGCGCGAAATCGTGGCTTGGCCGTTAGATTACTTGTAAGGTCTACGGAACCCAGTCGCGGGCTTCTTTTATATTTTTAGGGTTTCGTACACAAAAGGTACTAAGTAGAGCTTTATTACTGAGACTGCCGCTATCTGACCATCCATCTGTCACAAAACTCTGTCTCTTGAACCGTAATGCTTTAAAATTTTCACCGATCATGACTACTGTGGCCGCTATAACAACAAATACTAAAAAAAAGATGAAAATTAAAGGGTTATGCAAGAAATGTGTTTTTTCAGCGGTTTTAACTCGATTTGTCCGAATTTTTTACTGAACTATTTATAAAACATTGTACGGAGGTACGAAACCTTTCATGTTCGAGTCCGACTCACACTTGACCAATTTTTACCTATAACACGTAATAATATAATATAAAAAATTAATAAAATATTCCTGAAAATGACATTTCTAATTTTTCTCACAACATTTTCAAAAGTGCCAACCCTGCATTTGAAGACAGGGAGCGCGCATTCTTAAGTCATCCTTTATTAAATTCGGTTCAAATAGAACCCGGCCTTCCGGAAATACCTGTGCGAGGACTTAAAAAGCCGCCACTTTTGTACCGTGAAAAGCCATGTTTCATGGAATTTGGATTTCAGAGGTGTGTAGGTCGGCGTTATGCACACATGTTACATTCTATCCTACTGATATTATGAATACATTATCGATTAGTACACATTTATTCATAGAATACAAATACTGAGAAACAATAACAATGAATAAAACTTAAAAACTACTAGTTAAGTCTAAATAAAATAAAGTACCTAATAGTTAACAAAAAAAAAACAAAAAAAACACGCATTGTCATCGGTCCTTGATTAGTATGCTAAATTTCGAGTTAATTCGACGTTTTCAAGGGGGTCAAAATCATGTTTAAAGTTTCCGATACATACCAACATATACGTATGAAGCTAATAAAAGCGTGTTGGAAAGACCCTCGTGGCATCGTACCCAAAAGATTGGCAGCATTCCCTTGTTGAATGGAGATAGCTGCTGCTGCCAGCCCTTTGGTCTCCAGTAGTGTCGACCAGACGCTTTTGCACTTCTTTAATTAAGTTGTGTTCGCCGGGACTCCAAGGAGTCGCAAGGAGCCGGGTCTCAAAACCAACAGCAACAAGAATGAATGAGAAAATTTGTGAAAATGTTTGGTTAAGTACACTGATTTCTACCCCTATCGTTGTTTTGTAACTTAGGTATGTTATTTACGAATGACATGATTCCAATGTCGGTTTAAAATTTTAAGACACAAAAAATCAAAACTTGACTTTTTGAACGAAATACTAAACGAAAAACTAAGCTTGTTTGCAAAATAAAACTTATTACCAATCAAATTTATCCAATTTACCTTTTGTTCAAAGTTGATTTCTAAACTAAGAAAAACCTTCAAAATATCATAAATTTCATGCGCCGTTGCGAGTTGTGGTAAAAAATATTTCTTGAAAAATGTGATCAAATAACCGTTGGGGTAGACGAGTTGTTGAATGGAGACCACGGATCAGCAAATGTAGCGTAGGACGTCCTCAGACTCGGTGGAGCGATGATCTTCGCAAGGCGGCTGGCAAGAGCTGGATGAGAGTGGCCGAGGATCGTGCTCAGTGGCGTGCCATGGGAGAGGCATATGTCCAGCAGTAGACGAGCATAGGCTGATGATGATGATGATGAAATGTGGCGGTTGAAACGCTCGAATAAACGCCCTAAAACGTCAAGACGTAAAAGCAAAACGGTTTTAAAACCTAAGCGATTTGTACTCAAACTTCTTTAATCACGATGCCTTTTGTCGACTTCAGGCTCACGGAAATTGGCAGGAACTGCCTCTCAAACGATCTAGGAGTTTTAATCTATATTTAATCGTGCCTGAAAAGACAAATCGCAGGTTCCGCGATAGCAGGTTGACTCTGACAAATGATACGGTCGACCAAATAAAGATAACCTAAAAGTCACGAGCGTAAAAGAGGTAGAAGATGTGAAGTATATAGTATGTTGTTTTTGATTTGAGTTATCTGTTTAAGGAAATTGAATCATCAATTGATATGGCTCGTAAGAATGAAGTTCTAGACTACCATTGTATTTTATTTGTTTAAGTTTAAACCAATCTTACCACCATCTTGTGGCCCAACACAACGTATTTATGTCGTATCTTGTACAACGCTTCTGAACTATGGCGCTTAATACAGCTCGAGTTGCAGAGACCTAATCAAGTACACTCACAACTTGGGTCAGAGTTTCAATTTGCTGGCACCGAGTTACAAGCGATCCTCTTGTGTGGTGCTATATACAATATAGGTAATACATAAGGAGGTATATTGCTTCTGTACGGTATTATAACGCTTAACGCTTTTGATGAGGCGACTTCGGTAGTGCAGACAGGTGTCACAGGTAGCGGAGGAGCGAGTGGCAAAGCGCATCTTCAATTCTGAACTCAAGGAAACAATACTACCAGAGGCCGTATTGTCTAATGCGCGGACTCTTGCCATCGCTTTCACCATCTCTTTCTGTCACCGTCTCATACCGCTAGACATAAAGAATGCAATACCAAGTGTAAGCGCGTTAGACAATAAGCCTAAGGCCTTTAAAGTTTAAAAACATAAAGAAACGACATAATAAGCAGATGTTCCATTAAGCTTGTTCTTTGGAAAGATTTGGCAGCAAGGCATCTTGAGTGGAAAGGTTTCATGAAGTGTAAGGTTGGTGACGTCTAAGTCCAACGGCAGGCTGTCTTAGAGAATTAAAGGATCGACCACCAGCATAATATCCTAACGGTTATGAGGACAGTATGGTTAGTGATCAAGGTGTCTGCGAAAGTTTGCCCCCATTTTGGTCCATTAGCCCTCTCTCTATCTGAAAAGTGTAAAACAAGAGAACATTATCGCAAAAGGACTCCAGACCTGGTCAAGACCGAGTTGGATGCGGATGGCGCAGGACCGGTATGTTTGGCGAACTTTGAGGGAGGCCTATGTTTAGCAGTGGACGTCTTTCGGCTGGAATAATGATAAATAAATAAATAAATAAATATATTAGGGGACAATCTTACACAAATCGACCTAGTCCCAAACTAAGCAAAGCTTGTACTATGGGTACTAGACGACGATAAACATACTTATATAGATAAATAAATACTTAAATACATAGAAAACATCCATAACTCAGAAACAAATATTCGTGCTCATCACACAAATAAATGCCCTTACCGGGATTTGAACCCAGGACCTCTTGCTTCGTAGGCAGGGTCACTACCAACTAGGCTAAAGCGGTCGTTAACCGCCGATGATATTACGACACCAGGAACCGTGCATTCTCATTGTTGATTCTGGGTAATACTGATGCTGATTATCACCGACAAGAGCCTCAAGCTACTATATCAGGCCTAAGCAAAAATACAAAAAGCTAGACAAAAATATCATATAGGTTCTTAGTCATGGAAGGTGTGGCCCATCAACATATGTATACTCAACAGCCTATTCTCGGAGGAAGAATGTAAAACTAAAATTCGTTTCAAAAAGAAGTTGAAAACTTGGTTGATAATCTCTTTCCATACAAAAAATTGTTAAGTAGTATAGTCAGTAGTTTTGTAAGATGTACTGTATCTATTGTGCACAAATCTATTTGAAATGAGTGTATAGTATAGTTTGCCAACAAACTGTTTTGCAATTTGGCGAAATATTTCATAAGTATAATAAATGTATATATTAATACTTACAATAAATAAAAAAAAAAATGATCAAGAAGAGGTAGGTGGTCTACCATCTACCAGAACTAAACATGTTATAGCTAAAAAGGCAAAAAAGGCGAATATAATGTCAATTCTTCCCCCCTTACGATGTCAGGATAAAAACTTTGGTGGGTTATGAAAAATACTGGGTTGAGGTGTGCCTAACAAATCTAATCGATTCTTTAGGCTCAAAAGATGATGATGAGGAGAGTGGGGGTCGAAGAGGAAGCGAATTCTACATGATTGTATATATAGCACAGACGTAGCTATCGAGCACGCGTGAAAGCGGAGCAACTATGTTAAAGGGTTATTGTTTTGTAATTATGATAATCGCCGGGCGTCACTAACTTGCGTCAACTTTAAAGAGCAGAGTAAGTTTAAGCTCGCTCGATGTCGTCTCATATTACGCTCTTGTTCGAGTAGCCCGTGCAGTGAAGCCTTCTATATTTTATGTCATCCTGGTACTCGAGACGACTTTTTAAACTGAAAACTTAGAAAATGCTGGTGACAAAGAAAAGATAACTGCACTAAATGTACCGGCTAAACTTTTACAAGCACTGTGTGTACAGAACCCATAACCTTTACTAATATTATAAATGTGAAAGCAACTCTATATGTTTGTCTGTTACCTCTTCACGCTTAAACCGCTGAACCCGATTTAAATAGATGAAATAAATATGGTATGGAGATAGTAGTCCTCAGACTCGGTGGAGCGATGACCTTCGCAAGGCGGCTGACAAGAGCTGGATGAGAGAGGCCGAGGGTCGTGCTCAGTGGCGTGCCATGGGAGAGGCCTATGCCCAGCAGTGGACGAGCGTAGGCTAATGATGATGATGATGATGATGGAGATAGTTTCCCCCTCCTAGAGTCGTATTCCTCAGTATTGAGGGTCATCACCTCCCTTCTGCATGACTTGACTTTCACTCGAACGATCATTCTCCATCTGTTCCATCTGGAGATAGTTTGAGACGCTGAAAAGCTTATGAGCTTACTATCCTATGTAGGTTTTATCTCGGAAAATTACATAGTTCTTTCGAGATAGTGATAAACGAATTCTTCTATTTGTTACCTCTACACGTACAAACCATTGAAATGTTTAACTTATTTAGATGATTTTTTTTTATATGAGGCGACGACGACCGCATAGCCTAATGGTAATAGAACCTGGCTATTAAGCTTGAGGTCCCGAGTTCGATTCCCGATCGGGGCAGACATTTGTGTAATAAATGCGAATGTTTGTGCTCGAGTCTTGGATGTTTAATATCTATTCAAGTATATTTATCCGTTGCCTGGCATCCGTAACACAAGCTTTTCTTACCATGGGACTAAGTAAATTGGTGTGAACTGCCCCGTGATATTTATTTTAATATTTATTTATTTAAAAAAAAATCTATATTTCCAACGGGACACGGGATTACGATACGCGTATCATACGATACGCTTCCAACCGTAGTGATTAGATACCAATGAAATAGGCCTATGCCCAGCAGTGGATGTCCTACGGCTGAAATGATTCATCATGATCATCATCATCCCAGCCTATATACGTCCCACGCGGGCCCAGTGCGGATTGGGAACTTCACACATACCATTGAATTTCTTCGCAGGTGTATGAAGGTTTCCTCACGATGTTTTCCTTCACAAGCTCATGGTAACTTACAAATGTAATTTCGCAAATAAATTTCGAAAAACTCAGAGGTGCGAGCCGAGATTTGATCCCACGATCCTCTGCTTGAGAGGTCATAGGTCAAACTACTAGGCCACCACGGAATTAAAAAAAAATGATTATGATGACAAAAGTCACTTTACCGTTTGAATTTAATTGTTTTTCAATTTCCAAGCGCGTTTTGAAACGTTTTTCACTGTATCTGAAAAACTGCTGGATATGTTGAAAAAAAACGACAGATAGTTTATCGTACCCGTATCCACTTTGCAAACAAACAACTTCAATACCTTTGTGTCGGAAAAACTGTAATAAATGATGCTTGTGACGGATGGATTAACTTACCTGGACCTGTTTCTGACTACAATATGGCTATTTTGAAGAGTTATCGAGTACGTGAAAGATTGAGTGTAAAAGATAGAGATTTTTCCGCTCGCTTTCAAAAAGCTATATGGGCCATTATTTTATTTTATAGCCATTAATCTTTTGTGAAATATAAGGCATACCTGGTGATTTTTTCAAGTGTAAATAACTTATATAAAAACTAAAATAACTAAATTTAATCTTTTCAAGCAAAAAAACTTTAAATTTAAAGAAATTCTGTGGTAAAATTGGTAACTCAGCGGAGAATACACCAATTTCCATACAAATGGCGGGGACATGCATGTCCACTGCGTTACCTACTTTATAGATAATAATGATTACTTTTTATACATAGTGATAACTAGCTTTTGCCCGCGACTCCGTCCGCGTGGAAGTAGTAATTTGGGCAGCTTATGCTTTTTAACAAATTTGCTTTTTCATCAATTATGGCTCTCCTTAGTTCCGCGATATAAAAAAAATTACCCGCCCCCGCAAAAACCCCTGATTTTGAAACATTCTTCCGCTCCACTCCGCTCCTATTGGTGTTAGCGTGATGATATATAGCCTATAGCCTTCCTCGATAAATGGGCTATATAACACTGAAAGAATTTTTCAAATCGGAGCAGTAGTTCCTGAGATTAGCGCGTTCAAACAACAAACAAACAAACTCTTCAGCTTATTAATTCTTCTAAAATCTGTTCGATAAATTCTTAAAATAGACGTATCTTTCTTATTTGTGAACCGATTGAAATGAAACAAACACTAAATGTTAATCCAAAAAAATACCAACATATCAGTGAAAACCGCATCCTTCTAGCTTAAGCCGTTTCTGAGATTAGCGCGCACAAACGCACAGACAAACAGACAAACAGACAATAATTCTAAAAATCATTGTTTCGGGCTCTATTGCGCTAATAAATAGCCCTAGTGACAGTTTTTCTCAAATATCTTCAATGTACAGACACCGACTTGTTACAGATTTATTATATGTATTAGATTTTAAATGTAAGCTTAATTATGTACCTATTTAAATGTTTAATAATAAAACGGAGCAGTTTACCGTTTTTGTAAAAAAAATATTTGAAGAGCACTGGAAGAATACTGGCAATAATAGTACATTACTGCAGCGGCCGCGAAATAGGGGATTGCCGGCCGAGTGTTAGCGAGGCCATTTAGAGATACGAGGCCGGCAATCCCTGTTCGTGGCCAAGGCTTGTATAGAGTTTTTCTCAAACATGCATCATCATCATCACCACCACCGTCACCGCCATCATCATCACCATCAACATCAACATCCATCAACATCCATGAACATCCATCACCATCCATCAACATCCATCAACATCCATCAATATCCATCAACATCCATCCATCCATCCACGTCGACCACGTGGACCTATTAAACGTCATGGTGCTGTGTCACATAAAACAATAGACGATCACTTTGCTGGCCAAGGCCAGCAATGTTGTATGAAATTCCATTATTGACCTCTCGTCTAGGCGCACCTGCAACGTGACAGTTCGTGGCGTATTATAAGGAACATAACGTCAATATGTATGTATGTATGTAAACACTTTATTGTACATAAAACACAAAAATAATACAAAACAACACAACAAAAATAGTACAAAGGCGAACTTATCCCTAAAAGGGATCTTTTCAAGCTAACCTGGAATGAAAGGAAAAACTTAAAAAAAAAGAGATAGGCAAACAATAATTTATGTACAGAGAGAAGAAAGAAAATATAACATATAAACAAATACACAAAATAAACAACAATTAGTGATTACGACAAATATACTTAATATACCTAACTTAACACTGAACAAAATACACACATACGAAAAAAACAGTACACGTAAATAAAAATAATACGATTAAGTAGGTACACTACTTCCACAGTTTCTTCAACCTCGCCCTGAACGAGGCCACAGACAATATTTCATAGCATGTTTGAGAAAAATAAAATAATGGCCCATAAGATACACGTTATACTAGTGTAGTTATACTAGTGTAGTTATCAGTTTTTCATCTATATTTAGCAATAGTTCTACCCTGGTTAAATATTTTGTTTCATAATCATCATCATCATGTTCCCAGCCTATATATACGTCCCGCTGCAGGGCACAGGCCTCCTCTCAGGATGAGAGGGCCTGGGCCGTAGTTCCCACGCGGGCCCAGTGCGGATTGGGAACTTCACATAAACCATTGAATTTCTTCTCTGATGTATGATGGTTTCCTCACGATGTTTTCCTTCACCGTAAAGCTCATGGTATTTTTTTTTTTTTTTTTTTAATTAGTGGACAATCTTACACAAATCGACCTAGTCCCAAACTAAGCAAAGCTTGTACTATGGGTACTAGACGACGATAAACATACTTATATAGATAAATAAATACTTAAATACATAGAAAACATCCATAACTCAGGAACAAATATTCGTGCTCATGACACAAATAAATGCCCTTACCGGGATTCGAACCCAGGACCTCTTGCTTCGTAGGCAGGGTCACTACCAACTAGGCTAAAGCGGTCGTTATTACAAATGTAAATTCGCACATAAATTCTGAAAAGCTCAGAGGGGCGAGCCGGGATTTGAACCCACAACCTCTGCTTGAGAGGCCATAGGTCAAACCACTAGGCCACCACGGCTAATATTTTGTTTAATGTCAATTATTTATTTTTACAACCATGCAAAACCAAAAAAAAATAGACCACAAAAAGTATATTTAGCCTAGTTGGTAGTGACACTGCCTACGAAGCAAGAGGTCCTGGGTTCGAATCCCGGTAAGGGCATTTATTTGTGTGATGAGCACGAATATTTGTTCCTGAGTTATGGATGTTTTCTATGTATAAGTATTTATTTATCTATATAAGTATGTTTATCGTCGTCTAGTACCTATAGTACAAGCTTTTGCTTAGTTTGGGACTAGGTCGATTTGTGTAAGATTGTCCCCTAATATTTATTTATTTATTTATTACTAGTATCCATCGAATGCTCCACGGGTTGATTAAAGTATTGAAAATTAAGCGAAAAGCTATTACGGAATAAAAAATATCTCATTCAGTACTGATTGGCAATAAACCAAAGACCCATTGAATAGTCTCATTAATCATGCACGCCCTCGAACATGACCATAAATCTAATCATTACATCAATACTATTAAACGGGATAGTCAGTAATACAATACCACTGCTGAAACGACGTTCATGCGGTTAGGGACAAATACCCCTCCACAAGGGCTTGAAATACCGGTATTTTCTGGAACCGGTAACACAGCCTTAGACCAGGAATCACTATTTTAGTCTTGGTGCCTGTATCGGAGTGCTGGTACCTTACCTAGCATCCTATAGTCATGATACCGATAAGTACCTTGAGAACTGGCAAATTTACCGATTAAAGAAGTTAAAATACCGGTACTCGATAGGGCGCGTAGAGTGAATAATAGAGAAAGAGAACACAATAAGTTATCTACTCACATCGCGAGTTCTCCCGTGGCAACAGAAACCGCTCACTCGCATCGCAGCGCACTAAACGGCACTGAAAACTATTATTTTTCAGTGCTAATACCGATATTTTTCCTTAACCAGTTCTCTGGAACCGAAACGAAGAAAACCTATACTACTTACTGCTTATTTACTTTACTTTTACTAGGCAAGGGTGCTCCATCGTAGGCCTCATCTTCGCTGCCATCAGGCGTGATTGCGATCAAACGCAAGCCTATATTGTATAAAAAATAAAAATACCGGTATGTTACAAGTACCAAAGTATTTTCGGTACCGGTTCCAAACTCTGGCCTGTACATTATTCCAATAGGGATGTTGACACCATTAAAAACGAATTTGAAGACACGACTCCAGTAAAAAAACGCTTTATTTCAGCCCTGAAAGCCAGATTAATTTTCGATTAAATGCAAAATTAGATTTTTTGTTGCTTTAATAGTAGATTGTACACCAAGGGGATAAAGCACTGCATTATGTCACGGGCGCGATATTGAATCCTGAGCGTATCGAGGGAGTCCAGATTTAACTCCCGAGCGTAGCGAGGGGGTTTTTAGTTGATTCCCGAGCGAAGCGAGGGAATTAAGATGGAGTCCTGAGAGCAGTGAAGGATTTAAGCGCGCCCAAGGCAAAATCAGTTTTATCCCCGAGGAGTATACTCTACTTTTCTCACCTTTTGTGAGACAATAAAAACGAAGGCTACTAGAAAAATACTCGAAATAGACCCAGAAGCACTGATTCTGACACTGACTTTGCGCCTTTCGCAGTTTTCCATTTGTCGAAATCTTTGTAAGCTTTTTAGTATTTTTCCTTCGACTTCTCTGGGAGTACATTATTAACAATTTCTAAGGGCGGTGTGCGCAGACCTGGGTTAGCTACTTAACTACGAGCGAGTTAACTGCTAACCCAGGGTTAACAAGTGTCAAAATGTATGGAACTGGCATTCTTAACCCAGGGTTACCGATTTAATTATTTTACCCTGAACTGTGCAAGTGGTCCTAAGGCGTCTAATTTAATGGAATCAGGAGTCAAATCACTTTCGTCACTCGATATTTTCTTAATGTTTTCTTTTTTTTTGCAGTTTTGATACTTAAAATTGCAGCGTATTGAAACTCGCGCGGCTTTTGTTTAAGTATTTGACTTTGTTTTCGTTCGGCCGCCGAGTTACAAATAAATGAGGCGCGGCGCGGCGCCTGCCCGCGGGGCTGAGCACGTTGAGCACCGCACCAGCAGCAGCACGGGCTGCGCCGCCGCGACCAGCGTGCAGGTGCTGCACGCCGCCGGCCTGCACGCCGGGTTATTTTGAAATTAGACTTTAAGTGCATACCAATAAGAACTACCGCAAAATTAATACGGGATGTTTCAGAAACTGATCGGATAAGTTCAACCCTTGCAAAAGTTTTTAACAACTCTAGCACTCCTGTACACGCAAATAAACAAACAAAGGTATCTTTATGCTGTGTAGAGTTATACACGGTGATTTTTTCTTACTCAGTAATCGATGGCAATTACGTTTCAATTGGAAGTTCGTAAAACAAATATGATGTTAAGAATTATTTTCTTTTATTTAGAATTTAATATTGGGAGTACTTCGTGAAAAGTTTATTTGGCGTAATATGGGTGAGCATTCAAACTCGAGATTGGGCATTTCAAATGCAAAATGTACCTACTCATTTTCGAAAACTTATGGCAATTCCACTATTTCCATGCACTGAAGCGTGAAGCATAACAAACAAACTGTCAAGTTCACATTCCCATTAATAATAATTAGGACTAGTACTCGTAAGAATAATCTCGCATTCATTTAACGTTGCCAGCTATAAAAAATAATTCCCCACACTAATTATGACAATTTAACCCAGATCTTAATGAGAAATACAAATCCCCGCTATATCCCCGTTTGAGCTCAAAAAGCTCTGGCTGACACGATTCCATAAACAAAGGCGAAGCGGCGACATTAATGGCTTCCATTCAGCGCCGTTCGCAGAACAGGTGCAGAGAAGAAATGGGGAATGGTTGGCATGTGAAGAAGCTATTGGATCTTTCATGTACTTTATTTCATCATCATCATCATCCCCACCGTCCCACTGCAGGGCACAGGCCTCCTCTCAGAATGAGAGAGCATAGGCCGTAGTTCCCACGCGGGCCCAGTGCGGATTGGGAACTTCACATAAACCATTGAATTTCATCGCAAGTGTAAGCAGTTTTCCTTGTCAAGCTCGTGGTCAATTTTAAATGTAATTTCGTATATAAATTCCGAAAAACTCAGAGGTGCGAGCCGGGATTTGAACCCACGGCCCTCTGCTCGAGAGGCCATAGGTGAAACCATAGGTCAAGCCAGCTGATCGTGAGATCGAGCCCTGGCTAGTACAGTCAAGGAAACTGAATGGCGTACCAGGACTACCAGGGTGGAACCCTTCCACAACCAATTTCGCGATGATTTCTTTGCTAGATGTATGTTGACGACATGATGTTTGTTAAGAATGGGTTCCAGTCTGGTACCTACGTGATTCAGTTTCTTCGACTGTACCTCTATGTTTTTCGTTAATGTGCGAAATTACATTGCGAAATTGCAAAGAAATTTAATGGTATGTGTTAAGTCCCCAATCCGCTCTGGCTTCGCGTGCAGATACTAAGGCCCAAGTACTTTCATCTGGCTATAGGCCTGTGCGTTGCAGGGAGGCGTAGAGCCAGGGATGTTGTTGACGACCTTCTTATAATTTATAAATTGAAAACTTAAAGATTGTCAAGCCCCGTTTCTGCTGACGCTATCCGCCAAGCGCAGGTAAAGCGCGTCCTTTTGAGCCGCATTCTTCTGGCTTAAGTGGGCTATTTTAATCTGCCGACGCTACCAACGTCGGTTCAAGCTCAAGTGAAAAGTAAATAATTACATTGCAATATCTAAGTATCTATGCTCGAAAGTTGACTGCAAATTCTAGAGTTTATTTAATATCTCAATTCCTAGTTTTATTTTTTTTACAATATCACCATTTTATCACGATTTCACAAGAAGTTCTACTTTTCGTGAATTTTTACCCCAAAAATTGTAAAACATTGCAATATAATTCATCTTATTTTTGAGCCTATATATGTATATTTCATACTAAATACAAAATGAAATATGGATGCACAGAAACCCAGAAAAAAGACCTAGCGCTGGGAATCGAACCCCGGTCCTCAGCATTCCGTGCTGCATGCTAATAGCCCTACACCACCACTGGTCAGGAGTTTTTTAAACACGAATCTTTCCTATGCATTCATATCTCACCTTGTTAGAACATCACTTGCGTGATACAGCGCTATCTATATTATACCCTAATCAAGAGATTTCAACACTCCTGTTTGTGTGTGTATATTTTGCACTGCTGGTGACATGAAATCTCAGAATGAAAAGATTTGGGTTGTAGTTCCCACATGGCCCCAGTGCGGATTCACACGCTATTCAGGGGGGCTACTCCGAAATTCGAAAATCGAAGTTCGCATCGTACCGTCTCGCTCGCTCTCGTATTAAATGCTATTAGCGTGAGCGGAACGGCACGATGCGAAGTTCGAATTTTGCACTTCGTAGTATAGGGCCAGTTTTAGCTAGAGAAAGCCCAGTGGTAAATCTTAAATGTTACCTCGTATGATAAAATTCCAAAAAACTCAGTGTTACGAGCCCGCATTTTTATCACCTTGTAAATTCTGCTAAAAACCTTCAGCAGGGCGTTAAGTCTAACTTAAACATATTCCGGGTCAATTATGAAACATTTTCTATAGTACAAAGTGATATTGAAAATAGACCAGAATAAAATAAACTCGCGCAGCAAATTCTATTCCCCATAAAAAAACTAACTAAATTAAACCAAATAAATACTGCCACTTACAAATCCCCCAAACAAAGGAATCAATACAAACGCAAATCCTAAACGTACGGAAATAAATAATGCCAAGTTTTGCAATTCAAAAATCACCCGGGGGAACCGAATATTTCCAATAACCGAAAAAAACCTCAACAAATTCTAATAACAGAGCATCGGGAGTAATATTCGAACAATTTGCAAATAAAGGAAAGGCCGGCATTTCGACTACACAATCAGTTCTCGATCCCGTTTCCCGCAGTAATCGTATAGCCTGCAGTTGGTCATCGTGTTGGAGTTTCTCACGATAGGATGACTTCCTTACTCCTCTGGCGCAACGACCCAAAGTGTGTCTTGGTCTCCGATACGAGTGCACGCCAAAGATCCCGGTTCTGTGCCGTCTCTCGCCAGTCACCAGTCTCAAGCTCGCGCAGATCTGCCTCCACCACATCTGCCCAACGACCAACGGGATGCCGCCCTGTTGGCCTATCATGATAGGTCCTCTTCACTGCACGTCCGTCCTCCATGCGCCCGAGATAGCCAAGCTCTGATCACTCCAATTATGTTGGGTTCAGCAACTAGTTCCTCAATTTCGGCGTATTTCCGGATCCTCCAACTGCCGTCAGGTCTCTGCTTCGGGTCAAGAATCCTGCGTAAGATCCTTCACGATACGATTACTTACATAGTATTATATCCATTCCTGACCACAAACATTAGTTTAAGAATCGTCGCCAAATTCGGAAGCATTTCAACCGCCATTCCCCTGTGCTACAAAAATCTAAAGATTATGTCCATGAACTAAAACCAATTGCATTTCTGCGACCACACCTCATTCCACCACGCGTGGTGGCGGTCACTAGAATTTTTAGGAGTAGTTGACGGACGTACTATTAAGTGATTTTCGTAACACACAGGACGAAGCGTTTGAAAGGCTTCACGGCCCCAATTATATGCATACACATAGCTAATTAAGTTCGAAACTAAGGCGTGAAGGGTAAGCGTAAACGCAAGCCTATATTATATTGTAAGTATAAAAAAAATATCGACTAGACGGTTTGTTCCGTGGCTACAGAGCACGTCACTTCGTTTGTTTTTTGGCGGTCTAGAGGTGAAAAACCGGTAACAGATCAGTGACTCTCCTTAAGTTCATAGCTATGTTCAAAGTCTCCTCAAGTTGTTGGTTGTTGATATCCAAGAGCGGTGGTCACCATTTCCCATCAGATGACCCGCTTGCCTGTAAGGATCATCATCATCATCTGCCTATGTTCGTCCACTGCTGAACATAGGCCTCTCCCATGGCACGCCACTGAGCACGATCCTCGTCCACTCTCATCCAGCTCTTGCCAGCCGCCTTGCGAAGATCATCGCTCCACCGAGTCTGAGGACGTCCGACGCTACGTTTGCTGATACGTGGTCTCCACTCAAGAACTCGTCTACCCCAACGGTTATCGATTACATCCTGTAAGGATGTTAAAGAAATATCTTGCTCGGTTTACTATTCGTTTGCGACTACTACGGTTCAATGGTATTTTAGGCATCTTGCAACGGTCCCATATCCACTTCCGCCATGTTGTGGACGTAGGACAAATTGGGCGAAATGGATACGGGTTGCTCAGGGCTGGATTGATACGCAGGGTCCAATATCCCCGGCTTTATGACACGGGTACAGTTAACTTGTCTATGAGCTTACCGAGATTACTTTTAAATAAAATCATGTTTCTTTAGGGTCCCATAACTTAGATGGAAACGTTTTGGTAAAAAAAATAATGCGTGGAGTCCCTCCGCGCGGAAGAAGTGAAACTTCATAATAAAAAATAAAAAACCAGGCGGCCACCCATCCAAGTACTGACCGCGCCCGACGTTGCTTAACTTCGGTGATCGTACGAGAACCGGTGTTTTTGTCAAATATCTTGAAAACGGTGCATCCTACGGCAAAATCTCTTCTCTCTTCACCACCCCCCACCCCCAGGTGTTTTTGTGAAATATCTTGAAAACGGTGCATCCTACGGCAAAATCAATGAAAGTTTCACCCCCCTTTGAAACCCCCCTCCCCTAACACCCCACACCCCTCCCCTCAAAACCCCCACCCTCCCTCACCTCACCCCTCTCGCAAACGTCTCGTAAACGTCAACCTGCGTTGCGTTGCGTTGCGTGTTTAACGCAACGCATTTAACGCAACGTTTGTTGGAAGTCGCCTTCCAAAAATATTTTTGAGATTTTTGCTGAAGTTTTTATGTTACCTGTACTTGCACTATGCTTCATCATTGTGTTGCTCTTTCACGCTAGAACGACTTGACAATTTAGATCAATTTAATATGTAGTACTAAGATAGCTAGATTTTGTAATAATATTATTATAAGTATTTTCACGAGATTGGGTTTTACGTGGTAAAACCTAAATCGATAAGTTTAAAGACAAGAAATTTTAAGAGTACGGTTCGGAGTATCGAAAATTAACACATCGATTTTATTTCCCGAACCCTTTCAGTTCTCAGGATTTATTAAAACGGCATCGTATAGAAACCAATCAAATTTAGAACTCTCTTTAGACTCAGCATATTATTATGTCGGACATTTGCAGTCTTTTTCCAAAGACCGATGTGTTTTTGTGTTTTTTTTTGTGTGTAACACACACACACACACACACACACACAAAAAAAAGACACATCGGTCTTTGGAAAAAGACTGCAAATTTCCGATATTTCATCATCATCATCATCATCAGCCTATGTTCGTCCACTGCTGGACATAGGCCTCTCCCATGGCACGCCACTGAGCACGATCCTCGGCCACTCTCATCCAGCCATCCAGCTGTTGCCAGCCGCCTTGCGAAGATCATCGCTCCACCGAGTCTGAGGACGTCCCACGCTACGTTTGCAGATCCGTGGTCTCCACTCAAGAACTCGTCTACCCCAACGGTTATCGGTTCGTCGGGTTATATGGCCTGCCCATTGCCACTTCAGCGTGCTGATGCGGTGGGCTATGTCGACATTTGCCGAGTCTTTTTACAAAGACCGGGTGCAATCTTTATGCCGGGTACTGTACTGTTTGAGACAGCGCAGCGGTATCACCCACCCCCTCGCTTCGTCTCTTATCGCATCAATGTGGCATGTCATAAAAAATATATACGACGCAACGCTACGCAACGCACTAGTGGAGATGGACAGACTGCACATTTGTCACCTTTCCTGTACGAAAACCTAAAAAACTAAAACGTAATTGCGTAAGTACACTGGGGATAGACTCTAACAAACAAATGAGCAGCGGTATTCAGACTAGCCCGAGCCGATTTGCAAACATATTGGATGAGATGAAAATATTACCATCTGTTGGAATTTCAAATGAATTGGTGTCTGGGGAGGTGCTAACAATCGGTTTTTCAGTTCTTAGAAAGGAACGTGTTATTGTTGTTTTATATGTGTAACTTTGACCTAAAATACAAAGGGTTATTTTCACTTTGTGAATTCACGCGTATAGTCGACCGAGGAGCCGTGGTGGCCTAGCGGTATGACCTATGGCCTCTCATGCAGAGGGTCTTGGGTTCAAATCCCGTCTCGCACTTATGAGTTTTTCGGAGTTCATGTGCGAAATTACATTTGCAATTTACCATGAGCTTAATGCGCGTGGGAACTGCGGCCCAAGCCCTCTCATTCTGAGAGGAGGCCTGTACCCTGCAGTGGGACGTATATAGGCTGGGATGATAATGATGATAGTATAACTTGACTTCTCGACCGGTACCAGGTTTTGAGATATACGTATTAAAGTAACTAGTAAAATAAAAGATTCTAAGAACATAAAAGTTATATCAACTCTTACGAATGAGTTGAAGATTCGTAAGCTTTAGAACTTAGAACAAAAAGTTTTATTAAAAGTGTTATTTGTAATAGTAGAGATCGCTTTTGAGCGATAAGACCGCCTATTGTCTACCTGAATTTTTGTTTTATTATTTTTTCTATACTGTTTTTGGTGTTCAATAAAGAATATTTGTATTATACTGTTTTAAACTTTTCTGATAAGTCCCGTTTAGTATAATAATATTTGTATAGTCTTTTATTGTATTTCTAAAACCGCCATCTATCTGTTCATGTCGTAAACAATTACCTTGTCTATCCGCCGGCGACGAGGAGGCGTCTGAGTCGTTATTTTAACTCCAATCACCCCTTTGTCTGTCCGTGAAGGCCCACTTTAAACTTAATTTGCTTACAATTAAATTTATCTCGCATTTCTTTAGTTCATTAACGCGTGCAAAAGTTCTTAATCAAACTCGGGACGAGTCTTGAAATGAAGTGTTTGTAATTAGTTGATGATAAATATGAAATATTTTAGGTTAGTCGAGAAATTCTTGTCATCTTAGCCTGTATTGTATACGTTCCACTGCAGGGCACAGGCCTCTTAGGGAGCCTTTCCACCAGAGATGTGCTATGCAGTTATGCTGCGAAGATGTAAAAGCTACGCTACGAAACTGTGTGACTGTGTCCACCAATGCTAAGCTATGTAGCTGTTCGAGGAAGATGCGCTATGTAGTTGAGCAGCCGCGAGGCAGCTGTGCGAAGAAGATGCGCAGCTCGAGCTATGCGATTTGATTTGATTATGCGAAGACGGTTTGGCGCGATAAATTTTCTTACGCTCTGTTACAAATTACGTATACAATTTTTAACATGACGGTTTTTCTTTATTTCCTCGCATTTGTGATGAAAAGTAGAGTGTTCAACTCAAGTGTAAATGATCAATTACGACCTTTGTTTATCAATCTACTATAATTCTAGAGTCGTGCAAATTAACAAACACGAGTGCGGCCAGTCATTCATCATTATTATTCCATGTAACAACACGTCTACAAAAATTCGAGAAACAATTAAACGACGTCTGTATCAAAAAGCTTTATTTATTCATGCATTTGTCAATACAACACAAACAGAATTACACGCTCGGAAACTTGGCCTGCAAATCAAAATATTCATAATTGGAATCCATTTCACTGTCTGCTTTTTACCGCGACTTACATGAACTCATTTTGAACAGTAAGTAAAACAGCAAAAGGTTTAAAATGCTGAATCACGTTTGTTTCGCCGTTTAATCAAAGGAATGATTAAATTGGACTTTACGGCGGGGTAAATAGGGAGTAAAATGCAAGGATTCGTCATTTGCTGAAGTTTCATTTGCCCTGAATGAAGTTCCTTGCAGTCTTTTGAATAACTTTTTCTTACTCCGGGCTTTGTTCGACGAGGAATTTTACGAGTCGAATACTAGTTCCAAGCATAAGTATAAGTTTTACTTCACCAAAATACTTCTCGATCGCGTTTACGTAAAAATTTCAATTCTATGGAAATATGTACGCGCGGCCGCGGAGCGCTGTCCATGTTTCCCTAGTAATTGATTTTTTTACGTAAACGCGATCGAGAAGTATTTTGGTGAAGTAAAACTTATACTAAGCATACTGTACGCTTAGTATAACTTTTCCTTCACTTCAATACTTCTCGATCGCGTTTACGTAGACATTTCAATTCTATGGAAACATGTACGCTTAGTATAAGTTTTCCTTCACTTCAATACTTCTCGATCGCGTTTACGTAAAAACTTGAATTCTATGGAAACATAGACGCGCGCGCGCGGAGGCGCTGTCCATGTTTCCCTAGTAATTGAATTTTTTACGTAAACGCGATCGAGAAGTATTGAAGTGAAGGAAAACTTATACTAAGCGTAATGTAAGCGCGCGCGCGGAGACGCTCTCCATGTTTCCCTAGTAATTGATTTTTTTACGTAAACGCGATCGAGAAGTATTTTGGTGAAGTAAAACTTATACTAAGCGTACTGATCTAAGTAAGTACCTAATAAAATAACGGGTCTCTATCGTTTTCCATAATTTTCATATATCATAAAATCATTTTCTGAAACAGTATTATAACTATAAATAACTGAAACGCAATTAATCTATCTATATCTATACATATAATAAATCTGTAACAAGTCGGTGTCTGTACATTGAAGATATTTGAGAAAAACTGTCACTAGGGCTATTTATTAGCACAATAGAACCCAAAACAATGATTTTTAGAATTATTGTCTGTTTGTCTGTTTGTCTGTGCGTTTGTGCGCGCTAATCTCAGAAACGGCTTAACCTAGAAGGATGCGGTTTTCACTGATATGTTGTTATTTTTTTGGATTAACATTTAGTGTTTGTTTCATTTGAATCGGTTTACAAATAAGAAAGATACGTCTATTTTAAGAATTTATCGAACAGGTTTTTTTGTTTGAACGCGCTAATCTCAGGAACTACTGCTCCGATTTGAAAAATTATTTCAGTGTTAGATAGCACATTTATCGAGAAAGGCGCTATATATCATCACGCTAACACCAATAGGAGCGGAGCGGAGCGGAAGAATGTTTCAAAATCGGGGGTTTTTGAAGTAAAACTTCTATAGGCACGCTTGACTTGGGAGTACGGTGGTGAATTTGAACGCGGGTGTGCGGGGGGGGGGGGGGGGGGGTTAGTGGGGGGTTGGGTTGGGAGGGGGGTTCGGGGGGGGTAATATTTTTTATATCGAGAAACTAAGGAGAGCCGTAATTGATGAAAAAGCAAATTGGATAAAAAATAAGCTGCCAAATTATTAGTTCTACGCGGACGGAGTCGCGGGCAAAAGCTAGTCTAATAAATAAAAATCTCGTGTTACGATGTTTGTTATCGAACTCCTCCGAGACGGCTTGACCGATTCTTATGAAACCTTTTCTCTATACTCGGTAGGTCTATGAATAAGTCGTATGCTATTTTTTATACCCGTATTTTTTGCAGACGGTGTCGCGGGCAACAGCTAGTCTAATATTAAAAATCTCGTGTCACGGTGTTTGTTGTCGATTTCTTCCGAAACGGCTTGACCGATTTTTATGAAACATTTTTCTCTATATTCGGTAGGTCTGAGAACAGGTTGTAGGCTATTTATTGTATACCTACCCTTATTCTTCGCAGACGGAGTCGCGGACAACAGCTTGTATATTATAAAAATCTCACGTCACAGTGTTCGTTATCGAACTCCTCCTATACGGCTTTACCGATTTTTGTGATTTGTTTTGTCTCAATTTTTGTATGTCTGAGAACAGGTCGCAAGCTAGTATTTATACCCCAGCAATCCTTAGCAGATATAGTCGCGGGTAACAGCTAGTAGTATATTTTATATTCAAATAAGTTTCTTCACACTTATTATTAAATTAACTTAACCTAACCTACTTGCTAGAGCAAGGCGCGTTAAACCGCATATCACAAAGAATAAAACACAGAAAAAAACATTGTATTTTATTGATATACACTTTCACAAATGGTTGCAGATGGCGCAGGACCGATGTGTTTGGCGAGCCTTGGGGGAGGCCTATGTTCAGTAGTGGACGTCTTTTGGCTGAAATGACGATGATGAAACACGCCTAAATTAATCGAGATCCTAATTTTTTTTAACACACCGTAGTCGATATGATATCATAAAGAATAATTATGTCGATTCAAAATAACTAACGACTCACTATGCCCAGCCCATGAGTTAAGTTAATAGAAAGGTAGCGTATATTTCACGTTAAAATAGGGAAATATTGCGTCCATCAGGCGGAACAGATTGGTCCGTTTAATTTGTCCGGCGGACGGCTGCGGACGCGTGACTAATGGACTGTCCGGTGTCCGGAAAAACGCAGCCGGACACTGCGACTTGAGCTTGGATCGAGAGATGAGGGATCTTTTTTTTTACATCGAGAGGTCAGAGTTAGAGCAGATTTACGTTAAAGTTACTATCAGCAGACGTCTATGATAAAATATATTATCAGTAGACGTCTTTATGTATTCAACTGCTTTGTTATATTAATCAAAAACAAAATGAAGAATTCTTTATTGTACAAAAAAACATGAAATTAAATGAAATTAAAGTATTATGAGAAACAAACATACAAAGGCGAACTTATCTCATAATGTTATTCTTCCAGTTAACCTTTGAACGATTGATAGAACACCAGAAACAAGAGTAGGTACATGTTAATCCAGGTTATATAATCAGTCAAACAGTTTTAGCGTGAAAGAGTAACAAACATCCAATCAATCAATCTACACAAACTTTCACTTATAATATAAGTAGGAACCTTTATTTTTATCAGTGTCTAACATTTGGTGTTTGGTGATGGTGAGAGAGCTCTGGTTGAGTTCGAAACGTGTCAGTCTATTTTGGTGGTGGTGATAGTTGGGTTTGTGTGATTTGTGTGTGTACTGTAGACACTGGCCACCGAGAACGTGTTGCTGTTACAAAGTTTTAAATATTACGGCATCTTGAATTCGAATCAAGAAATTAACATTGGACAGCGGACGGTCGGGGCAGCCATTCTGGGTTAGGCCGTGCCACGCGAGTGTTCTGATATAATGCAATCTAATATTAAATAAATAATGTTATAGTTGAAAACCAAGTTTCTTTCCAGTAAGTTCAACTTAGGCTCTTAGCTTAGGCAGTATTTTCCCTTTCAGAGCATATGGTCCCCCACCACAGTACGTACAGTGTGGAGGTGGAGGAACTGCATGAACACGCATTTTTTACATAAACGTAACTAAAGTAAGGTCGAGGGTGAGCAAAGTAATTGTTTCAGTTCATTATAAGTTATAAATGGGAAGCGGGAAAACATACTTAGATAAGCCTACCTATGACATGTTCAGAATCTTATAGCTCGTTTGCTTTACAACGGACTATTATCATAATAACTTGCTATTTAGTTACCCTACCTAAAGCCTTATAAAGCGTATCTCTCGTGGCATCAGATTCCCTCGGCTCCCTTTGTTCCCTACCTGGAATATTGGAAATACTTGCCGCCACCACATTTCCGACCCAAAAATGTATTGAATTTAGTATGACCCTCCAGATATAATATGTTGTTGTAGGGATTTTAAGAATGTGAGAGCTTAATGTTTAAACTAAAAGCCGTGGTGGAGTGTTAAGTTGAATGATTACTCACACGGCTACAAAAAGTACTGATTGCAAAAAAGTAGTGAATGAATGAAATGACTGAGTGAGTGAAAATGTGAGTTATGATCTTACGATTAATTACCTATGCAATACTATGTATATTATTATAACCTTTATTTTTTTCATATACCTAACCTATTTTTGAAATAAAATAATTTGAAACAAATGAGAAAAATTCGCAACAAAAAAAATCAGTACTTTATAAATAGCGAAAGAAAAATATACTTATCTCATCATCATCATCATCATCATTTCAGCCAAAAAACGTCCACTGCTGAACATAGGCCTCCCCCAAGGCTCGCCAAACAGATCGGTCCCGTGCCATCCGCATCCAACGCGATCCCGCAACCTTAACCAGGTCGTCGCTCCATCTTATTGAAGGCCTTCCTACACTGCGTCTTCCGGTCCGTGGACGCCACTCGAGAACCTTTTTGCCCCATCGGTCATCAGTTCTACGAGCGCTGTGCCCTGCCCATTGCCACTTGAGTTTGGCGATTCTTCGAGCTATGTCGGTGACCTTAATTCTTGTGCGGATTACATCATTTCTAATGCGATCCCGCGAAAAAAAAACTCCGAGCATAGCCCTCTCCTTTGCCCTTTGAGTGACTTTGAGCTTGCTTATGAGGCCCATCGTTAGCGGCCACGTCTCAGTGCCGTAAGTCATCACTGGCAACACACACTGGTCAAAAACTTTTGACTTGAGACATTGCGGTATATTGGATGATAAGATATTGCGGAGCCTCCCGAACGCTGCCCAGCCGAATCGGATTCGTCGATTGACCTCTTTCTCGAAGTTGAACCTACCTAATTGGATTGTGTGACTCAGGTAGATATAGTCGTCAACAACTTCCAGCGGATAGTCTCCAATTATAACGGGAGATGGTACAACATGGGCGTTCGACATGACCTTCGTCTTGTCCGTGTTCAATTTAAGACCAACTCGCTCAGAGACCGTCCCGAGGTCAGCGAGCATCGCACTTAGGTCTTCCAAGGTCTCAGCCATAAGTACTACGTCATCGGCAAATGCTTATCTGATTTATATAAACTAGATTAAAATATTATATTTTCTGTTTTTTTTTGAACTAGATGTATTTTTTAATCGCATCCGTCGCTCGGTCGACTTAGATATTTTTAGGTCTGAGTGTGGCGGTCGAAATAATTCTTAGCTGTTTTCATATCGTTTTGTGTATATGTGGTATTTGAAAAAAAAGAAAATTCAGTTATTTGATATTGTCAGTTTTGTCTATTAATTTTCTTGTCGTTGCTTCACTGTCTGTAATTTTTTATTTCTTTGGTGTCATTGCGGGTGTGGATTTTACACTTAACTTTTTGATGAATCATTCTGGAACGTTATAGTATTATTAATTAATATTTTATGTAATTGTATGCACTTTTATTTTATTTTGTTTATTATATATGTTTCAGGCCGCACTTTACTTGCATGTATACAGCTACCCGTTTGTTATTTTTGTTCCGTATATTCTTATTATTGTTATGCATCATTCTAAAAACTTTAAAGTTGGTTTGTTTAATGCTGGATCCCTCAGTACGGGGCACGAAGAGTTGATTTTGACTATAACTGATACTGACGCAGACGTGATATGCATCAATGAGACTTGGCTTCGCGCCGGACAGGAAGGGCGTGCGCCCACTGTGCCAGGATACCGACTGAGACACGTGCCACGGCCAGCTGACGTCCGCGCTAGAGGAGGCGGAGTGGGGTTTTATTTGCGCTGAGGCATGAACGCGCGTACGCTGCCGCACCCTCCTGCCGCGGTCGTCGAGCAAATGTGGCTTAGGCTTACAATTAATTGTAAAAAATTAATAGTAGGCACAGCGTATCGACCTCCGTGGCTAAATGTTGACACATTTTTTGATGCTATCACTGACTCAATTATATCGTTTACTAACTATGTCCGATTGATTTTACTTGGTGACTTTAACATAAATTATTTCGACCAAAATGACAGTAAATTTAAGCAGTTGATGCAGTTTCTGACTACAGTTGATCTGACACAGCACGTAAATGAACCGACTCACTTTACTAGCCATAGTGAAACGACCATAGACCTGGTATGTACTGACGCTCGTGTTGAGAGTGTGGATGTGAGGCATGTCCCTGAACTCGGTGCTCATGCTTTTATCACAACCGAGTTAAACATTAAAAAGCGGAAAATTATACCAACCATGATCACTTATAGACATTTAAAAGACATAAACTTTATTGATTTCAATCGTGACCTTGACGAAATAGACTGGAGCCAGATAGAACGCCTCGAAGATGTTGACGAAATGATGAGACGTTTTAATGACCTTTTACTTCGATTTTTTGACAGACATGCACTGGAGAAGACTGTTGTGGTGAAGGAGGCACCAAAACCATGGCTTACCAGTAATGTGAGGCTTATGATGAGCCTACGAAACGAAGCACACTCGAGATTTAAGCGAACTAAGTTGGACTCACATAAGCAGTACTATCTGGATTTGAAGCATCTCGTCATTGCAGCAATCCATAACGAGAAGCGTGCCTTCTTCGAACAACATATCAGTGACACAACTGACAGTAAGACTCTCTGGAAAAATTTGAAGCGGACGGTTCTTCCAGAGCCACAAGTGCAAAACGACTTACCAAACCACTTGAATGACCCTGACCTGATAAATAGCCATTTTCTCAACGTTCCAGGGCAGTCAGAAGTAACTGTATCAGACTTGTCTTTTTTCGAATTTCACAGGCACGGAGACTCGACTTTTAAACTTACAACAACGACTTCGACGACTGTGACTAAGATTATTACTAGAATAAAATCGACAGCAAAGGGACTGGATTCTATATCCGTTGACATGCTTCATCTGACACTTTCAAAGACTGCCGACATTCTGACATTCATTATCAACAAAAGTATTATGACTGCAACTTTCCCGACAGACTGAATCAGCTGTCGGAATACCTGGAGGAAAATAGCATCCTGCCTGAACTACAGTCGGGTTTTCGCAAAGGTCGATCGACTGCAACTGCGTTACTTGATGTAGTCGACAACATCTTACAGGCAAGGGATGCTGGCAGAAGTACCATTTTGGTTCTTTTGGATTTCTCCAGGGCTTTTGATTGCATCAATTTGTCCTTGCTATTATCTAAGATGTCATATTACGGATTTGATGCTATGGCGATTAGGTGGTTTGACAGTTACTTGTCCGGCCGGGCGCAAACAGTTGAGTTACGCGGAATGCATGGTGGTGTTTTGCAGTCTTCTCTTAGTCCTGTTAACAGAGGAGTGCCGCAGGGTTTAATTTTGGGTCCGCTGCTTTTTATAATTTACAGCGCTGATATCGTTTCCTGTATGGAGAACTGTAAATACCATCTTTACGCAGACGACTTGCAACTGTATGCATCCAGTGTGCCTTCAGATGCAGTCACCGTCGTGAAGAGCATAAACGCGGACCTTGATCGCGTTTTTTCCTGGTCGGGGAGGAGCTGTCTGGCTCTTAATCCTAGAAAATCTAAGTATCTTATATTTGGATTTAAGCATCAAATTTGTAATACTTTGAAAAATCTGGCTACCGAGAATGTTGCTGTCATGGGCGAACCAATAGAGAGGGTAGATGTAGCAAGAAATCTTGGGCTAACTATGGACGGCGAGCTACGCTTCGTGAGCCATATAACTCAGTTAGTTAGCAGGTGCTTCTATCGCCTTCGGATTCTTTACAATATTCGTGATTACCTCAGTGTGGATTTGCGTGTCCGACTGTGTGAATCACTCGTATTGTCTAGATTAAATTATTGTGATGTCGTCTATGATGGTTGCATACTTGGTCGTTCTAAGAGATTGCTCCAGCGAGTTCAAAACGCATGTGCTCGTTTTTGCTTCAGAATCCCTCCTCGGTCCCATGTCACTCCGTACTTGAACGCTGCTGATTTGCTTAAGATGCACAATCGCAGGCACTTCCATCTTGTAACCCTTTTGTTCGGTGTAGCGCGGCACAAGACGCCTTCGTACCTTCTTGAAAAAATCACATGGTCGAAAAGTGTGCGCAGATTTAAGGCTATTGTTCCGCCGCACCGGACGGTGGCGTTTCGAGGCAGTTTCAGGTTTGCGGCGTCTAAGTGCTGGAATGACATTCCCCCTCCCATCCTAGGAGTGACTAGCAGGTACACCTTTGGGCGAAAGCTTAAAGGCTATTTGTTGTCATTTCAGAAAACTTAATTCCTTTCCTTTCCAGCACTATTTCACAAAACTTCTTTGATTTTTCTTTGTCTCGGTTATTTCACTTCTTGTTTTAATCCGCGCAGAGTTGTATACTTGGCAAGTGAGCTATATTATAGTATAGTAATTTATGATTAAGTAATTTTGTTAAAATTATTCGTTTTTATGATCTACAAATTATCCATTTACGCATGTAGTTTATGTAGTTTATCGCTTATATTTATAAGTGTACATTTTATCTATCTGTGTGGCGTTCCGGGTATTACCGACGGTACTGGCTGAAAATCCGCGCTGGGGTGTTATAAACGTCTCAGCATTATGCTGAGCCAGTGTCCAATTTGCAACCGCAATGGCACACTCTATTTTTAGCCTTTGTATTGTCCTTTTTGTAAAAATATTTATGTGTCTTGTGTTGTTGTAAATAAATGTATTTTCTTTCTTTCTTTATTTTCTTTCAAAATGGGTTGAACAAATTTTTAGTCAATCTTGCAATTCACTATTGAGCCTGTTGAACTTACGTACGAACAAATGTCAAAATCCCGCAGTTACGCAACAATGTTCTTGTGCGCGTTTTTCAACACTCGTGGCGATAGCTACAGAATTCGTGGATATCTTCACACATGTATTGCGTGGCTGAAAGGGTTATACTTTAACCATACGGCAATAAATTAATAGCAAAGACACGCGGCGCTCAGTTAAATCATGGACCCTGACACGGGGAAATGAGGTCGTAATTTTCTTTGCGACATCCCACCGATTTGAGGGCGTGCCCTTGCCAAGTTATGTGCCCTTTGTTTAGAGGCATGTAGCAGAAATAATGTTTAGGTACATCCGTTTTTTATTTGCGTAATAAATACCCCGATTTTAGAGGGTTTTGTAGGGTTCCGTACCCAAAGGGTAAAAACGGGACCCTATTAATGAGTCTCCGCTGTCCGTCCGATCCGTCTGTCACCAAACTGTATCTCGTGAACCGTGATAGCTAGATAGTTGAAATTTTTAAATAGAAAAAGTGAACGGCTTTCCCTAGCAGTGTGATGTCTAATAGGCTACTAACAATTTTATTTCTTATCATATTTTAACATAAAATAATCTTTAATTTAGATCTAATTATTATTGTGAGCCTTTAAAGAGCATAATGGGCCGACCTAAATAATGTAACATTTTGATTGCGAATTATGCAATTTTCCGTGATAAAAACTATCACTATACCAAATTTCATCTAAATCGGCTCAGCGGTTTAAGTGTGAAGAGTTAACAGACAGACAGATAGACAAATTTTCGCAGTAATAATATTAGTAATAGAATGAATGAATGTAACAGAAATCATAGACCCCTGCGCGGCTCGACAAGCTCTTGGCCGATTTTTCTGTACCTACTTACCCGTACAAATATGTTGCTATTGAATTAACATTCCTATTTCGATATCACATTTGCGTCACGTACTCCACTATAGGCCAAGAAACGGAGCCAAAGGAAACTTGTGTGTTTAGGATCAGTCAAATATTTTCCGAAAATGAGGTCGTTTGTAGGAAAATTATCGAGTAAACACAATGTTTTCCTTCTAAATACACTTATAGAAGAGATTTGTTCGACCTTTCCTTAGTCTTCAAGGGTTTGTGATTCTAATGATATCTTTGTGCCAACTCTGAGAATCAAGACCAAAGGCCATATTGCCTAACGCGCGGCCACTCGGGATTGCAGTCGGTGTCTCTTTCTACTATAATTATAGTTATATATATATATCGTGGGACAGAAAGTAGTAACGAAAACGATTGTAATTCCGAATGTGTTAGACAATAAGGTCTATGAGGCTACGTAAGTTAAACGTCCCTGTGCTCGACACTGACCCAATACATGGCACCTTCAATCTTATGTCATAGTAAGAGAGTGACAGGTGGGTGTCATCTACTGGGCGTTGAGATGTCGAGCATTGGTACGTTTACCTTATCTATCTGACGTACACAGTCGTGTTGTATGTTTCCGAACGTTATAGATTACGAAAATGATTTATTTAGGCTTTCGACACTCTCTAGACGTATGTGTATCAAGTTTATGACATTTGATTTTAGATGTTATTCCCCGAAACGGATCGCTCGTATTACCCGTATACCCTTTAGGTACGGAACCCTAAAAAATAAAATGAAACATGATGTTGTGACTCGTATAGAGAAAGGAATGTTAAGTTGGTTTGGGCATGTGCATGTGGAGAGGATGAACGAAGGAAGAATTACGAAAGAGATATAATGCGAGTGTAGAAGGAAATATTGGAAGAGGGAGACCAAGAAGGACATTCCATGATCAGATCGGGGATGTCTTCAAGAAGGGTCAGGTCAAGAGTACCCGAAACCGGCGAGCACGTATGAAAGAATAATGAGTGTTGTGATATATGAAATCGGTCAAGCAGTTTCGGAGGAGTGCGACCACAAACATCGTGACACGAGATTTTTATTTGCGCCTAGGTAATATTATTAAGGTGAAAGTATGTAAATATGGATGGATGGATGTGTGACTGTTTGTTACTCTTTCACGCACAAACGGACGGAGTCTAACGAAATTTGGCACACAGATAGTTTAGAACCTGGATACTTTTTATCCCGGAACAATTCATAGTTCCCGCGAGATAGCGATAGACAAATTCATCGCACGTGGAGTCGCGGGAAACAACTAGTTAGATATAAATTAAACAAAAACCCTGACGCAATTTGGTCAGACATACTTTGAAAATAAAGTAAATGTCCATTCTGCGTCTAAGATCCCTTCCGCAGCTAACAAAAGAACTGATAACTTGGAAACGGCTGAACCAATTGTAATGAAACATGTCTAAGAACCATTGCCAAGAAACCTGCTATCATGAAAAAACCGCATCCGAATCGGTTCACCCGTTTAAGAGCTATGATGCCACAGATAGACCGACACACACACACGCACATAGCGGTCAAACTTATAACACCCCTCTTTTTTTGTCGGGGTTAATAAAAGAGTGCTTGGCGGCTTACTGACAAAGTAGGTAAACATTTTGATTTTGATTTGATCATTAAAAGTCAAATAAACTTTTGACCTTTTAAGCACGTCACGATCATTAAAACATAATGCCGCGCTGGAAAAGCAATTAACTGTCCCGAGATGAGTTCAGGATAAAAGTGAATTAAAAAACAGCGGTTCAGTAATATTTGTTTCACATACGAGTAAAACAAAGAGCCGACAGTTTATTGGGTTTCCCATTTCGCATAGATATTGTTATGAAAAATGGTTGAACCTTTTTTTTATAATTAAATCGCATTGCTGTTGGTAGAGATGGAGTTGGTGAAACATGAAGCGTACAAATTGTTATGACGTAAAACAGCGGAATACGGTTTTATATGTGAAAACATAAAAAAACTGGATAAGTTCGAGCTGAACTCGCGTGAAGATGGTTCCGTACAGTAATAGTACCTATATGCAGAGGCCGCGAAATAGCGGATTGCCGGCCGAGTAGTAATAGTAGATGGCCGAGTGTTAACGAGGACTCACAGTACGAGGAAAGAAAAAGTCTAGAGACTGTGTTGTCAATGATTACATGTATAGTCGATAAGCGAATCGCCATCATAAACATCGGAGCATTCAAGATGCTCAAAAATATCTGAACACGCACTTACAGTCAACGAATTTGATTCCTAGGCCACTATAGAAAGAGAATCTTATCGCATTAACTACTAGATAATTACCTATACAACGTCAGTGCGAGTCAAAGGACTATCAATTTTCCAATGAAAACATGCAAGAAACCATGCATGTACTATATATGTATGTTTTAAAAACCCCCAACGCAATTATGTCACTCGTATGTTTGAACATTAAATCAATGCCCGGTATGCGTCTAAGATCCCTTCCGCAGCTAACAAAAGAGCTGATAACTTAGAAACGGCTAAACCGATTTTGATGAAACATATCTAAGAACCATTGCCAAAAAACCTGCTTCCTATTAAAAAAACCGCATCCAAATAGGTGCACCCGTTTAAAAGCTATGATGTCACAGACAGACACACACACATAGCGGTCAAACTTATAACACCCCTCTTTTTTTGTCGGGGGTTAAAAAGATAAGAAACGTTTTCGCTCCATGACATGAGAGAAAAAAGTGATTTTGACAGACGGAGAGTGACAATTCAAGTTATTAAAACACAAGCAAACTCTTTTCCCATAATTATTGTTGACACATTATGTTCGCAAAGATAGAAATGCCATCATGAGATACATCACGCAATAATCAATTAATTAAACACCGTCGTAGAAGATAACAAAATTGGAGTTAGAAGATAATTGGAAAAAAAGCCGTGGTGGGCCTAGTGGTTTGACCTATGGTCTCTCAAGCAGAGGGTCGTGGGTTCGGGTCCGGGCTCGCACCTCTGAGTTTTTCGGAATTTATGTGCGAAATTACATTTGTAATTTACCATGAGCTTTACGGTGAAGGAAAACATCGTGAGGAAACCTGTATACACCTGAGAAGAAATTCAATGGTGTATGTGAAGTTCCCAATCCGCACTGGGTTCGCGTGGGAACTACGGCCCAACCCCTCTCATTCTTAGGGGAGGCCTGTGCCCTGCAGTGGGACGTATATAGGCTGGGATGATGATGATGATGGTAGAAGATAAACTAATCGATTCATTATGACATGGTCCTATAGTAGTTGACTGTACGCGTTTGACGATACGGTTGTAAATAATGTTAGTATCGTAGGTCGCGGGTGAGCAAAATAATTGTTTCAATTCATTGATACGGTTGTGTTCAGATATTTTTGACCACCTTGAACACTCCGATGTTTATGATCGCGACTGTAAAATACGAGTAGATTATACTAATTGACCCAAAACTAAATCATAATCTGGTAACCAGACGAGAAGCCAGGTAAAGTTACCACCACCACCACAGGGAAAGTTGGCCACGTGGTCCTACTGCCTTTGTCCTACCAATCGGACCGAGTTCCAAGTTATAACAGTCCTTAAAAAAATAAGAAAACGATAAATTAAAATTTTCAAAAACCCCCAAAACAATTGTTTGAAACATATGTTTGAAAATAAAGTAAATGCCATTATGCGTCTATGATCCCTTAAGCAGCTAACAAAAGAACTGATAACTTTGAAACAGCTGAACCAGTTTTGATGAAACCTGCTTCCAAATAAAAAACCGCATCCAAATCGGTTCACCCGTTTAAGAGCGCGCGCAGACAGAGAGCGGTCTGGCGTTCCGCGTTCCGAGTTCCGAGTTCTGCGTTCTTTCGAATGTACTAGGTCCCTTACGATAACGCACACAGCCGGCGGTCGGAACTCTCGAGCGGTCAAAACACAGAACTCTGAACGCGGAACGCGGAACTCCAGACCGCTCTCTGTCTGCGCGCGCTCTTAGAGCTATGATGCCACAGACAGACAGACCGATACACACACACACTCACACACATTGTGGTCACTTATAACACTTTTTGTGTCGGGGGTTAAAAATAATCCATATCACTTTGTTACGCGATAATAGACATGTTATGTGACTCTACACAACGTGGATTGTTTTTTTCTTCCAGAGCTGGTAGCTGGAGTCTTGATCGCTCACCCGCTACCAAATTATCGTTGTATTTTGGACTCCCGGTATACAGAATAATGTATTGAACTACCACATCAATAAAGCATAAACTCTCCCGCCACCGAGTTGATCTCCAACCGTGTAACCCAAAAACGTATCATTCTAACAACAAAATCTATAAAAACTTCCGCCGTTGCTAAACACTCAATTATTTCCCCATAAATAACATCGAACAAGAAAATTAATATCCTTCTAAACTACGCAACTCCATTTAGTAAATTTTATACGCCTTTCAACATAAACTCTTCAATTTCTAAACGAAGGGTTTGACGACAGCGTTCCCGCGTAATTAAACGTCAACGGCCATTTTGAAAACAAACATGGCGGCTGCAACGTGGCGGGAATGTGTTAATATTTCAACGTTTTATGGAGACATAAAACTTTCGAGGGAAAATTAAAGTTGACAAAGGAGAGGCGGATCTTCGCACGAGCGAAGATAGCCATCTTGGTAAACAGATTACATACTATGTTTATGTTAACTTTAAGTTCGCTTCTTGCATGATATTACGTGGAGCAATTTCAACAACTACGAGCATATAACCCCTGGAGACGTAATGCCTGCGAATTTAAAAGGAAACGATTCTGTCAACTAGCTGAGGTGCGGGGGGAGTTGCGATCGGTTCGAAGTGTTCCGAAGTATTCCGAACCCGATCGCTAGGGCGTGCATCGTAATGATTATGCTTTCTATCGATATCGATAAAAGGTTGTGCAAAAAGATTTTTCAAGCAGTACACTCTGGTAAAATTTAAATGCCAACTTTGAATTTATTTTAAGCTTAAACTAAACAAGTTGAAAAGTACTTTTAATGGTTTATTGAACTTAAGTAAGTACTAAAATATTATCATAATAGGTATAGTTCAAATAAAATTACGTTATACCAATCCAATACAGGTACAGTCGAACAAATTGAATCATGACCCAGGGTGGACCTTTGAGCTACTAATGTTATGTTGACATCTCATACTTTTGTCATGGAAATCATAGTGAAATTGATTATTAAAAGGTTCTATCCTGTGTCATGATTCAATTTGTTCGACCGTACACGAAAATAAGAATTATAATTAATATCACGAAGTCTAATAGTAATAAACCACGAAAAAAATCCGATATCAATAGATACAATAATCATTTAGTGGATAATTATCGACAATGCAAAATAAATGCATCGCACCACACTAGTCATTGGCGACACGAGACTAATTACGATAATAAGAGATAGATATACACGATTGCAGTGAGAAAGAAAAAGATGGGGGACGGACCAGTCCAATCCAACTTGACCCGCGTTGCAACTAATCAAATTTTCGTAAATATTTTGATAAAATAAACAAATGGACTTACCGATGAAAAGTAACATTGTTTTTTGTTTCATTACATTTTTTACTGTTGTTTCCGCACCATTTAACTGCACAACAAGACATGATGCCGTATATTGAAGCTGTTTTACGTCGTAAATGTCAGCTGTCTCATCGGTCATACTTTATGGTTGAAACTGACGGTAAACCAAGGAGTCGGGAAATACATCATTGATAAATCACTGACTAGTCGACAGATTAGTGTCGCCTTTCACTACGTCTCTAGGGGTTATATGCTCGTAGTTCAACAAGCTTTAAGTTTCCGATTTACCTTAGTTACCTTGTGCACATGGCTTTGACGGCTCTTTATCTAAATCCCTAATGATTATTTGTCCTAATGTAATGTTTGTCCTAATGATCGATTGTCCTAACTCTTTTTATTTAAAATCTATTAATTGTTCTGGATTTTTATAAAACAAACCTAACCTAACCTATGTTCTAGAGGATAATCACTTCAAAGTTCCTGAAAAGTTCACGGTTTCCGAGAAAAAAAGTGTTAGGACAATCGATCATTAGGACAAACATTACATTAGGACAAACGATGTTAGGGATTTAGAATGAGACCCGGCTTTGCCCTAATTGCAAAACGTTCATCATCATCATCCCAGCCTATGTATGTCCCACCGCAGGGCACAGGCCTCCTCTCAGGATCAGAGGGCTTGGGCCGTAGTTCCCACGCTGGCCCACTGCGGATTGGGAACTTCACACACACCATTAAATTTCTTCGCAGGTATGTGCAGGTTTCCTCACGATATTTTCCTTCACCGTAAAAGCTCATGGTAAATTACAAATGTAATTTCGCACATAAATTCCGAAAAACTCAGAGGTGCGAGCCGGAATCTGAACCCACGACCGTCTGCTTCAGAGGCCATAGGTCAAACCATTAGGCCACCACGGCTTTTTGCAAAACGTTATGCTGTGGGAATTTCGCAAAATCCATGGTTATTTTTTATTTACGTACATCTCAATATGAATCTCTACGAAAGCACTACAGGCTAAAGCCAACTTTGCCCAAAAGTTTTGGCATGACGTTGATTAGTCTGTAAGTCAAGATTTTTCTTTTATTATGGTTAGGTACATAGACTTACTTTTGTGTTGATGGAATGAGAGTACTTAGGTACCTGTAGTTTTGTCAAAAACTTTTATTTGTCAGTGCTATAGCTAAATAGAATATTATTTTATCATGTTTTTTTTTAATTTAGGAGATGATTGATTCGATACTTTAAATTTTTCTTTGCAAAATTTAAGTTTTATGTAAATTGTAATGTAAGTAGGTACACTTACTTTTATTTTTTTATAACGTCTTCATAAAATAAACCGCGCACACTTTATAACAATGTTACTCAGACAGAAACGACAGTTCGATAGTGGCCGAACATAATTATGTTCGTATAATCATATATTACCTATTAATCGAAGAGCCGAACTATCTGATCTTGATTTAAAGTGAACTTTAGAAGATTTCGCGCAGAAAAAAATGCAAGAGGCATTAGACACTAATTTATAATAATTTCAAGGACGTATTTCATAAAAATGTTTCCGGTATCCGTCGTAACATGTCAGATTCAGGTCAGCTTTGAAAATTCTCTTCCGGATTCGATAAGAAATTGGTCAGCGGTCTGGTAGGTATGTCTTTTATCCACTTTTTGCACAGTTCTCAATTATCAGGTCAAATGACGCGGTTAATTCGGGAAGTAATCTTCACTTAAAGGGGTTCTCTTCCACTAATCCCTTGAGCAAAACGTTGGATCTTAATACTCCACGGTTTTCCTTATTACTGGTTACAAATGCAAGATCAATTAATAACATCGCCGTCCCAAGACGCTTTCCGTAAGTGGAATAACGTTTTTAGAACTAAGAATTCTGTTATAGCAATCTGAACTAGTTTCATGGACTTAGCAATGATTATGGAGAGAGAGATTTATTTACAAATATTCGATACATAGGCATACATTTATAAGGAAAATATACAAATAATAAACATCAAATAGTAATAAAGACCCCACTCAGAACAATACAAAATCATCAAAAACAGTACAAAAAAAAAAACAAAAAAAAAATTCAGACAGACAACAGGCGGTCATAACACACAAAAGGGATCTCTTCCAGATAACCAATGTCAATGTGGAATTTATTTTATAAGATTTTTTTTTTCTAAACTAAACACATTCAGAAACCAAGAAAGTATAGCTGGGGTTGGAAATCGAACCTCCATAATTCATTGTGCACACCAACCAAAGCATTTGATATACATAATACCTACATACCTACGGGTACCGCAAAATTTCTCAATGCGTTCTCGAAACAGTTGCTCCAAGGTTGGGTTACTTTGGCCCAATAGGGGTAAATTTAGCCCGTAGGAAAACCACATACAGAACCAACGATATGGAGATGTGCCATAATTAAAATTTCAGGGCCAAAGTACGGTACTGTATTACGGTATTTTAAAATTTGCGAAATTTTATTATTATGATACGATCGATTCGAAGTAGAAGAAGTACCATACTGGTAATGTGTTAATTTGTAAACAAACAAACAAATGAGAGGATAAAGAAGTACGATGTCGTTTACTTGTAAAATCACGTAATTAGATGCGTATTGAAATAGCAAGTGACTTTGGCACTTGGTGCATGACCCAACACCTACCATAATAACAGCATCAAGGCAGCATGCATAATGCATGCGCCACCGCTCTGCTGCCATTAGGCGCGCTTGTCCCCGCGTTTTAATTATCGGCCGATAGTGATTCACACCAATGAGCAAACCAAACCATTACCAAACACACAATGAACCGAATATCGCCCATCCAACCCACAAAGACCTAATTAGCGACGGTGAAAGAAAGCGATTTCTCCACCGTTCATGAATATTAAAATCCCTCATTAGGCATTTTCGTAAGTTCGTCAGCACCGAACATTTGGCAGTCGCGGCACGCGCACATAAAACAATGACAGCTCCTAATCGGCATCCGTTACACAACCGATGATCCTCGCTTTAATGGGCCAATGTCGTGGTCCACTCGGCCAGAATATCGATTATGAAGGAGAAGTGACACATCCGGAATAAACGGAAACTTTGGTAAAAAAGCAGTACGCCGTCTGGAATATGTATAAAAGCGGTATGGTGCGTGAACACAGCATCATTCGTGTGAAGTCAGTCGTAGCATAAACAGCAAAATGAAATCTTTCGCTTGTGTGCTTTTGTTAGCTGCGTTTGTGGCGGCTGAACCTCCTTCCTATAGAAATGCGAGGTTTACCTTCCAACGGCAAGAGAGCGAAAGAGAACCGACTACTGCTAGGAGCGAGGAAGCACCATACGCACCAGCTGGGTTCAAACCAACGAGGGAATTTAAGCTGCCATCTCGTCAGGAAGTCGCACCTCCGGCAACTTCATACGGCATCCCGTCAGACAGCTACGCAGTACCTCTGCACACTTATTCCGCACCACAAGCGGAGTACGGAGTTCCTAGAAACAGCGGACGTGAAGAATCAGAGAGGGAAAAAAAAGAAGGAAAAGGCGAAGGAGAAGGTGAAGTGGAGAATCTGAAGGTTGAAGGTCTAGAAAGGGAGGGCAAGGAACGTAAAGAAAAGAAGGGAAAGCTCGAGGAAGAGCCTAAAGGGGAAGCTGAGTTTGTTAACGCTCGCGGAGCATACTACGTGTTGCTTCCCGACTTACAGTTGCAGCGAGTGCAGTTCCAGACTCAGAACGATCTCCGCAACATGGCTTACACTGCCCGACTGCAGTACAGGAATGAAGACCGTGCCCCAGTGTATGTGTACTCCGCAGCCCCTCAATATCAAAATGCGGCCTACGTTCAACTCTACTAATCACCTCATAAATTTTTGTCATGTATTCTTCTGTAAGTTGCGTTGAGATTATAAAGGAGACTGATTATTTTCAGAGTTATATTTTCCGTTAGCCATACCAAAAAAATACTTACCTAATTTATTAACAACATTAAACCAACTTGGGTGTTCTACACAATACGTGTTGTTTTATTTCTCGCGATACTCCTTATCTGTTTTGTTGCGGAATGGTTTTACTTTTTCCGAGATTTTAGCTAATTGCTCGTTATATTTGTTGCTTTTTACATAATGTTGTTTGTTATTGGTTGATTTACATTTGAATGAACTTTGGTCGTTTCTGTATTCTTTTATTTCTTGTGCTACTTTTTCGATTATGAAACATTGCTTTAAACAGTGGTTTACTTACTACGTTACGTATGTATTGTTACCCAAAGGAGCATTTTAATATTTGCGCTCACAGTAGAATAATTTGTAACAAGATTCTTCTTTTTAATAAGAACACATTAAGGCTAGAATGAATTATGACCCTCTCTTATCTAAATATGACTCAATATTACTAACCAATAAAATCGCAAACTTATAGGTTGGTAAAAATCCGAACAGCATTGGGTTGTTCGAGTTGCCTAGCAACTGTCGGTTGTCACGTTGCCTAGCAACCGTCGCTGGAGTTAACGACACTGAAAAAACACGTCGTTTCTTGTGCGACGACACTTTTTTTTTTGAATTATTTCTGTATTGTCTGTAAATAAATGTATTTTGTTTCTTTCTTTCTTTCTAATTTTTAACTATATTTTATTTTTAAAAAATTGTTCCAATTACAGTTCAAGTGGTAGCCATGTGACAGACGAATGGACAGGCAGGCAGACATACGGACAGAGAGCGGAGTTTTAGTAATACTTACGTTCCCGTTGGCACTCTCTAGGAACTAAGAAAGAGAAGTTAAAGTTTACAGACAGGCATTCTTTATGCAACGTTGATGAAGACCACTGATCTTAATGTTGATCTTACTGTTAATGGGGACTTTCATACTACAATATAGGAATTTCAGTGCAACTGCCAGATCTAATAAAGGCAAGTAATTTACACTTAAATTATCTACTATTCATTGAACTGGCTCTCTATTAATTCACGTTATCTCATAATTTGGGTACTACTCTTCCTTTGTCCGTATTAAGGTATTGTTGACTGAACAATGATTGGACTTAGAACTCTGTAGTATCATATAATATATAACCGTGGGTATACAACCCAGTTCGCTCTGCACATTTCATCAATCACGTTATTGAGACATATGTATGATCAATCTTAATAGTATATCATGAATACAAAGGGTGTTACTTGATGTACGGTATCTTATTCAATCATTAAATTTAGTACAGAAGGATTGGGGAATAAGATACCCACTTGTTAATGGTATGTATTATACGTATATTTACATGTTCAGACATTTGATAATGGTTCCATTTGTATTACTATTAATGTAGTTTATGTACAAAGGAATGTTCCACGACGAACAAAAGTGTGTACAAAAAGACACTTTTATTCTTCTAGTAGGATCGAAAAGCTCATGATTCTGAACAAAAATGACATAAAAATTTCCAAAAGTCATAACATCTAATATAAAATCTAATGTCACTGTGTTTGTTATCGAACTCCTCCGAAACGGCTTGACAGATTTTTATGAAACTTTTTTTATCTATATTTCTATATATTCGGTAGGTCTGAGAATATTTTATGTGGCAAAACAACGTTTGCCTCAGCTAGTAAAACTAAATAAAAATTTGGCTCAACACAATCAAAATTAGAAATTAAATCAGTCTAAATTTCACTCCTCCGAACTATATTGACCTGTTTCTAAAAAACTTTATTTACTTATTTATTTGTACATGTTTACACGCCCCTTCTTTAGCCTAAACAAACTGGCGAACCTTTCAAGATTTCTCTATTCAATTTGTGTGGTCACGCTTGTAATACACAATTTCCTCCAGCAACTCAGCGGTCAGCCAACCGATTCCTGTATCTCGTATCCTGCTTGTTCTTTATAGTGTTTGCAAAGGACGGAATAGTCGAGTCGATGGGGATGGCTTACAAATTGTACGGTGAGCACACCGTATTGACGGTGGAGGTAAACATGACCGGGCTACTACACGGTCGAGTGCTCCTTACATACTCCACGGTCCATAGGTAATAGCCGTATTGTGTAGGTACAGTACTTACTGACAGTAGGTACGTATATCTATACATATAATAAATCTGTAACAAGTCGGTGTCTGTACATTGAAGATATTTGAAAAAAACTGTCACTAGGACTATTTATTAGCACAATAGAACCCAAAACAATGATTTTTAGAATTATTGTCTGTTTGTCTGTTTGTCTGTGCGTTTGTGCGCGCTAATCTCAGAAACAGCTTAACCTAGGAGGATGCGGTTTTCACTGATATGTTGGTATTTTCTTGGATTAACATTTAGTGTTTGTTTCATTTGAATCGGTTCAGAAATAAGAAAGATACGTATAATATTTTAAGAATAAATTCGAACAGGTTTTTTTGTTTGAACGCGCTAATCTCAGGAACTACTGCTCCGATTTGAAAAATTCTTTCAGTGTTAGATAGCACATTTATCGAGGAAGGCTATAGGCTATATATCATCACGCTAACACCAATAGGAGCGGAGCGGAGCGGAAGAATGTTTCAAAACGGTGCGGGGGGGTAATTTTTTTACATCGAGGAACTAAGGAGAGCCATAATTGATGAAAAACCAAATTGGATAAAAAAAAATAAGCTGCCCAAATTACTAATTCCACGCAGACGGAGTCGCGGGCAAAAGCTAGTAATAAATAAATATCACGGGACAATTCACACCAATTGACCTAGTCCCAAAGTAAGCTAAGTAAAGCTTGTGTTATGGGTACTAGGCAACGGATAAACGTACTTATATAGATAGATACATGCTTAAATACATATTAAACACCCAAGACCCGAGAACAAACATTCGTATTTTTCATGCAAATATCTGCCCCGACACGGGAATCGAACCCGGGACCTCAAGCTTCGTAGTCAGGTTCTCTAACCACTAGGCCATCAGGTCGTCTAACCATATCAGCTAATAGACATATGCCTGAAGAGCTCTATTGAGAACATTCTTCGTAAAAATTCGTCATCATCATCATCCCAGCCTATATACGTCCCACTGCAGACTACTGTACTGTAGTTCCCACGCGGGCCAGTGCGGATTGGGAACTTCACACACAGCATTGAATTTCTTCGCAGGTGTATCCAGGTTTCCTCTCGATGTTTTCCTTCGCCGTAATCTGGGCTCTACAGAAAACCAGCGTTGCTGCACTCACTGTGTAGCAACACGTCATGCTGAGTGGAGACCCTTTTTTGGTGACAATTGGTGTCACTACCATAACAAAATTGTTTATTAGGTGTATTAATGTTGTTTTCTTCTGTTTGGTGGTGGTACTCTTGTAGCCTTAAATAAAATATTTTTCTTTCTGTCGTTCTTTCTATAAAGCTCATGGTAAATTACAAATGTAATTTCGCACATTAATTCTGAAACTCAGAGGTGCGAGCCGGGATTTGAACCCACGATCCTCTGCTTCAGAGGCCATAGGTCAAACCACGAGACCACTGGGCAAACGGGTGAACCGATATGGTACTGTTTTTTTTTCTAGTTAAAGGCAGGTTTCTTGGCTATGGTTCTTAGTCTTGTTCAGCCCTTTCAAAGTTATCACCTCTTTTGTTAGCTGCGGAAGGGATCTTGGACGCATAACGGGCATTTACTTTATTTTCAAACATATGTGTGCCCTGATTGCGTTTTTTTTTTAAATTATAGTTATTCTTTTAGAGATACGTTACTTCGCATTAATCAATCAGCTGCTTTAACGGCCTGTCGCTAGCCAATTACCGGCTGTGTTCTCTCAGTACTCTGTAATTTGAACAGAGTATAACACAACAGTGAGTTTTTGCTCAAGTTTTGCAACTGAACTATTGTTTTTTTTTTTTTTTTTTTTTTATGATGTAGGAGGCAAACGAGCAGACGGATCGCCTGATGGTAAACGATTACCGTCGCCCATGGACACCTGCGACACCAAAAGAGTCACAAGTGCGTTGCCGGCCTTTTAGGTAGGAGCACGCTCTTTTTTTGAAAGCTTGAAGGTCATATCGGTCCGGGAATACCGCAGCAGGAACCTCATTCCAGAGCTTTGCTGTGCGAGGCAGGAAATTTCTGGAAAAACGCACAGTAGAAGACAACCAACCATCCAGATGGTGAGGATGGAAGTGTTGTCGCGTAGGGCGGTGGCGGAAGGATGCGGCAGGGATCAACCCGAATAACTCCTCGGAGCACTCTCCGTTGTACATGCGATAGAAGATGCACAGTGAAGCTACATCTCTACGCAGCGCCAAGGAATCAAGCCCATCAGAAGTTCGTTGGCAGCCGACTATTCGAGTCGCTCTCCGTTGTATGCGATCCAGAGGGAGAAGCTGGTACCGGGGAGCCCCCGCCCACAGATGAGAGCAGTATTCCATATGTGGGCGAACCTGCGCCTTATAAAGCTGAAGGCGGTGGGCTGGAGTGAAATACCGTCTCGATCTGTTGAGCACGCCGAGCTTCTTCGAGGCTAATTTAGCCTTACTCTCCAAGTGGTCGCGGAACTGGACTTCACTCGAGATGTCAATACCAAGGATTCCGATACTGGCTGTGGTAGCAAGGGGAGTGCCTTCGAAAAGAGGTGACGCGACAAACGCAGACTTTTTTGCGGTAAACGTTTATTGTTATCTAGGTTGCCTTAAGCTTCTAAATCTATCTTATCCTGCGAAAACAAAGTAAAGAAAAAATAAACAGAGCGCTTTTAGGTAAATTGTATTAGTTTTGAGGGGCGGTGAACCGAAATTGAAGGTAAATAAGGTCAGCGGATTTCGCTATGTTTGTTTGTGATCCTATAGATAAAATATGTACACACATTTATAAAAAGAAACACTTTAGTTTGTAGTGTTGATAGTTTTCCTTTTTTAACCACTTGTTTTTTGAAAAAAAAAACTTTATCAAAAAGTAAATTTAAACCATTCAAACAGTCACTCAAAAGAAAAAAAAAAGAAAAAATCTAAATATTTTAATCGTAACCTTTCTTTTGTGAGAAGTTAATTTAGAATTTGTACCAATTAGGTACATATAATGTACAACATTTTAAAGTTCATTATTAGGTAAGACTTAAATTTTACTTTTACTGTTTATTGATTAGAAAAAAATAGTAAGTTCACAAATAAGTACTTATATTGTGTGTGTACGTATGTGAGAAGAAATTCAACGGCGTGTGTGAAATTCCAAATCCGCAGTTAGACCGCGTGGGAACTACGGCCCAAGCCCTCTCATTCTGAGAAGAGGCCTGTGCCCTGCAGTGGGACGTGTAGGCATGACCTAGGATGATGATGATGATGATATACAGAGCCTGTTAAAAAATCTAACTAAACTCTACATAATTTATTGAATCAGGCGTTACTTTGCGGAGGTCCATATTAATGAACTAAAACAATTACTTTGCTCACCCACGACCTTACAATAGTTACGTTTATGCAAGAAATGTGCGTTCATGCAGTTCCTCCACCTCCACACTGTACGAACACACACAAATCACATAAACCCAACCATCCATATATATGTTGAGTTATACCATGTTAAACTAAATGTTTAACATTTGGTAGCATAGCATACGGTTGTGGTAACTCTGAAGATGAGCTCTGGTTGAGTTCGAAACGCGTCAGTGTAGCTTGGTGGTGGTGATGGTTGGGTTTATGTGATTTGTGTGTGTTCGTACAGTGTGGAGGTGGAGGAACTGCATGAACGCACATTTCTTGCATAAACGTAACTATTGTAAGGTCGCGGGTGAGCAAAGTAATTGTTTTAGTTCATTAAACTCTACACTATACGCCAAAGGCGCCTTTCTCAAGTTTTTTACCCATAGGACTTATCATCATCATCAGCCTATGTTCGTCCACTGCTGGACATAGGCCTCTCCCGTGGCACGCCACTGAGCACGATCCTCGGCCACCCTCTTCCAGCTCTTGGCAGCCGCCTTGCGAAGATCATCGCTCCACCGAGTCTGAGGACGTCCTACCTAGTGGTATTATATACTAAAAACACCATAACCTGCTTTCATAACACAATAAATTTACTCAAACTTAAACCGGTCAAAATAAAGGAGCTCGTAATCCTTTTACGGTCGGCAATTCCAAAATGTATTAAATCTTTCGTTACAAAGAAACACAAAGTATAATATGTCTGAAACTCCTTACCTAATCCCACTTAATTAAATGTCTTGTCAAGCTCCTGCTAAAGATTGGGATAAATGCAAGGAATATAATTCCGTTGATCTAAAGATACACTTGTTATTGACCAATGAGATCGTTGGGTTGGTCGTCGGCAGGGAAACGGCTCGGCGTCATTGGTCCATTTTAACGTACCACTTATGTGCTTCCCTGGGGTGATTGGTTATATTTAGTTCGGAGTCTAATCCTATTGATGTTTATTATAAATAAAAAGGTTTGGGAAGATGTTTGGATGTTAGTATGTTTGTTAGTTAATCAAAAATCAACATGTTTAATCTGCAAGTAGGCCGCAAAGGCAACCAGATATCCTAGTGGTTAGTGTACCTGACTATGAAGCTTGAGGTCCCGGGTTTGATTTCCGTGTCAGGGCAGATATTTGTTTGAAAACACCGGCCAAGTGCGAGTCGGACTCGCGCACGAAGGGTTCCGTACCACTACCTATAAAAACGGCAAAAAATCACGTTTGTTCTATGGGAGCCCCTTAAAAATTTGTTTTAATTTAATTTAATTTAAGTGAATACATAACTAAATATTCTGTGAATATTTCAAGCGTCTACCTGTTGCCGTTATCAATATCGAGTAAAAACGAGCAAAAAAAGTCACGTATGTTGTATGGGAGCCCCCTTAAATATTTATTTTATTCTGCTTTTTAGTATTTGTTGTTATAGCGGCAACCGAAATTTCAAAAAAATTCAACTGTCTAGCTACCACGGGTCATGAGATACAGCCTGGTGATAGACGGACGGACGGACAGATAGCGAAGTCTCAGTAATAGGGTCCCGTTTTTACCCTTTGGATACGGAACCCTAAAAAGTGATATTTCTACTGCCGAGAATCTTACAAAAAAAGTTTGAATCGGTTGTAAATGACGTTCCCTTGTTATTGACAGATTGTCCAGCACGTCAGGGAAACGCCCCTTCCGTTGTCTAATTAACCCATAATTTAGGAGAATAATAATATTTACAACTAATTAGCTGCAATAAGCATTGTGTATACGTATAATGGCCCGAGAAATAAGACCTCAAGAATCTATTGACAGAGAATTTTACGACATATATTCGTCTAATTCCCCATCAACACTATTTGGCGTAAAGGCATCTGACAGGAGGCATTTGAAAGCGATTTCATGGATAATAATACTGCAATGTAAGTTTTTTTTGACAAAATAAGGTGGCAAACGTGGTCAGTTACCTAATTATAAGTGAATACCACTACCTATAGATACATAAGCCCATACCTACATAAGTCATAGTAGCGAACCGTAAACCGGGGTGACTTTGAACTACGGGGCAACTTTACAAAGTAGTTTGCCGACCACCTCACGAATTTTTGTTAGCATTTGCTATTCCTTGTTGTTGATGTCTTCATCGATTTTCTTTTCACCCGACTGTCGAAGGAGGGTTATGTTTTTCAAGCGTATGTATTTATGTACGTATGTATCATTCTTTAGCACGCCCTGCAGCCTAAACGGCTCCATGGATTTTGAAGTGTGAGGTGTCATTAGATTCGTCTCATTTCCGCGAGTGACATAGGATATATATTTTCCCGGAATTCCCATGGGAACGGGAATTATACAGGCGGGTTTTTTCATCTAGTATTGACAATAAAGTTATTGTCTACAATCTCAACCATTTACCACATAACTGACAATGTCTACTTTATAGCGATTTTTAAACTATCAAAGTTGCACCAAATTTGACCAAGGTACTCCGGTTTACGGCAGTGGTTTGACCTATTATGGCTTCTCAAGCAGGATGGCCGTGAGTTCGAGCCCAGACTCGCACCTCTAAGTCCAAAATTACATTTAAAATTCACCTTGAGCTTTACGGTGAAGGAAAAACATTGTGAGGAAATCTCCACAAAACTGCAATTCAATTTTTGTAAAGTTCCCAATTCGCACTGGGCCCGCGTGGAAGCTACGACCCTCTCCTCATTCTGAGAAATGTGCCATGTAGTAGTACGTATAGGCTGTAACATAGCTACCCTAACAAGTTAGCAATTACCAACTAAGCCGTCTCACAGGCTGAATCAACGTACACAATCGACTGCCATTTCCGTATACGAACCAGCCAAACCCATCTGAGCGTTAGTGGTGTTGTATGCGTTCAGTGCACGTGCCCCGCCTGAGAATAGGGAATAGATCGCCAACCGGCAGGTCCTTTACCATGCAAACGTCATCCATTAAGCCGCAAGCCCTTTGCTTCCAAGCCTCTGACCGATGAGACGGATAGAGCCCCGGAAAATTGGCGGCGTTTGCTAAAGGCGATAATTTTCACGGATCTCGGGAAACTAAGGACCGTAGGAGGATTTGAGTTGTGTTTTGACCGGCCAATTGTGACTCGAATCATTCGAACTCTAGTCGAGATGGTTCCGTGCGATAATGATGTTAAAAACCATTATCTTAAAGACATTTCAATGACTAGCGTAGGCAGAAAGCACTCCTATTATTTACTAGCTTTACTACTTTACTTTACTAGATAATAGATCATATATATACTAGCTGATGCCCGCGGCTTCGCCCCCGCTGAAATAGATTAAACCGTGTTTTCCCGTGGAATGAGATATTTCCCCGTGGTAAAAAGTAGCCTATACGTCACTCTCCGGCCCTTCAACTATGTCCATAAAATATCTATACTAATATTATAAAGCTGAAGAGTTTGTTTGTTTGTTTGTTTGAACGCGCTAATCTCAGGAACTACTGCTCCGATTTGAAAATTTCTTTCAGTGTTAGATAACCCATTTATCGAGGAAGGCTATAGGCTATATATCATCACGCTAACTCCAATAGGAGCGGAGCGGAGCGGAAGAATGTTTCAAAATCGGGGGTTTTTGAAGTAAAACTTCTATATGCGCTAATCTCAGTAACTACTGCTCCGATTTGAAAAATTCTTTCAGTGTTAGATAGCCCAGTTAGATAGGGCGGGTTGGGAGCGGGTTGGGGGCGGGTTGAGAGCGGATAGGGAGCGTGTTAGGGGTGGGTTGAGAGTGATGGGGGCGGGTTGGGGGCGGGTTGGCAGCGGATTAGGAGGTTGGGAGCGGGTTGGGAGCGGGTGGGGGGCGAGTTGGGAGCGGGTTGGGGGCTGGTTGGGAGCGGGTTGGGGGCGGGTTGAAAGCGAGTTGGGAGCGGGTTGGGGGTGGGTTGGGAGCGGGTTAGGGGCGGGTTGCGGGCGGGTTTGGAGCGGGTTGGGGGCGGATTGGGAGCGGGTTGGGGGCGGATTGGGAGCGGGTTGGTTTATTATGAAGTTTCACTTCTTTTCCGGAAGGAACTAAGGAGAGCCATAATTGATTAAAAAAAAAATTATATATTAATATTATTATTATTATTATTTTTTATTATTTATTAAAAAACAAATTGGATAAAAAAAATAAGCTGCCCAAATTACTAATTCCACGCGGACGGAGTCGCGGGCAAAAGCTATAATATATAAAAAATCTCGTGTCACGGTGTTTGTTATCGAACTCCTCCGAAACGGCTTGACCGATTTTAGAATAGAATAGGTCGTAGGCTATTTTTCTTCGCAGACGGAGTCGCGGGCAACAGCTAGTATTAGTATGGAGTATGGATTCTGTTTCCAGGTCTTGCAGCGTACGTGGTGACAGCATCAGTGTTCGGCTGCCTCTGGAATCCGGAGGACGGGTTCTTCGAGCTGGACATATTGACCCGCGTCATGTATTTATACGACACGAATGCCTGCGGCGTCCAAATACGCATCATGCATATCGATGAGCTGGTGCTTAGCAACGATACTTATGGGCTAGCCGTGCTGCCTATAAAGCACAGGTCGCCTCTTGTGAGCGTGATATCGCAGCTACCAGAGAAGACGAGAAAGTATGTGTACAGCCGAAGCCATTTTTATGGTGGGTCGTGGAGCGTTTCAACCGCCGTGGTCTATGTGTTCATCATCATCATCATCATTCCAGCCTGTATACAGCCAGCATGTATGGTCTGCATAGTACAGGCGTCCTCTCAGAGTGAGAGGGCTTGGGACGTAGTTCCCACGCGGGCCCAGTGCGGATTGGGAACTACCCATACACCATTGAATTTCTTAGCAGGTGTATGCAGGTTTCATCACGATGTTTTCCTTCGCCGTAAAGCTCATGGTAAGTAAATTTTAAATGTAATTTCGCACATAAATCCATAAGTCGTGTGGTGTGTGGTCGAAAAATCGCAATTGGTTTTAGTTTAAGAAAATTATTCTTATATTTTGGTAAGACACGGGATTAGGCGGTTGAAACGCATCAAATATAATTATGTAAACACCAACCTTAGAGCCACAATCTCACCGGCGATTTGTGAACGTATTAGAAGCGGAGCGAATGCGCGGCGTGTTCGCCGCGAACGCGCAACGTCAATATTATGTTCGCAAATCGTCAGTGTGATAATGGCTCTTATGGTTAGTAGCATAGAATAGTATTGATTGCTATATTTGACTCCTTGGTAACGTACATGTATTTATGACTTTGACTGTTACTGTAACGTCTGTAACCCTGAAAGGTAACTTTGGACATTGGGTAAAAAAATAACTAAAAAAAAATAACTGTTACCTGTGTCAAATACTTTTAGTTGCATGTATCTTAATAACACGTATATAGCTAAACCGTTTAAGTGATTCCTCACCCGCGCGGCGACAAAGGGGCTGAGAGAGGTGCGGGCGGCGAGTGCGCCTCGTCTGCCGCGCACGCGAGGACTTATTTAAACGGTCTAGCTATAGATCTGTTTGAAAATTATATTTCCTGTCTGTACATTGCAGTTATTTAATAATGAGCGTGTGATTGCACACCATCTGGCTGGCCAGCGCTTTGATCTTGAGGGTGTTCATTGATGCCGAAGACCTGGAAGTATTCGTGATCGTCCTCAGGATCGTCTACTGCACCTCTCTTTTTATCATCTTCTTCGATATCTGCTTGGGTGTGGTGTACATCGCTCACATCCAGCAGAGCTTGACCAAAGGAATGATATTAAGGTACATCATCATTACCGTCATCATTTTAGTCGTAGGACGTCCACTGGATACAGACCTCTCTTATTGATACCCAATCATTACGGTTGGAAGCGGCTTGCATACACCGTGAACGTACGGCTTTTACCAAAACATCCGTCCAGCTCGTTGGTGGACGTGCCACGCTGCGCTTGCCAGTACTTAGTCTCCATTCGAGAACGAAGGCACATACAATTAATGCGGTACATTAAATCTATCTCCATATGCAACATGCGGTGACCGCAATAGTATAATAAGTTTTTGTTTAAATATCCATTTCTATACAGGCTTTTTTTGCTGGTTGTTCTTTTTGCCCCTGGTTACCATCTAAGACCAAAGTTACTGGTCAATACGAATCAAACGAGCCGAAATCAGATGCGGTCGCGTTGTTTTATTACAGAGTTCCTACGGCCACTTTTCAGCTCCATGGCAATTGAATTGGTCAAATTTTAGCTCAATCGGACACCAGGAAGTGTCACAAAATTTGATCCCTAGAGTCAAGTAAACTGAACCACGTCCCTTTTCATTGCAAATGTCATATTGACTTTCCATATATCTGCCAAAGAAATCATCGTGAAATGGTTGTGAAAAGGTTCCATTATGGTGCGCAATTCAGTTGCCTTGACTGCACACACATACATTGCAAGTTGAATAAAGGGTTTTAAAAGGCTGTAGGTTTTGTTTTCAATATAAAAACGCCTTCAGAGCGCTGTTGGGTCTGCCATGGCGCTGCAGCGCATCGGGGATGTTTCCGGAGGCGCGGACGGACAGCTTCAATGTCATAATGCGCAAGCGATGCGCCTCCCTGTTGGCGCGGCTCCGTGCCAGACCCAACAGGATCCTGAGGTGTTCGTGGACTGCTGGGACACCGCGCTGATGCGTCAGTGGTGACAGCTACATGTCCTCCAGGAACCTTGATTCACAGTTTACTAACATTTGTTACTAACATTACTGATCGCCCTGGTCTGAAATAAAAATATTTATTATTATTATACTAAAGGAATTTGAATCTCGACATAAAGTCGGTTTTTTTTTGATTCATGATACGGGCAAAAGCCAAGTATCATGTAACTTTGTGTAGTGTCTGTGTCTGTGTTAGTGTGATTGTCTTGTTGGTTGCTGTGTACTGGTAGAGAGGTAGGATTTAGAAATCGGCGTACTATAGAACAAGTATCTAAGACTATTGATTTCTGTAAGGGTATATAGGTGTTGTCGTTGAGGTCTAATATTTTAAGTGCTGTTTTAAGGGTTTTTGGAATAATGCCTGTTGAGGAGACAATGATTGGAATGATTTTATTATTATTAAAAACACAGAAGTCAGCCAGGGAACTTCTTCTTTTCTTTCTCAGGTATAGTGGATGGGGAAAGATGCGCGGTGTTGAACACACTGAAGAGTTCGGTGGTTGGGTGCCAATGATAGCCTCCGCTGCATGGATGCGAGGAATCATCCTCCTCGTAGTAAACATCTTTAACTGCAAAGTGCTTCGTGTCCTCATCGGAAAAGTCAAGAAGAAAAAGGTCAAGAGGCGTCTAGCTGACAAGACAAATTTACCATTCCCTGATAGCAGAAACTCTCAGTTTACAGACGGCAGTTCGTTGTATTTCCGAACGGGCGAGAACATGCCCTATCGTGCTCAAAGGTTTTTAAGTGATTTGGAGTAATTTTTAGCCTGGTGACAGACGGACAAACGGACGGACGGACAGCGGAGCCTCAGTAATATGGTCCCGTTTTTACCCTTTGGGTGGGTACGGAACCCTAAAAAACAAAGATATTTTAACGGAGTTATTCTTACAATTGTCGTCGTTACAGTTAAGTTGTCTAAGTGTAAGTAAACTAAATAAAATCTTATACAGTTAACGTGTTTTATTTTTCTTGCGATAGAATTTTGTTTGTGGTATAATATTACAGAGATAATGTCTTTACTAGATCTATTTTAATTTACTTTTAAACAGTTTATAAGTATCTTTGTTTGTCCACTCCCCTCCATTATTTATGGCAACATCTTATTTGGGACATTTTTTATTCTACTGTCTAAAGTTCAAAAAATTGTTTTGGGGCCATTCTACTTTTCGTTGACCAGTCATTTTTTGTACTGTGCTCTTCAAATATTTTTTTTACTAAAACGGTAAAGTCCTCGGTTTAAATCATTAAAGATTTAAATAGGCACATAATTAAGCTTACATTTAAAATTATCACTACGTATAAAAAGTAATCATTATTATTTATAAAGTAGGTAACGCAGTGGACATGCATGTCCCCGCCATTTGTATGGAAATTGATGTATTTTCCGCTGAGTTACCAATTTTTTCCACAAAATTTCTTTGTATTTAAAGTTTTATTGCTTTAAAACATTAAATTTAGGTGTTTCAGTTTGTATATAAGTTATTTACACTTGAAAAAAATCACCAGGTATGCCTTATATTTCACAAAAGATTAATGGTTACTTAAAAGTAGAATGGCCCTTTGAATAAAAACTGAAACTGCACCCCTAGAAAGCTACACTGTCCCGGAGTTACTAAAAAGTTATTATAAAGTTGCAAGTTGGCTGAGACCCACCGGGATTGTCCCTGAACGCGACTGTATATTCCCGGGTTTCGGAATTCAGAGAAATGAGCCGGATTTTTTTAATCATAACATGTAAAAGGCTTATGTCCACGCCACCTCCAATTTTTAGGCTTTGAACATCCACGACCCAAAATAGGAAAAAGTTAGCGCTAGGAGACAAGCGAAAAAAAACACACAGCATGCCAAAAAACCCCACCCAAAAGCCCAAAAGATGCAAAAGGTGCAAAAGATGGCATCCAAAGCCACACAATGGGCCCAAAAGATCTCCGACCCACCCTTCCATCGCAGGGCAAAAGAAAGGAAGCCCGTAGTTATAGATAAATGCATATGACAGGAAATCCCACCAACCCAACCAATAGCTCTAAGTAATTGTACAGAAGCGGGCGAGGGTCGGTCAAGGAATAAACCAACGGGTAAAAACATAAAAGACCGACCTAAGCACCCCCCAGTGCCCAGCGGGAGAATGCATGCTCCTCTCCCGGCCTTCCAGCAAATGGCTGAGGCAGGACACTGTGGGTAGATTAAGTCCCCTCCCTACCCCTCCCCTCCTCAAAATATAAAGCACACGTTTTTTGTATTAATAATCAATAGAGAAGGGGACTTGTGACCGGGTTTTTTAGTCCGTGCAAGTCGGACACTGTCTGGGCCCTCCATTCCCAGTTCGTCCGTCACTCTTCCTACCCTAAAGTAAAAAATAGCAAAGACTTCGCGTCTTTGGCCCCTCTGGCGACTCATTCAAAAAAAAAAATAGGAAAAAGTGGGAAAAGCGTGTTTTGCAAATTATATTCCATTATTTATATTGCGGCAAAAACCGCCGTCATAAGAAGTGATACAGCGTTTTTTTTTGTCGCAACTTGCAATAGTAAGTAATATTGGAAGAATCTGTCCCAGTATTACTATCAATATAAATTCATAATAGAAATAGTGGGATCCATCCACTTTTTTTACGAGACAGCGTTTTATTAAAAAAAGTTCAAAATTTGGTTTGTCTTTGTCCCGGATTTAACGGCATACGGCAATACAAGCTAGTATTTTTATAGTCAGATAGAAAAATACATAAAATTTCAGGACATCCATCAAAAATACTGACTGCATAGTTGACACACTGATCATACCAACAATACAACTCAATAATCGAGTGTCAGGACTACAAACATAACTTTGCTGCTAACGGCGTCGCTAGCGTCAAACAACAAGCGAGAAGTTTGAACAGTAGCGCGAGTTTCACAGTTTCGTCAACTGTATGGTAAAATTTGCCGTGCTGTAGCTAAAAGGTATACGATCGAGAACTAATCGGTCTTATGCTGCGACGGGTTTTAATCGAGTTTGTCAACTTGTAAGTGACTGCTAGGGTAACCATCAATATTGAAAGATAGGACAAAGTCTTTTTGTAACAAATTGAAATTAAATCACAGTTTTGCGACGCCATGGCAAATCACACGACAGTGATTTAAGAATGAGGAAGACAGTCTACTCGCTATCGTCTTCAGGACGCAGTTATAGAGCCGCCTTCAACCCTGCGCACCAGGGAAGCGCATCTTTTACGCATTGTTGCGTAAAAGCAGTCCATATGCGTTTCGCACTGCAGTATCGGGGTAGTCCCAACAGCACCCTGAAGGCATTATGGTGTTGTACTCGGAGGGTGTTGTGAGCTGTCCTGGAATATTTAACCCACAGGATACACGTGTAAAATGAAGTACAATAATATGCTCAATAATAATTATGCTCTAAATAGAGTAAGTTTTACCCCTCTTTTTCAGTCCAGCTAATTTTTTCTATGAAATAAATTTTTGGTGTAGCTCATTAACTCTTGAGCAATGTTATATAAGTGCACTTTAAGCTTTAAGTGCGCGAGTCCGATTCGTACTTATCCTGTTTTTCAACCGAGAAGTGTCCTTAATATTCAGAATAATTGCCCACCCTAGTGTTAACGGACAATCTCGCTAACGTTTTCGGTAATGCGAAATGAAATGAGAATTCCGTTTATAAGAAAATTCAATTTAAGGGTCCAACGAATGGCGCATCTTTCATTATCACCTCGGAGGTGGGCCATTAATTTGAGACTTACGGGTACAGAATACTTATTACCGGAGTTGTCCTGCGCTTATGCTTACGGTACGATTTTTCGGACAATTTTCATGGGAGCCGAGGCCGCTACACGCTTCTTACAAACGTATAGCGGCCTCGACAAACACCTCATTCAAATAAAAATTAAAAACCGGCCAAGAGCGTGTCGGACACGCACAAGGTAGGGTTCCGTAGCCATTACAAATAAATCAAGTAATATTTTTCAAATGATTTCGTATGTGTACGGAATCATCCAAATTTAGGTATGTTTTATACCTTAGGCTACTATTTACTCTTAAACTACAAATAATTTCCAAGCAATCTTAGCCGCTATAATTTTCCTAGTAAATTTGATATATTTACTACCATTCTGAATTTTTTCAAATTTTTCCACCAAACAGTTTAGATTTTAGAGGGGGGGGGACGCTCGATTTTAATGAAAATTTTCACTTTAAAGTTGAATATTTCGCAAACAGATCACTGAATAGAAAAATCATGTTAGCAACCACGCAATGGTTTTAAAAGACCTATCCAACGATACTCCACACTATAGGATTAGTCGAGAAAAAAAAAATCACCCCCCTTTACGTCTATGGGAGGTACCCTAAAAAAAAATATTTTTTTTATTTTTTATTTTACCACTTTGTTGGCGTGACTGATATGTATATTCGTGCCAAATTACAGCTTTCTAGTACTAACGATCTCTGAGCTTAGCCGCGGACAGACAGACAGACGGACAGACATGGCGAAACTATAAGGGTTCCTAGTTGACTACGGAACCCTAAATATTACTTTCTATCAAGTTCCTTGCGGCGCATTCTTCTTGGCAACTACGTTTTTTTTAAAGCGTTGTATCATAAATAATAGATCTCTTTACGGTTTACTTTCAGAATTAACTTTTTGATTTTGCTCACTTAACATCGGATGACCAATATTGTAGTCATTACATCTTATGCTTTGCTCCTCTCTCGTGGCGTATCTAGTAGCTTGTGAATAACAGACAGGCAACAATTTTGGCAGATGAAAGAACGCGTAACCATCTCCGGTAGTATGTAAGTGCTGCACGCTTACAAGTAATCAAAACAGGAAGGTTGGCCTCGTGATTTTAATTGAAATTACTGAGTACCTTTTTAGCTAACGATTTTTGTTTTGTGATATCTTTAGAAAATAAAGAAAGGGAATGTGAAGGCAAATGCGCTACCTGTCAACGACGCCAAAGGCGCCGGTCGCTGGTATGATTCTAGGGCAGTGGCTGTGTCACTCAATAAAGCAAATAACAATTCTGATGTCCTGTCAATCGTTCAAAGGTTAACTGGAAGAGATAAAGGATAACTTCGCCTTTGTACCTACATCTATTTTTCTTTTTGTCTGTTATTTTTTTTATTCTATGTATAATAAAGAGTTTAAAAAAAAAGTTGTGGTGGCCTAGCGGTACGAGAGGGTCTCGGGTTCAAGCCCTGTTGAGTTTTTCGGAATTTATGTGCGAAATTGCATGTCATTTAAATTTACCACGAGCTATACGGTGAAGGAAACGCAGAAACTCAATGATGTGCGTGAAATTCCCAATCCGCACTGGGCCCGCGTGGGAACTACGCCCCGAGCCCTCTTATTCTGAAAGGTCTGTGCCCTGTAGTGGAACGTATATGGCTGGGTACGTTTGAAACAGATGAAACATTCCAAAAATATTTTGTCCCTCCATGGCCCAGTTACAACACTTGTATTTAATTATGGCCGTACTAAATGTCAAGGTCTACACGACAATTTCGGGTACGATAAATCGCGTCCCCACGGCCCACTGGAATGCGTTTCGTAGCCCAACGACTCTGCCATCAATTTTAAATAATAAATGTAATTTTCTTGACAATAATAGCGAAATGAGCTCGTTTTGTGTTTGGACGATCGTCGTTATTCTCTATCAGAGTGAGTTTGAATTGAGATACCAGGCAATTGTTGAATTTCACGTTTTGTGATGCTATAATGCGTTTTGTTGACAGACAAGAGCTTCATTGAAATGGTGATCAATATTGAGGATTCCGTGGCCAAAGGGTGTCAATGGAACCCTAATACTGGGACTTCGCTGTCTGTCCGTTCATCCGTCTGTTACAAGGTTCTGTCTCTTGAACCGTAATAGGGGGCATTCAATAGTTCAAATGAAGTCAATTTCTCTAAGTCATCAGTGTAAAGTTAACGAAAACAAAAACATGGTAAAAGTCACTCAGAGTGCGATGGAGAGGGCTATGCTCGAAGTTTCTCTGCGGGATCGCATTAGAAATGATGAAATCCGCGCATGAACTAAATTCACCGACATAGCTCGAAGAATCACCAGAATCAAGTGGCAGTGGGCAGGGCACATCGCTCGTAGAACTGATGGCCGATGGGGTAAAAAGGTTCTCGAGTGGCGTCCACGGACCGGAATACGTAGTGTAGGTGGCCTCCAACAAAATGGAGAAACGACCTGGTTAAGGTTGCGGGGTCGCGTTGGATGTAGTAGAGCCATGTTGTAGCTAGCCGCTGCATCACAAATGGGCCGGCTCGTCCGGGGCAGTACCACCCTCTCACAGAACACCGGCGTGAATCAGCAGTACTCCTGCTGCGTTTCGTACGGTCAGTGAGAGCGCCGGGGACCCAATACCTCTCCCCCTCCCCTATTCCCTCTCCTTTTTCCAGGGCCGACAACGCACTGGCATCGTGTAAAGCGCTGCGGGTGTCTATGGACAGTGGTGATCATTTAACATCAGGTGACCCACTAGTTCGTTTGTCTGGCCTCTTTAACATAAAAAAAAAAAAAAAATGTGGATGGCACTGGCGAGCCTTGAGGGAGGCCTATGCTCAGCAGTGGACGTCTTTCGGCTGAAATGATGATGATGATGCAATAAAGCCGTATAAAACTTGCAAAAACGTCAACATCACTTTAATTTATTTCCAGCTATAATCTGCGTCGTCTTTAGCTGGCTAACTCTGGAATGTTCGTTCGCACCGCACTCTAAAGAACCTCGGCAGCTGACTCTCATCAAACTACTGTACCTCTACGAGCCCCAGACCTGTGGAAGACAGTACTTCTATAACCACACCACGACGTATAAGCAAACAGTATGGTTTTCTACTATCGTCTGGCCAGAGAGTAACCACATTGCAGTCGACTTCAGAAAGTAAGATTCAGGATCCCTCACCACTCTTTGTTAAGTGACAGATAGCTGTCATCAAGTTTAGTGATGAAGCCATGGTAGCCTAGTTTGTGGTCTGTGGCCTCTCAAGCAGAAGGTCGTGAGTTCGAGCTCGGGCTCGCACCTCTAAGTTTTTCAGAATTTCTGGGCAATTTCATGTTTGAAATTGACTACGAGCTTTACGGTGAAGGAAAACGTCGTACATCGTGCAGGTTAAGCACACGCCTGCGAAGAAATTCATTGCAAGTCTCGTTCCAAGCCCCCTCATTCTGAAAGGACGCCTGTGGCCTACAGTGAGACGTATAGGTACATTACGTATAGGCTGCGATGATGTTAAATCCTAGATTGTGTAAGCGACCCTACGAGTAAAACACTGACGCGACTAACCAACTAATTAGCTGACTGGAAAACAACGCACAACCTAAACTACTATAGCTAAGAATTTCATGAGTGTTGCGTAAACTAATTTTAAGTTGAATTTTTATTCAAAATATCCGACGGGAAACAGGGATAGAAAAGGGACTTACGGTTTCGTGTGAAGCTGGTTTGAAGAGAGTTCTTCTCTTGTGCTGAGGTGCGCGCGCGGTCGTTTTTTCTCTTAGATAACTGCGCCACATGAAGGGTTTCGTCTGATCACCAAATCCCACATGGGTTTCGCCACCATACCATGATATCCAGAATTCTTGGTGCTGAGAGGTAAAGTTTATAAACTCAGTACTAACAGGTTCAGATACCATGTCATGACAATGATCCTGAACCTGTTGAATCTTGCTGGATCTTGACAAAAATATCTTGAAAAGCTGCTTATGTGGGGGTCTGACACTACATAATGCCAAGAGTGCAACCCCACTTGGACATTTAACCTGAAACCTAATAGCCCCACTGTTTGCTTGGCATAGTTCTCCATCTCCATCTTGGTTTCGTGTGAAGCTGGTTTGAAGAGAGTTCTTCTCTTGTGCTGAGGTGCGCGCGCGGTCGTTTTTTCTCTTAGACTGGTGTAGCCGATGTACGGCGGGGGTGTGTGCGCGGGACCCGTAAAGCAGTGTGCGCGCGGGGCTCGTAATAGCAGCTTACACTTGCCCCGATAGATGGCGTTGGATGGTAAAGATGGCAAAGGAAGGAAATGGGATTTGTCGGTTACCTAACATTTCCCCCCACCGAAATCAACAATGATTTCAAAATAGGTAAACACAAAGAAAATATTGACATAGTTGTCTAGTTTGTGTAAAAATGTTGTATTTTGAAACAAAAATGAAAGCTAATGGACTGTATAAATAAATAGTATGTTGTTACGGGACAGCTGACACTTAATAATAATATTCAAAATGTATCGCCGTGCATTTTTATAGCTAAAAATTTTATGCAAAAGCTATGGTGCGCACAATTAGGCTGGGACGATCCGCTTCCTAAATTACTTATTGATGAATGGTTAACGTTTTCATCTACCTAGCCTACCTAGCATCACACACACAGGTGCACCGAAGAAGTTTTTCGAAATTCCCATGGAATAAGAAGCCAGGATTTTATAGATTTCCTCGAAGAAAAAGGCTGGAGTATAAGTGAAAAACTTAAGTAAATGACCTGAGGCCATATTTTCTAACGCGCGGACGCTTGCCTTCGCATTCACCATCTCTTTCTGTCACCATCTGATACCGTTTGGCAGAAAGAAATGGCGAATCCGAAAGCAAGCGCCAGCGCGTTAGGCAATAAGCGTACTGTTGTATGTAGTAGTGCACAGAATTGATAATGGAGCATTTTTACTTCAAATTTGTAACGTCAATTTGTTTATAAGGACACGATACTACTACATACTCATCATGTACTTGAGTTTTTCACCTTTACCCGTTGGTCTACTAATAGATGGTTATTCTTTTGATTCCTAGTAAGGTGAAGCTGTCGCTTTGTCTGCACTTGGCCTGGATGGGTCTGGCGCTGCTGAACGCCAGCCAGGGCCGGCGGGAGTGCGGTTTCTACGCAGTACTGCTGCCGCTCACAGCAACCGGCGCAGCGATACTGGTGGTCGACATAGTCCACGCGGCACTGTTCCTACGCGACGCGACCCATACCACCACAGAGTGTAAGAAACAAACTTCAAATACATAAATAGACTAGCTTTTACTCGTGACCTCACCCATGTGAGCCTGGCTGGCAGTAGATACGGTCCACTTTGAGAAAAACTTTGGGACTAGGTCAATTGGTGTGAACTGTCCCGTGATATTTCATCATTCATTGTCATCATTTCAACCTAAAGACGTCCACTGCTGAACATAGGCCTCCCCAAGGCTCGCCAAACAAACCGGTCCTGCTATACATTCAAAACCATAGGAAGCGAGATAAATAAATAATAAATAATATTTATTATTTATTTATCTCGCTTCCTATGGTCTTGATGACATTAACATCTACTATGTTAGAGTTAGAAACTTACCATTTGGTACACATATTATACCTTGAGGGTTATTATAAGGTATAGGATGGATTTATATTTTTGTTTCCAAGTGAAAAAACCATGGCAACGACATATTTGCAAAACCGATTTTAACCTTGAACACGAGACTTTATAAGATGAGATTTTATAAGATGTTCATACAAGTTTCTAGCGTAAGTACTTATTATCTTTCATTCCGAAGTTGGTATCTCTTATAATTTCTTCTGCAACAGCATTACAAACGTACCGATTTTATTGCAAAACAAATTGTATGGTACAAACACATTACACAGTAGAATAATTTGATCAATGATACTACGCGACAATATTGGCATCAAGTACCGGTCTCATCTATCAGAGACAGTAGAATGTCATCGACATATCGATCTGGAATTAGCAAGCCCACTTGTTAGCATTCAAACGGCAAGGTATTAGCATTACTTGTCGAGTAGGTGAGCTTGAGAGAACTTCTGTTGATCAAAGGCTGGGATTAGATATATACTGGGGATTGTTTTTGATGGTTTTGATTTTGATGAAGAATTATTGGGAAGCATTTTGTGCCACGTAAAGTTATCAGCCCCAACGTAATGTTTGATAAAACCGATCATTTTATGTTATTTTTGTTCAGATAAAACTGGAAATCTTTGGACAGTGGCACCGGGTAGAGTAAAGAAGATTAAATATATAAAGCCATGGTGACCTAGTGGTTGGACATATGGGCTCTCAAGCACAGGGTCGTAGGTTCGAGTCCGGGCTTGCACCTCTAAGACTTGTGCCCTGCAGTGGTACTTATATAGGCTGGGATGATGATAATGATGATGATGACACCAAATATAGGTCCTGCACCGCCACTAGAGGCGTTAATCTTTCCATCTTTTTACAGCGGCTATATTGGATTACATTGGCTCAGGGTCCGTTCTGCGTACCATAAAGAAGAAAGCACCGTACGACAAACAACTGCAGCCGTACATCATATACGATGACACCACGTGGATTTCTATGATGTTCGCATACCTGAGCTGTCGCGGAGTTGTCCAGTGGTTCATCAACTTCTGGATCGTACAGGACAACTATTTCACAGGACTCGAGGTTTACCGTAAGTACAACCCAAGACCTTCTCGAGGACGTATGTGTCTAGCAGCGACACGTACCCAAGTTGATTGTAAAATTAACCTGGGATACTTCAGCAGATGGTTCTGTAAACTTCTGCACTCTGCTGTTACAGTTTTAGCTCAAGTGGAAACTTATAAGGTATTCTATGTTGACGACATAATGCAACATTTATGAGTGCATAGTGCGTGAGAGAAGGATTGAAATTAAATTGGATTGTAAGAGTCGAGGAAGGGAGTGAATAGGCTCTTGATGAACCAGTGAGATACACCTTTAGCCTCATCTGCAGTTTTCATCAGTAGAGATAAAGTTCCATCATTAGCATGGGTCAGTTTTATAAAATTAAAAAAAAGGAGAAAGATTCTCGAGTGGCAATCAGAAACCGGAAGGTAAGGCGTTGGCAGACCTCTTACTAAACGGACTGACGACGTCATAAAAGTGGCAGGCAACCTTGAATCTAGGTGACGAGTTGTTGTTCATCGTAACATTGTAAGGGGGACTCGGTCCAACAATGGACATCTTCCAGCTGATGTTAATGATGAAAGACCTTCAATATTTTTTTTAAAGTCGTTTATTTCGGACAACTTATAACGTGATCATATCGACTTAGTAACAAACTTACCTACATCGGTACATTAGTTAAGTTTATATGATGCCAGGGAGCGGTGCAGGCTAGTCGACTGCTGTCTAGCGACTGTCCAGTCTGTCCGCTATCACGCTTAAGATTCCGTTGCAATTAGGTAGTAAGTAGACACTTTTCTACGCCTTCAAACGAATGTGCATAGTCAAGCGTCTCTCAATATTCGAAAAACATAATCCTTACTTATATCTCCTTATTTACAGGTAACCTGTCGCCGACAAGACGAGGGGCAAAGAAATGATCATTAATAAAAGGAAAACGTAGAACATTCTGCAAATGATAAAAGCAAAATGTCAAGCGTCAAATATAAAGGGATCAGTTTCTAAATATATTCGAACACGTTTCATATTTTTCCCCGTACACGTTTTTTTACAAAACCCCACGTATGATATCTGCGGCCACTAATGTACTCATACTCCACCTCCACCTTTAATTGCTTCCTACGTTCAAAAGGTTTCATTCCTTAAAGGCATCTTTTTATATCCACTGTACCTTATTTCTTCTAATTTAGAAATGCGTGATTTTTACGAGATGCATGTGAAGTCTTAGAAAATGGAGCACCGATTTCGCAAGACCATAATTTCCTTGTGCCATGTTTTTGTATGTTGTTTAAATAAATGGGGTACTTCTTGTCCCTGCCATCAATTCACTAGTCCGTGAAATTCTGTAACACGAGAACGTAAAGTATTCGACGGTCACAAGCGAAAGTATTTTTCGGCCCACTACTCGCATCCTTTTTGTTACGTATTAAAAATCCCGCCATTTGGGGCCTACCTCTGTTCAGTCAACCATTTTGATTCGTAAGTTATTATAGAACCTTATATCATTCTATTTACGTATATCATTCCATTTGTCTATAAAAATGCTTATTCGGGACGTAAAAGTTGTAAGACAATACCTTTTTATCTTTCTGTCTTGATGACTGGATAGCCTAGTGGTTTCAGAACCTGACTACAAAGCTTGCTTAGTGTAATAATACAAGCTTCTGCAGCCATTTTAGCGTGAAGGAGTAAAAATACACGCACAAACACTCATATACGTACTTACGAACATTCTCATTTATATTGTAGAACTGGTCCAAGTGTTGCTCAGTTCACAAAAGCTCTCTAGGAACTAGGAGCAAAATCCATTTCTATATCCTTCGTATCGGAATCTCTTAGAGGATCCTTCAATAAATTGCCCCAAGAGCGCATTATCTGCCGTATTGAACTCGGGAACTTAACTTTCAATGGATCCACAGCATTATCATCATCCCAACCTATATACGTCCCACTGCAGGGCACAGGCTTCCTTTCAAAATGAGAGGGCATACGTACATATTAACAAAATTGACAGAAATCGCGAAGTTTTACGCAAAAAGCTTCAATTTTCAATGCTCCGGCCATCTCAAATTAAACATCCTTACAAGCTATTAGGATTATCTCATTAAGAATCCCATTAAACCTTTAAAAAGTCATACTACGCCGAGACCATAAACATCAGCGGGCCTAAGGGACACAGACGCGTGCACGGCAAGAGCAATTAAACCGCTTCTCTATTATAAATGAGGTCGTTAATGCCAAAGATTCCCGGCCATAATGAGGCAGCCGCGTATCGGCTGTGCTTAACCTTTCATTGTGGGTAATGGTTATGATATACATTTGAATATTCAGTTGCATTGTTTACGAGGCGGATGGTTGCGTTGTGGTTTCATAATTAGTTATAGGCGATTTTCCATGTGTATGCGAAGTGGGTCTCTATGGGCCTTCATATGCCATACATAATGTATCGTTTGACATAATTTCATTTGACATGAAGTAATTTATTTTTATTTCTGAAACAGTATTTTCTGCAGTGGTGAAGGAAAACATCGTGCGGAAACATCTATAGTGGAAAGGCACCCTTACCCGCATCCAAGCCTTCCTGCGACCTTTGCCAGATCATAAACCAACCAATTAAATTAATAAGTAGTAGAATATATTTCAATTATACACGTATTATCATTACGGTTGGAAGCAACTTGCATCCACCCTAAACCTGCGGCTTTCACCAAATCGTCCGTCCATACCGTTGGTGGACATCCCACGCTGCGCTTGCCAGTCCGTGGTCTCCATTCAAGAACTTTTGGGCCCCAACGGCCATCTGTTCTGCGTGCTATACGGCCTGCCCATTGCCATTTCAACGTGCTAATCCGTTTGGCTATGTCGGTGACACTTGTTTGTCTACGGATCTTTTCGTTCCTGATTCGATCCCGTAGAGAAGCTCCGAACATAGCTCTCCATACCTCAATAAGCTTAGAATATTCCTAAACACATGTTATTATTGGTTAAAATTTTTAGGTCACTGTTTAAATTCCAGTTTAGTATTTTAAAAGATTTTACTTTACCTTGTCATTATAGAGAGACGCTTACAAGTGACGTAAATACAGAGTATGTTTATAACTGGATCATTTATTGGTTAACAGCATAACAATGAAATCGCCTAAGGTCTGAAAACAAAGAGCGGAGCACGATCTTGGAGCTGCAGTCTGGCTGTATATCTCATGTTCTGGACATCGTTCTCAGTCACAAACTGGATTGGCTGCAACTGGCCATTTGGCAACAACACGTAGTACGTACCGATGCTCTTCTGTACTTCCACTGGTCCTTCCAGCTTCTCGGCTTGAGGGTTCTCAGTAGCTTCAGTTGTTGTCGCATCTGTGGTTGGTGCTTCATACGTATTGTCAGGTGCCCCGTATGTGTTGTCAGGAGTTCCGTAGCTGTTGGCTGGTGGGGCTTGCTCGTTGGGTAGTGTGAAGGGTTCGCCTGCTGGCTTCCATCCCGATGCTGGATATGGTCCGCTTTCAGGAGGTCCGTACGTATCCGTTGGGGCTGCTTCTTGTTTAGGGAGAGTGAAAGGCTCGCCGGCAGGTTTCCATCCCGAGGGAGCATAACCAGCAAATTCAGTGGTAGCTTCCGTTGGTGCGTCAGTCGTTGGAGCTAGCTCTTGCCTCTGGAATCTGAACCTCGCTGGTCTGAAGCGAGGCAGCTCAGCGCAAACTGCGGCAACCATGCAAGATAGAACCAGGAACTTCATGTTGGATTGTTGATTAATGAATGATGCTAGTGACGATCATGCTCCCTATTTTATACTGATCAAAATCTTTATGGTTCATTGTTGTATCATAAATGGTACCTCTTAAGGCCGTTTGGTTCAGGATGACGGATGAGTCTTAGTGGACTAATAGATAGGAAGGCTGGTCACGTATGTGGCTGACATTGACCTCTTAATGTGTATACGTCACCGTCCAGTGGGGACGTGATGACGGTAATTAAGTAAGTTGATACTGGTACTGATGTAGAACTCCCCGTTATCGTATATTCGAGAGGTTTAATTTGGCTTCTGTTTTTGGGGCTTCGCGGCTAATCTGTTTAAAGGTAGCACAGTTAAGGGCTCTAATAATCCTACGATCTGGCATGTACTAGTTCAGTGTGAGGGTTTCAAATTTGTATTTAATACAACTTAACAGAACTTTCTTTTAATAAACTATTTTTATTTTTATTTTTTTTTTTTAATTTACTATATTATTTTATCATTAGCCCTAACAGCCTCTCGAACAGAGGGTCGGGGGTTCGAGCTAGGGCTCGAACCTGTAAGTTTTTCGGAATTTATGTGCGAAATCGAAGTGTGTGTGAAGTTTGCAATCAACACTGGACCCGCGTGGGAACTATGACCCAAACCCTTTCATTCTGATAGGAGGCTGTGCTCTGCAGTGAATCGTACATTATATTAAATAAACTGGGATAATGATGTTTATTTTATGATGATTTAATTTTAATACAAGCTTTTAACTGCATTTTTTTTTGTTTTCGAAGTTCCAGATTATTTGTTAGTGTGTTTTTATGGCATGTAATCGTCGCCCAAAAAATTCTTTTACCACCCTAACGTTTAACGTCAACGTCAGTTTAATGTTTTAAGCCGACTAAATTCACTTACAAGTCAATGTGACAGTCAGCTTTATTATTTTTAGTCTGATGTAGGAACTGTCATAAAAGTGGTATAAGTAAAGCTCTTACATGGTCGACTATAGTACGTTCTACGTTCATGTCAAGTTACAGCCTGTTAGTTAACAATCTCTGAGCTAAGCCGGAGACATGCAAATATGGCGAAATTTAAAAAAAAAAAATTATAACAACAATAACACGAACATAGGCTAAAAATTTCCGTTTTTCATAATAATATTAATCATTCATACTAATAAAACTTGTTTTTGCCATTTTGATTACGGAACTCTGGTAAATTTGCGCTTAACATCTAAAGGCCGGCGCCCACTGACGGCATGGCACGGCGTGGCATTTTATTACTATCAAGTTATTTTGAATCTTATTTCAATGAGTTTAGAATTCATGTTACTTTATTTCGATACCACGATGCCGCGACGTCCTGAGGGCCGATGCCACACATAACCAATAAAGTAACATGAATTCTAAACTCATTGAAATAAGATTCAAAATAACTTGATAGTAATAAAATGCCACGCCGTTCCATGCCGTCAGTGGGCGCCGGCCCTAAGGCAACTGTCGTCTGTAATTTGCGTAAATTGACTTTAGATCAGACTCACTCTTTCAGACTCGGTAGTCATAAAATTCCCTTGAAATATTTTATCATTTACATTATTTAAGTTAAATTACATTAACTTATTTCAAGCGGCCGAATTTTTTCTTCCATTTGAGAACAAAAGGCATTAATTGTTCTTCTTCGAAGCAAAAGTCGTTGAAAAGGCTTGTTATTCTGTAATTTTCAATTAACCTTTTCCATTTTAATTTTGACTTTGGTGCATTTCATTACCTTTTTCCAAATAGGGATCTTGACGTCATTAAAAATAATTTGAAGGCACGACTCCAGTAAAAAAAAAACCGGCCACGAGCGTGTCGGACACGCCCAAGGTAGGGTTCCGTAGCCATTACGAAAAAATCAAGTAATATTTTTCAAAGGATTTCGTATTTGTACGGAATCTTCCAGCTTTAGATATGTTTTATACCTTAGGCTACTATTTACTCTTAAACTGCAAATAATTCCCAAGCAATTTTAGCCGCTATAATTTTCCTTGCAAAGATAATAGGTATATTTACTACCATTCTGAATTTTTTCAAATTTTTCCACACATTTTGTTTTTGTTGTATTTAGTACGAAATATATTTTTCCACCCATCGGTTTAGATTTTTGAGGGGGGGGGGGGACGGTCGATTTTAATGAAAATTTTCACTTTAAAGTTGAATATTTCGCAAACAGATCACTGAATAGAAAAATCATGTTAGCAACCTCCCAATGGTTTTAAAAGACCTATCCAACGATACCCCACACCATAGGGATAGTAGAGAAAAAAAAATCACCCCCACTTTACGTCTATGGGAGGTACCCTAAAAAAAATTATTTTAGTTTTTTTTATTTAATCACTGGTGTGACTGATATATATATTCATGCCAAATTACAGCTTTCTAGTACTAACAGTCTCTGAGCTTAGCCGCGGACGGACCCGACAGACAGACAGACAGACGGACAGACATGGCGAAACAACAAGGGTTCCTAGTTGACTACGGAACCCTAAAAAACGCTTTATTTTAGCCCTGAAAACCAGATTAATTTTAAATTAGCTGCAAAATTAGATTTTTTTAGGGTTCCGTACCTCAAAAGGAAAAAACGGAACCCTTATAGGATCACTTTGTTGTCCGTCCGTCCATCCGTCCGTCTGTCTGTCAAGACCCTTTTTCTCAGGAACGCGTGGAGGTATCAAGCTAAAATTTATATCAAATACTCAGGTCTACGGTCCCTTAGAGCTGTAAAAAAATCAAACTTCTAAGCCAACGAACGCAATCAAAAGATACAACCGTTTATGCCGCAAATTTCCGCAAATTTTCGAAACTCGCAAGGGAATCAAAACCTACAGGGTACTTCCCGTGAACTCAGAATCTTGAAATTTGGTACGAAGCAACGTATTTATAGCACAGATAAAGGAAAATTGCGAAAAGCATAAATTTTTAACGCAATCAAAAGATATACTTAGCCTTTTATGCCGCAATTTTCCGCAAATCGTCGACACTCGCAAGGGAATCAAAACCTACAGGCTACTTCCCGTGAACTCAGAATCTTGAAATTTGGTACGAAGCAAGGTCTTATAGCACAGATAAAGGAAAAATTGCGAAAAGCATAATTTTTTTTTTCTATATTTCGTACTAAATACAAACTGAAATATAGATGCACAGAAAAAACCCCAGAAAAAAGACCAATGCTGGGAATCGAACCCAGGTCCTCAGCATTCCGTGCCGCGTGCCATACCCCTACACCACCACTGGTCTAGAGATTAGACACGAATCTTTCCTATACATCATACATTTCAATCTGCTAAATCATCACCTTATGCAGTGACAAGCGCACATCTATGTTACACCCTCATCGAGAGATTTTAACACTCCTTCGGAACTAACCGCTCACCTGGACAAGAGATGGCGCTACTGTGCAACTTTAAACAAGTTAGCTATGAAGTATCTTTTTTTTTTGTACTTATTTTTTCAACTTCATTTTTTTATTACTTTTACGGTCATCCCGTGAAATCATATATTTCGTACTAAATACAAACTGAAATATAGATGCACAGAAAAAACCCCAGAAAAAAGACCAATGCTGGGAATCGAACCCAGGTCCTCAGCATTCCGTGCCGCGTGCCATACCCCTACACCACCACTGGTCTAGAGATTAGACACGAATCTTTCCTATACATCATACATTTCAATCTGCTAAATCATCACCTTATGCAGTGACAAGCGCACATCTATGTTACACCCTCATCGAGAGATTTTAACACTCCTTCGGAACTAACCGCTCACCTGGACAAGAGATGGCGCTACTGTGCAACTTTAAACAAGTTAGCTATGAAGTATCTTTTTTTTTTTTTTGTACTTATTTTTTCAACTTCATTTTTTTATTACTTTTACGGTCATCCCGTGAAATTCCTGGGTTCGATTCCCAGCATTGGTCTTTTTTCTGGGGTTTTTTCTGTGCATCTATATTTCAGTTTGTATTTAGTACGAAATATATGATTTCACGGGATGACCGTAAAAGTAATAAAAAAATGAAGTTGAAAAAATAAGTACAAAAAAAAAAGATACTTCATAGCTAACTTGTTTTTTTTTCTGTCTGTCTATATCAGTACCCAATCTACAATGATCCCACACTGCGCACATTTTGCTTAAGGGTCTGCTAAGACTGGATATTCATAGATAGGTACATATAAATTTGTACGGAACCCTCGGTGCGCGAGTCCGACTCGCACTTGGCCGGTTTTTTTTTGCTTTCAAACAAATATATAGTTAGTTGGTTGAGTTTGCGAACAAGTGACGTCATAAGTTGCTATTGCCATTCAAACTCTATGGGAGAATTGAGTTTTGACAGTCATAAAAAGTACGTCAGTTGATTGGTGGTGTCAACATCCCTATTAAGAACTGACTATAGATATATACGGTGTACAGTTGGTAGTAAAAAGAAATATCTACATATTTAACGATACGGAATTCGGAATATACGAAAACTTGCCGACTAAAGTCATATCATTTCGGTCTATATACGTCACACAGCAGGGAGCAGGCCTCCTCTCAGAACGAGAAGGTTTGAGCCGTAGTTCCAACTCCGACCCAGTTGGGATTAGAAAGTTCACACACAATTAAATTTTTCCGCGGTATGTGCAGGTTTCTTTAAAATGTTCCCCTTTATCGTACTAAAGCTCACACATCGCACATAGTATTCAAACTAGCTTTTGCCCGCGACTCCGTCCGCGTGGAATTAGTAATTTGGGCAGCTTCAACACCGTTCACATTCAACACCGTACCGTACTCCCAAGTCAAGTGTGCCTATAGAAGTTTTCAAATGAAACAAACACTAAATGTTAATCCAAGAAAATACCAACATATCAGTGAAAACCGCATCCTTCTAGGTTAAGCCGTTTCTGAGATTAGCGCGCACAAACGCACAGACAAACAGACAATAATTCTAAAAATCATTGTTTGTTTTGGGTTCTATTGTTTGGGTTTTTCTCAAATATCTTCAATGTACAGACACCGACTTGTTACAGATTTATTATATGTATAGATTAACTTCCGCACATAAATTCCGAATAACAAAGAGGTGTGAGGCCGGCCTCGAATACGCGACCCTCTTGCTTGAGAGGCCATAACTCGAACCACGACGCTACACTGGATTTTTTTACGCATCGATAATAACTAGTAATAAAACACTGTCGATATTTAGTTTACCTAACTACAGCTAGACTCGATTCTAGACAATCCAATCACAATTCAATTCCAAAGCAAATACTGACCTCTCAAGTCCATGTCCATTACTAGAGTAAATAATACGATTAGTATTACAGCCCTTCATCCCGGTTGAGGTCACCTAAATTGAATACCAACAGTTAATCTATGTCATTAGAAATTATCCGTGAATTAAAACGTAATTTAAAATACCTAATAATTTTCCCAAATTTAGCCGAATTCCACCATCCGATTTCTTTCTTATCTAGTGCGTAAACCATGTGTTGGTAACCGTACCTGTATGCTTAGTATAAGTTTTTACTTCACCAAATACTTCTCGATCGCGTTTACGTAAAAAGTTCAACTACTAGGGAAACATGGACAGCGTATCCGCGCGCGCGCTTCCATGTTTCCATAGAATTGAAATTTTTACGTAAACGCGATCGAGAAGTATTGAAGTGAAGGAAAACTTATACTAAGCGTATTGTTTTTTACGGATTCGGATCGAATTCGGATTGAATTCGTATCGGAGTCGAATCAGCTCGGATCGGATCCGGATTGAATTCGGATCGGATTCGAATTGGATGTAGTGCGAAATCGCAGTTAACAGGTACATTTCCCAATTCGTCTGTATATTTGATGACAACTTCAAAAATACGTTTTATTACACCTGCTGCTGTTCGCGACTTTACCATTGAGAATTTCGTTACAATTGACAACATTTCATATTTCTAAGACTGTAATTTGATTCGTTCTCTGTAATCTGTTTGGAAAGAGAAAGACGCTGATATTATTTTTATTTTATTAGCAGTACGGCTGCTCACCGAATCTAAGATTATTTAAAAGCGAAAAAGTTTTTCGGGTGCGCCGGTGGGATTCGAACCCACGTCTCCTGGGTATGCGCCCCAACGGGTGTTCTACCAATTGAACCACGTCGCATCCAACCGACTCCCCCGAAATTCTTAATCGCTTACATACGCCAACAGTGGCGTGTGGTAACATCCATCGCAACTATTAGAAGCTACGACCCCTACGTTCCAAATTACATTGGTGGGTTCGAATCCCACCGGCGCACCCGAAAAACTTTTTCGCTTTTAAATAATCTAAGACGCTGATAGTTTTAAATTTTCACTAGGATTATTAATTAATGTGTTACAATTTTTGAAGATGTGCTTCTTCTAAAAGAGCGTAACGATAGAATAGATCCATTACTTTTGTCTAGTCTCTATTAAAAAACCGGCCAAGAGCGTGTCGGACACGCACAAGGTAGGGTTCCGTAGCCATTACAAAAAAATCAAGTAATTTTTTTTCTTTTCAGTCTTCTCACTAGGTCCGTGTTGTCAAGGAGTTGGATTGCCTCAACGTTCACATGATGATGAAGTCTGCGTTCATGAGCTTCGGCGTATTTAGATATTACCTCGTGGACGAACTCAACATTAAGGTCCCGATGGAGATCGTCGTTTCTTATGTACCAGGGCGCGTTTACTATGTCCCTGAGTACCTTATTTTGAAAACGTTGTATTATTCGTATATTACTTTGTTTGGTACAGCCCCAGAGCTGTATACCGTAAGTCCATACTGGCATCAGGACTTGCTTATACAACAGTAATTTGTTGTGCACTGACAACGAGGAGTGTCTACCGAGTAGCCAGTACATCCTTTTGTATCTTATTCCTAATTCTTCACGTTTTTTCTTGACATGAGCTTTCCAACGCAGCTTCGTGTCAAGCGTCATACCAAGATATTTGGCTGTGTTTGCGTACGGTATGGGTTGCCTATTTATACATATCGGATGGTACATAGGTCTCTTATTTGTGAAATCAATATGAATCGATTTGGATTCATTAAGGTTGATTCGCCATGTTCTGGTCCACTGATAAACACGGTCAATGGCTGTTTGGACTTTCCCTACTGCTTCCTCGTGACTATTTCCTGTTGCCATAATAGCAGTATCGTCAGCAAAAGTCGCAATAGTAGTGTTATCTATCTCTGGAATGTCACAAGTGTATAGTAGGTACAGGACCGGCCCTAGAACACTTCCTTGTGGAACTCCAGCTTTTATTTCTTTAAGCTCGGAATAGGCTTCAACTTGCCTAACTCTGAACACCCTGTTAGATATGTATGATTTTAAAATATTCACGAACTGTTTAGGTAGTAATGTTTTGAGTTTTAGTAAAAGGCCTTCATGCCACACTTTGTCAAACGCCTGAGCTACGTCTAGAAAAACAGTAGAACAAACTTTCTTTTCTTCGAGCGCTTTTTCGATTTTGTTAACAATTCTAAACCCTTTGAGTTAGTGTAGTGTTAATCATACTCGAAATAGTGTTACAGTGATAGTGACGTAAATGAAGAACACATGAACAAAGTGCTTCGCCTTAATAGACACTAAGAAAAGTCATTGGACGTTATTCTTAGAGACTTTAAACAAAATAGTAGATTAAGTGAAATGAATATTGCTTATTAGCCTTTATGAGCTAGATTGTAATTAAATATAAAAAAAAAAAAAATATTTTTCTAAGGATTTCGTATGTGTACGGAATCATCCAAGTTTAGGTATGTTTTATACCTTAGGCTACTATTTACTCTTAAACTACACATAATTTCCAAGCAATCTTAGCCGCTATAATTTTCCTAGTAAATTTGATATATTAACTACCATTCTGAATTTTTTCAAATCTTTCCACCTAACAGTTTAGATTTTAGAGGGGGGGGACGCTCGATTTTAATGAAAATTTTCACTTTAAAGTTGAATATTTCGCAAACAGATCACTGAATAGCAAAATCATGTTAGCAACCCCGTAATGGCTTTAAAAGACCTATCCAACGATACCCCACACTATAGGATTAGTCGAGAAAAAAAAAATCATCCCCCCTTTACGTCTATGGGAGGTACCCTAAAAAAAATTATTTTTTTATATTTTTTTTTTTTTTTTTTTTTTTATGATATAGGGGGCAAACGAGCAGACGGATCGCCTGATGGTAAACGATTACCGTCGCCCATGGACACCTGCGACACCAAAAGAGTCACAAGTGCGTTGCCGGCCTTTCAGGTAGGAGTACGCTCTTTTTTTGAAAGCTTGAAGGTCATATCGGTCCGGGAATACCGCAGCAGGAACCTCATTCCAGAGCTTTGCTGTGCGAGGCAGGAAATTTCTGGAAAAACGCACAGTAGAAGACAACCAACCATCCAGATGGTGAGGATGGAAGTGTTGTCGCGTAGGGCGGTGGCGGAAGGATGCGGCAGGGATCAACCCGAATAACTCCTCGGAGCACTCTCCGTTGTACATGCGATAGAAGATGCACAGTGAAGCTACATCTCTACGCAGCGCCAAGGAATCAAGCCCATCAGAAGTTCGTTGGCAGCCGACTATTCGAGTCGCTCTCCGTTGTATGCGATCCAGAGGGAGAAGCTGGTACCGGGGAGCCCCCGCCCACAGATGAGAGCAGTATTCCATATGTGGGCGAACCTGCGCCTTATAAAGCTGAAGGCGGTGGGCTGGAGTGAAATACCGTCTCGATCTGTTGAGCACGCCGAGCTTCTTCGAGGCTAATTTAGCCTTACTCTCCAAGTGGTCGCGGAACTGGACTTCACTCGAGATGTCAATACCAAGGATTCCGATACTGGCTGTGGTAGCAAGGGGAGTGCCTTCGAAAAGAGGTGACGCGACAAACGCAGACTTTTTTGCGGTAAACGCGCAAACCTGTGTCTTAGTGGGGTTAAAACGGACTAAATTAAGTCGACCCCATTCTGAAACTTCTTTTAGGGAAGTCTCAATTTCAGACACAAGTTTATTTCGGCACTCTATAACGTTTTCCCGAGAAATACCGGCGCGGCCGGTGTAAGAGGCATCAACCGTACTATCATCCGCATAACAGTGAATGCCGCCGGATGGCAGCATATCATTGACATGCAGAAGGAAGAGCGTAGGCGATAGCACACAGCCTTGAGGGACACCAGCATTCACAGACATGGAATCAGAGCATGCACCGTCAACTACAACCTTTATGCTTCTGTCCGTTAGGAAGCTGCTGATCCATCCGCATAATTTCTCAGGAAGCCCAAAGGACGGAAGTTTTGAGAGGAGCGCTTTGTGCCAAACCCGATCGAAGGCCTTCGCCACATCTAAACTAACAGCCAATGCTTCACCCTTTGTCTCAATCGCCTGTGCCCAACGATGTGTCAGGTAAACCAGTAGATCGCCGGCCGAGCGGCCGCTACGGAAACCATATTGACGGTCACTGAGCAATTGTCGGTCCTCAAGGTATCGAAGGAGCTGGCGGTTGATAACGGACTCCATTATCTTAGAGAACAGGGGAGTTATGGCTATTGGCCTATAGGTAGATGGATTAGAGCGGTCACCTTTTTTAGGGATCGGGTGGACCAGAGCAGACTTCCATGAGAACGGGACTACGCCAGAAGAGTAGGAGAGCCGAAAAAGACGCGTTAAAACCGGAGCCAACTCAGGAGCGCACATCTTCAACACTACCGGAGGGATTCCATCAGGCCCATTGGACTTATGGATATCGAGGGAGAGAAGTGCTTTACGCACTGAGCTTTGGTGGAACCGGATATCCGGCATACAGCTCTCACAACGCGGTATGGTCGGTGGCATGCGTCCCCCGTCATCCAAAGTCGAGTTGGACGCAAAGAATTTACCTAGAAGATCGGCTTTTTCCTTTGCGTCGTGGGCCAAAGAATCGTTACCCGCGTGTAGAGGCGGAAAAGAAGGCGTGTATATTTTATTTTACCACTTTGTTGGCGTGACTGATATGTATATTCATGCCAAATTACAGCTTTCTAGTACTAACGATCTCTGAGCTTAGCCGCGGACAGACAGACAGACGGACAGACATGGCGAAACTATAAGGGTTCCTAGTTGACTACGGAACCCTAAAAAAGTGATGACGTAAATTTGACGTTAAGGAAGGTTGTTATCAAATTTAAAATTATGACAGCTCTTTTTTCTAGTGAAAAGGGTAAAGGAAACATATCTATTTTGTGGCAATATTTGTAAGTACATATATGTTTTTAAATTTGTTTTATTTTTTTAAATATGGAGAAATAAATTATAATAAATATTTTTCCGTGTTCAGGAGGCGAAACTCTTTCGATTCCTGCAGTAATTTTCAGGTGTTAAAAAAATGAAAGGTTGTCAATTAATTAAGGTGATCCTAGTGAATACCGTGATTTCGTTTACCGCGATCCCAACGGAACTACACAATTTGCTCAAATGAAAACTATACTATATACCGTTTAGCAGTTTAAACGTTAAAGGGTAGCAGGCAAAAAAAATTGCATTTATAATACTGGTATATGGATTATAGACATAAGATTTAAATTAGATTAAGTTAAAACGATGTTAAAACATCCCCATTTATTCACGACGTGGCTTTGCATATCATCAACATGCTACTAACTTACAAGTGTTTAAAAAGTTAAGCGAAAATAAACTCAAAATAAACGAAGCTTTCGTTCTAAAAATAGCGTTTTGATCCTGAAAGCTTCTAATAAATTTAGTTATTCGGAGCATTATTTTCTGGATTTAAGCCTTAGGAAGTTTATTTTAACTCGGCTACAGAAAGACAAAGGAAAACGGGCTGTTATTCTTGTCTTTATTATCGCTTCAAAATTAATTTACGAATATTTTTGACGTAGTAATAAAATGAAACTTTGGTGGGCAAACCCGGCCTCATACCCTTTGATCAATTATAACTGTAGATCCACAGTCGCGCGCCCGAAAATGTCCGAGCCAAATGAGCGCCACTTTGATAAAAGTGGCCTTCTTTTTTCTCAGTACGTTGCGTGAAATTGTCAAGTTTAGCTGTCAAGTGTCAACCGAAATTCGACTGTAATGAAGTAAAGACTAGGTTCAAATTTCTGTGTAGGTGATGATTTTAATTGTTATGCAAACAAATAAAAAAGTTCGGACATTCTTTGAAGGGGATTTTGTTCGGCAATGTGTATCTCAGTTATAATTGATCAAAGCTCATACATACCTCTTGAATTTTTTAGAATTTATGTGCAAAAGTACATTTGAAAATACTGTGAGGAAACTTAGCATTTTAACCTTTAACCTGCGAAGAAATTCAATGGTGAACATGAAGTTCCCAATCCGCACTAAGCCTGCGTGGGAAGTAAAGCCTAAGCCTGATTCTAAGAGGAGGCCTGTGCCCTACATTCATCATCATCATCCCAGCCTATATACGTCCCACTGCAAGGCACAGGTCTCCTCTCAGAATCAGAGTAGGTAGTAGTAGTCCCCACGCGGGCCCAGTGCGAAACTTCACACACACCACTGCATTTCATGCTATGCAGCTTTCCTCACGATGTTTTCTTTCAACGTAAATCTCGTGGTAAATTAAAAATGTATTTTCGCACATAAATTCCGTAAAATTCAGAGGCGCGAGCCCGGACTCGAACCCACGACCCTTTCCTTGAGAGACCATAGGTCAAACCACTAGACCACCAAGGCTTCTGAATAATTTATGTGCAAAATTACATTTCAAAATATGTATTTCGAGGAAACTCACACCTGTGAAGAAATTCAATGGTGTATGTGAAGTTCCCAATCCGCACATAGCCCGCGTGGGAACTAAAGCCCAATCCTGTTTCTGAGAGGTCTGTACGCTTAGTATAAGTTTTACTTCACCAAAATACTTCTCGATCGCGTTTACGTAAAAAAATCAATTACTAGGGAAACATGGAGAGCGCCTCCGCGGCCGCGCGTCCATGTTTCCATAGAATTGAAATTTTTACGTAAACGCGATCCAGAAGTATCTTGGTGAAGTAAAACTTATACTAAGCGTACTGTGCCCTGTACCACTACCATGAGTTTACACTAGTTTACGTGACCGTACTCGCTAGCGACGGCGTAAATTATTTGTATGGAGAATTGTGCAGCGCCTCTAGCGGTCACTTACGGAAGTACAATTCTCCATACAAATCATTTACGCCGTCGCTAGCGAGTACGGTCACTGTGAACTAGTGTAAACTCATGGTAGAGGTACTGCATTGGGACGTATAGGCTGAAATTACGAAGATGAGCCGGGTGCACGGATATTTCCGACGTTTGTCCAATAGTGTTTAGTATGGTGACCGCCTAGTCTAACCATGAAGCACGGAGCAGGTAAACAAACAATCAAACCGTCGTACAACGCGCCGCGACCAATTGGCGCGTGCCCGAAATGCTTAATGGGTTTGCGCAGCGCTCGCCTTCGAAACAGTATAATCAATATTATTATCAGAGATCGGAATTTTCACGGCAAAATATTATAAGACTGTCGCAATCGAGCTAGTGTTAGAACTAACTTTTTATCGATATCGATAGCCGTGCAATAGAAGAAAAAAACAGTCCACTAAATAAAAAAATATATTTAATACAGAATTTTAGGTCAGGTGATAAACGAAACAGGCTACTCCCAGAGAATGTTGAGAAATTAATGATTATCTACTCCTATCGATATTCCCTTGACTTGTCTTTTAAACTTTTTTTGCCTAATTTCACTTTGTCTAACCCCGGCGCCACACATAGCACAAATGTTTCAACACATATTTGAACACATATTTGATCACATGTGAAGCACCGGTATTTGCTTATTTGTTCAATAGAACAACCATACAATCAACCATAGTTCAAATATGTGTTCAAATATGTGTTGAAACATTTGTGCTATGTGTGGCGCCGGGGTAACAAATTTTACTATAATTAATAGTTTGTCTAAAGTCAATTTGTATAATTTCATTATATATAATTTTTACTTTGTCGAATTTTCATTTTTACTAAATGATCATTTGCATAACTCTTTGTTTTGTCGAATATTATTTTATCGAAAACTCACTTTGTCGATTCTTATTTTAATTAATCATCTTATAGCCGAATAACATTCAGTATATGTTTTTAACACTTTTAACCTTTTTATAAATTTCTATCATGTAAATGATAAGCACTCAGCGAGCGAGCGAAGCGAGCGAGCAAGGCGGTGCAGGGCGGAAGCGACTCGGTATGGTTAGGTTCAAAGGCTAATGCGGTAGCGTAGCGGAGCGAAGCTCCCGCATTAGCCTTAGGTGTTAGTTATTTTTTTTATGACCACCCGGAAAATATAATTTGTTTGATAATATTTTGTAAATTTAGGACTTAATATTTAGTATATATTTAAATAATTATGTCAGTCAAACATTATACGAAATAAGTTTATACAAAATAAAAATTATGCAACATGTACGTTAGGCAAAATATAATTATATCAGTCAAACATTATACGAAATTAAAATTAGGTCATTTAAAATTAGATGAAACAAAATGATGTAAAGTAAGTTGTATGCAAAATGACTTTCACTAAAATGAAAATAAGGTAAAATGAAACATTAGGTTAAGTTATATTAGTTTATCTAAAATTAGGCGAACTGATAATAGGCAAACAGTTCTTAGGCAAAACAAGGTACAACCACTCCTATCACTATCACAAACCAAATAAAATGTCATGTGCTGCTGACTGTGTGTACTGACGCGGATTCCGAAGAAGAAATTGCATCTGTCTCTATATAATTTCATAATAATAATAATAATTTATTGTCAGAAAACAACAACATTATATTATATACAAACTTTACCTAAAATTCTGTATTAAATATGTTTTTTTATTTAGTGGACCGTTTTTTTCTTCTATTGCACAACTGTGAAGGAAAACATCGTGAGGAAACCTGCATACACCTGCGAAGAAATTCAATGGTGTGTGTGAAGTTCTCAATCCGCACTGGGCCCGCGTGGGAACTGCTGCCCAAGCCCTCTCATTCTGAGAGGAGGCGTGTGCCCTGCAGTGAGACGTATATAGGCTGGGATGGTGATGATGATTATTATTATTAATTCGCTTGTGCGAGCTAACATGACCAACAAATCCAAACATTGCACTACTGGCGCTCGGTTAGGTACTTGACTACTGTTTATATCTGTGTGCCATAAGTGAGCATAATGTAATTGTAATGTCGACCTACTTCCGCATTTTTTTAGGGTTCCGCACCCGAAGGTTGGTTAACGGAACCTTATTAATTGCGCTACACTGACCGTCCGTCCATCTGTTCATCTCTCCGTCACAGTGTTGTATACTATTGTATAGAATCCAATCAGGTAGAAGATTATAGGTCCACTCCTCCTGGCTAGCGCTGAGGCACCGACTTCAAACAAAAAAGGTATTTATTATTTTTTTCTTTTCAGTTTTTTCGGCGGTTTAATTTTTTTGTTAAAAAGTTTTTATTTTATACTTTTTTCCCATCCTTGGGGTAATTTTTTTTTCCAAATTTATATACTTAATTCCAACTTCAAGATATACCGTATCCAATAAAAAAGAATTATGAAAATCAGACTACTCTGTAAAAAGTTAGTCAATAGGGTAGGAATATTATTTCCAAATTTACATGGGACCACCCTTGGCATATATGCTTTCCAATAAAAAAAGAATCATCAAAATCCGACTACTCTGTAATAAGTTATGCGTGGTCATATAGTACAATCAGTAACTTAACAATCAATCATCACCTGTTTTCCTACCCTTAGGGTAGTAATATTATTTCCAAATTTAAATGGGACCACCCTCGGGGTATACGCTTTCCAATAAAAAATGAATCATTAAAATCGGACCACTCTGTAAAAAGTTATGCGTGATCATACATAAAAAAAAATATATACACGTCGATTTGAGAACCTCCTCCTTTTGTTTTCGTCGGTTGAAAAATTAAGGAGGATTCTCAAGTAACCAATATAAAATAACCTAACACTGCGTACATTTTCTAAAAATGCTGAGATCTGATAATATCACATATTTATTGCGGTTATTTTGGCAGACAGTTTTAGTACCTACCTACTCTTAATTTAATGTACGCAAGTTTTGTATGTGTTGAATAAGACATATATATTTTTACGCTAACCATTCCCGATTGCGTATTCACGCACACTTGGACACGTAGTCATAATTATGCGTGTTTACTACAAGTAAAGCTCGCTTGCCTTTGGCCTTTGTAACTTATAAAACCAGAGGCCGTATTGTCTAACGCTTCTGACGCTTGCCTTCGCTTTCACAGTCGCTTTCTGTCACCATCTTATACCGTTTGACAGAAAGAAATAGTGATTGCGAAGGCAAGCGTCAGAAGCGTTAGACAATAAGCCTGCTGTACAATATAAATTTGTACGGATCCCGCGTTGCGCGAATTCAACTCGCGCTTCGCCGGTTTTTTATTTGAAGTTGGACTACATTTTCCTTGTCTCTTAGACTTTTCCGCTGTTTAATCTTAATCGCCATAAGTTCATGGAAACTTATGTTTGTGTACATAAATTCCGAGATTCCAACCCTTTGGATTTTGGATTGAAGGGTATCATTAGACCGCGATTTGCAGAGAATTCTCAGACCTGTTATTACATTGACATTTTGATTTAGTTAGATCAATTGAAACAAAATGAAAGAACAGAAAATTGTAGGTATCCCACTCAAATGTGAAAAATGTTGACATAGACGATAAAAAGATTGAAATCTAAATGGGGGCCAAGTTCTGCAGATGATCCTGAAATCTACTTGTAAGAACAATTATTTCTTTGTTTTCTCTCCTAGGTACAACAGTGTTTGATGTTTATAAATATAATTTCTTAAATTGAACTTATGAAACTGACACTTGGCTACTTTTCATGTACCTACAGTCAAGTGTAAAAATATGGGTGCCCACAACTTGCTCATAAATAATGTCTTATGTCGTCGAATTAAGGTATAGGTAGGTATATATATCGATGGGAGGATTAAATCGATAGGCACTTGACCGTACAAGTCATTTTATATTTCATTTAGATCAATCAAACTTATTGCTATATGATGGTCGATTAATTACTCGGAATTATTTCCCTTTCAGACTTAATATTGCGTCACAAATTCGACCCCAAAGTCAAATGACGGTACGAAAAAGTTTCCTTACGAATTAATATTGGAAAAAAGGAAGTTCCAGTTTTAAATCGTAATTTTTTTGTGTACTCACCCTCAGCTGCCCCCGATCGGGATCTGAAAAGTAAAAAGGGGAAATTAATTAATTAAAAAACTGATAATTGAGGGGAAAAGTTCATTAATTAAGTAATTCATATAACACGCATTGTTACGGGTTCGGTGTAATTTTTTGAATAATGGTTAAAGTTAACTACTATCTTTCACGTTCCCCCGCGTTGTGTCGGGTTTAGAATTCCACCTCTCCATTTCTTCCGTGGATGTCGTAAGAAGCGACTAAGGACATAAGGTTTAGGTATATTCTAGGTGATAGGCTACCCGTCACTATTATACCACCTTACTTTCAAAAAGTCATGACCTGCCGTGCAGTATTTACGTCGTATAGTCGACCAAGAAACTCCTTTACCACCCTAAAGTTCAATGTCAGTTGTATGACTTAAGACATCAAAGGCTATTTTCACTTACAAGTCAATGTGACAATCAGCCTTATTGTTTTTATTCTGATGTAGGAACTGTCACAAAAAATGGTAAAGCACTTACTTGGTCGACTATACTTCGAATTTATTTTATTTTTTAGAGACGACTTTGGATTTTTTTCTATCGAGCGAACTACAAGTAATCGTGTCTCGATAAACACTTGTCATTAGAGTGAATCCTTAAATATCTTACACATGAATTTTAGGACTATAATTAGCTTTGCTAGTAATGATACAGCATGAGATTATATGAATGCAATAAATGCGTCAAAAACTCAGTAGGGCCTTAAAACTAACGACTACCAGCTCTCGGAGTACTGTTTGTATCAAAATGTAATACACAAATGGTTCGATTTTTGCGAGAATGTGCCTCGGCGGGAACGCTAAAAAGGCCCCGTCATTTAATTTCCTTTGAATTCACAAAACACAGTTTTTCAATTAGAATCTACTGTTACAATTGGGGATGATCTGCTGTCTGTTTTACGGAGAAAATGTAAAAAGCCCATTTAATAATCAATTGATTCACGCATAGGGTTACCATATGACAGGCGTTTGCCGCATTTGACAGGCATTTTAAGGTTTAAACAGGCGTGCGGCCGGCATTGGTCTGAGACAGGCATTTTTAAAAATCACATCCTTCTTCATTATTATCTGTTGGCTTTTACTTATTACTCACAGCGTTTTGCTTTAGACAGGCATTTTTCTGAAAAAATCAGGCATTTTAGGTACCATAGACAGGCATCCCTCTATTTACATATGGTAACCCTATTCACGCATTACTTTGAGAAGGTTCATATTAGTGTAAGTTACTAGCATTTTCCCGCGACTTCGTTCGCTCAAGCGACTCCCGACTGAACCAAATGTGCCAAATGAAACGTTTTTGGGGCACATCGGTTCATCATCATCATCATCATCCCAGCCCGCCCAGGGCACAGGCTTCTTCTCAGAATGAGAGGGCTTGGGCCGTAGTTCCCACGCGGGCCCAGTGCGGATCGGGAACTTCACACACACCATTGAATTGTGTGTACAATTGAATTTCTTCGCAGGCTTCTCACGTTGTTACCTCAACGGTGCTGGCATTTTATCGACAAACCTAGATAACATTTTGATTTCCTGCAATTGAAATGCGAGCCCACAATCATTCCGCCAAGAGTACAGTATGCTTAGTATAAGTTTTACTTCACCAAAATACTTCTAAGGTTAACTGGAAGAGATCCCTTGAAGGGATAAGTTCGCCTTTGTACATCTGTATCTGTTGTTAACTAGTTATTTTCATGTTTTATGTACAATAAAGAGTTTTACATACATACATACATACTTCTCGATCGCGTTTACGTAAAAAAAACAATTACTAGGGAAACATGGACAGCGCCTCCGCGGCCGCGCGTCCATGTTTCCATAAAATTGAAATGTTTACGTAAACGCGATCGAGAAGTATTTTGGTGAAGTAAAACTTATACTAAGCGTACTGGGCACGAGAATTAACCATGTTATCACTATTAGAACTCTCACCTCTGTTTGGAACCGGAGAGGCAGTGACGCCAGAAATTCCAAAAGAGGAAGATGAAAAAATTCCATGGAAGCTACGAAAAATTGACAAGCCACCGCCAATAATTACTCGACCCAGCGACCCATAAGAACCCAGGACCAGCAACGAGCAAGTAAAACCCAAAGATTCCCGTGTTACTTATTTGCAAATAAATCCATTTAATTGTTTTTTGTTTATTTATTTACTATTAAGGATCACCAACAGATACATCATACAAAAACTTAAGTAACTAGTAGGTAAACATTCCTGGCAGATGCTTATCCAATTACAGGTAACCACAACTTATTCTTGTATCATGCCATTCGATAAATTAAGCAACGATATTCAGAAGCGTGCTCTCGAACATACCTACTCGTATTGGAAATATACAAAATTAACAAAAACCTGTAGAGAAGTACAATGTAATTTAACATGCAAAATTAAAATTAAAAGGGCCATTCTACTTTTCGTTGACCAGTCATTTTTTGTACTGTGCTCTTCAAATATTTTTTTTACAAAAACGGTAAAGTCCTCGGTTTAAATCATTAAAGATTTAAATAGGCACATAATTAAGCTTACATTTAAAATTATCACTACGTATAAAAAGTAATCATTATTATCTATAAATTAGGTAACGCAGTGGACATGCATGTCCCCGCCATTTGTATGGAAATTGATGTATTTTCCGCTGAGTTACCAATTTTTTCCACAAAAGTTCTTTGAATTTAAAGTTTTATTGCTTTAAAACATTAAATTTAGGTGTTTCAGTTTGTATATAAGTTATTTACACTTGAAAAAAAACACCAGGTATGCCTTATATTTCACAAAAGATTAATGGTTACTGTTGGGGCAGTTGCTACTGTCTTCAGGGTCTTCTTCAATAAAGATTTTTTATTTCCTTTTTACAAATTAATTTAATAAAAAATATTAAAAAAATGATCACGTGAGTACAAGGTAAGTAAGTAGGTTATAGCTGGTAATGGAGACAACAGTGGTCGGTCCGACGGCTGTAGCTAGTTTTATACAAAAATAAAGCGCCTCTCGCGGAAGGCAGCTAAACTAAAATAGTTCCGCGGATGAACGCGTGGTGGCGCTGGCAGCTGCGTCGACATACTCGGCCGCCTTGAGAGCAGCCGCTCTCAACAGGGATGAACAGCTCATGGTCCATGGAGTCCTAGCTCGACGTAGCTCAGCCATCAGTCTTCATAGGTGTAGCTCAGCCATCAGTCATCAGATCACATCGGCAGCGCCCGATGTGGGTACGGGGAGAGGGCAGATTTTAGGAAAAGCCCTCTTAATGATACCCGTCGCCGTTTTGATACTAGCGACTCTGGATATGTTGTCTCGACCAGGGAAAACGGTCAAGACTCTGCCCAATTGCCATTTGAGCGGAGGTTGGTTGTCTTCTTTGATTACAACCAGAGTGTCTGGTTTGATGTCGTCTCTGTTGATTTGCCACTTGGTTCGCTTCTGGAGCTCGGCGATGTACTCGTTAGACCAGCGCCTCCAGAAATGTTGACGAAGTAGCTCAATACGCTTGTAACGTGTCAGCGTATGGATCGGCGGGGAGGTCGCCGCCGCGGTCATCAGATCCTCGCAGGCGGGAGCGGTCAGCGGCCGGCCAATCAGGAAGTGCGCCGGCGTCAGCGGGGCGAAATCATTAGGGTCTGACGACATAGGATACATGGGGCGGGAATTTAACACGGCTTCAATCTGTGCCAAAACCGTGCTAAGCTCCTCATAAGTTAAATTAGCATTTCCTACTACGCGCATAATTGCACGCTTGCTCACGTCAATCCCTTTTTCCCATAAGCCGCCCTGATGAGCCGAATAAGGACAAATAAATTTAAGTTCAATATGATTATCAGAGGCAAAATCAATAATAGACCGAGAGCTGTCTTGCAAAAAATTACTAAGTTCCTTTGCAGACCCTACAAAATTACGGCCGTTATCTGAGAAAATCTGTACAGGTTTTCCTCTACGAGAAATAAACCTCTTTAATGCCATCAGATAATATTCAGTTGACAAACTAGTTACTAATTCCAAGTGCAACGCTCTTGTTGCAAAACAAACGAATAAACACAAATAACATTTCTCGAGTTTAGAACCCCTACCTTTACGGTTCAAAATATACAAGGGTCCTGCGTAATCAACCCCACAACGAATAAAAGGAAAGCCTGGCTGCAGACGTTCCTTAGGTAAATTACCCATAATAGGCTGGTAAGTCTTACCTGTCAAACGACTACACGTTACGCACTGTTTTACTGTCTTTCTTGCTATATTTCTACCTCCTAATGGCCACCAGGTATCTCTAATATGTGCAAGAAGTAGTAAAGGCCCGGCATGTAATAATTTAAAGTGCTCATATCTGAAAAGAAGTTGAGTGAAGTAATGTTTACTACATAATATCGCAGGATGTTTTTTATTGTAACTAAAGTCAAGTGAATTTACTAGTCTGCCACCTACTCTTATAATATCGTCTTTGTCTAAGAAAATATTCAGACTAGATAGGCCTCGTGAAGGTTTTAAAGGCTTTTTATTGATTAACAAATCATATTCGACCGGAAATGACTGTTTTTGCACGGTTTTTGTTAAAATAATTAATGATTTATCTAATTCTTCGACTAATAAAGCGCCGGTATGTCGTTGTTTGTCGGTTACCCGCGCGTTGTGAATAAAGCGCAATACATATGCATAAGTACGCTGCATTCTACTAAATGATGAGAACCGACTTAAATCAAACAAGTGAGGCGAACTGTCGATATCTATTTGCACTGTTGTTGACAACACAATATTTTCTTTTTCGTTAACTTTTAACTCTGGCAAATTTGACTGCTCAGTAGAAAAATTCACCGAATAATCTAAGTTACACTCGCGCAAGAATAAAGGACCGTGCCACCACAAGTCGCTATTAGTTAAGTCATCTAGGCTACTACCGCGTGATAACAAGTCAGCAGGATTGTTTTCGCTACGAACATGTAAAAATATGGCGTTACCTGCAAGCTCACTAATTTCCGCAACACGGTTCTGAACAAACGTCTTCAATTTATGTGGGCACATTCGCAACCATCCTAGTGTTATTGTCGAATCGGTCCAAAACACAATTTTGCGAAAATTAACGCGCAATGATTTTAATATTTTATCCAACAACCGCGCGCCCACCAATACACTCGACAACTCAAGGCGCGGTATGCTTAGCGTCTGGAGCGGGCTCACGCGGCTCTTAGCACAAAGGAGCCTGACCGTAATGTCACCGCGGTCATTGCATGTCCGTATGTATGCACAACTACCATAAGCGGCTAAACTAGCATCACAAAATAAATGAAGTTCGATTTGTTTAGCATTGTTGCCAAAAGCATGACGAGGAATTCTAAGATTATGTAAATTTGACAATGAATTAATAAACTTTTCCCAGCGAAAAATTACATCATGAGGCAACGAGTCGTCCCAGTCTACTTTACACAGCCACAGGGTTTGTAACAGCACCTTAGCTACAATAACCACTGGGCTAAGTAACCCGATAGGGTCGTAAATTTGAGATACAACAGATAAAATAAAGCATTTAGTAATTTTTGTTGTATCTTTGTTTACTTTAGATATAAAATATTTTCACAAGCACGCTCATCGGCCGTGAAATATTTTTGTGGTTTGGAAATTTCCTCTATTTCCCAGAACTTTCTTAATTGTTCATTTAACTCTAACGTTTGAGTAAAACAATAACGCGAAACTTTCGTAGTATCACCTTTAATGGGCCCTGACACTATCCATCCTAATTTGGTATTTTGTAGGTACGGCCCCGCGGGTAATCGAATTCTAATACCTTCAAGCAATAAATCCCAAAAGTAGTTTGCGCCTATTAAGAAATCTATTTGTGACGGCTTACAGTAAGATGGATCCGCGAGTTTTATGTTTCGTGGTACATTTAAATCTGCGTTAATACCTACAGCTGGCATGATAGTGGTGATACTAGGCAAAACTATGCACATAATTTGTGTGTTATAATCGTCATATAAAGAACGAAGGGTAATTTTACAAGAACGGGTGGATTGCGTAATCGTCTGTCCTACTCCCGTGATTTGAACTGCGGACTGTATAGGTAAAGCGTTTAGTTTAGTACATAATGAGCTCGTAAAAAATTATATAATGTTGGCTACCGCTGTCTAACAGTGCTCTAACCTTGTAATAGTTATTGTCACTGCCTACTATCTCAACCAAAGCCGTGGATAATAAAACAGTCTCTAAAGCGCATCTATTTACAAGGTTCGTACTTTCGTTAGCTTTAATTTGCGGTTCCGATTATAATGTGATGTGAATTTGTTGTATTATAATATAATGATTTTTATAGTGGGCGATGGTTGCAGCAGCACCGTAGCTGACTTAGACAAAATAATGCGTTGTCTTTATCGCATTCACTATGAAGTAAACTACTTATGTTGTTTATTTTGTTATAATGATAATGGTTTATAGTGGGCGATGGTTGCAGCAGCACCGTAGCTGACTTAGACAAAAATAATGCGTTGTCTTTATCGCATTCACTATGAAGTTAACTATTTATTATGTTTTTTTATTTTTTTTTTATTTTGTTATATTCTAATGGTTTATAGTGGACGATTGTTGCAGCGGCACCGTAGCTGACTTAGACAAAAATAATGCGTTGTCTTTATCGCATTCACTATGAAGTAAACTATTATGTTTTTTATTACATTTTGTACAGGGACCAAAATAACAATCGTTAGCTGCATGCCCCACGCGTAAACAATTCTTACAAAGATTTTTAGCGGTAACGAAACTGAGTTTATCTTGCGCTGATAATTCTAGAAACTTATTACACGCATAAATAGAATGGTTTTCGCTGCACATAATACATACGCGGGTACGCTTATTAGATTTATTCGCGTTACTGTGGGTCGGCGCGGACACAAATGAATGCATTTTTTGTTGTACTTTGGAATGATCGTGGGCATTTTTGATGTTAGAATTAGAGTGATTTGCTTTGACCATTTCTAACATGTCCGCTCGATCCCTAAGGAACTGGATTAAATCACTTAACTTTAAACTTTCACTATCTGGGGTTTTGCTAACGGCCATTTTGTATTGTTCCCATTCTTTCTCAGTTTGTGAATCTAATTTGGAAACAATAATATAATTTATGATAGTGTCCCATGAGTCAGTGGGCTCGCCTAATGATTTTAATGAGCGTAAATTCTTTAAAACTGTGTCTATTAATTTTCTTATTTGCGACGGAGACTCTCTTGCTAAAACGTTCAAAGAAAATAAAGCTTTCACATGATTGTGAATTAATAATTTACTATTGTTAAATCTACCTTCGACTAAATCCCAAGCGATTTCATAATTTTCTGAAGTAAACTGGATTGATTTTATTACTTCTGCGGCACTATTCGTTAAAGCTGACCGCAAATAATAGAATTTCTGGATATTATCAAGTTGTTTAGAGCTGTGAATCATAGAAAGATAGATATTTCTAAACTCGAGCCATGTATCAAACGATCCGTCAAAAGAGGGTAGAGAAATAGTTGGTAATTTTACGGAAGGTTTTAACTCGTTACACTTGGAATCAGTACACGATTCAACAATATATCTGTCTATTATCTGTTGTGCATCGACCATAGTGCTATAGAAGGACTCCTCAAATGATTCACGACTTTCTAACTGACCGTTAAGATCGGTATCCGACACTATCTCTTCTATGGCACCCTGGACGTTATTAAATTCGCTTAATAAAGTTTGGCTGTTGTTCTGTCGCATTTTAAGCTCAGACAACTGCTTATGGGTTAATTTAACATTTACACCAGCAAAAGAACTTACAAATTTCGCAAATACGGTTAATCTAGTCTTGATTGTACCTCGTTTTTTGTTAAGCTCACGAATTAAACAATTTGTCGAATCCGTGGCTGTTGGTTGAGGCGATTTAGTGCGTGGTGGAAATAAATTATCACCATCCTGACCCATCTTAACTTTTTATGAGATGAGGGTACCCACGTGAACAGGCGATACTCGTGCAGGCGATGATGTAATGCGCACCGGGCTGCTGTAGTATCTAGAATTTAGAGACACGGTTTAAGCACATAAATTAAAACCGGGGAAAAGGAACGATAATGTCAGACCCTTATTCTTGCTGATTCTTGATGCTTCTGATGCGGCTCGAAGGTCCAATGTTGGGGCAGTTGCTACTGTCTTCAGGGTCTTCTTCAATAAAGATTTTTTATTTCCTTTTTACAAATTAATTTAATAAAAAATATTAAAAAAATGATCACGTGAGTACAAGGTAAGTAAGTAGGTTATAGCTGGTAATGGAGACAACAGTGGTCGGTCCGACGGCTGTAGCTAGTTTTATACAAAAATAAAGCGCCTCTCGCGGAAGGCAGCTAAACTAAAATAGTTCCGCGGATGAACGCGTGGTGGCGCTGGCAGCTGCGTCGACAGTTACTTAAAAGTAGAATGGCCCAAAAACCAAAATATAAAATAAAATAAACAATGCAAATAATAATATCAAGTTAAGCGGCAACTGTGCATGATAACTATGATCAGTAACCCACTAAATCCTTGGAGCTGTAGTGCCTCAAGATCTTTCCTTTATACTAACAATGAACCTGTAACTCGGGACCCTTCGTGCGCGAGTCCGACTCGCACTTGGCCGGTTCTTATGAGGTTACGATAACTTGTTAATCGTGCCATTATTTTTATGGTAAATCAAATCAAGATATTATTATAATGACATGCAGAAAAGGATGATATGAAATGCGGTCGGATAAAAGGGCCATTCTACTTTTCGTTGACCAGTCATTTTTAGTAATGTGCTCTTCAAATATTTTTTTTACAAAAACGGTAAAGTCCTCGGTTTAAATCATTAAAGATTTAAATAGGCACATAATTAAGCTTACATTTAAAATTATCACTACGTATAAAGTAGGTAACGCAGTGGACATGCATGTCCCCGCCATTTGTATGGAAATTGATGTATTTTCCGCTAAGTTACCAATTTTTTCCACAAAATTTCTTTGAATTTAAAGTTTTATTGCTTTAAAACATTAAATTTAGGTGTTTCAGTTTGTATATAAGTTATTTACACTTGAAAAAAATCACCAGGTATGCCTTATATTTCACAAAAGATTAATGGTTACTTAAAAGTAGAATGGCCCAAAAACCTTTGGACACCGTATCGGTGATGATGATTTACGTGACACATTGTTAATTATGTAAAATGGAATTTGTACTTTGAACGCTGACTGGATGTGGCTAAATAAAATGCGTAGGTATTTAATTTTTATTAATTTATATTCGAAATTAATTTGAAATTTACCACGAGGTTTACGGTGAAGGAAAACATCGTGAGGAAACCTGCATACACCTGCGAAGAAATTCAATGGTGTGTATGAAGTTCCCAATCCGCACTGGGCCCGCGTGGGAACTACGGCCCAAGACCTTATATTCTGAGAGGAGGCCTGTGCCCTGCAGTGGGACGTATACATATAGGCTGGGATGATGATGATGATGATTTTGATGATGATGAAGATGATGATGATGATGATGATGATGATGATGATGATGATGATGATGACGATACTTAATATAATTTAAAAAAACTGTGTTAAAATCATCCAATCGCAACCCGTGAAATGCTTGTTATTGAGTTGTTCAGTTTAATTTCAGCAACTACTTAATAATTTTACTGAGTAATTAGTTGTCTGGAAGAGATCGATTTTTAGCGATAAGACCGCCTATTGTCTACCTGAATTTTTATTTTTGTTATGTCACTGTACTGTTTTTGGTGATCAATAAAGAATATTTGTATTGTATTGTATTGTAATTTCCAAGGGCACAATTTACTACTACATTTACCCAAATTTGAGGCCGTATTGTATCTTTCTGTCATCCTTTTATACCATTTGACAGAAATAAATAGTGATTGCGAAGGCAAGCGTCAGAAATGTTAGACAATAACAAGTTAAGTATGAAGTATCTTTTTCTATTTATTTTTTTATTTTCTTCAACTTCATTTTTTTTATTACTTTTACGGTCATCCCGTGAAACCATATACTTCAAACTAAATACAAACGTAAATATAAATGCACAGAAAAAACCCCAGAAAAAAGACCAATGCTGGGAATCGAACCCAGGTCCTCAGCGTTCCGTGCTGCGTGCTTACCCCTACACCATCACTGGTCTAGAAGTTAGCGACGAATCTTTCCCATACATCGTACACTTCAGTCTGTTATAATCACATTAGGCAGTGATAAAGCGCATCTATGTTAATGCCCTCTACCGAGAGACTTCAACACTCCTTCGGAGCTACCCGCTCACCTGGACCAAGAGATGGCGCTACTAGGCCAACTTTTACAAGTTAAGTATGAAGTATCTTTTTCTATTTATTTTTTTATTTTCTTCAACTTCATTTTTTTTATTACTTTTACGGTCATCCCGTGAAACCATATATTTCAAACTAAATACAAACTGAAATATAGATGCACAGAAAAAACCCCAGAAAAAAGACCAATGCTGGGAATCGAACCCAGGTCGCCATCTCTTGGTCCAGGTGAGCGGGTAGCTCCGAAGGAGTGTTGAAGTCTCTCGGTAGAGGGCATTAACATAGATGCGCTTTATCACTGCCTAATGTGATTATAACAGACTGAAGTGTACGATGTATGGGAAAGATTCGTCGCTAACTTCTAGACCAGTGATGGTGTAGGGGTAAGCACGCAGCACGGAACGCTGAGGACCTGGGTTCGATTCCCAGCATTGGTCTTTTTTCTGGGGTTTTTTCTGTGCATCTATATTTCAGTTTGTATTTAGTTTGAAATATATGGTTTCACGGGATGACCGTAAAAAGTAATTAAAAAAAATGAAGTTGAAGAAAATAAAAAAATAAATAGAAAAAGATACTTCATACTTAACTTGTAAGAGTTGGCCTAGTAGCGCCATCTCTTGGTCCAGGTGAGCGGGTAGCTCCGAAGGAGTGTTGAAGTCTCTCGGTAGAGGGCATTAACATAGATGCGCTTTATCACTGCCTAATGTGATTATAACAGACTGAAGTGTACGATGTATGGGAAAGATTCGTCGCTAACTTCTAGACCAGTGATGGTGTAGGGGTAAGCACGCAGCACGGAACGCTGAGGACCTGGGTTCGATTCCCAGCATTGGTCTTTTTTTCTGGGGTTTTTTCTGTGCATCTATATTTCAGTTTGTATTTAGTTTGAAATATGTTAGACAATAAGCCTGCAGGTGACCCAACAATGTTTGAACAGTTCGCACAAATCCGAGACCGTATTGTCTAACGCGCGGACGCTTGCCTTCGCTTTCATCATAGCCTTCTGTCACCATCTTATACCGTTTGACAAGAAAGAATGGGTGACCTAGGTATCGTTTCATTGCGCAGATTTTTCTTTCTCAGACAACTATTGGCAGCACTTTCTTTTGGCCGAGTAACGTTTGGTTTAATTTTTTTTTCTGACAATAGTTATTCAGCTTACTGACACATAAGCCAACTAAAATAGCTGCTAAAGGTTACGAAACGTTAGTCTGCGAAACAATACATCTACGAACAAATCTACCGTTACTCGGCGAAACGTTGTCTGCCAATCAATAATCTGCGTAAAAATTGTCGGCGAATCATTAGGTAACCGAAAGAATGAAGCGTCGTTAAACAATAAGCGTATCGGACTTCGGACTTTCACCAATGGATTATTTGGAAAGTATTCCCTTTCCGACAAAAAAAAAATGGAATGAATTCAAACCTAAAACTTGATAACCTCCTTTTTAGGTCCGTAGTCAACTAGGAACCCTTATAGTTTCGCCATGTCTGTCCGTCTGTCTGTCTGTCTGTCTGTCTGTCCGCGGCTAAGCTCAGAGACTGTTAGTACTAGAAAGCTGTAATTTGGCATCAATATATATATCAGCCACGCCGGCAAAGTGATTGAATAAAAAAATGTAAAAAAAATTTTTTTAGGGTACCTCCCATAGACGTAAAGTGGGGGTGATTTTTTTTTTCTCGGCTAACCCTATAGTGTGGGGTATCGTTGGATAGGTCTTTTAAAATCATTGTGGGGTTGCTAACATGATTTTTCTATTCAGTGATCTGTTTGCGAAATATTCAACTTTAAAGTGAAAATTTTCATTAAAATCGGCCGTCCCCCCCCCCTCTAAAATCTAAACTGTTGGGTGGAAAAATTTGAAAAAATTCAGAACGGTAGTAAATATATCAAATTTACTAGGAAAATTATAGCGGCTAAGATTGCTTGGAAATTATTTGTAGTTTAAGAGTAAATAGTAGCCTAAGGTATAAAACATACCTAAACTTGGATGATGCCGTACACATACGAAATCCTTAAAAAAATATTACTTGATTTTTTCGTAATGGCTACGGAACCCTACCTTGGGCGTGTCCGACACGCTCTTGGCCGGTTTTTTTAAGTAGTCAAAAAATCACATATATCATTGTTTATCAATCAACTGATACGTATCTAGTAAATAGTAAAGTCCGATGGATTAGTCAAAAATGATACTAAAAGGCACTGGTCCCACCGCCGGCGACGAGCGATAAACGAGTAGAACTAGAAACTAGAAACGAGTGGTCGAGCGGCAAGAAGCGAGTGTGTAGTTCTGTACGCTTAGTATAAGTTCTACTTCACCAAAATACTTCTCGATCGCGTTTACGTAAAAATTTCAATTCTATGGAAACATGGACGCGCGGCCGCGGAAGCGCTGTCCATGTTTCCCTAGTAATTGATTTTTTTACGTAAACGCGATCGAGAAGTATTTTGGTGAAGTAAAACTTATACTAAGCGTACTGTATGCTTAGTATAAGTTTTTACTTCACCAAATACTTCTCGATCGCGTTTACGTAAAAATTTCAATTCTATGGAAACATGGACGCGCGCGCGCGGAGACGCTGTCCATGTTTCCCTAGTAATTGATTTTTTACGTAAACGCGATCGAGAAGTATTGAAGTGATGTAAAACTTATACTAAGCATGCTGTTTCGATAGTTTTGTCGCTTGGGTATAAGCGAGTGTTCGAGTGCGACGGGCGATTATACGGTAGAATGATCGCTCTGAGGCCCTACCACGAAGTGCATAATTCGAACTTCGTTTCGTGCCGTCCCGCTCACGCTAATATGATTTGACACGAGAGTGAGAGGGATAATGCGATGCGAACTTCGATTTTCGGATTTCGTGGTAGCGCTTTGATCGCCAAGCGTTCATCGCCGAGTACCGGTGAGCGAGTTTTATCGTTGATATGATACCTAGCTTTTATCGCTGCGGCGATCAACTAGTGCCGCCAGTGTGAACAGCCAGCGATGAACTAACAAAAATATATATCTCTCTCTTTTATTTACACGGGAGCGATTACAGATCGTTTCTTGGGCGAGAAAATTGCCGATAGCTCATCGCTTACTCGCCAGCGGTGGGACCAGTGCCATGTGCCAATAATAAAGTGTTTAGAACGCTGTCTGTCCGTTTTGCCACATTTCTGAAATAGCTACGACTGTGCATTATTAAATGTATTGCTTTACACGTTTGTCGACGCCCTGAAAACTGCTCGGTTTATAGGGACGACCAAACTCTAAAACTAAGACCAAAAGAAGTGTCTTGTTAAAATGTCAGGTGCCATTGCTGAGTAAAGATATCTCCCCTGGACTTCTAACTCGCCCTATTTGCTTATGACATGTCTAGCTAGTCCCTCGATAACCTGTCTAGATCATCTCGCTATCGTCATCATAGCCTACTGCGACGCCGATCCTGAGTGGTGTGCCTCTCTGGGTCTGCTGCACACGTGGCCAGGCCAGTCCTATTTGAGCCTAGCGTTTGCCTTGCCTACATCTGCGATACAAATAAAATTGAAAGAATAACTGTCGAATACATAATGGTTGGTCAATGTTGAAATGTGCGCGCCCCTTATTTTATAGACAGAAATTTCATAGAATTTCGTTTCATAGAAAATGTTTCACATAATGTTTGGTACATATATTGTCATTTCTAATAATTATTATTTTTTCAAGGACTATTTGTTTTAGTGAAACACAATTCAATGAATTTTATGATCTCATATTTTCATTTCGCAAAGCTATCAAACAGTAGAATTATTTTTTAAAGAATATTATTTGTTCGATGTATTTTTTCATAGTATACTATTTCGATGACAATAAAAACTATCGGCTTTATTTTGTTCAAGCCGATACTCGTAAAGGTATCACACGTCAACAAAATTAAGTACAGATATAACTTTACAAATGTTGTGTTTGCTAATGATATAGATTTTTTAATCCTGATACAGGTTATTAATTGATAAATCAAAACGGTATAAAAATAGACGGCAAAATCAGATAATCGATATAATTGTTCAGGCGCCTCGCCAAGACTGTCAACAAATAGGTGAGACAATATTTTGTTATTTATGTTGGATTCCATTTCATACAATTAAAAATATATATATATCACGGGATAATTCACACCAATTGACCTAGTCCCAAAGTAAGCTAAGCATAGCTTGTGTTATACAAGGTAATGGATAAACATACCTATATATAGATAAATACTTACTTAAATACATATCAAACACCCAAGACCCGAGAACAAACATTCGTATTATTCATACAAATATCTGCCCCGACACAGGAATCGAACCCGGGACCTCAAGCTTCGTAGTCAGGTTCTCTAACCACTAGGCCATCTGGTCGTCTAATTGCGTTATATACCGATTCACTCACTTTCCCATCAAAAGTCCATGGTGTCTCTTTCTTCTGACGGCAAAGAAGTTGCCCACTCTATTCGCATCATACGTATTTTTTTACATAAAACTGACCCATAATTGACCTCTATCTCACTTGATGAAAAGAGAAGATGCGGCCAAGGTGTATTTCACTGGTTCAGTAACCCTTTTACCTTCATCATCATCCCTGTGTATGGCCCACTGCAGGGCACAGGCCTCCTCTCAAGCGGGCCTAGTGCGGATTGGACACTTCACACAAACCATTGAATTTCTTTGCAGGTGTGCGCTGTACAGTTTTCTCAGAATGTTTTCTTTCACCGTAAAGTTCATAATAAATTTCAAATGTAATTTCGCAACTCCAAAAAACTTAGAGCTGCTGCCTTCTACCTTGCTCCTCTGCTACTAAAACTGCTCTTCGCACTGCTGTTCCTGTGGTGAGCTAAAGTAGTTACAGAGGGGCAGGCAAGGTCAAGGTTGTGATTTAGGGTTGTTTTGACTTGATCATAACAGTGAGCGAACCGGCGCGCCAACATGTCACTTCTCAAAGCGATGTTTGGTCTCAGTAGCTCAAGATCTTTGACGTCTATGTGTTTCTCGGTAAGTGCCCTAGATGTTTAAATGTCGTTACAATATTTATATCAGTTCAATTTATCTTTAATATGGTCTATTTTCAATATACTTAAGGCCATGTGATACAGTAAACTGTTCACAGGCTGATGAGGGGCTCAGCAGCAAAATATCATCAATGTAGCTTTTACCTCTATTGTTAGCAATTCGACGAAGATCTTGCTGAGCTCCTTCAACAGCTCGTTACATAATTAATAGCAAGGACGAAATCTAATGGTAAATGAAAAGTTAAATTTGGCACTTAAATCTCGAAAAACTCAGAGGTACCAACTCAGCTCGAAACACGGCAACTTACTGCCATCTGCTTGAGAGGCTACTACCGCTTTTCAAGAACAATTTTTTTTTTAAGACAAGCTGCAATTTCAAAATGGCAAAAGTGCAAGTACAACAAGGCTGGCTAGAAGGAGTAAAGCGCGAGGTGGTGACTAAGGATGGCCACTACTACAGCTTCAAAGGATTACCCTATGCCGCGCCACCCATCGGCAAACTGCGATTCAAGGTAATTAAAGACGCTAACATGTTTCAACGCCTAGATAAAATTAACTCTAAAGCTTTAGAGCCATACTAATGATATAAAATATTTACAGGCGCCAGAACCTCCGCTACCTTGGACAGGCGTGCTAAAAGCAGTAGAGCATGGTCCCAAGTGCCCGCAATTTGATGTGTTTACGAATCAGATAATTCTAGGCAACGAAGATTGTCTTCATCTCAACGTGTATACACCCGACCTGTCGCCCAAATCTCCGCTGCCCGTCATGGTCTACATGCATGGTGGTGGTTTCAAGAGCGGCTCAGGAAACGATGATTTTTATGGCCCAGACTTTTTAGTTCAACACGGAGTGATCCTCGTTACTACCAACTACAGAGTTGATGCTTTAGGGTTTCTATGTAATGATAATGAAGATGTTCCCGGTAACGCGGGGATGAAAGACCAAGTAGCAGCATTAAGATGGGTCCAAAACAATATCAAGCAGTTCGGTGGAGATCCTGATAACGTTACTGTTTTTGGCGAAAGCGCCGGTGGTGCATCTACATCTTACCACATTCTCTCGCCGATGTCAAAAGGCTTGTTTAAAAGAGCAATATCGATGAGTGGAGTACCGATGTGTGATTGGGCCCAACCATTTGAAAGCAAGAAACGTGCTTTCCAGCTCGGAAAACAGCTAGGGCTTACCACAGATGATCCTAAGGAACTTCTGGAGTTCCTACAACAACTTCCTGTAGAAAAACTCCTTGATACCAACCCTTGTGTAACAGCGATAGAAGATATTATGAATACTGTGCACGTTATCAAGATGTACCATTTTAATCCTGTAGCCGAAAAAGACTTTGGACATGAGTATTTTTTGAAAGAAGATCCGTTTGAAGCGTTGAAGGCGGGAAAGATAAATGAAGTGGACATCATGATGGGCCACACAAGTGAAGAAGGTCTTATATGTGCTATGCTAGCTTTCGGCACTGAGCTTTTAGATATCTACAACAGATGGCCAGAGCTCTTAGTTCCCAAGAAAATTATCTACAACAGCTCTCCGAAAAAAGTTATTGAGCTGTCCGAACGCATCCGCAAACATTACTTTGACAGCAAACCTATCGGCAATAGTACTATGAAGGAGTTCTTTAAATTTGCATCGCATGAAAACTTTAACGTCCACATTCAAAGATTTTTGCAACGTTTGCCAAAGCTTGGTAATACCAAGAGATATTTCTATCAATTTGATATGAGATCAGACAGGGATTACTTTGGGCCGGCAGCTGGCGAGCTCGCCACAGTTAGTTCCTCGCACATGGATGATTGCTGGTACCTGTTTCATCCCAATTCACTACCAATGGTGGTCGACAAAAATTTCAAGGGATACCAAATGGTGCAGACGACCTGCAAACTATTCACGAACTTTGCTAAATACGGGTAAGTCTATCGGCTTCAAGTTTCGGTTTAGAAATATTTAAATAAAGTATTATGAGTCATGTCATGTATGAAATTACGATATTCTGGATATTCATTAATAAATTGTTATCCTTTTATGATAGCTACGTTTATGCAAGAAATGGGTGTTCGTGCAGTTCCTCCACCTCCACACTATACGAACACGCACAAATCACACAGACCCCATCTGTCACCACCACCACACTAACTGACACGTTTCGAATTTAACCAGAACTCATCTTCAGAGCAACACAAATATGCTACCAGATGTTAGATTAGCGGTTTCTAAGTGTCGGTTTGTTGTTACAGGGATCCGACGCCAGACACGTCACTAGGTCCTCGCTGGCCCGAGTACGAGGCTAAATCAGCTCACTACTACCGCATCGCTGAACCACTCTCCGTCGGCAGCCATCTTGAGGCAGACGTGATGGCTTTCTGGAAGGGGATCTTTGACGACGCGGGAATTGAATTTTAGAATATGTATCAGTAACCATTCGCACTAAAAAATTGTATTAAATAGGTATGCTTGATAGTACGAAATTTGCAAAATTAGGTTCGCATTATTTATTTAAGTTAACGCTTTTGCTCCACTTTATTTGTTATTTGAGTAATAATTAATCAGTGTTCATTAAATTAATATCGATTTTTAATTTAATTTTTACATCCATTACTATACGAGTACCTATATTTATGGTGCAATATTTTAAAGAAGTTACAGAATTATGTAGTCTACACTAATATTATAAAGAGGAAAAATTTGTATTCTTATATGTAACGAATAAACTTAAAAACTACTGGACCGATTTGAAAAATTCTTTTGCCGTTTGAAAGCTACATTATCACTGGGTAGCTTGAGTATAATTTCGTCTAAAACGCAACTAGTCCTAGGGGTAACCGGTCTAAAATGCTGCTAGTCTAAAACGCATCTCGCCAAAACTGCAACTGGTCTAAGTAGCTACCAGTCTACGTCAACCTACCTAGCCAACCATTTTATTATAAGGCCAGCTGTGTTCTAGACCACTTACTACTTAGACCAGTAGCGACGTAAACTAGTAGCTACTTAGACCAGTTGCAGTTTAGACGAGATGCGTTTTAGACGAAATTATACTAACCCAGTCAAGTTGAAAGATAAAGATAAACGGATGTTAAGAGTCCACCAATGTCGTTCAATGCTATTTTTAAAAAGACTTTGCATAAAATTGGTCTATTTGATTGCAGTAAAAAAAATATTAGAATAATCTTATATAAGTATGTTTATCCGTTGCCTAGTACCCATAACACAAGCTATGCTTAGCTTACTTTGGGACTAGGCCAATTGGTGTGAATTGTCCCGTGATATTTATTATTATTTATTAGTCTTGATCGTATTTCTTAATTCGTGTTTACTTCCGAAAAACGATTAAACTGATTTTTTTTTATTTTAAGTCCAAAAACACTCCGTTATTAATTATGACACTATAATCAAATTACTAAGTTGGATTTACAAACAAAACGTAAAGATTACACATATTAAATATACGTCGTAATTTTATTATAAGAATTTAATTGTGGTCTTTTGATGAGTAAAGGCTTGCGCCACGCCGAAGCCATACTGCCGTGCGGCATTGATGGCCTCTTGATGTCTTAATGGCGTCTTGACACGATGGTGTCTATTGGTTCATGACAAACACATCCCTCGCAACGCATCCTTGACATCTCTCGTGGAAACGCAGCCAAAGGCCCTACCGTGATTTTGGCGCATTTATTGCATTCATTTAAACTCGTGCTGTATCATTACTAGCAATGCTATAGTCCTGAAATTCATATGTAAGATATTTGAAGATTCACTCTAGCGACTAATCTTTTTCGAAACATGATTACTTGTAGTTCGCTTGATAGAATAAAATCCAAAGTCGTCTCTATAATATAAATTAAACTCGTAGTACGACGCTAATACTGCACGGAAGGTCATGACTTTTTGAATGTTAATAAAACAAGATGTTTTCTAGGGCGTAGTCTGGCTACATTTTCAATATATGAATTTGTTTTAGTAATATAATGAAAATACCCAAAAACACGCGCAGTCCAACCAACCTATCTTGAGCCATCGTGCCTCCCCCAAGCGGCCCCACGCCCGAATTCGCCCACCCAAAATCGATTAGCGCGAAAAACGCGGTACCCCCTTAACCACCTATTTTGTTGAACTAAAGTTGTGCATAGAGTCAGGCAGGTACCTGGGACATGTCCTTACGAGTGATCTAAGGGATGATTTGGATGTAGAAAGGGAGCGCAGGCCTCTGGCGGTTCGGAGTAACATGATTGCCCGCAGGTTTGCTCGTTGTTCACGTGTCGTAAAAATCACACTCTTTAAATCATACTGCCAATCCTTTTACACGGACAGCCTGTGGGTCCGGTACACGAAACGAGCCTACAGCGCCTTGCGCGTACAATACAACAATGCCTATAGAATGCTAATGGGACTGCCTAGCAGTGCTCGGCGTCGCACTATGGGCCGAAAGCCCGATCTAGCTGGACAAAATTATTTTACACTCTTAATCAGTTCTAACGGGTGTGTTTGTCTAAATAGACGAAAATTAAAAATAATTGTCTTTTTTGTGCAAGTATTAATGCAAAAATAAGAAATCTAGTGTAAATTTATCTTTGTATAGGAATAATAACTTCGGCAAAAGAGATCAACTAAAATTGGGTGTTACATTTTTAACAGAAACGAAACATTATTACAAATGGGACATAAAAACCGGCCAAGTGCGAGTCGGACTCGCGCACGAAGGGTTACGTACCATTATCTATAAAAACGACATTAACACCAATTTGTCACCGTTTGTCGTATGGGAGCCCCCTTAAATATTTGTTTTATTTTTATTTAATTATTTATTTTTAAAGTGAATATATAACTAAATATTCTGTGAATATTTCAAGCGTCTACCTGTTGGCGTTATCAATATCGAGCAAAAACGAGCAAAAAAAATCACGTTTGATGTATGGGAGCCCCCTTAAATATTTATTTTATTCTGTTTTTATTCTGTGTTTAAATACATCATCTGTGAAAATTTCAACTGTCTAACTATCACGGTTCATGTGATATAGCCTAGATAATAATTATATCGGTTTCTGAAAAAAATAACTTAGCTTCAGCTTAACTACAAATATCGCATGGTTCCGCAGTTGCCCGCAATTTCAAACGTACTTAATCTAATACTATATGAATGAGACTACCACATAAAAAATTACAGCCATGGTACAAGATGGTACATGTAGTTTCTGGTCTAAGAAACATAAAATATGCACTAAAAATGTGATATTCACCACTTTCCTCGGCATTTTTCTCCGCAAAAATGGAAGTATTTACAATTTAAATAATTGTAAAAAATAACACTGACCATTAACTTTACGAAGGGCCTTCAATATAAAGTGAGAATGAGATGTAAACTCTTTTAATATTACGAAATTAAATACTGGCCGGTAAAGCTAATCTATCTAGCTGATTGCTACGAAAAAAAAAACTCACTGTCTTTTGTTTAAAAAAATATACGGTAATTTCTTTGCAATGCTATTGTACGTTAGCGAAAATGGAGAAAATTGAACTGCACGCCGTTATCAAATACTTGTATTTGAAAAATTTTTCTACGGACCAAAAAGTTGGTGCGCCGAATTTAGACGTGGAAGAACATCGACAATGGACGACCCCCGCCCCGGACGCCCTACTACAGCAGTAACTGAAGAAATTGTGAAAAAAGTCGAAAACTCAGTTTTGGCGGATCGTCGTGTCACAGTTCGTTTTATTGCTGAAAATGCAAAGATTTCAACGGGGAGCGTGCATAATATTTTACATGAACGCTTGGGTATGAAAAAGGTATCTGCGCGTTGGGTACCAAGAATGCTTACTGACACGCAAAATCAAACTAGACTAGAGATTTGTCAAGAAGCTTTGAACCTGATGCAGCAATACCGGGAACTTTTTTTGGCGTGATTTATAACAATGGACGAAACATGGCTCCATCATTACGACCCTGAAACGAAACTGCAGTCTATGACATGGAAAAGGCCATCATCTCCAACTCCGAAGAAATTCAAGGTGAGCCCATCTGCTGGTAAGGTCATGGGCTCTGTTTTTTGGGATGGTAAAGGGGTATTAATGATTGAGTATCTCGAGCATGGAGCCACTATTACGGGCACTTTATACGCCAAGCAAATAGCAACATTGCGCAATGAGATCCGCGAAAAACGGCGAGGTAAACTCTCGAAAGTTGTGCTGTTCCACCAGGACAATGCCCCGGCACACAAGTCCGCCGTTGCAATGGCTGCAATTCGTGATGCTGGGTTCGATATCCTTAAGCATCCTCCAGCACCAGATCTCGCTCCCAGTGATTTCTACCTATTTCCGAGATTGAAACAATACCTGAGAGGCCAGAAATTTGAAGACGACGACGCGGTAGTCGCTGCAGTACAAGATTTTTTAAGTACTCAAGATGAGACCTTTTTTAAAAATGGAATTTTAAGTTTAGAAAAAAGATATACTAAGTGTATTATGCTAAAAGGTGACTATGTCGAAAAATAAAATGACATTTAGTAAAAGTTGTTTATAACATACTCATTCTCACTTTTTATTGAACGCCCCTAGTACGATCCATGACTAAAAACGTATAAATTAATCTTAGAAACACTGTGAATCACACGCAAGAAATTACGGAAAATAAATGATTTTAATACGCACGACAACACTCTTATTAACACTTCGAGATTAATAATTAATTTTTGGAGGGATTTTACACAAAATTATCAACGGAATCGTGACCTCGGGAGTATCTGTTATCGTTTTTGCTAGTACTAATACAGAATTGCAGTGATGGTTTTTGTCCAGCTAGATCGGGCTTTCGACCCATAGTGCGTCGGGCATGTTAGTGGCAGCTCGCACGGATAGTTTTCAGACTATAATGCAGAAAATATAGTCTCATTACTAAGCTGTGTGAGACGTAGTCCCAATAGCATTCTAAAGGAAATTGCTAATAGATTTGACTGTCCGATCCTAAAACATTGGACCGAGCAAATAAAGAGTGTGGCGCAATTTGTAGTATAGATACTTTTAGCGTGTGTATACGTATTGCAAATTACTTTTTACGCATTTATTTGTCAAAGTCAAAGTCAAAGGTTTATTTGCTCGAATCATGGTACATTGTTATAAAAACTAAAAATCAGTGTGGATCAACACAATTCACCATACATTGGCATGCAAGACTTTAAAATTGTATCCTACTTTAAATAATAAAATTCATAATAATATACATTCATCATTAATTACATAAAAACAATGTCAGGATAAAAAAAACATACAAATTAATCTAATACTATTCATAGTTGATCCATTAATAATAGTACTAAACATATTCATAAATATTAATTACATTTCAAAAAATTCTGACATGGTGTAAAAACATTTTTCTTTGAGCCAGGATCGTACTTTGGCTAAGAATATTTTGTAAGTCAGCTCTCTTAAATCTACTGGAATTTTGTTATAAATTTTTGCTGACATAATAAAACTATTACCTGGGCGACCGAGCTCTGCTCGGGCTGAAACTCGGTACCAAGCGTTTTCCGGTTTCCCAGAGATAAGACCAAGCTAGATCAATTTTTCATCCCCGAAAACCCCCACATACTGTCAAAACTCAACTACGCAGATACAGTTATTGGTGAATGTCTACTATCACGTACAAAGCTAGTAATACAAAGAGCCCAGAATGCTTGTGCAAGATTTTGTTTCCCAATACCATACCGAGCTCATGTCACGCCATATTTAAATAATTTTAGACTACTTAAAATGGACGTCCGAAGAAGACTTCACCTTGCTACTCTGCTATTTGGGATCATTGCTAGCAAACAGCCCTCCTACCTTTATGAAAAACTAACATTTTCCCGTATGCACATTAGACAAGCCCCTCGCCTCATGTGTCCTCGATGCAGGTCGGCTGGTTTCCGCGGCAGCTTCCGGTACGCGGTTTCGCGTTGCTGGAATAATATTCCACCGCCTATCAGAACGTCTGATACACTATTTACGTTTAAACGCAAAATAAAACATCACCTACTTACTAATCAAAAGTCTAATGCCTAGCAACCTGTGTCTGTAACAAGTATATTATAGTGCATATGTCCTAACGCCGGTATTCCTGGGCGAAGCACGTGATTTAAATTTTTGAAACTTTTAGGGTAGTATAAAATATAATACAATACAATAACTCTCTATTGAGCACCAACACATAGTAAGCAGTACAGAAAACATAAGTACATAGAGGTTACTCTCAATGCTTGTATCTACACGTATACATACATTTATACATACATACATAAAATGCGTACGTGTACGCCTATCTTCCATAAGTCTTTCTGTTATATATATATTTATTTATGAAAGAATAACAAAGAATAAAACTTAATTATAAACTAAATATTACAAACTAAATTAAAAACTGAACTAGATCTAAACAAACAAAAATAATATTATTACAAACTAAATTTAAAACTAAACTAGATCTAAAAAAGGCCCCTGCGGCATTGTGCCGAAGATGCTGGCAGCATTACCTCGTTGAATCGCTAGGCTAATTCTTTGAGCGAGGTAGCTGCCAGCTCTTCGGTCACCGGTAGCATCTATAAGCCTCTTCGAAATCTCTTTGAAGAGGCTTAGTGCTCCTGGGCCCCACGGACCAAGGGTCTCGACACCGAAAGGGATGAAATTATATTCGGCGCCGAGACCACTATATTTGTCTTTCTGTTTATGTATTATCCGTTTATTTTTAAAGAAAAGAAAGAAAGAAAATACATTTATTTACAACATCACAAGACACAATATTATACAAAACAAAAAGGCAATACTAAAGCTAAAGATAGAATGTGTCATTGCGGTTGCAAATCGGACACTGGCTCAGCATAATGCTGAGGCGTTTAAAGTACCCCAGCGCTGATTTTCAGCCAGCTGCTGCCCGCGATTCCGTCTGCGAAGTATTCGTTTGTCACTGTTCCGCGGGAACTATGCAATTTTCCGGGATAAAAAGTATTCTATATGTTAATCCGGATTATAAGCTATCTGTGTGTCAAATTTCATCAGTATCCGTCAAACCGTTTTAGCGTGAAAAAGTGACAAACATTCATCCATCCGTACTTACAAACTTTCGCGTTTATAATATTAAGTAGGATTACATTATGTCAGTCTGATTTCTGGTTTGGTAATCGCAGAGGTAGATTTATTTTACTTAGACTGTGCGAGTACAAACATAAAATTAAGCATATTTAGATTGAGCCCGTTAGTTGTATAGTTTTAGTTTTAGGTTACTCAATATAGGATCCACTGAAAATCAGCGTCGTGGCCCCCTGCCTCGACTCATGCTGAGTGGACTCCTTTTTTGAGACAACTGCCACAATACTCTTTTAGATTTAAGAAATTTGTAAACTGTTCTTTGTTGTTGTTGTTGTTTCGAAATAAATTTAATTCATTTCATTTCATTTCATTTACATACCAAATTTCATCGAAATCGTTGGAGCCGTTTCCGAGATCCTGATTATATATGTGCGAGGGAGGGGGGCGGGGGAGGGGGTTCGGGGGTTCCAAAGGAGGGATGAAAATTTCATTGATTTTGCCGTAGGATGCACCGTTTTCAAGATATTTGACAAAAACACCGGAGGGGGTGGAGGGGTGAGTCACGTTAAACTATCGTCCGTAAACCGACTTTACAGACAACCGGTTTTTCCTGTTCTGTGCTCCCAATAGGGAACGTGCACATAGACGGTGCTGCCAACTGGTGCCATAAGGGTGCCATCAATTTGAATGTTTTACCTTGATAAGTTTGTTTTACTGTCCGCATAGTGTCTCTTCTGTCGCATTAGTACTGCCGCCTATAGTTACTGCACGTTCCCTATAATACCATTCTCACAAAAAGTAACTTTTTCTCACAAAAGAAGAAACTTGACGTTTTCTCATGAAAAATAAACTTAAAAAAAAAACTAAAAACCTTAAAAAAAAACGTGGAATCGAACCGAGGTCGGCTGGATCCGCGACCACCCGATTTCTGCTGTGCTATTTTGGTTTGCTCGAAGCCGGCGAAATTTAGCTTTGTATTCTAATGCAAACAAAAATAGCCGGAAAACACGAGTAAAAGCGATTTTCTGAAAATGAAACATAGCTAGATCAGTTTTTCATCCCCGAAAACCCCCACATACCGAATTTCATCGAAATCGTTGGAGCCGTTTCCGAGATCCTGATTATATATATACAAGAATTGCTCGTTTAAAGGTATTAGATTTCTGTTACACAATGCTGTCCTGGAAAAAGGTACTGTAACACGATACTGGTCCCTACCGCGTAACTTCGGGTTCTGGATTCGTCAATTTTTATTTTATTTTATTATTTTATGTTCTTAAATACTAACACTAGATTAAGATTATTGTTATTTGTCTGTTTGTTTAGGTAATAACACTCTATGGATAATCTGTTTGTCCGAAATAAAAGATTTGAATTGAATCGAATTAACAATAGTATCATTAAGCGGTCGTCAATATGACATGTTATACTAGCTGGTGCCGGCGACTTCGTCCGCGTTAATCATTAATGCTCCGCTCCTATTGGTCATAAAATGATGTTCTCATACATTTAGTACGAGATTAGTAGAAAGGTTTTAAGCAGTTTCCTTACTTTAAAAGTTTTTTTTATAAGCTTACCTACTGATAGTTCAGGAAACTTTTATTAACCTTACAAATTCATAGAGAAAATATACGGATCACTCACGTTAAGACGTAGACGAGTTTAACTCGACATAGTTCAGGCTAATCCGTAGCCCTTCTTCCCGGAGCCACACGTCACAGTGGCTGCCAAACGTGCACACACCCAAACTTGTTTTCAGACATGAGTGATCCGTATATTTTCACTATGAGTGAGTCTCACGGTAGTTTTATAATTAAAACTAACAAATTAATAAAATAAAACTATCTTTTAAGTGAATGAAATCATTATTATTTATTTCTTAGTGAGTAATTACAAAATTTTGTATTCAAAGCAATTGTTGCAAAAAGTGACGTCCGTTACATAGTAAGTAATAAATAAATAACATTATTGATTTCATTCACTTAAAGCAAGGGTCTTCAACCGGCGGCCCGCGGTTGCTTGCGTCCATGGCGGCCCGACATTGTATTGACAAAATTAAATTCACGCATGTCTACAAATTATACCTATTTACAGATTAAAAAGTTTTAGTTTAGAATGGAATGTTTTTATTATATTTAATGTTGCGGCCCACCGAACCAATATCAGAGTATACTAGGCCCTTGACTTCAAAAAGGTTGAAGACCCTTGGCTTAAAGGATAGTTTTATTAGGTACTTAGTTAGGTTAAGAACAGTTTCCTTAAATATCAGTAAGCTTCTAATAAAATAACCTTTTAAAATAAAGAAACTAAAAACTTTCTACTAATCTCGTACTAATTGTATGGGAGTGATTAATGCCAAAATTTTGCTTATTTTTCGTTTTATGTATAACAAGTTATTGGTGTCATTTTACTCCTTAGGTAACGTACTTTTGATATCAGTTTGAAGTTTTCAGATTTCTGTTATATTTACGGAGAAATCCCCTGGGGCTAAATTCAGGAACGGCCCAAAACGTTTTGCGAGCGGTAATTCAATCGTTATTTTCCTGTTATTTCGCTTTGTAAATAAATAAATAAACAATTAATAAGGCTCATCCCAAACTCAGCCTAAACCTCTCGCAAACCAGTGACTTTTGGCGTTCCTGAACAGCAGTTCATCCCTATCCTCTCGCAAACCGTGTTCCTGATTTAGCCCCTGGTTACACTTAACGATTACATCCTGTATAAGCTGGCATAATGATGATTTTGTGAGGTGTTTGTGATAGTTGGGCCTGTGTGGCATATTATACAGTATGTAACAGAACGAAGAGCAAAGCCGACATCTGGTTGATGGCCACGAGGAGTACCTATGATGGAATGATATACTTTTTTACTAACATTTTAGTCCATACAAAGTTACTTGATATTTAGGTAATCTATTTTCATATTGAACGAACGAAAAAAAAGTACTAAAAGTTAATGAAATGTACATCCATCATACTCCTCTTGTCCATCGGTATCGGTTTTGCTCTTTGTCCTGTTACACACTGTATTGTCTTGTGTTAGAGAAAGAGGACGTTTTGTATATTAGCATACATATATATGTACCACAGATGGTACTGGTGCACGATATTGTTAGCAAATAAAAAAGGTAAAAACATTGTAGTGACGGACTTTTGCAAAGTTGCGCTAAAATCAATGAAATAAGTATCTATAAACTATAGTATTCACCATCATCAAAATCATCCCCGCCTATGTATACGTCCCACTGCAGGGCACAGGCCTCCACTCAGAATGAGAGGGCTTGGGCAATAGTTCCCACGCGGGCCCTAAAATTAATAATTTGAAATGTAAAATTGTAAATTTGAAATGTAATTTCGCACATAAATTCCGAAAAATCAGAGGGGCGAGCCGGGATTTGATCCCACGACCCTCTTCTTGAGAGGCCATAGGTCAAAACGCTAGGCCACCACGGCTTGTTTTTTTAACTATTGCACACGGCGTATTTATCTACCAGATACTTGATTTAACACACAAGGTCAATTTCTATCGTATAATCACATCCGCGTGAAAACTGCTCGTCATTTATCGAAAAATAACATTTATTTTCGGCAGTGTCGCAATTCATAGTTAAATACCTGATCAAGTGCGAGTCGGAGACACGCATCGACGGATCCGTACAAAATTGGTAGGTGTGGCTGTACTAAATGTATGGAAGCTGAAAATATTAAATTTTCGAATACATTCTGATTATTCTGTAACCCAGCGTTTCCCAAACTTTTTCAGCCACGGACCCCTAGGAAATCAAGTACAGTTTTCACGGACCCCCTTAATAAAAACAACAGCAAAAAAATTCGGATTAGGTATTTATTTTAGTTATTATAGATACAAAATAGGTATTACGTATTTACGACCGCTTTAGCCTAGTTGGTAGTGACCCTGCCTACTTTGGGGGAGATAGGCCTCCTTAGCATTGGTCTGCAATCTATCTAGGAGAAGGAAAACTCCGAAATATAACCCGGTACTGGTGACCCGTTAGGCGTAAGTAGGATACAATCCGAAAGACGGCAGCCACCTGCAACTAACCTAGTGGCTCTGCACGTACTGGCTTGCCATTCCTGCGGGGTCAAGCTGGGTTGGTCGAGAGGGTGGTGTAGGTTCTGGGCAACCCTGCATCATCAAATTGCGTCCCAGGCGATGCAGCGTCTGTGGAGAGGACACTTCACCCGCGTCGTTCTGCGGCGTGGAAAACAACACGGGGAGTGGCAGTCACCGGTTATAAGCCTGCGCATATGGGCGTAAGCGCGGGTGCCAGGGGTCACTCTCGACAGTAGGAAGGCCCTTCGTAGGTCTACTGGTCAGTTACCGCCTGCTTCAAACTGGGCAGCCCCCGGTCAATAAGGTACTGATCCGCCCCGGCGTCGTCGGTTCCTCTAGGGTGTTGGGAACTCAGAGTTTGCCCGGACAACGATGCTGAACTGTTTTACACCCGCGATCAAGCAGAAAAATAATCAAAAACCTAAAGTTATCACTTCCATGCGCTTTGGTTCTTGGAATGTCCGTACAATGAGGACAGGTCTCCCGGACAGCTCGGAGACTTCTGATTACGTTCAAGATCTGCGTAAAACGGCTGTAATTGATTTAGAACTGGCACGCCTTAATATCTCGATCGCTGCATTACAAGAAACCAGGTTGCCTGATGAGGGCTCATTGCGCGAACAAAACTACACCTTCTTTTGGAGGGGCAAGGACTCTAGTGAGCGCCGAGAGCATGGCGTGGGCTTTGCTGTCCACAACACGCTCTTAAACGCCATAGAAACGCCTCGGGGCATTACAGAGCGCATAATGGTCTTGCGCCTCAATACTAAAGGCGGCTTCGTCACCTTGTTGTCCGCCTACGCTCCCACTCTTAAATCGTCAGCAGAGTCTAAAGATGATTTTTACGATATGCTCTGTGATACAGTTGCCGGTGTTCCATCCGGGGACCGACTGTACATTCTTGGAGACTCCAACGCTCGGGTAGGACAGGACAACACCGCCTGGCAAGATTGTTTAGGTAACCACGGCGTCGGTAAGCTGAACGAAAACGGGCAACGTCTACTTGAGTTCTGCTCTAAGTTTCGGCTGTGTGTTACCAACACCTACTTTAAGGGCAAACTATTGCGCATGGTCTCCTGGAAACATCCTCGTTCTGGTCACTGGCATCAGTTGGACCTTGTCCTGTCTAGAAGAAAGGATTTAAAAGAAACCATTCACACCAGAGCCTACCACAGCGCCCAATGCGACACCGATCACTCCTTGGTGGTTTGCAAAGTACATCTTTCGCCAAAAAAGATACACTCCTCCAGAGTCCCTGGAAGGAAGTCACTTAATCTTTTTAAGATCAGGGACTCTGAGTTGTTAGAGTCTTTTACGACACTAGTGCGACAGCAAACAGCCACCTGGGATGTGAATGCGTCCATGGAAATGGAATGGGAATCCATTAAGGGGCTTTTCACGAGGACAGCTGGTGAGGTTTTTGGGTACAACCAGGTGAAATCACCGGATTGGTTTACCGAAAATAAAGATCAGCTTCAGCTTCTTATTGAAACCAAGCGACGAGCAGCACTGAATCATCGTCTTAACCCCTGCGTAGCCACCCACAATGAACTCTGCACAGCAAAATCATCCCTACAGCGAACTTGTCGCCAGCTCGCTAACGAGTACTGGATAAAACTGTGCAGCAGCATCCAAGATTTTGCGGCCAAAGGTAACTTTCGTGGTGTCTATGAGGGTATCCGGATGGCGCTCGGCCCCGTACAAAAGAAGACGGCTCCTCTCAAAGAGGTAGACGGGTCGATTATAACAGACAACAATCGACAACTCAATCGCTGGGTAGAACACTTTACAGAGCTTTATTCTCGACCAGCTGAGATCAGTCCTGTAGCCGCGGAATCAATCTCAAAGCTACCAGTGATGACTGAGCTCGACGATCTTCCCTCCGTGCGAGATCTTCGAACGGCAGTGTTGCAGCTCAAATGTGGCAAGAGTCCAGGGGTAGACGGTATACTAACCGAACTCCTCAAATTCGAGTGCGTATTACCACTTCTGCACAATTTCCTTGGGAAATGCTGGGAGAGGGAGCAGTTCCCGCAGGATATGCGTGATGCTAATATTGTTACTCTGTACAAAGGGAAAGGTGACCGCGGCGATTGTAACTGCTATCGTGGTATTTCCCTTCTAAGCATCGTAGGCAAGCTCTTTGCAAGGGTCATGTTGACTAAACTTCAAAGTCTTGCTGAACGCGTATATCCTGAGGCTCAGTGTGGCTTCCGCTCCCAGCGTTCCACAACGGATATGATTTTCACCCTTCGGCAACTTCAAGAGAAGTGTCGTGAGCAGAACACTCCACTGTTGATTGCGTTTGTGGACCTAAATAAGGCCTTCGACGCGGTCAGCAGAGAAGGACTCTATACTGCACTTGAGCGAATAGGATGTCCGCCCAAGTTGCTGAAGCTGGTCAAATCCTTCCACGAAGGAATGAGAGCTTCGGTGGTCTTTGATGGTGAAACGTCTGATGCCTTCGAAATGCGAAGAGGAGTACGTCAGGGTTGCGTCCTCGCCCCAACCCTTTTCGGCATTTTCTTCTCCCTGTTGCTAAAAGCGGCTTTTGGCGATACGCAGCAGGGAGTTCATCTACACACAAGAGCAGACGGGAAATTATTTAATATCGCCCTCCTAAAGTCTCGTCGTTACCGCGAGGACTTGTTTGTGGACAATCTGCTCTTTGCCGGCGACGCAGCTTTTGTGGCGAAAACTTCAGATGAGCTCCAAGTATTAATGGACAAATTTGCTTACGCTTGTTCTCTGTTCTCCATGTCTATCAATACAAAGAAGACCGTAATCCTAGCGCAGGGGTGCACCTACCAGCCGACCATCTTGCTGGAGGGTGCACCCTTCGAAGTAGTAAACAAGTCTTGCTACTTGGGCTCGACTGTGTCGAGCAATCTATCGCTTGATGGAGAGATGGACATCCGCATCGGCAAGTCTGCGACGACATTCGGTAGGCTACGCACAAGAGTATGGGCTAATAAACACCTTACCGTTAGGACCAAGATGATAGTCTACCAAACTTGCGTCCTACGCACGCTCTTGTATGGGTCTGAGACCTGGACGTCGTATGCCAAACAGGAACGTCGGCTAAACACTTTCCACATGCGCTGTCTTCGGAGCATCCTTAACATAACTTGGAAGGACAGGGTTACAAACGAGAGAGTGCTGGAGATTGCACAGCTGCCCAGCATCACCGCCCTCCTCAAACAGAGACGACTGAGGTGGCTGGGGCATGTGCATCGCATGAGCGGCACTCGTTTGCCCAGGCAAGTTTTGTTGAGCGAAGTGGCATTTGCGAAGCGTAAGGTAGGACGTCCCAGTCTCCGCTTCAAGGATTGCGCAAAGCGCGACATGGTCGCCTTCAACATCGATCACGGCGTGTGGGAGGATCTTGCTTCCGACCGCAATGAGTGGAGAAAGACTCTCGCGGAGGGTTGTGAAACCCACGACAGCGCCTGGTTTCAGATGCTAGCACAGAAACGGGCGAGACGGCACGGCTACGATGCAGCTTCTGCTTTGTCGCCGGGCCCTCAGTTCGTGTGCCAAAAATGCGGGCGAACGTGCCGCTCTCGGATCGGACTTTACAGTCACGAACGGCGTTGCCTCTCTCAAATAGACGCTGCTTAAATCATCTGTCAAGATGTAAGAGGCCTTGTGTGTGCCTACGAAGCAAGAGGTCCTGGGTTCAAATCCCGGTAAGGGCATTTATTTGTGTGATGAGCACGAATATTTGTTCCTGAGTTATTGATGTTTTCTATGTATTTAAGTATTTATTTATCTATATAAGTATGTTTATCGTCGTCTAGTACCCATAGTACAAGCTTTGCTTAGTTTGGGACTAGGTCGATTTGTGTAAGATTGTCCCCTTATATTTATTTATTTATTTATTTATTTATTTTATTTATAAAGAAAGAAAGAAAGAAAGAAAGAAAAATATTTATTCGTGACATGTTGATCGAAGCGTGACATACTTAATCTTAAATTAACAAATAAAAACGGTAACAGACACAACATTATCACGAAATGGTCCCAACTCAGCATGATGTCGGCCGTGAAGCTGACGCTGGTCTTCCGTTGGAACCATTTTACCCACAATTCAAATATAAACTGTTCAGTGAAACCGACAACTAAAATCAAATTTAATCAGTAAGCAAACCAAAAAGTATAAAAAGCATACAAAGAAAAAAAAACGCACAAAAAGTGTCTGCATAGACCGAACGCCTTTGCCCTTACCACTGATTCTATTCAAAACGAAAACACGGAAACATATGGGAAAAAAATAGACAAATTTAGTTAGTCATGAGTTATGAGTTAGACACAAACAAACAATGGCGTGGTGGCGGGCGTGGGTCAGCCCTTTCAACAATAAATAAAAGGAGTAAGTAAGTGGAAAGCGCAAACCATTCGTTTCAACCATTAATAATAATATTTTAACGAAATAAACAAAAATACAATGGTGAAACACATGGCAGGCCGATTGGACGCAAACAACAGGTATGCTTCTCACTTAGTTATACAATACAATAACCTAGAAATAAAAAATAAAAACAAAATTCAATTCAATGCGGTCATTATAACTTATAACTGTTCACCGCGGACCCCCATACATATGTATACTCACGGACCCCCAGGGGTCCGCGGACCCCAGTTTGGGAAACACTGCTGTAACCTATTATTGATACCGTTTGATAGAGCTCGTAAAGCACTTTCAGGATCAGTAACCAGTTTTTCGATATCTTGTATGGTTTAGAAATAATCGAGTGAGATCACTTATCGTTTCCACCCTGTATAAGCTGGGATGATGATGGCGATGAACTTGAGTATTTTTTCTCAGAAAGCTGAAATTTTCTATGAAATTCGAAGTTCGTATCATGCCGTCCCTTTCACTCTTGTGTTAGATACTATAAGCGTGTACGGAAAGGGTATGTATTACAATACCGAAGTACGAAAGACCGAATGTATTACAACATCGAATGGGTCAAAAGACCGACACGATTTTTTTCTGAAACCATTAACTTTTTAAGATTGTTATAAAACAAACCTAACCTAACATAATGGGTTCTGTATGATGCCGTTTTAATAAATTCTGAAAAACTTACGGTTTCAGAAAAAAATCGTGTCGGTCTTTTGACCCATTCGATGTTTTAATACATTCGGTCTTTCGTACTTCGGTATTGTAATACATACCCGTACGGAAAGGAGCGATGCGAAGTTCGAAAGTCTAATTTCGTGGTAGAAGACCTGAGGACGACCCACGAGTAACAATGCAATGTTTTTGTTAGAGACAACCCTAATGAATATCTCTTTACCTATAGTTATTGTTATGCAAATTCTTTACTTACCGAATTTAAAAACACTATCTCTTGTTTACTATCTTTTGTAGTCCAAAGTTCACTCGCAGATAACATTGTGATTAAGTATCACAATGTGTGTTATTATTGTGTCGTGCCATCCGATACTATCATCCGACATTTGGAATGCATGCAAGCTTTTGAAAGGGTATCCCTTGAATCGTAGACAAATTTTTCATCGAATTTCATTTCATCGAATATTCAGTTCCTGTAATATCTTTAGCAGTAGGTAATCTGGTTTCATCGATTATACATTACAAATTTTCTTAATTCCTAGAATAACTAACTGTAAAAGGATTATTGTTTTTTAGAACATACATTTCCTAAACTATTCAAAAGACAGAATATCTAAATATCGAATTTCATTTCATTGACGTTTTATTACAAATCTCTTTTATTTTATAGTGTATTGTGTATAGAGTAGCAGTAATTGCAGTCAGCAAGCGAGCGCAGCGAGCGAGCAAGACCTATCGGAGCGGAAGCGACTCGGCATGGTTAGGTTCAAAGGCTAATGCGGGAGCTTCGCTGCGCTACGCTCCCGCATTAGCCTTTGGTGTTAGTTATTTTTTTTATGACCACCCGGAAAATCTAATTTGTTTGATAATAGTTGGGTTCCAAAAACTTTATAATTTGTACTTATGTATTTAATACAGATGTGAATAATTTTCTATGAATAATTATTAAAACGATTTTAATAAAACATGAAATAAAACTAACGATATGAAATTCTGTAGAATAAACAAATCATGAAATAATTATTCTACAATTTAACAATCGGCGATTGAAAAAACCATGATTTAACAGTTCGATGACATGAATAGTCGATGAAAATCGATGAAAAGATTGTCTACGATTCAAGGGTAAACCTTTCAAAACGTTTGGCTGAGTTGTCTATCAGTCAGTCAATCAGTCACGTTATTTTTTATAGGTAGAACAGACTCGGGTATGTATTACAATACCGAAGTACGAAAGACCGAATGTATTAAAACATCTAATGGGTCAAAAGACCGACACGATTTTTTTCTGAAACTGACTCCAAGAAAACCCCGCTTTTTGCCAAGTCTTTTAAAATACTAAGACGACCTACTCTAAAATATTCCAATGGGTCCACCTACAACACATTTTACCCCATTATCATCATCATAATATATTTAAGAGCTAGGCTCTTGTCGGTAGAATAAGTTCCAGCTTATTCAACATTCCGCTTTTTCTTTCACTTCTTTATATAATGAAACATTTATTTTTCTTTTATTTGCTCATATATATGTTTGACGACCAGATGGCCTAGTGGTTAGAGAACCTGACTACGAAGCTTGAGGTCCCGGGTTCGATTCCCGTGTCGGGGCAGATATTTGTATGAATAATACGAATGTTTGTTCTCGGGCCTTGGGTGTTTGATATGTATTTAAGTATTTATCTATCTATATAAGTATGTTTATCCGTTGCCTTGTACCCATAACACAAGCTACGAGGGGCGTTCAATATAAAGTGAGAATGAGATGCAAACTCTTTTAATATTACGAAATTAAATACTGGCCGGTAAAGCTAATCTATCTAGCTGATTGCTACGAAAAAAAAAACTAACTGTCTTTTGTTTAATAAAATATACGGTAATTTCTTTGCAATGCTATTGAGTACGTTAGCGAAAATGGAGAAAATTGAACTGCGCGCCGTTATCAAATACTTGTATTTGAAAAATTGTTCTACGGACCAAGTCAATTTGGATTTGCGGGACACTTTAGGGTCTAATGCTCCTCCGTATTCGACAGTCGCACGTTGGTGCGCCGAATTTAGACGTGGAAGAACATCGACAATGGACGACCCCCGCTCCGGACGCCCTACTACAGCAGTAACTGAAGAAATTGTGAAAAAAGTCGAAAACTCAGTTTTGGCGGATCGTCGTGTCACAGTTCGTTTTATTGCTGAAAATTTAAAGATTTCAACGGAGAGCGTGCATAATATTTTACATGAACGCTTGGGTATGAAAAAGGTATCTGCGCGTTGGGTACCAAGAATGCTTACTGACACGCAAAAACAAACTAGACTAGAGATTTGTCAAGAAGCTTTGAACCTGATGCAGCAAGACCAGGAACTTTTTTTGGCGCGATTTATAGCAATGGACGAAACATGGCTCCATCATTACGACCCTGAAACGAAACTGCAGTCTATGACATGGAAAAGGCCATCATCTCCAACTCCGAAGAAGTTCAAGGTGGGCCCATCTGCCGGTAAGGTAAAGGGGTATTAATGATTGAGTATCTCAAACATGGAGCCACTATTACGGGCACTTTATACGCCAAACAAATAGCAACATTGCGCAATGAGATCCGCGAAAAACGGCGAGGTAAACTCTCGAAAGTTGTGCTGTTCCACCAGGACAATGCCCCGGCACACAAGTCCATCGTTGCAATGGCTGCAATTCGTGATGCTGGGTTCAATATCCTTAAGCATCCTCCGTATTCACCAGATCTCGCTCCCAGTGATTTCTACCTATTTCCGAGATTGAAACAATACCTGAGAGGCCAGAAATTTGAAGACGACGACGCGGTAGTCGCTGCAGTACAAAATTTTTTAAGTACTCAAGATGAGACCTTTTTAAAAATGGAATTTTAAGTTTAGAAAAAAGATATACTAAGTGTATTATGCTAAAATTTGACTATGTCGAAAAATAAAATGACATTTAGTAAAAGTTGTTTATAACATACTCATTCTCACTTTTTATTGAACGCCCCTAGTCTGCTTAGCTTACTTTGGGACTAGGTCAATTGGTGTGAATTGTCCCGTGATATTTTTTTTTTTATTTATATATGTCCTTCTTGGTCTTCCCCTTTTCCTTTTCCATTCTATCTTAAAAAAAATCACGGGACAATTCACACCAATTGACCTAGTCCCAAAGTAAGCTAGGCAAGCTTGTGTTATGGGTGCCAGGCAACGGATAAACATACTTATATAGATAGATACATACTTGAATACATATTAAACACCCAAGACCCGAGAACAAACATTCGTATTTTTCATACAAATATCTGCCCCAACACGGGAATCGAACCCGGGACCTCAAGCTTCGTAGTCAGGTTCTCTAACCACTAGGCCATCTGGTCGTCATCTTTCCTTCTATTATAGTCTTAAGGGCTGTTTCACCACCCATTGATTAATTTTAACTGACGGGTATGTATGTATGTATGTAAAACTCTTTATTATACGTAAAACATGAAAATTAACAGTTAACAAGAGAAACAGATGTACAAAGGCGAACTTATCCCTTAAAGGGATCTCTTCCAGTTAACCTTTGAACGATTGACAGGACACCAGAGACAAGAGTAGGCATACAATGCAGAGTAATAAGAGTCGAAATCAAAAGTAAACCCAAACCAATAAACTTAACATAATCAATACATAAACATACAAAGAATACACGCAGGTACACACTAATATAATATATCATGAATACAGAAGACTAATACATATCATATCAACATAAATGTGATGCCGTCTCCGTCTATTCGAACAAAACAAACAGCGACGGCATCACATTTATCCGTCAAATAAATTTGATCAAAGGATGGTGAAACAGGGGGTTAATGTAATATCGTGTCGTAAGAGGTGAGCTAAGATTTTCCCTCTCCTGTTCTCAATTATTTTCTACGAAGATATTTTTAAAACTTCCTCGTCGCTTTTCTTTTCTGTTTTTTATTGTGAGAGGGAGGTAAACGAGCAAGCGGATCATCTGATGGAAAATGATTTATTTATTTATTTATTTATTTGAAAATATAGTTACATGACCTTACAGAACATCCAATGCGCCATGAAACCTAAACCTAAAGAAAACAATGAGCTTAACAAAACAATGAAATTATTACTTACTTACATAAAAGAAAAATGAGAAACAAAAAAAAATAACAAAGAATCATGAAATAATTAAAATAAAATGTAATTAAGAATATAAATAAAATAAAATTAAACCCTCACAGATGTAGACCTGGCATCCATCATCTCACAGAGTCTCACCCCGGCGCCACACATATTACAAATGTTTCAACACATATTTGAACACATATTTGATCTATGGTTGATTGTATGGTTGTTCTATTGAACAAATAAGCAAATACCGATGCTACACATGTGATCAAATAAATGTGTTCAAACATTTGTGCTATATGTGGCGCCGGGGTTAGGCACTCACTTCTCACAACCGTCCATCGCGACGCAAACAGGTCGCACTCTGGTGCTGATGCCAAGAGCGCATTCATCTGTGCAAGAGCACGAACCAGCGGAGAGTTCAGGCGTGACACGGTGCGGCTCGCGGGCAATGCCAACAGATCACGTCGCCGCGGTCTGAGGGCTATCCTGGGGACATCCGGTACACGGAATCGCACAAGTCGACTCACCAGTTCCGGACAATCCGATTCACCACGCAGAACTCGACACGCAAACGTCAATAGACTAAAGTTACGTCTCACTTCCAACGAAATTTAAGCTAAGGTCCCAAGGAGAAGCTTCGTTGGATAAAGAAACGGGTAGTATCCGTACATTTTTTTGTATAGAAATCTTAAAAAGGCTTTTTGTACCTTTTCAAGAAGCAAAGTATAAGCGTATTCGTAAGGATGCCAAACAATCGACGATGTCTCGAGCTTGCTTCTTACTAGGGCATTAACCATTGATCACCGACTGATCTTTTCCATCCTCCTCCAACATCAAACTTCGAACGCTTCCTATCTCTTTCTGTCTCTTTGGGTCATGGTCCACGTCTCGCAGCCGTAGAGGGCTTCACTTTACCTACCATGTTTATAATATTGAAAAAAAAATCCAAAGAACTTAATGCCTTTTGCTAAAGGCAAAGTAGGCTAAGTATTCATTAAATTTAACTAATAGTTCCAAGTTTAATCAAGTTTACTGACGTAAAATGTCCAAAGTTTCAGACATGTTATCACATTAATGTTATCATAATTCATAATATTGACTGTCATTTTCTGCCTGTCATCGGATGTTATCGCTCCGATAAATTAGGGTTGCGTATGGGCATTTCATCGGAGTCTGATAAAGTTAGTTTTATTTTTCCGCAGCAAAATTACTATGTGATCTTACATGAGATTCAAAAACTCCCTATTCAGCGCGATTTAGTAGATGGGAAAGAACAGTCAAAGAATTTAATTTAATTTAATTCCCTACGCATAGTTTGTCCCCAGCCCGAGCCCCACCACCGCATTTGACATACAGGATTTCAAATCCTGTATGTCAAATGAGGTGATTTCAAATCCTGTATGTCAAATGCGATGATTTCAAATCCTGTATGTCAAATGCGGTGGTGGGGCACGTCATTTTAAATTAGACAAGCTCTACGTAAAAATGTCGTTTAACATTCGCAATGTGTTAAGGTCGAAATGTCAAATGCAACACGTCCAAGCAACATCGTAGCTAGCTCTTATGGTGACAGTTTGCTGTACGATATTCACACTTTTGTGGGTTGGGAATTATATTCGTTGACTGTACGTACAAAGATGGAATAGCCAAGGAAATAATAATATAAATTAAAATAAATACTAACATTAAAATTCTGCGAAATTACATTTGACATTTACCACGACCTTTACGGTGAAGGAAAACATCGTGCGCAAACCTGCACTTACCTACCCGCTAAATTCAATGGTGAATGTGAAGTTCCCAATTCGCAATGGGCCCGCATGAAAGCTACGGCCCAAGCCCTTTCGTTCTGAGAGGAGGCCTGGGCTATACAGTTGGAAGTATATAGGCTGAGATGATGATGATGATGATACCGAATAAAAACCTACCATCCATATATTTCAAACTAAATACAAACTGAAATATAGATGCACAGAAAAAAGACCAATGCTGGGAATCGAACCCAGGTCCTCAGCGTTCCGTGCTGCGTGCTTACCCCTACACCATCACTGGTCTAGAAGTTAGCGACGAATTTTTCCCACACATCGTACACTTCAGTCTGTTATAATCACATTATGCAGTGATAAGCGCGCATCTATGTTATGCCCTCTACCGAGAGACTTTAACACTCCTTCTTTTTTTTAACTTCTAGACCAGTGATGGTGTAGGGGTAAGCACGCAGCACGGAACGCTGAGGACCTTGGTTCGATTCCCAGCATTGGTCTTTTTTCTGGGGTTTTTTCTGTGCATCTATATTTCACTTTGTATTTAGTTTGAAATATATGGTTTCACGGGATGACCGCAAAAGTAATAAAAAAATGAAGTTGAAAAAAATAAATAGAAAAAGATACTTCATACTTAACTACCATCCATACCCTATCAGTTAATTTAATTTGATAATACCATTCTCTATAATAAATAATAATACAAAACTTATTTATAAAATAACACCAATATTTACATTTCATAATAATTACAAGTAGGTACAAGGAGATCCCTAGAAGAACCGGGGTCACCGACATAGCCAAACGGATTAGCTCGTTGAAATGGCAATGGGCAGGCCATATAGCACGCAGAACAAATGGCCGTTGGGGCCCCAAAGTTCTAGAATGGAGACCACTGACTGGCAAACGCAGCGTGGGACGTCCACCAACGAGATGGACGGACGATTTGGTGAAGGCCGCAGGTTCAGGGTGGATGCAAATCGCTTCCAATCGTAATGATTGGGCATCAATGAGGGAGGCCTATGTTCAGCAATGGACGTCCTACGGCTAAAATGTTGATGATGATGGTGAGGTACATTAATCCTAAAACTAAAAACCTTGAAAAAATACAATTCAAAAATCAGTCATGTAAAAGGTTAATTCGGTTGGAATTGTTTATACTTAATATCATTAAAATATAAAATATGTTTATCTATAGTTTCAACCGCACAATGACATTTGTTTCTTTATCACGTCTTATCAATCATTCATCCATCATTACTAAATATAGGTATACAAACAGTATAAATAGCTTTGGAGATGTATATTAAACATATTACTTCTGTTGTACTCAGCTGAACAGGTACAGTTCTTTAAATATTATCTACTTCATCATCATCATCATTCCAGCTTATATACGTCCCACTGCACGATACAGCAGCAGCACTGCAGTTCTTGGGCTTTAGTTTACTCGCGGACTCAATACGGTTTCAGAACTTCACGCTACCATTGTGTTTCTCCGCTGGGTGTGTAGTTTTCCTCTTAAAGCTCATGGTAAATTTCAAATGTAATTTCGCACATAAATTTCGAAAATCTCAGCGGTGCGAGCCCGGGCTCTAACCCACGACTCTCTGCTTCAAAGGCCATAGGTCAATCTTCTAGCCCTTTACCTACGGGCACAATCTGAATAAATATGAATTCTCTACCTAATTACAGTGACAGAAAGTCTATTTTATACTAAACATACTGTCAACTATAGTTGACATCCGTCGGTAAAAGGCTAGGCTACCACGGCTTACTAACTCTCGTCCGTTCTCGTTCTTGGCTTAGAAGTACTCTCGTAAGTTCTCGTTCTTGGCTTAGTACTGCTCTCGCATGTTCTCGTTCTTAGCTTAGTAGATACTGCCCCCGTGCAATGAGGGTTTTCTGACAGGTGGAATATCGCTAGATGGCGTTAGTATCGTAAGGTCTATTTGACGTTACACCCATACAACAAATGTCAAAGTTGTCAAACGGACCTGACGATACTAGCGCCAAATAGCCTCTCATAGAAAACCCTCATTAGTTAGTCTCTGAACCCCGTGTACGGAAGCCCTTATACAAGCTCTGTAAAATTGATTTAAGTTGATTTTTAATATTTAACAGTCGAACTTCATACTATACTCAGTGTTTTTTTTAGATATCGTCATGCCGCATTTCCATATCAAGACCAACCTGCCTCGCAGCAAGATCCCTGAGGATTTTGTCTACAAAGCAGTGCCAATACTAGCTAAAATCTTAGACAAACCTGCTGAGGTATTTTCGTATTAGTAAACTTGTTTTCACAGCTTTTCTTTAGGCATTATGCAAAAATGTTTGTGTTCAATGTCATTTCCACGGAAAAAAGTCAATATCTTTAGGCCTTCATTTCACTTGCCACGTGAAGTCCGGCTAATTGGACAAAATAAATCTAACTTGTGCGACTGACCAGATTAATAAATTGTTGTACAAAACTGTCACATTCGGAGAGCACAATTCGAAAATTCAAATTTGGAAATCTTGCTATTTTTTTTAATCTCATTTATTTTCAGCTATGCCTGGTGTCTGTTATACCCGACATTGTCATGAGCTTCGCCGGGACATCAGAGCCCTTCGCCTTCAGCAGTGTGCTCTCTATCGGCCATCTTGGTGTGGAGGAGAACAAGAGATACTCCAAGGCTCTTTCGGAATTGGTTGAGAAAGAACTAGGCATACCATCAAACAGGTGAGTTAGGTAACTTCGACGACCGTACCCTTAATTTCATGAAAACCGGCAAACCGGCCATGAACACCTATGTATCATTCTGCCGTCCTAAAGAAAGAAAACTCATCAAGAAGTATTTAACGACCGCTTTAGCCTAGTTGGTAGTGACCCTGCCTACGAAGCAAGAGGTCCTGGGTTCAAATCCCGGTAAGGGCATTTATTTGTGTGATGAGCACGGATATTTGTTCCTGAGTTATGTATGTTTTCTATGTATTTAAGTATTTATTTATCTATATAAGTATGTTTATCGTCGTCTAGTACCCATAGTACAAGCTTTGCTTAGTTTGGGCTTGGTTAGGTCGATTTGTGTAAGATTGTCCCCTAATATTTATTTATTTTATTTATTGAAACTAAGAATACAAATATTAAGAAGAAAACAATGAATAAAACTTAATTATGAACTAAATATCTTAACTTAAAAACTGCTAGTCTAAAAAGATGGCCCCCGTGGCATCTTACCTAAAAGGCTGGCAGCATTACCTCGTTGAATGGCTATGGCAATTCGTTGAAAGAGATAGCTGCCAGCCCTTTGGTCTCCAGTGGTGTCGACCAGACGCTTTAATCTGATTTTTTTTCCTAAACGGTATGTATTCAGATGCGCTTTTTATATTGATTCCAAATGTGTATGTAACTCAACTTCGAAAAAAACGTGAGATGCGCCTTTTTTCCCCATGACGGCAGCATTGGGATTGCTAGTGCATTGCCAGCCTTACGGTACGTGTTCAAACCTGAACTAGATACAGAAAGTGTCCATTGCTGTTAGAGTATTTTTTTTTTCAGAATGTACATCCATTTCCTGGATGAAAAGAAAGCTAACGTTGGATACCAAGGAACTACCTTCGAGACCATATGGAAGTGAACTAATATATGCGTCCTTTGACCTTTTTTATCCACTAATTTTTATATATACTTACACGGACTTGTATACTATTGACACGCATACCTAATAAAATTTTGTGATCAAGTATATTTGGAATTTTATTTATTAACTAGCCTTTTTTAAATTTATCATAAGGTTTACGAAGAAGAAAAACATTGTAAGGAAACCTGCCAATACCTGAGAAGAAATTCTATGATGTGTGAGAAGTTCCCAATCCGCAATGAGCCCGCGTGGGGACGACGGCCTTAGCCCTCTTATGCCGAGAGGAAGCCTGTGCCCGGCAGTGGGGCGTATACAAGCTAGGATGATGATGATTATGATGATGATGACTATCCTTAACGCGGGTTCGCTTGCGTAAATAAGGTTTGAAAGTCGAATTGAAACTCGGGATTTTACTAAATTATATTAAATCGTAGCCTTAATATACCCACTAAATTTCATATCTCTCGCTCGACTTAGCGGCTGATAAAATTTTGGAAATTGACATGGTACCTGTGGGAATATCGGGATAAAACTAGTATATATGTTACAGTTTGATTACTCATCAAACGCACTAAAACGCACTGTCCGTCTATAACTGCAATCCTAAAACAAAAAAGGCTCACTTGGCTTGGCCATGTGCATAGAATGAGCCCTACCAGACTCCCACGTCAAGTTATACTGGGCCAAATCGCAAACACCAGGAGGCTGGTTGGGCGTCCTAAGCTTAGATTTAAGGGCTGCTGCTGATCTGCTTTGATAATCAACCTCTCTCTTGGGAGTCTCCGGTTGAAATGAGGCCAGAATGGCGTCGTGATCTCAAAGCGGGGGATTGTAGACAGGCATGACGGTGACTGGTTAGAGAGGCTTAGGCAGAAAAGACTCCGCGCTGCCAGACCACCTCCACTGCACGGTAATTGTGTAACTATTTTGACACTTGGCATCGGATTGAAATCACAGTTTTTGTATGGCTGTGACAGCTGGCTGTTTCCGATACCAATTATCAGCCCATACAAGAACCGTTAAAATGAACGCGATGGCGATTGCGAGCGAGTTAGACAAATAGCCTGCTGGACTCTCGTTATATTTGTGATTGCTGTGGCAGAAGATGCCGTTCTGGTATAGGACTCTTACGTCATCGCAGACGTCCCCGTAACCTGATTTTACCTGAGACGCTGCAACAATCATCTGCAATAGATGACGTCGCCAATGAAAGCACATTTTACTCCAGAAGTACAGCTATCTACATACCAAATTCTATCCAAATCCGTACAGGCGTTTTTGTGTGAAGGAGTATCAACACACATACACAACACATGGCCTGCATGCACACACGCACGTACACAAGAGCACATGCACAAACTTTCGCATTTAACATTAGTAGGGCTAATGAAAATAAATTACGAACATTACAAATATTACAATTATATTAAACTGGCTGGCTCGCGTGAAACATAAGAATTTCAGAGAAGCAAGCAAGCAAGCAATTAAGCAAGCCAGCACGCAAGGGAGCATGCAAGCGAACATCCAAGCAGGCATGTATAGCTTGTCTAATTTAAAATTACACTTGCTACCACCGCATTTACGCACAGGATCTTTGATGCGATTTGTCGATCGTGATTTTGCACACTGATCATAGTTCACAGAATAGTCGACGCTCCCGAACAGAGCAGAGTCGTAATTGATATTAGCACGTACACATCAAAATGAACTGATTCAGTGGCATCATTTTATTTTATACAAGCTTTAAGCGAGCATGCAAGTAGGCATGCAAGCAGACATGCAAGCAAGCATGCAAGCATGCGTGGAAGCACGCTAAGCATATAAGCATGCAATCAAATATGCAACACAGAGTTCAAGCAGGCATGCCTAAAAAAATCTAAACCAATCTATCAGGGTGTGGTTATTATACGCCTGGTAATCGTCGGAGCGTATGTAATTTGTATCAACATCATCATCATCATCATTTCAGCCGAAAGACGTTCACTGCTGAACATAGGCCTCCCCCAAGGCTCGCCAAGCACATCGGTCCCGTGCCATCCGCATCCAACGCGATCCCGCAACCTTAACCAGGCCGTTGCTCCACCTAAATACATTGCGTCATGCGGTCCGTGGGCGCCACTCGAGAGCCTTTTTGCCCCATCGGCCATCAGTTCTACGAGCGATGTGCCCTGCCCACTGCCACTTGAGCCTGGCAGTTCTTCGAGCTATGTCGGTGACTTCAGTTCTTGCGCGGATTTCATCATTTCTTAATGTGATTCCGCAGAGAAACTCCGAGCATAGCCCTCTCCATCGCCCTCTGAGTGACTTTGAGCTTTCTTATGAGGCCCATAGTTAGCGGCCACTAAACTATCAGGCCGTGTATTACTGACGTACATTTCGGGTGTACAATCACTCGGGTGAATGTGCATTGACTACACTTGAGCTCAATTCGGCTTGCATATAGCTGTGACACAGAAAGCTAAAGACTACTACTAAATTTACTTAGACTAAGTAAATATTTTAAAGTAATTCCCAAGACCATCTTAATAATTTTATAAATGCGAAATTTTGTGAAGATGTTTGGACGTTTGGATGTTTGATTGTTGGTTAGTCAATCACTCATAACGTTTCAACAGATTTGAATGAAACTTGGTGTACAGATGGCAAAAAATCTGAATTGAGACGTGAGATACCTACTCAATATCCTCAGACGTCTTCAGACTCGGTGGAGCGATGATCTTCGCAAGGCGGCTGGCAAGAGCTGGATGAGAGTGGCCGAGGATCGTGCTCAGTGGCGTGCCATGGGACAGGCCTATGTCCAGCAGTGGACAAACATAGGCCGATGACGATAATGTTGCTACTCAACATCTCTGTAATGCATTTCCGTAGTCCGGGCAACCAAGCCCAGCACATGCTGAGATTGGGGACCCATTGTCACTACTTGAATTTGAAATGTATAATAATTCTTATCAATGTCTAGTTTTTAAGTTATGGCAATAAATATTTTTACTATCATCATCATCATCATCCCAGCCTATATACGTCCCACTGCAGGGCACAAGCCTCCTCTCAGAACGAGAGGGCTTGGACCGTAGTTCCCACGCGGGCCCAGTGCGGATTCGGAACTTCACACACACAATTGAATTAAATCGCAGTCTTTCCTCACGATGTTTTTCTTCACCGTAAAGCTCATGGTAAATATCAAATGTAATTTCGCACATAAATTCCGATTTTTTTATTATTATTATCGTAAAAGTTTCTCGTGCAGATATTAAAGCCGCGGATTAAAACTAGTATTGAGTATAATCAAGACAATAGGTTTACGACATTCGTGGATTTCAACTAAAAATTCTGAAAACCTTTTACAGGAGCTATTCAGTCAAACTTGTCCATAATTCACTAAAATATTCCGGAATAATTTCGTGACACTTACTTAGGGTGAAGCCAGACGAGTGTAATTTTGTGAGTCGTGAGCGGCAGAATTTCGGTCGCACCATACCAAATTAAGGTCGTCACGTGACACTCACGTGACACAATGTATGGCGCAACCGAAATTCTGCCGCTCACGACTCACAAAACGTTCGTCTGGCTTCACCCTTACTTACAAGCTAGGCGCAGTGACTCGAAATGGGTCTTGGCCTCCGACACCAGCCTACGCCATGCTTCACGATCTTGGGCCAGCTCATACCAGCCTTCGACACCAATATCCGAAAGATCCCTCTGGACTTCGTCGCTCCAGCGATACCTGGGACGACCAACCGTCTACGTCCACTCGCTCGTCCCAAGTACCTACGCTCCTTTCACGGCGATCCGCTCCCAACCTTTCCACGTGTCCAAGCCATCGGCTGGACTTTGGTTCCTCCAACAATATTGGGCTCAAACAACTAGATCTTCAATCTCCCTATTCTTCCTTACCCTCCAACTTCAGTCTTCTCTCTGAGTTCATCATCATCATCATCATCAGCCCTTAGCAGTTCACTGCTGGACATAAGCGCCTCTTCCATGGCACGCCACAACACTCTGTCTTCGGCCCCTCGCATCCATCCGCCGCCAGCGACCCTCTAAGGTCATCCGTCCACCGTGCCTCAGGACGCCCTACACTACGTTTCCCCGTCCGTGGTCTCCATTCGAGGACTCGAATCTCTCTGAGTTGATCCCAGAATATTCCGTAAAATTTTCCGTGAATTTTGCGACACACTCGTGTAGCATTTTTTGTCAAATCACTGCGTGTAGTTCGAAGTCCAAATGTTAATTCGATTATTTTGGCAGCTTATCAACAAAAACATTCGATGTTTTTCCTATAATAATAATGCATCTCATCTATGTGTTGTCATGTTTCCCGAATTTAAAAGTAATTCTCGCAATCACGTTCAAAGATCGTGGCCACAAGTTGTTGAATACCTACCGTAAAACGGGGTTACTTTAAAATGGAGGGGCTACTTTAGAAAACAGTTTTTACGCCGTGTCCTTATTTTTTTAGACCATCTATGGCAGTGTAATAACTACCTTGATAAATGATCTAACTTTTTACATCATTTTCTTAATCGAGGTATGAATATTTGCGTTTTTATAACCATTTTAAATCTATCAACGTCCGTAACCCCAAAATTTCCTAAAGTAACCCCAGTTTACCGGTTCCTAGGACGTATCCGGTACCGTACTAATTTAACATGGCAAATATTCAATACTATTCAAAAGTTGTGGTAGGCCTTTCGGGCCATTCTATCCAAAAGATCTGTTCCAAAATAACAGTTTCTTTAAATGACCGTAACGTTGACCAAAAGACAATGTTTGTCATCACATGAGTATCAGAACACCCGGATGCTCCATATGCCAAAAGATGCGTCTCTCATGACAACCGTATGCCCAAAAAAACCGTTTCTCATCACATCTGTATGTCAAAAAACCCGGTTCTCGTAGCATCAGTATGTTATAACACTCGGTTCTCATAGCATCTTTTTAAGAAAAAGGTAGTGATGGGAACGGATGTTTTTTTGGAAACGGGTGTTTTGGGAAACGGATATCAAGACATACGAATCTTTTGGGAGAAGCACATTTTGGAAACGGTAATGGCGGGAACGGTCATTTCAGTATTAGGTCTTTTTGGGAAATGGATATCAAGCCAAACGTATCTTTTGGGAGAAGCACATTTTGGGAAACACTTATATCGGTAAACGAATTATTTAGGAAAAGGCAGTGACGGGAACGGATGTTTCGGGAAACGAATAGAGCGGTCCGAAAGGCACTGTCCTTAGGTTCCCTTATTTTTTTTTAAACTTGACTTGACACATAGCTGTGTGCCTTAATTTGGTAGGAATCATTAAAATGTAAATATTTAACGAGTTAGCTGCCTTAACGCTCACCAAACGTGACGTACGGATGACTGATAAAAAGATTATTTATACTTTCGTTTATCATTATCTATTCTCAATTGGATAACTTGTATAAAACGGCATTAAACATGCAAAATCATTCATACCGCCTGTGGTTTTACTTCTGATCGGCAAGAAAGGTAAATATTGTATTTAAGTTTTTTTCTTGTACGAATTATTTCACGCGTTGTCTTTTAATTTTATTTTCATGTGTTTTCATTGCGGGAAAAATTACATAAAAAATCATGGATAATGAATTTTGTCTTAGTAATCTATACACTATTCACTATAATTGCATCTATCAGCAAACCCTTATTGTATAAAACTAATAAAAAAAGCCATGTAAGTAGGTTATGGCCTCTTAACTAAGAGAATCGTAACTCGACCTCAGTCTCTGTACCTCTACCATGAGTTTACACTAGTTTACGTCACCGTACTCGCTAGCGACGGCGTAAATTATTTGTATGGAGAATTGTACAGCGCCTCTAGCGGTCACTTACGGAAGTACAATTCTCCATACAAATCATTTACGCCGTCGCTAGCGAGTAAGGTCACTGTGAACTAGTGTAAACTCATGGTAGAGGTACTGCAATATTCAATTTAACATACCTAAATAAATAAAAAACCGGCCAAGAGCGTGTCGGACACGCACAAGGTAGGGTTCCGTAGCCATTACAAAAAAATCAAGTAATATTTTTCTAAGGATTTCGTATGTGTACGGAATCATCCAAGTTTAGGTATGTTTTATACCTTAGGCTACTATTTACTCTTAAACTGCAAATAATTTCCAAGCAATCTCAGCCGCTATAATTTTCCTAGTAAATTTGATATATTTACTACCATTCTGAATTTTTTCAAATTTTTCCACCTAACAGTTTAGATTTTAGAGGGGGGGAGGACGCTCGATTTTAATGAAAATTTTCACTTTAAAGTTGAATATTTCGCAAACAGATCACTGAATAGAAAAATCATGTTAGCAACCCCGCAATGGTTTTAAAAGACCTACCCAACGATACCCCACACTATAGGATTAGTCGAGAAAAAAAAATCACCCCCCTTTACGTCTTTGGGAGGTACCCTAAAAAAAATGTTTTTTTATTTTTTATTTTACCACTTTGTTGGCGTGACTGATATGTATATTCATGCCAAATTACAGCTTTCTAGTACTAACGATCTCTGAGCTTAGCCGCGGACAGACAGACAGACAGACAGACGGACAGACATGGCGAAACTATAAGGGTTCCTAGTTGACTACGGAACCCTAAAAAATACCAAAAAATAATCTTTATTTGGTAGCCTCTCAACGGACATGGTCGAATTACAAGGGCAATGCAACCCTAAAAACGAACCATGTACCCCAAATTACCGCAAAAATAACCCAACTCTTAACAAGTGAATCGTAGCAAAGTGGTCCCACTAGGTGAACCTTTTAGTTTTACGGTGGCACCGCAGGCCGTCGTTACACGCGGTGTAACGACAGGGCCCAACTAAATGTTGTAACGCCTCTAACAGAAGGTATTATGAGAATATTATACAGAAGAGTATTATTATACTAGTTGTTCAAAGTCTCCAAATTAAGAGTCTGTTCACAAGTATAGCCGCTTTGACTATCTCCAACATTTCTGAATTAAAACAGAGACATTTGCTTGCTTAAGGTTTGCAGTCAAGCAAGGCCAAGTTTCTAAAATATCCGGGATTATTTTCAAAACACCTTTCATACACATACATACATCCGGACCACGATTCGCGAAGAGATTGGATGCCCAATTCCCGTAGAACACAATGCCGGGATAATTTGAAAGGCTCCTACAAACAAGTACAATAGATTAAAGATCGAGATTCTAAGAATACCAAGAATACCGGGAATATTACGCATTTCGTCTGTCTTTTATATTTTTGATGAATACGGGAACAACCTTTATGCGTGAGCTAAAATGTGTACCTATTAAAATGCGTTGTTTAGGGGAGCTTTTACAGCGGCCTTCTTCAAAAACAGTTATGTTAGTCTCTCATCTCAATGCTGTAAAACTACGAGCGACTGGTGTACATATGTGAAATTCTCCTAATTTATTGTCAACAAACTGTTGCCCGCGACTCCGTCTGCGAGTTCGTTTACCGCTATCACGCGGGAACTATGCAATTTTCCGAGATAAAAACTATATTATATTATTCCTAGGGTTTCAAAGTATCTCCATGCTACCAAATTTCATTTTACCACTTAAAATTAAACTTAAGTATAGGAATAATTATGATAAATTGTTTCAGCACTGCAGAATTTTGAATGTATTTGATAAAGTCAAATTAGCCATGGCTTTAGAATATAAGGATAGACTGGGAGAATTAGTTAGATATGACAGATCAAAAAGACTCCGAAGCCTAGATAATGTTAATCACTTCATTGTTCCAAAATGTCAAAATATTTATGGCAAAAGGATCTGGTCCTACTACCTTCCTCAAATACTAAATAATTTTCCCAGGACTACAATTGATAAAATAACTAGTAATCCTAAGAACATTAAAAACATAATTAAGAATTTATTTATTAAGGGCAACTCATAGCCTAGCAATTAGAATCTTTAAAAATAAAGATTGGCTAGGTATGTCATTATTGTATAATTGTTATGAAATAAACAGATATTTTTTTTTTCTATTTAAATCGGTTCAGCGGTTTTTTTTTCAATAGAAACTTCTACCCCCCTTTTCACACAATTAAAGGATGATTTCTGGGTTAAAAACTATCTTATATGGCCTTCGCCCAGCAGTGGGACACTTCTCCAGGCTAATTAATAATAATAATAATATATGTCCTTTCCCGGGACCCAAACTATCGCAATATCTAATTTCATCTAAATAGTTTCAGCGGTTTAAGTATTAAGAGGTAACAGACAAACAGACAGACACACTTTCGCATTTTTAATATTAGTATGATGGATGTTGATAAGTCGAATTCTAGAGTAGAGACCACGGATCGGCAAACGTAGCGTAGGACGTCCTCAGACTCGATGGAGCGATGATCTTCGCAAGGCGGCTGGCAAGAGCTGGATGAGAGTGCCCGAGGATCGTGCTCAGTGGCGTGCCATGGGAGAGGCCTATGCCCAGCAGTGGACGAGCATAGGCTGATGATGACGATGATGATGATGGATGTTGATAAAAATGAAGTTACTCTTATAACGACCTCTACCACCATGTGTTCATCATTTGGAGAAACTGCTACATCCTTCATCGCACTATCACACGTCCTACTGATCAGTTAGATGTCGGTTCAATTCAAACTTGAAACTGTTAAATAGTACCTACGTAAAAAAGCTTGGAACTTCCAAGCCCAACAAATAGTTTGTACCTAAGGTCCCACTCTTGTAGGCTCGTGCTGAGGCACTCACTTCAAACTGATCAGTAGGAATAACGATTCAATGAAAATAAATAAATAAATAACATGGTTAGTTATGCCCTTCCACTATTTTGGAAGGGCAAATAGAAGGCAGGCGAGGCAGGGGAAGACCGAGACGGTCATTTATAGATCAAGCCAAGGAAAAAGTCAATGTCATGTCGTATCAGGAGCTGAAAACGCTGGCAGAGAACCGAAAAGAGTGGCGATTACTCCACCGACAAGAGCTAAGCTCTTAAATTAATGATGATGGTTAGTTATGGTTGATTACATCAACATAAATGCTCTGTATGCATCTCTATTTGCGGTTAACTTATGCTGATAACACATTTATTATTCAATTATTTTATATTAAACATCACGTGGGAACCATCCTGATAGGGAAAAATGTGGTTAACAAAAAATAAACTGACACTAGGACGTATCCGGTACCGTACTAATTTAACATGGCAAATATTCAATACTATTCAAAAGTTGTGGTAGGCCTTTCGGGCCATTCTATCCAAAAGATCTGTTCCAAAATAACAGTTTCTTTAAATGACCGTAACGTTGACCAAAAGACAATGTTTGTCATCACATGAGTATCAGAACACCCGGATGCTCCATATGCCAAAAGATGCGTCTCTCATGACAACCGTATGCCCAAAAAAACCGTTTCTCATCACATCTGTATGTCAAAAAACCCGGTTCTCGTAGCATCAGTATGTTATAACACTCGGTTCTCATAGCATCTTTTTAAGAAAAAGGTAGTGATGGGAACGGATGTTTTTTTGGAAACGGGTGTTTTGGGAAACGGATATCAAGACATACGAATCTTTTGGGAGAAGCACATTTTGGAAACGGTAATGGCGGGAACGGTCATTTCAGTATTAGGTCTTTTTGGGAAATGGATATCAAGCCAAACGTATCTTTTGGGAGAAGCACATTTTGGGAAACACTTATATCGGTAAACGAATTATTTAGGAAAAGGCAGTGACGGGAACGGATGTTTCGGGAAACGAATAGAGCGGTCCGAAAGGCACTGTCCTTAGGTTCCCTTATTTTTTTTTAAACTTGACTTGACACATAGCTGTGTGCCTTAATTTGGTAGGAATCATTAAAATGTAAATATTTAACGAGTTAGCTGCCTTAACGCTCACCAAACGTGACGTACGGATGACTGATAAAAAGATTATTTATACTTTCGTTTATCATTATCTATTCTCAATTGGATAACTTGTATAAAACGGCATTAAACATGCAAAATCATTCATACCGCCTGTGGTTTTACTTCTGATCGGCAAGAAAGGTAAATATTGTATTTAAGTTTTTTTCTTGTACGAATTATTTCACGCGTTGTCTTTTAATTTTATTTTCATGTGTTTTCATTGCGGGAAAAATTACATAAAAAATCATGGATAATGAATTTTGTCTTAGTAATCTATACACTATTCACTATAATTGCATCTATCAGCAAACCCTTATTGTATAAAACTAATAAAAAAAGCCATGTAAGTAGGTTATGGCCTCTTAACTAAGAGAATCGTAACTCGACCTCAGTCTCTGTACCTCTACCATGAGTTTACACTAGTTTACGTCACCGTACTCGCTAGCGACGGCGTAAATTATTTGTATGGAGAATTGTACAGCGCCTCTAGCGGTCACTTACGGAAGTACAATTCTCCATACAAATCATTTACGCCGTCGCTAGCGAGTAAGGTCACTGTGAACTAGTGTAAACTCATGGTAGAGGTACTGCAATATTCAATTTAACATACCTAAATAAATAAAAAACCGGCCAAGAGCGTGTCGGACACGCACAAGGTAGGGTTCCGTAGCCATTACAAAAAAATCAAGTAATATTTTTCTAAGGATTTCGTATGTGTACGGAATCATCCAAGTTTAGGTATGTTTTATACCTTAGGCTACTATTTACTCTTAAACTGCAAATAATTTCCAAGCAATCTCAGCCGCTATAATTTTCCTAGTAAATTTGATATATTTACTACCATTCTGAATTTTTTCAAATTTTTCCACCTAACAGTTTAGATTTTAGAGGGGGGGAGGACGCTCGATTTTAATGAAAATTTTCACTTTAAAGTTGAATATTTCGCAAACAGATCACTGAATAGAAAAATCATGTTAGCAACCCCGCAATGGTTTTAAAAGACCTACCCAACGATACCCCACACTATAGGATTAGTCGAGAAAAAAAAATCACCCCCCTTTACGTCTTTGGGAGGTACCCTAAAAAAAATGTTTTTTTATTTTTATTTTACCACTTTGTTGGCGTGACTGATATGTATATTCATGCCAAATTACAGCTTTCTAGTACTAACGATCTCTGAGCTTAGCCGCGGACAGACAGACAGACAGACAGACGGACAGACATGGCGAAACTATAAGGGTTCCTAGTTGACTACGGAACCCTAAAAAATACCAAAAAATAATCTTTATTTGGTAGCCTCTCAACGGACATGGTCGAATTACAAGGGCAATGGAACCCTAAAAACGAACCATGTACCCCAAATTACCGCAAAAATAACCCAACTCTTAACAAGTGAATCGTAGCAAAGTGGTCCCACTAGGTGAACCTTTTAGTTTTACGGTGGCACCGCAGGCCGTCGTTACACGCGGTGTAACGACAGGGCCCAACTAAATGTTGTAACGCCTCTAACAGAAGGTATTATGAGAATATTATACAGAAGAGTATTATTATACTAGTTGTTCAAAGTCTCCAAATTAAGAGTCTGTTCACAAGTATAGCCGCTTTGACTATCTCCAACATTTCTGAATTAAAACAGAGACATTTGCTTGCTTAAGGTTTGCAGTCAAGCAAGGCCAAGTTTCTAAAATATCCGGGATTATTTTCAAAACACCTTTCATACACATACATACATCCGGACCACGATTCGCGAAGAGATTGGATGCCCAATTCCCGTAGAACACAATGCCGGGATAATTTGAAAGGCTCCTACAAACAAGTACAATAGATTAAAGATCGAGATTCTAAGAATACCAAGAATACCGGGAATATTACGCATTTCGTCTGTCTTTTATATTTTTGATGAATACGGGAACAACCTTTATGCGTGAGCTAAAATGTGTACCTATTAAAATGCGTTGTTTAGGGGAGCTTTTACAGCGGCCTTCTTCAAAAACAGTTATGTTAGTCTCTCATCTCAATGCTGTAAAACTACGAGCGACTGGTGTACATATGTGAAATTCTCCTAATTTATTGTCAACAAACTGTTGCCCGCGACTCCGTCTGCGAGTTCGTTTACCGCTATCACGCGGGAACTATGCAATTTTCCGAGATAAAAACTATATTATATTATTCCTAGGGTTTCAAAGTATCTCCATGCTACCAAATTTCATTTTACCACTTAAAATTAAACTTAAGTATAGGAATAATTATGATAAATTGTTTCAGCACTGCAGAATTTTGAATGTATTTGATAAAGTCAAATTAGCCATGGCTTTAGAATATAAGGATAGACTGGGAGAATTAGTTAGATATGACAGATCAAAAAGACTCCGAAGCCTAGATAATGTTAATCACTTCATTGTTCCAAAATGTCAAAATATTTATGGCAAAAGGATCTGGTCCTACTACCTTCCTCAAATACTAAATAATTTTCCCAGGACTACAATTGATAAAATAACTAGTAATCCTAAGAACATTAAAAACATAATTAAGAATTTATTTATTAAGGGCAACTCATAGCCTAGCAATTAGAATCTTTAAAAATAAAGATTGGCTAGGTATGTCATTATTGTATAATTGTTATGAAATAAACAGATATTTTTTTTTTCTATTTAAATCGGTTCAGCGGTTTTTTTTTCAATAGAAACTTCTACCCCCCTTTTCACACAATTAAAGGATGATTTCTGGGTTAAAAACTATCTTATATGGCCTTCGCCCAGCAGTGGGACACTTCTCCAGGCTAATTAATAATAATAATAATATATGTCCTTTCCCGGGACCCAAACTATCGCAATATCTAATTTCATCTAAATAGTTTCAGCGGTTTAAGTATTAAGAGGTAACAGACAAACAGACAGACACACTTTCGCATTTTTAATATTAGTATGATGGATGTTGATAAGTCGAATTCTAGAGTAGAGACCACGGATCGGCAAACGTAGCGTAGGACGTCCTCAGACTCGATGGAGCGATGATCTTCGCAAGGCGGCTGGCAAGAGCTGGATGAGAGTGCCCGAGGATCGTGCTCAGTGGCGTGCCATGGGAGAGGCCTATGCCCAGCAGTGGACGAGCATAGGCTGATGATGACGATGATGATGATGGATGTTGATAAAAATGAAGTTACTCTTATAACGACCTCTACCACCATGTGTTCATCATTTGGAGAAACTGCTACATCCTTCATCGCACTATCACACGTCCTACTGATCAGTTAGATGTCGGTTCAATTCAAACTTGAAACTGTTAAATAGTACCTACGTAAAAAAGCTTGGAACTTCCAAGCCCAACAAATAGTTTGTACCTAAGGTCCCACTCTTGTAGGCTCGTGCTGAGGCACTCACTTCAAACTGATCAGTAGGAATAACGATTCAATGAAAATAAATAAATAAATAACATGGTTAGTTATGCCCTTCCACTATTTTGGAAGGGCAAATAGAAGGCAGGCGAGGCAGGGGAAGACCGAGACGGTCATTTATAGATCAAGCCAAGGAAAAAGTCAATGTCATGTCGTATCAGGAGCTGAAAACGCTGGCAGAGAACCGAAAAGAGTGGCGATTACTCCACCGACAAGAGCTAAGCTCTTAAATTAATGATGATGGTTAGTTATGGTTGATTACATCAACATAAATGCTCTGTATGCATCTCTATTTGCGGTTAACTTATGCTGATAACACATTTATTATTCAATTATTTTATATTAAACATCACGTGGGAACCATCCTGATAGGGAAAAATGTGGTTAACAAAAAATAAACTGACACTAACTGATAAAATAACGCATATCTATCTGCAATTCTGCACCAGGCCCGCGTGGGAACTTCACACCAAATCCTGCCATTTTGAGAGGTGACCAGAGACCTTATCACCCCAGAGAAAAGGCAGGATCCCGAATCTAACAAGGATATCTGTTTGTTTTCAACTTGGCATGTGATCAGGCGGGCGATGTAGGTTTCCATGAATACTTTTACCCCCAAAAACGTTTATGAAAGCTCGCCATAACCTAAATCCAGCTTTGGCAGGCTGCCTAACAGACCTAAATATTCCACTAATCTAGATAACAGGGTTTTGCTGAACAGAATAGACGGTAAAATATGGATGAAACACGTATGTTTTAGCATATTAATATTTCAGTAACGAATACCTACATCGTTTTAGATAAAAATATTCTCGTTATTTGGATTATTTTTGTGAAAGTACGAAAACATAAAATACTGTTTCATCGTAACCTATCTTATTAACGAGTTCTTGAGTGGAGACCACGGATCGGCAAACGTAGCGTGGGACGTCCTCAGACTCGGTGCAGCGATGATCTTCGCAAGGCGGCTGGCAAGAGCTGGGTGAGAGTGGCCGAGGATCGTGCTCAGTGGCGTGCCATGGGAGAGGCCTATGTCCAGCAGTGGACAAACATAGGCTGATGATGATGATGATCTTATTAACATCATAAATGAGGAAGTTTGTGAAGATACTGTACTAACATAACGGGTGAAAATTCCAAGTGTCTCTAGCTATTAGTACGGTTCAAGAGATAGAACCCTGTGATAGACGGACGTACAGACAGATAGACAGGCAGACAGGGGAGTCTCAGTAATAGGGTCCCGCTGGCATCCTTTGGGTACGGAAACCTAAAAATTAATCCGTGTTTCCCGACTTTACCGATTTGGATGATTATTTTATTGTTAATTTCGTATTTAACCCCCGACAGAAAAAGAGGGGTGTTATAAGTTTGACCGCTATGTGTGTGTGTCTGTCTGTGGCATCATAGCTCTTAAATGGGCGAACCGATTTGGATGCGGTTTTTTTTAATAGAAAGCAGGTTTCTTGGCGATGGTTCTTAGATATTTTTCATCAAAATCGGTTTAGCGGTTCTAAAGTTATCAGCTCTTTTATTAGCTGCGGAAGGGCTCTTAGACGTATAATAGGCATTTACTTTATGTTCAAACATACGTGTGACATAATTATTGCGGTAGGGGGTTTTAAAATTTTTAATTTATAGTTATTGTCAGGACAAGATTTGCCAGTAAAATATTTGTACAAAGACATTCTTGAAAAAATACAACGGGGGCAAGCCGCGGATTACAGCTCGTACTTAATAAATCATACGGACTTCCTCAAAATATTAAAATTATATTGTTATGGCTACCTCGCTATGAATAAATACCTATTCAGACCCCGAAATATTACTACAATATTCCGATAGAAATTTTCAGTTAACTTAACGATGGAGGAACACATCTTGAGGAAACCTACACACACCTGCGAAGAAATTCAATGTTGTGTGTGTGTGTGAAGTTCCCGATCCGCAAACCATCTCATTCTGAGAGGAGGTATGTGCCCTGCAGTGGGACGTAAATATACAGAATGATACATTTAGTTAGACGAGTTAGTATGGGTAAGTCTGAAACTATAAGACATACAAAGACTGTTCTTACGAACCATGACACTGTTTTTAGTGACAACAAAAACTGCGTTCATAAATAAAAAAAAGTTTTTTTTAAACATCATTTTTAAACAAAATTTATTGCCGACTAATTTTTTAACTGTATTTGTATAGATACATGTAAGTATACCATATTTGAAGTCAATCCGACCTCGAAAAATGGGCCAAATTAATCATGGTCAACCATGAACCAGATAGGTGAAGGTCAATTCTAGTTCGTATCTTAGACTATTAAAAAAGATTCTAAAGCCCCCAGCACTAAACTGACGTTAAATTGAGAAAACCTTTTTCCCTGAGGCGTCCGGTGACAAAGGCATCGGAAATTATACGAATTGGGCTATATAGCCCAATCCAATGTTCAAAGCCCAATGGTCTTATGACCATTGTTGATCTGACCTTTCTTTGTGATTCGTTCTAAAAAGTAAATTAGCGGTAATAGCGACTCTTACGCTAGTAAAGGAATGACGGATCTTCAACTTCGCAAGTCCCAGCGAGCTTTATAAAATACAAATGAATTTTAAGTATAAATGCCTAATGTACTTTATGGTACATTTTTAAATGAAATAAGAACTTTAAAGATCTTGAAATCATTTTCAAAATCACAAAGCTGGTTTCTTCGCTGGGTCTGTAGTATAATACAATATACAATACCAATATTCTTTATTGAACGCCAGAAAACATTACAAAAAAATCAGGCAGATAATAGGCAATAAAGTCAGATCATGATAAGTCTGCGACGATTTTGATAGCACACGCAGTGCAAGTGTTATAATATTAAACGTCAAACTTCTATGAAATTATGACGTATAAAATAACACATGCACTGCGTGAGCTATCAAAATCGTTGCAGACTTATCTTGGTCTAACTCTAGTAGGTACACAGTCTGTAATAAAAACTTGGGACTTACGAGAATAATTACTAATATTATAAACGTGAAAGTTTTTATGCATGTATGGATGGATGTAAGGATGAATGGATGGATGCGTGGGTGTTAGTTTACGTGTGCGAAATGAAAGTGGGGGTTACCCCTTTAAGGGAAGATTATTCAGGTCAAATAGAGTAAATTTCGCGAAGAAACTAGTGTCTTAACTCTTATTGTTTTTGAGATATCCAATAATTAAATTTAATGGCTGTACCAGTGTAAAAGACCAGGTCCTTCATTACATCCTATTATTATTTATCTTTTAAATTTCGTCAGTAAAGAGTTTTCCATTCATAGCTATCCGCTACAAGGAGATTATTGAGGCGAGTTCGTTCGACATTACATACTTTTTCTTTCATTATGTGTCAAATCAATGTCAAAATCGTAAACATTGGTATTGTATCAATAATCGTGTTTATCTTAACAGAAAATGCTGCGATTTCATTTTTTTTATTTGTTTTTTTATTTTCGATTTTAACAAAAATCAACATAAGTACCTACCTTATAGTTTCTATTAATGAACGGAACGTGTCGAATATAACGGAAATTAAAAAAAAAACGGTGTATACGAAACTTTTTATCCCGGTAAATTTAATAGTTCTCGAGGGATATCGGTAAACAAATTCTTCGCAGACGGAGTCGCGGACAATACTTAATAAATATTAGTAGAGTTTGTTACTTTGACAGGAACACAAAATAATCACATTAAATTCTATCCTTGTCCAGTACTCGTACATACTAAGCTCAGAAACAAACAACACCGACCAAAATTAAACGACACTTAAACCCTACCAAATCTACCTATTCAGAGACCTGTGAAGGCTGGTCACTTTGTCCCAAAATTATCACTCAAATCCCTTTGCATCCTTTGGACGATTTAATTTATTTTAATGGTCAATATTAGTATGTTAAAACGGTCGTATGAACAACTTTTAGGTCCGCATGGGGCCGTGTGATGAGATCGCCGTGATTTTATTACTTTGTACCTTTACTATGTTAAATTTTAGCCGAGCAGTTTAATAAAATTGGTGTTGCCCGTGAAATGAATTTTTCCGTGCCCAACTGGTGCCAATGGGATCCTGTTACTGAAGCCTCCGCTGTCACCGCTAGACACTTGATTTACCGATTATGTATTACCACAGAAATAATAATAAAGAGGATAGAAATGCCTTAGTTCCTATTTTCTTCCGGAACTCGTGTCGCTGCTTCATCCCCTCTACTTACTGTGTTAATGCACACATGCAAAAGACCGGAACCGTACTACGCAATCACGCACACAATTACTAATATTTTTGCTTACAAACAATTATGAACCTTACACCTTAGAGATAGCGTTGAATAACACTTAACGTAAGTCATACCCACATTTACACAACGGCGCCATTTATTGGCTGCGTCGGCATTATGTCTCTACTAGTCGTAACCTGTTTTTTGTCCGTACCACGAACTTTTGTGCAAGACGGAAGGAAGGGTTATCAAAAATTACTTTACATTGCTGCGTATAATTCAAAACGATCTGCGTTTTTATGGGCATGAGTAGCAATGGTATATGAAGTTTCGTGTTAATAACGTGTAAACCAATATTTCATAATGAAATATTTTCTCAAGTTGTATTTTGATATAAACCGCATTATTACATTAAATTAATACATACCAATGAAATGTAATCCCCTTATTAGTGTAATTACCCAGTGTAGACGAGTTTCCGCAATTGCTAATGCTGCAAAACACCATTTTAAAGCACTTGTTGTCATACCCACGTTTCAAATAGCACTGAGCCACAAGTCGCGCGCTTGTGACCTGCGAGTCACAAGCGCGGCGCCAAGGTCACGCGTCTAAGGCACTTCTATCCTCTTTATTATTATTTCTGTGTGTATTACCGTGGCCGTTAACAACAAATACTAATAACTATAAATATTTTTTAAATCTAAGTTCCCTTCCGCTGCATACACAAGAGCTGATAGCTTTGAAATGGCTAGACTAATTTTGATGAAACATGTCTAAGAACCATTGCCAAAAAACCTGCTTTCAAATAAAAAAACCGCATCCAAATCGGTTCACCCATTTAAGAGATGATGCCACAGACAGACAGACAGACCCACACACACACATAGCGGTCAAACTTATAACACCCCTCTTTTTGTGTCGGGTGTTAAAAATAAGATAAAGTAAAAAATTAAACGGGGTCGTTATGCAAGAAACGTATGATCTTTATTATAATGGCATTAACTAGATACTTGAACTTTTTCAGAATATTATATTTCTATAGCCACTTTTACAACAAATAACAAAAATAAATTTTATGGAGGCACGGAACCCTTCATACACGAGTCCAACTCGCACTTGACCAGGTTTTTTTTTAGTTACCTAATACGAGACGCGGTGTGCACAAAATATCTAGGCTGCGTTTCCACCAGAGATGTGCGAGGATGCGTTGCGAGGGATGTGTGTGTCATGAACCAATAGGAACATTTCATTTCAAAGGTCTTAAGTGAATGAAGTGTTTCTATTGGTTCATGACACACACATCCCTCGCAACGCATCCTCGCACATCTCTGGTGGAAACGCAGCCTCGCACACTCAACTAGTTTTATTATCAAAGACAAATTTTAATGTAGCATGTCTTAAAAGAACTGGCACACTTGAACCACGAATACTACCTGTTCAATCGAACGTTAAGGTGTTTCATCTCCATAATGTAAATGTATGTATATTGAATGCGCCCGACGAAGGTTTAATTGCAGTAAGTGTCGCTGAAGCAGCCACAATCAGAGCAATCAGCAGCCGCGCGAGAGCTGGCGTCAGCTGTAAGGGCGTGTCATACAGGCTCACGGAAAACGCAGCGTTTAAGAAAACATCTACATCTAATGTCTAATTACTGGCAGTGTGACCAATATAACCGACACAGTTCATTATCATCATCATTTTCAGCCGAAAGACGTCCACTGCTGAACATAGGCCTCCCCCAAGGCTCACCAAACAGATCGGTCCCGTGCCATCCGCATCCAACGCGATTTCGCAACCTTAACTAGGATGCGGGATCGCATTCTCTCTCTCTCTCCAGTCGTTCCCTCATGACTGAGGATCGTGGTCATCAACAAGTGGTCCACACTTGGAGTGAATTATCTGTTTCCATCGGCTTCTGTCCACCGCGGCCCTAACGACGGAGCTAAACCTCGGAGACCTGGAGTCTTTTATTTGGTCGGTCCATCTGGTAGGAGATCGGCCTCGGGCTCGCTTGCCATTTGTGTTCCCAACTACGATCAATCACATTAGTAATAATGAAATCCGCGCAAGAACTAAAGTCACCAACATATCGATTTAATTAATTACATTAATTAATTTATATCAGAACACTGGCCGTTCATGATGAACGTACATGTTTCTCTAAAGAGTTTTTAATCGATTAGTTTTAACGAGCGGGTGTGGAAAATGTATAGTGATGTATTAAATTTAAAAAAATAACTTGTTCTACCACTGATAAAATCTATACTAATATATAAAGCTGAAGAGTTTGTTTGTTTGTTTGAACGCGCTAATCTCAGGAACTACTGCTCCGATTTGAAGAATTCTTTCAGTGTTAGTTAGCCCATTTATCGAGGAAGGCTATAGGCTATATATCATCACGCTAACACCAATAGGAGCGGAGCGGAGCGGAAGAATGTTTCAAAATCGGGGGTTTTTGAAGTAAAACTTCTATATCTCGGGAACTACTGCTCCGATTTGAAAAATTCTTTCAGTGTTAGATAGCCCAGTTAGATAGGGCGGGTTGGGAGCGGGTGAGGGGGCGGGTTGGGGGCGGCTTGAGAGCGGGTTGGGGGCGGGTTGAGAGAGGGTGGGGGGGCGAGTTGGGAGCGGGTTGGGGGCGGGTTGGGATCGGATTGAGAGCGAGTTGGGGGCGGGTTGGGAGCGGGTTGGGGGCGCGTTGAGAGCGAGTTGGGGGCGGGTTGAGAGTGGGTTAGGGCGGGTTAGGAGCGGGTTGGGGGCGGGTTGGGGGCGAGTTGGGACCGGGTTGGGGGCGGGTTGGGGGCGGGATGAAAGCGAGTCGGGGGCGGGTTGGTGGCGGCTTGAGAGTGGGTTGGGGTGGGTTGGGAGCGGGTAGGGGCGAGTTGGGAGCGGGTTGGGGGCGGGTTGGGAGCGGGTTGGGGCCGAGTTGGGGGCGGGTTGAAAGCGAGTTGGAGGCGGGTTGGGGGCGGGTTAGGAGCGGGTTGGGGGCGAATTGGGAGCGGGTTGGTTTATTATGAAGTTTCACTTCTTCCGGAAGGATCTAAGGAGAGCCATAATTGATGAAAAAGCAAATTGGATAAAAAAATAAGCTGCCCAAATTACTAATTCCACGCGGACGGAGTCGCGGGCAAAAGCTAGTAAGTAAATATATATATTCATTTTGTAGCTTATTAAAGAGGCTTGCTTTGGTGCAAAATTTGGAGGTGTCGGCGACGTGGAAGTACTTTAAAAAAATTGAAAAAGAATCGTATTTTGTTGTATATATACAAAATCCAAATGATCCAAAAAATTATGTCACGTAATTGTCTTTACTATATGCACAATATACGTGACGAACGTCAAAATCGGCTGGCTACAAAAAATAGTGATGTAAGATCATATTTAGTTTTTTTTTACAAAAAACTACAAAGTTTGGGGCTGAAATTTTGAATACTTGTTACTAATAGAAAGCCATATAAATAAAAAAATATTTAAGTCAAAACTCGCTGGGGGCAGATTCACTTAGCTTATCCTGGCATGGCCTTTGGCATACACCTTGAATGTCATAGAGGTACACTATGAAGGGATTTTTCGAAATTCCCACTTGGTAGATAATAATTAGCCTTATATCTCCGTGACTTTAATAATGCGATGCTTCAAAATTGGTATGCAATTAGGTGATTATAACATTAAAACAGTAATTTTAGGATTTTTAGAAAATCCCACGGGATAAGGAAAAAACGGGAGTGATGTATTAAATTCAATGATACCATATTTTCGTAACCATTTCTTTAGAATCATAGAGGTATTATACCTTGACAAGCTCGTGCGCGGCGCTCGGTGGAACCCTGTCGCAGGGAGCCTCTGCTAATAATAAGTAGTAATTTTAATATGTGCGGCAAACGCTGACTGCGACAGAGTTCCGCGGAGGGTCGCGCACAAGCTTGTACGACTATAGAGGTGCAATGAAAACTAATTTTTGGGATTTCCCGCGGTATAGAGATCGGGAGTTAACTAAAAATTTTATTTGCGCACGGACGAAGTCGCGGGCAAAAGCTAGTCCTTCATAATAACAGTTTTTAATAGAGATGGTGACACCACCAATAAACTGACGTGGTACGTGTTATGAGTTGTCAAAACATGATTCTCACATAAATTTTGTATGGCAATAACTAGTTATGAGGTTACTTCCATGCCAATTCAATCGTCTAACCTATTTGTTTTAAAGCAGCTAACATCTTAATTTGGCCAGGGGCTAAATTCAGGAACAGCCCAACACGGTTTGCGAGCGGTAATTTGATCGTTTGCGAGGGGATAGGGATGAACTGCTATTCAGGAACGCCAAAAATCACTGGTTTGCGAGAGGTTTGGGGCTGAGATTGGGATGAGCCTTATTTATTTATTCATTTATTTATTTACAAAGCGAATTAACAGGAAAATAAGGCTCATCCTAAGCTCAGCCCATTCTTATCCTCTCGCAAGCGACTGAATTACCGCTTGCAAACCGTGTTGGGCCGTTCCAGAATTTAGCCTCAGGGCTATAATGTATAACGACTTACACTGTCAGTTTTAAAACCGTAACTCCGTGATTGCGTTTAAATTTGTTCTGGCCCAGTCCATAAATCTCCGCAGAGATTTGTACTTTTCCAAGACCTAAACACGGCACGGTGTTTTCTCCCGTCACGCCATAAATAAAAGCAGCGTGTCCTTTATCCCGTGTGCACGCCGCGTTACGCGAAATTAAATCTCCCCACGCATGACGAACGACCGACGACAGGTGTATCTTATAATTACACTTTGTCGACGGCAAATGTGCTGGAGGCTCCAAATGCGATGAGTTGTGTTGTGATGTGCCCTCTCGAATCTGCTTATTATTTCCAACTAGCTTCAACCCGTTGCTTCGGCTGCGTTAGAATTACCTTCAGGAAAAACTACAATCTTAAAATTTGTCCTGAAAAAAGATTACAGCACAACGTTCGCTTGGACAACGCCAAGAAGTTAACACGTGTTTGAAAGCCGACTCACTTCGTTCATATCGCAACTCACGTGACTCGCCTTTTAAGACCTCACTTATACAACTGTTGCATAAAATACTAATTTTGTAATAATGTTCTATGTACAAAAAAATGTTAAGGAAATAATAAAGATAGAAGAATGAAAATTTACAAGACCAAGCTCTTGACACAACTAACTTTATTCACATGTTTTACACATTTTTAACTAAAATGACATATTTAGTATTTCTTGTTTAAAGTTAAAATGTAATAAGACAGACATTCCGACGCATACTTAGTTAGAGAAACGCAAATTACCTGATACGCAGATGACCATGCTTTCATTCGTGAAGTATTGACCCGATACGCAAATAACAGGTTATTTGCTTCGCGAATGACCCGATACGCAAATGACCTGACACCTGCCGAAAATTTCACCTGGCATTAGCTCTGTTGAAAGCAGTACCGTTAGGATATACCAATTGGTATGAAAAACCCTTTGGCCACATATTCTTACTGCCTTTGTCCTACCGATCGGATCACATAAACACATTTTTTCCTGTAACCTAGCAGAGTAGTTATGTAGTACATTTATCCACTGTTTGTGTTTATGGCACTATGCGGTATATTGATTGGTCTGGTAATTTGTGTATCTGGTTATTTGCAAAATGGAATTTGGTCTGTTGCGTAGACGGTAACATGCGTATATAATCATGGTCGTTTGCGTTTCAGGTAATTTGCGTTTGTGGCACTATGAGTCGGAATGCTAAAATATGTAATACCGGGATATTACGTTTTCTATGTCTCAATATCTATAATCTAGATCTATTCTGCCGTTATTACGTTATTGGCTAAAAAACATGCAAAGATCTTAACGAACTTTCTCATTTCTAATATTAGTGGGATAATACGTGTAAACCACACGTGTTTTTAGAGTGTTTAAGCGATTGTCTTGATTATTTTTAAAACTGTTCACTGAAGGTTACCACAAGTTCAGAGAGCTCACTCCACGAGTTAACAACACGATGGATTTAAGAAACATTTTCTTTAGTTGCTTACTCGGTCGCTTTGCCAGTCTCAAGGAATGTCCTCTCAAAGACGTATTTTTACTAATCTCAAGAAGATTTTTAATGCTTGCGACATTGTTTTGTGATTCAAAGTTTTGTTTGTAACAAAATGGATCCGGAATAATTTATTCTGAGTTTCTTAATTCCTCTGTGACAAAAACAATTGAGGGTCGGTCGAGTATTATTACAAATGTGATAAACTCTCACATTTTATTTACACAAACATTGTATTTCTGGTAGTTATTCATCTCATTGCAAAAAATTACCTTCAGCCAACGCGTGCAATTTATTTCTCCTCCATATTTGTAAGTAATATTGAGAGCAAATAACGAAGATCATGTTTATTTGACTCGGTATCTGAAACCGCGTACATTCTAAGCCTTATCCAGGCCAACCTATTCCTCAATGACGTAACAGACTATATCAAACGGAAGCAAAAATGCTCCTTAAAGCAAGGGCACTAAAGCGACAACCCCTTACACCTTTAATCCTTACTTTTCCTGCGAGATATCGAAATGTTAATGTTAAAAATGATTCAAATACTCGCACAAAGGGAGTCGTAACCTTTGCGTAGAATCTACGAGCTAAATCTCTGTTATAATTTGTTTGGATGTCGAAATTACATTTTTTGGCTATATTGGGGCATGGAATTCTCTATATCGCTCCAGCAGTCACGTTACGCTTGGATTTCATTACAATATGTAGTGCTCGTAATATCATAAAAATCATCACAAAATTCCAATGGGTCTCATCGTGTTTAGGCATGAAAAGAAACGTATAGGAGAAGTATGTGACAGTAAACTGATTGATTCTCATGCATTATTTCATTAAATAACACACGATTTCATTTTGGCAGGCATTGCCGCACGCTTTAAAATTAAGAGTCCGTTCCTCAAATGTAAAAACGGCACCAAGAGCGTCCACAGCCAACATGAAATAAATAATAGTTAAAAAAAACTAAAAAACACGCTTTAAAAAATAAAAAATAAATTTTAATAAATTTCAATGCACTATTCTTATAGTGCAGTAAAAAATCTTAATAAGCAATTATTATATTGTTATATCCAGATCAAAATTTGTAAACAATTCTAAATATTGATAAAATAAATAATAATAGTTTAAAATATTTTATTGTAAAAAAAGCGTGGGGTGCATGGTGTCAATTGTCAAGGATTATCATTTTGATAACATCTTAAAAAGCACCCCACGCTTTTTTTACAATAAAATATTTTAAACTATTATTATTTATTTTATCAATATTTAGAATTGTTTACAAATTTTGATCTGGATATAACAATATAATAATTGCTTATTAAGATTTTTTACTGCACTATAAGAATAGTGCATTGAAATTTATTAAAATTTATTTTTTATTTTTTAAAGCGTGTTTTTAGTTTTTTTAAACTATTATTTATTTTCTATTTTTTTGTTGCATTTTTTTTCTTTCTAACTTTACCCCCCTCACCTACAACCCCCAAACCCCCTAAACCCAACCCCCCAACATCCCCCACCCCATTTCCCCAAACCCCCCCCAAACCCCACACCCTTACCCCCAATCCCCCCTTACCCCCCTCCTCATTTTACAAACCCCCGAACCACCTAAACCCAACCCCCCTAACACCGAACCCCCCAAACCCCCGGAACCCCCCCCCCACCCCGCCACCTACCGCCCCCCCCCCTTCCAGTTCCATCATCAAACCCTTGTTACCATCTAGGCCTCTTACCCCCTCCCCATTTCCCACAACCCCCAAAAATCACTTACCCCCGAACCCCCCAACACCCCCACCCTATTCCCCGTAAACCCCCCCCCATCTCCTAACCCCAACCGCCACACCCTAACCCCCAACCCTCTAAACCCCCGACCCCCTTACTCCATACCCCATTCCCCCCCCCACCCCGCCACCTACCCCCCTTCCAGCTCCATCATCAGACCCTTGTTACCATCTAGGACCAAAGTACTCGTCAAAACGAATCAAACGAGCCCAAACTCGATGGGGTTGTGTAGTTTTATTGTGGAGTGCCTTTGGCCATCTTCCAGCTCCATCATCAGACCCTGGTTACCATATGGGATCAAAGTGCTCGTCAAGACGAATCAAACGAGCCCAAACTCGACGGGATTGTGTTGTTTTATTACATAGTTCCTATGGCCACCATCCAGCTCCATCATCAGATCAGCTCCATGTTACAATAATATTGCATTGTCATCCAATTTACACATATGTGCAAAATTTCAGCTCAATCGGAAACCGGGAAGTGGGTCAAAATCGCGCCCTAAGGAGTCGGTTACAAACATACATACAGGTGAAGCTAATATAAAGCGTGTAAAAATATGCATTGTAGTTATAGTGAAAAGCACAAATAGTAGAGTAATTGTACAATAACAGCATAAAACCAGCCATTTTACTCGAGACGTTCATATAGCCACTCGAGCCGGTACGACGAGGGTGGATAGACACGTCGCGCGTCAAGGGAAAAATGGGTTTAATGCTGCTTTACACTTCGATTGCACGAAAATTAAAAAGGAACATTGAAAATAATTTTTACAAAATCTTATATTTCATGCATTGCAATTTCTATAACAATGCACTAGATTTGTCTAGTTTTGTTAATTTTGTAATATACAACACCAGTTACAAAAAAAAGTAACATATTATATAAAGTTCTACTGTTTGACCCTGTTTGCGCCTGATTGCTTTTGCTTTGGTCTTAGATGCAGATTTTACTTTATGGACTAGAGCCTAAAATAAAAATGCCATTTTACCCAGCATTTTCTCGTCATATAGTTGTTACCTTACGAGCATGAGAAGTGATAAACCTTTTGAATCCCCTGTCCTCTATATGACAAACTTGAACGACACAGAACCAAATAAACTTATAAACATGATACCTAGAAACTTGGCAAAGAACGTGTAGTGTAATAAGTAAATATATATTGAATTTAGGAGTCGCTCCTGGGAGCAAATTAGAAAATTTTAAAAACAATTTTGCATATGCTAATGTTACCTAGATTAAATACTCGTATATTTTAAATTTCGTTAGGATTTGAATCAAGAGGCTGCCGTTGACATAAAATTATCGAATTTTGCAAGAAATTAGGTCTCAAATACGAAACATAGGGTATTTAATGGCAAGTAGAGGTTAACGTCCTAAAATCATTAATACGCAAAAAAACTTCGTTCTTTATTGGACTATCCCCGTGAACTCCGTACAGTCAAATAATTACATTTCGAATGTACTTCACCCAAAATGAAAAAAAAAACCGTTTCTAGATTTTATGATTCTAATTACGATAGAAAATATTTCCGTTACCAAAGCTTTCACCCTTTTCGCGCTTAAAATAAACAATTTTCCGTAACTTTGTCATCCAAACTTTTCCTCTTTTAACGCTTAAAAGTTAAGCTTTCAATTCTGTGATTTTATTTATTTATTTTAATAGTTTTTCTGCTGCTCCGACTGAAGACGAATCCAATAAACCAAAAATCATTGAGAGTCCAGCCAGCCGTTCTTAAGTTATAAATAGTCTAACTATCATGGATTTGTTTTAAATAGATTATTAAATATTATTTGTTTCCGCTTACTAATAAATTTGTACTTAAACCATAGTCCGTGGGTCGGACTCGCACTTGTACGGTTTTCTTTTAACTCGGACACTTTGCTCGCTCGCTTTTCCCCACTACCCGCTGATTTGATTGCTGAAATCCTATGCAAGAGATCTATTTCGTGTTTTCCTTATTTTGTGCAGCTACTGTGCTTTGTGCTTTACTTTTTGTCGATTTTCAGTCCGTCTCTTACCTTCCTCGTTGGTTAGAGAGGGACAAGGCATTCGGCCGTAAAGATTCGGCTACAGCGGCACAAATTGGATTCACGTGAACTTTGTTATTTCTACGGCAAAGACGAACTCGAAAGCAAAGTTTGGAAAATTGAAGGCTCTCTGTTTGCTGTTGTTCTGTGAAATATCAACGAATAGGTACAAACATACATAATGTGTTTTGTACTCGGAGTTTCATTGTGGAGAAGATCAGAAAATCCGCAGAAGTACCAAAGTAAGCGAGATAGCCTGAATTGCCAAACTTAAATGACAGTGGGCAGACCATTATAGCACGTAGAACAGATGGCCGTTAGGGCTGAAAAGTTCTCGAGTGGAGACCAAGGGCTGGCAAGCGCAGCAAGGGACGTCCACCAACGAAATTGACGGATGATCTGGTAAAGACCGCAGATTCACGGTGGATGAAAGCCGCTTCCAACCGTAATGTGATGATTTGATATCAATGCGGGAGGCCTAACTCGTATGTCCTGTAGTGGACGTCCTGCAGCTGAAATGATGATGATGATGATGAAATTATACTGGGCGAGACACCATTCAATGAGTTCTTGAATGGTGACCACGTACGTATACCAGAAGACGCCGGTGAACATGACTGGTCATGGTCACCGGCGTTAAAGGTCGATGACATTGCCAGGTGAAGGTCGCAGGAGTTCGTTGGATGTGGGCGGCGTAGCACCGGTCACTGGAGTATTCCTTGGGCAATTCGCCGCCCGAGTGGGAACTGCAGCCCCCATTCTTTCAATGAGTCAAAAATGTATTTTGTGCGATAATTTGCTCGTAATACAAAGCACTCCTAAATCAAGACTGTACTAACTCAAAATAATCCACCATTTTAATTTATTCCTTCCAGAAACTCGATTAAATCCAAATTAAAATCGAATGTTATTATGAGTCAAAGCACTCTTAACGTAGGAGTGTTTCTATACATAATATTAAGGTGATTTTAAGAATCTTACTAATGCAAATGCAATAACTTTTTAGGAGCTCTTGAGCTGCGTAGAGATGTAGCTTCACTGTGCATCTTCTATCGCATGTACAACGGAGAGTGCTCCGAAGAGTTATTCGGATTGATCCCTGCCGCATCCTTCCGCCACCGCCCTACGCGACAACACTTCCATCCTCACCATCTGGATGGTTGGTTGTCTTCTACTGTGCGTTTTTCCAGAAATTTCCTGCCTCGCACAGCAAAGCTCTGGAATGAGGTTCCTGCTGCGGTATTCCCGGACCGATATGACCTTCAAGCTTTCAAAAAAAGAGCGTACTCCTACCTAAAAGGCCGGCAACGCACTTGTGACTCTTCTGGTGTCGCAGGTGTCCATGGGCGACGGTAATCGTTTACCATCAGGCGATCCGTCTGCTCGTTTGCCCCCTATACCATAAAAAAAAAAAAAGAACTCCAATGGATCACCATTGGAGTCTTTATCACGAATACCTAGTTATACTCTTCGAGGTTTGACGCTGGTAGCTGGTAGATGCTTAGAAATATCGAAACGTGAAAAATGGCCTACAAAACATAATTACTAAACTAAACGGGACTTATCACGCAATAAAATAATATTTATTTATTTACCTCGACGTTTCGGCCACATTGCAGCAACCGTGGTCACGAGTCATCTGAAGTGTAGGGTGTCAAGTTCGTTTAGCCGCACACAAAAATTTTAACCGGGAGGATGGATATAAGCTTTCGTCTGCGTGGAATCCTGTTATAAACAAATGTTGGCGTGGGCAGGAGAGTTCGGAGAGGTCGTCGGATGTTGTGAGTGTTGTGTGTCGGTGTGATGGGGTGCCGTATAAATATTTATTGCGTGATAAGTCCCGTTTAGTTTAGTAATTATGAGTGAAAATCACGAAAGTTTAAAACAGTATAGTATGACTAACAGTTTTAACCTCCGTCTTCGTTGTTAGAAATAAGTAAGCTACGCATTTACTTCAAACAATGTTTGAGATACACTATTTCTGAAACACTATGCAGCTTTTTACACTAACAATGTTTCATTTATCTCACATAGTGGCCTCATCTACACTTTTCATCGGGTGAGATGGTCAATCACGGGTCAGTTTTATGTAAAAATGTATATATATTGGATGTAATAAAACATTTAATCATAAAAAATTGCACTTCAATAATCTTTCCCCGATTAGTTTAACATTCTCATCCCGTTTGTAGACACAATACCATTTAGTATTCAAACGTCACTGGATTACGTTTCACCATCCTAATCGGATTGGAATTTGGCTGACCGTCCACCGGACACCGGACCGGGAACGCCGGTCCAAATTAATAGTCCAGCTGACCTGGCGGTTGGTGGACCGTTACCTTTAATTATCATTTAACTTACCGCTCTTTGATTGTTTCATTTCCATTTAAGTATTGTGAAAAAACTACACAAAATATTACATCGTCACAGCCTATATACGTCCCACTGCAGGGCATAGGCCTCCTCTCAAGTGCGGATTGAGAACTTCACACACACCATTGAATTCCTTCGCAGGTGTATGAAGGTTACCTCACGATGTTTTCCTTAACCGTGAAGCTCATGGTAAAATACAAATGTAAGTTCGCACATAAATTCCAAAAAACTCGGAGATGCGAGCCTGGACTCGAACCCACGACCATCTGCTTGAGAGACCATTATGTAAATCCACTAGGCCACCACGGCTTTGGTGCGACACATAATTTGGACTCGCACATAATTATGTACCTTCGTAAATAAAGATTGAATTAAAAACGCTGAATAAAACATGTTTCTTGTATAACGACCCCCTTTAATTGGCTTCTAAAATATGTAACCGATCTATTTGGCGAGCCTCGGGGATGGCCTTTGTTCAGCAGTGGACGTCCTCCGGCTGAAATGATGCACCTTTTTTCTGGTCAAATTCTGAGATTTTGAATACTTCTCGTTAAAGTATAGTTATCATGGGCGAATCCGTAGGCCAAAGCTACATTTAAATGTACCATATTTTATAAAACTCTGAGACTTAAACAATTGTTCCAGATCTAATTAAGATGGTTAAAGTGAAGGTACAGCAGGGTTGGCTGGAAGGAGAGCAGCGCGAGGTGGTGACCAAGGATGGACACTACTACAGCTTCAAGGGGATACCATATGCTGCCCCACCCGTGGGCAAGCTCCGGTTTAAGGTCAGTGTGAACGTCCATGGCTAAAACGATTAATAATGCTTAAGATTAAAATCCCCCTTGCTGAGCGACAAAGCTCGCCCTCTTTCCGATAAGCTGCTCATAGCAAGAGTCCGTGCGACAAAAATATTAGACTGTTCTAGTAGTAAGTATTTTAGATAATAAAGACTTTTACATAAAACTTTTTTAACCCCCGACACAAAAAGAGGGGTGTAATAAGTTTGACCGCTATGTGTGTGTGTCTGTCTGTCTGTCTGTCTGTGGCATCATAGCTCTTAAGCGTGTGTACCGATTTGGATGCGGGTTTTTTTAATAGAAAGCAGGTTTCTTGGCGATGGTTCTTAGATATGTTTCATCAAAATCGGTACAGTCGTTTCAAAGTTATCAGCTCTTTTGTTAGCTGCGAAAGAGATCTTAGACGCATAACGGGCATTGACAGTGACATAATTGCGTTGGGGGTTTTTAAAATTTTCTTTGCTTAGTTTGGTACTATAAGTCAATTTCTGTCAATCTCCCATGATTTACTTTCTCATAGTTTGTACCAGGCTAACGAGATTGTTTTAAAATTTTACCAGGCCCCTCAACCACCTCTGTCATGGGAAGGCGTAAGAAGCGCAGTTGAACATGGCCCCGTGTGTCCCCAAGAAGACTTATTTACTAAAGAACTGATCGTCGATAGCGAAGATTGCTTGTACCTCAACGTCTATTCGTCACATTTAAACCCAAAGACTCTGCTTCCAGTAATGTTGTTTATCCACGGCGGTGGTTACAGAAGCGGCTCTGGAAACGACTCCCACTATGGACCAGATTTCTTAGTAAAACACGATGTGGTTCTTGTTACGATCAATTACAGACTAGGACCCTTTGGATTTCTATGTCTAGACACAATAGATGTGCCCGGAAATGCTGGGTTAAAAGACCAAGTAGCAGCTCTAAAATGGGTGCAAGAAAATATTAGCAAGTTTGGTGGTGATCCTTCTAATGTAACGGTCTTTGGAGAGAGCGCCGGAGGAGCATCGGCAGCTCTTCATATTATATCTCCACTGTCGAAAGGATTGTTCAAAAGGGCTATTCCGATGAGTGGTGTCACTTCTTGCGACTGGTCCGTGGCTTTCCAACCAGCTAAGCGAGCGTTTACTCTCGGAAAAATATTAGGATTTGAAACTGACGATCCAGCTAAGCTTTTAGAGTTTCTTCAAAGCGTTCCAACAGAGAAACTTATTGTAAACAACCCTTGCGTGTTGATTTTAGAAGAAAAGGCTTTCGAAAATGGCCTTTTAAAAATGTACCACTTTACCCCTGTGGTTGAAAAAGATTTTGGACAAGATTATTTTATCAACGAAGATCCTTTGCAAAGTTTGGAACAAGGAAAAACTAATGCAGTTGACGTTTTCATTGGTTATACGAGCGAAGAATCACTTCTTGGAGTACAAGTTTTCGAAGACGCGTTGTTGAAACATTATAACCGGTACCCAGAATTATTAGTGCCACGGGAACTTCTCTATCAGTGTACTCCGAACAAGATTCTGGAACTGTCTCAAAAAATTCATGATCATTATTTCGGCAAGAGACCAATCGGTTTGGAGATAATGAAAGAGTTCGTCAGATATTTCTCCGAAACCGCATTTGAGTACGATATTCAGAGGTTCCTAGAAAAATTAACAACAAATGCCAAGAACAAAACATATTTCTATAGGTTCTCTAGTGTTTCTGAACGAAATATCTATGGCGCCGATCGTGTTAAGTTCGGGTTTTCTGGCGCAAGCCACTTGGACGACTTGATGTACCTTTTCCAAGACAACAACGCAAATGTGCCGATTGACAAAAGCAACAAAGGATACAAAATGATTCAGCTGGCTTGCACTGTCTTCACCAATTTTGCAAAATATGGGTAGGTATTTAATATAGATCTATTAGACCTATTAATCAATTACATGATTGACTAACAACGCATACCCTAAACCACTAGAACAAAAGATTTTAATTTTGGTAAAAATATTGCTTACATAATATTATTATCATTAACGCGCACTAAACGGTGGAATTCAAGAGTTTGACCATGTCACGCGGTAGTAAAATGACTGACTCTGGTCAAAGTTGTCAAGGTAACCTGTTGAAGGAAGTTTTTTTTAATTACCAAAACATAGGGAATCCACGGTGGCAAAGCTGCGGGAATAAGCGAGCTCTGGATAAAACCATCTCATTCATTTTTCATTATCCTTAAGTAGTATTTTTTTGTTGTAGCAACCCAACTCCTGACGCGTCTCTGCCGACTTGGCCGACCTACGACAACACGACAAAGAGTTACGGCGACATCAGCGACACCGTGACGGTTCGACAATCACTGGACTCTCAAGTAGTAGCGTTCTGGAAGACCGTATTTGATGCAGCTGGAGTTAAATTCTAAGAGTTTACATTATTTACTTGTTTGTTATTGAAATAAAATTAATCATGTAAGAAAAACACTGAATTATATTAATACAATATCTGTTTCCCGTGACTTGCTATTTAATGCGTTGAGCTAAGTATGGCGGTGATTTTGGTTGTCTGACGCATTACATCATTTCGGATTACATAATATATGTACTGTAGGCACGGCTCGATACTGCTAGCCAGTGGTAAAATGTTGTCCAACTGGCAGGTTAGTTTAATGTTATTATGTATAAAATTTGTAAATAATTCTAGAACTTGATTTTAAATGAAATAGAGTTGTCTGCGATATGCGAGCCAGGGCAGATTGCTCCGAACAGCCAAAGGTGCTGGACCTAAGTTTGTAACGCGTAGTTATACTGATCTCAAGGAATAAACCCACATATGAAGATATGGATTGTCATAGACTAATCCTGTCAGGGCGTCACCTGGATACGTTTGTTGACATTTTTTGCTTGTCAATTGAAAATATATTGTGATGAACGAATTACTATATTGATGAACTAAAACAATTACTTTGCTCACCCGCGACCTTACAACACACACACACACACACACACACACACACACACACACACACACACGCACATTTCTTGCATAAACGTAACTATTGTAAGGTCGCGGGTGAGCAAAGTAATTGTTTTAGTTCATTAATATGGACCTCCGCAAAGTAACGCCTGATTCAATAAATTACTATATTGAATTTTATTAAGTATTTATTATGGATTATTATTTATTGAAGTGTAGCATCACGCGCGTATCCCGGTACTAGTTCTACCTGAATATCTGAGCACAGTACCACAGTACATTAAATAAAGATACACAGTTTTATTCAAGATTCAAATTCGTTTAATTGGCCAAGTAACATCAGTCACATTTAGCAAGTCATTAGTTTAGTACTAAATACATGCGAACAACTTTAATCTAGGTAATTAAACATTTCTAAGATATGATTTTTTGATTGTCCTCTAAACAAGTCTATAAATGCATTTATTGTATACAAAGGTTGCATTTTATAAAACTGTTTCAATTTTCTCATAAACTTATGTAACTCTAATAATGATGTGATTTCTAAAGGAATTAAATTACACACTTATTATTCTTAGTGGCAAGCCTTGTTTAAATGTTTTCTTTAACTTTGATTTAGGCATATACATTTTATTCTTGTTTTTGGTGTTGAACTTATGTACCTACATCTGACCATTTTTTTTAAATTTCCGTTTTGATGATGAACACTCACTAGGCTATTAAATATATATAATGAGATTACGTCATACTATATTTTACAAAATAATTTCTCGCTGATGAAAACCTACGCAGACCATTCGTAATTTTCACATTTATTCATCTTTGTACAGTGAACGGTCTATGTACCGTTCGGGGTTGAGAACTTAAGTCCATGGAGCCCCAGGGCCCAATATTATTCTTAATGAATTCACTGTTTAAAGAGCTGGCAGCTTCCTCGCAAAACGTATCAGCATTACTATACAGCGAGGAAATGCTGCCAGCATCTGAGGGTCCAAACCACGGGAACTTTTTAAAATTTCTGCCTAGTTTTAGTTTAGTTATTACAGTAATAGTACATTACTGCAGCGGCCGCGAAATAGGGGATTGCCGGCCGAGTAGTTATAGATGGCCGAGTGTTAACGAGGCCATCTAGGGATACGAGGCCGGCAATCCCTGTTCGTGGCCAAGGCTTGTATAGAGTTTTTCTCAAACATGCATCATCATCATCATCACCATCATCATCATCATCATCACCATCACCATCGTCGTCGTCGTCATCATCACCATCATCACCACCATCAACATCATCATCACCATCATCATCATCATCACCACCACCATTACCATCATCGCCATCACCATCACCATCTTACCTTACCTTAAATAAGCGTAGTAGCAGAATGTCATAATGAACCAAAACGCAAATATTGCTTATAGTTTTTTTTAATGGCTAAATGCTATGATGCCATAGACCTACAAACGTCATGGTATGAAACAATAGACGATCACTTTGCTGGCCTTGGCCAGCAATGTTGTACGAAATTCCATTATTGACCTCTCGTCTAGCCGCACCTGCATTGTGACACTTCGTGGCGTATTATAAGGAACATAACGTCAATATTACATAGCATGTTTGAGAAAAATTACATAAAGTTTACCACTGACAGATGGTTTGCCTTCATTCCATATTCAACTTTAGCGACCTACAAATAAAGCCAATTTTAGAATACTGTTACCCACGTTTGCAGATTTTGTAATAACTACTTTATTTGTATGGTGTTAAAGTTGGAAATGAAATGAAGGCAAGCAATCTGTCAGTGGTAAACTAAAAGTAAACGTTTACTTTTCTTTTATTTTTAACTATACTTAGTTTTGATTTAATTTTAGTTTTTTTTAACCGACTTCAAAAAAAGGAGGAGGTTCTCAATTCGGTTGTATGTTCTTTTATGTAATTTCATTTCATTCTATTTGTGTTTGTGTTTATATAAATAAATGTTGAACTTTCATTTATTTAATCATTTCTGCAAACATGTAAGAATACGTACAGATGAACCTTGCTAAATCCGACGAGGAAAGTTACATTGGCGCATTTTTTCTCTTTCAGTGAACTCGGGCTGTTACCAGAAATGGAAAATATCAAACAAAATAGGAAAGACTGTACATATTTAGAGCCGGCAGTTGCATTCAGATTCCGGATTGTGCTGAATTCCCACAGGAACGCCCAAAAAGCGTCTGCTTTAGCAACAAACACACAACACTCTCAAAATCCTTCATTTATTTTATTAGCAGGATAGGAGGGTCGCGCCTTTCCTTCTTGTGTAAGTTATTTAGATTGAATGTTTTAGCAATAAGTTTACGTCAGGCGTTTCAACTGCTTAAATTTGAATAAATTATAGTAAAAAGGCAAATCTGACCGCTGTAATCGACCATCGTCATCATCATTTCAGCCGAAAAACGTCCACTGACGAACATAGGCCTCCGCCAAGGTTCGCCAAACAGACCGGTCTTGCTCCATCCACATCCAACGTGTCCCATAACCTTAACCACGGCGTCGCTCCATCTTATTGAAGGTCTACCTACTTTGCGTCATCCGGTCCATTGATGCCCATCAGCCGTTAGTTCTACGAGCGCTGTACCCTGCCCACTGTCCCTTGAGTCTGGCAATTGTTCAAGCTATGTCGGTGACTTTGGTTCTTACGCGAATTTCATCATTTATTATGTGATCCCGCAGAGAAACTCTGAGCATAGCCCTCCGAGTGACCTTGAGCTATCTTACTAGTATGAGGCTCATTCGCTAGCGGCCACGTCTCAATGCCGTAACTCATCACATCACTGGCAACACACACTGGTCAAAGACTGTTAATCAATGCAATTAGAAAACTCTAGTGAACTCAAATTAAAATACATAAAATTTCTCTTAAATGTTACAAATCTAGCTGGTCGAGGTAAAAAACCTTGAAAATAATATAGCTAATAATGTTTAACAAAACAAGTTCTTTTAATTTTACCGTCAAACGAGTAGTGATGAAGAGGTGCTTAAGTGTAGTAGTGATATTCAAAATAATCGCTATTAGAATCACAACGTCAAATTTAGAAACGCGGCAGCGTGTCAAGCCAAGTTCAAGCAAAAGGAACCGGCGAAGCAGCGCCGTGTGTAATATTACATGAACCATTTGGAGCCACTTTTGATCCCTTCACATCTCAATTTATTTATAAAAATATAAATTCTTAAATTGAACTATCATATAATATACACAAAGTAGTATCTTATGTTAAATTGAAACTTATTTATTTATTTATTTTATTTATTATTTAAATATAAGATGTTTTGTATGTGAAAAGTTGCCAAGTCAAATCATAAGCTTCAATCTACAGTTATCTACTTTGTGTAAATAAAATAAATGCCACGGGACAATTCACACTAATTGACCTAGCCCCAAACTAAGCAAAGCTTGTACTATGGGTACTGGAGGACAGATAAACTTACTTATATAGTTAAATACATACTTAAATACATATTAAACACCTAAGACTCGAGCACAAACATTCGTTTTTTTCACACAAATAATATCTGCCCCGATCGGGAATCGAACCCAGGACCTCAAGCTTCGTAGTCAGGTTCTCTAACAACTAGGCTATCCAGTCGTCCAATTGATTAATTATTCGACCGTTCAATTTAAGAATTTATATTTTTAAACATCAAACAATGTTGTAGGCAGTGTCACAATGCAATTGGGACAATATCAATTTTTGGTGTTTTTTGGACGTAATTACCAATATCCTTAGCGAAGTTAGTTCGATTCAATGCAACGAGCCTCACCCCGCGAGCACTAGATGGCGCTATTATCAAACTTACCGCTGCTATGATTTTTGGGCGTATCTATTTAATATAATTAAGTAAATACGGACAAAATCTGAGCTCTTGTCTTTCCTTAATATTTAATTAATTAAATAATGAGGAAAGCTAAATAAATTAAGTACATCGTTTTGTTGCGCAGTGTCTTCTCTGTGGCACGAACTGTCAAACCACATAACACAAATTACGGTTAGCGTTATCTCGAGGGGCGTGACTTAATTAAGCCTTTAAAACCCAGTGCCGCCAAAAATTCGGCACATTTTGAATCTGAACACAGCTATCTAAAAACAGTACATCTACCATATAATAATCCTGTGGATACTCTGCCCGTTTATTGGTAAGTTCTCTCCAAAAGCAAATATCAACATTTTACCTTGTCTAATTTTATTTGTTTATTTCTAGCTTTCTATCTACAAAATTATTCTATTACTATCTCCTGTTTCTTCACCTAGCTAACTCCAACGGTCTGCATTTATTGTAAATTATGTTTAAACTTCTTAGACCGTTAGGCAGTTTCAGTTAGTTCAAATTTAAATTTCAAAAAAAAGAACAGTTTTCATTTTCAATAAATCATTTTATTCTTTTGTATTACATTTAGCTTCATCTTTCTCTTTTTGTAAATTCCGTATGATTGCTCTGCCACACAGCCAGCGTTTAAATTCGGACCTATGGTCAGGGACCGTTATGGACGTTGGGCCGGTGGACAGAGCAATTGTATGGGCCCCTGCTGACATTAACCAAATTCCAGGGCAACCAAGTCGGGGTTAAACCGCCGAACGGAACTGCAGTCTCCACCACTTGGCTTTACACCACCAGCACACTCTGAGCCCTGAAGCACCCTGGTCTCAGCCCTGCAAGTCAGCAGCGACTCTGGAGATCCACCTGCAACGCCCGCAGCGCGTCCTACGGTCTCCTGAATCCAGGGCAGTGTCTGTCCGGAGAAAGCGAATCCCACTCAAGTGCTTAGAACCTACGACCCTCTAGTCTCTTGCTTGCTCACAGTTTAGCGTTCCTAATAAACGTCTGTACTTGTTGTTTAGGGTTTAATTCCTCTCCGCAAGACCAATACCTATACTGTGACAAGTGGCGCCTCTTAACGTGGTCTTGAGTTGGGAAACGTTTTTTTTCTGGTTTTATTCGTTGTGTTTGTGTTGGTATTTTGTGCACTTTCCTACTACTTGTGTCTCGCAGTAAGTAATATTCTTTTTATCACTTTTCTAATCACCGTGTGGTTCCGGTTAAGAATAGTGCCACCCTTTTGCACCTAGGTTTCGTAAGAGGCGAATAAAGGGCATTACGTTGCCCAGTGGTTGTCATCTTAACGGTTTTTTTTTAAATTTGTAACGTTTTTTCAAATTTAACTACCCAATTTTAAATTGAACTACCTACCTAATTTTAAACTTAACTGCCAACCGTTATTCTACAACGGTAATTTCATACAAAATCGGAAGTTAATAACCAACGGTTATTTAACCTACAACCACTGCATGCTAAATTTCATCCAAATCGTTCTAAAATATAGGCAACACTACTCTACTTATTTTTTTTTAACTTCTATCTACTGCGAGGATATAATTTAGTGGGAAGGTACATACTTAGATTACTCCATGTTTGTAACGTACGGAATAGTCAAATTACTTGATATTTGCTATTGGAGACTACCCCAGTAGGCATTTTACTTAATCACCTAAAACCATACCTTACATTTTAACGATCACTATCACAAAGTATCGTTAAGACTGTTTTTTAGTAAATTTAACTTCAGTACAGTTCTACATCCTTTTTATAAGCTGTCGCTTGGCACGCGCCTTATAATTTGTTATTTTTCTAAATTTCATTATCAGCTAATTATTAACTTCAACGCGATCACTTAATCTAAATATCTAATATGTACGAAATCAAGTATTTGTCACTTCAAAAGAGTGAGCTAACTTATGAAGTCTTAATTCGTGGTTCTACACCCGCGGACTCTGTGCAAGAATTACGTAAACAAATATTAAAGCTAGCGCCATCTATGCCCGCGGGAGATATTCTGGAATCAGGCCTCGAAATTTCGGAGGATATTACCGGGGTTAGGGTTAGTTTACTTAAAGCCCAGTCTAACATTACAACACTTAGATCTACCTTCAATGAGGGATTGTATGAACGTACCGAAAATCTATTAAACCATATTTACCACCGTCTAAGGAGGATTTCACCAGAATCTGCCGAGGATTCCGTCACGTTAACTACATGTTGTAGTTTATTCCAAGACTTAGGCAAGGACTTGGCCGAAATGCGACCTAGTACGGCCGCGTTTGATAATTTAGCTAGTCACAGCGATGCGCCTTTGCAGTCGATGCAGCCTCCAACAAATATTCTGGTTACGTGCGATCGCGGAGTAACTTCTGATTTTTCAAAATTGAAATATAACGGAAAAACTTGTCCGCGCGCTTTTGTTCTCAGAGTACAAGAATTTATGCTAGCCCGTAACATTAATTCAGAAAAATTCCTTTTATTTGCAACCGAAATATTTGACGGAGAGGCACTGCATTGGTTCCGTTCCGTTAGAAGCACAATCAATGGTTGGGAAGATTTAGCGTCGCGTTTAATTAGCGTTTTTAGTCAATTAGATTATGACTACCGACTTAAGGCTGAGATCCGTGCTCGTACGCAAGGCGAGTCTGAAAATATAACTATCTACCTATCTATAATGAACGGCATGTTTTCAAGATTATCGGTGCCCTTTTCTGAGGAAGAAAAGCTGGAAATAATTCTTCATAATATACGGCCTTACTATGCTACCATTATAGCCACTGCGGGTATGATTGGAACCGTAGACGAGCTAAGGGAAAAATGCCACAATTATGAAATCGTTCACGCACGAATGTCTCAATTTAAAGAACCACCTCGTCCTAACTCTGATACTCTGGCTCCGGAATTTGCCTATAATAAACCGGTTTCTTATAACCATTCCCAGTTTAAACAGTATCCAAGTAACAACGCTAATAAGAGTTCGCATCACAATTTTAAATCTAACTATCCCGTCAGCGCTTTAAATTCACAATATAATAATAATAATAATAAACCATTCTGTCCGCGTTGTCGCACTAATACGCATTCTTTAAGACTTTGTCGCGCTCCGCGTACACTACTGTGTTTCCGTTGTGGCTTGACAGGTTACAATGCATCTAACTGTCCGCAATGTTTTAAAACTACTCAACCGCAATCAACTACAAACCCCAATTCAAAAAACTAGTAGCGGGGCGGAATACTAGCCACTTTAATAAAAATGACGACTGGCTAAAGTGGGTAGACTTCATAAGAAACTTTTTTAACTCTTATAACTTAGCTACTATTTTGCCCCCTCCTTCCTTATCGGATTCACGACCTTATGCTACTATATCTTTAGGTGGTTTAGAGGTATCTGGTCTCTTGGACTCTGGATCGGCTGTAACATTGATGGGAAGAAACTTCCATACGAATCTAATTAAATTAGGCTATCGTATGTCAAACGATGATTCTATACAGATAGTCGCGGCTGGCGGTCAACATTTGAGGAGTGTAGGTTATTTTGATCTCGACGTAACTTTTGAGCGTGTGACTCACTCAATTAGGTTTCACGTGGTTCCGGGGATCGAGACCTCACTCATTCTAGGGGTTGACTTTTGGCGCGCTTTCAAAATTTGCCCTAAATATTTATATAGTATTAGGGTAAATGAGTGTACTACTAAGCACTCAGAGGGGGTCCCAGATACTCGGAACTTACAGTCGTACACCGGGTTGAGTCAGTCACAGCGCATTCAAGCCGATAACGTCATTTCCCAATTTGATAATATTTCTTACGAGAGGAAAGGTCTCGGACGTACTACGTTAATTACACATCGTATCGATACTGGAGACGCTCAACCGATTCGTCAACGTTTTTATCGAATGTCACCTGAGAAGCTCCGTATAGTTAACGACCAGGTCGACGAAATGCTAAACCTAGATGTCATTGAGCCTTGTGAAAGCGCGTGGTCGTCTCCAGTACTCGTTGTTAATAAAAAGGATGGGAAACCTAGATTCTGTCTGGATAGCCGTAAATTAAATTCAGTAACTAAAAAGGATGCCTACAGCTTACCTTACATTTCAGAAATTTTAGATAACCTAAGGGATGCTAAGTTCTTATCTAGTATTGATTTATCAAAAGCTTTTTGGCAAATTCCTATTGATAACGCGGATAAAACTAAAACCGCATTCTTTGTGCCTTCTCGAGGTACCTTCTGTTTTAAAACAATGGCCTTCGGCCTCACTAACGCTCCAGCCTCCCAGCAGCGACTGGTTGATAGAATTTTCGGAGTTGAATTTGAGATGAAGGTTTTTTGCTATTTGGATGACATAGTCTGCGTCAGCAATTCTTTCGAAGAACACGTGACCCTACTTTTACGCGTTCTATCTAAGCTTAAAGGAGCGGGTCTCACTATTAATTACGAAAAATCACAATTCTTTAGAGACTCGTTAAAATACCTCGGTTACGTAGTAGACTCGCGCGGTTTACGCACCGATCCCGATAAAGTAAATTCTATCGTAAACTACCCTACACCAACTTCACCGAAGGACGTAAAAAGATTTCTAGGTACTGCTTCCTGGTACCGTCGTTTCGTACCAAACTTTAGTACGCTTGCTGGTCCATTGAACAAATTAACTTCGAATAAAAAGGGCGCACCGCCATTTTCTTGGACCAGCGAAGCTAATGAGTCGTTCAAAAAACTTAAACACTGCCTCGTAACAACACCGGTTCTTTCATGCCCTAATTTCGACTTGCCATTCGAAGTACACACGGACGCGAGTAACTATGGCGTCGGCGCTATGCTTTGTCAAGTCGTTAACAACGAAGAACACCCAGTGGCGTATATGAGTCGGTCATTAACAGCTTGTGAGAAGAACTACAGTGTAACGGAACGTGAAACGTTAGCCGTACTCGCGGCATTAGAACATTGGCGTTGCTACTTGGAGAACGGAAAAACATTTAAAGTCTATACTGACCATTCATCTTTAAAATGGTTCTTAACCCTTAATAACCCTACCGGCCGCCTAGCCCGTTGGGGTATTCGTTTATCGTCTTTTGATTTCGAAATATTACATCGTCGCGGAAAAGACAATGTCATTCCTGACTCGTTGTCCAGAGCCGTTCCGGTGTCTGCAATAAATATTGCTAATTCATACTTAACCTCAAAAGATAAATGGTACGTCGATCTATTTAACGGTTGCATCAATACGCCTCAAGGTTACCCTAACCTAAAAGTAGTTAACAACTCCTTGTATAGATTAACTAAGTCCAATAATAACTTAACTACGGAGTTCCTATGGAAAGAGGTCGTTCCTCAAGAATTAAGGAATCAGGTCATAAAGGAAAATCACGCAGAACCTACAGCCGGTCATCTAGGTGCCTTTAAAACCTATCACCGTGTAGCACTTAAATATTACTGGTTAGGCATGTATAAGGACATAACGAAATTTATATCTGCTTGCGATACATGCTTAGCTTACAAACATCCTACACACGCAACGTTAGGTCATATGGGCCGCCCTAAACACTGTGCTAGACCGTTCCAGGTCCTGTCCATAGACTTCGTAGGGCCGCTTCCAGTTAGCAAAAAACGAAACAGTTATTTATTGGTAGTAACCTGTTGTTTTTCTAAATATTGTTTTTTATTTCCCGTTAGGAAAGCCACAGCCTCTATAGTCGTAAAACACTTAGAAGAATCGATTTTCTTGGTGCACGGTGTACCACAAACTATTTACATGGACAATGGTTCCCAGTTTATTAGTCGCGAATTAAAAGTATTACTGGACAAATACAAGGTCCCAAACCAGTTTTTCACAGCAAAATATTCTCCACATATAAACGATTGCGAACGATATAATAAAACGGCCTTGACCTGCGTGTCGACCTTTGTGGAAAACGACCAGAGGTCTTGGGATACTAATTTACCTAAGATACAATTTGCGATGAATAACTCGGTTAACGAAACCACAGGTTATACACCAGCATTTCTAGTACACGGCAGGGAGCTCGTGACATGCGGCTCACACTATTTGGAAAACGACCTAGGCGATGAATTATTGTTCCTTCCACGCGATGTTTACGCTCAGAATGCAGGTTTCCTCACTAATATATTCGACAAAGTGCAACATTCATTATACTACGCGCACCAAAAGAATGTGCGTCGCTATAACTTACGACGTAAGCCTGCAAACTTTGAAGTAGGGGACATTGTATGGAAGCGAACCTTTTATTTAAGTGATAAATCGCAGTATTTCAGTAAAAAACTTGCACCTAAATTTATGAAATGCCGTATTTCCAAGAAAAGGTCACCGTTAATATTTGAACTACATGATATGTCTGGCAAGGATTTAGGCGTATGGCACATAAAGGATCTGAAATTAACTCCAGGCAATAAATAGTAATAAACTTCAACATAACCTTTAAATAACGTACGAATAATTAACCTCGTTAGGAACGATTTAGCAACAATTAGTACTATTCCTAAACAGAAGACTTAATTTTCATCATAATTATAAAATGTACTTTTATTATTGTAACAACGTTGCACTCTTATTACGTTAATGTCGTGGGCTCGGTCCATGATACCTTAAGTTAAAAAAGAGGGTGGCAGTAATTGTCGCGCTGCGCTAACTACCCTGTTTTATGTTCTCAATCGTATCGTCAAGTTTGTTTACCTTAAACAACGCTACTGCATAGCAAGGTCAACGACTTAACGTTACTTATAAATATTTTGCGCCTACTCGTAAAATACTCTTCTGTATGATTAAATCTAGTTTTAAGGATTAAATCTAGTTTTAAAATAAAAACGCATCGACTCGTTCGTGATCGTTGTGACTACCTTAGCGTCTACCTCGTCAGAGTGAGACGCACTAATTATAGTTAACTACTTAAATTTAACAAATACTAGCCGCGTGTTAGGAATGAACTATACACATGGTTTCCGTGCTTAATTCTATTTATCTCTAAGTTATAAAAATTCTAGTTGCTTTGTTTACGTACACTAGTTTCTAAGGTCGACACAATTACTTCACTACCAATGCTAGTCTTAATCCAAAGCCTTTGCCGGAGCGGTCTTTACTAATTTCAACTCCTTAAAAATGCCTAATGAAAGCTATACCTAGCGTTGCGCGGCTAGGCAGCTAAACCTTGCGCGTAGTGCTGGATAATCTTATAAGGGCGGTTGGCAACCCTTGTCTAGATTGGCGGCTGTGTCTCCTAATAACTACCTCTTTACCATCTCGCCATTTTCTCGTAGCGTAGGGTCTTGCAGTGTCTTAAACGGCAGACCTGCCTGTGTTAGGTTGAATGAATAAAGTATGTTAGGAAGTATGATAGGATTGATAGGTTATTTTGAATGTGTTACGTTAGGGATTTTTCTCAGGCGGATTTTTTCGCTAAGACGAAAAAATCCTCCGCGGAGAGGGAGGTACTGTCACAATGCAATTGGGACAATATCAATTTTTGGTGTTTTTTGGACGTAATTACCAATATCCTTAGCGAAGTTAGTTCGATTCAATGCAACGAGCCTCACCCCGCGAGCACTAGATGGCGCTATTATCAAACTTACCGCTGCTATGATTTTTGGGCGTATCTATTTAATATAATTAAGTAAATACGGACAAAATCTGAGCTCTTGTCTTTCCTTAATATTTAATTAATTAAATAATGAGGAAAGCTAAATAAATTAAGTACATCGTTTTGTTGCGCAGTGTCTTCTCTGTGGCACGAACTGTCAAACCACATAACACAAATTACGGTTAGCGTTATCTCGAGGGGCGTGACTTAATTAAGCCTTTAAAACCCAGTGCCGCCAAAAATTCGGCACATTTTGAATCTGAACACAGCTATCTAAAAACAGTACATCTACCATATAATAATCCTGTGGATACTCTGCCCGTTTATTGGTAAGTTCTCTCCAAAAGCAAATATCAACATTTTACCTTGTCTAATTTTATTTGTTTATTTCTAGCTTTCTATCTACAAAATTATTCTATTACTATCTCCTGTTTCTTCACCTAGCTAACTCCAACGGTCTGCATTTATTGTAAATTATGTTTAAACTTCTTAGACCGTTAGGCAGTTTCAGTTAGTTCAAATTTAAATTTCAAAAAAAAGAACAGTTTTCATTTTCAATAAATCATTTTATTCTTTTGTATTACATTTAGCTTCATCTTTCTCTTTTTGTAAATTCCGTATGATTGCTCTGCCACACAGCCAGCGTTTAAATTCGGACCTATGGTCAGGGACCGTTATGGACGTTGGGCCGGTGGACAGAGCAATTGTATGGGCCCCTGCTGACATTAACCAAATTCCAGGGCAACCAAGTCGGGGTTAAACCGCCGAACGGAACTGCAGTCTCCACCACTTGGCTTTACACCACCAGCACACTCTGAGCCCTGAAGCACCCTGGTCTCAGCCCTGCAAGTCAGCAGCGACTCTGGAGATCCACCTGCAACGCCCGCAGCGCGTCCTACGGTCTCCTGAATCCAGGGCAGTGTCTGTCCGGAGAAAGCGAATCCCACTCAAGTGCTTAGAACCTACGACCCTCTAGTCTCTTGCTTGCTCACAGTTTAGCGTTCCTAATAAACGTCTGTACTTGTTGTTTAGGGTTTAATTCCTCTCCGCAAGACCAATACCTATACTGTGACAGCAGTGAAAACAAAGAAACCAATTTTATATTTTTGTTTAAGATGGTATTTTTGTTCTAATAAATAGATTTCAGAATTATCTGCAGAACTTGGCACCCATTTTTAACTAAATCCTTTTATCGGCGAAGTCCACAATCAAACATTATTTTTAATTACTATACTAAACGGGATTTATAACGCAATTAATATTTACCTAGACGTTTCGGCCACATTACAGCAGCCGTGGTCACGAGCTAACTCCCTAATGCTAACTGCTATGCAATGCTAACTGCTATGTTAACTATTTTAACTGCTGCAATGTGGCCGAAACGTCGAGGTAAATATTAATTGCGTGATAAGTCCCGTTTAGTATACTTAGTAATTATGAGTGAAAATCACGAAAGTTTAAAAACAGTAAACATATTTTTAGTATTGAACTTGGCTAACATTTTATAAATTTATGTTTTTGATGGTATACATTACAAGTTATCACAGTCGAATAATTTAGTCGTGAACGCGGAGCTGCTTGGTGTGGTACGTACTGTTTTTAAATAGACATTTTTTTTTATTATGAGAGGGAGGAAAACGAGCAAGCGGGTCATCTGATGGAAAATGATCACCACCGCCCATAAATGTCAACAACTCAAAGAGAGTCCCATTGACACATTGAGACATTGTTTTGTTTACATTTAACTTAAATAAATTACTATGCTATTATATATATATATTATATTTTCGAGGCAAATGAAAAAATGTATTATAGGATTTTCAAAATAATAGCAGTTAGATTTATTAAATGGTAAACAACAATTTTAAGGGGTTGTTTCACCACTTTTCTTAAAGTTCGGATTAGCTTAATCATAACATTATTTGACAGATGGAATTAAAATTTCTGTTTCACCAGTCTCGATTAGCGCTAAGTGACGGACAAACTGTTTCTTAATTTGACCATCAGATCAGGAGGCATTTAGCATTTTTATCCGTCACATAAAGTTAGTTTATTTTTTGTGGCCATGGTTGGAGAGCCCTTCAGCCGGTTTCAGAAAAATAAATCAAAGTATTTTTTATTTGTTAAAGAAAGAGGTCATGCTAAATTGCATAAAATAATTTAAATATCAAGATTTGAATAAAATATGTAGGTATACTTTTAGTATGTAAAAATAAATCCAAAATATCGTAATATTTTTCAATAACAAACTTTTTTTCAGTGGCTAAATCGTTTGTTCTACCTGAACTTGTATGTCGCCATTAAAAAAAAGTTTATCTGTCAAATGGTTTGGCGCCACTTTTCGATTCGTTTTACGTGATTTTATTTTTCTTTGTTATTGTTAACAAAGTATCGTAAATAAATACCGTTTTTGGATCAATTATAATGTTACATGTTAATTTATGCAAAAAAAAATTGATTTATTCAAAAATTATATAGTTAACCATTTCTTTTGCTTTAATAATGAGTGAGTCTTTGAACGAAAGTGTGCGAACAGGAACGCGTGGTCGTGAAATGCGACGTTGCCATTCCGACTTTTTGTTAAACAGACGATTAGTTAAGTGGTACTTAGTTTGCACAGGACCGGAGTGGTGAAACTGAAAAAACACTAGCTGACAGATTTGTCCAGTACTTAGTTTATTCATTGGTTACGTAACCAGCAGTTTGACAATAAGGTGGTGAAACACCCCCTAAACCAAACAAATTGAAACAAAAATTATAAATTCTATTAATATTTCGTAGGTTGACCTTTATTTTTTTCTAATAACTGCTTCATATCTCCTGGGCATCGAGTCAACTAAGGACATTGTTCCATGCCGACTGTACCACATGCCATAATTAGGACTTTATGGTAGGTTTTTGATCACTTACAGCATTGTACCTACGCTAAAATACATCCAGGCGGGGGGAGCGTCTTCATCCTTATGTGGTTAGTATTCCAGTGGCCCGTACGAAGCGCTTCGCGTCATCCTTCCTAATGCGAACTGCTAAAGAATGGAATTCGCTCCCGTCGTCTGTATTTCCTGATAAATACAACCTAGGTCTCTTCAAGGCTAGAGTGAATAGGCTGTTACTGAACCAGTGAGGTACACCTTTGGCCTCATCTACACTTTTCATCAGGTGAGATAGTGGTCAATCACGGGTCAGTTTTATGTAAAAAAAAAAAAAAAAAATATCCATACTAATATTATAAATATGAAAGTGTGTCCGTCATTCTTTTACTTCTTCATGCTTAAATCGCTGAACCGATTTAAACAAAATGTGCTATGGAAATATGGAGTATGGGGCCTTTGGAAAGAACATAGGATAGTTTATATCCCGGAAAATTCGGACAAGTCGCGGGCAAGAGCTAGTTTGTAATAAAATAGAGCCTAAAGCCCTGATCATCAGAAATTTCTTATTAGATCCAGTCATGCTCTTTTTGCAAATAATTATTATTTATTTGCTGACTTGTTATTTATTAGTTTATTACAGATATTAGTATATTTGATTACTATATTCGTACGATGCGATGTTATACTTAGGCAAACAAACGCTTTATTATATGAGATTAAATAAATAAATAATAAATAAATAAATATACGGGGACAATCTTACTCAAATCGACCTAGTCCCAAACTAAGCAAAGCTTGTACTACGTGTACTAGACGACGATAAACATACTTATATAGATAAATAAATACTTAAATACATAGAAAACATCCATAACTCATAATGATTAGGATAAGAGAGTATTCAGTTATTATTTAACATAGGTATATGTTTTAATAGTTGTACACACATACTTATACCCAGGGCTCGAACTTTTATTGGCGATGACGTTGAACCACACATAGGATGATTTCAAATAGTCTTTTCGTAAACAATTCATCATCATTATCCCAGCCTATATACGTCCCACTGTAGGACACAGGCCTCCTCTCAGAATGAGAGGGTTTGGGCCAAAGTTTCCACGCAGGACCAGTGCGGATTGGGACCTTAACACACACACCGTTGAATTTATTCGCAGGTGTATGCAGGTTACCTCACGATATTTTCCTTTACCGTAAATCTCATGGTAAATTACAAATATAATTATTTCGCACTTACATTCTGAAAAACTCAGAGGTGCGAGCCGGGATCTGAACCCACGACCCTCTACTTGAGAGGCCATAGGTCAAACCACTAGGCCACCACGGCTTTTTTAAACAATTACCATTTATCAACGTTTTTCATTAAATTATATGGCCACTTGAAATGAGCAACACCATAATGTCTGTGACTGACATTCTCATTCAGATTAACAATAAATTGAAGTTGTGAATTAGATTTGACAGTATTCGCTAGGTGCAAAGTAGGTGGTGGGAGAACCCCGAATCGATCGCAACGCCCGCCGTGGCCAAATAAGAAACCGTGGGCGGACCTACTGTCACTATTTACTAGTGAAATTAACGTATATATGTATGAATTATTAACCAAAAATAAATGGAATATGCGTCACGGAACTTGCTGCATAATTAACTGCGAGAACAATGGCAAAAACAGTGATCACAAATTCTATAATTTTCCACAACCAAGTTGGAAATGTGAACAACGAAAAGACTGCGAATGAAATGAATAGGTAATAGCTGTCAATGGGAGAACGTACCTAAGCTAACTTATAAAGCAAAATTTCTAATATTATATTGTATTTTGTATGTTGTAGCAAGTAGCACGTTACAGTGGTTTTTAGACGACCAGTTGGCCTAGTGGTTAGAGAACCTGACTATAATAATAATTTTATTCATTTTTCAGACATTGTTTACATCCATTTTTTTGTTAGTAAAAAGCATACAAATAAAAATTTATCATCTATTGTTAGTAAAATTATTATTAAAATTTCACAATTTAAAATGAAAATAAAAATAAAAATACATATTAAATCAAACTATTACTATGAAGCTTGAGGTCCCGGGTTCGATTCCCGTGTCGGGGCAGATATTTGTATGAAAAATACGAATGTTTGTTCTCGGGTCTTGGGTGTTTAATATGTATTTAAGTATGTATCTATCTATATATGTATGTTTATCATAACACAAGCTTTACTTAGCTTACTTTGGGACTAGGTCAATTGGTGTGAATTGTCCCGTGATATTTATTTATTTATTTATTTATTTATCTATTTAATGGTTCAGACGACCAGATGGCCTAGTGGTTAGAGAACCTGACTATGAAGCTTGAGGTTCCGGGTTCGATTCCCGTGTCGGGGCAGATATTTGTATGAAAAATACGAATGTTTGTTCTCGGGTCTTGGGTGTTTAATATGTATTTAAGTATGTATCTATCTATATAAGTATGTTTATCCGTTGTCTAGTACCCATAACACAAGCTTTACTTAGCTTACTTTGGGACTAGGTCAATTGGTGTGAATTGTCCAGTGATATTTATTTATTTATTTATTTATTTATCTATTTAATGGTTAAGTTACTATAATTTATTTGGTGTTTTATTTTAGTGCCGATGAATCGCCATGGCATTACAATACAATATTTGCTTCATGAAACTCTTTTAGATTTTGGTTACCTAGTCTTGCCATAAATTACGTCCCTGTTAAAATTGTACGTATCACAGACTACAGAACAAACAAAACAAACAAAATTGAATAAAATACATTTTTAGTTTATTAAGTATTTATTTTGTAATTAATTTATTGGACAAATATGCAATTTGCAGATCATAGTATGTAATATTATGTACACTACGCCATAGATTGCATAAACAGAAAAAAAACAGCTTACATTCAAGGATGTTTCGTATGGCGTCGATGCCACTGAAGTTTGATAAATAACACGAGCTTCCATGGTGTGGCTAATATGATCTTCACATTTGGTTTGTTTTATTTAAAACACATGTTGAGCCAAAACCTCAGATCAAATAAAAAGTAAAGATATAGCGCTGCGAACAACGAAGTGAGGCCGGTCAAACTACACCAATCCGTGTGCTTACACAGTGGCACGCACACACTTGAAACCAAACTATACCAAATTTTGCTTAGAACCCAAAACGTCAATACTAGTGCTGCCATTATAATGTTGTAGTTACCCTATTATTGGGTAAATGCCGCCTATGTAATAAACCTTTTCTTTTTTCATTTTAAATTCTATTCTTTATTAGCACGGCTTAAAACGTGAGAACGTGACATGCAACGTAAAGTTATTTGTTTCTTGTAAAAGTTTATCAACGTTTTTTATTGTAGTAACGGTATCAACGTGACACGCAACGTAGTATCGGGGTAGTAAGAATTATTATGGCAACACCGGCCTACGCACACATGTTTATTAAACCAGCCTCACTCGGCTGTTCAGCGCGCTCTATCTTTACTTTTTATTTGATCTGAGGCCAAAACTAAATTGTTTTCCTTTTATTGTTGTTTGTGGTTTGATAGCGATGTCGTGTGTGATTCCGAGCAATCCAGTTTTTTGCCGTGTTTAACTGAAAACACCTACACAGAAAGTCTGCGTTACTAACAACACTACAGTCATAAATAATCGTCTGCAATACATATGAAATGCGTTATTCGATTAAATTTGTTTATTCCTTTACTACCAGAAATTAATTGATTGTGCCATTTTAGACGGGAAATAAAAAAGGTCAACGTTATTATTGACACTATAGATTTACATGATCAAATAGAAAATATGTAAATTACGATATTTCATTTAAATTATTTATTTGTTTACTTACTCTTCGTTATGACAACCAGCCATTGGACATTTCAAAGTCCGCCCCTCCTGCCGCCCACGTCAAATTTTGTTCAATGAAATTTAAACTTTTTCACTAATGAGTTGAGTTCAATGTTACATTAGAATAAATCCTAATAATAGGACATCGAACCTCAGGAGGTTAATCGTAACCGCTATTTGGCGTTGTCATCGCGCACCCAGCCAATACTGATATTGTCAATATCACAATATCTACTTTTATACAGGTACAAAGACCTTCTTGTATAGACTAAACACAAAATTATTAAAAGGTGTAAGCAGGTTTCCTCGCGATATTTTCCTTCACGGTAAAGCTCATGGTAAATTTCAAATGTAGGTAATTCTTTATTGCTGTATTTGAAATTTTCAGGATAAAATCTGTGTGAAAGAAAGGCTTGAACAAAATACAAAGTACACGCGTACAGAGCGTGTCGTGTTCTCAAGTTAGAAGTAAAAAAAAGAAAATTAATAATTCTCGTAGCGATGATTAGTAAAAGTCACTTTGAACATAAAATCACTGTGAGACTCACTCATAGTAAAATATACAGATAATGTATATCGAGTTCAGCTGGACATGTTTCGGACTAATTCGTTGTCTTCCTCTCGGAGCACGCCACGGCGGGCAGACAGCGGGGTCTCAATAATAGGGTCTCGTTGGCTGGCACCCTTTCGGTATGGAACCCTAAAAAAGTCAACTCACCTTGAACGCGTACAGTTTGTAGCTTCTGCGTCTCGGTTTCTCAACAGACGGTACCTTTAAAAAAACAATGAGTTTAAAAGACCGTTCATCATTATCTTACCCCCACTTAAACAATGAGTTTAAAAGACCGTTCATCATTATCTTACCCCCACTTAAACAATGAGTTTAAAAGACCGTTCATCATTATCTTACCCCCACTTAAACAATGAGTTTAAAAGACCGTTCATCATTATCTTACCCCCCACTTAAAAAATGAGTTTAAAAGACCGTTCATCATTATCTTACCCCCACTTAAACAATGAGTTTAAAAGACCGTTCATCATTATCTTACCCCCACTTAAAAGCACACGCCTTACAGAATAGGAGAGCTTGAACAAATATCAAATAAATAAATATCACGGGACAATTCACACCAATTGTCCTAGTCCCAAAGTAAGCTAAGCAAAGCTTGTGTTATGGGTCACCAGGCAACGGATAAACATACTTATATACATAGATTCATACTTAAATACATATTAAACACCCAAGACCCGAGAAAAAAACATTCGTATTTTAGACAAATATCTGTCTCGACACGGAAATCGAACCTGGGACCTCAAGCTTCGTAGTCAGGTTCTGCAACCACTAGGCTATCTGCTCGTCGTGAATCTTTTTGATAATTTGTTGTTGTTGTCAAAGACATTCGCTTTAACACTTTCCAACGGGGTCCTGTATTCTTTGGTGCCCAAGGGCCTCGGCATACATAGGTACATTCACACTTCACGCCTACATCCCAAAGGGGTTAGGCCTTTGAGTATTCAGGCTTAGGCAGAGCACACGAAAAATTTAGGTTTTGGGGCTACTTTTAGCAATTTCAGGTTTAATATTACATGTTGTTGCTAGGGCTTCGGCGTGCACTAAGATATGATGCCTTCGTCTGTACAGAACCCTCAGCACGCGTGTAGTACGCGTATAGTACGAACAAACAAATGGTGATTGTGTTTAGTTCTTTGTTCAAAGCACTTCAATATTTATATCAGGAATGTGAAAGAGGAATATTGGTATCAACAAAAACACAAACAAAATGCTACCGATGTTTATTTATTTATTAGTTAACTCGTTATCAATCTGGTGGTATATAGCCAAGCCAATCAGTAAATAGGGTAAAGTTCAAATAAACAGAAAATTAGCTGGAAGTTGTTATATGCTCTCTATGCTGACAAATATCACTTCAATTGACATCGCAAAAAACGCATATTACGGAATGTGTATCCTCTATACTGTTTTAAACTTTCGTGATTTTTACTCATAATTACTAAACTAAACGGGACTTATCACGCACTAAATATTTATTTATTTACCTCGACGTTTCGGCCACATTGCAGCAACCGTGGTCACGAGTCAACTGAAGTGTAGGGTGTCAAGTTCGTTTAGCCGCACGAGTCTTTCGAGCTACCCGCACTTGATCCCGATTAGAATCAGCACCCGTATCTCGAACTACCCGCACTTGATCAAGATTTTTTAACGGCACCCCATCACACCGACACACAACACTCACAACATCCGACGACCTCTCCGAACACTCCTGCCGACGCCAACATTTGTTTATAACAGGATTCCACGCAGACGAAAGCTTATATCCAACCTCCCGGTTAAAATTTTTGTGTTTTTTAATTTCAACCGCTTCACGCACCATTCTAGAGTAGAAATGACGTTCCGGATACTGTGTATCCTCTGCCTGACGTATGGTATTGTGTTCTGGGGGAATTCTGTGAATGTGCAATCAACTTTTGTTTTGCAGAAAAAAAATCTCCGAATTATATACAAACTAAGATGTACGGAGTCACTAAGAGCCGTATTTAAAAATAATAAAATTTTGACACTCACTTGTATACAGGGTTATTTGTAATACACTAGCATCCTTTTACCTAAACTCCTACCACTTAAACAAATGTTTTTTTGTTTTACGGCTTTTGTCATAACTTAATATTTTTGGTGTAGTAACGTTTTGAAAATTTGAGATTACCTCTTATTTTTACGATACTCTGTGTATTTGTATGGGAAAAAAGTGCTTCATTTTAAAAAGTCGTAAAACAAAAAACATCTGTTTGAGTGTTAGGAATTCAGTGTTAAGAGAATGTCAGTGAATATATATATACACCGTGAAATTTTAGTGGTTGTTTTCCCGAAACGAGGTGATTTAGTATCGATTGTACAATCGATTTATAATTACTATTTTGACTAGAGTCAAAAATCCAATTGTGAAAAACGAAAGTCGAAAATGATCGCAAACCAATAGTAACGCTTCGTTGGTACCTAACCTATCGTACGATCGTACGCTACTTGTACCAACGAAGCGTTACTATTGGTTTGCGGTCATTTTCGACTTTCGTTTTTCACAATTGGATTTTTGACTCTAGTCAAAATAGTAATTATAAATCGATTGTACAATCGAAACTAAATCACCTCGTTTCGGGAAAACAACCACTAAAATTTCACGGTGTATATATATATATATTCCACACACAGGGTTACAGGGTTATTTGTAATTCACTCCAGCATCCTTTTAACCTTAAACTCCTACCATTTAAACAAATGTTTTTTGTTTTACGGCTTTTGTCATAACTTAATATTTGTGGTGTACCTAATAACGTTTTGAAAACGTTTTCATTTTAAATAGTCGTAAAACAAAAAACATTTGTTTGAGTGATAGGAATTCAGAGTTAAGAGGATGTCAGTAAATTACAAATAACCCTGTATATATCAGAAATTTGTGTATTTATTAAAGATAGAAATGACATTTTCATTAAAAAAGTGACTTAAAGAATAATTATTAGATCCCAATATAAACATGATGTATGTACAGTCCGGCCTCCAGTTATATTTTGAGAAAGAGTACCTATGTTGCTGGAATTGGAATATTTAATCATTTACCTGAATGCATTAAGTCACTTGAAGGTACCCAGTTTAAGAGGAAACTTAAAGAATGGCTAGCTACTAGTTGTTTTTTATAATTTAAATGAATATTTTAGTTCAGATGATTAAGTTTAGGCTATTGTTAAGGCAGGTTTATACAGGGTCAGTAACTGACTACGAATTCGAGCAATACCCAATGTAAATTGAAAGTCAGCGCTGACCCCCACCACTGTACTGACTTCAAATCAATTTACATTGGGTATTTCTCGGGTCAGCGCTGACTTGTCTCGAATTCGAAGTCAGTTACTGACCCTGTACCTGCCTTAAAGTTAAATTTTACTGTACGTCCGAAATGGATAAACTGTTGGAACTTTAATTCTGAAATGTGAGCTTGTGTACACAGACAGAAAGGGATGGTGAATTCGTTCGGAGTCACTGTCTCATACCGTTTGACAGAAATAAATATTAAATGCGATACAAGCGCCCAGGGGTTACAATATAAACGTACTGGTTATCGTTGAGTTTTGGGACCCCTGTATTGACACATACATACATTGTTCAGGAGTTAAGCAAGCAGTTTCATGTAAAATGTTGCTAAGAGGACACCATAATACCTAGCACTGTCAAAAAGTTATCAAATCTCATGTACAGCCAAGCTTCTAGCTCTACACGCCATAAGACCTAACTTGACAAACTCTATACCTTAGTCATAATATGTAATATGTGAAGTTAGGGCTTCTAGAGTAGAATCATTTATTTTTCTATTATTAGTATTTTACTTAGATTTAAATTTTTGAATTCGTAAATCTTTTGAATGGAATAACCGATTTGTATAATTCCAAAAGTAATTTACAGGTATTGAAACAATCTTAAATACTAATAATGATTTATTTAGATTAGGATTAAGACGAAGGTATGATAACATGGTCTGGTTTTGAGTAGCATTTCTATATGTGTGTGGTTGTTACTACTTCAAACAAACACGACTGACCGGATTTAGATAAAATTTAGTATGTTTATAGCTGGTCGTCTAAAATGACACTAGGCTATAAAATCCCGGAATTCCTGTTTGACTGCTAGATCTATTGGTTTATGCTAGGGGATCCATGGACAATGTATAAAATCTGCATAATTGTTCCAGACTTAAGATGGTGCAAGTAAAGGTACAGCAGGGTTGCCTGGAAGGAGAGCAGCGCGAGGTGGTTACCAAGGACGGGCACTACTACAGCTTCAAGGGGATACCCTACGCTGCCCCACCCGTGGGCAAGCTCCGGTTTAAGGTCAGTCTGGATTACATATGGCAAGGATGAATACTTCTGAGCAGCGAATACACAATTGACTAAAACTGTTTTCGATAGTTGGCATCTTTTTTGTATTTTTGAAATTTACAGCGCATTGGTGTTATACTGTAATGCTGTAATTTTTATTGACGAATCAATAAATCTTAATTATTGTTACATTCTTAAATTCAGTGGATTGGTATTTTTAACCTTTTCTTTATTCTTTTTTCCCTTTCTTTTTCGCGTGGAAACTCTATACCTAGTTTCTTTATAGTTTTCAGATTTTAAGTGCTTGGGCAATCCCATGCACTGTAACCCTAAGAAGAGGCCTTTACCTAGTAGTGGGACGTAAATACGCCAAGTTACATAATATAGACATTCTATTTCAGACTTTCACAAACTCCTATTTTGTACCAAATAATGAAATTGTCTTTTTATTTCTCCAGGCGCCTCAATCACCCGTATCGTGGGAAGGTGTAAGAAAGGCAGTTGAGCATGGCCCCGTGAGCCCCCAAGAGGACATATTCACCAACGAACTGAACCTCGGCAATGAAGACTGCTTATACCTTAACGTGTACTCTCCAGACCTCGTGCCAAAGACTCTGCTGCCCGTTATGTTCTTTATCCACGGCGGGGGCTACAGAAGCGGCTCTGGAAACGACTCCCACTACGGACCAGATTTCTTAGTAAAACACGGTGTAGTTCTTGTCACAATCAATTATAGATTAGAAGCCTTTGGATTCCTCTGTCTGGACACCAAAGAGGTACCCGGAAACGCTGGATTAAAAGACCAAGTTGCAGCTTTAAAATGGGTGCAAGAAAATATAAGCAAGTTTGGTGGTGATCCTTCTAATGTAACGATATTTGGAGAGAGCGCTGGAGGAGCCTCAGCGGCTCTCCATATTCTATCCCCGTTGTCTAAAGGATTGTTCAAAAGGTCTATTCCAATGAGTGGTGTCCCTTTGTGCGACTGGTCCGTGGCTTTCCAACCAGCTAAACGAGCATTTACTCTCGGAAAAATATTGGGATTTGAAACTGACGATCCGGCTAAACTACTAGAGTTTCTCCAAGGTGTACCAACAGAAAAACTTATCCTTACTAATCCTTGTGTATTGAGCTTTGAAGAAACCGCCAATAACCTTTTAAAAATGTACCACTTTACGCCTGTGGTTGAAAAAGATTTTGGGCAAGATTACTTTATCAACGAAGAGCCTTTGCAAATTTTGAAACAAGGAAAAACTAACGCAGTTGACGTATTGATAGGGCATACGAGCGAAGAATCTCTTGTCGGAATACCATCTTATGAAAAGGAGTTGCTAAAACAGTATAATCGATACCCCGAAATATTAGTACCGAGGGAACTTCTCTATCAGTGTACTCCGAACAAGATTCTGGAACTGTCTCAAAAAATTCAGAATCATTACTTCGGCAAGAAGCCAATCAATTTGGAGACCATGAAAGAGTTCGTCAGCTATGTCTCCGAAAGCTCTTTCATATATGATATTCACAGGTTCGTGGGAAAATTACCGAAAAGTGACAAAAACAACACATACTTGTACAGATTCTCCAGTGTTTCTGAACGAAATATTTATGGCGCCATTGGTGCTAAGTACGGGCTATCTGGTGCAAGCCACTTGGAGGACTTGATGTACCTCTTTCAGGCCAACGGCGCAAATTTGCCGATTGACAAAAGCAACAAAGGATATAAAATGATTCAGCTAGCTTGCACTGTCTTCACCAATTTTGCAAAATATGGGTACGTATTAACAACATATACTAATAAAATAGTTACATAAATGACTAACAACGCACAGAATATACCATAGAGCTAAGGACGTCAAATTCGGTTGATGAGATTTTTAAAAACGTTTTTCTTTTCTGTGTTCGAATCGGGAGCTGCTATACGCGCTGATTTTGCAAGTGACCAAAATAGTGCAGTTGGTAGCACAATTAGCGTGTGTAGCCAGGAAATGCGTGTTTAAATCCCATCCGGGAATCCCAAAAATGATTACGTTTTTTAAAAAAATCTTAGATTTCATTGAACAAACGTACTGCTGAAAACAAATAATAATATAGCTTGAGTAGTACAGAAGTACTGAAGGATTTTTTAAATTTTCACTGCTTAAGCCGCTGTGTTGTGTGCCGAGTTGAAGCCGTTGGGACAAGCTAGTTTGGGATAAAATCATCCTAACATCCATAAACAAGAGAATTTGGATGAGTTTTAGAACAAAAAGCCTTCAAATCAAATGATTAACCATCATTCAACATTGTTAGTTACTTCGAGGTTACTTATTTTTTTTGTTGTTGTAGCAATCCAACTCCTGACGCGTCTCTGCCGACTTGGCCGACCTACGACAACTCGACAAAGAGTTACGGCGACATCAGCGACACCGTGACGGTTGGACAATCACTGTACTCTCAAGTAGTAGCGTTCTGGAAGACCGTATTTGATGCAGCTGGAGTTGAATTCTAAGCTTAACCCTTGTTTTACCGGACTGTTTATTGAAATATATACTATGAGCATGGCTGTAAAAATGTACAGAATTTAATTGTTCTACTTTGTATTTTTTCCTTGCTATCACTTACTTTATGAAGTACTTACTAGGTCTCTATGATTTCCCATAAAATTTAAGTTTCGATTTTTACAGTTCTTAACGTTTTCCGTCATAATTTTTATAAGTCAAATTATCAAAGGTCATAAAATTAAAAAATATAAATCGAAGTTGCAATTGTACCTACAAGTCATCGTTATTGTTAGTCATAAGATTGGTTAGCCAACATTCAATGTCCAGATGGTGTGCCATTTCATAGTGTCAAAACTTGTTTGTAATAATTTTGTAAGGTTTTTTTTCGCAAGTCATGATAATTGGTAGTCACGTGTAGTCATATCATAACATTCAATGTCATGGTGGTTTCAGACATTATCAAAATAGATTTTCCTGATGGTCATAAAAAAAAACTACACCAAAACTCCCGCATTAGCCTTTTAAACTAACCATTCCTAGTCGTTTCCACTCCGATTGGTCTTGCTCGCTCGCTTCGCTCATTTGCTTTATAGATTGAGTTTTCGTTGAGTTATATTTTATTTTATTTTTATTAAAAATAATTAAGCTTAGGCATTAAAACAATAATTGAATAACAGTCATTAGTACGTTGAAATTTACACCTTAAAAAATTCTAAATAATTATCGATAGACTATTATTAGAAGGTTATGATCATCATTTTTATGACATTTGTGGTTAAATACTATATCATGCAGGTCATTAACGTTAGGACTATTAAGCGTTATACTTATCAAAAATAATGACTATTGATGTTAAAGTCTATACATTTTATGGATAATCTTATTGTATCGAAATTCGAAATAATAAGATTATGGGAAACCAAGGGATCCCATTTAAAGCACAATGTGTGTTTGGACAACGCCATCTATTAATTGCAGACGTTGTTAACGCGTCATTTTGAAAGCTGAATACCTACTTCAACGTTTTTGAGCTTTAAATAAGAATAGAGGTCGTTACGTTAATTGAGGAGTTTTTTAGCATCAGAAATAGGGTAAACCATCTTAACGAGTCTTTTTATTGAAAAAGCTTTAAAAAAAAAGGTAAAGTAACTATTAGTTTTGAAACCAAAAGAGTGTAAATTACTATATTTCCTCGCTAATTGTTACATTTTTTTCTGTGACTTATTTTTCATAAGAGTTTTTCAATAAATAGACACATCAAGATCGCTTCTTTCTAATGCTAAAAAAAAAAACAAAGTATTAATCCGTTCACAACTCAAAAACATCCACCATCTTCACAAAAATATATTAGCAGTTATAGGATCTCGCAAGTTCCATACCTATTTAATTGTTTGCTTGAGAGACTTACCAAGTCACCATTAGTTACTAAAACCGGTTTTGAAGTGATCGCGCAATGTTCATCATGATGCTGCTAGTTGGTCTCTAGCCATTGTGAGACATACTCGAGCCCCGGAAATAAACATAGTTGATAAACACAGATAAACCCATTGATATGATTACAGGCTCATTCCAACTAATTTATGTGTTACTAATACATCACTTTTAAAACTCTTCTGAAGTAGCATTCCCATCTCAAAAGATCAATAATAATGACTTTTAATATTGTAGGTATTATATAACTTATGTTTCTCAAAATATCATTTCATATGGTAGTTATCACAGTTATCGTTCACAAGTATATCACGAAGTATCTGTAAATTACGATAAACATGTTCAATTAAAATATCAACCTTCATTAGAATTACTTGCTCGAGCGAAGTGACTGAGAAGTGATACAAATAAATAAAATAAAGTTGTTAATAAAATGGTTAACAAAAATCTCAGAGTGTTGATACAACAAGGGTGGCTCGAAGGAGAGAGAAAAGAGTTAATCACAGGGAATGGGACCTACTACAGCTTCAAGGGCATACCCTATGCGGCAGCGCCGGTTGGGAGATGGCGATTTAAGGTAAGAAATCATTTTTGTTAACTATAATCATTGTTTACATGGTTTACTCTATGAGCCTAAAACCTATAAAGTCAGTTTCTTAAACAAACTTTATCCTGTCAAATTACCCGCCCAAGCGATGACACACGATGACCATGCATTCGGAGGATAGAGGAAGTTTTAATAATAACTTTTTTTATAATCTAAACGGGAACTTAATTGCTTGAGAACTCATCTATTTCATTCTAATTTTGTCTAGAAATTATTATTCTTCAACCTCTATAGTCACCCAACAAAAATCACCGCGTTTAATATAACTACATCAGAGAAGTCAATTAAAACCAATTCACTTGCTACTTCGCTACAATAGAAGTTGCGGACACAAAAGTTAATTGTTCATATTCATGGATAAGGAAATAGGGTATAATTTTCGCAAAACTCACGGCTGACTACAATAACATATTTCACTATTATTTTAAAACTAACTTCAACCCAAGGTTTTGCCTCCGTCAGAAATACCTTCGCGAGAAACTTTTACAATCCTAGAATTTGGCCTGAAAAAAGATTACGGTAACATTTTTAAAGCACAACGTTACGTTCCCTCAGACAACGCCATCTGTTGATAGCAAACGAAATTAACGCGTCATCTTGAAAGCCGGGGTACTGTAACGTTCTTAGACAGCGCCCTCTATTCTAACTTAAATTAAAAATATAATTCCACGGGAACGCATTACGCATTTTTGTCTATCTGTGTGCCAAGTTTCATCCAAATATATTATTATAGCTTTTGCCCGTGACTCCGTCCGCGTGGAATGAGTAATTTGGGCAACTTATTTTTTTTATCCAATTTGCTTTTTCATCATTATTATATAGACGTTGTTGGGTGATTGACTAACAAGCATTAAAATATCCAACCATTCAAACATCTTCACAAACTTTCTTATTAATACCTAATATTAGTAGGATTAAAATTAATCTCTAATTTGTCTCTTACATAAAATAATAATAATAATAATAGACTGCAATAAAATTCATGTTACAAAAATTATGTTCTAGGCACCCCAGCCACCTACTTCTTGGACAGGAATCAGAAAAGCTACTAAACACGGACCAGTATGTCCTCAATTTGATTTACTGAAAAACCAGATCTGCCCCGGAAGTGAAGACTGTCTATATTTAAACGTTTACACCAGAGATCTAAAGCCAGAAAAACCGTTAGCGGTCATGGTTTTCATTCATGGAGGAGGCTTCAAATTGGGTTCTGGAAACGATGATTATTACGGACCAGATTTTCTAGTTGAGCAAGATGTGGTCTTAGTAACGATTAATTACCGGCTTGACGTATTAGGATTTCTATGTCTAGACACAATAGATGTGCCTGGTAATGCAGGAATGAAGGACCAAGTGGCAGCATTGAAATGGGTCAAAAATAATATCCAACAATTCGGTGGTGACCCTCGTAACATTACAGTTTTTGGTGAAAGTGCAGGGGGAGCATCCGTTTCGCTTCATGTCATATCACCCCTTGCTGATGGACTCTTCAATAGAGCACTAACAATGAGCGGTACCGCGTTCAGTGAATGGGCGATGACAGAAGAACCCCTGAAACGAGCCTTTGCTCTCGGAAGAAAATTGGGAATGTATACTGAAGACCCCGTTAAACTCCAGAATTTTCTTCAAAATGTACCAGTGGAGAAACTTTTAAACATTCAAATTGCTCTTAATGACTATGAAGAGAAAACGAATTACATGTGGCGTGTCAATCAGTTCGGCCCAACTGTGGAAAAGAGACTAGGGCAAGAGTCGTTCTTAGTTGAACATCCTATAGATCTCCTGAATAAAGGTGCAGGCAAAGACATAGATGTGATGATGGGTTATACTAACGAAGAAGGCATATTAGGCATCTCAACGTTTGCAAAGCTTTGGGTTGACTCATTTAGCAAAACTCCTGATCTTTTTCTTCCTGCGAGCATTGTTACAAAAAGTACGCCGGATAAAATTTCAGAACTTTCTCAAAGAGCTTTCGGTCGCTATTTTGGAGACAAGGACTTAAGTGAACAAGGTGTCAGGGGAATTGTGACATACATGTCAGAAAAAGCAATTTATCCTATCAAGCAGTATATGAATCTCCTCTCAAAATCTAGTAAATCTAGAAGATACTTTTACAGATTTTGTTGCTTATCCGATAGAAATATTTACGGCATACAGGGCCAGCAATATGGTATCGAAGGAGCCAGTCACTTAGATGACATGTTATATCTCTTTGACCCAAAGCAACTTAACTTGAAGTTGGGTACAAGCAGCAAGCCATATGACATGATTAAACTGTCATGCAAAGTTTTTACCAATTTCGCAAAATTTGGGTACATCATGATTTATTTTATATTTTATTTTATAAATTTGACTTTTTTTTTATTTTGCCGCATGTCGTCAAATTATGGTGTTTTTCATGAAACATTAAGATTTTCATGATGGAATTATCTTTCCAGGAATCCAGCTCCTGATTCTTCGTTGGGCGTGAAGTGGCCAGAGTATAGTAACTACTCCAGGAATCACGTAGATATCAGCGATTCACTGACCTTGGGTACAAATCTCAACGAAGACGCAGTCACCTTTTGGGAAAAGATATTCCAAGACGCATCAACGTCTTACTGACGATTTCTTAGCAATTAATAGTGTTTTGATCTGTTGCTTTAAAAAAAAACACTTTATGAGTGTCTTCGGTTAAAGTAAAATTGATATTTTTTTGCCCAAACCCAATCCTTACGCAAGTAATAATTTGTACCCAAACGTTCTGACTACAAAAATCCGTCATTCTAAAGTAAACTTCATGGTGCAACTACTGAGATGTACAACTTTATATTAATTATTATGTTCATCCAAAAATGCATATGTGCAGGTTCAATAGTAGAAACTCTTAATAAATAAGTCAATAAATATGGTATCCTATTATCTCGCCTCATTCGTTTTTCGTTTAATTCTTATTTCGTCTCATTCTGTGTTCGTCTTCGTCTTGTTCGCTATCCGTCACTATCTTTTTTGTTCAAATTCTGCAACTTGTCTATCTTATACGTCTTATTCGTTTTTTAAGAGTGCGAAGTATTATTTCATTATCAGTACTTGTAGCACCCTTAGTGCAAAAATTAACTGTTATATTTTAAGTAAAAGCTTAATATGGACCTCCGCAAAGTAACGCCTGATTCAATAAATTGTTTAAAAGAGTTAATGTTGATTGCGTATTTCAGCACGGATAAATACGTCTGATACTTCTAGCTGAACCTATTCCTCATGTTTGAACTGCATCACGTCTGTGTATTTAAAAATCTTAAATTTCTTTAAGTAAACTTTTTGCTAATACTGACAGTAACATTTGAGAAAATAGGAGCGGTATATTATTTTTCTTACGCCTTTCCGATTCAATTTGGAACGTAGATGCAGACTTATGATAGTTGCTTTAATCGTTGAGGACGTCACTGGGGCATTAATTTAGTTATCTTGAGTCATTTAACATTCTCCCTATGATAGATATCACTAGTCCACCGACCGGCGTTGATATCAACAATTATCACTGTGATAATCAATTTTAAAATTAAACATTTTCAACAATCATTATGTCAATGCACTTGGTTATAGCAAGAGAATAAGTGTTGACCAAATCAAATTCAAATAATACATAAAATGGTGAACAGTCTAAGAGTGTGGGTGAAGCAAGGGTGGCTGGAAGGGGAAACGATAGAGTTGATCACAGGGAATGGAACCTATTATAGCTTCAAGGGCATACCCTACGCTGCACCGCCAGTTGGAAGATTGCGATTTAAGGTAAGAAATTACGATATATTGTACATAATTAGTGCAGTAGTTCTGTCTTTATCCATTAAACAGTAGGTATCGCAAATAACTGGCTGACTGACTGATTAACAAACAACATAACCTTAACCTACATGTACCTTAACCATTTGTGCCCTGCGACAGGACGAATAAACCGTACTTTCCTAGAAATTCGTTAATTCCTACCAGCTTATTAATCGATAGAATTTAATTGGTAACTAAATTTTGACCAGATAAATTTGTGTTCTTTCCTTTATTTACACAATATACAAATATTGAGTTCACAATCATTGCAAAGGGCCATTTAGAGTTACAAAAAGTTAGTGTCAAATATGACAGCGTCTTAACTTCGAGTGCATAAATTAAGAAAATTTTACACTGGGTTACTTGTTAAGCAATTAAAAATTCTTAGTTATCTTATTAAAAATAAGAGTTAAGTCACAGGTGAACCTGTTGACTGTACTATCAAATTCAAAAGAACTCACAATAACATGGTGTATAGTAAAGGCCGAGATTAAATATAATCAGATACGATTGGGATTCCTTGAAATGCTCACGTGACTGTACTAGTTTGTCTTTTATTTTGTCGTGGGGAAGAAGAACCGAACATAAGCTGATTTATTATTAATCCAGGACTCATTGTAGTGTTATATTTCAGGCACCTCAACCGCCTATTTCTTGGACGGGAATCAGAAAAGCAACTGAACACGGACCAGTGTGTCCTCAATATGACTTCATACTCAAACAGATCTGCCCAGGAAATGAAGACTGTTTATACCTGAACGTTTACACCAAAACCTTAAAGCCAGGAAAACCGCTAGCCGTAATGGTTTTTATTCACGGAGGAGGCTTCAAATGGGGCTCAGGAAACGACGATAATTACGGACCAGATTTCTTAGTAGAGCAAGATGTGGTCTTAGTGACGATCAATTATCGACTCGATGCACTTGGATTTTTAAATTTAGACATAAGAGATGTGCCAGGTAATGCAGGATTGAAAGACCAAGTGGCAGCATTGAAATGGGTCAAAAATAACATTCAGCAATTTGGTGGTGACCCTGGCAATATTACAGTTTTCGGTGAGAGCGCAGGAGGAGCTTCTACTACATTTCATGTTGTATCGCCGCTCGCTAAAGGGCTCTTTAATAGAGCATTGACAATGAGTGGAACTGCACTTGCTGAGTGGGCGATGACAGAAGACTCGGTGAAGCGAGCTTTTGCTCTAGGAAAGAAATTAGGAAAAGAAACGGAAGATCCTGTTGAACTTCTTAATTTTCTACAGAGCGTTCCAGTTGAAGATCTAATAAATGTAAAAATGAATCTAAATGAATACGAAGAAAAAACTAGTATGTGGAAAATCAACTATTTTGCGCCAATAATAGAAAAGAAGCTTGGCCAAGAGCCGTTCATAACTGAACATCCTATCGAGCTCCTAAAGAAAGGTGCTGGCAAAGACGTAGATGTTATGATTGGGTATACGGACGAAGAAGGATTATTTGGTATCTCGATGTTTTCAGGAAGTTTTACTGACTTTTTTACTATGTCACCGAATCTTCTACTTCCCGCTAGCATCGCTACTAGCACTAGTCCGGATAAAGCATCAGAACTCGGTCAAAGAGCTCACACTCGCTACTTTGGAAACAAGAATTTAGATGAAGAAGGAGTCAGAGGAGTTGTCACCTACGTATCAGAAATGGGGATTTATTCCATTAAAAAGTTTGCTAGCCTCTTGTCAAAATCTGGGAAATCCAGAAGATACTTTTACAGATTTTGTTGCGTGTCCGAAAGGAACATTTACGGCGCACCTGGTCAAAAATACGGTATAATAGGAGCCAGTCATTTAGACGACATGGTGTATCTTTTTGACCCAAAACAATTTGATTTAAAACTGGTCACAAGCAGCAAAACTTACGACATGATCAAACTGTCGTGTAAAGTTTTTTCCAATTTTGCAAAGTTCGGGTAAGTTACTTATTTTTTAGTTTTACAAGCTATAGCATCTATCCCTTGAAACTGGTCGGATGCACTATTAGCTTATATGAATAATAATAGTTTTAATAATGATTAGTCTCTACACTGTAAAATTTTCCATGATGTCATTTTGTTTTAAACAAAGTGTAGTTTCTTTTTTTCTCTTCCGATTTCTCTATTGACTTAGGGTTAGAAAGAAGTTCGTGTTAGAAAATCTGTTTGTATTGTAATATTTTAAGTTCATACATGTAATGTTACAGTTGACCAAGTAATAGTTTTACCGTTCCACATAAGAATAAAAATAATAAGACCAATTAACATTAACTTGTAAGTGAAAAATAGCCACCTAACCATAGAGATAGAGAGGTAAAGGAATTTCTTGGTCGACTAAAGGTAAAGGTAAAACAAAGACAACATAATCAGAAAACATTTTTTTGCAGCAATCCGACCCCTGATTCATCTCTGGGTGTAAAATGGCCTGTGTACAGCAACCACTCAAGAAACCACGTTGACATCGGAGAAGCACTGTCCCTGGATACCGATCTCGACCAAGAATGTTTCGCCTTCTGGGCAAAGATTTTTGAAGACGCAGCAGTGGCTTAAGTCCATCTTGGATCTGAACACCCAAGTCCAGTTCAAAGTAGACTCAGAAAATTAAATAGCTGTTAGTATTTTTCTCGATTTAGACAGGACTTCGTAGAATCTACTATTCGTTCGAAAAAAACCGCTATTGAGAATTTAATTACACCTAGAATGTTTAACACAAATAAAGTATTTATACAGTAGAATCTACTGAGTAGGTACACTATTTGAAGTCCCAGATTACCAATGCTGATCGGAAGTATTCTCAAACGATGATATTATCATTAGTTTTACAATATTTTTCTTCTAGATTCTAGATGTTATTTAATGTCTATTCGATCATTTCTGTTATATCTTAGAACCTGTCCGAAGGACGTTAAGTTTTTTTTTATTCTTTCTTTATACTCAGTCTTAAGTGCAATAAATAAAGTTCAATATTTATGGTGATCGTTTTAATTTCATTACAACATACATATCACATCTTCATTACGCGTGGTTCAAGTACACTTGGCCGATTTATTTATTCAACATCGGGTGCAATAATTGCTGTTTTATCATTTCTTGATCCTTAATACTTACAATCTCTAACGTGATTAATTAAAATCAGATGAATGTGAATGAAATGTAAAAATAACAATTATCACATATCACAGAATGACGTCACCTGTTTTTGTGAACATTTCTAAAGTATACACTGATCGAGGAAATCAGTTGTGCTGTGGAATGACCACGGCTTTAGCTTGACGGCGTTCCTGCATTCTTTTGTCACTTTTTAAGACTTATTTAATTCAATATAAGCCAAGGCGAGAAGAGAATGTGACTTATTGGAGTATCAACCTTAAAAAGACTGTTGGCAACTGGATGAAGAAAGCCAAATATAAAAAGTTGTAACCATAGATAAAAAAAGTGATCAATCCTTTCAAGCACATATAGCTATGATTGGCTATGCTTGGAGTTTCTCTGCGGGATCGCATGAGAAATAATGAAATCTGCGCAAGAATTAAAGTCACTAACATAGCTCGAAGAATCGCTAGACTTAAGTGGCAGTGAGCAAGACATATCGCTCGTAGAACTGACGGCCGATGGGGCCGAAAGGTTCTCGAGTGGCGTCCGCGGACCGGAAGACGCAGTGTAGGTTTTCCTCCAACAAGATGGGCGAAGACCTGGTTAAGGTGGCAGGAACGCATTGGATGCGGATGGCAGAGGGCCAATCTACTTGGCGAGCCTTGAGGGAGGCCTATGGTCTGCAGTGGACGTCTTTCGGCTGAAATGTATACCTGTGTGGTATTATTAAAAACACGCAGTATGTATTTTCGATATCGAAACCCTGTATTTCGTCTACCCGGGGCAGCGTCCCTAGCATGCTAACGGCATTTCCTCTTTGTATGTTGTTATGCTATGCTGTCTCTGGGCAAAAAAATACCCGGCAATGGGGTGGCCCGAGACGCCGATTAATGTATCCCACACACATTTTTTTTGCCATCGGATGAATCACCACCAAAATGAAACTGAAAACTAATGTCTGATTCAATAAATTACATTAATTACCGTCCGTCCGTGTAAAGTTAACATGAGAGCGAGCAATGAAACCAACAGCTGATCTTAGACTGGCTTATATTTTCTAGATGCATTCCTTATTTCTACCCTACATTTCTAACTACCCACATGCACATGACAAGTATATTATAATAATATTGACAATTTCCCTTTTAATAAAAAAAATATAACATAAAAAAAAACATCAATGTACATAATGCACATATTACTTATCTTTTTTTTTTTTTTTTTTTTTTTAACTTTGTCGTAGCAACAATAGATGCATTATAATATTTACAAAACATTCATTCATTATTCTATTCCGTAATAATATTTACATTTTCAGTATTCAGTATTTAGTTATTCAATTGCAACATTTTATCGCATCATTAAATGTAAAGTGCATTATTTAATTAAAATTAATGAAAAAAATTTAATTACTAGTACTAGCCTAGTCTTGGAATGTTCCACAATAATGTGATAATTATATTTCATTTAATCTCGATTAAATATTTCGTAAATTTAAACATGATTCAAATTGACACATTCTTAATTTTTTAATTGAAAACATAATTATATTTATTAACTAGCTTTTGCCCGCGACTTCGTCCGCGTAGAATTCCAATTTGTGGTAAAGCTTCTTCATCTCTTTCATTGTATAAAACAAAAATCCGGCAACGGCAACATGCATTATTATTATCATTTCATCATTTCATCATCATCAGTATCAGTTAGTGAATATTATAAATCCCGTTTATTCACTATCCCGTGGGAATTTCAACAAATTTGTCCTTATTCTATGCAAATTTTCGCTTATTTTTATCCCGCGGAAATTTTGCATTTTCCCCGAGAAATGTAGCCTATGTCCTTAAAGGTGTAGCTTTATACCGGTAAAAGAAGTTTTAAAATCAGCCCCGTAGTTGAATTCACTTATTTTTTTCCCGTGGGCCCAAATCAGCCCTCAAGTGATATTCACTTCTTTCTATCCCATGGGAATTTTGTATTTTACCGAATAAATAGTAGGTAGCCTAGCCTATACCAATAAAGGATAGTGTAGCTTTCTATTGGTCATTTTTTTTTAAACTCAGCCCCGAAATTAAATTTACTATTTTCTATACCGCGGGAATTTTGCATTTATCCGGAAAATAGCATCCTATGTTAATCAAGGACAGTGTATATCCCCCACTATTGGTACAATAGTAAGGTTTATTAATTTCCCATTGATGTTAACCACCTCAGCTCCCATTTTTAAAAATAGACACACAGATGAAATTAAATTAATTACACTTAAAATATTCTAATGAAATAGTGACAACGAACTTCCAAACAAATTATACAGCAATCGCAAATATTCGCTAAGTAGGTAATCTAAGAGATTTCCAAGGAATTTTCTAAAGAAAATCTAGGTATAAGGTAAGTTTTTCATTCAAATATCCAAGAACAAATAAAATTGAAATTTCGAATTGGGATTGTTCATTTTTTCTAACCCCCACTTTTTATTTTTTTTTATCGAAAATATAGAGCATTTTAAGAAACTAATTTTAATATTTCAGCTATTCATCACTCCAATATTTTTTTATAATTTATTGAAAATATGAGATACGACTTCTCGTAAATTACATGCCGCGGCTGAATCTGTGTGTAAACCACAGACATAATGACAAAAAAATGTGTCACAATCGATGGTTAGTTGTCATCTGACAATGCCACTTAACAATAACACTAAAGTTGCCGATTCTTCCAAGAGAATAGGTATAAAAAACGATTTACGGCTATTTCGGGCTATTACGGGGGGGGGGGTATTTTTGTACGTATAAAATAAAATGGTCAGGAGTGTTCCCTTGAAAGTTCTTTGGCGGATTTAATCCATACTTACATTAAAATGATCCTCGCAACAATAAGTAAATCGTGTAAACTTTGAATTAACTTCGCGGCACCACTTCTCTCGTAAATCTTCTCTAATGCGAACAATTAATTTGTTTGGGCTATTGACAGAATCATTTTCACAAGTAGGAATGAAACACTTCCTGTATAAATCTATTTTAAAATATGAAAAACTCGAAGAATGTTTTTCAAAATAGTATCCTTAAACTGACATATGATAACTACGTCGAAGTGACAGAGAATAGTATAGAGAAACTAGACGGACGGCTTTTTTTTTCTTGTTGCAAAGAATTTCAAAGTTAATGCCCACCAGAAAGGTCAAACAAAGGTCAAACATTATTTTGCAAAAATACGCACGATCATTTAATATTTTTTTACTACAATGTTATAAAATTATTTAAGAAACCTATTCCTCGAAATGGTTTTGGAATTAGACCGCATTGTAAAAAAGTGATCAATGCCAATTCTAAACCGATTTAAATATTGTTTTTTTTTTCGTATGTTTTATAAAGCTGCGTTTTCACTGAGGGCTGATTTTTCAATAAACGCATAAATGTCATCAACTGGTTAAATTATAGAATAAGTTGACTAAATAAGTTGACTGACAGCACTGCGTCAGTTGCACACTGTATGCATGACGCTACAATTTAGCCGCTTTACACGTTATCCGTCAGATAATATTTATACGATGATTGAAAAATCAGCCCTAAGTGTTCTGAACAGTTCTGAGCGAGCGAACGTGTTTATTCAGTGATAATCGGCTGTATGCTTAGTATAAGTTTTACTTCACCAAAATACTTCTCGATCGCGTTTACGTAAAAATTTCGATTCTATGGAAACATGGACGCGCGGCCGCGGAGGCGCTGTCCATGTTTCCCTAGTAATTGTTTTTTTTACGTAAGCGCGATCGAGAAGTATTTTGGTGAAGTAAAACTTATACTAAGCGTACTGGACGCGGCTCGCTCACTCATTCATCCAGTGAAAACGACGTCTGTGGCGAGCGAGCGGTTGCTCTGTGCATTCGCTCGACATTGTACGTGTTCGGTGGGTCTCCGATCTTTGTTTACGATTTTGTTATAAACTACTGTTCTCTTTCCTCATTGAATGAAAACGGACATTTTCTATTTTGAGCGAACATCGGCAAAACCGCAATCATATTTGCTCTAAACAAATGTTTGTTCAGAACACTAAGTGAAAGCGCGGCTTAACCAAGATGTCTAGTCCTTACCATTTCAAATTTCGAACTCTACGTTCCTATGAAGCCGTGTCTTCGGATCGAGTGTTCAAACATGTGTCAAATTAAAATGTAATTTAAATCAAAAGCACTAAGGAGTATTGATATCATCTTCGAAGCAAATCACCCCCAAAATAACTTTCTACTCCTTTTTAACCCCGTCAAGGGATGAATTTCAATAAAATACGAAACACGTCTTCCATCAATTCTGTTAAAGAATGTTTATGCAAAATTTGAAGTAGATTGGACCAAGGAATCACGTTGTCCCATACAAACTTTGCCCCCCTTTTTTACCCCCTTAGGAGTAGAACTACGAAAAATCCTTTCTTATCGGATGCCTACGTCATACAAAGAACACACCCTCCAAGTTTCAGGTCTCTACGATCAGCGGTTTAGGCTGTGCGTTGATCCGTCAGTCAGGACAAAGGATTTTATATGTATAGATAATATTGAATGGTTGATATTCTAATGTAGGTATAATTTATAACGGATGGAGTAGTAATTTATTGTTGTAAGTACATGATTTCAATTAATATAATAATTGTATTTCACATTAATGTTTTTCGAATACCTATCGTTTTACATAACATTATAATTCAAAATTAACATAAAATAATTTAAGTGCTTGAAATACTTTATTACACATTATTGTTGTGAATTCTTCTATAAGCAAACATGATATATTTTTTTTTTTATTACTTTTGACTAGAAGAGATCCCTTTAAGGGATAAGTTCGCCTTTATACATCTGTTTCTCTTGTTAACTTTTAATTTCATGTTTCATGTATAATAAAGAGTTTTACCTATATACATACAGTGCTCTGTGCTATCAATGTCGACCGCGACGAGGTTCTTGAGGAGGATAGGTCCACCGATCAGGAGGTATCACTGTCCTGCCGGAACGAGTGACATAATTAGTTTGGGTCGCTAATGGGGCATGATCGTGGGTACGGGAGCTGTTGCCTGGCGCCGGCGCCGGCGACGGTGTTGTTGGAATTTGTATGTCATCGTAGGTATACCTATTTGTTTGTAGGTTTGCGCGGTCGACGCGCCGCGGGGAATCGAGTATGATCTGTCTGCGGTTGCGCCGAAGTATTCTACCAGATAGCATTTCAATCAAATATGAACGCGGGGCGACTCTGCTGCATACAGTTCCGTTCATCCATTGATTATTAATTCGTACTTTGACTTTTTCACCTATTTCAATTTCCGTCAGATTTTTTGCTCCTCTGTCGTAGTAGTGTTTTTGCTGATGCTGACGTGACTTTAATTTTTCTACTATATTATCCGGTATTTTTGGAGTTAATAGTTCTGGAGCACACGGTAAAAGACTACGTAATTTTCTGTTATTAAGCAGTTCAGCTGGAGAGGGCAATTCTTTGTTGAGCGGGGTATTCAAATACTCTAGTAATGCTACGTTAAAGTCAGTTTGCTCAAACATGGTCTTTTTTAACATTTTTTTTATTATTTGTATTGCCCTCTCGCTCTGACCATTAGACTGAGCAAAATGGGGAGATGAAGTGATGTGCTGGAAATGCCATAATTGAGCAAAAGTATTAAAATCGTTCGAGGCAAATTCGGGCCCATTATCAGACATAATTATTTCTGGAATGCCCTGACGACAAAATATCTGTTTTAACTTCTTAATAACAGCAAGAGAACTAACTGACTTCACTTTGGTCACTTCTATGAACTTACTGTAGTAATCTACTACTAAAAGATACGATTTGCCATCGTGATGGAAAATATCTATTCCTACTTTGCACCAAGCTCTTTTGGGGGTCTCATGTTGTATTAGCGGTTGCTTAGTATTTTGTTTCCTGTAAGTTAAACAAGCTTGGCAATGTGACAAATAGTCGTGTAATTGCGAATTCATATTAGGCCAAAACATTACATCACGCGCTCTAAGTTTACATTTTTCAATTCCTAGATGGCTAGCATGAGCGCGTTTTAACATTTCTGAACGCATGCATTTCGGTATTACCTACTACGCGATGACCTCTCCATACAATTCCATATGCAACTGTCAGTTCACTCTGATGCTCAAAGTAAGGTTTTAGCAAATCAATTACATTGTTTTTATGAAGAGGCCAACCTTTCTTAATAGTTTTCATTAGCTCTTGCGTCTCAAAGTCTGTGCTAGTACACTTTTGTATTTTCAAAAAGTGTGTGTCAGTCAAAGGGTTACTTGCTGCTAGCGCGCACACTTGCGCGCGCGCATCGAAATAATCTGTGCCCGCGCCTGCCTGAACGGCGCGAGATAACGCATCCGCTATATATAGGTACCTACCCGGTTTGTAGACTAGCTTAAATGTGTATGGTTGCAATCTTAGCAACATTCGCTGTAAACGAGCTGGGGTATTGATTAAGGGTTTAGTTATAATATTTACCAACGGCTTATGGTCTGTTTCTATCGTGACATCATTTTTTCCGTATATATAAGTATAGAACTTTTCGCACGCGAACATGACAGCAAATAATTCTTATTCAATCTGCGCGTATTGTTGCTCCGTTTTTGTCAACGACTTAGAAGCGTAACATACTGGCATGCCATCCTGCAAGATGCAGGCTCCGAGTCCGTGTTTACTTGCGTCCACAGAAATTGTAACCGGTTTGTTTACATCGTAATACTGTAACACTGGTGGATTTGACAAACATTTTTTTAGTAATTTAAAACACTCTTCATGCCTGTCCTCCCAATGCCAGTGTACGTCTTTTTTAAGTAATTCGCGTAAAATATAGGTTTTATTCGATAAATTTGGAATATAGTTGCCTACATATGTGACTAAACCTAGAAACCTCTCTAAATCTTTGACGTTCATAGGCGTAGGCATGTTCAATACAGCGCTCGTGTGTGAGTCATCGGGTCTCACACCGTATTGTGTAATTTTGTGGCCCAAGTATTTTAACTCAGTTAATCCTATTTTGCACTTTTCTTTATTTAATTTAATGTTTATTTCCCTACATCTTTGTAGAACTTTCCTAAGTATACTGTCGTGCAACTCTTTCGTATTCGCAAAGATTAGCAAATCGTCCACAAAAAGCTTTACCCCGTCTATATCGTCAAAATACTCATACAGTCGCCTATGAAAAATTTCTGACGCAGAAGAAATACCGTAAGGCATCCGTAGGAATTTATACCTACCAAACGCGGTGTTAAAAGTGCAAAGGTCACTGCTACACTTGCTTAACTTGATTTGCCAAAAACCCTGTTTGGCGTCCAGTGTACTAAAATATTTGGCTCCCGCTAAACTACACGTAATTTCGTCTAATGTGGGTAGTTTAAAATGTTCTCGTTTAATTACTTTGTTTAAATCCTGTGGATCAAGACAGATGCGGAGATCGCCATTCGGTTTTTTAACGACTGTCATACTATTAACCCAGTCTGTGGGACCTTCTACTTTGGCAATTATACATTGATCCCGCATTTCTAATAATTTATTTTTAACTTGTTGCTTCAGTATAACTGGCAATTTTCGCGGAGCGTGAATTACTGGAAGGGCATGCTCTTGTAATTGTATCCGGTATTCACCCGGCAAGCATCCCATTCCTTCAAAAACATCTGGGTATTCCTTTAAGATAGACATGTCTGACACACCCGCAGATAGCGCATTAACTCTTTTTATTAAGTTTAGCTCACTACAAGAAGTTAATCCAATAATTGGACTAGACTTCACTTTTGCGACGATAAATTCCAAGATGTAAATATTATTTTTATGATTCACTTTTAAATGACATTTGCCTGCCACCGGAATAACTTCACCCGAGTATGACTGTATTTTTAAGGAACTTGGTGTTAATGAATCCAACGATATATTAATAGACTTTAGGAATTTTAAAGGTAAAACATTGACATCAGCTCCCGTATCCAATTTAAACGGTATTACCTTGCCATGGACAAGTAAGTTGACTACCCAATTATTATTATTCACAGATTTCTTGCTTACCTGATCGGTGGACTCCCCTTTCACCTCATACACGCGACACATCTTTGAGTAATGGTTTTTTCCACTGCATCGGTCACATTGTTCTCCAAACGCTGGGCACTGGAACCGTCTGTGTGAGGAGCCGCATCTCCAACACCTATGACCCGGCCTGGTCCGCGGAGACTGCCGCTGCCACCTTCCGCTTGTCGTTTGCATGTCGTGGTGTTTCGCGTCGTTGCGCGCGGGGGTGGCGCGAGGATGTCCGGGCGAGGGCACACCGCGACCGCGGTACCCACCGCGCCAAGGGCTACGGCGCCTACGGTTCGCTGATGCACTACTGGTGCTCACCGCATGCACACATTTTTCCTTTGTATCGTCTTTCACTTGTGCACATTGACAACTAGACGTGCATTGTTGGTTCGTCGTATTCACCGACCTAGAACTTATCTCATGTACATGATGTTCAATATTTTCCTGTTTTATATGGCTTGCTTGAACACGGGATATTTCCGCTAATCTACATATTTCTATAGCCTTTTGTAGTGTTAAATCGGTTTCTCGCAGAAGTCTCTCTCGTAAACTTGCTTCGTGTATTCCGCAGATTAATCGGTCTCTGACCAAATCATCACATAAATCCTTGAAACCGCACGAACTCGCCATCCTGCTCAGTTCATATGCGTACTGCTCAATAGATTCAAACTCTAACTGATCCCGAGTGAAGAATTTGTGTCTCTCAACCGTTAAATTCTTTTTAGGAAGGAAAAAATCATCAAACTGCTTCAGGACGTCTTCTAAGGTTCTAGATTCACCCTTAAATTGATCGTATAACTCTCGACCCTTATCACCGATTATATGCAGAAAAATATTCAATTGCACCTTTGCATCTTTCTTTGAAATTTCACATGCTTCATAGTAAATCAAAATCGCTGACTTCCATTTTTTCCATTCTTTACACAAGTTTCCTGAAGTAACGTTAACTAGGCTATTTTCAAATTTAAACGGTAACGGCGGTTGCAACACTGACTCCATTTCATTTATTTTCGTATTGCAGTCTTAGCAATCTTCACACGACGCGTGACTTCTTACAAATCAAAAATCGCACATCATCTATTTTTACACTGAATTGATTTATTTACGCTATGTCGTTTATTTTAAAGTTCGTTACCGGCTGCGCCATGTAAAGTTAACATGAGAGCGAGCAATGAAACCAACAGCTGATCTTAGACTGGCTTATATTTTCTAGATGCATTCCTTATTTCTACCCTACATTTCTAACTACCCACATGCACATGACAAGTATATTATAATAATATTGACAGTAGTCACCTTTGCACTATGATTTAACGGACATTTTTTTAGATTAGATATGTAAATAAGATATTCTGAGATAAATTAATCAAAGAAACACTTATCAACTTATAAATGTGCATATTTGTGCACAAACCGATTTTTTTAACAGTCACGTCTAAGTTAAACTGCTGTGCACTTTTTTAAGTCAACTGACTTTTCATTTCTTTTCAATATTTTTCATACATTTTTTTTTATTATGTACTTAATGTGTCTTCTACCAAATAAGGAGGATAACGAAATACAAACAACAAGTGGCCGGTGTACTTAGTCACTTTGCCGCATTCCCGATAATGATAAGTTACACTATCATATCTAGCACATATCTTGTGATACGAAAGCCCAATTAAAACTAAAATTGGAGCAAGTGATTTCATTTAAGTTGGATCCTTAGCAACTGATACAATTTAATCAAACTTTTGCATTCAAAGTGATAATATAAATCTTGAAGAAGAAAGACAAGATGCCTGAAAAGAATCCAAGGGTGTTGGTGCAGCAAGGCTGGCTACAGGGCGAGAAGAAAGAAGTAGTGACTGGAGATGGACACTACTACAGCTTCAAGGGTATACCTTACGCTGCACCTCCCACTGGCAATCTCCGATTTAAGGTTAGACTTTCTGCAAGTGAAAGAAGTTTTGTTATTTAGGGTATTTCCTCTTCCATTCGCTTAACATCCTTTACGAGAATTCCTTTGATTTTTATAGTAACCAAAGTAAAATTTACACAATCTGTGAAAAATTCTAATGTCTTGCTGTTACGATTAAAGAAATAATAAGCCTTCTAACGGACTGATGGGAGTATAACGAAGCCTTAGTTGCCATTGGAACATAAAAACTACATTTACAATTTTATCGACCGCTTTTAATCCCCTTTGTAAACCTTGTAGTATTACTTTAAACCACCCTTAAAGGTGATCGGTAGTGATTGTAATAAATCATAAATAAAATTACTTATCTAACCCTTTTTCAAACTCCACCATTCGATATTTTCAGGCACCACATCCACCCTCAGTATGGACTGGTATACGGAAAGCAACTCAACATGGGCCCGTTTGTCCTCAGTATGACTACTTAAAATTCACCCTCGTGCCCGGAAATGAAGATTGTCTTTACCTTAACGTTTACACCCCAAATATAACCCCGCAGAAAGCTCTACCTGTCATGGTGTTCATACACGGAGGAGGCTTCAAATTTGGGTCCGGGAATGACGGCAATTATGGTCCTGACTTCCTCGTAAAACAAGACGTTATTATAGTTACTTTCAACTATAGACTTGAAGTCTTAGGTTTCCTCTGTCTGGATACTGAAGACGTTCCAGGCAACGCTGGTATGAAAGACCAAGTAGCCGCTCTTAAATGGATCAAAGAAAACATACAAAAGTTCGGCGGTGATCCGTACAACGTGACTATTTTTGGAGAAAGTGCTGGCGGTGCGTCCACATCATACCACATAGTGTCACCGCTTTCTAAAGGTCTATATAATAGAGCCATCGCGATGAGTGGAGTTGCTCTCACTGACTGGGCCATGGCTTACGAAGGCAGAACTCGTGCTTTTACTCTGGGAAAACAATTAGGTATCGAAACTGAAGACCCGCAAGAACTTCTCGAGTTTCTACAAAATGTTCCAGTAGAAAAATTAGTTAACACTAATCCTTCTTTACATGAGTTTGAGGAGATGTGTAGTAAAATGATTAAAATGAGTTATTTCGCTCCTGTTGTTGAGAAGGAATTTGGACAAAAAACGTTCTTGCCTGAAAATCCCGAGAATCTCTTGGTAAGCGGAGCTGGAAGCGAAGTAGACGTGATGATAGGTTACACAAGTGAAGAAGGTCTTCTAGGAATTTCAGCGTATGACTTGATGTTCATGCCATTGTTCAACAAGCATCCAGAATTGTTTGCACCATTTAGGATTATGATGAGCAATAACACGCCTGAAAAGATTTGGGAGCTGTCTCATAGAATTCGGGAGTATTACTTTAAAGGGAAGCCAGTTGACTCGAAAGGTCTTGCGGCGTTTGTCAGATATATTTCAGACTCTAGTACAATCTATGATACTCATCGTTTTATAGATTTATTATCAAAATCAACCAACGCCAAGAGATACTTCTACAGATTCTGCTGCGTGTCAGATAGGAACATTTACGGCATGCAAGGTCTGAAGCATGGAATCACAGGGGCTAGCCATTTGGACGATATGGTATACCTCTTTGATCCGAAAGAGAAAAATTTAAAGATAGATGTCACCAGCAATGCGTATAAGATGATCGAATTGACTTGCAAGGTATTTACCAACTTTGCTAAATTCGGGTGAGTTAAAGTCATTATCCTATTCTAACCTACTAATGTTATAGAAATTGAAATAGTTTATTTGTTCAACACGGGTAGAATTGTTCATCAGCACAGTACATATTACAGTTACATCACCATGTTGGGCCGCATGGCATACAAAAATTTATAGCTAATAATGGAACTATCGTAATGCAGCAAGGGGATGTGCAGTTACCATTAATTGCAGTCTGACATAAATTAAAAAGTTTGTGAAGATGTTTGAATGTTTGTTATTCAATCGCTCAATAACGGCTAAAAGGATTTAGATGAAAGGGATAATATTTTAAACAACAACAGAAGGCGCTGTCCAAGAACGTTGAGACAGGTACCTTGGCTTTCAAGATGACGTGTTAATTTCGTCTGAAGTCAATAGATGGCGTTGTCAGAGCGAACTTGGTGCTTTAAAAAATTAAATGTGATATTTTTTCAAACCAAAATCTAAGATTGTAAATTTTCCTTGTGAACGTATTTGACACGGACAAAGCTAGTAAAACAATTAAGGTTAAGATAAAACAAGTCGTAATTGTCACCAATTACACGCAAGTTGATCGTCCGAACTAAACGACCACTTAAGATAACCACGTTCAAACAGTTACATAAAATTTGTATATTGAGTATGATAAGTTATGAGTCATCTAATAAAAAATAACCATTACTACTGCCATAACTTTGATAAGCACAACGAGTGAAGTCGTACTAAGTTTATCATCGTCTACCGTATCCCCGGGCCATCTTGTTGGGAGCCTTCCTACGCCACGTCACCACTCACCACTCTTGTGAGCCTTAATGCCCCATCGGCCGTTAGTCCTACAAGCAATGTGCCCTGCCCACAGCGACTCTCCGAGCTATGTCAGCAACTATGTTATCCTGCGAATCTCATCATTTCTGATTCAATGACGCACGGAAATTTTGAGAAGTGATGATGAAATAACCGCGCTAGAACTAAAGTCAAGGACATAACTCGAAGAATCACCAGACTTAAGTGGCAGAGGGCAGGGCACATCGCTAGTAGAATTGACGGCCGATGGGGCCGAAAGGTTTTCGAGCGGCGTCCGCGGACCGGAAGACGCAGTGTAGTTAGGCATCAACAAGAAGGAGCGACGACCTGGTTAAGTTTGCTGGAACGCGTTGGATGCGGATGGCGCAGGACCGATCTGTTTGGCGAGCCTTGGGGGAGGCTGAAATGATAATGAAATAATCTCAGTCATAATTAAAACTTAACGTAACTTGAATCGAGTTTAGCTTGATATGTGCATAATTCTACTGCAAAACGCGCATTACGTGCAATCACGCTCTGCTCGCGCGACCGCGACGTTTTCATCATCATTTTTATTATTAGGTACTGAAGAATTTTCAGAATTGATTCATAATTTACTGTCTTAAGTCTAAAATCTTCACAAACATGTACTTTAACAATTGACTTGTTACTTTCCAGTAATCCAACCCCGAATTCTTCTTTGGGCGTGAAGTGGCCTGAGTACAACAGCTATTCCTGCAACCACGTTGACATCGGCGAAACACTTACAGAGGGAAGCAAGCTCAACGCAGAAACTCTAGCGTTTTGGAAAAAAATTTACAATGAAGCGAAAACAGATAGAGAAGATTAAATAAAAATTGACGATCGATTTCGTAGCCATTCGAAAGAAGATTCTGATTGTGTCTCTGTTAGATGTTTGAGTGGATTTTTAATTGTTGCTGTTTTAAGTTATTAGAATTAAATTAATTACCGATCTAAGTACTCTTAAGATTGCATTTAGTCAAAGTTAATTTAATAGCTCTTATGAATGTTGAAGAATCTACCACTGGTTCGGAAAAACCCTGTTGAGAAGAGAATCCGGCAAGAACCAAAGTACAATGTTTTTTCAAAAATATCTTGTACAGTTTTATTTATTAGTCACATACATCTAAAGTATAAAAGACAAATATTCTTTTAATACAATCGATACACTATGTATGTGAAACTAAGTATCGTCAATGCGAATAGGAATTTGTTCGAGTGAGTTTTTCTAAAAAAAATTGTTCATTTTACTCGCATTTCCGTAACAAGTTTTAATTCAATACGAAAACTAGAACTGGGTCAAATTTAACTCGGAAGATTTAGTACTTACGTGATCTGGTTGCAAATCGTCCTACGTCATCTAGTTCCCGAGTACATCAAGACAAGTAAAAGGCACTTACCCATCGCAAAGTTACGTAAATAAAAGTCTAACTGTATTCCAAGTTAAGTATGAAGTATCTTTTTCTATTTATTTTTTTATTTTCTTCAACTTCATTTTTTATTACTTTTACGGTCATCCCGTGAAACCATATATTTCAAACTAAATACAAACTGAAATATAGATGCACAGAAAAAACCCCAGAAAAAAGACCGATGCTGGGAAGATACTTCATACTTAACTTGTAAAAGTTGGCCTAGTAGCGCCATCTCTTGGTCCAGGTGAGCGGGTAGCTCCGAAGGAGTGTTGAAGTCTCTCGGTAGAGGGCATAACATAGATGCGCTTTATCACTGCCTAATGTGATTATAACAGACTGAAGTGTACGATGTATAGGAAAGATTCGTCGCTAACTTCTAGACCAGTGATGGTGTAGGGGTAAGCACGCAGCACGGAACGCTGAGGACCTGGGTTCGATTCCCAGCATTGGTCTTTTTTCTGGGGTTTTTTCTGTGCATCTATATTTCAGTTTGTATTTAGTTTGAAATATACCTGTATTCCATTAGTGAGGTTAATAAAATCGCTTCGTAATCCATAATTTAATATGTCATAATTTCACTTGCTTTGTCAACGTTTGCCATAAAATATATGGAACCGTACTGTTTCCAAGATTTTTTTTAAATGACATCTTATAGAATAGAATAGTATATCTCATAGCATAGCAATGGTTTTAGGATTTAAACAATTGCTAAGTTTCGGATATAGGTACGGTCAAGGACTTTAATTCATGAGCCACCATGGAACCATTTCAAAGGAACAGTCATTACGATTTTCCTTGTTAATTAATGCGATGTCACTATGACGTTTACTGGGAAATGGTTCCATAGTGGCTCATGAATTAAAGTCCTTGACCGTACATGATTTATACCTTCACTTTGCTCGCCTAAAACATTTAATTTAATTAAAGTCTTTATTTGATCTGAATGGCCGTGGTAGCCCAGTGGTTTGACCTGTTCAAGCGAAGGGTCGTGGGTTCGAGCTCGGGCTCGCACCTTTGAGTTTTTCTCAATCTATGTTTTACGGCGAAGGAAAACACACCTGCGAAGAAATGCAACGTTGTGTGTGAAGTTTCCCATCCGCACTGGGCCCGCATAGCAACTAGGGCCGAAGCCCTCTCATTCTAAAAGGAGGCCTGTGCTCAGCAGTAGGACGTAAGATGGACAGATGATGATGAAAAAAATAATATTCTCACTTTTCCTTGCTTATACATATTCGAGGTAACATTGTTTGTTAAGTCTAATTCAGACCAATTTCAATATTTCTCAAGTCAAAGGCATTGTAACAAATTATGTGCTGCCCCCTCAAAAACGGCACTTTTATCTAAGGGCATTATTGGAATGGCCCCAAGAATTTTTAACAAACTTCCAAGCAACCTTAGAGACAAAGAAAGTTTTCAAGAATTTAAGCAAGCCTTAAGCAACTTTTTAGTAAAAAAATCTTATTATTCTCTTAATGAATATTTAAATGATAAATGAAATATTAAATAAAAAAATAAGCAAATAATTAAATATGTTAGTTCTTAAGAATTCATTTGTACGCCTTAGGGCAGAACATAGCTGAACCAATAAATGTAATCTTACCATCCAACATAAAAATGTATTATGTGTATCCTATCGTTCACAAATAAAGATATTTTGAATTTTGAATTTTTGAATTTGAAAAAAAACCGGCCAAGTACGAGTCGGACTCGCGCACCAAGGGTTCCGTACAAATTTATATTTATCGATGAACATCCAGTCTTAGCAGACCCCTGCTCCTAAGCAAAATGTGCGCAGTGTGGGATCATTGTAGATTGGTTACTGATATAGACAGATAGAGAAAAAAAATGATGCTTTTCGAAATTTTTCCTTTATCTGTGCTATAAGACCTTGCTTCGTACCAAATTTCAAGATTCTGAGTTCACGGGAAGTACCCTGTAGGTTTTGATTCCCTTGCGAGTAGTTGCGAGTTTGAAAATATGCGGCTTAAATTGCTGTTTCTTTTGATTGCGTTGACGTAGAAGTTTGATTTTGTTACAGCTTAAAGGTATTATAAACCTGAGTATTTGATATGAATTTCAATTTAATACCTTTACGCGTTCATGAGGAAAGGCGTAGTAACTTTAAAATTATTAAAAATATTTTTATTATATGATGTAACTAAAAACTTACGGTTTTCAAAATTTTTCCTTTATCTGTGCTATGAGACGTTGCTTCGTACCAAATTTCAAGATTCTGAGTTCACGGGAAGTACCCTATAGGTTTTGATTCCCTTGCGAGTGTCGAAAATTTGCGGCATAAATAGATTGGTTACTGGTTTAGTGATATAGACAGACAGACAAAAAAAAATATGCTTTTCGCAATTTTTCCTTTATCTGTGCTATAAGACCTTGCTTCGTGCCAAATTTCAAGATTCTGAGTTCACGGGAAGTACCCTGTAGGTTTTGATTCCCTTGCGAGTGTCAAAAATTTGCGGCATAAATAGATTGGTTACTGATATAGACAGACAGACATGAAAATTTATGCTTTTCGCAATTTTTCCTATATCTGTGCTATAGACCTTGCTTCGTACCCAATTTCAAGATTCTGAGTTCACGGAAAGTACCCTGTAGGTTTTGATTCCCTTGCGAGTTTCGAAAATATGCGGAAATTTGCGGCATAAACGGCTGTATCTTTTGATTGCGTTCGCTTAGAAGTTTGATTTTTTCACTACTCCAAGGGACCGTAGACCTGAGTATTTGATATAAATTTCAGCTTGATACCTCCACGCGTTCCTGAGAAAAAGGGTCTTGACAGACGGACGGACGGACGGACAACAAAGTGATCCTATAAGGGTTCCGTTTTTTCCTATTGAGGTACGGAACCCTAATTACCGCAAACACGTTCATACAAGTTAGAATACTACAACCGTCACCGCCACCGCACCGCCACGCCTCCGCTGTCTGTGCTCTTATAAAGAGGAAAGATTTGATTGTTTGTTTGTTTGTTTGTTTGCATTGAATAGGCTCCGAAACTACTGGACCGATTTCAAAAATTCTTTTGGCGTTAGAATGCTACATTATCACTGAGTGACATAGGCTACTTTTTACCGCGGGAAAATACCTTTTCCTACGGGAAAATTAATTTATCGCGGGCGAAGCTGCGGACGGAAGGCTAGTACCTAACATATAAGCTGGAAAGATGATGAGGAAATTTTTTTTCAATATTCCGAATTCATTTTGTGATGACAATTGTATGTACAGTCAACACGTCATCACAATCAATATACCGTCTGTACCGTCTGTAACCATAAGGTTTGTGTTTATATAATATTTGATGCGACGTTTATACACTTACACCTTTGGTTGTACATATATAAATGATCGAAATCCAAGAATAGCATCAGGATATAGTAGTATTTCACAAAAACTCTTCCGTTCCAAATGCTTATTATTCTAAATACAGATAACTTCTGACCTTTCTTTATGCCTCTTGCAAAGGTATAAGATAAAAGTAAAATTGATTTCATTTGAGTTCTGAAAGCGACACTTTTTGCTCTAACCATATCCTTTGAAATTCAGAATATTGGCTTTCCTAGAGTCTGGCGTTGAACTATTATTAGTATAAGCACCTCAACATTGAATTTCGAATTAATTTGAATGTAATTATTTTGTTCCTAAGATATGTATATTAAACAGAAAGGTTACCAGACATGAAACCCTGTAGTAGGGCACTAAAATATAAATTAAACCTATTACTTGATAGAACAGTTAACTAATATTCTACTATTAGGTACTATTCTATACTTTATAATAATTTATTTTATTGTTTTGCAATTCACATTATCTACATTTACCGATTGCCTATTGGCTAACACACAATCGTTTGGGTTGGTTTTATTCAGGAACGCCAAAAATCACTGGTTTGCGAGAGATTTGGGCTGAGATTGGGATGAGCCTTATTTATTTATTTATCTATTTATTTATATACAATGCGAATTCAGAGGAAAATAAGGCTCATCCCAAGCTCAACCCATTCCTATCCTCTCCCAAACGATTGAATTACCGCTCGCAAACTGTGTTGGGCCGTTCCTGAATTTAGCCCCAGGTAACATTAATGACAATTAAACATCACACAAAACGAACGACTCAAAATCATCAATAGCCGTCGAAAAACGAGAAAAATAAAAGCGAGTAAAGTTTGTATGCCATTTTGTTTGAAAGTCGTTAGTAGGTACCTAATAATGTAACATAACATACATAATTACTAACGATGGACCTCATAAGGAAGCTCAAAGTCACTCAGAGCGCAATGGAGAGGGCTATGCTCGGAGTTTCTCTGCGGGATCGCATTAGAAATCATGAAATCCGCGCAAGAACTAAAGTCACCGACATAGCTCGAAGCACCGCCAGACTCAAGGTGGCAGTGGGCAGGACACATCGCTCGTAGAACTGATGGCCGATGGGGCAAAAAGGTTCTCGGTGACAAAGGGTCCTGGACGAAGTGAACCTAAACGTTTCTAACCTTCTCGCAAATTGCATTACTGTTTTTATACTGTACTCTGTCGCTTTGCAGTAACCAGACCAGCCTTCGCCGGCTTTAAATTGATAAGGACTTAGGATTATCTGAAATGACAATACATTGAAAAAAATTCCAAAGACCAAAAAACACGTAATAATTGTGACACTATCTGCCCACGTAGAAGCGATATGCTTTAAGATACTACAGGATCCCGTTGAACCCGTAGAATCTTGTTGGAGCCTCACCTACACTACGTCTTCCGGTCCGTGGACGCCACTCGAGAACCTTTTTGCCCCATCGGCCATCAGTACTCTATGCGGGCAAGAAATTATTTTCACTTATCATGCTCGTAAAGTTCGTTTCTATGCTGCATAAAATTTTAATGATCTAGTGCATAAAGTAAAATCTTCATATAAGACCAAGGCAATCGGGCGCAAACAGCCACGAACAATAGAAATTTATAAAATAAAAGTTTCTTGTTTTCCTTATATTGTAACGGTTTATGTTACGAAATTAATAAAAGTAGGCAAATCTATTACAATATTATAAAAATTGTAATGCATGAAAAATTAAGCTTGTAAATGTTCATTTATTTCTAAAGTTGCGTTTCCTTGCTATCGAAGTGAAAAGCAGAGTGTATAACTCGAGCATTAAACCCATTTTCCCGTCGCCGTACTGGCTCGGATGACTATACGATTATCTCGGGTAAAATGACTCGTTTTATACTCTCGTTGTACAATCTTCTATCTATCAGAATTCTATCATCAGCCGGAACACGTCCACTGTTGAACAAAGGTCTCGTTCGTAGAACGCCACAACGAACGATCCACTGGTCTGCGTCTTCCGGTTTATGGTCCCTATTCGGGAACCTTTCCCAACCAGAGGTTTACCAATGAAAAAGGAACTTTTACACACAGGACTAGCACAGCCTAATCCACTGTATCTAAAGATTTTAGCCTTTCGCCTTTTTTGTGAAACACAGACAGTCATAATAATTAAATGAGAAACAGGAGCGCTCACGTATTAGTATAGTATAAATCTTCCCAGGTGAATTTTTCGCTTCGAGCCCTTATCTTTCAAAACAAACGGTATTTTCATAGTATTAAGGTTCAAATTTAATGTAATGGCTCGAAGTGAAAAATTCACCTGGGAGGATTTATTTTATACTATAACTTTCGATTGACTTTCCGTTCGAAACAACCTTGAGGAAGAACCACAGATTGAGTCGAAACATTTCGGGCATAGTTTGATTGCTAATACGTGAGTGACCCCATCTTAATTTAATAATAATTTTATTTGCATATAATCCATATTTCACCCAGACCACAATCTGGAATGACTTTATTATGATGTCATTCCCAAAATTGCAAATCATTAGGTTCACGATACATACTTATTGCATAAACGCACAATGTTATTAGCTCATTTTTCAGACAGGATTTTATCACCAAAGCACCTGTTATCTCTAATCTAGGTATTGGATTAACAGAGGCAACTCGAATTTTAGCGATTCATGGTATATTATCAACTGACCATTTAAATTGAGACCCATTTGGAACTCTTCCACATTTAATATTGTAATAACATACCCGTGGCTGTCAAAGAAGTGACTAAAAGATTCAGTGTGAAACGGTTCCACTGTGAATTATGGATGAATTCGGTGGGTTGACTCAGACTATTTATTATCTAATCGTCTCATGTGAGAGATAAACAAGGATATATATTTCATGTTGTCATATCATCGTGGCCAAATCAAAATAAACCTAATTTTTGCATTACAACGATTTTTGTAAAATGAAATAGTAAAGTTCATAGTATTAGACGGCCGGATAGCCTAGTTGTTAGAGAACCTGACTATAGGTAACGCCATCAGAGTTGAGGCGAATGATTACACACACAGCTACATAAACTACTGATTGCAAAAAAAGTAGCGAATGAATGAAATGAATGAGTGTATGAAAATGTGAATTATTATGATCTTAAGGTGAAATACCTACGCTACTATGCATATTATAATTTTTCTTTTATCATATAACCTATTTTTGAAATAAAACAATTTGAAACTGATAAGAAATATTCGCAACAAAAAATCGGTATTTTATAAAAAGCGAAAAATATGCTTATCTGATTAAATAAAATACATAAAAATATTTTATTTTCTGTTTTGTTTGAACTAAATGTATTTTCTTAAATAATTCTTAACGAAATAGGTTGAAGAAATTTTAAGTCAATTTTGTAATTCACTGTTGAGTCTGTTGATCTTGCTGTCGGTACGAATAAACGTCAAAATCCCGCTGTCATTACATGAGATGTGGTTGTGTGTGTGGCCTCAACTCTGGTGGCGTTACCTATACGAAGCTTGAGATCCCGGGTTCAATTCCCAATCGGGGCAGATATTTGTGTGAAAAATACGAATGTTTGTGCTCGAGTCATGGATGTTTAATATGTATTTAAGTATGTATTTATCTATATAATCATGTTTATCCGTTGTATAGTACCCATAGTACAAGCTTTGCTTAGTTTGGGATTAGGTCAATTGGTGTGAATTGTCCCATGATTTTTTTTTTCGCCTCTTTAATTACATCAATCATTACGAAAGTTTTCATTTGTTCACTCGAGTAATGATTAATGAAATTGTTAGGTTGAATTCAATCAAATACAATTGAAATTTTTGCGCTGTTGGATAGTATCGTTTTGCTGAGCTGTAAACCAATAATAAGCGACCAATGTATCCCTGCACCAAATTAAATTTTCTCGAAAATTTTGTAGTGTAGGGTCAATGAGCATTTACTATAGGCAAACGTGGCCCATCGTAGACCTCATCTTCGCTTTCCATCAGACGTAATTGTGACCAAACGCAAGCCTTAATTGATTTTTTTAAAAAAGTGAATCATTCCTATTTGATTTTCTGCACTCTTTCTTCATAATTAACTCAATAAATAAACTTGCGATTTAAAAACTTGACAACGCTAATTCAAGAGCTTTACCTCTTTAGTATTGTAAACTGTCTCTTGTGTCCCAGCTGACACATTCAAAATGCGAGCCGATCGCGCAAGTTCTCAGTAAACTATATTTATTATTTAAACAGTTTATTTTCATTTAATTTATCAGGTGGAAACCTTTACAATGCACTCTTGGACTCTAAGGGCCTACATCAATTCCTGCGTACCTACCTCTATCTTGTCGCACTGGTTTTAAAATGTTTGCTGTATCTCTTATGATTATAGAAAAATAATCTGAACTGATACAAACTTACAGTTACCGATCGCAGTGGCGCTGTCATTGGACAATAGCCGTGAAATTGATATGTAGAAAGATTTAGTTCTTATTTTAGCCGACTGCCTGGATAAATTGGTAATTTATCAGATAGGAATAGAGATATAAACTGTACAGGGATTGGAGGTTTCAGCGACATTGATAGTGGAGCAGCGCTATGGGCAAGACGATTTACGAAAGCGATATCGTCGACAGTCACTGTAAGTAATATGGCGATAATTTTTGTAATAAAAAACAATAGTAATAAATTGGTTTCCGAAATCCTACATCAGCGATTAAATTTACAAAGTGAATATCTGGCAGACCCCATAGAAGGCAGAGTCCGTATCTTCAACCTTGGTGTGCGTGCACCATACTAGATAAAGTAGTAGTAGTAGTAGTGTAGTATTGTTATTGTTCTAAAAATAAGAATTTGGTAGGTATTTTATCTTTTTCGGTATGTCATTATGGCATTGTCGTCAAACGCAGAAGATTTCAAATCATACCGACCAACCATTGGAAGTGTGTCAAAATTCACATGCAAGAAGTAAACAAACAAACAAATTATAATGAAAATTTAACAGTAATTAAAATTAGAGTTAGTAAATGGCTACATTATAAATCTAAAAGGAAACCTAAAGGTACAGTCGAGTTAATAAGTAATGTAGTAAATGGTATAATTTATTTTACTTAAATTTTAGATTAATTTACACTAGTGACGGAAATGTCAATTTCTGTGGATATACATAACTAATAACACTTGGTAACCGATATGGAGGTCACATTTAGGTCATCTCATCTGCTTAAAGTTAAATTTTTGAACGATTGTATCCTAAAGGCCTGCAATTTTTTTTTAACTAGCCCACGTTGTGTCCCACTGCTGGGCAAAGGCCTCTTCTTTCTTGTCACTTTCGCCTAATTACGCGAGCTCTCACCATCTCAAGGGATACGTAAAGTCATCCTTCCATCTCCGCTTCGGTCTGCCTCTATTACGAGATCCATCGCTCTGGGGAGTCATTCCAATCCATGGCAACATTGGCCCACCGTTTTGGGTTCATTCGACAGATTTTAAATGACGCAAAAAAAACATCTCAAAATGTCCTCCATGAGTTACTCGGAAATCGGAAGCAATTATTTTATTATACTCGATGATGTTTAATCGGTGATTAGGTACCAATTTCTCTGAATGAGCATGTTTAAGTCGCAGTTACATAAAACAAAACGTCCATTTTACTTATTCTAAATTAATATTTGGTCCATTAAATTATGTTTATAAATCTATTCTTAATTGAAATCATTCGCACCCTACAAATGGTTTAGTCTATGAGCCTAAGGCCGTGGTCGCTTTCACCCGCCGCACGCGGCCGACAGCGGCCCGCCGCCCGCGGCGTCTGAATGGTGTGTTCGGGAATGCTCGGGAGTGGTCGTTTTCGCCCGCCGCGTTCGGGACGTCGCACGCGGCGGGCGAAAACGACCACTCCCGAGCATTCCCGAACACACCATTCAGACGCCGCGGGCGGCGGGCCGCTGTCGGCCGCGTGCGGCGGGTGAAAGCGACCACGGCCTAACCAACCCCTAACAACTCTTTGACAACTTAGTTTCTTAAACAAACTTTGACATGAGACCTGTCAAATTCCCCGCCAAAGCGGTGCACTTAACTTCAATGAATATAGGATGACCATGCATTCAGTGGATGGAGGAAGTTTTAACTATAACTTTATTACTTACGTTAAATAGAGACTTAATTGCTTGAGACCTCATTTTGACTAGGGATTAATATTTTCCAACTCCTGATCACCAATTAAAATCACCGTGTCGATAAGATCTCAGCACTTTGTTACCTACCTATCTTTATGTGATACCTTGCAGTGATGCTCTTGCACACCTGTTAAGTAAATGTTTAGTTTTACAACTAAATTCAGATTTATTTATATAAGCTTAACCTCTTATTATCTAACTTAATTCAAAACCTAATGCGGGGAACCCTGAGAAATCCTGCAACGCATAGTATTAAAAAAAAATTTCGACTCTCTTCTTTACACCTGCTCGACTATTTTTCCTATTATCATTTCTGTGGAAATAAGAAGTATCGAAGAATCGTCTGAACATTTCATATCTATTCGAAATCCTTAGTCATGGAGCGCGTCGCGAGTAACAATGCGACGATCCCATATATTTATAAGTATGTATGACTGTATGTAAAACTCTGTATTGTAGATTTTAAAAAACTTATAATGAACGGTGGACAAGAGAAACAGATGTACAAAGGCGAACTTATCCCTAAAAGGGATCTCTTGCAATTTTTTTCAATACAATTGAGTTAAAATAGTTTTTATTACAATTTCTTGCAATTCTATTTCATATTTCCTAAGTTAATTATGAATGTGCTATCAGTTTATACTTTACCAGTTTTCAGTAGCTTTTAATAATTTAAAGCGAGATTATGTTGATAATTGTGTATATTATTTAAGCTATCTTTGCAGGAAATCTTTTTATCGGATTGTTTGTGACTAATGTGTCAGATTAATGACTGCTTTTGCGATTTTCGCTCATGTTTATACTGTCAAAATAACTAAATCTCTTTAGCCCGTATTTTATATTAAGTATTTAATTGCGACATTTCAACCGCACCTGTCGCATGCCTGTTTATGAAAATGCAAAATTTGAATACTGCGTAGTAAATTTTCTGTTGATTAGGTTTGCAATAATTAACCAAATATTATAGACATTATAGTCGACCAAGTAAGTGCTACATTTGAAATTTACCATGAGCTTTACGGTGCAGGATAACATCGACGAAACCTACATACGCCTGCTAAGAAATTCAGTGGTGTGTGTGGTGAAGTTCCCGATCCGCGTGGGAACTATGGTTCATCTCCTCTCATTCTGAGAAGAGAGGAGGCCTGTGCTCTGCATTGGGACGTATATTCATGATGTCATCTACCTTAATTCCAGTGAGACAGGATGCAGAGCCGATGTCGGCGTCCGTAATCAAGCGCACGCGGCTGGGCTGGCTCGAAGGAGAACACCGGGCGCTGGTCACCGAGGATGGGCACTTAGTCAGCTTCAAGGGCATCCCTTACGCGAAACCGCCTTTGGGAACCCTCAGATTTAAGGTAACTGCTTCGAAAGGTTTCTGTGAGCAGAGGGCTTATTGCCTAACGCATTCGAAACCGTGTATGTATTATAACACCGATGTAGGAAAGACCGAATGCATTAAAATATCTAATGAGTCATAAGACCGACACCTGTTTTGTCTGAAACTGTAAACTTCTCAGAATTTATTAAAAAGGCATCGTATAGGACCCATTAGGCCAGATTAGTTTAGTTTTATAAGAATTTCAAAAGTAATTTATTGAATCAGGCGTTACTTTAAGGAGCTCCATATGAATGAACTGAAACAATTCCTTTGCTCACCCGCGACCTTAAACACCTTCTCTGTTTGAAGGATTTGCCACACTGGATGCGTTCTGCGATCGCAGTCAGGTCAAATTGAACACAGCCCGCATTATGTATGAACAACATTGTCCGTCTCTATAGATTGCGCGTGCATGCGATCTGACCGTCAGATTCAGATCGCATATCTATACAAACTATATAGATACCGACAATGTAGTTCATCCATAATACGGGCTGCGTTCAATTTGACCTGTCCACGACCGCAGAACGCATCCAGTGTGACAAATCCTTGAGAGACCATAGGTAGAACCACTAGGCTACCACGGCTTACATTATCTCTTGATGTATTCATAGTAATTCACTCTATGTATAATTTTCAGGCGCCCGAACCCCCAGAACAATGGACAGGAATCAGAAAAGCGACAAAACACGGGCCAATTTGTCCTCAAAAAAAGCAGCAAAGAATAGACTGTTATGATTGCATTGGCAATGAAGATTGCCTTTACCTCAACGTTTATACCCCTAACATGGAACCCAGCAACCTTCTGCCAGTTATGGTCTTCATACACGGAGGTGGGTTGAGGTACGGATCGGGAGACGAACAAGATTACGGTCCCGATTTCTTAATCAAACAAGGTGTTGTATTGGTCACATTCAACTACAGATTGAATACGTTCGGGTTTCTTTGTTTGGACAGTATGGAAGTGCCAGGAAATGCCGGGTTCAAAGACCAAGTCGCTGCACTGAGATGGGTCCAATCTAATATCGAAGACTTTGGTGGAGACCCTGACAATGTGACCATTTTTGGAGAAAGTTCAGCTGGTGTAGCACTACACGTAGTATCGCCGATGTCAGCTAATCTTTTCAAAAGAGCTATTTTGCTAGGAGGAGTCCCAATGTGCGATTGGTCAGTCGACACCTCACCCAAAGGCCGAGCTGCAACATTAGCTTACTTGCTGGGCTTAGAAGTCGAAAACCCAGATACTGATCAATTGTTGAAATATCTGCAGAGTTTATCAGTAGACGACATTATAGTTAAAGCACCTTGCTTGTTTCGCTCAGAAGATATGCACAACTTTGTTTTAAATATGAGTCATTATTCGTCTGTTGTAGAAAAAGATTTTGGACAAGAACGATTCTTAATTGAAGATCCGGAAGAATCATTAATGAAAGGAAATGTCAACAGAGTAGATGTGATGACAGGTTATGCAAACATGAGCGCTATAGACAGAATGGGCATGTTAATGGATAATGCACTAGATATTTACAAAACTGCCCCGGAGCTCTTTGTACCTCGCAGAATTTTAAAAGATGCATCGAAACATAAAATTCTGGATATCGCCAACAAAATACGGGATTATTACTTTGGAGAGAAAGCACTTAGCCATATAACTTTGAAAGAATTCTTAAGGTACATGTCAGACTGTTGTTGCCTTTTGGGCACTTATAGATACATGAGGTTTCTGTCATACACGTTCCTGGGAAGACCAGCGATGTATTTCTTCAGATTTTGCGGTTTTTCCGAGAGGAGTATATATACAGAGGAGGGTCGCGAGAAGTACGGCTTACTAGGGGCGAGCCAATCAGATCTGATGCTGCACTTGTTCGACCCAAAACATGCGGGGCTAAAAATTGATAAAGAAAGTAAGGGATACAAATTAATTCAAATGCTTACTACTATTACTACGAATTTCGCTAAATTTGGGTAAGTAAATGCACAATTCTAACCTTCTGATATAAATTAAAATTTACCATAATCAAAGAACGTCTATGAAAAATTAGTTTTGTTCAAAATTTCATTTTGAATGCAAGCTTTTTCGCTGAGTATACTTTTGGTTGACTGTACTTGCATTGTCATCCAACTTACATAAGTATACCAAATTTCAAGTGAATCCGACCACTGGAAGTGAGTCAAATTCGACTTCCAAGAATTGACCCGTACATACATAGGTTAGGTACATAGATACATACATTGCAAGTTAATAAAAAGCCTGTAACTGCAACGGCAAAAACTATACATTTTTTGAATAGACAATACAATATAGACAATAGACATTGCCATAAGTCCAGAGTACCCATTTTTTATAAGTGTAAATAAAAAATGGGTACTAGCATTTAAACTAGGCAGAGCAATCAATTAATTAATTGACATTGGAAATGTGTCAGGATTTACACAATGACAGCCGTTGACTATAAGTAAAGGGTGATCAATTATAAGCTGCCCCGACCTCTAATGACATAAATAATAATAACAGTCATGAGAAAATTTGCCTATGCTAACTTCAGTAGAGAGCCACTTTAATTCATTCGAATGCCAGCTTCTGCATGAGGACATATATTTGAAGAACGAAAAAAAAGGCTCACAGATTAGGATATATAATTACACATATTGTGCAACTAGCAGTAACTTCCACAGGAGCTTTCTTTTAAATACCTATAACGGCTATAACATTCTAAATTTTTACAGTTTTCACTCATCATCTCGGCCTATATAGGTACGTCCCACTGCAAGGCACAAGCCTCCTCTCAGAATGAGAGGGCTTGGGCCGCAGTTCCCGTGCAGGCCCAGTGCGGATTGGTAACTTCACAAACACCATTGAATTTCTTCGCAGGTGTATACAGATTTCCTCACGATGTTTTCCGTGAGGTGCATGGTAAATTTCAAATGTAAATGTAATTTCTTACATAAATTCCGAAAACTCAGAGGTGCGAGCCGGTATTTGAACTCACAACTCTGCTTGAGATGCCATAGGCAAAACCGCTAGGCCACCACGGCTTTTTCACTTATAATTCTTAGGTAATAAATATTATATGCAGGCATTGTTTTAAATTCGTCTTTTATATTACTAAAATTATCTCAACGTCCCTTGCCTGCACCGGATCTGTGTTCCCTGAACACTACAATCTGGCCGTTTTCAAGTCTAGGACGAATGAGCATTTACTACGCAAGCGTGCTCCATCGTAGACCACGTTTCCATCAGGCGTGAGTGTGGTCAAACTCAAGCCACATAAAATTATACAACATAAAAAACCAGGAAGCAAGTGAAACTTTTTAGGCATTAAACTGTAATATTTCGGAATATTATTCGATTTACCTCCTGTTTCACCATACATTAAATAAATTTATTTGACGGATAAATGTGATGCCGTCTCTGTTTGTTTCGTTCGAATAGACGCAGACGGCATCACATTTATCCGTCAGTTAAAATTAATCAATGGGTGGTGAAACAGCTTAGAGTATTAAAATTAAGGCGGAAGGCTCAAATAAGTGAGAATGCAAATTTTACACAGTCAGATGTTGCTAGCTATGGGCGCCGCCATATTGGCCTTGGCTGCTGCCGAGCTCCTTTCACTTAATCCTCACTCCGCGGCCGGCTGTAATGCGACATGCGATAAATGGACGAAAAAATAAACGCGATAATAAACTTTTTTGTATTTTTCAGCAAACCGTTCGTGGACGACTGCTACTCGAATATAGTTTGGTGCGAGTATGATTATTTCGCTGAATCCTACATGGATATTGGTGAGGATCTGAACCCGGGCGCTGCTCTGAACGACGACGTGGTCGACTTCTGGAAGAGTCTGTACGAATACGCTGGAGTCAAGATGGAGATGTAAACGATAAATAGCAACTCTGGAGGACTGTGCGCTAGCTGGGGCTAAATTCAGGAACGGCCCAACACGGTTCGCGAGCGGTAATTCAATCGTTTGCGAAAGAATAGGGATAGGCTGAGCTTGGGATGAGCCTTATTCTCCTGTTAATTTGCTTTGTAAATAAATAAATAAGGCTCATCCCAAGCTCGGCCCATACCTCTCGCGCAAACCAGTGAGTTTTGGCGTTTTGGGCCCTATCGTCTCGCAAATGATCGAATTATCGCTCGCAAACCGTGTTGGGCCGTTCCTGCATGTAGCCCCTGATCCTCGTAGTGTTTTAGAGGATATACCTCCATTTTTGCGCTAACCTTTTTTTGTATGAATACTTTTCAAATTAAATTCGAACCGGGGCAGGTATTGTCTAACGCGCAGGCACTTGCAATCGTATAAGCCATCTCTTTCTACCGTTATCCTATACCGTGCGGCAGAAAGAAGTGGTGAAAGTGATTGAGATTCCGAATGCGTTAGACAATAAAGCCTCTGGTCTCTACCCCTTGATCGGAGATCCATGGGTGTTAAAAATAAATGAAACCTTCCACTCAAGAGCATCTTTGAAGTTTCATAACCATGCAGCGGAAATTGTATGTACTGGCTGATTGAAGACAGAACACTGACTGAACAGATATTTGTTTGTTTTAGGTATAAATTAAAATGGCTAATATTGAACTGATCACAAGGCATAATATCAAAAGAATACTTTTAACCCTCTACTCGACACAAAAAGAGAGGTGTTATAAGTTTGACCGCTAAGTGTGTGTCTGTGTGTGTGTGTGTGTGTGTGTGCGTGCGTGCGTGCGTGCGTGCGTGCGTGCGTGCGTGCGTGCGTGCGTGCGTGCGTGCGTGCGTGCGTGCGTGCGTGCGTGCGTGCGTGCGTTCGTGCGTGTGTGTGTGTGTGAGTCTGTGTGTCTGTCTGTGGCATCATAGCTTCTAAACCGATTTGGATGCGGTTTTTTTATTTGCAAGCGGGTTTTTGGAGATGGTTTTAGATGTGTTTCATCGAAATTAGTTCAGTCATTTCCAAGTTATCAACTCTTTTGTTAGCTGTAGGAGGGATCTTAGATGCATAATGGAAATTTACTTTATTTTCATACATAATTTAATGTGATATTTCATACTGACCAAATAAATACATATGTGACCAAATTGCGTTAGGGGTTTTTAATTTTTTTTAATTATAGTTAGTATCACAAAATTGGAATCCCATTCTTATATGTAAATAGTTTAAATTTTTGTGTCTTTTTTACTTACCAGCTGTTTATTATTAGTAAGTTTTTTAGATGATATTCTAATGATGACTGACTGGAAATGACGACATAGATTTAAGAAAACCATGTTTAAACATTAGTGCTTGCCTTTATATTAGATAAATGATTCTCAAATAATTTAAGTTGTAGATTTATGACTGGCGTTTTAATTCACAACCTTATTTTAATACTCAACACCGAAAGACTACTAAATTATAATGCCACGGCTACATTATCGGGATTCGGTGAATGTTCGACCTGTCCCGACATTATATAGCCACGCAGTTCGCTGTAACGCGAATCATTCGGGAGAACTCGAACAGTGTTCGGGCTCCTGTCTGTTTCCAACCAGACAACAAAGGACTTTTGTCTCGACAAAGTTCGTGCAAGTGGCTACCCTTCAAAACTTCATTTCAAGTGTTTCTTTCTAGTGTTTCGCACGTATCTATTGTACCTTACCATGGATTGGAGCAATGAAAAGTGATGGAGATTATTGAAAATTATGAAACGGAACCCATTTTGTGGAACCCTCAAGATCTCTGTCGTAAAAATAAACATCTCATTCATGACGCTTGGGTACGAATAAAGAATAATCTAAGATGTTCTTTTTCTATGTATATTAGTCATCCACCATCTTCTCTTTCTTCTCACTTTCAAACTTTGCGGGTTTTCCTTTAAAAATTGATGCTAATGTTGTAAAGAATGATTTACTGACATAGGTAGCATATAACACAAACGCTTCCTCCGTCTTGCCGCCAGATCCAGATTGACCAATTAAGTACGCCCGAAGCTTTTATTGCAAGTATATCGGAGTACGGGCATAAGAATAAATAAGAACATAGGTAGAAGGGAAACTCCCGCTCCGGCCGGACTCAATGGTCACGATATTACAGTACTCGCTAAGCGAGAACTCTAATATCGTGCGTGACCATTGAGTCCGGCCGGAGCGGGAGTTTCCTTTCTATGGTATTACACACAAGCTGTTTACATCATATCTCTCACAAAGATACCAAAAATTTTAAATTGAAAGAAAAGAAAGAAAGAAAGAAAAAACATTTATTCGTGACAACAATAGCATAAAGGCATAAAGATTACAATATAAAGCAACTAGGTATCACGAAACGGACCCACCTCAGCATAATGCCGGCTCGAGAACCAGCGCTGGTCTTCCGGTGGGACCGTGAGGCCGTCATTTGCTCGCTGCACACACGATCGGACCGTGTCTAATTGTGAACGCAACCATATGATCGCGCAGCTGTACCAACACAAGGGCGTTATATTTTGGCATGGCGTTGACATTGACAACTGACACGGCCGACCACATGAGCAGCAAGCAAAACGATATATAATAAATGAAATATTTTAATTATTGTAACTTGTAACAATTAAATAATAAAAACAAAGAGTGAAAAAGTGAAAAAATAGCAGTGACGTAAGACATTGACAAAATTGGTTCCTATCTTAGTAAATCTACCCATCACCTATGTATGTTCCACAGGGCAGTGTTCTCGGGCCAAGTCTTTTTCTAGTGTATACTATACATACAGGGTAATTTTTTAGTCAGTGTACAAATTATCGTTGATAGATCACAATTATCTGTTCGAGAATTTATTTTTTTACATTTAGAAATTTGTGCACTTATTAAAAAATTACCCTGTTTAAATAGCTTATGCGAGATGAAACTGAATTTTGGGAATGTATTCACATTGGCTGATGATGAGCTCTTGTCTTTTATGGTAAAACTTGGGAGGAAGCTGAGAACTATGCGGAAAGCGGTTTGCGAATAGCAATGGAATGGCTGAGGTCAAATTCCTTGACAGTTAATACAATACAATACAAATATTCTTTATTGATCACCAAAAACAGTACAGTGACATTACAAAAATAAAAATTCAGGTAGACAATAGGCGGTCTTATCGCTAAAAAGCGATCTCTTCCAGACAAACTGGGGTCCAAAGTTTGTATGGGGAAACAAGATTAGTTAGACTATTTTATTCAAAACTTCACACGTGTTTCAGGTTTTTTCAGAATCCAACCCCTAAAAGGGGGAAATGGGGTGACAAAGTCTGAAAATCAACATGGGTATTGTTGCTATAGTTTATCGGGTCGCTAATTACGAAAACGACAACGATTTTAAAATCCAACGTGGCGGACGTGACAGCTCCCCAGTTAGATAGAAATCGGGAGTTGACTATAAAAAAAAATTGTGCGCGGACGAAGTCGCGGGAAAAAGCTAGTGCTGAATATTACTCTTCTGTATATCATCTTTTAAATCATGGACAAGCTGTTTATCTTATCCTAGCTTTAACAAATCTGTTTCTAGTGATGATATTGTCTTTATTTATTTTATAGTGTTGCGACACGAATTAAACTTAACGCTTAACTTCTTTCTGTAATAACGCAACGCTTAACTTCTTTCTGTAATAAATATGATATATTTGATGAACGCCAATATGGATTCAGAAAGCAAAGATCTACGATGCTAATAGTTTACAAATTTATTAATGAAGTGCTAGGACTAGTAGAAAATAAGAAGCATGCATTTGGACTACTTTTGGACATGAGCAAAGCGTATGACCGAATTCAGCATGACATTCTTTTAGAAAAACTCCACGGAATAGGTATTCGCGGCGCCGCGCACAAATGGTTTACATCCTATCTCAAAAATCGCAAACAATTTGTTGAAATCGAATTCTTTGATGATAAAAACAAAATAATGACAAAAATACGCTCTAGCTTAACACACACTGCCTGCTCTATACCACAAGGCAGTGTATTAGGATGTATTTTATTTATAATTTATATCAACGATCTACCGAAGGAAATGAGTAAACACAATATTAAATCCCTCTTATATGCAGATGATATTTCTATTATGTTCTCTAGTGAGAACAGTAATGAATTTAAAAAAACACTAGACACTATTTTTAACACAGTTTTATCCTGGTTGGAAGATCATAACCTGAAAGTAAATCTGCAAAAAACTAACTTGATTCAATTTAGACCCCACCAGAGATTACCTTTAAAGGCTGACTATTTGTACCAAAATAACAACATTAAATTCACAAGCAATTGCACTCTACTTGGTTTAAACATAGACGAACACATAAACTGGAAAGTCCACGTTGAAAAAATTGCTGTTAAATTGTCTAGATTTGCTTACGCACTTAGACAAGTAAAGATAAACACTGACTTAAGGACCGCAATCTGCGCTTATCATGCCTTTGCCCAGGCGTGGCTTCAATACGGTATAATACTGTGGGGTAACAGTGTAAATGCCAAAGATTTGTTTTTACTACAGAAGAGATGTATAAGGGTACTTACTAATATAAAAAATTATGAAAGCTGTAGACCATATTTCTCGAAATTAAAAATATTAACACTAACTTCATTATACATTCTAGAAACCTGTAAATTTGTTCGGAAACATAAAAACTTGTACAATAGACCTCAAAACCTTTACAAAGAAGAGCATAACTTACGACATAGGCATAAATTAGTTATGGCCGTCCCTGCTAAATTAAACATAACTAACAAAGGCCCTCATGCGATGGCTATAAGAATTTTTAATAAGATTCCTAAGTGTATATCGCAAGAAGAAAACTATACAAGTTTTGTAAATAAACTTAAAGCCTATCTCATAGACAAATCCCCATATTCTCAACAGGAGTTCATGGAATAGTGAATTCTTTGGGATTCACACTCATAGAATGACATGTAATACTGAAATATAAATGTGTTTAATAATAATAGTTTAAAAAAACTAAAAAACACGCTTTAAAAAATAAAAAAAAAATTTAATAAATTTCAATTCACTATTCTTATAGTGCAGTAAAAAATCTTAATAAGCAATTATTATATTGTTATATCCAGATCAAAATTTGTAAACAATTCTAAATATTGATAAAATAAATAATAATAGTTTCAAATATTTTATTGTAAAAAAAGCGTGGGGTGCATGGTGTCAATTGTCAAGGATTGTCATTTTGATAACATCTTAAAAAGCACCCCACGCTTTTTTTACAATAAAATATTTTAAACTATTATTATTTATTTTATCAATATTTAGAATTGTTTACAAATTTTGATCTGGATATAACAATATAATAATTGCTTATTAAGATTTTTTACTGCACTATAAGAATAGTGAATTGAAATTTATTAAAATTTATTTTTTATTTTTTAAAGCGTGTTTTTTAGTTTTTTTAAACTATTATTTATTTCTATTTTTTAGTTGCATTTTTTTCTTTCTAACTTTACCCCCTCACCTACAACCCCCAAACCCCCTAAACCCAACCCCCCAACATCCCCCACCCCATTTACCCAAACCCCCCCCAAACCCCACACCCTTACCCCCAATTCCCTAAACCCCCCTTACCCCCTCCTCATTTTACAAACCCCCGAACCACCTAAACCCAACCCCCCTAACACCGAACCCCCATACCCCCGGAACCCCCCCCCACCCCCACCCCCCCCCACCTGCCCCCCTCTCCCCACTCCCCCCCCCACCCCACCCCTCCCACACCCCCCACCCCGCCACATACCGCCCCCCTTCCAGTTCCATCATCAAACCCTTGTTACCATCTAGGCCTCTTACCCCCTCCCCATTTCCCACAACCCCCCAAAATCACTTACCCCCGAACCACCCAACACCCCCACCCTATTTCCCGTAAACCCCCCCCCCCATCCCCTAACCCCAACCGCCACACCCTAACCCCCAACCCGCCACCTACCCCCCTTCCAGCTCCATCATCAGACTCTTGTTACCATCTAGGACCAAAGTACTCGTCAAAACGAATCAAACGAGCCCAAACTCGATGGGGTTGTTTCGTTTTATTGTGGAGTGCCTTTGGCCATCTTCCAGCTCCATCATCAGACCCTGGTTACCATATGGGATCAAAGTGCTCGTCAAGACGAATCAAACGAGCCCAAAATCGATGGGGTTGTGTCGTTTTATTGTGGAGTGCCTTTGGCCATCTTCCAGCTCCATCATCAGACCCTGGTTACCATATGGGATCAAAGTGCTCGTCAAGACGAATCAAACGAGCCCAAACTCGATGGGGTTGTGTCGTTTTATTGTGGAGTGCCTTTGGCCATCTTCCAGCTCCATCATCAGACCCTGGTTACCATATGGGATCAAAGTGCTCGTCAAGACGAATCAAACGAGCCCAAACTCGATGGGGTTGTGTCGTTTTATTGTGGAGTGCCTTTGGCCATCTTCCAGCTCCATCATCAGACCCTGGTTACCATCTGGGATCAAAGTGCTCGTCAAGACGAATCAAACGAGCACAAACTCGACGGGATTGTGTTGTTTTATTACATAGTTCCTATGGCCACCATCCAGCTCCATCATCAGATCAGCTCCATGTTACAATAATATTGCATTGTCATCCAATTTACACATATGTGCAAAATTTCAGCTCAATCGGAAACCGGGAAGTGGGTCAAAATCGCGCCCTAAGGAGTCGGTTACAAACAAACATACATACAAACATACATACACACAAACATACAGGTGAAGCTAATATAAAGCGTGTAATAACAATAGATAACTTCTTATAAATATATGAATGTTGCTACGCCCTAGTAGGGTCCATGTTTGTACTGGCTAGAATTAAGAACATCTTGTAAATACCATGGTTGCAATTAATAAATGAGTATGAGTATGAGTATGAGTAAATCAACATGGTCTCTGATAACTCGATTTATTATGACAGGACCACCCCATTAAAAACATAGATGTGAAAAATGTTAGCCAAGTGCAATACTAAAAATATTCTTGATTGTGGACTTTCTCGACAAAAGGATTGAGATATAAATGGGTGCCAAGTTCTGGAGATAATCCTGAAGTCCATTTATTAGGACAAATACATCATAATTGGACGACCAGACGGCCTAGTTGTTAGAGAACCTGACTACGAAGCTTGAGGTCCTGGGTTCGATTCCCGTGTCGGGGCAGATATTTGTATGAAAAATACGAATGTTTGTTCTCGGGTCTTGGGTGTTTAATATGTATATAAGTATGTATTTATCTATATAAGTATGTTTATCCGTTGTCTAGTACCCATAGTACAAGCTTTGGTTAGTTTGGGACTAGGTCAATTGGTGTGAATTTGTGTCCCATGATAAACTCATATAAAGCTTTGTACCTTTGTTTTCACTGCTACAACAGTATTTGATATTTAAATATATTTTATTGATCTCATCACCATCGCGATCAAATTGCGGGACTTGTCTGTAAAATGCGGGACTTCTTTACCTGGTCTAACTTGGCTAGGTATATTGGCTGTCAACGTACTGAAAGATTAACTTTTATTGCACATTAGCATATAAATAAGTTTTATGACATAAAAATTAAATATCTAGTTCAATATAAATCGGGAAAGCGAAAGCGATGAAGTGAGCGAGCGCACGGTGTTCGCGGGCGTTAATTGCGGTATATTCAAATTAACGTTAATTTCGGGGCTTATAATCTAGTCTAGCCTGAAACCGGGACAATCGGCATTTCGTGGGACGCATCCTCTAAGGCTCTAGAAAAGGGACGTCCCGCGTATAGCGGGACTGTTGGCAACCCTAATAATGAGTACTGTGGACGCGAAAGATGTAGTAGGTAGAAACCAATAGTCTCTGCCTACCCCTTTGCTGGGAAGGAGGCGTGATTGCATGTTATGTATATTATTAATGAACAGATAGACTTACGTTACTTTACCTTACGTTTTAGTAGTGGTAGAGCCATGTTGTAAAAAATAAATAGAAATTTAAAATGTTGTAAAAAATAGATAGAAATTTAAAAGTAAAACTATGACAGCTATTAATAGTTTGACAAGTTAACGTGTAATAGTCGATCAAAACTTAATCCCACTAATACGATTATTATAAACGTGAAAGTTTCTATGGATGTTGTATTACTCCTTAACGCTAAAACGGTTTTGACGGATTCTAATGAAATATAGGATACATTGTATTCCGGAAAATTGGAAAGTTCCCGCGGGATAGCGATAAACTAAATTTTCGCAGACGGAGTCACGGGCAACAGCCAGTATTGAATTTTTGTCGCGTGTTAGCATGGAGCCCTACACTGCGCGGGCCTGAACGTCACTATTTGCTGTGCGCCACGCCTTCGACATCGATAAATAAGATAAGATAAGCATCTTTTAACTACATGACACAACAGTAGTGTGTGCAAATGTGACGCTACTCAAAGTCATCAAGATGATGATGAACCTAACTACGAAGCTTGAGGTTCTGGGATTTCCAGTCGGGGCATATAATATTTTTAAGGATAAAATACGAATTTTTGTACTCGATTCTCGGATGTTGATAATAATACTTGAATTATCTAAATAAGTATTATTATCCTATCCATTATCTAGTTCCCATAGTACCTACATGCAAACTTAGCTTATTTTGGAACCTTCCTTCATAGTCCCATCTACTTAATTCTGTACCTGCGTCTGTTACCTTTACACGCTTAAATTAGATGAAACTTGGTATAAAGAAATTTTGAGACCCTGTATTGGAAATAGAATAGATTTTATCCCAAAAAAACGGGATACCGATAAACGAATTTTTCGTAGACGGAATCTCGGGCAACAGCTAGTTGGCATTATATTAATTTAGTTTAACATGTCTTACTTTGATGTGTGTAAATCGTAAAATTTGAAGATATGACGATTTTAATTTCATTATGAGCGGCGTTAAAATGTTAATAAAGGTCTTGTTGAGCTCGTAAAGTCATAATTAAACCTACTTGCATGAGCGCGAGCGGCGGGATCATAAAGCAGCCGATATTGCTCGGATGCCGATGCTCACAGTCGGTTCCTGAGACGAGCATTTTTAGGGTTCTATAGCCAAAATGGCAAAAACGGAACCATTATAGTTTCGCCGTGTCTGCTGCATAATTGTGGCCACTAGGGGCGCTGTCATCGCGCACATAGTGAATACAACTCTACGCCACTAACCATAAGGCTGGTGTTTGTATATTTTTGATTTGATGGCTGTATAGATATTTTTGCCTTCGAATATACAAATAAATAAATAAAATAAATAAATAAATATTAGGGGACAATCTTACACAAATCGACCTAGTTCCAAACTAAGCAAAGCTTGTACTATGGGTACTAGATGACGATAAACATACTTATATAGATAAATAAATACTTAAATACATAGAAAACATCCATAACTCAGGAACAAATATTCGTGCTCATCACACAAATAAATGCCCTTACCGGGATTCGAACCCAGGACCTCTTGCTTCGTAGGCAGGGTCACTACCAACTAGGCTAAAGCGGTCGTTAACAACACCCACAACAACACACACACACACGGACAAGTACTTTTTTAATCATAATCATCATTGTGATTATTTCAGTCGAAAGACGTCGACTGCTCTACTGAGGCTATTGGAGGTCTCCCTACAATGCGTATTCCGGACCATGGACGCCATTCGAGAACCTGTTGGGCTCATCGGCCGTCAGTCCTACGAGCGATCTGGCCCTATACTACGAAGCGCGAAATTCGAACTTCGTTTCATGCCGTTCCGCTCACGCTAATGGTATTTATTACGAGAGTGAGAGGGACCGCACGATCCGAACTTCGAACTTCGAACTTCGAATTTCGTAGTAACCCCCCTGCACTGCCCACTGCTGCTTGAGTCTAGCGATTATTCGAGTTACATCGATGACTACAGTTTCTGTGCGGATTTCATTACCTCTAATGTGAAGAAAAGCCCGCTGAGAAATTCCGAGCATAGCCCTCTCCATCGCCCTCTGAGGGGTATGTATTACAATACCGAAGTACGAAAGACTGAATGTATTAAAACATCGAATGGGTCAAAAGACCGACACGATTTTTTTCTGAAACCGTAAACTTTTCAGAATTTATTAAAACGGCATCATACAGAACCCATTACGTTAGGTTAGGTTTGTTTTATAACAATCTTAAAAAGTCAACGGTTTCAGAAAAAAATCGTGTCGGTCTTTTGACCCATTCGACGTTTTAATACATTCGGTCTTTCGTGCTTCGGTATTGCAATACATACCCCCCTCTGAGAGACCTTAAGAATTTGAAGCCCATCGTTAGCGGCTACGTCTCAGTGCCATAAGTCATCACTGGCAACACACACACTGTCCAAAGACTTTTAATTTGAGACGGCGTCTCAAGTCAATAGTCTTTTTGACCAGTGTGAGTTGCCAAGGCATATTGATTCGACTAAATTTTATTCCTGTTGCCAAACACTGTGTGGTGTTAAGTTTAGAATTATATACACCTCTCCATTTCTTCCGTGGATGTCATAAGAAGCGACTAAGGAAATAGGTTAAGGTATGTATGTTGTAGGCGATAGGCTAGCAACCTGTCACTATTGTACCACTTTTATTTAACATTAAACCTAAAATTGCTAATTAGCGTTTCGTGTGCTCTGCCTAACCCCCTTTAGATATAGGCGTGATGAGTGTGTACCAAACAGCTTAGCATAAATAATTTATTGAATAGTCCCTGAGTTACTTTGCGGAGGTCCATATTAATGAAAGAAAGAAAGAAAGAAAAACATTTATTTGTAACAACAATAACACGCACACAGGCAAAAATAAGAGTACAAACATAGACAAAGACATAGGTGCACATATTAAAGCTGTCACAAAAAGGGTCCCGACTCAGTATATCACTGAAAAAAAAATGTAAAATCACGGAAGGCCGCACAAAACAGACACAAATATTATAAACCATACATAAAAAAAAAACTAAAACTAAACATTTAAAACATTTAAGGCTTCCACAGACCAAAGCGCGGGGCATCCGCGTGACGGCAACGGAGACGCTTCGGTTTGTGATGGCTCTAAAATAAGACTTGGTTGTATGGTTCACAGACCCTTGCCTTTTCCTAGCGGAACAAACAAAAAATAAAAATACAACCAACAACAACAACAACCCAATCATAACCCGATTAAACTAAATCAAACCAGTTTTCTTTTCCCCTCTGATCTGAATTCTGAGAAACAGATCTCAAACTAAAATGACCTATCACAAACAAAAAAAACACAGTTTAAATCAAGAAAAACACAGATTAAGAAAAAAGTTAAGCTACAGTGGCGTGGCAGATACTTCAATGGTTTGAAGTAAATATACTTACTCTCATGAAAAAAATTATCATGATTGTAAAAACAGTTAGTTACATCCAACTGAACAATTAATGAACTGAAACAATTACTTTGCTCACCCGCGACCTTACGATAGTTACGTTTATGTAAGAAATGTTGAGTTCGGAACACGTCAGTGTAGTTTGGTGGTGGTGATAGTTGGGTTTGTGTGATTTGTGTGTATTCGTGCAGTGTGGAGGTGGAGGAACTGCATGAACACGCATTTCTTACATAAACGTAACTATCATAAGGTCGCGGGTGAGCAAAGTAATTGTTTCAGTTCAGCTCAGCATAAGTTGTTCACCGTTCTTCATGCCCGTACAGCTCGCTTGTTGTTAACACGGAGGCCGCAGGTGCTCCGCGAACATCGTTTATAAACTTTACAGGCGGAATTTCATCATTTTTCCCATCGATTTCGCGCATATTTAATGGAGATACTTCATTCACAGTTGCGAACCTAGTTGAAGGCATAAAATCCGTTAACTGAGAGTTCCTTGCATGTTTAGAAGCCTTCAACAAAATAATGTACTTCTGTGAAAACAAACTCTTTTTGCGGAGTAGTTATTTTTTTAACTTTTAAAATATCAAAATCAAAACGTTTATTCTGCAAGTAGGCCGCAAAGGGCTCTTTTACATGTCACTTTTTTAAAACTACCAGCGCTTTCGTAAGGACCATCATTGCCAAGAAGAATGTAGCAATGGGATGTATAAAGTACCTGAGTTACTTAGTAATAAAATGCCTAATCTACATGTTTTAGGTATATAAATAGTGTCTAAACATCATTATACATATATTACAAACAATTAGAGCATTTTACAAAAACTAAATGTTAGGAATATTACGTTTTAGGTAATTCGATGTTAGAGTTATCGATATTAGGACGAACATCCTTTAGGACCTTTAAATGTGCATGCGCAAAAATTAATAGGACAAAGCAAGTAGTATGCCATTGACATTATGCCAAACATTCTCGGGCAAAAATTTTTAGGACAATAAACATTGTGCGATACAACAGGCACCCCGTTGTGAGGGTTTACTTCTTGGTAAATTTTATAATTTTCTTTAATCGGAAAGTAACTTTGATTCTCACGATTTCCGTATGAAAATACAATTTTAATAACAAATTGATTTCAACTTTATACGTCAAAAAGCCGTGGTAGCTTAGTGGTTTAACTTATGGCTTCTCAAGCGGAGGGTCGGGGGTTCGAGCCAGGCCTCGCACTTTTTGAGTTTTTCGATAACTATGTGCAGAAAGAAATTTACTTTATGATGAAGAATTTTCTGCGGAAAGCCTTGTGCTTTAGTGGCATATGTATAGGGGGAGAAAGATACTTTATCTTCACGCATTTTTAAGAAAAAGGGTACACAGAGACACAGACGGACAATAAAGTCATCCTATAAAGAATCCTTGAAGAAATTAATACGAAACACTAAGAAGCTAGGAGCTCTTGTAACCGTAAAAAAGAAGGATTTTGTAGGTATGTCCTTATTTGTGTAAATTAGGACATCTTGTCGAGTTTTTTATATCAAATATTATTAAAATTTAATATTGACTTACCTCAAAAGCTACGCTTTCTTTCAAAGTCGAGTGTTAATAGCAGCGATATCTGGAAAATAAAACAAATTGGGCTAAGTGAAACGTGTTTTTGAATAAAAAGTGTGATAAATATAAGAACATTATCTTGACTACGAAAAAAATACGTCACGTTACAGCTAATCAGATATTCACTTAAAATCAAAATCTGATCAGGGGCTAAATTCAGGAACGGCCCAACATGGTTTGCGAGCGATAAAATTAAAGGGGGGATGAGAATTTCATTGATTTTGCCGTAGGAAGCACCGTTTTCAAGATATTTGACAAAACACCGGTTCTCGTCCGATCACCGAGGTTAAGCAACGTCGGGCGCGATCAGTACTTGGATGGGCGACCGCATAGGTTTCATTTTTGTTTTTTGAATGTTTTATTATGACGTTGTCACGTGAAACTATCGTCCGTAAACCGACTTTACAGACAACCGGTTTTTAATTCGCGTCTCTCCTAAAACAATCAAAACAATCTTTTTTAGTCAAGTCTACATCGCCGTGTGGGACGTCTGCCCAACTTTCGGCTCATTAAATAAATTGTTAGTTTGCCGACTAATTTTATGTCTCCAGGAAAGACAATTTTAGTTTCTTACGCTGTGGAGGTGTGACCCATCTATCAGTGGCATGACAATTCCCACTGAGTTCTCTGAATTTGATTCGCCCACGTCTCTAATTTGAAAGAAAGAAAGAAAGAAAGAAAGAAAGAAAATACATTTATTTACAACATCACAAGACACAATATTATACAAAACAAAAAGGCAATACTAAAGCTAAAGATAGAATGTGTCATTGCGGTTGCAAATCGGACACTGGCTCAGCATAATGCTGAGGCGTTTAAAGTACCCCAGCGCTGATTTTCAGCCAGTACCGTTGGTGACACCCGGATCGCTGTTTAGATAGATAAATAAATAAATAAACTGCACACTAATAGCTACATACATAAGACTAGGTACATGCGTAAATAATTAATTAATTAATTAATTAATTAATTAATTTGCCCTTTCTCGCTGCCTTAGTTTAGTGTCTCTTTCGGGTTCTCTACAGTAAACTTCCAGAGACCGTATTGTCTAACGCTTCTGACGCTTGCCTTCGCAATCACTATTTCTTTCTGTCAAACGGTCTAACATGATGACAGAAAGAGATGGTGAAAGCGAAGGCAAGCGTCAGAAGCGTTAGACAATAAGCCTGCAGGTCACGCCATTCTTATTAAGAGTTACTAAACAACAATGTAATTTACGAATAAGGCCACGGCCAAATTCCAAGCAAGTCAACTTAAACGAACTATACACCGTGAAATTTTAGTGGTTGTTTTCCCGAAACGAGGTGATTTAGTTTCGATTGTACAATCGATTTATAATTACGATTTTGACTAGAGTCAAAAATCCAATTGTGAAAAACGAAAGTCGAAAATGACCGCAAACCAATAGTAACGCTTCGTTGGTACCTAACCTATCGTACGATCGCACGCTACTTGTACCAACGAAGCGTTACTATTGGTTTGCGGTCATTTTCGACTTTCGTTTTTCACAATTGGATTTTTGACTCTAGTCAAAATAGTAATTATAAATCGATTGTACAATCGATACTAAATCACCTCGTTTCGGGAAAACAACCACTAAAATTTCACGGTGTATAAATCTCTGTTTTTCCCTTATCCCGAGGGAATTTCCAAAGATCCTGAAATCATTTTTTTATGATCACCTATAGTCCTACACGTATGCAGCCAACTTTTAACTGAATTTAGTTATATTTCATCGAAGTCTGTGATAAAACAGAATCTTCTATTTTGAGAAACGTTAATATTTTGGGACTTTACATTGATCCCGTATGAAAATCGGGTTAAAATTTAGTCCAAATCTATCTACCTATATACCAAATTTCGTCCAAATCTGTCCAACCATTTGAGCGCGAAGGGACAAACACACACGCACGCATACACGCAAACACGCACGCATGCACGCACGCACACTTTCGCATTTATAATAATAGTAGAACTTCCTGTTACTTTTTCATACAAATGTCGATGAAATGCACAACATAATATACCTACTATCGCTGATCGCCATTTTGTAAGGCTTCTCGGCTTAGGGCTGCGTGGCGTGGTCATTGACACTTCATCAATCATGCTATACCAAAACAAATACCATTCATTATGTACGAAGATAAATGTGGCCATTAAAAACATAATATGCAAATCCTACTAAACTTCTTAGTTATATTATTTGACGACCAGATAGCCTAGTGGTTAGAAAACCTGACTACGAAACTTGAGGTCTAAGTTCGTTCCCGAGCCTAGACAGACAGTAATATTATTATGAATAAAAACCGGCCAGGAGCGTGTCAGACAATTATCAATTAATCAACATCAAATTGTTATCAAAATTAAGTAGTCTGTTTTGTTCTAGGTACTATTAAGTTTTACTATGTACAAGTAGTATCAATATCAATTTGCCACCTGATATTATAACTAAATAGGTACCTGGTTATTTTACGACCTTGACATTCTACTACCTGGTTATTTTAGGGTCTTGACATTCTACCACCTGGTTATGTTACGATCTTGACATTCTACCACCTGGTTATTTTACGATCTTGATATTTTACTACCGGGTCATTCTACGACCTGGGCATCTGGACATTTTACGACTTTGACATAAGACTTCGGAGGGGTTTTTTGTTGGTAATATATATTTTTTTTATATTTTTTTACTGTATTAGTTTCTTGGATTTGATTTTATTGTAAGGTTGTACCCATAATCATTGTGTGATTGTGTCATTGTTGTGTGTCTAGTACCCATAGGAACAAGCTTCGCTTAGTTTGAATAGAAACTCGGCTAATTAGGTGTCAACCGGCCCATGATTTTTTTGTTATTTTATTGTTAATACGAAGATTTGTGAGTAAGTGCGTGTAAGAGTACATACTCTTATATACATGCGTACGTGAGTAAATATCTGCTTGGGTGTGTGCGAGCGTGTGTGCGTGCGCGTGTGTGTCTCCTTCACGATAAAACGGCTTGACGGATTTATATGAAATTTGGTATGTAGATAGCTGCATGCCTGGAATAGCATATAGGCTAATTTTTATCTCGATATTCCCACGGAATCCATGTCAAATCCCACTTCCAGTACTAAAATCTTAACTCGAATGAACCCTAAAATTTTGGGAATTCGCATTAAAAAGTAAGGATTAGTTTATATCACTACGGGACGGGTCACTAGTATCACATGAACAGAATTAAACCAAAACTTTATATAAACGGTACAAACATTTAGGACGCTCGAGATTTTAAATTGAAAAGAGACAGATTCCCCCCATTGGATCAAGGAGACGATATTTTATCCCCTAGGGCGCTATTTGTCATATCCGTTACGGAACGTTGGAGACGATTTGGGGAAAATAAATGCAAGAAAGGTGATTTAATTTAGCAGAGTGGAAAATACGCGCTGATAATCGGGAAAATGTAAAAGCGAGGGCACTGACAACCTTGTCCTTGGATATTATAGATGTGAATGAAGCGTCCTACTATACTACTTTGAAGACTTGAAATATATGATATTTGAAATAATCATGTATGTAAGAAAAAACATATGTGATTTTCCCACTAACGTCGATAAGCCAAAGACTACTGGAAACACAGGGAAGCTTAAAGTTCCATCTTACAGACTGGCTAAAACCAAAAAGTCGTTTCTTGGAAGATGCATACGTTTTTATAATAAAATTGCAAAAACAATAACTGATACAAAATTCAAATCCATTGTGAAGAAGACCTTAATATCTAAGGCGTACTATAAAATTAATGACTATATGATGGACAGGGATGTTTGGAAATAATTCCGAACCGCATTGGCGATCCCTAGTCTCAAATAGCGTATCTACTGTGTTAAAAAATTTAATTGTATTTAATACTTTAGATATATGTAATTTAATAACAATGTAGATCTGGTTGAAAAAAAATATACCTTGTTGAGTTTCTTGCCGGTTTCTTCTCAACAGGGTTTTTCCGAACCGGTGGTAGATTCTTCGACGTTCAAAGGAGCATCAATTGATGCCTAAATTGAATAAAGAATTTTGACTTTTTGACTTTGTCTGACTTTTTTTGAGTCCGTGGAATCGGTTGCCGAGTGACATCAGGCGGTCGCAGTCGGTAGCCATCTTCCGGAATCGCTTAGGTGCGTGCGTACTGGCTTGACAGTTCCTCTTAAACAGAGACAACTATTGTGTTTAGTGTATATGCGTATATTAATGTATATGTAGTTTTTATGTAGTCTACTTGATATGATGTATTAAGCTACTGTATTCATTATATGTATAAATATATTGGCGTGTACTTGCGTGTATTCTTTGTTTGTATGTGTATTGTTTATGTTCTATTGGTTTGGGTTTACATTTGATTTCGGCTTTTGATTTCTCTTCATTACATGCCTAACCTTGTCTCTGATGTCCTGTCAATCGCTCAAAGGTTAACTGGTAGAGATCCCTTCAAGGGATAAGTTCGCCTTGGTACATCTGTTTCTCTTGTTAACTGTTAATTTTCATGTCCTTATGTACAAAGAGTTTTACATACATACCTCTTTACAAACTTCTCACTTAGTAGGTATTAGTAGGATAGTATTACTTTAGAATTTCCAAGGTGCCCTTAAATAAACCATTAAATGACGCATCAGTGCCCTCCATTAATCATAGGGCGGCTGCCCATCATTTATCAAGCGACCCTTTCGTCCACGTATTTACATATTTTTGTACGTGGACGCTCAATTTTTACACTTTTAGTGAAAAATCTGTTTTTTATTACCACTGGATGATGTGACAGTTTGCACGTGGGTCAATTGCGTTCAGGGTTTTCGGACTAATGGCCTGGCAACGACTTCGCGCGAGCGGTGGCGCGGCGCGGCGAGGGTTTAGTTCATTGCGTGATCCTCCAGGTAACCACTGTGCGGCGTGCGTCGCGGCCGCTCAATGAACAGGGAAAACGCCCGCCGCACTGCCAATCGCGCGAAGTCGTGGCCGAGCCATAACGTTTTATACGCGCGTACATAGTTTCGTAGCGTACTTACAGAATTTGACCAAAAAAGATAGTGACGGATAGCGAACAAGACGAAGACGAACACAGAATGAGACGAAAAAAGAATTAAACGAAAAACGAATGAGGCGAGATAATAGGATACCAATGAGACTTCTTCTATTTATACATACTAAACCGCCTAAACTTAGTTTACATGTTTACCTGAAAAAATGCCCTTTCAGCGTTGCCCACCGCTTTCAGGCGCTTCAGGCGTCCCTGTCAAAGCGTGGAATAACTCGCCGACTAAGTATTTGTCTTTCTGCTTTCAGCGGACGAATGCTTGTTTTAAACAAACTTGGCTTTGAGTGGGGGCCTGCGGTTGGGAGGTACCATGCGGTGCGTATGGACCCGAGGTGACTACAAAATACAAAATACATAGCACCGTCTTGCCCAATGAGGGACTTAAGGACATCCCCATTTCAAAGGTATTTATATCATTCTAAATTGGAACAGCCATGGTGGGCTAGTGGTTTGGAATAGGGCCTCTCAAGCAGGGGGTCGTGGGTTCAAATCCCGGCTCGCACCTCTGAGTTTTTCGGAATTTACGGAGCTTTACGGTGAAGGAAAACATCGTGAGGAAACCTGTATACTCCTGCGAAGAAATTCAATGGTGCGTGTGAAGTTCCCAATCCGCACTGGGCCCGCGTGGGAACTACGGCCTAAGCTCTCTCATTCTGAGAGGAGGCCTGTGCCCTGCAGTGGGACGTTATATAGGCTGGGATGATGATGATGAAATTAGAACAGAGTTGTGTGTTTTGTTTCAGTCAATTTGAAAATAAAATAAATTCAAATCTTTTTACACGACTACGGTAAAGCCAAAAGGAAGTATAATGATTTTAGCAGTCTATGTATGTTTGTATTTATGTGTGTTCCACTGTAGTTCCTATTTACAGTTGATACATATTTCACTGGCATTGCTTGAGGACGAAGCTGGAGGGTTCTTTTCCGAGTTCTTCGGAATTTACATGCGAAATTACATTTGAAATTTACTGAGGGCTTTTACGGTGAAGGAAAACATCGCGAGTTGTGTGAAGTTTCCAATCCGCTCTGGGACCGCGTTGGAACTATACCCCAGGAAGAACCTGGGGTGATGATGATGGTGAAATTTCTAACACAAACACATTGACTGTAAGGAAAGCCATTAAAGTTTTTGGCGTCTTCTCAGGTCGTGTTAACAAGCACCTGGCCCGAACAGATTGCCTCACACGTTATGGGCGTTGCTCATTGCGTTGATTCACACCATTTGTCTCTTTCCTACTACGTTAATATGATAAGGACACACTTTGAATTCGCGCCAGTAGACTAAAGTCTGCTTAACGTAGAGCGAATTCTTTTAGAGAAAATATTATTCTGCAAACGTGTTTCAGCAGAACTTTGCGTTGGAAATTGGCAGTCTTCAAGCCATATTACAGGGGGATGGAAGTTTTTGTGATAAGTTTTATTTTTTAAGCGGTGACGGCATTTATTTACGTTTTTACTGACTTCAAAAAAGGAGGAGGTTCTCAATTCGTCATAATATTGGTCTTTTTCACGCATGTTCCCTGCTATTTAAAATGCTCGCAGTAATTTTCTGGAAAGAAAAAATATAAGCTTAGCTAGCTCAGCGCTGGGGTGCTATAAACGCCTCAGCATTATGCTGAACCGGTGTCCGATTTGCAACCGCAATGACGCATTATATCTTTAGCTTTCGTGTTGTCTTTTGTTTTGTAAAATATTGATGATGTGTCTTTGTAAATAATGTAATTTCTTTCTTTCTTTCTTTCTTTTTGGAATCTTTTTAAAACATTGTACGGAGGTACGCAACCCTTCATGTACGAGTCCGACTCGCACTTGGCCGGTTTCATTCATAGTAACATTTACCGCTTATTATTTTGCATTTGCTTGCTTTTGCTGCTGCTGCTCCCTGCACAATCGATATCCATACATAATGTAAGTTTTATTTTAAAAAACGACCGAGTTCGATTCCCGAGTTTTATTGGCCCTAAAATCGATCACATGGTTCCTGAGAACAGATCTTCGTTATGTCTTATAGTTACTTTGCCTATACTGACAGATCTAAATGTACTCTGTATACTACTTTAATACATTTTAAACAAGATGTTAATTGCAAATTAGTGCGTGTCCTTATTTTGGGCAATGGAACACTATTTGATAAATTTTAACATTTACTTGCGCTGAAACTTCGATCAACAATACAACAATACAAGCGAATAATCGTAAGTAGAAGGTAGAATTGCGACTTTAATGTATGGTGCTATGGTCGTAAATGGGTTGATCTTAAAACTGTTTTGAATTTGTTGTCTCTTTTTAGCAGAAAACATAAATCGCTCTATAGCTACACATTCAAACGGACACATTTTGGCTTGGATTTTGTACCTGTCCCGAAATCTAGTTGTATTGTTGATCGAAGCGCTGAAAGTATTATATTTTACAGTCCTGAAAATAGGTCATTGGGCTTTACAAGGATAATTTTAATACCTTCACACTTAATTTCAAATCGTCGCATATATTTGGCAGACAGTATCCCAGGGACTTACAGGTCCAATTAAGCCATCGATAGTGTCCGGTAACTTTGACCCCGGGTACCCCCTGCCCCTCACCCCGTGGGTGCCTCGGGCTAATTGGACAATCGTGCCCCACGTGCCGACAGACATGTAAAAGCTTTACAAATTGTGTAGCAGATTTTTTCTCGTTCTTCAGTTTGAACTACAGCTGGTTTTACTTTCGATTTTAAAAGATTGCGTATGAGTAGCGAAAGTATAAGCCGTGGTGTCCTAGCGGTTTGACCTAAAGCCTCTCAAACAGAGGGCCGTGGGTTCAAATCCCGGCTCGCACCTCTGAGTTTTTCGGAATTTATGTGCGAAATTACATTTGAAATTTACCATGAGCTTTACGGTGAAAGAAAACATCGTGAGGAAACCTGCACACACCTGAGAAGAAATTCAATGGAGTGTGTGAAGTTCCCAAGCCGCGCTGCGCCCGCGTAGGAACTACGGCCCAAGCCCTTTCAGTCTGAGAGGAGGCCTGTGGCCTGCAGTGAAAGTGGAACGTATCTAGGCTAGGATGATGATGATAATGACTGACGTCTCAAAACGAGTTTAACTCGACATGTTTCGAGCTAAACCTATCTATACATATAATAAATCTGTAACAAGTCGGTGTCTGTACATTGAAGATATTTGAGAAAAACTGTCACTATTTATTAGCGCAATAGAACCCAAAACAATGATTTTTAGAATTATTGTCTGTTTGTCTGTTTATCTGTTTGTCTGTTTGTCTGTTTGTCTGTGCGTTTGTGCGCGCTAATCTCAGAAACCGGCTTAACCTAGAAGGATGCGGTTTTCACTGATATGTTGGTATTTTCTTGGATTAACATTTAGTGTTTGTTTCATTTGAATCGGTTGACAAATAAGAAAGATACGATACTTTTAGTGTTAGATAGCCCATTTATCGAGGAAGGCTATAGGCTATATACTAGTATCATCACGCTGGGAGTACGGTGGTGAATGTGAGCGTGGGTGGGGTGGGGGGGGGGTATTTTTTTATATCGAGGAACTAAGGAGAGCCATAATTGATGAAAAAGCAAATTGGATAAAAAAATAAGCTGCCCAAATTACTAAAAGTCGCGGGCAAAAGCTAGTTATTCATATATCTACACTGACGAGCAAAAATAAAGGGTCGGTTACAGAAATGACGATAACTACAAAGCCCGCTGTGATAGCTTCTTCGAGTAAAATGAGTTTAGTAAAGAGTTTTATTCTTAACAAGAATATGTTTAATTGAAAGTAAAACTCTTTACTAAACTCATTTTACTCAAAGAAGCTATCCCAGCGGGTTTTGTATTTATCGTCATTTTTGTAACCGACCCTTTATTTTTGCTCGTCAGTTATGGCACGACGGCCATAGAAAGCACACACTAAAAATTTTTTCATTACATTTTCATTCATATTACCGACGTCATATAAAAATAAAAACCGGCCAAGAGCGTGTCGGACACGCCCAAGGTAATGTTCCGTAGCCATTACGAAAAAATCAAGTAATATTTTTCTGAGGATTTCGTATGTGTACGGAATCATCCAAGTTTAGGTATGTTTTATACCTTAGGCTACTATTTACTCTTAGAATACAAATAATTTCCAAGCAATCTTGGCCGCTATAATTTTCCTAGTAAATTTGATATATTTACTACCATTCTGAATTTTTTCAAATTTTTCCACGCAACAGTTTAGATTTTTGAGGCGAGGACGGACGATTTTAATGAAAATTTTCACTTTCAAGTTGAATATTTCGCAAACAGATCACTGAATAGAAAAATCATGTTAGCAACCCCGCAATGGTTTTAAAAGACCTATCCAACGATACCGCACACTATAGGATTAGTCAAGAAAAAAAAAATCACCCCCACTTTACGTCTATGGGAGGTATAGTCGACCAAGTAAGTGCTTTACCATTTTTTGTGACAGTTCCTACATCAGAATAAAAACAATAAGGCTGATTGTCACATTGACTTGTAAGTGAAAATAGCCTTTGATGTCTTAAGTCATACAACTGACATTGAACTTTAGGGTGGTAAAGGAGTTTCTTGGTCGACTATACTTACCCTAAAAAAATTTTTTTAGTTTTTTTTATTTAACCATTTTGTCGGCATGACTGATATATATATTCATGCCAAATTACAGCTTTCTAGTACTAACAGTCTCTGAGCTTAGCCGCGGACGGACAGACAGACGGACAGACATGGCGAAACTACAGGGTTATTTGTAATTCACTGACATCTTCTTAACCCTGAATTCCTGTCACTCAAAAAAATGTTTTTTGTTTTACGACTTTTTAAAATGAAGCACTTTTTTCCCATACAAATACACAGAGTATCGTAAAAATAAGAGGTAATCTCAAATTTTCAAAACGTTATTACACCAAAAATATTAAGTTATGACAAAAGCCGTAAAACAAAAAAAAATTTGTTTAAGTGGTAGGAGTTTAGGGTTAAAAGGATGCTAGTGAATTACAAATAACCCTGTATAAGGGTTCCTAGTTGACTACGGAACCCTAAAAACGGTAGAAATTGATTTGTTGCAGCACCACGCCACTGCAGACCATTAGCCGACGGGTCCAATATCAAATGCATAGAATCGCTTACAGGTGAACGCTTCGGCCCATAGATGGCAAGGGTGACCACAACATATCACCGGTAATGGTATTCCGGACTGTTACTGCGACGAAGGGTCACCCTATTTATGGTCGCGGTGATACGATGGCCATAGCGGCGGAGATCGTAACTGTTGATTATGTTTTGATGCTTTGTTTTTAATTAACGACCGCTTTAGCCTAGTTGGTAGTGACCCTGCCTACAAAGCAAGAGGTCCTGGGTTCAAATCCCGGTAAGGGCATTTATTTGTGTGATGAGCACGGATATTTGTTCCTGAGTTATGGATGTTTTCTATGTATTTAAGTATTTATTTATCTATAAAAGTATGCTTATCGTCGTCTAGTATCCATAGTACAAGCTTTGCTTAGTTTGGGACTAGGTCGATTTGTGTAAGATTGTCCCCTAATATTTATTATAGCTTTTGCCCGCGACTCCGTCCGCGTGGAATTAGTAATTTGGGCAGCTTATTTTTTTATCCAATTTGCTTTTTCATCAATTATAGCTCTCCTTAGATCCTTCCGGAAGAAGTGAAACTTCATAATAAACCAACCTGCTCCCATTCCGACCCCAAACAGCCCCCAACCCGCCCCAACCCGCTCCCAACCCGCCCCCAACTCGCTCTTAACCCGCCCCCAACCCGCTCCTAAACCACCCCAACCCGCTCCCAACTCGCTCCCCCACCCGCTCCCAACCCGCCCCCAACCCGCTCTCAAACCGCCCCCAACCCGCTCCCAACTCGCCCCCCCACCTGCTCCCAACCCGCCCTATCTAACTGGGCTATCTGACACTGAAAGAATTTTTCAAATCGTATCAGTAGTTCCCGAGATATATAAGTTTCACTTCAAAAACCCCCAATTTGGAAACATTCTTCCGCTCCGCTCCGCTCCTATTGGTGTTAGCGTGATGATAGCCTATAGCCTTCCTCGATAAATGGGCTATCTAACACTGAAAGAATTTTTCAAATCGGAGCAGTAGTTCCTGAGATTAGCGCGTTCATAATAACAACTCTTATAAAAACAGTTCGATAAATTCTTAAAATAAACGTATCTTTCTTATTTGTCAACCGATTCAAATGAAACAAACACTAAATGTTAATCCAAGAAAATACCAACATATCAGTGAAAACCTCATCCTTCTAGGTTAAGCCGTTTCTGAGATTAGCGCGCACAAACGCACAGACAAACAGACGAACAGACAATAATTCTAAAAATCATTGTTTTGGGTTCTATTGCGCTAATAAATAGCCCTAGTGTCAGTTTTTCTCAAATATCTTCAATGTACAGACACCGACTTGTTACAGATTTATTATATGTATAGATTTATTATTATTTATTAATTAAATGAAAATTTGAGAGCTGAAAATTATAATAGCTTTTGCCCGCGACTTATCGGCGTAGATTTAAAAAAATCCAAAAATTCTCATCAGTATCAGTTACTTTCCCGTGGGAATTTCTAAATATCCTGAAGTCAGTCTTTTTACTGTTGTGATCACATCACGATGACCTACTTGCAGATAAACGTGAGCGGCCCGTGTATCTTCTAGTCTAATATATAAAAATCTCGTGTCACGGTGTTTGTTATCGAACTCTTCCGAAAAAATGGCTTGACCGATTTTTATGAAACTTTTTTATCTGTAGGTACTCGGTAGGTCTGAGAATTGGTCGTAGGCTATTTATATGGCAGAACAACGTTTGCGGGGTCAGCTAGTCTAATATATAAAAATCTCGTGTCACGGTGTTTACTGATTCTCATGTATTTTTTTCTCTATATTTGGTAGATCTGAGAATAAGTTGTAGGCTATTTTTATATCCCTATTCTTCGCGGACGGAGTCGCGGGCAGCAGCTAGTATTTTAATAATTATGCTCTGTCTTACAGCACTATTAATTCAAAGGGCGTGCAATTGGCGACTGTTAACGATGGAGTAATATAACGACGGGAAATAAAGCGCCTTCTCAACAGCAACTATGGTCGCTCAAATCACCCTGTACAGCAGCGCCATCTATTATTTGTGTTATAAATATCCAACACAGCGATCGAAACACCGAAGCTTCCCCACATCCATCCTCGTCGTTTCCACTGAAGTTATTAATCATTCATAACTGCACCCAATTATTCGGAGGTACAATGACATCCCCTCAGTGGCCCCCACTACACGAATAACATTTCGTATGCAGATGTATTCAGGGAACATACGGGGCTGCGTCACGGACGGGCACGTAGCTTTTTATGAAATGCCAAAGTAGCAATTTGGGTGTTATCCGCGTAAACGAAATTTTATTAGTATGTAGAACGGCGTGTCGTCGCGATTCGCGCGCGTTTAAGGTGAATGAGAAGTGTAGATTAATATGTACATTTTTTCAGCGTATCACAATCGCGTGAGATGGAAAAGTTAATTTATACGAACCGGCCTAAATATTTAACTGAATAGTATACTAAGCGAAGTCTAGATGTAAGATGGGCCACATGAAAATGCTCAAGGTCACTCAGAGGGCGACGGAGAGCGCTATGTTCGGAGTTTCTCTGCGTGATGTGATGAAATCCGCGCAAGAACTAAAGTCACCATAGCTCGAAGAATCGCCAGACTCAAGTGGCAATGGGCGGGCAGGATACATCGCTTGTAGAACTGATGGCCGATGGGGCCAAAAGGTTCTCGAATGGCGTCCACGGGTCGGAAGACGCAGTATAACCTGTGATCTGGTTAAGGTTGCGGGAACGCGTTGGATGCGGATGGTGCAGGAACGGTCCTGTTGGCAAACCTTGAGGGAGGCTTATGTTCAGAAGTGGACATTTTTCGGCTAAAATGTTGATGATAAACATCGTTAGCTTCAATTCCAAAGAAAGATTTTACAGAATGAAAAACATTATTAATCATTTATTTATTGATCATTTATCATTCATATCATTTATTTAAACGAACAGTATTCGGACTACGAACGAGCCAGCATGACTTTATTTTTTACTACCATCTTTTATTAAATGCAATGTTTGCGTGATGTGTTTTTACATAACAGACGCAAATTAATGCCTATAAAATTTAAAAGATGCAGTCTAATGCTGTTATTACTACTCATTCACACAAGATCATAATTACGCGACTAATTCCATGCGTTAGTGATTCACGCGACGATAACAAGCAGGATAACTGCCTGTGTGTTTTTTCGCATTGATTAAATAATAAATAGCAAAAGTAAAACAAAATTGCACTATAATAGCGGTTTTGTACAGTCGCGAAATGAAAAGGTACGTCACTTTTCGATTCTAATTGTCAACGAGTTAAGGTCAACCACGACTCACAACTTGCTTGCACAAGCTTGAGCGTCTTCAGAACGTATGCATACGCTTTATATTCGGTCTCCGGAAATACGACCACGTGTCCTGTTTTCGCGCTCAGCTGAAGTGGCTCCCAATTCGTCTGCGCCGTAATGTTCACATGCTGTCGTTGCTTTTTAATGTCCTTTTTAAACCACAGTCCCCTTCCTACCTTTTCGAAAGATTTAATTACTTGGCTGCTGGATCTGGGAACCGGTTGCGGTCAAGTAATAATCTTTCGTTAGCTTTTCCTGTAACTAAATCCAAATCCTATTCCAAATCCTTCTCCGTGCACGCTGTTAGTCTGTGGAATCGGTTGCCGAGTGAAATCAGGCAGTCGCAGTCGGTAGCCATCTTCCGGAGTCGCTTAAGGGCGTACTGGCTTGACAGTTCCTCTTAAATAGAGACAACCTCTATTGTATTCTCTGTTTAGTGTATATGCGTATATTAATGTATTTATGTAATTTTTATGCAGTTAGTCTATTTATGTTGATATGATATGTATTAGTCTTCTGTATTCATGATATATTATATTAGTGTGTACTTGCGTGTATTCTTTGTATGTTTATGTATTGATTATGTTAAGTTTATTGGTTTGGGTTTACTTTTGATTTCGACTCTTTTTACTCTGCATTGTATGCCTACTCTTGTCTCTGGTGTCCTGTCAATCGTTCAAAGGTTAACTGGAAGAGATCCCTTTAAGGGATAAGTTCGTCTTTGTACATCTGTTTCTCTTGTTAACTGTTAATTTTCATGTTTTACGTACAATAAAGAGTTTTACATACATACATACAAATATCGGTCCTGCGCCACCCACATGCAAGTGGTTTCTGTGACCTTCACAGATCGTCCGTCCATCTCGTTAGGGTCCTTCCTACCCACGTCTTCCGGTATGCTTCCACTCTACAACCCAACTGCCCCATCGACAGTTTCTATGAGCAATTTCCACGCCCACTGCCACTTAAGTCTGGCAACTGTACCTCGGAGCTGTCAGTAACTTCAGCTCTCCTTCGTATCTCCTTATTTCAGTATGCTTAGTATAAGTTTTACTTCACCAAATACTTCTCGATCGCGTTTACGTTAAAATTTCAATTAGGTACTATGGAACTTCGCATACTGTACGCTTAGTATAAGTTTTCCTTCACTTCAATACTTCTCGATCGCGTTTACGTAAAAATTTCAATTCTATGGAAACATGGGCGCGGCCGCGGAGGCGCTGTCCATGTTTCCCTAGTAATTGATTTTTTTACGTAAACGCGATCGAGAAGTATTTTGGTGAAGTAAAACTTATACTAAGCGTACTGATTCGATCACACAGGGAAACTTGGAGCATAGCTCGCACCATGGCTCTTTGTGTGACTTAGAATTTTTTTGTGAAGCCCTTTGTAAGCGACCAAAGTAATATTCGGTAATATTATAACTGGCAACACACACTGGAGACTTTCGTCTTGAGGCAGTGCGGTAAAAAATAATTTAAAAAGATATAGAACTCTCCAAATACTCTACATTCTAGACTCTACATTTCTAGAATGTTACTGCCCCACCGGCTGTCACATTTTGTATAATTTTTTGAATTTAAGACCTTATTATACTAAACGACGGACCATATAATTTAATGCAGCAGAAACAGAAATTACATGGTTCAATGAACTTTCAGTGAGATAGAATGTAATTTTTCCAAGACTTACCTTCCCAAACTTATCCCGCTAGTGAATTAATGGAATCTAGCCCTTATTACAACAGGGTAGGGGAGTTATGAGGTGTTTAGATAATGCGGATATGAATTGCACAAACAATGTACGTATCTATCGTAAATGGGCATGGAATAGGCGCCCGGTGGGCGGGGCGGCGGCTCTCAAACTTGAATACTACTTAAAATACATTAAATATCAACAAAAGTTTTAAATTCAATTTAATTAGACATTAAGAATGTTCCCAGTTTAATGACAGTAGGTTTAATATTAACGAACAGTTTTTATTGATTGACGGGTAATTAGTCTATTAATCTGTTTCTAGTAGGTATGGTCTTGTGCAAAAATATGTTGGTATCGATTTAATCCTCTCATAATTAATTATGTATGTAAACAAAAATGTTGTTGTTGTTAATGTGATGTGATGTTTATCTATTTTTTCTCATAGTGAATTTTGATGCATGCCTGTCATTGAGGTACGGGCTAGGCGTGTTACTTATTATAAATTTTAATTGGTTAATGTAATTGCTCTGTACTTTGTTGGTGTGTCTATTAAATAAATAAATAAATAAAAGGGACTGTACAACTCTATCGCTTCGCTGTTTATCCGTCCGTCTATTACAGAGCTATAATTATCTTTTGAACCGAAGTAGGTAGGTACTCGTAGCTACTTCAAATTTTTACAATGTGTATACACTTCATTAAGAAATCATATTTAAAAAAACTATAAGGGTTCCTAGTTGACTACGGAACCCTAAAAAAAGCAAAAATTAGTGGCAGTTTAGACAGTCCTACGTTATTCATTAATTTCCTTATTTTTTCCTTCAACATTTCCTTATTTTCCTGTTACGTTTTCCAAGGTACGATTTTCCGCCATGGTCTCCGCCAACCACAACTGTTTGTTTTGCCTAAGACGTTATTTCAAAGGATTAAAAATTAATCAGCAACCGTTTGCGGGGACTTCAGCTGCAGGCTGTTTGACTTTATTCCTTCCTTATCAGGCACTTGACATGCCTTTTATGAATAGAGTTTTATAATTTTAAAACCCTAAATACTTAATGTATCATCATTGTTTCAGCCCAAAGACGTCCACTGCTGATCATAGGCCTCCCCCAAAACTCAGGTTAATTTTAAATTTCAAAGGGTAACTGGAAGAGATCTCTTTGTTTTCCAATGTTTTACAATGTAGAGAGAGAGAGTTGTACATACATTAAACTAATAATGTATGTATGTAAAACTCTTTATTGTACATAAAACATGAAAATAACTAGTTAACAAGAGATACAGATGTACAAAGGCGAACTTATCCCTTAAAGGGTTCTCTTCCAGTTAACCTTAGAACGATTGACAGGACATTAGAGACAAGAGTAGGCATACAATGCTGAGTAAAAAAAAAAGAGCCGAAATCAAAAATAAACCCAAACTAACAAAACATAAACAATACCTGTTGGCGACTGGTTGGCAAAACCTCTTTTTTGTAGTTTGTTATTTTTGTTCCTATTTTAAAATCTACTAAGACCCGCCTGACAGAGACGGAGAAGTCAGTTGCTCTGTCAGACGGGTTGTGCTAAGTTCTATTTGTCTGTTTATTCCCTTTTATTATAGTTGGTAACCATTTTAAACGTGTATTTCATTTAATTACGTAGTGTCGTCAATAATACCCATACTTACAAAGAATACACACAAGTACACACATATATTATATAATGAATACAATAGACTAATACATATCATATCAACATAAATAGACTACATAAAAACTACAAATACTTACATTAATATACGCATATACACTAAACAAAGAACACAACAGAGGTAGTCTCAATTTAAGAGGAACTGTCAAGCCAGTACGCCCCTAAGCGATTCCGGAAGATGGCTATCGACTGCGACCGCCTGATGTCACTCGGCAACCGATTCCACAGACTAACAGCGTGCACGGAGGCGGATTTGGAATAGGATTTGGATTTAGATATAGGAAAGGCTAGCAAAAGATTATCACTTGACCGCAACCGGTTCCCAGACCCAGCAGCCAAGACGGAAGTAAAGATCGCTAGTATGAGTACAACGGTAAATAACCTATCGAAATCCAAGTGCTAGCGACTAACGTTTTGTAGCTGTCGCCATAGAACATCGGTACCATGAGTCACAAATTTGACAGACGTTATCGAACAACACCGTATCGACTGTAGTTAACTCTCTCACTAGTAAGTTGGAGGGTGAAAACTTATAAGAACCATCGTTTAATACATTATTTTAATTATTCACTTATCAAAATAATGTCGGCTAGGCATTATTTGGCATGGAATATGCTATTGAGGGCTGTTTATGAAGGCGAACGACGAGAACACGGAAAATTTCACAAGCTAATATCCACTTCTGTTAACACTCTAAACCACATTCCTCAAGTTTATCTAACCACTTGTAACAAAATATTTGATCAATTGATCATAAAAACTGGGGTCACTGTATTGTATCACCCAAAATGTACCTTAGGTACTGGTACTAAATTAACGTTACTAGAATGTTTATTTAAAGTTTCCATATACTCGACCAGTAATTGTAATCGAGACACACTAGTCCGCATCTTTATAAAAAATAAATACCGAAAAATAATAACAAACAACAACAACAGCTTAGCGTGTCAACTAACTCACTATAACATCTTAACATCTATCTATGGATGCACTCCATGAACTGTCACACTGATGAAATAACCAAAACAAATTCAAGAACCACGTACGCTTTACATTACCACACTGTTCTATGACGCTTTAAATTAGCAGGGTTATTTCTATATTTTTAATGGAAGGACTTGGATACTTAGCTTTTTGCCCAGTATCATGCTCACTCAGTCTTTTCAATATACGAGGGGCGTTCAATATAAAGTGAGAATGAGATGCAAACTCTTTTAATATTACGAAATTAAATACTGGCCGGTAAAGCTAATCTATCTAGCTGATTGCTATGAAAATAAAAACTAACTGTCTTTTGTTTAAAAAAATATACGGTAATTTCTTTGCAATGCTATTGAGTACGTTAGCGAAAATGGAGAAAATTGAACTGCGCGCCGTTATCAAATACTTGTATTTGAAAAATTTTTCTACGGACCAAGTCAATTTGGATTTGCGGGACACTTTAGGGTCTAATGCTCCTCCGTATTCGACAGTCGCACGTTGGTGCGCCGAATTTAGACGTGGAAGAACATCGACATTGGACGACCCCCGCTCCGGACGCCCTACTACAGCAGTAACTGAAGAAATTGTGAAAAAAGTCGAAAACTCAGTTTTGGCGGATCGTCGTGTCACAGTTCATTTTATTGCTGAAAATGTAAAGATTTCAACGGGGAGCGTGCAAAATATTTTACATGAACGCTTGGGTATGAAAAAGGTATCTGCGCGTTGGGTACCAAGAATGCTTACTGACACGCAAAAACAAACTAGACTAGAGATTTGTCAAGAAGCTTTGAACCTGATGCAGCAAGACCGGGAACTTTTTTTGGCGCGATTTATAACAATGGACTAAACATGGCTCCATCATTACGACCCTGAAACGAAACTGCAGTCTATGACATGGAAAAGACCATCATCTCCAACTCCGAAGAAATTCAAGGTGAGCCCATCTGCCGGTAAGGTCATGGGCTCTGTTTTTTGGGATGGTAAAGGGGTATTAATGATTGAGTATCTCGAGCATGGAGCCACTATTACGGGCACTTTATACGCCAAACAAATAGCAACATTGCGCAATGAGATCCGCGAAAAACGGCGAGGTAAACTCTCGAAAGTTGTGCTGTTCCACCAGGACAATTCCCCGGCACACAAGTCTGCCGTTGCAATGGCTGCAATTCGTGATGCTGGGTTCGATATCCTTAAGCATCCTCCGTATTCACCAGATCTTGCTCCCAGTGATTTCTACCTATTTCCGAGATTGAAACAATACCTGAGAGGCCAGAAATTTGAAGACGACGACGCGGTAGTCGCTGCAGTACAAGATTTTTTAAGTACTCAAGATGAGACCTCTTTTAAAAATGGAATTTTAAGTTTAGAAAAAAGATATACTAAGTGTATTATGCTAAAAGGTGACTATGTCGAAAAATAAAATGACATTTAGTAAAAGTTGTTTATAACATACTCATTCTCACTTTTTATTGAACGCCCCTAGTAGTTAGAAAGAGACAGCACAGTTCGATGTGAAGTTAGGCACGTCAGTCAGTCACGTAGCGAAAACTACACGAAGGATCGAGTTAACGTTAGCGAGTATAGTAAACGTTAACGTGACTCATGGTACGAGTTTAGTAGAAAACTATTCGAAGCTCGTTTACTCGCTATCGACTGTAGTAACGTAATGTGTGTTTTCGATAGCAACTCATGGTAGAGGTACAGGACACGTGATCGTATTTACGGAGACCGAAAATAAAGTGTATGCATACGTTCTGAAGACGCTCAAGCTTGTCAAGTAGCTGCTCAGAGAGATCGAGATATGCTATGTCGCCGTAGTCATGGAGAGGGAGAAGGAGAGATTGTGCCAAAGTAATCTTGGTGTGAAGAGGAAGGAAACTTTGCAGACGTCTAAGAGAATGGACCGAAGCAAAAAGCTTGCGGCTGACCTCAGAGACATGAGCCGACCAGGACAGAGTCTGATCCATGATGATACCCAAATTTTTGACCGTGGGTGAGAAAGGAATGGGAGTACCGTCAAAAATTAGTTCGGGTAATACCTGGTCACACATCCTTGAGACAAAGTGAGGGCTTCCAACAACAATCGCCTGTGACTTTTTGGCGTTCACCTTCAAACCGAATTCAGCCGCCCAGACCCGAATGGCCTCGAGATCGATGTTGACGCGATTAATCAAGTCAGGGATGCCATCAAAATGTGCCGCCGCATATATCTGAAGGTCATCAGCATAAAGGTGGTAGGAAGAGTGTAGCGACGCCGTTATACCATTTATGAAAATCGAGAAGAGGAGAGGAGAAAGCACTGCCCCCTGGGGGACACCAGAGGCGCTACCACGAAATTCGAAAATCGAAGTTCGTATCGCATTATCCCTCTCACTCTCGTGTCAAATCACATTAGCGTGAGCGGAACGGCACGAAACGAAGTTCGAATTATGCACTTCGTGGTAGGGCCTCAGACGTGAGATCGCACCATCCAGAATACGCCTCACCCAATCTTACCCGCTGGCGCCTTCCCGTGAGATAGGACCGAAACCAGGACAAAGCAGAGTTGGAAATATTAAGGGTTTTGGGAATTCTCAGTAAGATATCAGAGATAATAATTTTGGTACATTACGTATACTTTTATTGCCATATTTAGTATTTTACCAAATGTTTTTGGTAGCGTGTGTGCTTAGTAACAGGCACTTGGGAAATGAAACGGCGAAACCTTGGCAGTGTTTCTAACAAATGACGTACATTATGTGATGTTGTTGGGCTTCGGACGTCCATCCTTGCGAGATAACTTCGAGATCTCCGCTACTTTTATCCTTTAGGGACTTGCGTGGCTTTAGTTAATAATCTTTTTAGAGTGCCATAGTCCTACAATCCCTATAGGCCACAACAAACCGGGAGCGCGGGGCCATCGAGTGAGTAATTTAAACACATAGATGCACAAGTAAATTTAGTTCTTTAAGTTATTGCAATGAGGTTCATATTGATGTATAAGTAAGTGCCTTTTCCATTTCCAAACCACGAAGTTTCACTTCTTCCGCGCGGAGGAACTGCACGCACGATTTTTTTTCTTTGTTTTGTTAAAATTATTCGTTTTTATGATTTACAAATTATCCATTTACGCATGTAGTTTATGTAGTTTATCGCTTATATTTATAAGTGTACATTTTATCTATCTGTGTGGCGTTCCGGGTACTACCGACGGTACTGGCTGAAAATCAGCGCTGGGGTGTTATAAACGCCTCAGCATTATGCTGAGCCAGTGTCCAATTTGCAACCGCAATGACACACTCTATTTTTAGCCTTTGTATTGTCCTTTTTGTTAAAATATTTATGTGTCTTGTGTTGTTGTAAATAAATGTATTTTCTTTCTTTCTTTCAATTTTTTTAATAGAACTAAATATGCACTAAAAATGCAAATTTAATTCGATACAAAGTTTGAGGCACGTCGCGCACTGCCCCTCTCGATATATCACGGTACATTGCGCGTCCCCTCGCCGGCCCCTCGGCGTCGCCCCCGTCGAAACTTCAATAACGCCACGCTCACACCTTGGCAGCTAAAGTGCATTCGTTTTGGGGACAAAGCTTTTTGACACCTCCGCTGATACACTTTTAGACGACCAGATGGCCTAGTGGTTAGAGAACCTGACTACGAAGCTTGAGGTCCCGGGTTCGATTCCCGTGTCATTTTTGTATGAAAAATACGAATGTTTGTTCTCGGGTCTTGGGTGTTTAATATGTATATAAGTATGTATCTATCTATATGTATAAGTATGTTTATCCGTTGCCTAGTACCCATAACACAAGCTTTACTTAGCTTACTTTGGGACTAGGTCAATTGGTGTGAATTGTCCCGTGATATTTATTTATTTATTTATTTATGTATTTATTTATTTATTTACTGATAGGTTAGGTACAGTCAACCAATTTGATTCCTAGGCCATTATAGAACAATATCAAAATGAATCAATTTGTTTATCTTCTTCGACAGTGATCATTGGGTGATGTATGTCATGATGGCAAACTCGATCTTTGCGAACGTGTGTCAACGATATTGAATAGGAAAGGAGTTTGCTTGTTTATTAATAACTTGAATTCCTTCAAGCTTTCAAAAAAAGAGCGTACTCCTACCTAAAAGGCCGGCAACGCACTTGTGACTCTTCTGGTGTCGCAGGTGTCCATGGGCGACGGTAATCGTTTACCATCAGGCGATCTGTCTGCTCGTTTGCCCCCTATATCATAAAAAAAAAAAAAAAGAATTGTCACTGGCCACGTGTCAAAACTTCTTTTTCCTCTCATGACATAGGAGCGAAAACGTTTGTAAACTCTTTGCGTTTATTGCAAATTGTGTTCGGAAAGTTGGTAATCCTTTGACTTATCTAAGATCTAAGCCTTTGACTCGCACTGACGTTGTAATTGTCTAATAGTTAATGCGACAAGGTTCTTTAGTGGCCTAGGAATTAAATTGGTTGACTGTACTTTGTAAAAACAGCTTGTGGCTCAATATTTTTGTAAGACGTTTAGGTTGGGGGTTGGGGATTAAAGTTGCAAACACACAGACAGCGGAGCCGTGGCGGTGCGGTGGTGGTGACGGTTGTAATATTCTAACTTCTATAATCGAGTTCGCGGTACGGTACAGCACAACCGTTCGTACAAGGTAGAATATTACAACCGTCACGCCACCGCACCGCGACGCCTCCGCTGTCTGTGCGTTTGGAGCTTTAATCAGAATCCCGTCAAACCGTTTTATCATGGAAGAGTGTTACTACATACACACATACACATCAACACATTCATACGTCCATCCATCCATTCATCGATCCATACAAACCTTCACGTTTATAATATTAGTGGGATATTGTATTAAATAATTGTACTCTATGTCATATTTATTTTCAAGCAGGCGTTCTTCATACAATGTAACTGAAGACAATTTTATAATTTTTAAATTCTATGGCAATAGGTATGTTGACGTTGACACCACCAATCAACTGACGTACTTTTTATGAACTGTCAAAACACAATTCTCCCATAGAGTTGATGTCGTCGCTAGTTCGCCAACTCAATCAAGTAACTATAGTTATTTGTTTTAAAGCAACAAAAAATCTAATTTTGCAGTTAATCGAAAATTAATCTTGTTTTCAGGGCTAAAATAAAGCGTTTTTTACTGGAGTCGTGTCTTCGAATTATTTTTTAATGGTTCAACATCCCTATTACAGTAATTTTCCGGAATTTCAACCTGACTGGGGTGACTGGCTTTATTAAGAGGGTACGATGCGCACCATTTCTCCATACAAACGTAATCCCCTGTTTCCTCCCTGGATAATGGCTTTAGAGCCAATTTTTTTTTTACTGCGTAATCTGTATCTACCACAGCTTTGCCCCTATGTTTCGTTTTTTTCCATATTTCAATTAACATAAGAAATATGAGCTTTCAAAAACTGAAAAAATTGCCCAATTTCAACGTCATTTTCAGACACTCATCAGAAAAGAATCCCCGATATAAACAAAAAAAGGAAAACATAGGGGCATAGCTAAATCTATCCTCTAATTATTTTTGAAAAAATAATTTTACTGGTCCAGTTTTCGAGAAGAAAACAGGGGATTACGAAATGCTGTTTTGATCAATATTACGCGCCTAATAACGGTCTGAGCTGCAGTTGTCCCGCTCTCGCTGTACTGACACGGAGGGGTTCGGGCGAGACAGCGACATTTCATTAAAATACCTATTTCTCAAAAGTCTCTCAGCCATCGTACCCTCTTAACTCGGGATACTGCAAAAGCTTCGCGGAACACAAACGACGGGCAATACCTAGTATTATTATAGTATCGATTAGCTTTCTTTAATTACCTACTTTGGTTTATTCTCTCCCAACTTTGTGTCAATAAAATAAATACCAATTAGTATTCGGTGCAGGATTGCATGCAGCAGGTGCAAATAGTAATAGTTCGCACCCTCGGCCCTCGGCCTCATGTATAGGCTGTATAGCAAGGGGGCAATGAATCAATTACCACCTAATAGCCAGTCTATTAAGACTCTGTTTTGATTGTGCTAGTCATTAGATTTATGGCGTTATGCCGTCACGTTTATAGAATAGGAGATGACAGAGGCTTTTTCCCGTGATATTTATTATTTATTTTTATTTTAAGGTGTCTAAAATATATATATATAAAAACCATTAACCATAAGGTTAATGTTAACATGCATTTGACGCGTTGGTTGTATAGATATTTATTCCTTTGACTGTAATTGAAATTTGGTAGATTTAAAAATTTCTTCAGGAGCGTAAGGGATATAGAAGGGATTTTTCGAATCCCACAGGACAGGATAGAGAGCTTACCAATTTTTTCGCACTATTTATACTTTTATTTGAAAACATGCACATAGATAACTTTTAAATCAAGAGTATTGCCAGGTGCAATAGTGTTACTTAAAAGGGATCCCTTGGTTTCGCATAATTCAATAAGTCATAATGGAACATTCGTCATATTTAATCCACGTTAGTCGTACAGTGATTTATTTCTGAAACAGTATTTTTTTCAGGATTTTTTAAATGCCATCTTATTGAATGCAGTAGGTTAGGTTAGGTTTGTTTTATAACAATTCCGAAAAAAAAAACTTTTTCAGAAATAAATCACTTTATGACTAACTTTGATTATGAAGAATGATACATAATGACTTGTTAAATTATGCGAAACCATGGAGACCCTACTTAAAATCACAACAGTTCGACACTTAAGCGATGAAATGAGGCAAATGCTCTCTGAAAATGCTTTCGTAAAATTCCACCTCCTTCTGGTTGGGGGCTGACGATGGCACCAAATCCTCGCCGATATCCAGGTATGCTTCGGTCTCCGAGGTGTATTCCGGCCACTGCGCACCCTGGCTTTCATCTGGGGTCGGGTTTCTAAGAAAATAATACATTTAAGGCAATATATTAATGAACTGAAACAATTCCTACTTTGCTCACCCGCAACCTTACTCAACAACAGGTGTTAATAGATGTTTCATAAAATACTCAAAGAATACTAAAAATCAAACATGTATGAGAATTGAGTTCTTAGAAAACCTTTTGACGATTGAGACATGTCATTATCGGTGGGCGATATTGTTGTTTTGGCAACAAGAACTCTTTCGTGAGATGACGAAGTCTACATATACAACTAACGGAACCTGAAAAGGCTTGGTTCTGTCCGCTTTCTATTTTTGCAAAATAACCTTACGTCGATACAGAATTTCACATGAATTACCTGAGCAGCAACTCTAAATTCTTCATCTTTCATTTAAAAATCCTAAGCAAACAAATAAACAAATCACTTACCCATATTTAGCAAAATTTGTCCAGAGCGTCGTCACAATGTTAACCATTTTGAATGTGGCGGAGTCAGGATCTATCTTCATGTTCATAATTTTCATCGGAAACAGGTATGGCAAGTCATCGCCATGCGAAACCATTCGCCGAGCTCCGAATGTCTCTCCGAGCCCAAAGGCATAGGTCAGGACGTTCAACTCCGATTTGCAGGAGAATTTGTAGAAATAAAATTTGTTGTTGCTCGCTTTAGCACTTATCTTTTGCCATTGAATGACTCCAAAAGCGAAGTCTTCTACAGTACAATAAGTCACCAGAGTATCCGAGTCTTCTACAGGGCCTCCATTCCCATAGAACTGCTTTATTTTCATGGCAGTCTCTAACTGCACAGGCGGCGGACAGTTCAACATAAAACGCCTCGGAACGAAGAATTCAAAGAAGTTTTTAGCTTGATCTTTAATTTTCAGAAAACCTCCTCTAAGTAGGAAACTGAACACTCCTTCGTGTTCAGTGTACCCAGTGATGACATCTACACCCTCGTGAATTCCGTTACGCAGCGCTTCCAAGGGATTTCCGTAAAAGAATCTCTCATTGTCACCGAATTGTTTCTCACTGACGACCGCGAAGAATATATCAACGGCATCCATCACTTTTTCAGCCAAAAACACATGCGGCCTCACTTTAGCGAGAGATGATACTGGTTGTTCTCTCAAGAAAGTTTCTATCTCCTGAGGGTCGTTAGAGTCTAATCCCAGCTGTCTGGCCAACGCAGCAGCTCTGAGCAGAGGCACTTCCACAAACGGCCAGAAATTAGTGGTGTGACCGCTCTGCGCTATAGCGCGTTTGAAGAGTCCTTTCGACATGGGTGAAATCAAATGGAAGCTGACACTGGCAGCTCCACAACTCTCTCCAAAAACAGTCACATTATCCGGGTCACCACCGAACTGGCTGATGTTCTTCTGTACCCAGCGGAGAGCTGCGACTTGGTCTTTCATACCCGCGTTGCCGGGAACATCTTCGGTGTCCAGGCAGAGGAAGCCCAGTACTTCTAGTCGGTAGTTGAAAGTGACGAGGATGACATCGTGTCTCACCAGGTATTCTGGACCGTAGAAGTCATCGTTCCCGCTGCCGGAGATGAAACCTCCACCATGGATCCACACCATCACAGGCAAGGGTGCAGTGGGAGTCAGATCAGGAGTGTACACGTTGATGTATAGACAGTCCTCGCTGCCCTTAGGCGTGGGATCGAAGTATGGATCTATTTGGTAACAGACCGGTCCAAATTCCTTGGCGCTGCGAACTCCCTCCCACGGAGTCGGGGGTTGGGGTGCCTGTAATATTTTGAAGCTTTAGCGTTAGGCAGAAGTACAAATTTAATATGGTTTTAAACCATGTATGATTTTAAGTCAGGCTGTTCCTAAATATATTTGGACGAATTTTTACTTTACATGAAGTACTAGTCCATTTTACTTGTTTTTCTGTATTGTTTTCTATTTTTTGTAGAATAAAAGTTCATTGTATTATACTATACGAAGAGTTAAAATTAACTCGTAGTTACAGCTAATTGTAGGATTATCTCATTTAAGTTCTGACAATCTACTCGTATTACTTTATCCTTACTTCAAGTACCTATATTTTAACTTTCTTATTTAATATAGTCACAACTTATTTTAAATACAAATTGTGTGTGTGTGTGTGTGAGAGAGACAGAGAGAGAGAGAGAGAGAGATGTTTATTTACACATATTATACACAGGAAATACAGTTGACAGGAAAAGATACAAAAAAAATCATCGAATAGTATAAATTGGGCCACACTCAGTATAATGTTGCGGCAAACCACAACGCTGTTTTTCAGTGGGACCCATTTAATAAAACTAAACACAAAAAAAAACAAACAACACATTGTGATGACTAGAAATTGTGGTTCATCTAACTTACTTTAAATCTGAGATCCCCAACAGGTGGTGCTGCGTAGGGGATCCCCTTGAAGCTGTGGAACTGCCCACCCAATGGGTTCGTCACCAGTTCACCTTCGAGCAACCCATCACTAACTTCCACTTGACTCATTATTGCTGGTAAAGTTTTTCGAATAACTTTTACGTTAGCGTGTGTTTTGTTTCTTATATTTTGTTAGCGCTTTATAATATCTGTCTGTTATCACCTTAATAATTATCGCCTTATACGGGGTTATTTGTAATTCACTGACATCCTCTTAACCCTGAATTCCTATCACTCAAACAAATGTTTTTTGTTTTACGACTTTTAAAAAAAAAACACTTTTTTCCCATACAAATACACAGAGTATCGTAAAAATAAGAGGTAATCTCAAATTTTCAAAACGTTATTACACCAAAAATATTAAATTATGACAAAAGCCGTAAAACAAAAAAACATTTGTTTAAGTGGTAGGAGTTTTGGGTTAAAAGGATGCTAGTGAATTACAAATAACCCTGTATATTCTGTCTGTTATCAGTTCGGATGTCCGGTATGATACTGAGTGGATCTAAACTTGTATAGCGTATGGTAATGATATGACGCAAATTGTAATGACGTCTAGTGACGGCTGTTGTCGATGATCTTCATTTCACGGTCCCTAAATAGCTGTTATATACTGACGGGCTGATTTTCTCGTTATAATGTATGGCAATGCCAGCCAATACGTTGCAGTGGCGGGGCGTGAAAATTTTTGAAAGTAAAGCCGGAGCAAACAAAAACCTAAAAACCTCAATTTTGGTCCAGGTGAGCGGTTAGCTCCGAAGGAGTGTTAGTCTCTCGGTAGAGGGCATAACATAGATGCGCGCTTTATAATAATGCGTAATGTGATTATAACAGACTGAAGTGTACGATGTATGGGAAAAATTCGTCGCTAACTTCTAGACCAGTGATGGTGTAGGGGTAAGCACGCAGCACGGAACGCTGAGGACCTGGGTTCGATTCCCAGCATTGGTCTTTTTTCTGGGGTTTTTTCTGTGCATCTATATTTCAGTTTGTATTTAGTTTGAAATATCTCATTAGTACCTTATTACTTTGTTAAACATACAAGCTCGTCTACAGCTTCTGCGTAGGCACATCACTACGCCAATTAATTAAATCATATCTTTGCCGTCACGGCCACGCCGTAATAACTGCCTTCCCCAGTACGACGGGCGACAAGAACCACTTGAAGAAGTAACTTATTCATCAAGGATTCCTGTATTTCCACAGCTTTTACCATTAGTATAATTGACGTACATAGGAAATTATAGGACACGTGTTATACTTAATTTAATAACGACGACGGCAAAAGACCCGACGGCATGACACTCATGCCATGGAAAATGGGACGGCCGTTGGTTTGGGACGCCACTTGCGTTGACACACTCGCGCCGTCCCACCTTCCATCTACAGCCATCAGGGCCGGTGCCGCTGCTGACTCTGCGGAATGCCTCAAGAAGCGCAAATATGTAGGCATCAGTAGTGCCTACATTTTTGAGCCGTTTGGGGTTGAAACCATGGGTCCTTGGGGTTTGAGTGATCTTTAAATCACTGTCGTCAAAATTGATTGCAGCTTCAGGTGACCAGAGGGCTGGCTTTTTCTTAGCACAAAGAATAAGCATTGCCATACAGCGTGGCAATGCTGCCAGCCTTCTGGGCACCTTACCGCTTGGCAGTGATTTTGGGCAACTTTTTTATTTATAAGTTTAGTTTGTATGTAGTTTTAGTTTATAGTTTTAGTTTTATTTTATGTAGTTTTTACAATAAATAAACTTTTTTTTTTAAATTTAATAACTTAATTTAGATAATTACCTAGTAGAAGTGTTGTTTCTGAGTGGTGTGGGTGGGACCTTACACCTACTTACAAGTAATTATATTGCCCCAAAATTCAACGATAAGTAACTTGGGACCGGGTGAGGCCAAATTATAAGTAACTTGGGACCGGGTGAGGCCAAATTATAAATAGTTTTGGAAAAATAAGGAAAAATCCATGTCACGTAGTTAAGCGACGTATTTATTTTTTGTGAAAATTTGTAATATTATTATTTTTAAATAAAAAATAAAATCTACTTCAAAAAACATACAGAAACAAATCAAAAAATTTTATTATCAAAATTGAACCGACTACAAAACACCATAAAACTAACTTCCTACTCTGTTTGAAGTTTGAAGTCGGTGCTTCAGCACGAGCCAGCAGGAGTGGCCCTAGTCAGTCATCTACCTTAGCTAAGTAAATAGGGTACGTACCCATACTACGTGACCTGTTTATGGGGGGGAGGGGGTCACCAAAAATACCACGCCTGGTCACGGACGGGGGGGAGGGGGTTTAGGTTTTCATCACGTAGTCAACAAACTCTAGTCTTTAGTCTAGGCCAGTGTTTTTCAAAGTGTGGGTCGCGACCCCCCGGGGGATCGCGAGACCTATCCAGGGGGGTCGCGAGGCTCAGCTCCGAGAAAGTCTTGTGACTAGATGGAATTAATTTTTTTGAAGGATGTACATGGGTTTTACGTACAATCGGTACGATCGGTTTTGGGGGGTCGCGAAGGAATTTTGATGGTCATTAAGGGCCGTGACGCCAAAAAGTTTGAAAAACACTGGTCTAGGCAAATCTCGCAAATCTATATTAATAAAAGAAAAATATGAGCCAAATTATTATTTTTTAACTTTCTGTTTGCAAAAATTGATTTAAAATCATCCCAAGTAGCACAGTTAGCATTATAAGAAATCACTTTGGGTATAACTCGGAACTTCATGACTTAATAAACAGTTAATATGGTTCAACTGAGAACTTAGAGCTGCGTATTACGCTTTAGTCTGTATAACAGCATCATAAAAGTAGAAACGGATACTATTGTTACGGGATCAGAGTTAGTGCAGATGTCAAAAATGCCTTCTTACAGTCTCTTTTGCATTGGTTGCTTAAGAGCATTATAGTGGTAGTAAAATATGCTATTGCTGTTTAAAGGCGTAGAATTATACCACTGAAATGCTAGCGTCTTAAAAGTGTCACTGTGAACTACCGTACAGCTAACAGTTTTAGAGTAGTGTACACTTAGAGTAATTTAACACAAAAAGTTCCACATCGGTTCGCCTCGGCTCTGTTATAAGCCTATTTTTCAAAGCAGTTAAAAGGTGTTTTATTAATACACGTGAACACCGAAGGTATTTCAAGATCCTTGTTTAACTCAGAAATGCAGCATTTGGCTGTGAAATATACCAATATATTGTTTTAGTCTGCATAAAAGAACACTTTACAGATATTATAACGCACGAAGCTGCAATCAGGTTCACGTTAGTCAATCATTAAATTCTTAAGCGGTCATTTTAACAGTTGGCGTGGATCGTGTATTAAATTATACAAAATGCTAAAAAAATTGAAAAATTAAAACAAGATTGAATTAAAATTAAAACACTAAATAAAAATTAAATAACTTTTAAAAGGTAATGCGTTTAAGTAGTTCAAATAAATGGTTTTAGCGTTAATGTGAACCATACTAAAACTAATAACAGCTGACAGGCTGAATATTGGTTCACTTGAACTCTTATTTACTGCAATAAGTATAATAAAGGAACTGGGGTGTACTCTTGTACAGCCATGGTAATTAATTCAGAATAAAAAGAGTTCACAAAAGTTTCTTAAGAATGCGCCATTTTATTATAACCTAAATCGTATATATTGATAATTATTCTGTTGTTATTTATATTTTACTGCCCTAAATTACACGTTATTCATATACACTTATTATAGTATACTATAAAACTTCGTATAATTTTATGTAAATCGCTCAAAAATGTATACATATATTTTTGGTGTGTTACTTTTTTCACAACATTTCTAATTAAAACGAGATATTTCCGAAGCGCGTAAAATTTTTGCTAAAAAACCATATAAACATTCACAGTAAACTTGCATTCCCAAATGTTTTCACAGTAGGTTGGCTATAAAGGTGTACTTTCGTGAGTTAACACAAATTCTCAATAAAATTGTGACATTTACTTCGCCATTACACATCACACTCTGGAAATTTATCGGCACCGCTATAATACTATTAAAAGCAAATCTGCAAATATAATAAGCAATTTCAATATGAACGAAGGGTAATGTAAAACCTAAAGCGTTATATAAGACTAGCAGTCACCCAATCCTGACGCTTAGTCTGTATAACAGGACACTCGTATTCTGTTAAGCAGCTGATAAACAGCCTGGTGACCCATAATAATTCCAATATAGTGCTACTGTAATGCTGTTAAACAGAAATGTGAACTAAACTAGAACTATAGGCTGAATAATTTGTGCCCAAATAAGAGTTATTTCAGTGTTAACAGCGCTGTTAACACCATTGTAACACTGTCTTGTACAGCTTAAAGTTTCCGTGTACACCAAAAGTGATTTCTTATAATGCTACTTGTGCTACTTGGGATATTTATAAATTACTAAGTGAAAACTAAAGGGGGAGGGGGGGGTCTTGGAAAATACTACGGGCGGCCACCGAGGGGAGGGAGGGGGGTAAAAAAATTGCAAAAAATGGGTCACGTAGTATGGGTACCTTCCCATACTACCTATTGGGCTCTACTATTATTGTTTTTACCCATTTTGGTTGACACAAATAAATGTTTTCTTTCTTTCTTTCTTTAAATCTTAAAAACTGCCTAGCTCCAGTCTGCCCGATTTCCTCTCATTCTAGAGTAAGCCCTAGGCCCTGCAATGGGACGTACATTATACACCGTGAAATTTTAGTGGTTGTTTTCCCGAAACGAGGTGATTTAGTTTCGATTGTACAATCGATTTATAATTACTATTTTGACTAGAGTCAAAAATCAAATTGTGAAAAACGAAAGTCGAAAATGACCGCAAACCAATAGTAACGCTTCGTTGGTACAAGTAGCGTACGATCGTACGATAGGTTAGGTACCAACGAAGCGTTACTATTGGTTTGCGGTCATTTTCGACTTTCGTTTTTCACAATTGGATTTTTGACTCCAGTCTAAATAGTAATTATAAATCGATTATACAATCGAAACTAAATCACCTCGTTTCGGGAAAACAACCACTAAAATTTCACGGTGTATAGGCTGGGATGAATGAAATTGGATTGTGTGGAATGAAAGGTCTACCCTCTATCGAATAAACAGTGTTGATCTAACTGACGTGTGTTTCACTACATGGTGGGAGCGGTGGCAGCAATGTATATATCTATATCTAATGTATATATATATATATATATATATATATATATATATATATATATATATATATATATATATATATATGGGATAAGAAGAAGTTAAGTACTCGCGGCCCTATGAAAGGCTATTCAGTGGGTAGTGGGCGTGAGCGGGCTAGTAGCGATGGCGACACCCCTGTAGCTAAGCCAAATAACGATGTTGTGCCCCCCCCCCCCAGAGTGTCCTGAGTCTCCCGGCTCTGATAATCCGGATGTCAGCTCGCCGAAGGTAGAGAATCGCGGTTACCAAGATGAGGTTGATAAAACGAAGAAACAGAGACGGCTTACCTCTATACGTTGCACCGCGGGCCCCAATATCACATCCCTCAAAGCTGTCGAACACCGTAGGCATATTCACTTGTGGAACATGGTGTCTAGTGCCATTGATGTTAGAGAGTACCTACAAAATTTGTGTCCCAATGGAAATTGCACTGTGGAGGAGCTTAAATCTAAGGGAGACTACAAATCGTATAAGCTGGGTGTTCCGGCAACGCTCTTTGAGAAATGCCTTTCCGCCGATGTCTGGCCTGAAAATGCTATGGTGAAGAAGTGGTTATTTCGAGGACAAAGTGCCAAAAAGCAAGTGCGTGACGATAACACCATGTGATTGTTCCGCTGACTCATCTCTTTTCATAACATATCAGAACGTCAGAGGCCTTAATACCATATATTTCAAACTAAATACAAACTGAAATATAGATGCACAGAAAAAAAAAAAAAAAAAAAAACCCAGAAAAAAGACCAATGCTGGGAATCGAACCCAGGTCCTCAGCGTTCCGTGCTGCGTGCTTACCCCTACACCATCACTGGTCTGGTCTGGTTTTTTCTGTGCATCTATATTTCAGTTTGTATTTAGATTGAAATATATGGTTTCACGGGATGACCGTAAAAGTAATAAAAAAAAAAAAATGAAGTTGAAGAAAATAAAAAATAAATAGAAAAAGATACTTCATACTTAACTTAGCCTTAATACCAAATTAAAGACTTTTAAACAGACTGTTTTTGCTCTTGAGAGTGACCTCATTGGTGTTGCTGAAACTTGGCTTTCTGCATCGGTGGAAGATTCGGAACTTGTGGGGAGTGAGTGGAGCGTGCTGCGCCGAGATCGTGCCACTGGGCGTCATGGAGGAGGCGTGTTATTGGCTGCGCGACCGGGTATCACTCTATGTCGCAGACCCGAGTTTGAGACCTCCGATGGTGAAGACTTGTGGGTGTCGCTTGTGGTGCGGGAAACCGTATGTCATGTGTGTGTAATATACATTCCGCCTAATACTGCAGACGACGTCTATATGCGCTTCTTTCATAAAGTTGAGTCTTTTATTGACTCTCTTAATGGTGTTGTGTTAATTATTGGTGACTTAAATATGAACCCTAAATACACTTCAAGTAACATTTTAAGCTACTTTTGTTATTTTTCTACTGTTTGTAACCTGATAGAGAAGAATGACGTTTTGAATGCGTTTGGAGGTGTGTTAGACGTGGTGCTGGTGCGAGAGAGAGCCTGCGGTGCAAAGGTCTGTGACACGGGGGACGATGGGTTAGTGCCTCATCGGGATCCGTATCATCCACCGCTTGGGATTTCTATACCCCTTATGGATAGTAAGCATTACCCTCTTTTTCTGGAACCCAGTAATGTCGACTCTAATCACGACTGGAACTTTACCAAAGGTAACTATGAACTTCTGTACCAATTATTTTCTGAAGTGTCATGGAAGGAGGTCCTGGAGTCCCGCGATGTCAAAACTGCTGTAGAGGAGTTTTACCGGTTGGTCTATGGTATTTTTGATGATTGTGTACCCAAAAAAATAAGGCCTAATTCTCCAAGCAGGCGTTATCCCGTCTGGTTTACTTCTGACATAATCAGGGATATTTCGCGGAAAGCTAAAGCTCATCGGCAATGGAAACGCTCTGGTGACCATGCTGTGTACGCTACCTTTGCCGGATTGAGGACTGACCTTAAAGCGCGAATATCACTTGCCTATGCTATATTACTGATATTCAGACTAAGCTAACATGCAATCCTCGCGCTTTCTGGCAACATGTGGGCGGCTTGAAATCAAAAGGTGGTTTCGAGTCTCGCGTTACTTATGAGGGGAGGGAATACGAGGGTGGTGAGATGGCTCAAGCATTCGCTGATTTCTTTTCTTCGGTTTTTTTGCCTAATAAACCTCTCCTAGACTTTAAAAAGACCATTCGCGAAGACCTCACTAGTAATGCAAACTATGTCCATATTAAACATGTAACATCCCTGGATATTGAAACTGGTATTAACCGACTGAAACCTCGAAGTTCCCCCGGTCCTGATAATTTTCCGGCATTTGTTTTGAAAGGATGCAAGGAGTGGCTAATACCGCCGCTTCTTCTCATTTTCAACTTAGCTCTTGATTCCGGCAAGTGGAAGATTACCAGAGTGAGGCCTATTCCTAAATCTGGCAAAACGGCTAAAGTTGAAGATCATCGGCCAATAGCTATTTTGTCTTCTATAGCTAAACTATTTGAGTCTATCATAAATAGAATTGTAGCGCCACAATTAAAACCGTTACTTTGCGATGCTCAGCATGGTTTTAGGTCCGGGCGTTCAGTAGAGACTAACCTTTTAACCCTTATTGATTCCATCTCAGATCATTTGGATAACGGAATTCAAGTTGACGTTCTGTACTTCGACTTTAAAAAGGCATTTGATCGCGTAGATAACGATGTCCTTTTGAGCAAATTGTGTAGTGTTGGTTTTTCACCAAAACTGCTCAGATTCTTTGCTAGCTATCTACGTGACAGGCAGCAGTATGTGCAGTGCGGTTGCTTTGTTTCAGAGCCGTACCATACTCGTTCTGGAGTCAGTCAGGGTTCGATATTGGGCCCGTTGCTCTTTGGAGTTATGGTCAATGATCTGGCCTTGGTTCCTGAGTGCGCTAAATGCTTGCTTTATGCCGATGATCTGAAGCTAATTTATGGCGTGCAGGATATTTCTGATTGTAGGTCACTGCAAAATGACATTGATAGAGTTTACCAGTGGAGTATTAATAACAGACTTCATTTTAATGCTGCAAAATGTGTGCTCATAACTTTCAGTAGGGCCCGTAATCCCTTACTTAATAATTATCTCCTGGATTCTGAATCTATAGTTCGGGTTGACACTGTTCGAGATTTGGGAGTTTTTCTGGACGCGAGCCTTAACTTTCATGAGCATATTAATGCCTTGGCTGTCGACTGTTACAGGAGGCTGGGGTTCGTCATTCGGAACACTGGAGTCTTTGTTGATGCCAGGTCCATAACGCTCCTTTACACAGCTCTTGTCAGAAGCAAGCTCGAAGCAGCTTGTGTTGTATGGAACCCACATGAAGCATCTTATATCTTGCTTCTGGAGAGAGTGCAAAAGGCATTCTTGCGTTATTTGTATAAGAGAATATATGGGTATTATCCTTTTTTATACCCAACCAAATTTTTGCTGGGCGTCTTAGGCTTCCATTCTTTGGAGGTGAGGCGAGATTTCAGACTATTAACTGTAGCTAGCGGTATTTTGCGTGGTGATTCTGATTGTCCCGAATTGGTGGCTCAGTTGATGCGTCTGTATGATCCCTCGCCGACTAAATTTCTCTTTCGGCCACGCTGTCGCCATTTGTTGGCGGCGCCGGCAGCACGAACGGTTTACCGCAGAAAATCTCCGCTAGTTCGAGCTTTGCACCAGATGAACTCACTCCTCGAATCGACCCCAGGCTGTGATTTGTTTGCAAGCAGATGGTTACAACTGTGTGAGGAATGTATGAGATATTGCGAGAAGATGGATATACGACCTTCTTCTGTTCAATTTTAAACTGTATTGTATATTCTTTGTAAAAATTGTATCTGAATTTCACAGTGCTTTGGTTGATCTGTTATGCTGTGAAATGTAATGAACTATATAAATAAATAAATATCTTAATCTTCTTTAATGACATCATCCGCCGGTCTCTTGCATCGGTCAATGTGCCGGCTACTTTGGAGCCAACAGGAATATCTAGAAATGACAGCAAGAGACCGGATGGGATGTCCCTGATTCCGTGGAGTATGGGACGGGTGCTAGTGTGGGACGCAACTTGTGTTGACACACTGGCCCCTTCACATCTCCACCGAACATCTATAAGGGCAGCGGCAGCAGCAGAAACGGCCGAAATTGCCAAGTTAGGGAAATACAGTGGTCTCGGCGCCGAATATAATTTTGTACCTTTTGGCGTCGAGACCCTTGGTCCGTGGGGCCCTGGTGCTCTGAGTCTCTTCAAAGACTTATCAAAGAGGCTCAGAGATACCACAGGAGACCGAAGAGCTGGCAGCTTCCTCGCTCAACGCATCAGTCTTACGATCCAGCGAGGAAATGCTGCCAGCGTCTTCGGTACCATGCCACAGGGGCCATTTTTAGATTTAATTTAGTTTTAGTTTATTTTATTTTAATATAGTTAGTTTTAATTTCTATAGTTTGTTAGTGTTTATACTTAGTTAAGTTTTATTCATTGTTATTTTATATACTTAGTTTCATCTTCTTAATATATATAAATTACGCATCACGTTGTTTGTCTGCGATGGACTCCTAAACTAGTTAAACTACTTAACTGATTTTAATAAAATTTGCACACCGTGTGCAGTTTGATCCAACTTGAAAGATAGGATAGGTTATAATATTATAAATTCGAATATAACACTTTCTTTATCGCTTCGCGCTCTAACCGTTGAACCGATTTGGATTAAATTTGGAATGGAGATAATTTGAAATCCTGGGACATAGGGCAAGAGTTTTTATTCCGAAAAATTGCATAGAGCCCGCAGGCTAGCGATAAACTAATTCTTCGCAGACGGAGTCGCGGGCAACAGCTATCTAATATATAAAAATCTCGTGTCACGGTGTCTGTTATCGAACTCCTCCGAAACGGCTTGACCGATTTTTATGAAACTTTTTTGTCTGTATTCGGTAGATCTGAGAACAGGTCGCAGGCTATTTTTTATACCCCTATTATTCTTCGCGGACGGAGTCGCGGATAACAGCTAGCTAACAAATGCCATACAGAATATAATTACATTGCTGTTTCTCAAATCATTTTCCCTTCGACCTAATTAATAACAACATTATGGCAAAAATCCTCCCGAAAACAACATATCTAACAATAAAGTAGGTACATATATTTTATAAATAGCGAAAAATATACTTATCTGATTTATATAAAATAGATCAAAATATTTTATTTTCTGTTTTGTTTGAACTAGATGTATTTTGTTAAATTATTATTCAAAAAATAAGTTAAAGAAATTTTTACTCAAACTTGTAATTCTATGTTGAGCCTGTTGAACTTGCTATCGGTACGAATAAATGTCTAAATCCCGCTGTCATTACCATGACGTGTTGTTGTGTGCGTGACCTCAACTCTGATGGCGTTACCTATACTTACATGATTATAATCTAGTGAGAGCGAAGCGAAGGGATAAAGTTAGTTTATCATTAAAACAAAACGATCTTTAAAACTAAGGAAAAAATTGAAAACAATAGAAAATTAGGTATCATTTTACTAACAATTTTTTATTAACTAAACGAAACGAAACTATGTCGAAACGAAACGAAGTCGACGAGATTTTCGTGTTTATCATAACGTCCGCCGCGGCGGCTGTCTCAAAAAGCCGTTGGAACGAGAACCACTTTCCGTTACTGAGTAAACGGTTGCGTTTCGTCGTCTACAATTTCGGTAACGACCCACCCCTAAAAGCATGGCTTTGAGTAACTGATATACATAAAATAGTCTGCAGTCACGCGATGTAACGAATACCCCAAGCTTGAAAGAACGTACACTTTTGTTGAGTTACTTATTAAGAGGGTACGATGGCTGAGAGAATTTTGAGAAATAGGTATTTTAATGAAATGTCGTTGTCTCGCCCGAACCCCTCCGTGTCAGTACAGCGAGAGCGGGACAACTGCACCTCAGACCGTTAATAGGCGCGTAAAATTGATCAAAACAGCATTTCGTAATCCCCTGCTTTCTTCTCGAAAACTGGGCCAATAAATTTATTTTTTTCATAAATAATTAGAGGACAGATTTAGCTATGCCTCTATGTTTTCCTTTTTTTGTTTATAGGAGGGATTCTTTTCTGACGAGCGTCTGAAAACCACGTTGAAATTGGGCAATTTTTTCGGTTTTTGAAAGCTCATATTTCTTATGTTAATTGAAATATGGAAAAAAACGAAACATAGGGGCATAGCTGTGGTAGATACAGATTACACAGTAAAAAAAATTGGCTCTAAAGCCATTATCCAGGGAGGAAACAGGGGATTACGTTTGTATGGAGAAATGGTGCGCATCGTACCCTCTTAACAATAATTTTTGCTAAAAATTTCATTTTCAATGCAAGCATTTTCGCTGACAGATTTTTTGTTGACTGTACTTGCATTGTCATCCAACCAACCTACATAAGTAGGTATACCAAATTTCAAATCAAATCAAATCATTTACATACATTGCAAGTTAATAAAGCTTTTCAAAGAACGCAAAAGTTTATGAGTGTGTGTGTGATATGAGTAGTGTAGTGTAGTTATTTTATATACCTTTTCGCGCGTATCTTTTGAAGCTGTAATTAATTACCTACTAAGTGCTTCATGATTGTTATAATTATAAAACTAACCTAACCTATCCTACAGGATTCTCAGGACATTCCTAAAATTTAACCTGAATAGTTGTCAGTTTCAGAAAAAAAATCATTCGTCCATATGAAACAGTTGGGAAATTACATTTGGGAAAAATATTTTCGGCGAAAATCCAGGATACCTTTTAGACAGTGTCATCTGTTTATTATTTTTCTATATGTACAGTCAATGTCATAAATAAGTGATCACTCTTGTACCTTGTCGCTTTCAGTCGTTACTTAATTTCGTATGGCTTTTCAAACGTAACGTTTAAATGAGAAAGTACAAAAGTGATCACTTATTTATGACGTTGACCCTACATACCTTCTTTTCTGTATTGCTTACTAGGTACATAATTATATGTATTTTATGTTAAAAGTCTTAAGCTAGCGCAGGTCGTATAAGATTTGAGCTTTACTAACGATACCCATTTTCCATAGCCCCGTGTTTATTCTCCAAGTTTCACAAACAGGTATCGACTTGGCGGTTAGCAAGTTTGAACACGCCAATAACATTCGAGTTTTCATATCGTTCGGTGAATAACTTTGGAAGCGGTTATGGGGTTTGATTTACGAAGTTTTGCTTTGTTGGAAAGTCATTCTCTTGGACATGTTAAGCGAATAGAGAGTTGAATACAGTTAAAATAACAAGAGCAGTGCTTAGAGCAGTGTTGCCAGGTCTCCTATTTTACAGGAGATCTACTAATTTTAGTGATACTTAACAAAAATCTACTGTTTGTAGGTAGGCCTCCAACAAGATGGAGCGACGACCTGGTGAAGGTGGCGGGAATGCATTGGATGCGGATGGCTCATGGCCGATCTGTTTGGCGAGCCTTGGGGGAGGCCTATGTTCAGCAGTAGACGTCTTTCGGCTGAAATGATGAATGATGATGAATGATGTTTTTAGGGTTCCGTACCCAAAGGGTAAAAACGGGAACCCTATTACTGAGGCTCCGCTGTCCGTCCGTCTGTCCGTCCGTCTGTCTGTCTGTCTGTCCGTCTGTCACCAGGCTGTATCTCGGGAACCGTGATAGCTAGAGAGTTGAAATTTTCACAGATGATGTATTTCGGTTGCCGCTATAACAATAAATACTAAAAAATGGAATAAAATAAATATTTAAGGGGGCTCCCATACAACAAAAGTGATTTTTTTGATCGTTTTTGCTCGATATTGATAACGGCAACAGGTAGACGCTTGAAATATTCACAGAATATTTAATTATATATTGACTTTAAAAATAAATTATTAAATTAAAATAAAAAAAATATTTAAGGGGGCTCCCACTCCCATACAACAAACGTGATTTTTATAGTAATTGTACGGAACCCTTCGTGCGCGAGTCCGACTCGCACTTGGCCGGTTTTATGTTTTGTTTGTAAGTTTCATCATAAGTTTGAAAAGATGACTTTCTGCCAAGTTTCTTGCGGCGCATTCTTCTTGGCAATGATGGTCCTTCCGAAAGCGCTAGTAGTTTAAAAAAAGTGACATTTAAAAGAGCCCTTTGCGGCCATGTTGCAGAGTACCTATACGTTTTGATTTTTTTTTTATTTCAAAATTTTTGTAAGATGGATCTTTATGCTTTCCTGTTTCTAGCAGCCTTTGACTTATCGACGTTAATGGAAAAATCACATGTTTGTTTTTAACTGTAACCAAAAACCCCAGGGCATCTATTTTCTAATTTAACGCTATCGATTTACTGCGGTCCGTTTGTACAAACCGTTGCAGCCTTTATAAAACAGGGTCCCAGAGGATACGAGTTAATCGCGCGTCTCCTCGGAACCACTCGGGACGTCTCGGGACGTCTCGGGACGACTCGGGACCTCTCGGAGCAAGATGTAGTGCCGAGTTAGGGGACAGGTAACCGGGGTACAAATTGGTTTGTGGTAATTTATGTTCTAGCTGTTTTTATAGCTTTTTTAGGTTTGACCGTCGTTTTCCTTTGGGAGGGACTTGATCGAGTTTGACAACTGTTATAATACCTGAGGGGCGTTAGGTAGTAGACTGAATTGACCCTATTTGTGTACATTGTTTCGTATCTTTAAACATGAAACTACTGTGAGACTCATGCTTAATAAAGGATAATGCTTAGATTAGCAAGAACGGTTAATTCAAGAGAATTGCCAATATCAAAAAAAAAAATCAAAAAAAAATCAAAACGTTTATTCTGCAAATAGGCCGCAAAGGGCTCTTTTACATGTCACTTTTTTAAACTACCTGCGCTTTCGTAAGGACCATCATTGCCAATAAGAATGCGCCGCAAGAAACTTGGCAGGAAGTCATCTTTTCAAATTACAATATAATAAATTACAAACTAAAAAACCAGACGACCAGATGGCCTAGTGGTTAGAGAACCTGACTACGAAGCTTGAGGTCCCGGGTTCGATTCCCGTGTCGGGGCAGATATTTGTATGAAAAATACGAATGTTTGTTCTCGGGTCTTGGGTGTTTAATATGTATTTAAGTATGTATCTATCTATATAAGTATGTTTATCCGTTGCTTAGTACCCATAACACAAGCTTTGCTTAGCTTACTTTGGGACTAGGTCAATTGGTGTGAAATGTCCCGTGATATTTATTTATTTTTTATTTAAAAAAAAAACATACAAATATATAATTAAATAAAAAATAATAATAATTATATAAAAAAACAATACAGGGATGTATTGGGTCCCATAGTTAAAAAAAAAATATATCGGAGATAGTCTTCCAATGTCACAATCATTAAAAATGAATCTGTTAAAACACATTTCAGGTCAAGTAACCATTAAACTTTTGGATTCCAAAGGCAAGCTTACGCCTGCCGCCCCCAAAGTTAGCTCACTCGCACTCATGTCATGCTCTGAAAGCAAAGCGGTACCGAGGGCATGTATCGCTTCCGTTCCCATAAGCCTTATGGGACCGTCTTGGGAACTTCGGCGTCGCGGGCCTGTGACTAGTTAATAAGCTTAACAATACAATACCTATACAGCCTTAAATATAGCAAAGGGATGTATAAAGTCCCTGAGTTAATAATAAATAAAAATACTTCATCTAAATAATTCAGAGATGTATATAGTCTCTAAATGTCAACGTAAACTAGTTACATAATCATTAGAGGTGTAAGAAGCCTCCAAGGTCAAAATTAATAATAATATTAATATAAAGAGCTGGACATTTATAAGGTCTCCGAATATCAAACAAATAGGTACCTACTTATTATAATTAAGTGGGCAACGGCAACAGAACCAGAAACTAGCCGCGGATTGCGCCGTGAATATCTACAGTACCACTACCATGAGTTTACAGTGACCGTACTCGATAGCGACTGCGTAAATGATTTGTATGAAGAATTGTGCAGCGCCTCTAGCGGTCACTTACGGAAGTAAAGATCGCTAGTATGAGTACAACGGTAAATAACCTATCGAAATCCAAGCGCTAGCGACTAACGTTTTGTAGCTGTCGCCATAGGACATCGGTACCATGAGTCACAAATTTGACAGACGTTATCGAACAACACCGTATCGACTGTAGTTAACTCTCTCACTAGTAAGTTGGAGGGTGAAAACTTATAAGAACCATCGTTTAATACATTATTTTAATTATTTACTTATCAAAATAATGTCGGCTAGGCATTATTTGGCATGGAATATGCTATTGAGGGCTGTTTATGAAGGCGAACGACGAGAACACGGAAAATTTCACAAGCTAATATCCACTTCTGTTAACACTCTAAACCACATTCCTCAAGTTTATCTAACCACTTGTAACAAAATATTTGATCAATTGATCATAAAAACTGGGGTCACTGTATTGTATCACCCAAAATGTACCTTAGGTACTGGTACTAAATTAACGTTACTAGAATGTTTATTTAAAGTTTCCATATACTCGACCAGTAATTGTAATCGAGACACACTAGTCCGCATCTTTATAAAAAATAAATACCGAAAAATAATAACAAACAACAACAACAACAGCTTAGCGTGTCAACTAACTCACTATAACATCTTAACATCTATCTATGGATGCACTCCATGAACTGTCACACTGATGAAATAACCAAAACAAATTCAAGAACCACGTACGCTTTACATTACCACACTGTTCTATGACGCTTTAAATTAGCAGGGTTATTTCTATATTTTTAATGGAAGCACTTGGATACTTAGCTTTTTGCCCAATATCATGCTCACTCAGTCTTTTCAATATAGTTAGAAAGAGACAGCACAGTTCGATGTGAAGTTAGGCACGTCAGTCAGTCACGTAGCGAAAACTACACGAAGGATCGAGTTAACGTTAGCGAGTATAGTAAACGTTAACGTGACTCATGGTACGAGTTTGGTAGAAAACTATTCGAAGCTCGTTTACTCGCTATCGACTGTAGTAACGTAATGTGTGTTTTCGATAGCAACTCATGGTAGAGGTACAGAATGTCACGTTGCTTTCAAAAAACATACGTAGACTGCTAGAATCATTACACTTCCTTTTGGCTTTGCCGTAGTCGTGTAATAATAAGCTTGCTTACCTAGCTAGTTTTGTTATAAGTAGAGAGGTCTCTGTATCGTTCATTTTGTATGTTACTTAAACCTCTGCTTAAGGGGCTACCCGGCCAATTTCGCTGTTTTACGTCGCTTATAGCATGCTTGAACGTTGTATAAACAATAATAGTTCCTTAGACAGTATTTTAGCTTGGTCATTGTTCTTTGATTATGTCAACTGACATTTCAAAAAACATACCATATCACAAGAAAATTAATTTTCCGTGAAACCATTTCTCGAACTTAAATCCGAAATACATCAATTACTATGCACCGGTTAAACCAGTGCACCGATTTATCAATAATCTTAATTTTATAGTATTTAACTTCGTGGTTAACTCCGGCTCGCCAGCGACATCTCTATTTAGATTCTTCGTTGATTTCATAGATGGCGCTATTTCAAACCGAGATCAAAATACCATATGAAACAAATGGTAGACAGGATTCTACGTTATCGCTGAACATAATAAAGTTCAATCACCTTGTAAACTCAGAAATAAAAGCCAGAGGGGCTTCCCAAAGGTTATTTCGAGCTAGTTCTACGGCGAATCACGCGAGGTCTGCACCCACTTCGTACTGATTCCAATCTAGCCGACCTTTTAGCTTTATAGCTGCCTTAAGGTTATCGATTTCGGAAACCAAGTCTGCGGGTAGAGCATGCTTTTGAAAGATAACCTACTGTAATAGCCTAGCTGAGCCTATATGCTGCTTGCAGGATTCACTATAAAAACGTGTCTCATAATAACAAGCATCAGTGTAAATTACAACATCGCATTATCACAGCCTATCGACGACCAGATGGCCTAGTAGTTAGAGAACCTGACTATGAAGCTTGAGGTCCCGGGTTCGATTCCCGTGTCGGGGCAGATATTTGTATGAAAAATACGAATGTTTGTTCTCGGGTCTTGGGTGTTTAATATGTATTTAAGTATGTATCTATCTACATAAGTATGCTTATCCGTTGCCTAGTACCCATAACACAAGCTTTCCTAGCTTACTTTGGGACTGAGTCAATTGGTGTGAATTGTCCCGTGATATTTATTTATTTATTTATTTATTTATTTATCGAAGACCACCCTAGACACCGTGTTCCGTTCCGACCGTGCAATTTCTTTATTGAAAATCTAGAAGACACAAATTCAAATTTACGAAACAGCAACACAGTCTCGGTGGCCAGTGTCTACACTACATAGACGTGTATTGAGGCATAGGCATAACATTTTCAACATCATAAAAAGAAAATACACTGGCTAAACACAAAAAAAAACATAGTATTAATGACGCCGAAAAGGAATTTGAGACAACATTAAGCTGCAGTAGATGCCTGCTACAACTCTGATTTTCAGTCAAACCCTTCATAATTTATTTATATCATTGCATCAAACGTTCATCGTCATCATCATCATCGAATATGGACCGACAACTTGTTTGCACGGGTACGCTACTTCTTCATGGAAAAGGGGCCTATTTTGCGTTTTACCCTATACATTAGTAAACTTTGAACAGAGCTGTCCTGCACTCTAAGTACACTGCGCGTCTGGTCGATAAACTTAAGAGCGCCTGCCAATAATAAATAGCAGTAAACTGCAATAACGAATTTTCCAGCTATTAACATTCTGGCAGGCGCTCCATTTTTTTGCGCGCCATTATCTTGTTTCGACAAAATTATTGCATGGAAATGATGGGGAGAAACGAGATATTCATTAATATGTGCGCGATAAAGATTCGCATTTATTTTTACAGCCATATATATGTGGGGAGAGTAATAAAATGATAATAAAGATGGATGGAAGTGTCACATAAACGCACCCCAGTGACCGTGTGTTTTACGAGGAATTTGTAACGGGCGCAATCCTGAAAAAATCCGCTTGCCGAAGCGAACAGCTTTCCGGCCGTAAATAGGTGCCTGAGGTAAGCTATTGCTGTCCGCGGGATTTTGTGTTTGAAGAATGATTACGAATGTTTTGTTTGTACACGTACGATGCCTACGCAGGTAGACAGCCCCAGTACCACTACCATGAGTTTACAGTGACGGTAATCGATAGCGACAGCGTAAATGATTTGTATGGAGACTCCATACAAATCATTTACGCAGTCGCTATCGAGTACGGTCATTGTTAACTCATAGTAGTGGTACAGATCTAAGTAACTGGACATAAAATTTGTATTGTGGTGATTCTCTCCAGCGTTTCAGTCTTAGGCTAAGTTCAGATGAACGCGCGACGATGCGCGGTAGGCTCGACGCGCGGTTTAAGATTACAATACAATACAATACAAATATTCTTTATTGATCACCAAAAACAGTACAGTGACATTACAAAAATAAAAATTCAGGTAGACAATAGGCGGTCTTATCGCTAAAAAGCGATCTCTTCCAGACAACCAATTACTCAGAAATTAATAAATATCAACAGACGAATGTAGGTGGCAGAAATAACAGGCAAGAGAAACGCAGTATTACTTAATAGACAACAAACAATAAAAACAATACAAATATAATATAAATTATATAAATATACAAATACATTCAATATAATACTTATACACTACATATACTTAATACAAAATATCAATGGAAAAAAAAATGTTACTAATCAATGTTGTTGTGTACATGACCGCCGATTAGTAACAATCTTAAACCGCGCGTCGAGCCTACCGCGCGTCGTCGCGCGTTCATCTGAACTTAGCCCAGTGCTGCCAGATGCCGGAATACAAAAAGCGGGAGCTGCGCTTTCAAAACGCGGATTTTTAAATGAAAATGCGGATTTTTCCAGCAGTGGGATATATTAAAGGCTAAAAAAAAAACGTCATCTTCATCCGCTTCCGCGACATTTCTGAGCCATTACTACTGTGTGAGTGAAATGGCATATTTTAAAAAAGCGGATCCGCGTTACCTTAACGCGGATAGCGGGGCTAGTGGCTTAAACGCGGGGTAAAAAGCGGGAAAGCGGGGTGTCTGGCAACACTGACTTAGCCTTAGGCGCAAGCCACACAAAAGAGACGGAACGGGGACGCGGCACAGTCGCGGCGCCCCTTGAATCACCTTTCATACTAAATGTACGAGGGGCGTTCAATATAAAGTGAGAATGAGATGCAAACTCTTTTAATATTACGAAATTAAATACTGGCCGGTAAAGCTAATCTGTCTAGCTGATTGCTATGAAAAAAAAAGTAACTGTTTTTTGTTTAAAAAAATATACGGTAATTTCTTTGCAATGCTATTGAGTACGTTAGCGAAAATGGAGAAAATTGAACTGCGCGCCGTTATCAAATACTTGTATTTGAAAAATTTTTCTACGGACCAAGTCAATTTGGATTTGCGGGACACTTTAGGGTCTAATGCTCCTCCGTATTCGACAGTCGCACGTTGGTGCGCCGAATTTAGACGTGGAAGAACATCGACAATGGACGACCCCCGCTCCGGACGCCCTACTACAGCAGTAACTGAAGAAATTGTGAAAAAAGTCGAAAACTCAGTTTTGGCGGATCGTCGTGTCACAGTTCATTTTATTGCTGAAAATGTAAAGATTTCAACGGGGAGCGTGCATAATATTTTACATGAACGCTTGGGTATGAAAAAGGTATCTGCGCGTTGGGTACCAAGAATGCTTACTGACACGCAAAAACAAACTAGACTAGAGATTTGTCAAGAAGCTTTGAACCTGATGCAGCAAGACCGGGAACTTTTTTTGGCGCGATTTATAACAATGGACGAAACATGGCTCCATCATTACGACCCTGAAACGAAACTGCAGTCTATGAGCTCGGAGTTGGAGATGATGGCCTTTTCCATGGAAAAGGCCACCATCTCCAACTCCGAAGATATTCAAAGTGAGCCCATCTGCCGGTAAGGTCATGGGCTCTGTTTTTTGGGATGGTAAAGGGGTATTAATGATTGAGTATCTCGAGCATGGAGCCACTATTACGGGCACTTTATACGCCAAACAAATAGCAACATTGCGCAATGAGATCCGCGAAAAACGGCGAGGTAAACTCTCGAAAGTTGTGCTGTTCCACCAGGACAATGCCCCGGCACACAAGTCCGCCGTTGGAATGGCTGCAATTCGTGATGCTGGGTTCGATATCCTTAAGCATCCTCCGTATTCACCAGATCTGGCTCCCAGTGATTTCTACCTATTTCCGAGATTGAAACAATACCTGAGAGGCCAGAAATTTGAAGACGACGACGCGGTAGTCGCTGCAGTACAAGATTTTTTAAGTACTCAAGATGAGACCTTTTTTAAAAATGGAATTTTAAGTTTAGAAAAAAGATATACTAAGTGTATTATGCTAAAAGGTGACTATGTCGAAAAATAAAACGACATTTAGTAAAAGTTGTTTATAACATACTCATTCTCACTTTTTATTGAACGCCCCTAGTATAGAAGAGTCGCGATCCAAAGCAGACAGAAGAGACGATGCCGCGTCTCCGCCTCTCGCGACGCTTCTATAGGTACATTTAAACTAAAAACTGGTATTCAAGACCAAAAAATCTACGACAGATATGTCACTGTCAAATCTGTCAATGTCACTTCTGTCACTGTCAAATAAACTTTTCAGGTTTCGCCAACCTTTTTTAATATGATTCTTTGTATTGTGATTAAATACTCAAGGATTTTGTGAAAAAAAATTACTAACTTATTTTCAACTCTCAACTAACATTGAGACAATTTTATTCTAAGGAACATAAACAGGATAAAGTTGTGTTGTTCTACCACAGTGTAGTCCTGAATATTTATTTTATTCTGTTTTTTAGTATTTGTTGTTATGGCCGCAACAGAATACATTATCTGTGAAAATTTCAACTGCCATGGTTTATGTTATGAGATACAGCCTAATGACAGACGGACAACTGAGTCTTAGTAATAGTTTTCGGAACTCAGAACAGGCCTTATACTACGAAGTGCAAAATTCGAACTTCGTATCGTGCCATTCCTCTCACGCTAATAGTATTTAATACAAGAGCGAGCAAGACGGTGGGATACGAACTTCGATTTTCGAATTTCGGAGTAGCTTCCTGACATGGCCACTGCCGAATAAAAATGGCCACCGTAAACCCCATAAAGCGCGCTACACACTATTACTCTGCAGTTTTGTTGATTAGCTAAATGTATGTAAAAAATTAAATCAAATATTAGTTTGATTTTATCTGAATTGTAAATTATTGCACCAAATGTTTTGAATACCTGGAGAAATACAAGCACAATACCAGTTTTTCAACCAAAAATTACGAAATGTTTAAGTTTTTATTCAGGCGTCTAGTATTTATATGTAAAAGTAAGTAAACAAAATTACTTCTTTAAATTATAGGATCGAAATTACTAACAAAAAGAATATTCTATCGTGTGTTTAAAAAAAGGAATGTACTATTGTACACACATTTTATTTCAGTGGCAACATTGTCGTAGATTTTTTGGTCTTGAATTCCAGTTTTTAGTATAGTATGAAAAGTGATTCAAGGGTCGCCGTGGCCGCGACGCGCCCCCGTCCCACGTCTCTTCTGTGTGGCTGGCGCGTTACAGTGAGCCAACCAGGCTTCCGTATGACTATGCTAGGCGCTTTGTGGTCCATGTTTCTTATTAGGGTTCCGTATACCCAAAGGGTAAGAACGCGACCCTATTAGTCCTATTACTGAGACTTGAACCCTAGAACTGACGGCCGATGGGGCTGAAAGGTTCTCGAGTGGCGTCCGCGGACCGGAATACGCAGTGTAGGTAGGCCTCCTACAAGATGGAGCGACGACCTGGTGAAGGCGGCGGGAACGCATTGGATGCAGATGGCTCAGGGCCGATCTGTTTGGCGAGCCTTGGGGAGGCCTATTTCAGCAGTGGACGTCTTTCGGCTGAAATGATGATTACTAAGACTTCACTGTCCGTACGTCTGTCCATCTGTCCGTCCGTCTGTCACCAGGCTATATCTCACGAACCGTGATAGCTAGACAGTTGAAATTTTCACACATGATATTTTGGTTGCCGCTATAACAACAATTACTGAAAAACAGAATAAAATAACTAAATAAGTATTTATTTTATTCTGCTCCCGTACAACAAACGTGATTTTTTTTTCTCGTTTTTGCTCGATATTGATAACGGCACAGGTAGACGCTTGAAATATTCATTACCTAGTTAATTAAATACTAGTTAATAGGTATTCAGTTTAAAAATAAATAATTAAATTAAAATAAAACAAATATTTATTGTTTCCCATACAACAAACGTGATTTTTTTGCCGTTTTTATATATAACTAGCTGTTGCCTGCGACTCCGTCCGCGAAGAATAGGGGTAGGTATAAATAAATAGCCTACGACCTATTCTCAGACCTACCGAATACAGAAAAAAAGTTTCATAAAAATCGGCCAAGCCGTCTCGGAGGAGTTCGATAACAAACACCGTGACACGAGATTTTTATATATTAGATGGTACGGAACCCTTCGTGCGCGAGTCCGACTCGCACTTGGCCGGTTTTTTTTTTCAGTTATATTAGCAGAAGATAATTTAAAACTACATTTACAACTTTTACTTTAAGACATTTACAACTTTTTCGTGGAAATAAATTTTGTACTTACGCGTTTGTGTCATTGCGTCTCCGTCGCTCACGCGGAAAAGGTAACTCTAAAATGCCGTCATAACGCAGTCTAATAACACAATAGACATTTATTAAATGCAAGTCGAAAATACGAAATTCACGAATTATCCGAAATTATTAGTCATCATAAATTCCTTTGGAAGTTCCAATGACAGGTCCAAATTGACGCAGCATCTATTTCTGCAGAGATCAATAATTGCCGATTCTGTTCCTCAATGTTCAATCTAATTCGAACGACCGCTAGGGGGCGATTTTATAATGAAGTTGAAAATGTTTGTGACAACCCTAAAGTTAGGGTGTTTACAGATTGGGCAAATTTTCCGCGCGCTTTTTAGCAAATGCTGTACAGACGCAACTAATTAGCACGTGGACCATCGGATAGTTATCATGTCATGGTAAATAATAATAAATCATACTACGATTGACACCAATTAGGTAACCTAGATCCAAATTAAGCAAAACCGTACTACGGGTACTAGATAACGGATAAACTAATATAGATAAATACATATTAAACATCTAAGACTCGATCACACTCGTTTTACATACAAATATCTGCCCCCACAGGGGATCCAATACGAGACCTCAAGTTTCTTCGCAGATGGAGTCACCGGCAACAGCTAATAATGTATAATTATATTATATAATTGAAACCCTCATATTTGCCCTCTTGGGTTTAGTCGTGCATTATTGTTGTACATTACGTGTCGACAAAGAAATAAAGGGTCTTAACTGCATCCATTAGATGGAGAGCATAAATGAAGGATACACGGGAAGAACGTAATCTAGTCACCTAAGCATCTTTTTGAGTTATTGCGGTTTCAAAATAACAATTACTATCCATATTTAATGCACTTATAGTACTTTGCGAGCTCTATTATTGAGATTAAAATCTAATTTTTCAAACAAGGTGACTAGACGTGTTCATTCCGTGTACGTGTACACCCTTCAAATGAAGTTACCAGCGCTAACTAATGCTTCGTGGGAGTCCGTCTATTCCAGAGGTTCCCAAACTTTTTTCTCGTAGACCACTTTCAAAATTTTGCTGGTTCCGGTGGACCCCTGCAGATAAATTTCTACCATATTCCCAAAACTCGACAAAAAATTTAAAGATTAGATCTAACTAAGGAAATTTGCGTTGCGGCTGCTGAGTTCCAACCACAGGACAGTTTTCGAAAAAGAAAGTGGGAATTTATTCGTTAATTAATTAATTGATTGCGCTGTGAGTGGATGCCAAATAAAACAGTAAAGTTGGCCAATCAAAAAATCAACTTTACTTTTTTTGACATCTACACGGTACAAATAACCAATCAATTTTCACTTATTTTATTTAGAAAACTCCCTATTCGGAGTAGTAAAAATAAAAAGAAAAATAGTATATTTTAGTTCTTCACTATCGAAACCAGATAATTTTTCGTGCACCCTCGCTTACGAATTGTGAACCCCCATTTTTTGTCACGCCAACGCACGCCCCCGTCGAGTCTCCCGTAGACCCCTGGGGGTCCACCTGGACCACTTTGGGAATCAATGGTCTATTCGATAACTAGATGGCACTAGGGTAGCTACAATTAGTGCGTTGAAAAATCGCAGCGATTTCGGGTAATTCTTTCGCATTTTGACCTCAGCTTTACTTGAGGTGCGGCGACTCGCGCGTGAATTACAAGGCGCCGCCGCTAGGGCTGTCACTCCTCAGATTATTAATTAACATAATTACAACTCGGCCAAGTTGTCAGCACTGATTATGGCGATCGAGGAACAGTTTGGGCTGTTAAATAACTAGATAATTGATAGGGTTTGATTTGGCTTGTTGTAATTGTTTTGAAAGTTTAAGGTAGCGTAGAGATATTTCTGTAGTTTTAATTAAAGTCGTACATGTATCCTACTAATATTGTAAACGCTAAAGTTTGTGAATGCCTCTGTGTGCATTTGGAACTCTTACAATACCAAAACGGCTATTAAACAGGTTTTAATGAAAGATGGCACACAATTGTGCCACACTTGAGATCATAGGATTGAACTCTGGAAATTCTTCTTACATAAAAAAGGCCATTTAAAGTTTGTGTATCAGATTTTTTTATCTTATCTTCTTTTGATAAAACAAAGATTCGGGTACGGCAACATCCAAACATATGATCGTCATCATTTATCTTACTGTCAAATAGGTTACGTAGGTACCTAGAAAAAACCTACATTAGAAAATTTTATGTAGCCGTTAAATTTTCTGAAATTATCCAATTTTCTGTGCAATTTCCTCTTTTTTTTAAAAAACTAATAGTACTAGAGAAACTTAAAAAAAAGATGAATGAAATCGGTAAAGCCATATGGCGTTAGATATTTTTACTAACACCATATGGTCCATACAACTACATGAAACAAAACAATAGGGATGTTGACACCACCAATCAACTGACGTACTTTTTATGAGCTGTCAAAACACATTTCTCCCATAGAGTTTGAATGGCAATAGCAACATATGACGTCACTTGTTCGCATACTCAATTGACTAACTATTTATTTGTTTTAAAGCAACAAAAAATCTAATTTTGCAGTTAATCGAAAATTAATCTGGGTTTCAGGGCTAAAAGAAAGCGTTTTTTTACTGGAGTTGTGTCTTCGAATTATTTTTTAATGGTGTCAACATCCCTATTAAGTAATTATAAAATTTAAAACAATTAGAAGACAGACAATAACGCCACTTTTTTAGAGGTCACACACACCACCAAAAAACTCATACGTCACACCGAAACTAATTCCGATTCTACGAAACCGCTCCCGATCCCTGATATAATTGCGTGGTCACACACGCTATATTTCGGTGGAATTAGCCGTAATCTGTTGCATTAAATAAAGTTGGTCACGCGAGGCAACCCTAGCGTTAGGGCTGCCTCCCCCTGTCTGCGAATGCAAGTTGATTTTACTATAGGGAGTTTCGGTGCGTCAATATTGTTAGGTATATGAATATCGTTTGATAGATGAGCGTGTTATAGATGTGTTATGTTCATCATTCCAGCTCAACCTATATAGGGACGTCCCATTACCTGCCTCTCTGAATGAGAGGGCGTGGGCCATAGTTCCCGCGCGGGCCCAGTGCGGATTGGGAATTTCACACACACATTACATTTGTAATATATCATGAGCTTTACGGTGAAGGTAAACATCGTGAGGAAACCTGCTTACACCTGAAAAGAAATTCAATGGTGTGTGTGAAGTTCGCAATCCGCACTGGGCCAGCGTGGGAACTACGGCACAAGACCACTCATTCCGAGAGGAGGCCTGTGCCCTGCAGTGGGCCGTATATAGCCTGGGATGATGGTGATGATTGAATTTCTTCTCAGGTGTCAGGTTTGCTCGCGATGTTTTCCTTCATTATGACAAAATGTTTGGCGTACCTTGAGTGGACGACTTCCGGCTGAAATGATGACAAAATGCCCGATCTTAAGGTACAAAACAGTGAGTAAGTGAAACAGAAGATGGCTGAAGGAAAGTTTGGATTTAATTCTTCATTGTAACACACGTGTAAAGCTGAGGCGGGCAGCGAGTGTTGTATAAAAAGTAATCCGAGATTATTTCTCGACATTCAGCGTACACTGCGTAATGCGTATACGCGCACCATACTGAGACGCGCGCGTCACTTTGCGTCGCGTCGCAATTATTTCGTTTACGCAAATGATGCGTAAACGCGCAACATGTGCGTGCGTACACAAAAAACTAGTAACTGCACTACGGACAAACCCTAACATTCTCAGACCTACCCCAATTACCTTATCTAGTAGTTCAACGACCTACCCCAAAAAAAGCGCACAATAAAAAACTAATAAATTACAGAGCGCGCATTATCATTTCGTGAATCGCCATAGGAGTGGCATGGGCCAAATTATTGATCCTTATACAACCGCAATCTAAAACGACGTATGTACACTTAGATTCTTATTCACATTCGCTTTTCTATAGCACTAGTTTTCCGCGACAAGCTTAACTTTGCCAATGGCCAAAATTGGAACTAATTTTGACACGTACTAACTTCTCCCTTGAAATATGACGGTAGCGACACTTCGGCTTGTTACGTTAAGTTTGTAATAATTTAAAGGGGGACGCTCGGACGCGCGATTTAACAGCACCCGCCATGTTTGAACATGGCCGGCCAATTAAATGACAGTAAAGATGCGTCTATTGATTGTTTTATGTTTGAAGATAAGTTATCTATCATATACTAGCTTTTACCCGCGACTTCGCACTTGTAAACAGTTGATTGAATTTAATTTTCGGAATTTCTCAAAATACACAAAATTTACGTCTTGATCTTCCTTATACCTTATAATATATTGCAAAAAGCCGTGCAAAATTTCATCCTCTAATAGTCTAAAGTTAGCGATTGAGATTTAAAATCCCGATCCTTTTGCTATCCTATCATTCGGGCCCGATCAAAAATAGCCTAAATAGCCCAATATTCGGCTGATACATTAGTCGTTTTCAAAAAAAATTACAATAAGTAGTCATACAAAATAGGGTAACTTTCGTTACACAAAGGAATCAATTCAGTTTTGTTATAAAAAAATCCCTTAATCGATTACAATTTTTTCGATAACGCCTCAGCCTCACATACCAAATTTCAACGAAATCCGTCACCACGTTTTATTGCGAAGTAATAACATCCATAAGCGGCGGTACTACTACGCTTCGCTCCCGCCTTAGCCTTCTGAACCTAACCTGTCCGAGTCGCTTCTGCCCTGAAAGGTCTTTGCTCGCTCGCTTCGCTCACTCGCTGCCAGCGATATGCCTTACAATGTTTCGGAATAATTATCGATATTCCTTTAGATGTTATAGATTTCGATGTATATGCTTAGTGCATTTTAGGTAATGCAAAATTATGACTGAAAACAATTATTACTTTAAGATATACAGGGTTATTTGTAATTCACTAGCATCCTTTTAACCCTAAACTCCTACCACTTAAACAAATGTTTTTTGTTTTACGGCTTTTGTCATAACTTAATATTTTTGGTGTAATAACGTTTTGAAAATTTGAGATTACCTCTTATTTTTACGATACTCTGTGTATTTGTATGGGAAAAAAGTGCTTCATTTTAAAAAGTCGTAGAACAAAAAACATTTGTTTGAGTGATAGGAATTCAGGGTTAAGAGGATGTCAGTGAATTAAAAATAACCCTGTATATGCCTTACAATGTTTCTGAATAATCAACGATATTCCGTTAAATTTTATTGATATCAATATTATGACTTTTTAAAGTTATGATCAATAGGATTATGGATCATTGCAGTTAGAACTATTAAGCGATATGCTTTAAAAAAATTATGACCATCGATATTTATGAGCAAGAATATTATGGACATCGATTTCTGACTTTCAAAATTCGGATAAAAAAGATTATGGGAGAAAAGGGGCTCCCATTTTACTTAGATACTTAAGTAAAATAGCATTCGTTCCAATAATCCCCGCTTTCTTCCTGTCATTAATGACAACTGCAAGGAAGCACAAACAAAATGTTACAAATGAAATGCATTTCCTTCGCTTTACACTAGTCCTGGGGGAAGCCGGGGTAGCTTCCGCAGCGGATAGCGGAGCGCCCTATCCCTACGACCCGCCGCTCCCCTATCGACACAGTGGCCTGTTATTGCACTTCGTTTTCTTGAGTATATTTGTGTTATACGTGAATTGGGTATTGGATGGTGAATGGGTGGAATTACTGACGTAAATTGGAAGCTTGTTCTTGGTTTTTCTGTGTGGAAGTAATTGGTTGTAGATCAAAAAGTTGAGACACGTTAAAAGGTATTATCAAACCGCGATTACTTTAAGATTTCGTTTTTGAATTAATGCGTGAAATGAAATTACATTGTCCTTCTTTCTGGTAAAGGGTTGCCTGGAAGAGATCGCTCTTAAGCGATAAGGCCGCCTATTGCTTACCTTGTTACTTACTCTCTGTGTACCTGTTTTCTGTATTGCTTACTATTCCTGGTGTACAATAAAGAGTCATTGTATTGTATTGTATTGTATTGTCAATGGTAGAGCTGCACACTCTACTTTGCTTATATAAAAATACAAAAATGTAGAAATAATACTACAAGTTTTCGTTATTAATATATATTAATTAGAACATTACACCGCACCTTCAGAACGAGACTGACCCAATAGGATTTGTTCTCATTTCAAAATAAAATTTAATGTTAAAAGAACAACAGGTTTAGTTTTGAAATGAGAATAATTCCTATTGGGTCAGTCTCGTTTTGAAGGTGCGATTAATATTGTTTAAGCCGTGTGGCTTCCAAAAGAATCGAATAACTATAGTCCGATAAGCTCGTGCGCGGCTCTCCGCGGAACCCTGTCGCAGTCAGCATTTGTTGCACTTATTAAAAACAATCTCGTTAATGACAGCAGAGGCTCCCTGCGACAGGGTTCCGCCGAGCGCCGCGCACGAGCTTGTCAAGGTATAGCTACTATATTTTTGGCTTGAAATAACCTGAGCAATCTATGTTTTCAATCTGCCAACGAGTAATCGACTTCACTGTGAATTATGAATTGATCTATCACCTGATGCCGGCTCGACAATGTCTTCTGAGACACCGAGGTATAAAGATTATTTATACACCGTGAAATTTTAGTGGTTGTTTTCCCAAAACGAGGTGATTTAGTATCGATTGTACAATCGATTTATAATTACTATTTTGACTAGAGTCAAAAATTCAATTGTGAAAAACTAAAGTCGAAAATGACCGTAAACCAATAGTAACGCTTCGTTGGTACCTAACCTATCGTATGATCGTACGCTACTTGTACCAACGAAGCGTTACTATTGGTTTGCGGTCATTTTCGACTTTCGTTTTTCACAATTGGATTTTTGACTCTAGTCAAAATAGTAATTATAAATCGATTGTACAATCGAAACTAAATCACCTCGTTTCGGGAAAACAACCACTAAAATTTCACGGTGTATACATATCTACCTGAACAGTTCCACTCTCTGGGTATACCTATAGATTAAGGCATGTAGGTATCCCCGCTTCCACGTAATCTTATGAAGCCGTAGCACTACGGCAAAGTAATCAAATACGCCTGGCGAATACGCTCCTACAAGTAACATTATACCCTGCTATTACTTCCATTTATAAACGTGGTACACTAGCATTTACACGCGTCGTTTGCGTAAGGTGCAAGCCACACAGAAGAGACGTGGGTGGGACGGGGGCGCGTCGCAGTCGCGGCGCTCTTGAATTAATTTTCATACTAAATGTATAGAAGCGTCGCGATCCAAAGCAGACAGAAGAGACGGGGCGGAGACGCGGCCTGCGAACAATGACGCGGACTGCGACGCGCCCCCGTCCCACGTCTCTTCTGTGCGGCTTCGCTTAAGGCTCCCAGTCCACTAGCGACAGGCAGCGGAGCGGTGAGCGAGATAAAAATCCACATAAAATTGCGCAAAACGTCCGCCTCTTCAGTGGACAGATAGTTGCAAAAGTACGGTTGGCCTCAGAAGTAGCTGAACACTTTAGTACTTAAAAAAATAAAAAATATAAAAAAAAAATATCACGGGACAATTCACACCAATTGACCTAGTCCCAAAGTAAGCTAGGAAAGCTTGTGTTATGGGTACTAGGCAACGGATAAACATACTTATATAGATAGATACATACATATTAAACACCCAAGACCCGAGAACAAACATTCGTATTTTTCATACAAATATCTGCCCCGACACGGGAATCGAACCCGGGACCTCAAGCTTCATAGTCAGGTTCTCTAACCACTAGGCCATCTGGTCGTCTAACTTACTTAGTACTTACTTAGTACTTACTTTGTCACTTCCACTACCATGACATGTTTCAAACTTTGCAATATAACTGGTTATTGCAACAAAGTACTAAAGTGTTTAGCTACTCCTGAGGCCGACTGTCTTCGATCAACAAGACTACTATTTGATATAAGGCCGATATTAGACTATCATAGAAATATGATCATAGATACAGGACTCATATTAATTTGATAAACCTATGACAGTGTAATAACAACCTATGACTCATAGGTTGTTATGACTCATAGGTTGTTATTACACTGTCATAGGTTTATCAAATGAATACGAGTCCTATATCTATGATAGTCTAATATCGGCCTAATTGTATTGTTGATCGAAGTCGACTGTAGTTAAAAAAATCATAAAGCCGACCTTTATTGACGACCGCTTTAGCTTAGTTGGTAGTGACCCTGCCTACGAAGCAAGAGGTCCTGGGTTCAAATCCCGGTAAGGGCATTTATTTGTGTGATGAGCACGAATATTTGTTCCTGAGTTATGGACGTTTTCAATGTATTTAAGTATTTATTTATCTATGTATGTTTATCGTCGTCTAGTACCCATAGTACAAGCTTCGCTTAGTTTGGGACTAGGTCGATTTGTGTAAGATTGCCCCTTAATATTTATTTATTTATTTATTTTTATAAAGCGGAGCGAGGAAGAGGAGCAGGGACACGGGGAGGAGAGACTATGCTAAATAAAAAAAATGCCATGGAAATTATGCTCGGAGTTTCTCCGCGGCTTCCATTAGAAATGATGAAATCAGCGCTAGAACTAAAGCTACCTATACCTATAGCTCCAAGAATCGCCAGCCTCTAGTGGCAATGGCCAGGGCGGGCTAGATACTGCCGTTTCGCAACTATATTTTTTTCATTTGGTAACCGTTTTTTTTTATGAAACTGTAAACTATTCAGGATATTCGCACTCCTAGATCAAAAGAGGATCAACTCAAAATAATGTACCATTTGAATTTAGACTTCAGTCAATTTCTGAAAGGTCTAAATTAAAGTGGTATATTAATTTGAGTTGACGCTCTTTTGATCTAGGTGTAAGGACTATCCAGTAGATTTGGTTAGGTTTGTTTTATAACAAAAAATAAACAGTTGCCAAATGAAACATTTGCGAAAAATATTTCGCCGAAACATTAGTAAAACAGCCAGGACATATCGCTCGTAGAACAGCCTAGATGTCCGATGGGGCCGAAAGGATCTCGAATGGCGTCCAAGGACCGAAAGACGCAGTGTAGGTAGGCCTCCAACAAGATGGAGTGACGACCTGGTTAATATTACGGGAACGCGTTGGATTCGAATGGCACAGGATCGGTGTCTGGACCTATACTACGAAGCGCGAAATTCGAACTTCGTTTCATGCCGTTCCGCTCACGCGAATGGTATTTATTACGAGAGTGAGAGGGACCACACGATCCGAACTTCGAACTTCGAATTTCGTAGTAACCCCCCTGTTTGGCGAACCTTAGAGGAGGCCTGTGTTCAGCATTGAACGTCTTTCGGCTGAAATTAAATTAAGGCAGTTCGTGCAATTTATAAAAGCTAAAACGAATAAATTGATACGACAGCGTCGAGCATGCTCCATCGCCGTCACTAAGCGAATCGCGAATAAACACAAGTTTTAATAACTTCAAGAAATCAATGAAAAGCAATATCAAACAATTAGCATTGACCTTTGTCCACTCAACCGTGCCGTTAAAAAAGTAAAAAGTGTGCCAGCAGCAAAAATCAAAAACTTCAGTGTCGCGAATGGCGCGGGCGAAACGATAGGTTTTAATTGGGAATCCTCTGCCTACGCAAAATGGTCACGCTTCAATGACTGAATAACTCGTTCTCAAACCCTCGGACGTTATACAGGACGTTATACGTTATACGAATAGCAGGATTCAGGAGCAAAGTGTAATATTTGACCGATTTCTGTAGTTCATAACCGAACCGAGGGTTGTAAATGTTTAACTAGCTGTTGCCCGCGACTCCGCCTGCGAAGAATTCATTTATCGCTATCCCGCGGGAACTATGCAATTTTCCGGGATAAAAAGTATCCTATATGTTAATCCGGATTATAAACTATCTGTGTCCCAAATTTCATCAGAATCCGTCAAACGGTTTTAGCGTGAAAGAGTAGGTAACAAACATCCATCCATCCATCCATACTTACAAACTTTCGCGTTTATAATATTAGTAGGATGTTAGCCTTATTTTTCCAGCCAGCAATTAATTCACGTAATTAAAAAGTAAAAATTTAAAAAAATCGAATATTAGAAAAGAAAACCATTTTGAAGTACCATCGCCGTCTCAAATAGACCAAGGAATTCATTGTTCAGCCAGCTGGATTCGGACCGAAGCGCTGTCGGAAACAGACAAAAACGGCACACCGAAATCCTACTCACTAAAGGCATCTGAGGAATGAAGAAGTTTGTTTGTCATTGCCACACAATTACGACGTAAAGGCTGAATAGGATTGGTAATGATTTACATTTTGTACATGGCCCTAGAATCGTTCTTTGTCGTGGAACAAAAGTTTCAGTTATTCGCCTTTAATGAGGGTTTTCTCTCAAACAGAATATCTAGACGTTGTTATTGATAAAAGGTCCGTTTGATGTTTAAGTATGGCCTGAGATTGGCCCATCCTAGTAATATTATACCTACTTAAACTAGCTTTTGCCCGCGACTTCGTCCGCGCTGAGATAAAGTTTATGGACAACTCCCGTTCTCTATCCCACGGGAAAATTCAAAAATTCCTTCTCACTGCACTGCATCTTAGCATTATTATCATCCCAGTCTATACAGGGTTATTTGTAATTCACTGACATCCTCTTAACCCTGAATTCCTATCACTCAAACAAATGTTTTTTGTTTTATGACTTTTTAAAATGAAGCACTTTTTTTCCCATACAAATACACAGAGTATCGTAAAAATATGAGGTAATCTCAAATTTTCAAAACGTTATTACACCAATAATATTAAGTTATGACAAAAGCCGTAAAACAAAAAACATTTGTTTAAGTGGTAGGAGTTTAGGGTTAAAAGGATGCTAGTGAATTACAAATACAAAACAAAAAAATACAAAATAATTTATTTGACAAAAAACAACATTTAAAATAACATAGATATCCATCAGACACCAAACTAGGCTAAGCCTGTATTTTGGTCATCTGCGAGTGCGGTTAACAAAACAATGAAATGATTTTATCTTAAAAACTATGAATATTTATTTGTTATAGTACACTAAAAACGAGCAATTACAGGTGTGTGTATGTGTGTGTTTGTTTGTGTGTGTGTGTGTGTGTGTGTGTGTGTGTGTGTGTGTGTGTGTGTGTGTGTGTGTGTGTGTTTGTTTAAAATAACCCTGTATACGTCCTTTCTCCTCCTCTCAGAACGAGAGGGCTTGGATCGTAGATCCCACGCGATCCCAGTGCGGATTGGAAACTTCACACACTCCATTGAATTTCTTCACAGGTGTGTGCGGGTTTCTTCACGATGTATTCCTTCACCGTAGCTCATAGTAAATTTCAAAAATTTCGAAAAACACTTAGAGGTGCGAGACCGAGCTCGAACCTAGGACCCTCTGCTTGAGAGTCCATATGTCAAACCACTAGGCTACCACGGCTTCTTTTTATGGGAGTTGAAATTGTAAAAATATAGGTAATCACATTTTTCATAATTGCAACTCAAGCCACTACTAGTATATTGCCTAATAGCTACGTAATTCAGTTAAGCAGTTTGTGGGAATACGTCAGCTGGGAGCAGCGATGCCAGATCTACGGAAAAATCCGTAGATCTACGGATTTTAGGTCTTGTGCCCAGACCTACGGAAATGCTTGGCTAATCTACGGAATTTCAGACTAGCGTCATTTTTTTAAATTTGCCTACTAGTTTCGCTGACAACTAGCAAAAATGAACAAAACGGAACGGAATGAACGGGTAACCGAAGCGTATGAATAGAAAATTTCTTCCTTGTCAGAACAAATTGCCAATTTTTTTTTTAATTTTTGTCGATTTTCTATTGCCAATTTACTTTAGCCAGACTCTTATCTAATTTTGAATAGCATTTAAAGGTTAAGGTGCACTCGAATATACCTAATTTAAAAAATCCGTAGATCTACGGATTTTTCTTCAGGTGATTTACGGAATTCTACGGATTTATTCGCCTGGACCTACGGATTTACATAAAATGGATATGGCAACACGGGCTGGGAGGCTCCCATTAGATACCCGACGCTAGACAGCCATTGCAGACCTAAAGGATCGACCACACCGGTGTTCAAAATGCCGCCGCAGCGAAAACGCAGTTACGCGACTCATGCGTCACATTTTTGACGCGTACCGTCCACACCGTTACTCAAAAGGAGTCTCACCGTATTTTGAGCAACAGTGCGGAAAATAAGCGAAAAAAAAATAGGGATTGGCCTCCTGACGACGACCACGACCTGCCTGACAAGCCTAGTGATTTCACTATCTGATATTATGGGAATTCGGTTTTGAATGGAACATGGTGTATTGAAAACAAGCTTTTTTGGCAATCCGATATAGAGATAAACACGGTGACAGGAAAGTCTGGTATTCTGAGAATTTGGTATTTTGGAAAAAGGGTAAGTCGGCAATCTAGTATTTTACAATTCTGATATTTAGGGAACGAGCGTTTAAATTAAGCAGCAGTCTGGTCGAACCTTAATATGATTGTATAAGATAATAGGTCGCTATCGCTCGCTATACTTAGCTGACTTGCTTTATAGGCTAGCTATTTATAAGGCTAGACGCTCTAATGGCTTCACAAAGTCCGTTATCTTTTCAGACAGAAAATTCGTCATGATATTTGTGGAAAAGTTCGTTTCACTTAGGTAGGTAACTTAAAATCAAATAACTCAAGTAGATCTCATCATCATCCTAGCCGTACGTCCCACTGCAGGGCACAGGGCTCCTCTCAGAATCAGAGGGCATGATTCCCCCGCGGGCCCAATGCGGATTGGAAACTTCACACACACCATTGAATTTCTCCGCAGATAGATGCAGGTTTTCTCGCGATTTTTTCCTTCACCGTAAAGCTCATGGTAAATTTAAAATGTAATTTCGCACATATATTCCGAAAAACTCAGAGGTGCGAACCGGAGCAAGTAAGTACTTAGTTCTGATTTAAAGTTATCAGTTAAAATTAAGTACTCGTATAAATATTAAATTAAATTATTCTTAATGATTTCCTATTAAAAAGCTTAATAATGGAACAAGCAGTACACAGTTACTTAATCAACTTTTCTGAATGCACTTCGCCAGGGAGGGTTTATTTACCTAGACGTTTCGACGGTATTACGAAGGTTTTAATCGGATATATTGGATCGCATTGTCCCAATTCCAAGTTTAGGGCGCGCTCTCATAGAAACGGAGAGTGTAGAGTCGATCAATCGCGCTAGTAGGTACAAATTCGCGTCGCATTACCACATTACAAGTGGAGGGGACGACACATTGATTTCAAGTAATCTGATGAATGCATGACCTGGTAATTTAAACCCTTATAAATAAATAATAAATATAAAATAATGGGACGATTGACACCAATTGATCTAGTCCCAAACTAAGCAAAACTTGTACCATGGGTAATATACAACGGATAAACATACTAATATGTATAGATAAATACCTATGTACATAAACAAGTTAGGTATGAAGTATCTTTTTGTATTTATTTTTCAACTTCATTTTTAGGGTTCCGTAGTCAACTAGGAACCCTTATAGTTTCGCCATGTCCGTCTGTCTGTCTGTCTGTCTGTCTGTCTGTCCGCGGCTAAGCTCAGAGACTGTTAGTGCTAGAAAGCTGTTATTTGGCATGAATATATATATCAGTCAAGCCGACAAAGTGATTGAATAAAAACAAGTAAAAAAAATTTTTTTAGGGTACCTCCCATAGACGTAAAGTGGGGGTGATTTTTTTTTTCTCGGCTAACCCTATAGTGTGGGGTATCGTTGGATAGGTCTTTTAAAACCATTGCGGGGTTGTTAACATGATTTTTCTATTCAGTGATCTGTTTGCGAAATATTCAACTTTAAAGTGAAAATTTTCATTAAAATCGGCCGTCCCCCCCCCCCTCTAAAATCTAAACTGTTGGGTGGAAAAATTTGAAAAAATTCAGAATGGTATCCCGTGAAATCATACATTTCGTACTAAATACAAACTGAAATATAGATGCACAGAAAAAACCCCAGAAAAAAGACCAATGCTGGGAATCGAACCCAGGTCCTCAGCATTCCGTGCCGCGTGCCATACCCCTACACCACCACTGGTCTAGAGATTAGACACGAATCTTTCCTATACATCATACATTTCAATCTGCTAAATCATCACCTTATGCAGTGACAAACGCACATCTATGTTACACCCTCATCGAGAGATTTTAACACTCCTTCGGAACTAACCGCTCACCTGGACAAGAGATGGCGCTACTGTGCAACTTTAAACAAGTTAGCTATGAAGTATCTTTTTTGTACATATTTTTTCAACTTCATTTTTTTTTTTTTTTTTTTTTTTTATTACTTTTACGGTCATCCGGATGACCGTAAAAGTAATAAAAAAATGAAGTTGAAAAAATATGTACAAAAAAGATACTTCATAGCTAACTTGTTCAGAATGGTAGTAAATATATCAAATTTACTAGGAAAATTATAGCGGCTAAGATTGCTTGGAAATTATTTGTAGTTTAAGAGTAAATAGTAGCCTAAGGTATAAAACATACCTAAACTTGGATGATTCCGTACACATACGAAATCCTTAGAAAAATATTACTTGATTTTTTCGTAATGGCTACGGAACCCTACCTTGGGCGTGTCCGACACGCTCTTGGCCGGTTTTTTATTACTTTTGCGGTCATCCCGTGAAACCATATATTTCAAACTAAATACAAACTGAAATATAGATGCACAGAAAAAACCCCAGAAAAAAGACCAATGCTCTAGACCAGTGATGGTGTAGGGGTAAGCACGCAGCACGGAACGCTGAGGACTTGGGTTCGATTCCCAGCATTGGTCTTTTTTCTGGGATTTTTACTGTGCATCTATATTTCAGTTTGTATTTAGTTTGAAATACCTATGTACATACTTAAACATATATTAAACATCCAAGACTCGAGCACAAACGTTCGTATTATTCATACAAATATCTGTCCCTGGGATCGAACCCGGGACCTCAAGCTTCGTAGTCAGGTTCTCTAACCAATGGGATATCCGGTCGTCAAGTACCTAACCACTGGGATATCCGGTCGTCAAGTACCTATTATTATTGCCATGAAGGTTTGTATTAAAGGTACACACAATTACAGACTGTGTATTAACCCATCCCAAGTCCCAACCCAAGTTCCCAATCCGCACTGGGCCCGCATTGGAACTACAGCCCAAGCCCTTTCATTCTGAGAAGTAGCCTGTGCCCTGCAGTGGAATGTATATAAGCTGAAGGCCACAACAAACCCGGAGCGCGAGGCGCCGACGGCGCGTGCCCAGCGCGGTCAATAACACCGAATCAAATACGGTGTGCCGCGGTACCGGAGTGTGTCACCGTATATTTGATTCAGTGTTATAGAGCGCGCTGGGCACATGGCTTTGAGATGAGCACGACCTTTCTCTCCATCATCTCGTCCTCAGTACCTCTACCATGAGTTTACACTAGTTTACAGTGACCGTACTCACTAGCGACGGCGTAAATGATTTGTATAGAGAATTGTACTTCCGTAAGTGACCGCTAGAGGCGCTGTACAATTCTCCATACAAATAATTTACGCCGTCGCTAGCGAGTACCGGTCACGTAAACTAGTATAAACTCATGGTAGAGGTAACTGTATGCTTAGTATAAGTTTTTACTTCACCAAATACTTCTCGATCACGTTTACGTAAAAAATTCAATTACTAGGGAAACATGGACAGCGTCTCCGCGCGCGCGCTTCCATGTTTCCATAGAATTGACATTTTTACGTAAACGCGATCGAGAAGTATTTTGGTGAAGTAAAACTTATACTAAGCGTACTGTGCCTCTACCATGAGTTTGCACTGGTTTCCGTGACCGTACTCGCTGGCGACGGCGTGGGTTATTTGTATGGAGAATTGTACAGCGCCTCTAGCGGTCACTTACGGAAGTACAATTCTCCATACAAATCATTTACGCCGTCGCTAGCGAGTACGGTCACTGTGAACTAGTGTGGACTCGTGGTAGAGGTACTGTAGATTAAACACCCCGGATTTAGACGAAATACTTTCACGAGCCTAACCACAGATAATACCTCGCCCATCATAAATTAACTGTCCAAAGCGAAGCTCTGTAGCCGTCCATCAAACAATTTCATATCAAAATAAATGAAAACGCAAAATAACCGAAACATAAATCTAGATTATCAAAGACCGTGAGAATACCTCCAACTCAGGTGTTTGGCCCATTCCATTAATAACGAAGAAACGAGAAAAATAAACAATAACGGTGTTCCTCTTTGCAAAAATTAAGGACGCCCTGTTCGTGCCACGTGACAAAGGTGATGATAATAAATATTCTTTCACTGTTTTCCCGCCTAATGAGGCGGCCATTTTATAGGCGAAAAAGCAAATGGCGGATGCGAATTGAAAGGCCACGTTTAATTTGAGTTGATTAAATAAAAAATAAATATTACGGGACAATCTTACACAAATCGACCTAGACCCAAACTAAGCAAAGCTTGTACTATGGGTACTAGACGACGATAAACATACTTATACAGGGAGTTACAAAATTACCTGTAATAACTGAAGGGTATGGAAGTACTCCAGTAAAGAATTATTACATATTTTTTTTAGAAAAAAAAAAGAACAGCGCGCAAAATTACAGTTTTATTTACTGTTCATGGGGTTTCAGGCTTTAGGGGTTATTTTGTAACACCCTGTATAGATAAATAAACACTTAAATACATAGAAAACATCCATAACTCAGGAACAAATATTCGTGCTCATCACACAAATAAATACCCTTACCGGGATTCGAACCCAGGACCTCTTGCTTCGTAGGCAGGGTCACTACCAACTAGGCTAAAGCGGTACAGCGGGCGGTCCGGCGGCGATCGTATTGGTTGTTGTCATTCATGTAAGTTCTTCTGAAAGAGTTTTCTGTGAAATTACAATTACGGCCGGGAGGGGCTTTTTAAAATGTATAAATGGGTCAATCAACTTTTTTTTGTAAACGATTTTCGGCTACTTTCTATGAAAACCGAAATAATTAAAAAACTGATTATTTTTCCTTATTTAAAGTATACTTTTCAAAACCCTAGATTTTTGTAGTCAATAATGGTGTAATTGCCATATTTATTTTATTTTGTTTAGCTTCTATTTCGTGGGTGACCCAGGGGACAATGTTGTCCCCGAAATTTGTATGAAAATAGTGGTATTTCCCCTGGGTGACCGGATTTTTTCATAGAAATACTTATTTTTTTTGGTTTTCACATACGCACTATGATAAACAGTTTATCTAATTACTGCAAAATCATGGTTTCACTAACCAGAGATTACAGAGTTACTTGTAAAGGAGTAAATAGAAATTTGCAAAAAAAAGTTGATTGGCCCAACTACATGTCTTTGTTTTGGGGAGGGCTAAAGGCCATTCCTACGTAAGAAGTTACTTAAGTCGGAAGGTGCTATTTCTGACACAGACTGATAAATAAGTAGGTATACGTAGGTATCTGAGAAAAAGAAACAACAACGAGAATTATCTTTGATTTATTTGAATTAAAATATAACACAAACATGATTAGATTACTTACTCGTTAATAAAACACGAGGTACAGTCACGGTAAGAACACATTCGTCAGTTATTTAAGTTATTCCTTTATCAAGTCGTGGCGCTTAGTACCTTTTGAAAAATGGGAAACGTCAATGCGATATTCTACATTGTATTTCGTTTAAAATAAAATGTTGGTATTACCTACTGACAATTGCCTTGGTGCACGCAAATGTCAACTTTAAGGTGACGAACATTATCTTACCCCCACTGTACCTACTCACGTACTAGGTATGCCTGACTTGTTTCGAACCGATCCGTGGTTCTTTTTCATGGTGGCATGGTGGCTCGAACCTACGAACGACCCTCTGCTTGAGAGGCCATAGAGAAAACCACTACACAACCACGATTATTAGATAGAGTCTGGCCAGTATAACTTGTCACAAGCAATGTAAATCAAACCTCGTTTTGGCAACCCCAAAAATCAGTTCGCAAAGCAGCAATGTACATCAAATTAAATACTGGCAACATTTTTATGCCGTCAAAAATCATCGTTGTTGTTTTTGTACTGCGCTGGTTTGTTCTTGATATTTATAGGTAAACTAGCTGCTGCTTGCGACTATACACAAACTGTATCAAACCTTGATGATTTTGACATTTCCGCTATCAGGAATAAAATCAATGAGTTTTACATGGTAAAAAAAAACACGTTCTTACATTAAGAACATTACTTATAAAACTGCGAGAAGCCATTAGATTTATGGGATGTTGAGAAACTTTAAGGTAAATACTGCTAAAAAATGGATTTAAATTTAAAACCAATCAAAATGAAAGATCAACACTTATTGAGCGGTTTGAAATTAAAACAAGTATCAAATTTATTTATTCCATTCATTCACAGGATTACCAGTGTTAAAATTAATTGTGACGGATTTAATTTTCGTTAAAATGTGGGTTGCCAATCCCATATTTTTTAAATTTGCCGCTGTTTTCCATTACCAACTTATGCTGGCCAGACTCTACCTCCAAATATCAGGAGATAATCGTGGTCTGCGAGTACAACACACACATATAAATATAAACTTTCGCATTCATATTAGTAGTATTTATTTGGCGGAATCACAGTCTGGCACACTCCATTGTCCATGGCCACATCAGGCGTGAAGCGAAATCACGCTACGATTTAATTGCTTTTATCTACATTATTAAACACAGCAGAGACGAGCTTATTTTTCGTGTAAAAAAAACAATTAATTAAACAGTGGTGTCAGCTAGACAAACAAAAAGCATGCACAGTCGACCAAGAAATTCCTTTATCCTAAGGTTCAATGTCGGTTGTATTTGTATGGCTTAAAACATTAAGGCTGCGGCTCCACTGAGGCGGAGACGAGCGGAGCTGAGAGGAGACGTGTGGGGATCGACCAATCATATTACATGAATGGAGACGAGATGTGGATTTCATGTAATATGATTGGTCGATCCCCACACGTCTCCACTCAGCTCCGCTCGTCTCCGCCTCAGTGGAGCCGCAGCCTAAAAACCGGCCAAGTGCGAGTCGGACTCGAGCACGAAGGGTAAGTATCATTATTTATAAAAACGGCAAAAAAACACGTTTGTTGTATGGGAGCCCCCCTTAAATATTTGTTTTATTTTAATTTAATTAAGTATTTATTTTTAAAGTAAATATATGACTTAAGAGGGTACGATGCGCACCATTTCTCCATACAAACGTAATCCCCAGTTTCCTCCCTGGATAATGGCTTTAGAGCCAAATTTTTTTTACTGTGTAATCTGTATCTACCACAGCTATGCCCCTATGTTTCGTTTTTTTCATATTTCAATTAACATAAGAAATATGAGCTTTCAAAAACCGAAAAAATTGCCCAATTTCAACGTGATTTTCAAACACTCATCAGAAAATAATCCCTCCTATAAACAACAAAAGGAAAACATAGAGGCATAGCTAAATCTGTCTTCTAATTATTTATGAAAAAAATAAATTTATTGGCCCAGTTTTCGAGAAGAAAACAGGGGATTAGGAAATGCTGTTTTGATCAATTTTACGCGCCTATTAACGGTCTGAGGTGCAGTTGTCCCGCTCTCGCTGTACTAACACGGAGGGGTTCGGGCGAGACAACGACATTTCATTAAAATACCTATTTCTCAAAATTCTCTCAGCCATCGTACCCTCTTAATATTCTGTGAATATTTCAAGCGTCCACCTGTTGCCGTTATCAATATCGAGCAAAAACGAGCAAAAAAATCACGTTTGTTGTATGGGAGCCCCCTTAAATATTCATTTTATTCTGTTTTTTAGTATGTTGTTATAGCGGCAACCGAAATACATCACCTGTGAAAATTTCAACTGTCTAGCTGTGACGGTTCATGAGATACAGCCTGGTGACAGGCGGACGGACGGACAGCCTCAGTAATAGGGTCCCGTTTTTACCCTTTGGGTACGGAACCCTAAAAACTATTTTCAGTTACAAGTCAATATGACAGTAATAATATTGTTTTTATTCTGACGTAGGAACTGTCATAGGGGTACGAAAACATTAGTCAGTTATTAAATTAATTATTGTATGAAGTCATAGACTCTTAGTACCTTTTGAAACCAAAGTAGGTACTTAGTAGACAAGTGCATATAAAATTATACTTACTCTCACTCTAACCTGTGTATCTATTTTCAAATAAAAGGCAAATTGATTCAAGCGCCATCCTGGCTGATATTGAATTATATTCATTACTAGCTTTTGCCCGCGACTCCGTCCGCGTGGAATTAGTAATTTGGGCAGCTTATTTTTTTATCCAATTTGCTTTTTCATCTATTATGGCTCTCCTTAGATCCTTCCGGAAGAAGTGAAACTTCATAATAAACCAACCCGCTCCTAATCCGCCCCCAACCCGCTCCTAACCTGTACCCAACACACCCCCAACTCGCTCTCAACCCGCCCCCAACCCGCTCCCAACCCGCCCCCAATCCGCTCCCAATTCGCCCCCAACCCGCCCCAACCCGCCCCAACCCGCTCTCAACCCGCCCCCAACCCGCTCCCAACCCGCCCCCAACCCGCTCCTAACCCGCCCCAACCCACTCCCAACCCGCCCCCAACCCGGCTCCAACTCGCTCTCAACCCGCTCCCAACCCGCCCCCAACCCGCTCTCAGCCCGCCCCCAACCCGCTCCTAACCCGCCCCCAACTCGCTCTCGACCCGCCCCCAACCCGCTCCTAACCCGCCCCCAACCCGCTCCCAACCCGCCCCCAACTCGCTCCCAACCCGCTCCCAACTCGCCCCCCCCACCCGCTCCCAACCCGCCCCCAACCCGCTCTCAACCCGCCCCCCCACCCGCTCCCAACCCGCCCCTAACTGGGCTGTCTAACACTGAAAGAATTTTCCAAATCGGAGCAGTAGTTCCTGAGATTAGCGCGTTCAAACAAACAAACAAACAAACAAACAAACAAACAAACTCTTCAGCTTTATATATTAGTATAGATGGTGATTCCAATTACGGTTATAATTTCAGTATCACCTAGGATGGCGCTTGAATCAATTTGCCTTTTAACCATGAACATCAAACCTTTTTAATGAATGACCTGAACAACTCCGTAAGAGCTCCAATCAAATTATGTTCTATTTAATTGTCAATGTTTGTCACTGTCAATGTCAGTGTTTGTTTGTAATGCAAGCAAATCTCGACTTTAAGGTGACGAACCTTTTGTTACCCCGACTGTACATAACAGTCAATTAACTAACAATTTAATAATAGGTTTCTAGGACACGATTTGGTTTAATAATTCCTTAGCAATTAACTAGATTTATTGTTATTGTCTTGTTCTCATTCCAGGGATTCAGGCGTCTATGTTAATGCGCTCTATATTTCTTTATGGTGTGTTTAGGGCAATAGACATTCTAAGAGTAGGGGCTGGAATTATGCTAATTACTTTTGGCAGTTTCACAGAATATGTACTTAAACAATTACAACAGGTATTTCTTCGGGTATTTCAGGTAAGTATAGATATATAATAATTGGTGCAGGGTGAGTGAAAAGATGAAAATAAGATGAAATGCAGTGTAAGATGAAAAACTACTCTTAGTACCGGGTGCTACGAGTGGTTTTTCATCTTACACTGTTTTTCATCTTACCCCCCCCCCCACTCACCCCATATCATTTGTCAAATTTAATTAATTAGTTCTGTGTGATGTCTATAATAAAGACCGATTCTTTATATGTTGCATGTCGATTTTTATGTCTACTGAATACAGTTTCAAATATTTACTATGGCCTCTCAAGCAGAGGGCGTGGATTCAAATCCCGGCTCGCACCTCTGAGTTTTTCGGAATTTATGTGCGATATTATATTTGAAATTTAACCATGAGCTTCACCTGCGATATAATTCAACGGTGTGTGTGAAGTTCCCAATCCGCACTGGGCCTGCGTGGGAACTACGGCCCAAGCCCTCTCATTCTGAGAGGTTTGTGCCCTGCAATGGGGCGTAAATATTTGCAATAAGCCAGAGTACTCTATTGCAAAAATATTTTCCCATTAGTGTTTATGTTAAGCACTACAATGTTGGAAACATGCCAAACTATACGTAACATATACCTACATTATATCGTTATACTATGTATAAAGCAATAATATTTTAATACCTTTTGGCGACTAAGGTCTATAAGGAAAAATGACAAAGTATAAAAATGACGACATGAAAAAATTAAGTACTTACCTACTAAGTTTTTCCCCAACTTTTATCGACACAGAAACATATTTAGGTAGGTTTAGGTTATTAAGTTTGCATCGGCCCGAAGGGGCAAAAGCACACAGTCAGACAGAGATTTTTTGTATGGACATAGTTGAAGGGCTGGAGATTGACATAGACTACTTTTTACCACGGGAAAATTATGTCATTCCCATGGGAAAACACGTTTAAATCTACTTCAGCAGGGGCGAAGCCGAGGGTATCAGCTAGTACTTAAATGCATAAGTCAAACCCAAATATAACATAAATCAAAATAACATAATTTCTACACCGGTATGAAATTGAGTTGGCTATTTACCATAACATTATCTTAGAAAATGTTTTACCGGCTCAATTTGTTTTTTTGACTGCAAAATGAAGGAAGAAATTGTACAATTTCTATCGTGAATTTCAAATAGCAACGACAAATTATACTCTACACGAAACCGACTTCATAAAAGGTCATTAACTCAACTCAAACTATGTACTCTCTCGATAGGGTTAAATTGTAACACATATTGCTCGTTACTAAGCAAACTGTTTTGATTAATCGATATTTATGGCAAGAGTTTTCACGGTCATATCGAGCAGAAAAATAACAATAACAAACAATAACGAGAACGATTTCAAAGAAAATAAATAACCAGTAAATTTAAAATAATCCATCGCAATGCAGTATACACTTACGTAAGTTCGCAAAATGCGGATGTCCAAGCCCGAAAACACTCGCCAAAACTTAAAAAAAAAACACAAAACACTGGAAACACTAGAAGACACTGGCACCAATTAAAAATAAAAAGAACACATAGTTACGAGAAACGTTTCGTTATTGCACTTCCGAAAAGATCGCGGTTTGAAAGGTACGGATTCGCCGTGCGTTTCATGCGCGGGTGGATTGCGAACTGAGTGGCGAACCCCGCGAGGGTAGATTTCGGGGTGTTGGGGGAAAGCGGGGGTTCCGCCGGCCGGCCGCTTGACACTAGAACAGTTTCGCAATGAGTGTTGTACTAATTTCATTACCCGCTAAATTGTTTTTTCAAGAGTGTTTCTGATTTAAGTCTGCCTTTCAGTCTCGCAGTTTCTCAGCAGAGACTTTATTTTGTAATTGTGTATTCCAGCGTTCTTAGCGAGGGGGTTGGTGGAACTTTAGTAAGTATTACTTCAGTAAAATAATTCAACCTAAGATCTGAACTGTTTATCTGTCTGCTGAATTTAAGCCGTTACATTTTCATGAATTTTAATACATTCCACGTAACTTTTATATTCGTACTAAAGAATATGTACCTAGTCGAGTAACTTGATATATATTTTATCATTCAATAGAGGGTAGTCTGCATAGTCCTTCGAACCGGATCGATTGTTTTAATTCATACTAATGAGGAGATATGTATGAACCACATGTTTTTGCTAAGTTGTTTTGGAACCAAAACTTGGTCGGAACATCTCTTATTGGGTAATGATCTGGTGTCAGTTGATGGGAAAAGTTTTCGAACTAATCGTTTGGAAGGGCTTGCCTACACGTCGAGGTCGTTGAGCGAATAAATATTATCGGGTTTTAAGGTTTTGCTTCCATCGAGACGACGTGGAACGGACATACGAAAGATCGACCAATACGACCATCATCATCATCATCATCATCATGATAAACCACACCATCAGAAGGACGTCTACTGCTAAAGTACGGTCGCGAAGCAGAAAGAATTTCGTACAATGACCTGTCACTCGCACCGCACGTAAATATTCGCCGTCGCGCTCGCACACTTGAATTTGTTACTTATTTTTTCTTTTTTTATTTATATTTGTATTTGTGCGAGCGAGAGAGGCAACTCGTAGAACTCGTAGAACTGATGGCCGATGGGGCCAAAAGGTTCATGAAAAGCGTCCACGGACCAGAAGACGCTGTCTGGCCAGGCCTACGACAAGATGGAGCGACGACCTGAGGCCATATTGTCTAATGCGCGGGCGTTAAATCGAAACTTAATGGGATCCGATCTGGTGGCCTAAAAATTTCACGCATAATTCATCACTTGGAATAATTCATCATTTCGCGTAACTCTGTTTCTTAGACACCATTATCTATGTATCTATCTACTCTACAGCCATTGTCCGTCCACTGCTGGACGTAGGCCTCCCTCATATTGCGCCAACATTCGCGATCCTGGGCTTCCCTCATCCATCCACTGCCCGCTGTCCTCCTAAGGTCATCAGTCCAACGTGTTGCAGGGCGTCCCACACTACGCTTTCCTAAACGTGGTCTCCACTCCAGGACACGTCTGCTCCAACGATTGCCAGACACCATTAATAATTATTCAGTAATTTTTAAATGGTTTACCCTATAGGACTAGGCTCTTTAGGTTAGGTTTATTTTTATTTTATAACAATAGGGATGTTTCCTAGGTAAAAAAATAATAATTCTTATTAGTCCGTATTTTACATTATCAAAAAATATTAGACACGTAATTTTTGTTTTGACAATTAAACAAAAAATGACGAAGATATGGCGCGTTGAAGTTCCGCGTGACGAGGCGTGACGTCACTTGTTCCTAAAACGCTCATACAAAGTGTAGGAACAAGTGACGTCACGCGAAACTTCAACGCGCCATATCTTCGTAATTTTTTGTTTAATTGACAAAATAAAAAATACGTGTCCAATATTTTTTGATAATCTAAAAGACTGACTAGTTAGGAAAGTAGCCTATTCTGTACAGTTAATGGATTCAGAGAAACAATAGTTATGAGTAACAACAACAATAAATTATGATAAACATTACATTATGACCGTCAACAATTATGCATAATGAATGAATATTTTGACTTGGCTATTTTTTACCAGCAAATCAAACATGAAGATAAGTTTTGTTGATAGCCAAATAATATAAGATGATTTTGTATGTGAAAAGTGGCAAAGTCAAATGTTAAACTTCAAAAAAAAATTGATTTGACATTAATTTATCTACTTTGCGTAAGTTATTCCATAGTTCCATTTAAGAATTTATATTTATAAATATCAAACACTGTTGTAGCAGAGAAAACAAAGAAATATAATTTTATATATATATATATTTTTTATCGTATTGTATCTTTTTTTTTTTTTTTGACCATTATTTAGAAGATAAAACATTTATTGAAACTAAGAATACAAATATGGAGAAAAAATAACAATGAATAAAACTTAATTATAAACTAAATATCTAACTTAGAACCTACCTAAGTAAAATTAACTAAATATGTACATGTCACTATAAAAATAAAAATTATAAAAAGAATACCCCATTTTATATTTGTTTAGGATATTATTTGTTCATACAAATAGATTTCAGAATTATCTACAGAACTTGGCGTCCATTTAGATCTCAATCCTTTTGTAGGCGAAGTCCACAACCAAGCATATTTGTTGTATTGAACTTGGCTAACATTTTTCACATTTATGTTTTCGTTGGGATTTTTTTCTTACTAATGTCCTCGTAATAGGACCCACGCACGTGACATTTTTACCATTGTAATTTGAAACTTATTGTTAATGAATAAAAGTTGGTATTTGCTTTGACGTGCATATTAGCTTTAATTACCGAGTTTCCCTAAATCTAGACTGCCAGTACTTTTGCTTCTACCTATTTGCATCTCGTTTTAATAAACAATGGACGAGAGAGATGCAGTAAGGGTATTGTAAAGGTGACGTCATAGAAGAGGGATGTCCCTGAGGGTTGAAACCCTCCGTCGAATCTGCCCTCTTCACTGTACTTGTTTAGGCTGTCAACTAATGAAATCGCGTTTTATGTTTTGAGAGGTCTCAAGAATTACGTAGTTAAATTTTTAATTTTTGCTTTATTTAATGGCAATGGTGCTCCTGGCACTTACAATGATAGCTACTACAGAGTGATGTCTGGAAGCAATGATGCTTACTCCTTATCTATACTAATAATATTATAAAGAGGAAAGATTTGATTGTTTGTTTGTTTGTTTGCATTGAATAGGCTCCGAAACTACTGGACCGATTTCAAAAATACTTTTGCCGTTAGAAAGCTACAATATCACTGAGTGACATAGGCTACTTTTTACCGCGTGTTCGAGTGTCGAACGCACCGATGTGATTAAAACCACGGTTGCTTAGGGAATGACAATTTTATTAAAGTTGACAGCCCTTTTATAAGCTGTCGGAAAACTCTCGATAGCGCCATTTACAATTTTCGGTAGGCGAGACAGTGCCATCTATAGCAAAACATCAGAACTAAAAGTTACAGTTTAACACAGTTTAACATTCCGCCCACCAAGGACAAACTGAACAATTGTCCTTACCTCCGCCCACCATGAGGCAGTGTAAAACATAATCTTAAACAAAACAGACTTACAATGAGCACATACTTACACAAACCATAAACATAAAACATAATATGTATAACAAAACACAATTAAGTAGCAATACTTATAAGTACAATCACTAACACTGCATTAATAATGTTACTAGCACAACAACAAATAAAATCACAGCTCACCTACTGACATAACTACCTAACCCTTTCGTTACTAAACCTAACCAAAAAAATTAATTGGTCTGAAAACTAACAAAACAAATACCCATTTTTATAATATAAACTTAATAACAGATTATGATTCTATAGGCAAAAAACAAAGTTTACCTACAGATCTCTTAATAATGTTGCCCTTGCAACGTAAACTAACCACTCGCGTGATTCCATCCGACCCTGGGTGTTTCTCTACTACAATGCCATACAGCCACCGTGCCGGAGGCAAATCATCATCTTTTACCAGAACAATGTCACCTACAGTTGGTTCAGGTGTTAGATTTGTCCACTTGTAGCGATGGTGAAACTGTGTCAGATATTCACTCGACCAACGACGCCAAAAATCTTGTACCATTTTTTGCGTTAATTGCCATCTTCTTAAACTATTTACATTTGAGGCCTTGTAGTTGGAATCCGGAGCCAGCACAAGCGGTTCGCCTACAAGAAAATGACCAGGTGTCAAAGGCATAGGGACATCGTTATTATCACAAATCCGTGACATTGGCCTTGAATTGAGACAAGCCTCAATTTGTGACAACACAGTTGCCATTTCCTCGAAGGTCAACGTCGAATTTCCTACAACTCTCTTCAAATGGTGCTTCGTAGACTTTATTCCCGCTTCCCAGAGCCCTCCAAAGTTGGGAGAATGCGGTGGGATAAAGTGCCAGTTGGTTCCATTAATAGCTAGTTGATCAGCAATCTCAATAGCCATACTCGACCTTTCTTCAGCGTACAAGTGCCTTAACTCGCGCGCAGCACCGACAAAGTTAGTTCCATTGTCACTCCACATGTCTGCGCAGTGACCACGTCGTGCTGTAAAGCGCTTGAACGCTGCTAGAAAACCTTGAGCTGTCATATCACTCACCGCCTCAAGATGCACCGCCCTTGTCGCCATGCAAATAAAGAGGCAGATATACCCTTTATAGGAGCGATGGCCTCTGCCTTTTGCGGTTCGCAAATTGATGGGGCCTGCATAATCCACCCCACTCTGACAGAAAGGTCGACTAACAGTTCCTCTAACTGAAGGTAACTGACCCATCAAAGGATGCTTTGATAATGCGGCAAATCTGGCACATATTGTACATTTGCGAACAAAGAACTTTACCGCATTTGTTGCACCAATTATAAAATATTTTGAACAAGTTAGCTATGAAGTATCTTTTTTTTTTTGTACTTATTTTTTCAACTTCATTTTTTTATTACTTTTACGGTCATCCCGTGAAATCATATATTTCGTACTAAATACAAACTGAAATATAGATGCACAGAAAAAAATAAGTACAAAAAAAAAAAAAAAGATACTTCATAGCTAACTTGTTTAAAGTTGCACAGTAGCGCCATCTCTTGTCCAGGTGAGCGGTTAGTTCCGAAGGAGTGTTAAAATCTCTCGATGAGGGTGTAACATAGATGTGCGCTTGTCACTGCATAAGGTGATGATTTAGCAGATTGAAATGTATGATGTATAGGAAAGATTCGTGTCTAATCTCTAGACCAGTGGTGGTGTAGGGGTATGGCACGCGGCACGGAATGCTGAGGACCTGGGTTCGATTCCCAGCATTGGTCTTTTTTCTGGGGTTTTTTCTGTGCATCTATATTTCAGTTTGTATTTAGTACGAAAAATATTTTGATTTCAAATAATTGAGCATCAACTGAGGATTGCCGTGCAAAGTTCTGTCATGAGCATCATCTATGATCAACTTCGTTAAGTGTGAATTAGCAGGAAGAATGATTGGATGCTTCATTTCTTCACTGATCCCTGCATGATTTAATCTCCCACTAACTCTTAAGATACCAGCTTCATCAATGTAAGGATTCAACGAGGTAAGCTTGCTTTTTTTACTAATCTTTATCTTTTCTTTCAGGTTTGCCAGCTCTTCATCGAAGTATTTATTTTGAACAAATTTAATGCATGTCAATAAACTGTCCTGTATTTCCTTACTTGTTAACCACTGACGACAAACTTCTTTTCTAGCCAGCTTTCCCAACCTCTTACAGAAAGCTACGATGCGGACGAGTTTTCTTAACTTTGAAAACTTCGAGATCAACTTTTCACCAAAGTCTTCAATGCCGTCATCATTTACATTACAGGTATTTACACATAGTTTGTTAGTTTTTTCTTCTAGATTAGTTTCCTTATGTACAATTTTCTTATAACTGATGTTTTTCTGTTTCAGCCATTCCGGACCTTCTCTCCAGAGCAGATTGTTTTCCAGTGGCTGAGTTCCCCGCGATGCACAGTCTGCTGGATTCTCTTTTGACAATACGTGTGACCACTGAGACGGCTCGATCGATGTTATTATTTCGGACACTCGATTGGCTACGAAGGTTTTCCATCTATTAGGACGACTGTTGAGCCATGAAAGCACTACCGTGGAGTCAGTCCACGCATGGATGTTCTGTTTGTCGACGACCATAACCTCTGCAACTTCCGTTATCAACTTGGTAAGTAGCACAGCCCCGCACAACTCTAGCCGCGGAATCGACACTTGTTTGATGGGTGCCACTTTAGTCTTGGACGTGATTAGGGAGACATGTACATTTCCTTTTTTGTCTACGGTCCGAGCATATACCACAGCAGCAAACGCTTCGTTCGAAGCATCGCAGAAACCCTGGAGTTCTAAAACATCATTGTCTGACTTGACATGAATCCATCTGGGAAGCTTGAACTTGGTAAGTTGATTCAAATTTTCTCTGTAGCATAACCAGTCCTTCTTTAATTGAGGCGGAACTTCTTCGTCCCACTCAATTCCAGAAAGCCACAATTTTTGTATAAAAATCTTGGCTGTAATTATTACTGGCGCCAACCATCCAAGCGGATCAAAGAGTCGCGAAATGTCGGATATCACGCTTCTCTTTGTCACAGGAACCTTAAGAGGAGGCAGCTGTACAGAGTACTCAAACTCGTCACTACTCCGATTCCAAGTAAGTCCCAAAATCTTCATTACTGAATCAGTTTTTAGTTCTAGATTGCCCTCTGCTTTTTGGCTATCTAGTTTAATTTCTTGCAATAACTCTTCGTTATTACTACTCCACTTCTGTAATTCAAATCCTCCTTTCTTTAACAAAGCATCTAATTCTATGTAAATACGCTTTCCTTCTTCAACAGATTCACACCCTGTCAGCAAATCGTCGACATAAAAGTGTTTCAGGACTCTTTCAGCAGCTAATGGAAACTGTTCTCCTTCATCGTGAGCGACTTGTTGAAGAGCCCGCACTGCAAGAAAAGGTGCTGAAGCAGTCCCGAATGTTACTCTAAGTAGTCTAAGATGCTTCAACTCTTCTTCAGGATTCTCGCGCCAGAGGATGCGCTGATAATCTGCGTCGTCTTGGTCTACTTTCACCTGTCTGTACATTTTTACTATGTCTGCCACAAGACAAACAGGGTGACATCGCCATTGAAGGATTGTGTGCCGTAGATCAGGTTGTAATCTTGGCCCCACTAATAGGTCTTGATTTAGTGAGACACCGTTGGTTCCAGGACACGAAGCGTCAAACACCACACGGAGCTTCGTTGTTGTTCTGTCTTCCCGGACCACAGGATGATGTGGTAAAATTACAACATTAGCTTTATGTCGTTCTTCCTTTGGCACAATCTCTGCATGACCCAGATCAACGTATTCTTTGATTACCTCTGCATAGCGTTTCTTAATTTGAGGATCCTTAGCAAATCTTCTTTCTAGTTGATTGAAGCGTCTTGTTGCTATAGCTTCAAAGTTGCCGTGTTGACAACTAGGATTTGAATCACGAAATGGAAGTTTCACTACATACCGACCTGTACTGTCACGAGTTGTCGTAGCAGCAAATATTTTCTCACAGTTCTTCTCCTCGTCGGTGTAGTGCTGTTTGGGATCCGACACAAAATTATCTGCCTCAAGCTCCCAAAACTTTTTGAGCAGCTCGTTTTCATCTACATGAATGTGGTTAATGCAGATCGTTTTGTGTAAATCCGATTCATCGCAATGAATCGGCCCTGAAAGGATCCAGCCCAAAGTGGTTCGTTGGGCAATAGGCGCTCCCAATGGAGCCTTGATGACACCATCGAGCAATATCTGTCCGTAAACGTCTGCTCCCAGCAGCATATCAATTTTGCCTGGAACATTGAATGACGGATCAGCTAGTTCTAAATCTGATAACTCTGACCATAACTCTACAACGACCCTTTTATCCGGTAGAGCCGAAGTGAGTTTGCCCAGCACAAAAGCATGAATCTCAACCTCATATTCAGGATTATGAAGTGATGCTATCTTAACATTCACCACCGCCTTGGAAACCATTGTTGGGTTTCCCTCACCTCCCAATCCTGAAATGTTGCTTCTGTGGGTAATTTTCTTAAGTCCTAGCAACTGGACTGCTGACTCCGTAATTAACGAAGCCTGAGAACCTTGGTCGAGTAAACATCTAAGCGTAACACTACATCCTGATTTTGACTGAGCGCTTACTAATGCCGTTGCCAACAAAACTTGACTGCGGTTGGTCGAAACACAGGCTGTGACGCTTGATGTATGATCATCACCTGAAGCAACTGTAGTTGTGTGCGTTACAACATTATTTTCAACCGAGTGTATTGCTTTCACTTCAGAATCGGTTGAGCTGGTAATAGTTTTGGGGTGTAGCAAAGAATGATGCTTGCGCTTACAAATTCGGCATCTAGTAGGAATACGGCATGAAAAAGCATTGTGACCTGAACCTAGACAATTAAAGCACAGATTGTTGGATTGGATGAAATCACGCCGAGTGTTAACTTCGACCTTTGCGAAATCTTTGCAATTACATAACTTATGAGTTTCAGAACAATAAGCACATGAAACGTCAATCACATGATGTACCCTTGCATTGACAGGAGCACTGGGACCTTTTAGACCAAAGTTATTTTTTGACAGTTTAGGATCGATAAATTCAAGTGCCCTGAATCTAGTTTCTAAAAAGTCCTGAAATTGCTTCAGTGTGGGTAAATCATCTGATGACTCGCTTACTTTAAGTTCCCACTGTTTTCTAGACTCGCTATCTAACTTAAGGCAGATTATATGGATCACAATTATATCCCAAGTACTTATGTCTATTCCTAAGTTTCGCAAAGAATATAAACACTCATTAGTCGTGTCTAACAACTCTTTAAGCGCGCTTGCAGATTCTGAGACTATGTTCTTCTGACTTAAAAGTCTCTTCAAGATACAATTTGACAGATATTTTTTGTTGTTGTAGCGCTTTTCGAGCTGATTCCAACATATTTGATAATTGTCTTGTGTAATCTGGACGTGACGTAAAAGCTGTTCAGCTTCACCGGTTAAGTGCCCTTTCAGATAGTGCAACTTCTGGACGTTGTCTAGAGACTCGTTCTTATGAATCAGTGAAACAAATAAATCACGAAAACTGATCCATTCGGAATACTTTCCTGAGAACGACGGAATGGATATCTTGGGCAATTTGATTAGATCGTTACTCCTGCTTTGAATTGCTGAGGTTGCCGTAACAAATGACCCGCTACTGCTTGCAGAAGAGAGAGTTGTCGCCTTTATGTTGCTTAATGCAGACTTCAGTTCGTACATGTAGTCTGTGTACAACTCCTCAGTAACTTCATACAGTTCAGTCTTGGCATAAGTACTAGAATTGATAAGTTCCTCATCACACTCTTGAACAATCTGTGTATGTGTTGATGAGAACTCTGTCCACAATTTGTCTAAAGTTACGATTCTAGTACTGATGTAATCTGTTGAGGCAAGTCGATCTTTAGGAGACTTCTTAAAGTTCAATTTTGCCCTTCCAATTCGCTTATTTAAATCAACTTGAAGTTTGATATAAATATCCATCTCGAATTTTTCTAAGTGTTTAGCGACTTTAAATCCTGACTGAAAACGGGCGTGGATTCCCCGTAGTTCCACTTTTCTCGAAACTATTCTAAGTCGCTAAACTACTTCTAATTTTTCTATGTCCCGATTTAATGCAAATTTTCTAAGTCCAAATATTTTCTTGAGAATTTTACAAGTCTTTGACAGTTCGCACTACGTAATAATTAAATGTACTCACAGTTTCGCACTTGACTAATACCACACGTCACTCACGTCCCTGTCGGTGTCCACGATGACGTCGGAGGCTCTTCCCGCCTCTAGCACTCTTGACAGCAATCCGCTGCCACGTCAGTGCTTGGTGGACCCGCAGCCGCTACTCCACTAGGCCAATCCAACTCGTAGGACCATGTTCGAGTGTCGAACGCACCGATGTGATTAAAACCACGGTTGCTTAGGGAATGACAATTTTATTCAAGTTGACAGCCCTTTTATAAGCTGTCGGAAAACTCTCGATAGCGCCATTTACAATTTTCGGTAGGCGAGACAGTGCCATCTATAGCAAAACATCAGAACTAAAAGTTACAGTTTAACACAGTTTAACACCGCGGGAAAATACCTTTTCCTACGGGACAATTAATTTATCGCGGGCGAAGCTGCGGACGGAAGGCTAGTTAATTATAATATTATACAGGGTTATTTGTAATTCACCTAGCATCCTTTTAACCCTAAACTCCTACCACTTAAACAAATGTTTTTTGTTTTACGGCTTTTGTCATAACTTAATATTTTTGGTGTAATAACGTTTTGAAAATTTGAGATTACCTCTTATTTTTACGATACTCTGTGTATTTGTATGGGAAAAAAGTGCTTCATTTTAAAAAGTCGTAGAACAAAAAACATTTGTTTGAGTGATAGGAATTCAGGGTTAAGAGGATGTCAGTGAATTAAAAATAACCCTGTATGTAAATGTGAAAGTGTTTCTGTCTGTCTGTCTGTTAACTCTTCACGTTTAAACCGCTGAACCGATTTAGACGAAATTTGGTATTATCTATAGATAGTTTAAGACCCTGGGAAGGATATAGGAGTTGATAAATATCAAACTCCAATATGTCCGCCATATGTAATTGACATGAAGACATGACCCTTATTACTTACCTATTATCATGATTTTATTAAATTTTCATTAAAATATCAAGAATCACCATAGGTGGACATCTTAGATTATTTAAACACTAGATAGAGTGTCAGTAGCAAACACTGCGATACAAAACGTCCAAAAACCCATTTGACAGCTTCATCTTTTTTAGACGACCAGATGGCCTAGTGGTTAGAGAACCTGACTATGAAGCTTGAGGTCCCGGGTTCGATTCCCGTGTCGGGGCAGATATTTGTATGAAAAATACGAATGTTTGTTCTCGGGTCTTGGGTGTTTAATATGTATTTAAGTATGTATATATCTATATAAGTATGTTTATCCGTTGCCTAGTACCCATAACACAAGCTTTCCTAGCTTACTTTGGGACTGGGTCAATTGGTGTGAATTGTCCCGTGATATTTATTTATTTATTTTTATTTATTTATCTTACGATCGCGTTACGTCATTAAGGCTGAAGGGTGGCAATTAACATATAAGCCAACAGTTATATTTATATTCGGCTTATATTTTTCGGGACGTTTTAATGCCACCTAAGCTCTATCTAGCGTATAAATAATCTAAGGTGGACATATTGGAGATTGATATTTATCAAACTCATAGAAAAGTTTTCATCCCGGGAAATTGTCTAATTCCCTTGGGGTAGCGACAGATAAATTCTTTGCAGACGGAGCTGCGGGCAGCAACTAGAGAGGCTACCATTTGTCGAACCACATGTTCAATTTAAACATGAAACTACCGTGAGACCCACTCATAGTGAAAATATACGGATCACTCACGTCTTAAAACGAGTTTAACTCGACTTGTTTCGGGCTAATCCGTGGCCCTTCTTCCCGGAGCCACACGTCACTCGTTGAGTGCACGTTTGGCAGCCGCCGTGACGTGACGTGTGGCTCCGGGAAGAAGGGCTACTACCCGTGGGCTAATGCCCGTGACGTGAGTGATCCGTATATTTTCACCACATGTTCAAATTGTTCAAAGTTTTAATTTGGAAAATATAAGCACCACATCATTATGTACAAACAGGCACTCCACTCCACTCAAAATTGTGTTGTGCGTAACTACTCATTGGTACTTATAAAAATATAAGCATTATTCAAGATATTAATTACCTACATACGTACGTACTTAAAAGAAAATAAGTAAACTAGTGGCTTAGCAGTCGAAAACGCAAGTTTATCGAAATGGCTGACAGATTATATTTTTTACATTAAAAAATACCGCCGTTTTGTAAAATTTCCATAAAAAATAACATTTAAAATAAAAATAAAATAAATATTAGGGGACAATCTTACACAAATCGACCTAGTCCCAAACTAAGCAAAGCTTGTACTATGGGTACTAGACGACGATAAACATACTTATATAGATAAATAAATACTTAAATACATAGAAAACATCCATAACTCAGGAACAAATATTCGTGCTCATCACACAAATAAATGCCCTTACCGGGATTTAAACCCAGGACCTCTTGCTTCGTGGGTCATTCTAAAATTTTAGGCAGAACACTCTGTTACTATTTGTATGGAGCTACCACTCTGTTACCACGCATTATTACATATATTACAGAAATACTAAGAATCTTTTTTTGATTGCGATAGTCAATAATTATCTGTGATATATTGCTGATTGCAATCATCAATCATTTCACTTAAATAACCGCAGAAAATAGACAGTGTAACCGGAAACAACTTTTTTTAGGGTGGGACAAGTTTACCTGCGCAAAATTTTAGAATGACCCTCGTAGGCAGGGTCACTACCAACTAGGCTAAAGCGGAGCGGTTATTTATTTATCGAACCTGCTCACAAAATTTCATGAGAATCGGTTGAGAAATGCGATCTGCGGAGGAGAACAGGGGCTAAATTCAGGAAAGGCCCAACGGTTTGCGAGCGGTAATTCAATCGTTTGGGAGAGAATAGGAATGGGTTGAGCTTGGGATGAGCCTTATTTTCCTGTTAATTCGCTTTGTAAATAAATAAATAAATAAACAAATAAATAAGGCTCATCCCAAACTCAGCCCAAACCTCTCGCAAACCAGTGATTTTTGGCGTTCCTTTATAGCAGTTCAAACCAAACCCAACCCAAACGATTGAATTACCGCTACCAAACCCGTGAAGGCTCACAAAAGAGACGTAGGACGGAGGCGCGTCGCAGTCTGCGTCGTTTGTTAGCAGGCCGCGTCTCCGCACCGTCTCTTCTGTCTGCTTTGGATCGCGACTCTTTTATACATTTAATTTGAAACGTCCCACGTCTCTTCTGTGTGGCTTGCGTCTTGGACGTCCGCCGGAAACACGAAATATTTTGCCCAAGCTGAGATTGAGATGCATCGCTCGCGCTTTGCGTTCAAATTAAATTACATTTACGCACGGAATAGAAAAAACTATAAATAGAAAGCTATAAATAGAAAAACTAGGTATGTTCATTTACCCATTATAATTTATTAAGTAGTTGAGATAAGTTGAGTGACTTTAATTAAGCCAGTGACCTTAACACCATCTAGTGTCGAGCGGCAAAACTAAACAGGTTATTTAAAACTTTGCTGACAAAATTTCAGAATTAGTGTAATTGTGACTTTATCAAATCAATGTTTTGATTAGCTACAATTAAAGGGTAAAGTTTTCTTTGTTTGTATGTAAGGCCTTAGTAGCTAATCTTTGTTACGACGACTGAACCGATTCTAAAAATTCTTTCACTTATATTATTATGAGCTGCTACAATATCTCTGGTTGACATAAATAAGCTACTGCTAATTTATCTAATTAATGCTATTGCAAACGAGTCTTCGACTATGTAAGTTTGTGTAGTCTGACAAATATAAATATTCACGACGCAAAGAGGCGTCATGTTCAAATCTAAAGCCATCGCGTCACTAGATGTCGCTAAATTGAATAACCTCACTCAACTGAACAACGTGGATAATAAAAACCAACCGCGATTGAAATAACGTTATAATTTAAACATATGATTATTTTATTATGATAAATTATATTAATAATAATATTAATGCTAATACAACCAAACCATTCATGAACATTTCAAAATGTTTCTCATCTCATCCGTCTCGTCTCGAGCGAAGCAATAACAAAACGTTAGTTTATAGCCACCGTTTGAGTTATTTTTCCGCTGTATCCGCTGTTTGATTTAAAAAAACCATTTTAGTTATCTAACGAAATTGTTTGGTTAATAATAATTAATTGTGACAATAATATCATTTTGTATTCACACTGTTTCCAATTCGGCCTAAGCTAAAGGTAACCCTGTGTTTCAACGAAGCGATCAGTTGTTTTTTTCTCAGAATCGGATCACTCATTGTAGTTTTACTTTTCGGTATTTCCAATTACTGATCAATTAATGTTAACTAATTTCATAAATCTAAGAAGTGATCGTTGGAATAAATAGTTTGTCCTCCTTTATTCCTCCACATTGATTTTTTTTTTATTTCAGGTTATTATCGACCTGTCAAGAAGACATTTTTCGTCAAGCTGTTAACGCAAAATTCGCAAAATAGGAGACGAAAACCCCTTTAAGTTTTCAAATTTCATATCAAATCTGCCACCAATAGTAAGTTATTTTAATCTTCGTAATTAACTTTAGCTCTAGCTGCTATAAATTACCTAATTTGTTATGTTAAAGTGGATTAATATTCGTACCTACGTACATTTTAACATTTCGCATGCAAGGTATTTTTACATGTAAACAATTTTAAAAACGTTGCGTGTCGTCTTGAATTACTATTGAATCGTAATTTTTCTTGTTCGATTTAACAATTAAGACCACCTAGATGGATATAACCTCTAAATTCGGTAAGTTTCATTATCAGCTGAATTGATGACAGGAACACTTACTGTATTCATAGAACGCTAAAACCCATTAGCAGCATTGGAATTTAATTATAAACAGTTTAAATAACATCCCCACTAACATTGTTACAATTTAAAGTGGATATTTGTGAAGTATGGAATAACAATCCATTGTTTTTTTTTTATTGAGACCTGAGCATGACTTTGACTTTAGTCCAATTTCAGTGTAATTTATAACCTTGTGTATTATTTCCTTGAGATTAGATTATTGATGTTTGTTATTAGATTATTGATAACAAATGTTAGATTAACCTTTGGAATGCCGAAAGTAAAAAAAAAAGTTGTGCATTCTAGTCTCAACAGTTTCATATAAATCCAATGATACAGATTTAAAAAAAATACAAAAAGAACGCCTTAAATTGGGTATGGATCCGGTACAAGGCATCCGAAGGGTTAATAGAATGCTGAGACATAAATTTTTCATGCATTATAACATGAATAAAACAAAAAAGTTGGACCATTTAGACGACCAGATGGCCTAGTAGGTAGAGAACCTGACTACGAAGCTTGAGGTCCCGGGTTCGATTCCCGCGTCGGGGCAGATATTTGTATGAATAATATGAATATTTGTTCTCGGGTCTTGGGTGTTTAATATGTATTTAAGTATGTATCTATCTATATAAGTATGTTTATCCGTTGCCTTGTACCCATAACACAAGCTATGCTTAGCTTACTTTGCTTGGGACTAGGTCAATTGGTGTGAATTGTCCCATGATATTTTTTTTTTTTTTTTATTTCATGATAAATTGGACTTGTATACTAATTTAATTTCCATCCATCCTTATCTACTATAAAAATTCAAAATATTAACTTTCATCATTTGTTAATTTGTCATACTTAGCTAGTAAACTATTATTATGAATAAGCTAAAATCAGTACCTACCTTGGACATTATATATAATAACCACCAAATTAAGAATAAAAAGGAATAATGTTAATACAGTGGAATCTGTTTATTATGACTGCCTATATTAAACCGCTTAATATGACATAATTATAATGCAAATTTTGAATTCCATACAAAATTCTTAAAAAATAATGTTGGACATAATGGTACTTATGTGACATATTATAGCTTCATCATCATTTCAGCTGACTGTTGAACATAGGCCTCCCCCAAGGTTCACCAAAAAGATCCAAACATGCTTATTATGACCTATTTTTTACAAAGACAAAGTAGAGGAAAAAAACAATACAAACAATACCACCACAGAAAACTGACAAATAAATTGATTTGATTGATTGATTGACAGAAGAGGCTTTAAAAGCTGCAGATTTGTTATCACAATTTGTTCATAGCTATATCATAAATGATCATTTGAGGAGGGCAATGTCTTCTTTAGACAATACTGTTAGAGACAGTATAAAGTGTAGTTTTTCTCAATTAAACAAAATAATAAAATAAATACAATACTTTGTACAACATCCTCTTAGTATGATGTTGTGTTTGTCACTTCCCTTCAATGTCATTATAAGCGGATTATCCAAAATGATCTGGACGGCAGTCGGTATCTGATAACGAAAATTTCGGATAAACCGAAGACCCGCGTAAAGCACCCCAAATGGCGTCAATACCGCGTAACGTGTATGTGTAGAATGCTCTTGACATGGTAGTGAATGCCTGGAAGATTTTGATTAAAAAGTTTGTGTTGAGGGGGCGGCTCGAGCGCTGTGATGCGTCGGATAGCGCCTTTCTCATTACAATATTTGCTTGGCTTATGAAGTTAAAATGTATGAAACTGGAAAACTTTTTACCACCGTGACCACCATTTGTACTACATTTAAGGCATAAGGCATTTAATAAACATATTTCATTTAATTTGTGAGCCGTGCGGCGCTTACAGCACCATCCTAGGTAATATTGAATTAATATGCTGATTCCAATTAGGTATAACTTCATTATAGCCCAGGATGGCGCTTGCATCAAGTCGCTTTTAACCATATGTACTTCTAATGAAGAGGTCTCATGAGTAAATAAGTAATGGGTTGCGATGGTATTCAGTGGATGAGGCCCACAGTGCTTTGGGAGGTACATTATTATTATAATTATTTATATTATCAGGAAGGTTACTTGGTCAAGTATTCTTTGTACTGCTAATGTGTTGGTCTAGCCAGATTTTAATTTCATTGACATTCAGTGCTGACACTACATGTTCTGGTAATTTGTTCCATGTCTTGACCACTCTGTTACACAAGAAATGTCTGTCTGTCTGTCAAGAAATGTGTGTAATGTCATTCGGAATGGTTGGCTCTGATAAACGGGAGTTGTATATGAAAGGCTTTCCTCCCGTGCTATGGGCGCTGATCGCTGGTAATGGTTCCAGGGTGGTGTCGCGATGCCGCGCTGCAGTAAGCGCACGCGCAGCGGGGCGGGCGCGGGCGCGGGCGAGGTGGCGGGCGCGGGGGCGGGCGCGGCCGGCGTGCCCGGCGCCACCGCGCTACACCACCACCACCAGCAGCACAAGCGCTCGCGGAACACCAGGTCAGCACTCACCCTTATTATACCTATACCTACCACAGAATATCTAATAGTACTAGCGTACAGCAGAATCACTCTCGAACAAAAGTCAAGTTTAGTTATAACTACTAAGTTAACCTGTAATGAATATCTGTATATGACTGTAAATAAATAAAAATTTGTCTACTCTTACGACCGTAAACTGCTTGCAAGCGAAATTGATTTAATCGCAAAATTTAGTTGATTAAAATGGCGAGATCAATAGTTATTTGAATACTCCGTCTCTTAATTGATTGATTAATTGATTAAAAATTAAATTAACTCTTCTCTACTCTCAACTCACTGGCTATCTTTTATATCTGGCTGGCTTTTTAATCCTACTAATATTATAAACGCAAAAGTTTGTAAGTATGGATGGATGAATGGATGTTTGTTACTCTTTCACGCTAAAACGGTTTGACGGATTCTGATGAAATTTGGCACACAGATAGTTTATAATCCGGATTAACATATAGGATACTTTTTATTCCGAAAAATTGCATAGTTCCCGCGGGATAGCGATAAACGAATTCTTCGCAGACGGAGTCGCGGGCAGCAGCTCGTTTGTACTATTTTTTTCTTTGTTTGCAGTTCACGACGACATTCCAAAGCAGAAGACACAAGTTTCAGCGCAAAGAAATGCATAGCATGGTTTAAAGAATACACCACAGTGTCTGAGCCAGACGTGTTAGGTAATAATTCATTTTTAGTATTATATATAAATGGTTTGTGTTTGACAAGACAACGGATAAACATACTTATATAGATAAATACATATTAAATATCCAAGACTCGAGAACAAACATTTGTATTTTTCACACAAATATCTGCCCCAACCAGGAATCAAACCCAGAGACCTCAAGCTTCATAGTCGGGGTTCTCTAACCACTAGGCTATCTGGTCGCCAAATTGATTAACCGCTATCTCACCTATGAAAAGTGCAAATAAGGCCAAAGATGTCTCCCAAACATTGGAATTTAAGGGGCAAAATTGTATGACAACCAAGGAGTTCCTTTATCGTCAAACTCAATTATCGACGCTTTTCCTGTATACCAGTGATCGCCCCGCCCCCAGCTTTGTTTGTAAGTCTATCTTTTTTTGTTCGTAAGTATTATTTCGGAAATAATGATAAAATTTACACAAAGCGTGCTCTAGATGATTTGGGGGGAGGCCTATATTCAGCAGTGGACGTCTTTCGGCTGAAATGATGAATGATGAAAACAATGCTGCGGCGATCACTGGTATTTGGGAAAAGCATCGATAATTGAGTTTATCGATAAAAGAACTCCCTGCTTATCATAAATTCACTTTGGCCTTGAAGAGTCATAGGTTCTGTCTATCTGGAAATATTTATAGTGGTGTTCTCACTTTCAGGTCCTGAAGGAATGGAGAAATTCTGCGAGGACATTGGGGTGGACCCGGAAAATGTGGTGATGCTTGTCATCGCTTACAAGATGGGTGCCAAACAGATGGGCTATTTCACGCAGGAGGAGTGGCTAAAAGGTACAGCTTAATATATTCATTCTAATATTCAATTCAATTCTTAAAATTGTGATAGAATTTCGTTAGATGGTGTTAGCATCGTGAGGTTCATTGACGTTTTAATATTTATCTTGTAGAAAATGAGATGTGTTGGATTGATTTACCAGAATCTCTATTTCCTAGTAGCAAAATTTCCATTCACGTTTTTTTCCCACAATGGTTTTTTACTGAAGCCTATTTTCACAGTCATGTTTTTTCCCAATTCTAATCGACACAGAAACATAGGTAGGTTTAGGATATGTTAAGTTTGCATCAACCCGATGGAGCATGCATGGATGGATGGGGATGGGATGGGATGTGACAAGAGAGTACAGGGGTACGGGGTGCGGAGGGGTGGGGGGTTAAAGGGGGATGAAATTTTCATTGATTTTGCTGTAGGATGCACAGTTTTCAAGATATTTGAGAAACACCGGTTCTCGTCCGATCACCGAGGTTAAGCAACGTCGTTCGCGGTCAGTACTTGGATTGGTGACCGCTTGGTTTCATTTTTGTTTTTTGAATGTTTTGTTATGACGTTGTCACGTTAAACTATCGTCCGTAAACAGACTTTACAGACAACCGGTTTTTCATGTACATATTTATTTGTTTGTTTTGCAGGTTTAACAGAGTTGCAGTGTGATAGTGTGCACAAGTTACAAATGAAACTAGACTACCTGCGCAGTTTACTCAACGACCCCTATGTATTTAAGGCTGTATACAGATATTCTTATGATTTTGCTAGGGTAAGTCTAACCTTTTCAATGCTTTGTCAAATACAACAGCTCTCACTCCCACGCCATGACATCGGAATTTCAAACGCGAAGTTGAACCCACCATGTCAATATACATTCTGAGATTAAAATCTCATTTTTCAAAAAAGATGACTAGACTTGTTCTTTCTGTGTACGCTTCAAATAGCATAGCTATAGCTCCTTGTGGACCGTTGTATCCGTTTCTCAAAACATCCGTTCCAAAATAACAGTTTCTTCAAGTGACCATAAGCCAAAAGATCGGTTTCTCATCACATCAGTACATCAAAACACCAGGTTCTTGTAGCATCCATATGCCACAAGATTTGCCTTTCATGACACCCGTGTGGCCAAAAGATCCGTTTCTCATCGCATCAGTATGTCCAAACAACCGGTTCTTGTAGCACCCGTGTGTCAGGTTCCTATATTAGGAAAAAGTAGTGATGGGAGTGGATGTTTTTGGGAACAGGTGTTTTAGGAAACTGATATCAATACAAAAATATCTTTTGAGAGGACCACATTTTAAAAAATGGATTATTTTGGAAACAGTACTGACGCGAGACGGGAACAGTATTGGATTAGGAATTTTTGGGTAACAGATGTCAAGCCAAACATATCTTTTGGGAGAAGCACATTTTAAAAAATGGATTATTTTGGAAACGGTACTGACGCGAGACGGGAACAGTATTGGATTAGGAATTTTTGGGTAACGGATGTCAAGCCAAACATATCTTTTGGGAGAAGCACATTTTGGGAAACACTTATGTCGGGAAGCTGATTATTCGGGAAAAGACGGAATAATGATGGGAACGGGTGCGTTCAAGAGTACCCGAAACCGACGAGCATGTATGAAAAGACTAATGAGTGTTTTGGAACTGAAAGAATTATGTCAGGATCGTAGCAGGTGGAAACAAACGGTCTCTGCCTAGCCCTTTGCTGGGAAGGAGACGTGATTGTATGTGTGTATGTGTTTTGGGAAACGGATAGAACGAACGGTCCGAAACCCTATAGCATTAGTTCCCAAACTTTTTTTTCTCATAGACCACTTTCAAAATTTAGCTGGTTCCGGTGGACCCCTTGCAGCTACATTTGTACCATATTCCCAAAACTCGACAAAAATGTGAAGATTGGGTCTTAATCTAAATCCCGTCGAGTCTCCCGTGGACTCCTGGGTTTCCACGTGGACCACTTTTGGAATCAATGCCCTATACAATACGTTTACTTTTAGTTTACCACTGACAGATTGCTTGCCTTCATTTCATTTCCAACTTTAACACCATACAAATAAATTAGTTATTACAAAATCTGCAAGCGTGGGTAACAGTATTCTAAAATTGGCTTTATTTGTAGGTCGTTAAAGTTGAATATGGAATGAAGGCAAACCATCTGTCAGTGGTAAACTTTGTCATTTTACTGTAGCTGTATTGCTACAAGTAGCTGGTTAAACGTATTCCAGGACAAGGAACAGCGGTCGCTAGACACGGCAACGGCGCGGGCGCTGCTCGGCGTGCTGCTGCCGCGCTGGGCGCTGCGGCCGGCGCTGGGAGAGTTCCTCGCGCGCGAGGGGCTCGCCCGCCGCTACCGCGTCGTCAACCGCGACCAGTGGTGCAACATCCTGGAGTTCTCCCGCACCGTCGACACTCAGCTCGTGCACTATGACGCTGACGGCGCATGTTAGTATAGCATTAGTTCCTCGCGCGCGAGGGGCTCGCCCGCCGCTACCGCGTCGTCAACCGCGACCAGTGGTGCAACATCCTGGAGTTCTCCCGCACCGTCGACACTCAGCTCGTGCACTATGACGCTGACGGCGCATGTTAGTATAGCATTAGTTCCTCGCGCGCGAGGGGCTCGCCCGCCGCTACCGCGTCGTCAACCGCGACCAGTGGTGCAACATCCTGGAGTTCTCCCGCACCGTCGACACTCAGCTCGTGCACTATGACGCTGACGGCGCATGTTAGTATAGCATTAGTTCCTCGCGCGCGAGGGGCTCGCCCGCCGCTACCGCGTCGTCAACCGCGACCAGTGGTGCAACATCCTGGAGTTCTCCCGCACCGTCGACACTCAGCTCGTGCACTATGACGCTGACGGCGCATGTTAGTATAGCATTAGTTCCTCGCGCGCGAGGGGCTCGCCCGCCGCTACCGCGTCGTCAACCGCGACCAGTGGTGCAACATCCTGGAGTTCTCCCGCACCGTCGACACTCAGCTCGTGCACTATGACGCTGACGGCGCATGTTAGTATAGCATTAGTTCCTCGCGCGCGAGGGGCTCGCCCGCCGCTACCGCGTCGTCAACCGCGACCAGTGGTGCAACATCCTGGAGTTCTCCCGCACCGTCGACACTCAGCTCGTGCACTATGACGCTGACGGCGCATGTTAGTATAGCATTAGTTCCTCGCGCGCGAGGGGCTCGCCCGCCGCTACCGCGTCGTCAACCGCGACCAGTGGTGCAACATCCTGGAGTTCTCCCGCACCGTCGACACTCAGCTCGTGCACTATGACGCTGACGGCGCATGTTAGTATAGCATTAGTTCCTCGCGCGCGAGGGGCTGGCTTCAACCGTCCCCGTTGGAGACGTTGTATATTTAAGACAGTTGTAAACACCAGTCAGCCAGTTAGTATATCATCAGTAAGGCTCGGAATTTTGCGTGCGGCTGATGACAGATCGTAGGGAGAGAGCACCGCTTTTTATCGATGTTATCGACAAATCGACAAACTGTTAATTAAATTGTAACTTTAATACATACTTATAATCGTAAATATATTTTTGCTTGGAATATTATTACAAAATAATTTATATTGGTTATGGTAAGAACTGAAGGAATACAAAATAATATTTTCTCTTTTATTTTACCAACGGGTAGGCAAACAAGCTACCTAACGTTAAGTGGTCTCAGAGGGATCTTTTCTTAAGTTATTAAATATAAAGGTATTCGTAATTATAGTGATTTAAATAATGCAATCTAAACGGATTAAACTTTCCGATATTTCGAACTTTTTTAATCATTGACCGCTGAAAAAAGTACTTATCATCGGAAAGTTAGGTTTTATTTAATAAAAACATAAATCAATAAAAAACTGTCGATAACATCGATAAAAAGCGGTGCTCTCTCCCTACGATCTGTCATCAGCCGCACGCGAAATTCCGGGCCTTAATCATCAGTGATCGATCGATTCGGTTGGCACTGGAAATGAACAAACTCAGTAATTATGCTCCTATGGATTTGCTGCGGGATTCTTTATAGAAAATTTATAAAAGTAACTTGTTGCCCGCGACTCCGTCCCCGAAGTTTCCTGTGTAAGTAAATATCTCTCTCTCTCTTCCTTTTTTTCTTTCTTTCTGTCCATTGTTTTTTTGTCTTATGATCAGTTACGATTATGACTCTGATGTAAACTAAATAAAACTTTCTTCCACAGGGCCCGTAATGCTAGACGAATTCGTAGAATGGCTGCGAGCGGAGCGCGCCGGCGACGCCGCCATGCCGCCAGCCAGCTGAGCTCGGCCGCAGCGACAGCCCTGCGCCGCGCCGCCGCCGCCGGCAGCCAATCACGGCGCCAGCCCGCGCCGCCGCCACCAATCACAGAGCCGCCGCTGACGAACGCAGCTAGGGTTGGCACGCGCAACATCCGGTACCGTTTATACTTTTTTGTGTCCCACTGGACGCTTTCTCGATTTATTTGAAGCCTCATTTTGTATGTAAATTGGGATACCATAGGATCTTGAGTGTTAAGTGATAAATACTGCTAGGGTTGGCATGATTGTAATGTTTATACTGGCTGTTATGTGCAATCCAACTCAAAATTAGTCCAACCCCTTACTTTGTCACGGACGCCGCTAATTAGAAACATATGAAAATCTCCACTATTTTTCTTTAAATGATATATTATTAAGGGGTTAGCCTATTTTGGTGCTTGACTGTACTGTTGTTTATTTCTCGGAACTTTATATGATATTGATGTACTTAGTGGATTAAATTGATTGATTGATAATGTGACACAATCCGATAGAAACCGGTTTATGAAATTGATTTAAAGGTAACCAAATTTTACTTTTTAATTACTCGTACATGCCATTTATTGTTACAATAACTTTAAAAAAAAACTAACTACGTACATACAATCGTTCCCAGTCTAAACCAACTTAAAATTAAGAATAGCAGTTGTAATAGGTACTTATAATATTCCTAAAACGGTATAAAAAAAGGCTTAATTGCTATCACTGTATTTGCACGTAATCACAAATGAAAATAAAGACGAATGACTAACATCTTTATATTATTTTAACTTGTTTTTTTTTTCACAAAATAGAAAAGATTTGTGGCCAGTTGCTACCGAACAATGGTTAAGAAAAAAAACTGTTGAGTGTATTTTTACTTGAGGTGAGAATTTTTATGTTTAGTATATTAAAACCACCCTATATTTAACTGAATGTCTGTAGAATGCAATCCCTGTCAACTAGTTGTTTATAGTTATTCGATCTCGTTGAATAGCCTCTCTCAAAACTCATTGACAGAAAAGATACATAACAACACACTTGCCCTCAAAAATTTAAGAAATCCACATAACATATGCGTATGAACGTCAATCTCAACAACCCCGATCCCTCATTACGTTAGGGGTGTGTATTACAATACCGAAGTACGAAAGACCGAATGTATGAAAACATCGAATGGGTCAAAAGACTGACACGATTTTTTTCTGAAACCGTAAACTTCTCAGAATTTATTAAAACGGCATCATACAGAACCCATTAGGTTAGGTTAGGTTTGTTTTATAACAATCTTAAAAAGTTAACGGTTTCAGAAAAAAATCGTGTCGGTCTTTTGACTCATTCTATGTTTTAATACATTCGGTCTTTCGTACTTCGGTATTGTAATACATACCCTTATGTTAGTGATACAGATTCTGCATAGACTTAGGCAACCGTTGAACATGCGTTTAGTACGGGTCAGTGTCATTTTAGGCATACCTAAAGATGTGGTTAAGTTTTTTATGGTATGACCATCTACATATGTTTAGTGTGCTTGAAAATATCCTAACTATGCAGAACACAAACAAACAGAAACAGAGGCAGTAGTAATATTTTGGGAAAGGGAAAAATTGTCACAACCAAAAGATTGTTTTAAGGATTTGCCACATTGGACTGTCGCACGGTCAGATCGCATATCTATACAAAATATATAGAGACTGACAGTGTTGTTCATACATAATGCGGGCTTCGTTCAATTTGACTTGACCGCAGACCGCACAACGCATCCAGTGTGGCAAATCCTTTAAGTTTCAATATTTTTAAATAGATTACTGTAATCAAATTGTAATCCTCCTATTTAGGTTGATGCCATGATGCCTAATGTTATTAAAACAAACATGACATTTTTCTTGCTTCATTCGCAGAATTGATAATGTTCTTTGGCATAAAGATGGGAAAATGTGCAACCGCGATATTGGGGTACCATAACCTGCAATCGTTGAGATATGAAGAAACTTGTTATTTTTAGGGTTAGCGCCAATTTTTACCCACACATGAAGAATGTAGGTGAAGTGCCAAACTATTTTACCATAAGAATAAAGATTAATAGAGGCGACACTCCGAAACTGTATAATCAAGATTGGTATTATTTCAAGTTTTTCTTCATTATTCATATTTAATTTTTGTGATATTACTTAAGAACTATCAACACATCCCATCGCCTTGTAAGAAAAAATAACACATAGTGGACCCCCCCCCCCCCCCCTACATCGTCTCGTGTAATAAATGAATGGCGAGGCTATGACAAGTTTTAATATTTAGACCGATTTAATATTGCAACGTGTCACCCTAAAACTAGAGGCCACATTGTTAAACGCGCATTTTATCTCCCTCTATTTCATTCGGTATCTCATATCGTTTCACGGATAGTCAGACTGTGGTAGTCGCGTCTGAAAATCAGCGTACGAATTCCTAATGCCAGTACGTGACAGGTGCCGAAGTGTCGCTTCTATAGTGCATTTATTCATACTCTTCTTGTTTAGTAAACAAGTTTATAACCTCAAAATGCAATTTAATTTAGCTAAAATAGCTATATTTCAAACTAAATACAAACTGAAATATAGATGCACAGAAAAAACCCCAGAAAAAAGACCAATGCTGGGAATCGAACCCAGGTCCTCAGCGTTCCGTGCTGCGTGCTTACCCCTACACCATCACTGGTCTGGGATGAGACCAGTGATGGTGTAGGGGTAAGCACGCAGCACGGAACGCTGAGGACCTGGGTTTCAGTTTGTATTTAGTTTGAAATATATGGTTTCACGGGATGACCGTAAAAGTAATAAAAAATGAAGTTGAAGAAAATAAAAAATAAATAGAAAAAGATACTTCATACTTAACTTGTAAAATAGCTATTTTGTTTCATAAATAAAGCAATTCCAGACATGAAGTTAACATGGTATCCAAAATGTTGACTATGGTAGAGATAAACCACGATAACATGGCCCGCCCCTCCACATTACTATTTCAATGTGTTCAGTCACATATTTACGAAAGAATTTTTATGTAGTAGTATCTGCTTTTATTTGGCGGCTGTCTCAACACGCACACATGCGTTGAAAGTTTTGGTGTGCTTTATACCAATACCAATTCCTAAAAGGGTCGGCAACGCACCTGTGATGCCCCCAGTGTTGCGGGTGTTCATGGGCGACGGTGATCGCTTTCCATCAGGTGACCCGTCTGCTCGTTTGCCACCTCTTATATAAAAAAAAATACTTTCACAATACATTGAAGACTTCTTGAATTGTGGAGGGGCGGGCCATGTTATCGTAGATTATCTCTAGCTTTATTTACGAGAAAGTAGCTGTTTTAGCTAAAAACGATGCATTTTGAGTTTAGAAAGTTGTTTATTAAATAAAACAAGTATGAATGAATGCAATATAACAGTATTTATTCTTGTGCTTCTACTCTTTTTATGTTACTATCTCCATTTTGTACACATTTAGAATTAAACCGCATGGATGTGATGCGATTCCCGTATATGGCTTAGTCTTAATTTATATTATAATGAAAACTTACTGATCGTTTAATTTTAGCACAAATGTAACGACGTATCGAATTGTATTTTTATTTATTTACATTGTCAGTGTGTGCTGGGACAATCGGGATTTTTTTATGTTAATTCATTGTTGGTATCGTACTATTTTTTACCACCCTAGCTGCCGAATTATTTTCAATGGCAACGACGTATAGTAAGCGGAAAGATGAAAAACTCGTAGACAATTACTCGTAGACTAATGATTTGGCATATCATTGTGTCTTTGTGTGCATAGTGGCTCCGTTTCTTGTTTTAAATCTAATTTCATTGTTGTTGCGTAAACGTATTGTATTGTTTGTCATCTTCCCGCGAACTGATGTACCAACACGCATCGTGACATTTCTGTTATATTCAATCTTTTGTAAACTAATTAACCTGCCTTGGCATCCAAAGGCTGGTGTACCAATTAATTCCTGGCCAGTGGTTGTTTTATTTAATTTTAAATTTAGAAAAACAATTATTTAACATGTATACACCAATGAATGCAACTGTTATGTGAAATGTTCGAATCTAATTACATGTATTTAATAATTTGTTAATTTTTAAATTTTAACCCCTCTTATTCCGAGAGCAATAAACAAGGGGTAAATACGAATATATGCTTTAGACATTTCCCCCATATTCTGTAGTTGTTAGTTGTCATGTATAATTTCAGCTTATTTGTATAGATATGTATATTGTATCTCTATTCACGCTCTTACCTTCTACGGTTCGCATTTGCATTTAAATCAATGCTGACACCTGTTTTTAACCAACATGTATTATTTTAGTCCAGCCCACCGAACTCAGTACAACTGGAAAAGAATAATTCTCCAAGCGCCTAGTGCAGATAATTTTATTGTTTGTAAAATTAATAATACCAGTTTTTAAACAATTTGGTGGGACGCCAAAAAGTTTTTTTGTTTTCTTATTTGTAATTCAAATCACGTCTCGATCCAGAGACTCTCGCTCCCAGCATAAGATCAGCAACGAAATTAGTCTATACACCGTGAAATTTTAGTGGTTGTTTTCCCGAAACGAGGTGATTTAGTATCGATTGTACAATCGATTTATAATTACTATTTTGACTAGAGTCAAAAATCCATTTGTGAAAAACGAAAGTCAAAAATGACCGCAAACCAATAGTAACGCTTCGCTTGGTACATACAAGTAGCGTACGATCGTACGATAGGTTAGGTACCAACGAAGCGTTACTATTGGTTTGCGGTCATTTTCGACTTTCGTTTTTCACAATTGGATTTTTGACTCTAGTCAAAATAATAATTATAAATCGATTGTACAATCGAAACTAAATCACCTCGTTTCGGGAAAACAACCACTAAAATTTCACGGTGTATAGGATCATGACATCCAAAAAGAATCTGTAAATTCTTTAGAGACAGTTTTATGTATATTTATAAATAGGTATTTAACTGCAATATCTAATTTTGTTGCTGACCGTCCAAGGTTTACTTTATTTACGGAGGGAGAGAGATGAGTTGCCAGCAATAAATTCAAGCGGCTTTAGAGAATACATCCCCAAGTGTGTTTTGTAAATACGATTTTAACCTACGATTTCACTTGTGTGCGCCACTCAAATTAAAATGTCACTAATTAAATGAGGGGTTTCTGAGTGTTTGATCGCTAGTGGCATTAGTATCGTGAGGTCCGTTTGAGGTTTCAGTTTTGCTTGCAATTGGCTCATTAAAGGCCACAACAAACGAGAGCGCGAGGCGCCGACGGAGCGTGCCCAGCGCGGTCAATAACACTGAATCAAATACTGTGTGCCGCGCTGCCGGTGTGTCACGGTATATTTGATTCAGTGTTATGGTGTGCCCCGCGCTCCCTTTTTGTTGTGGCCTGTAGTTCTAAACCAATCGCAAATGTGACACAAATTTCAAAGTTGTGAAACGGGCCCGACGATACTAGCGCCAAACTTTCACAAACCTGTTAGCATCGTTTTATTTCAGCGATTACCGCGATTTTGGTGTCGGAAAGTAAAATTTTAGGTTAGAATTGTGTTAAATAAAATCCTATCAAGGAAGGATTATTGTATGTACAGGTCGATTCACAAGAGCTGGCACGAATGGATGGAACGAAGGTAATGTCATTTTGTCAAATTTGTAGGGAAATGACTGATGCATGTTTATATTCATATTTGTGTGAAGTGTATTCAAATAGGTAACACATAGATACTCGCTCATTCGATCTATTCGTGCCAGCTCTTGTGAATCGATCTGTACTCATGACGGCAAAATCAAGTTCAAATAGTAGAGACCACTATTGATGAATGGCTGAATCATATGCTATATGTACAGACTGGTTGTCTACTACAAAAGTTCCATTAGACTAGGTCTGTGTCTAGTCTCGGAGCGTGTACGCACATCCGCACAGGAGAGTAAGATTTGACGGGGAGTGTCCACTCCGAATAAAGGTTGTGAAGATTTATATCAAATATGTGGATGGATGGAAGGCGAGGTGGAATGATGACTTTATTTTTAGTAAACTAGCTGTTACCCGCGCCTGGTGCAAAAACGTGGTTAGAGTTCTGTTAGTTCTCAATGTTCAAACTATTTTATAGCGAAGCTAGCTGATGCCCGCGGCTTCGCCCCCGCTGAAGTAGATTAAAAGATGTTTTCCCGTGAGAATGATATATTTTTCCGTGGTAAAAAGTAGCCTATGCCACTCTTCAGCCCTTAAACTATGACCATACAAAAAATCACGGCAATCCGTCGCTCAGTTTCGACGTGAAAGCAGGACAAACAAACAAACACACTTTCACATTTATAGTATTATATTAGCATGGATTCATCAAGATGAAAGAAAGAAAGAAAATACATTTATTTACAACAACACAAGACACATAAATATTTTTACAAAAAGGACAATACAAAGGCTAAAAACAAACATACAAACAAACATACAAGTGAAGCTAATATAAAGCGTGTAAAAATAGAGTGTGTCATTGCGGTTGTAAATTGGACACTGGCTCAGCATAATGCTGAGGCGTTTATAACACCCCTGCGCTGATTTTCAGCCAGCACCGTCGGTAATACCCGGAGCGCCACACAGATAGATAGATGGATAATGCGGTTTTGCCATGAAGCGGCAGCAGACAAACAGACTAAATTATTTTCGCATTTATAAATTAGTATGGCGTATAGATAGACTACGGTCGCATATGGAATAGGGATGTTGACACCACCAATCAACTGACGTACTTTTTATGAGCTGTCAAAACACATTTCTCCCATAGAGTTTGAATGGCAATAGCAACATATGACGTCACTTGTTCGCATACTCAATTAACTAACTATTTATTTGTTTTAAAGCAACAAAAAATCTAATTTTGCAGTTAATCGAAAATTAATCTGGGTTTCAGGGCTAAAATAAAGCGTTTTTTTACTGGAGTCGTGTCTTTGAATTATTTTTTAATGGTGTCAACATCCCTATTGTATGACACAGATTGCATCACTGTTCATTCATGAACTTCAGTAATAAAATAATTTCATGGTATGAAAGATTTTTGTCGTGGATAATTTGGCTCCAACGCCACCTGTAACTAACGTCAGCCATTTTAAAAAAATGTTAACAAAATGGCGGCTTTCACAAACCAGCACGATAAAGGCATGTAGATATTGTATTTTTTTTATAATCAGTATGGTTGGAAGATGTAAAGTTTTTGTTTGCCGTGGGGAGTGCGTACACCCTCCATTAGCTAAGTTAGGTGTAGATACAGTTTTGTATAAGACATGTAGGTAGTTATATTCAAATTCTCTATGATCGTAACGAATCGTTTCTCTAACAACGGTGTATCTAAATTACTCACAATGTTTAGGCGATTGTACCGAATGTTCTACGGGAGAAATAAATAAACGGAATAAATATGTATTGCTTTTGTTTTTTTTTCTATATTTTGCTACCTCAAAGCCCTTACCGTACGTCCACCGTATTTTCTTACAAAATGTGCAAAACGTACATAAAGCAACTTATTCAGTTGCACGCTAAAAGCTATTTAGTGCACTAAATGTAAATGAATCATGTACATAGATTCGTATATCCGCTCGCATCGGCTTGTAGATAGCGTGCAAAACAGAGGTGTGTAGAAGAGCTCCCTTTTAACACGTTCACGGTCCAGTGACCCATATGTGGGGGCATGATAGCTCTTATTCCATTGTAATAAGGTTCTACTTTAAGCCACGGACGGAACGTGTTAAGGTGCCTATCCACCAGAGATTTGCAATGCAGCTTTGCTGTGAGGATGTGAAACCTACGCTACGTAACTATGTGATCGTTTCCACTAATGCTAAGATATGTAGCCCTGCGAGGAAGGTCCAGTGCACGCATCTTTTCATATAAAAAACTTAGTTTTTTTATATAAGAGGGGGCAAACGAGCAGACAGGTCACCTGATGTAGAGCGATCACCGTCGCCCATGGACACCCGCAACACGAGGGGAATCACAGGTGCGTTGCCGACCCTTTTAGGAATTGGTAGGCTCGTTTTTTAAAGTTCCCTAAGTTGTAACGCTCCGGGAATGTTGCCACAGTAAGCTGATTCCAGATCTTCGTCGTGCGAGGAAAGAAGTTTCGCTTAAAACGCACGGTACTAGACTGCACATCATCAAGATGGTGAGGATGGAAAGACAGACGGTTCCTCGAAGTGCGGTAGTAGAATTTAGCCGCAGGCAGCAATTCGAACAGTTAGTCAGAACACTCAAATAGTGCTGAATCATTTGTCACTAAGCTAAGTAGTTCTTTTTTTTTTCTCTTTTTTCTTTTGTGTGTGTCCGAAGGGACTCTGTGTGGGCATACTGCCTTATTGTTACTCTGTAATTGTCGGCGAGAACCTGTAATTGGCTTTCTGTATTTAATTTAATGTTTAAGATGTATAAACAAGCTGTTGGTTCTCCATAAATAAATAAATCAATAAATAAATACGAATATTATTGGTTAAACTCTTTTACACCAGTGCTATGCCATGTAAACCAATCAATATGATCGGTGGATATCAAACGCATCTATAGCAGCGTAGCATATCAAATATCTGGTTGGTTAGATTTGATTTTTTAACTGGTTGCTTTATATAAACGTCTAGTACAGTCAACGTCATAAATAAGTGATCACTTGTGTACCTTGTCGCTTACAGCCGATACATAATTTCGTATGACTTTTCAAACATGACTTTAAAGTGACAAGGTATAAAAGTGATCACTTATTTATGACGTTGACTCTACACAGAAAAACGACAGTCAGGGCCAGACTCGTGGTCATACACTACTATGGAGACTTATCCTTTCGCTTTCGTCGGAAATTCGTCGGAAATCATTTTTATTCCGCAAAAGTAGGTTAGGTTCGTTAGGTATCTATAGATGCAAGGGCAAATAGGCTAGAAATAGGAGCCCTGCAGGCAGGCAGGCAGGGCTTTGTCGAACCCAAACAATCGGTGAGAAGTTAAAAAAAAAAACAGTTTTGATTTTGCCTATATTACAAGTATATTAGCTACATTATTTACAATATCTGTCAGCTTTCATTTTGCTCCGTCTGTCGAGGAGGGTTTCGTGTAAGTTTCCCTCTGCCTTGGCCTTCTTTAGTGCTGAGACTCCATCTTCATTCAGCTTAAGTTTCTTGTCTTGGAATTTCTGGAACTTTCGTCTGAAATGCAATGGTAATATAACTTTAAACGGTTAAACGGTTTAGCTACGAGGGGCGTTCAATATAAAGTGAGAATGAGATGCAAACTCTTTTAATATTACGAAATTAAATACTGGCCGGTAAAGCTAATCTATCTAGCTGATTGCTATGAAAAAAAAACTAACTGTCTTTTGTTTAAAAAAATATACGGTAATTTATTTGCAATGCTATTGAATACGTTAGCGAAAATGGAGAAAATTTAACTGCGTGCCGTTATCAAATACTTGTGTTTGAAAAATTTTTCTACGGACCAAGTCAATTTGGATTTGCGGGACACTTTAGGGTCTAATGCTCCTCCGTATTCGACAGTCGCACGTTGGTGCGCCGAATTTAGACGTGGAAGAACATCGACAATGGACGACCCCCGCTCCGGACGCCCTACTACAGCAGTAACTGAAGAAATTGTGAAAAAAGTCGAAAACTCAGTTTTGGCGGATCGTCGTGTCACGGTTCGTTTTATTGCTGAAAATGTAAAGATTTCAACGGGGAGCGTGCATAATATTTTACATGAACGCTTGGGTATGAAAAAGGTATCTGCGCGTTGGGTACCAAGAATGCTTACTGACACGCAAAAACAAACTAGACTAGAGATTTGTCAAGAAGCTTTGAACCTGATGCAGCAAGACCGGGAACTTTTTTTGGTGCGATTTATAACAATGGACGAAACATGGCTCCATCATTACGGCCCAGAAACGAAACTGCAGTCTATGACATGGAAGAGGCCATCATCTCCAACTCCGAAGAAATTCAAGGTGAGCCCATCTGCCGGTAAGGTCATGGGCTCTGTTTTTTGGGATGGTAAAGGGTATTAATGATTGAGTATCTCGAGCATGGAGCCACTATTACGGGCACATTATACGCCAAACAAATAGCAACATTGCGCAATGAGATCCGCGAAAAACGGCGAGGTAAACTCTCGAAAGTTGTGCTGTTCCACCAGGACAATGCCCCGGCACACAAGTCCGCCGTTGCAATGGCTGCAATTCGTGATGCTGGGTTCGATATCCTTAAGCATCCTCCGTATTCACCAGATCTCGCTCCCAGTGATTTCTACCTATTTCCGAGATTGAAACAATACCTGAGAGGCCAGAAATTTGAAGACGACGACGCGGTAGTCGCTGCAGTACAAGATTTTTTAAGTACTCAAGATGAGACCTTTTTTAAAAATGGAATTTTAAGTTTAGAAAAAAGATATATTAATTGTATTATGCTAAAAGGTGACTATGTCGAAAAATAAAATGACATTTAGTAAAAGTTGTTTATAACATACTCATTCTCACTTTTTATTGAACGCCCCTAGTATATAGGGTCAACGTCATAAATAAGTGATCACTTTTGTACCTTGTCGCTTTAACATCATGTTTGAAAAGCCATACAAAACTATGTAACGACTGAAAGCGTCAAGGTACAAAAGTGATCACTTATTTATGATGTTGACTGTACAATACAATGACTATTGAACACCAGTAATCAATACAGAACAAAAAGTACATAAAGAAAAACACAAGGTAAGCAATTAGGCCTTATTGCTTCAGAGGGTGTTTTTTATTTTAAAAAATAATGGTGTGTGCGAAGTTCCCAATTCGCACTGGGGCCGCGTGGGAACTACAGCCCGAGCCCTATAACTCTGAGAGGAGGCCTGTACCCTGCACTGGGACGTTTATAGTCTGGGATGACATTGACCCTTTAAATTATAATGTTAGTTAGTTTAAAAGTGTAACTTACACATAATTAACTTCAACTTCATTCAAGTTTCCCTGTTCTTCATCTGGCAGCACCACTGTGTTGACTTCCTTGGTCTTGTTGCTTCGTATGCTGCAGAACTCCAGCTCTCCCGCGACTGTGTTTTCGGCGACAACCGAGTCATCTTTGGGGTTGACGGACATGAATTTGTTCAGGGAACTCAGTATTGCTGTTTTGCCTGTAAATAGCATAATAAATTGTAAGTTTAAAAAACTAAAACTGGCCAAGGGTATGTAGGAATATTTGTAGCATAGGGTTTCATAGTTACATAGGACAAATACACAGTACTATTATTAAGTTTTTTTCACTATTCTATTACTTGTATTCTATTATTGTTTGCCTATCTCTTTTTTTTTAAGTTTTTCCTTTCATGCCAGGTTAGCTTGAAAAGATCCCTTTTAGGGATAAGTTCGCCTTAGTACTATTTTTGTTTTGTTGTTTTGTATTATTTTTGTGTTTAATGTACAATAAAGTGTTTACATACATACATACTTGTTAACTTGGAAATCATACTAAGCTGTGAGAGTATTAGCAAGGCCATAATGCAATGGGAATGTCTAAAAAAAATTACCAGTGGTTTTTATATTTTTTTTGTATAGAAAAGTCAATTATAAGAAACTAATTTCAATATTTTGTCATTTACTTCTCTACTTTTTTCAAAATTAATTATTGAAACTATTTTGGTTGATGACGTCAGATTATAATTGAGGGCTCCCACACTGTCAAATTTCTAAATCTATCTAAATGCGTACGATAAGGCAACCCCTTTAATTATTTTTTGCGTAGTGGTACACTGTATCTAGTGTCACTTTACTGGCGCTGTCAAAGTGCTAGATGTCAGACAGCGGGTCCAAATCAAACTCCGTAGTATAATCCACGCGTAAATTGTGAAGAATTCCTAACCACACAGAATAAAGTACGACTTGAACCGGTCACGCAATTTACACCAATGTCAAATGAAGGTCATTGCTTATTTGTTATATTATAAATTCATTACGTAATATTAAAATTAAATAACTACAGCAAACGAGTTAAAAAGCATTTATCTCGAAATGGTTTTCGATTACATTGCAAAAAAATAGACATCCCCAATTGTGTACATCAGAGATACGCTAAGTGGTCTATATCAACCTCCAAGGGTCGTTGACAACTTGCAAGGAGTCCTTGGACCAAACAAAAATCTAATTTAAAGTCACAAATCAGTCAAATTAGTTAAGAGTGTCAACTCGTGACCATGGCTGCAGCAATGTGGCTGAAACGTCGAGGTAAATATTGTTTGCATGAAACATCCTGTTTAGTTTAATAATTATGTGTGAAAATCACAAAAGTTTAAAACAGTATAAGACTCCCCTGGTTCCACCAGACAAAAAAGTTTGGAGACTTGTGATGTACAGTCAGGAGCAGAAGGGGATAAACGGTTATGGTGCTCACTATGCTCTACACACTTTACTGCCAAGGTAATAAAAGTGTGTAGATCATTTTCAGCACCACAACCACTCATCCACTTCTGATGCTGACTGTACTCTACTTGTGTAGTCTTCTTGCCTCATTCTTGACTCATGCCTCATGGATGTATGAGGTACATGTGCCTCATGACTTTATGGGTGTTTAATGTCATTGTTACTGTGGGGGCATGTTGAAAGAAGTCTACACATGTACGGTCAAGTGCAAAAATAAGTATCGATTTAATCCTCCCATCGTTACATACCTATACCTTAATTCAACAACATAAGAGCTGTGGGACATATTTATGAGCAAGTTGTGTGCACCCATATTTTTACACTTGACTGTACCTCATGGGACAGGCAACCTGTTAAAAGCTTTAAGAGGGTTTATACCTGCTGAGCTGGCAACGTTGCATTTTTGTTAGTTTTTCTCGATTATTCCATAAAAATTGAATGAAAATTAAAAATGTTATGTATACAAATTGTTCTTATATATAAGTTAATTTGTATACTGCAATAATAATTCGTGATAGACTTTTATTGTGCTTTTATTTTCTTTAAAAACAAACAAATTATTACCTAACAATTTTTAAAGAAAATAAAAGTCTTATCACAAATTATTATTGCAGTAGACACATTAACTTATATATTAGAACAATTTGTATACAAAACATTTTTAATTTTCATTAAATTTTTATGGAATAATCGAGAAAAACTAACAAAAACGCTACGTTGCCAGCTCAGCAGGTATAAACCCTCTTAACCTTTTCAACTCCAGCAATAAATACATGTGTCACAAAGTGCAATGTCTCTTCTTATTACACCCTAACTAAATACATGACAGCTCAAAAAGCTAAATATTATTTATTTTATTAGCAGTTACGTCTGCTCACCGAACCTAAGATTTAAAAGCAAAAAAGTTTCCGGGTACGCCGGTGGGACTTGAACCCACGTCTCCCGGGTATGCGCCCCAACGGGTGTTCTACCAACTGAACCACGTCGCATCCAACCAACCTTCCCGAAATTCTTAATCGCTTACATACGCCAACAGCCACTGTTAATAAATAATATTTGAATTAAATAGAAGTGGTACATCATTTCTTACGCATATTGCTTATTTTAAGGTGCAATCTTAAGCTATAGAGATGTCATTTTTAAAACTGGAAATTAATAAAAATAATAATCATTTATTTTCTCCTCACAAAAGTACATAGGTAACAGCAAACTAATAATACAACATTATGGTAGTTTAGTCAGATACTAGTAACTTTTGCGAGGGACTGGAGTCTGAACTAGGTAAAACCTGTATTACGGATCTCCAGACCCCCATCCCGGAAACTCACCAATAATGACAATTTCAGTAGGTACAATTTTCAATTTAATAACTTAGGTACTCGTATTATGAGGTTTATAGGAGGTCAACAAGCTATAAACAAATCAAATCAATAGTAGCATATTTGACGACCAGATGGCCTAGTGGTTAGAGAACCTGACTATGAAGCTTGAGGTCCCGGGTTCGATTCCCGTGTCGGGGCAGATATTTGTATGAAAAATACAAATGTTTGTTCTCGGGTCTTGGGTGTTTAATATGTACTTAAGTATGTATCTATCTATATAAGTATGTTTATCCGTTGCCTAGTACCCATAACACAAGCTTTGCCTAGCTTACTTTGGGACTAGGTCAATTGCTGTGAATTGTCCCGTGATATTTATTTATTTATTTTTTATATACATACTAACATGCAAACTCATGCAAACGTGCATGTGTGTGTTTGTGTGTGTGTGTGTGTGTGTGTGTGTGTGTGTGTGTGTGTGTGTGTGTGTGTGTGTGTGTGTGTGTGTGTGTGTGCATGTATTTGCTCATTATGCACAGATTTACCTTCTTGAAATACAGGTTCCCATTGTTCCATGGGCCCCACAGCATCAGACCTCCCGATCACGACACCTTCTTTTGACACACCCAAATATTTTCCATAGCCAGACTTTAAGGCAAATTTGGTCTCTCCTGCTGGGAATGCAGTGAATATTTCCTCTGGCGACGGCCCATCACCGTCGTTGTGAGGCGCTCCAATGGTAAACAAACCATTGTCAAGCGCAGAAATGTACGAATTATTACCAAATTCTAAAGAAATGGAACCCACTACATCTTCGATTTTTTCAACCCTCCACCAACCCCCGTGCTTAATAGAATCCTCATCGACTTTGGAGCCCTCGGATTGCTCTTTATTTTTCTTATGTTTACGCTTCTTGGCTCTGAAAACATTAAAATTATGTTAACATGCTAAATACGAAATAAAACAACCAGCAAATCTTTTGTTTTTTACTTTGGTTTATCACCCTTCAGGATAAGCTTTCCACGTTTCACAGCAGAGTATTCATCAGCCATGCTTAATTTGTACTATAACTTAACTAGATTAAATTTAATTGTTAATATACAATACAGAAGAAACAACTACGTTCTTATTATTATTATTATTTCCCCTTAATGGCGGCCTTAAGGCTTGGGCCAATGTCAGTTACAATGAGGAGTTTGCGGTTGAATCTGCAGAACGCCAACAGTTTGATAGCAGCAAGAAAATAATTTTGGCAAAAAACAAAAAAATAAGACTTTTTTTTTTCCGGCCGTACGCTGTTGTGGGAGTCACGTAACACTGCGACAAAGACAAAACATGTTGTTATTAATTAGAACTATAGTCTTATATTGTTAGAGGATATAAAGTCACACAGAATGATAATAAAGGGGGAATATACATAGCGAAGGAGGGATTTAAAATTAACAGGGCGGGGAATGTAGGGGGGGAGAAGGTCATACAGGGAGGATGACAGCTTCGAACATTCGAAAAATAAATGATCGATAGAGCCTTCGTCTAAACCACATTCACACAAAGAGTTGTCTCTCACACGAATCTTGTGAAGGAAAACCGGAGTACAGGAGTGGCCCAGCCTCAGTCTGCATATAGTTGACGTAGTTGCTTTGTTAGCTGCACGGTATTTAAAGAACCAGGGTTTGGCGGGAACAGTGTCTTGAACATCAGAGTAGTGCAGTCCTTTCATCTGACTAGAACTTATCCAGTGAGCGAGCCAGTCCGAATCCAGGCGATCCTTAGCCAGAGATGTCAAGTCATGCGAATAGCACCTGAACTGATCCAGGCAGCCCGAGTGAGTCGCGTCCTTAGCAAGCTGATCCACAGTCTCGTTGCCCTGGATTCCAATGTGGCTTGGGATCCAAGCCAACGAGACTCTCACATTCTTAACAGAGAGACTATGTAGAACTTGCTTAATTTGAAGGGTGACCGGGAATTTGGATTTACTACGCAATTGGTTGGATGAAATGGCTTGTAAGGCGCTTTTGGAGTCTGAAAAAATTATGCAGTTATTAAGGTTGTGCGAGTCTACATACTTGAGGGCCTCGAAAATTGCCACCGCCTCACCAGTAAAAACAGATGTATGCATCGGCAATTTATAGCTCAGGATAATTTTGAATTTAGGTATCCAGACAGCCGATCCTACACAACCCTGGCTTGAAAGTTGTGAAGCGTCCGTGTAAATAGAGGTCCAGTTAGGCCAGTTACTAGCAATGGCAAAATTTAAATCGAGATTAGGGGAAGGGGATTTACTATTAATACATAGGTCAAGTGAAATATCAGGACGGAACATGATAGCATCATATGGGGTTTCAAAGAGAGGGCTTATTAACCTACATTGAAAAATAGGGCACGGAAGGCGAGTTATTTTAACGTAGCTATTGACCAGACAGGGGGGATCTTTGTGAAACCAGTAAGGAGAGGTAGAGACTAATTCCGAAAGAGAGCGAAGATTAGCGACTAGAGGGTGGGAGGGAGATTGCATAATTTTGATAACATACTTATCCGAGAGAAATTGTCGTCGGATAGAAAGAGGAGGGTCGACACACTCAATTTGAAGCGCATTTGTAGGAGAAGATTTCATTGCTCCAATTACTAAACGAAGACTTTTATATTGGATTTTATCCAGAGAACTTAAACAAAGTTTATTGCACGGCTCTAATATGAAGGACCCATAATCAAAGTGACTACGAATAAGGGCATTATATATAAGTTTTTGAGTGTATGGGTGTGATCCCCACCAGACGCCAGATAGGGAGCGAATGATATTTAAGTTCCTCTCACATTTCTTAACGATATGATTAATATGGTGGACACCTGTCATTTTGGAATCAAGAACCACGCCAAGAAATTTGATCTTGTCCTGAACAGGAATACGGATACCATCGCAGAAAATGAGTATCTCTGGAATGGACCTTTTACGGGTAAATGGAACTACAGCACATTTCGGAACAGAAAGGGACAGGCCATGCTCCATTAACCATACATTCAAATAATGAAGAGCCGAGGAAAGAGGACGAACAGCGTCGGAGATATTAGGAACGACTGAATATAAGCATATGTCATCAGCATACTGAAGGATGTTACAAAATGAGTTTACCGACAATTCCAAATCGTAGGTATATAGGCTATAAAGAAGAGGACTAAGGACAGAGCCTTGAGGGAGGCCTTTATAGACCACCCTGGGAGGAAGGGAGACATTATAAGACGATATAAGGACTTTTCTGGCCAAAAGAAAGTTAATTGTGAAGTCAACTAACCTCTCCGGAAAACTCAGATGATGCAGCTTTTGCCTGAGAAGAGGGAGAAGAACGTTATCGTACGCAGAGGAGATGTCTAAAAAGACCCCCACTACGGACTCACCTTTGGAGAACGCAAGCCGTATGTCGGTTGAGAAAATGGAGAGACTATCCATCGTACCGAGACCTTTACGGAATCCATACTGACTTTTGGCCAAAAGGCCCCTACTTTCTGCCAGCCATTCCAGACGGTTTTTAATGAGATGCTCTAAGATTTTTGCCAAAGCGGACGATAAGGCGATAGGCCGATGACCTGAAGGGTCATTACATAGTTTTCCTGGTTTTAAGATGGGAACAACTATCTGAGATTTCCATTCCTCAGGGGGGGAATTATGGAGAAAAATATTGTTTATAATACCAAGGAAGATTTGTTTGGAATTTGTACTGGAATTGACTATGAAGGAGTAGGGGATCCCATCAACCCCAGGGGAAGAATCTTTGAGTTGGTCTGTGGCTGTGAGAAACTCCTCCATAGAGAAAGGGGCATCAAAAGTGTTATGGGAAGAAGTAGAGGAAAGAGACCAAACTGTAGAGATTTCCTCAACAGTTGGGACAGAGGGGGGGGCTAACTTAAGAGCGAATGCTTCTATCCACTCTGATGAATCGTTAGAAAAGAGATTTGCTTTCGGGGTAAAAGCACCGCGAAACCGCCTGATACCTTCCCAGACCAAATATGAAGGGGAATTAGGAGAAAGGCACTCACAGAATTTTTGCCAACCTAATCTTTTTTTATTTTGAAGGAATTTGGAGGTTTCCTCTGCAACTCTCTGATAATTTAAATAGTTTTCCCTCGACAAGTTGATTGAAAGGAGTGATTCAGCTTCTCTACGGTTTTTAACTGCTGCAAGACATTCAGCATCCCACCAGGGAGGAAATGGGATCTTTTTTGAAGGCTTTTTTTTTATTGGAATTGATTTGTCAGCCGCAGAAAAAAGAGCATTCTTAAAACCTTCGTACAGTGAAGATATATTATTGGGATCAGGGGAGGGGAGAAGAGATAATTCCTCGTCTAAGGCGGATCTAAATTTGGTCCAGTCTGCTTTTCTGGTTTGATATTTGAGACGAGGGGGGGAATAAAAAGAGGGAACAGGGTCAGGAAATGATACTTTAATAGGGAAATGATCACTTCCCAATGTGGAGGGGATCACTTGCCAAAAGAGTCTGGAAGAAATTGAAGGAGAACATAAAGTAAGATCCACAGCACTTTGTGGGTTTTGGGAAGGGAGTACTCGTCTCGTTGGGGAGCCATCATTTAGGACACACAAATTAAAGTTATCAAAAAGGTCAAGAAATGCAGAAGAAACTGAATCACTGGTATGGGAACCCCAAGAGGTATGATGTACATTAAAGTCTCCCAATATGATGATGGGGGGAGGTATAGTAGATAAAATGGAGGAAAGTTCAGCAATCATACCTGAATGAGGATCCGGAATATAAAGCGACAAAAAGGAAGTATTATTCACCCTAACAGCAACTGCGCTGATAAAGTCGCTATGAGGGGGAATAGAAATACGAGTAAAAATAATAGAGCGGGCAACTAATATAGCTGCGCCACCATAGCCATCCCTCCTGTCATCCCGGAGACAGGCAAAACCATGTACTCTAAAAATAGAGTTAGGCTTCAACCAGGTCTCCTGGATGGCTAGGAGGAAGGGTTTATGTTTATTAATAAGGTAAATCAGTTCATTTTTTTTATTATAGATACTACGACAGTTCCATTGAAGGAGAGTTTGGGTCATTTTGAGAGGAAACCAGAGATAGCAGTTGGGTCAATTTTTGATGCATGTTGTTCGGTAAGCCAGAATCAGAAAAGCGTGACAATATATTAATTAATGTGTTGAGCAGAAGCTCAATGAGGTTGTCATTAGGGGAGTTAGACTCTTGATTAAGAGCACAACCGTTAGATTGGGAGGAAATTGGATCGCGGACAATATTATTGTGAGCAATTCTGTCATAACCTGGATTACCCATCAAAGCATTAGTTTTTCGGCGAACAAAAATAGTTTTGCGGTATGATTGGGATTGGGATGGAGACTGAGCTTGCGGTTGAGATTGTGATTGGGGAGTGTTATAAAATGAGGCAGGGGAAGGAGAATTCAAAGTCTCGGAGAAGGTTTTTCTTACCTGGGGGAAGCGAGCAGAAGATTCCGTGTAGGAGAGGTTTTCCTGTGACATCACCATTTTAATGTTGCGCTGCCTTTGTTGTTCTGGGCAGGAAATGTCAGTGGCACAATGATTGCCAGAGCAGAAGAGGCATTTAAGCATTGGGGAATTACAGGTTTCACCAATATGATCAAGGGAGCATTTGTAACATCTGGACTTTGATCTACACTGCGCTTTTATGTGTCCAAATCTACAGCAGTTGTTACATTGGATGGTGGGGAGAAGGTAGCATTCGATAGGTAAACTGTTATAGAAACAGAATACCTTTGGAGGTAGGCTGCGACCACTGAATGTAAGAACCACAGATCGGGTAGGAATCCATATGGGAGTATTGTTCTCACCAACTGATTTCCTACTCAATCTGCGGGCCCTGATAACGCGTCCAAAGCCAGAGGGTACAGTTACATTTTCCACTATCTCTTCCATTGACCATTCTGGTGAAATATCCCTAACAATGCCCATACGCGTGACATGAAATGTGGGAACCACTGCTGAGTATTCTGCCGAGGTGAGTGCAGGGTGTAAAATGAAGTTATTAGCGTGTTCCGCCGAGTCAAACTCGACGGAAAAACGATTGCGCCCGATTCTTTTCACACCGTCCCTAACAACGCCGTGAATATTGTTGGTGTAAAGAAAATGTCCAAAATTAATAGCTCTCAAAGCAATACCTGAGGCTGGGTCACTCTCTATTCTCTGGACGTTGATGATGTAAGGGCCAGAGTCTTCTGTGGTATATGATGACTTTAGTTTTTCGAAATCTGGGTGTGTGAATGTTGCTTCAGAAGAAGCTGCAGGAGAAGTGGACTTTTTGGATGCAGGAACATTGGGATCGGTTGAAGATCTTTTACCGAGTAAGGGGGATGGGGTTTGCGGCAAATTAACTACCTGGTTAGGAGGGATAGGAGAACAGACAGAACCTCCACCGGGATCATCTGGCTCCGAAGCATCTAGATCCATGATTAATTAAAACTACCACGAATACTTACACCAGGACACTCACAAACAAATCTAAATAACTACAGGATCACAACAGCGGTTATATCACGAAATAAACCCTAATTACTAAATCCGAAACGCTAAACTTGCTACCACCATAAACGCTGACAGCAGACCTCTATTTAGAATATCAACTACGTTCTTTACTCTACACCCCACGACACTACTTTTTTCTTGACATGACATTGACTTGACAGTTAGTTTTTTTTTTAAAGATTTTGTGGTCTGGATTCTGTGTTCTTTAAGCCATACGTTTGATTGGCATTTCAGTGTTACTAGATGATAGTTGAAAATTCTCCCATTTACTGCTCACAAAAAATAAAATCATCCACTGATCTGTCAAAGTCATATACATTCTGTCGTATCGCAAATAATAAATTTTGGGTCAAATTCATCCCCAGGCGCTTCTTGTACAGGAAGAAATTACTTTTCAAATTACGCTTCAGTTGCGTACATGGGGGTTTTATTCTCCTCACCTCCATAACGCCGATTTTGAGCCGAATATATTTCTAAGGATTTTGAGTATTTGACAAGACGCGGTATCCAAGGCCGCCATCCGTTGCCTAGCGTCGATGTGCGTCGCTAGGTGAAATCACCTCCGCAACCAATTAAAAAGCAGAATTTGTGACGTTCCTGTCCCAAATCAAAACATTCATAAGTCAAAGCTGCAGCCTTCATATTGTGTTTTTAATTTATGTTATTATGTGTTCTGTTTGTTTTCTGTTTACTTTTCTTATTTACAGCTGTTATATTATTGTTTATACCTAAGTTTTATCCTATGTCGCAGGCTATTCCCTCCTCCTCCTCCTCACAAGGTCAGTCTAACAACGATATCGCCTTCAATTATGTGAAATGCCAACTTTGTTCACAACCAAAGTTCTTCAAAGGCAATAGAGGATTGCAAATACATATCAGTAGAGTCCATAAACAGTCTGTTGATGTCGCCAACCTTTCAGACGCGGTTCCCTCTTCTCCTAGCTTACACACTCTTTCACCTCCCCAAAATAGTCTTCCTCTGGAACTTGGCCACCTCAAACGCTCCGTGCCAATCGTAAGGAGAATTCCACGAGGCGCACGGATAGCAGTCGCTACTTACCTGTCTCTTGCGATTGATAAAGTCGTCTCCGAAAATTCTCCGAACGCTTGGAGACATTTACTTACTTTTGCTTACCGTACACTCAACGCCAAAAAATCTATAAATAGTTCGTTAACTCAGCAAATCAAACGTAATTGCACTAATCCAGCCTCTCTTTCACCTTCTCAACCTGAACACCATAGAATCATTCCTTGCAGAGATTTATTTAAAAAAGTGGAACAGAAGGTTGATGATGGTGATATAAAAGGTGCTGCTCAATTACTTTTTTCCAGTGACACCGTTGCTCCTGATTCTCTTGAAACTTTAACCTCTCTTAGATCCAAACATCCACTACCCGCAGCGTCACTCATTCTGCCCGACCCTCCGAACTCAGAAAATGAAAACCATCAAACTTCTGAGCAAAACGTACTTGCAGCAATAAAATCTTTTAAAAATGGTTCCGCGGGAGGCCTTGACGGTCTTTCGCCACAACATTTTAAGGATCTTATCAGTGCGGCAACAGGTGACGCTGGCTCTACTCTATTAAAGAGTGTAACCAACCTCATTAACTTTATGTTATCCGGCTTGGTATGTTCTGAAGTGGTTCCTACCCTTTACGGCGCCAATCTATGCGCTCTTCAAAAAAAAGATGGTGGCATCAGACCAATTGCCATTGGCTCAACATTTCGGCGCATCTCATCCAAAATTTGTAGTAGACATATTTTTCAAAATCTTTCTGAATTTTTTCAGCCGATACAGTTGGGATTTGGCTGCAAAGGAGGGTGCGAGGCAGCCGTACATGCAGCGCGCACCTACCTCAGTAAGGGCGACTGTGAGGTACTTTTAAAGGTGGATGTTCGGAATGCTTTCAATTCTGTAGACCGAGGAGCAATGCTGTCACAGGTTAAAAGTGTTACCCCAGAGATTTATAGCTATCTATGGCAATGCTACAGCACTCCATCTCACCTGGTTTATAAAGACAACCTATTAAGCTCGGCAGTTGGCTGCCAGCAAGGCGACCCACTTGGTCCCGCCATTTTTAGTTTGACTATACACCCGGCAATTACATCTCTAAATTCAAAATTTAACACCTGGTATCTTGACGACGGGACCTTTGGTGGCGAGGGAAAGACAGTCCTTGACGATTTATGCAAAATTACTTCTCTATTTAATACAATCGGTCTCGATCTAAATTTTTGTAAATGCGAAGTTTACTTTAAGGAAAATTTACCTCTTCAAACTTTGACTGACTTAACTTCTAAATTTAATACACTGGCTCCGAACATAAAAATCATTCACAATAGTACGCTTCGTCTTTTGGGTGCCCCCGTCCTCCCAGAATCTATCGTTCCCCTCATTAATGAACATGTCTCCAAATACAATGATTATTCCGATAGACTCCTCAAAATTAACCCACACATGGCTTTGTTCATTATCAGATTTTGTTTATTTGTTCCAAAATTTACTTACATTTTACGATGCAGCCCTGTTTGGAAATACAAAGATTGCTTAATTCCTTTAGATGATCAGCTCCAAAAAACACTGTGCAAAATTCTAAATTCTGACATATCCGGACGCGCATGGACACAGGCTACTCTTCCGATCCGTTTTGGTGGCTTGGGAATAAGAAATTCTTCTCAAGTCGCCCTCCCGGCATTTCTTTCTTCTGTTCACAGTACTCAGGCTCTGGTGAATCAAATATTAAGCCCCTCCGTGGGTTGCCAACCGCCCGAGTGCTTTGACGAAGCTGGGGATGCCTGGACGGCTGCTTGCCCTAATACAATTTTTCCCACTGTCCCCAAGTCGCAACGGTTGTGGGATGAACCGCTCTGCCAACTTATGTCCGAAAGACTCATTAACTCTGCAACAAACCAAGCTGACCGCGCCCGCCTGTTAGCCGCTTCTGTGCCAGAATCCGGATATTGGCTCCAAGCTCTGCCTTCTGCCAATATTGGTACTTTATTAGACCCCATTACTTTATCGTTTGCGATTAGCCTGCGTCTAGGTCTTAATGTCACCCAACCCCATAGATGCCGTTGTGGAGAACCTGTAGATTCTCTAGGCTATCATGGCCTCTCCTGCTCGAGAAGCGCAGGCCGCATCTCTCGTCACGCCTCTCTGAACGACCTGCTCCGGAGAGCCCTTGCCACCGCCAACGTGCCGGCTATCCTAGAGCCGAACGGTATCGCACGTGACGACGGCAAGAGGCCCGACGGCATGTCGCTTATTCCTTGGAGGCAGGGCAGGAGTCTCGTTTGGGATGCGACCTGCGTCGATACGGTGGCACCTTCTCACGTTGCTACCACTTCAATCCGAGCAGGTGCGGCGGCCACTGCGGCTGAACACCTCAAACGGCGCAAATATGCCTGTATAGGACAGTCGTACTTATTTTCACCGTTTGGAGTAGAAACTCTAGGCGCATGGGGTCCAGGCGCGAAGGAACTCGCAAAAGAGATTTCTTCGCGCCTGGTAGAAACGACTGGTGACCAGAAGGCAGGTGGCTATTTCCGCCAACGATTAAGCCTGGCTATTCAACGCGGTAACGCTGCCTGCCTTCTGGGAACTATGCCGTCGGGTGACATCCTAAAAGATATTTTTTATTTATAAATTTTTAGTTTTAGGTTCAGTTTTATTTTCCTTTATTTATAAATTGTACATACTTTAGATTATTACTATTTAAATAAATAAATAACTAAAAATAAAATTACCCAATCAGACTTTTCATTATAATCTTAAACTAATTAAAAATAAAATAAAAATAAATAACTAAAAAATAGAATATATAAAATTAATTAAAATAAAAAAAATAAAGGAAATTGATAAAAACATAATTAAACATTTCAAAATTCCCCATAGTTCCGGTAGTTGGAAAAAAATTAACTCGAGATCAAATGTCAAGAAAATGGGGTTTCACGATTTTCACCGAAACGGTAAGTTTTATCATCATAAAATTACCGCAGACAAAAATTGTAGATCACCTATAAAAAAAGATATGAATACTTTTTTCCTAAGACCCATCGATTCGTTATATCTCACGATTCAAAAAGTTGTAACCGTCATACATAATATGCATAAGTACGTCACGTAAGGCCTGATTCGTAACCTAGCTGTTTTCCAACCGATTTCGTTTAAGTTTTTGGTATATTTATAAAGAAAAGAAAGAAAGAAAAAACATTTATTCGTGATAGTTAACAACAGGCATACGAGATAACAATTATGTAAGACAACTACAACTATCACGAAACGGACCCACCTCAGCATAATGCTGGCTCGAGAGCCAGCGCTGGTCTTCCGATGGGACCGTGAGGCCGTCATTTGCTCATTTGCGTCATATTGCATTTATGATAATTGTTTTCCTAAAAGCTAACAAAAGGCAAAAAAAATAGATCAACGTGAAAGCCGTGAACAGATGGTTTAAAATATCCATCGTCCGAACCACTTTATCGCCAAAGATTTGAAAAACCCACGAAGAACCGTAACGTTGATGTGGTCCTGGAACGATAGAATAAGGGAATAAGAATCTATATACCCAAAATTGGGGAATAATTTATTAACCTGCCATATAATACCTGTTCATATAATATTACAATACTCTTTGCTGCCAACTCTTCCACAGATAAGGAAATAATGTCGAGCTGTGTGAGTGAGGAGGGCTTAAAAATATCATAGAGTAAAATTCAAATACGGTGTCTATGCGGTTCGCTGCTTCACGCCATTTTGTAATTTGGAGCATGTTGACTTGTTCACGAAAATGATCACCCAAACGCTAGTTTTTAATTTTAGAAGTATAATTTAGAAAAATTAGTTTAACTAGACATACGAAGCAATATCCAAAATGGATTTTCCTGAAGTAAAGGCGTTCAACGCGGAGGTATTTCGAATTATAAATTGTGATATCGTAATGGTCCGTGGCATTTTTATAACTTGTGAATTTTCGTTGCAGTTATCCGGGTTGTACGACAACAAGCCGCCTATCTCGAAGGCGAAGATGAGTGCTATCACGCGTGGTGCTATAAAGGCTATAAAGTTCTACAAGCACGTCGTTCATAGTGTTGAAAAGTTCATACAAAAGTGCAAGCCAGAGTATAAAGTTCCTGGTTTATACGTGATAGATTCAATAGTGCGGCAGTCTCGACACCAATTTGGGCAGGACAAGGATGTGTTCGCCCCAAGGTTTGCTAAAAACATGCAACAGACCTTCGCTAATCTCTTCAGGTGCCCCCCCGAAAATAAGGTTGGTTTTGAAGATTGTAGGTTATAATTAAACCTTATCACTTGATACTGTTGACTTGTTAGAAATCATATTATGTCAGGCGCTTTACTTGGCTTCCCCATAAATCAAATAATAGTACCATTAATACAATGTAAATGTTTTTCATAATGGGAGGCATTCAATTAATAATATGTAACTTCTTGTTACATTAACTTTATAGTAAGAAATCATGTCCTACTTCATGATAATGGATCCAAAAAAAATATAAAATATTTTCATAACATATACAAGAATTGCATATCTTATACAATTATTGATTTAATTTAAAGTTTTCTCAATGAATCTTGTGATGTACAATTGTTTGGTTTCATAATTTAAATTATTAGTCTTTTATGCTCTTTACAATATTTATTTGTGTGTAGTTTATTTTACTAGTTGTAGCACCTTTTCAAAGAATGATTCTATTTATATGGTTCACTTTGTTCCTCTATGTACTGACCAAGGCAGTGATGAGAGGCTCACTATTAGTAAAATGACTAGTAATATAGTAAAAAGTTCCTTTAGTATTTTAACCTTTTCAGGCTCGCACATTTCTACCCATCTAGGGCATGGAAACTCTGTTAAATTTTGAAAAACCAGGGTCTAAGAGTAATCAAAACCGTGGTAGACTGGTTTTTCAAGCTTTTCAATATTTTTGTTATAATTTTTTTTTATAAAACACAAGAAACTGTGTTCATATATCGATTTTCTACAGTAAGTACAAAATCTAAAGGATGAGGAAGCATTAAAATAAATGAGATAGTACTTTCTAAATTACAAAAATAGTTAATAAAAAGTCATATACACCGTGAAATTTTAGTGGTTATTTTCCCGAAACGAGGTGATTTAGTATTGTTGGTACAATCGATTTATAATTACTATTTTGACTAGAGTCAAAAATCCAATTGTGAAAAACGAAAGTCGAAAATGACCACAAACCAATAGTAACGCTTCGTTGGTACCTAACCTATCGTACGATCGTATGCTACTTGTACTAACGAAGCGTTACTATTGGTTTGCGGTCATTTTCGACTTTCGTTTTTCACAATTGGATTTTTGATTCTAGTCAAAATAGTAATTATAAATCGATTGTACAATCGAAACTAAATCAGTTCCTCGTTTCGGGAAAACAACTACTAAAATTTCATGGTGTAGAGTTTTTTTTTTTCAGAATGTCTTAAAAGTAAGTTAGTAATAGACCAGGGGATGGTGACACAAAATACTAGGTAATTTGTACCAGTATGGAGGTTGTTCAGGAGTCTAATTACGTAATGACAAAAAGGAAAATGATGGTCATAGCGCTGGTACCGGCGGCCCAATCGCGTGGGCGTTAATCAAACGTGTCGGATAAATAACGAGAGTGAAACGATTTGTTCCACAAAAATTCTTGTATTTTCCGATAGTCAATAAAAAAAACAGAAGGCGGTAGCGTAATGCCATACTTCTCCGGTGTGACTTACAGCCCGCCATACTGACACAAACATGTTAATTTAAAAACAACAATCCAACCATTTGTACCAAGCTAATTTTTGCACAGCTAATAATCGTCTAGTAGCCATTCACGAAAATCACCATGCCATACTTTTCTGACGGTTCCAAATGGGCGCCATACCGCCGCTAAGGCGTAATTTTTATTTTTTTTGCAAAACGATTTGTACCACCCTAAAACTTTTTTCAACAGTTCTCCGTATGATTATAAATAGAAGTCTGATATAAGGCGTGTTTTTCCATCTAATAGCAGGAAGTACTCCTGTCCAAAATCAGCTCTGACATGTTTTTGAAGGATGTCTAGCAGGCACATAGCAACTAAGCTTCTTTTTACGTAATAATTTATCAAAGCGTGTTTTTATTCCATTTATTATTGCATTTGATGTGGTTTATACTTAATAAATAACAAAAAGAAAAGTATTAAAAATACCCGAAAAACCCAAGTTTTAAAAATCAAACCCGGGTTTTTTGTATCCTTGGGATCGGGAAAACCCAGTTTTTTCCGGACCGGGTAAACCTGGGCTCGATGCCGTAGTGCCTACCCTCTTTGGGAATACAGGCGTGATTTTATGTATGTTGTTCATGATCTTGATGCTTCCAACTGCATTGAAGTATCTGTAAAGGCCCATTTAGATCATACAACTTTCTTGCACTTTCCATACAATAAAATTGAGGCAATAAAACATTGCTCAGTCTAAACCTTAGAAACCTCAATTTCAACCTCAATTTTATTGTATGGAATGTGCAAGAAAGTTGTATAATCTAAATGGGCCTTAACCCATCAGATGCAATCTCTTTTAATATTTTTTAGGAAGAAATGTCTAATTAAAAGGCTACATCAGATTATTCATGGTAGATCTAATATACAGGGTGTATACGGGGGGGGGTGGTGGATCAAACGAAGACCAAAGGTAGGGGACCTCAGTAGCTACCGAATCGACCCCTATGTATGTTCAGCGATTTTCATTTGTTTCAGAGTTATTAGCATTTTAGTGAAAAATTCAGAAATGTCGGATTTCAGGTATAATTTCTTAGTGGTAGCTAAACTATTCGACCTACGACCGTGAATTTTTTTTTGGAAGTAGTGAGATAGCGGGTTTAACAAATAACAATGCCATTTTAACTCGTGCCATCAAAAATTTTACAACAAAAAATAAAAATCAATAGTTTGAGTACATTCAATTCATTTCAATTCATTTATTTAAATAGTTTTAGTACATAGTAATAATTAGTAGGCACTTTACTTAATCTATGTTAGGTATTATATCTAGGTACTATACTAATGGCTCGACTTAAGCGTCTAACCGCCTCTACGCCTTGTACAAGAAGACTAACAGGTTACTACTAAAATATAATAAAGCCTAAACTAGGATACATAAGTAGCCTGTATCTTAGGCGAAAAATAAAGGACCTTAAAGTTAACATAATAACCAGAATACAAATTTAACTGTTATTTAAACTTAGAAAAAAATAAAATATGAAAAGTAAGTAACTACGGCTTAAATAATTGAATACATTACGAAACTAGAGTCAGAAGGTTTACATTAAAATTTTTCATAAATTTTCAAAGATCATTTTTTTATTTTTTTCACTTAGGTTTTTTTTCTGCAAAGTACTTCAAAAACTGCCTTAGTTTATGAAGAATTTAACCACTAATTTTTTTTCAGATAGTCCCAAGGCATCACTTTAAAAATAATATGGAAAGGGCACTAGTAGTAAAAAACACTTTTTAAATCGCTACCGAAAAGTAACTTTAAATTAGACTAGTGCATTAAGTTACATAATTTTTAATAAAAAACACATTTCAATGTTGATCAAAATTAAATTATAACAATTGAAAAGTTCCAACTATCTGAAAAAAAATTAGTGGTTAAATTCTTCATAAACTAAGGTAGTTTTTGAAGTACTTTGCAGAAAAAAAACCTATGTGAAAAAAATAAAAAAATGACCTTTGAAAATTTATGAAAAATTTTAATGTACTCAAATTATTGAGAGTTTAATTTTTTGTTGTAAAATTTTTGATGACACGAGTTAAAATGGCATTGTTATTTGTTAGACCCGCTATCTCACTACTTCCTAAAATAAATTCACGGTCGTAGGTCGAATAGTTTAGCTACCACTAAGAAATTATACCTGAAATCCGACATTTCTGAAATTTTCACTAAAATGCTCATAACTCTGAAACAAATGAAAATAGCTGAACATACATGGGGGTCGATTCGGTAGCTCCTGAGGTCCCCTACCTTTGGTCTTCGTTTGATCCACCCCTCCGTATACACCCTGTATAAAAATCTCGTGTCACCAAACTCCTCTGAAACGGCTTGGCCGATTTTTATGAAACTTTTTTCTCTACACTTGGTAGGTCTGAGAGTAGGTCGTAGCCTATTTTTATCCCTATCCCCCCCCCCCATTCTTCGCGGACGGAGTCGCGGGCAACATCTAGTAATACTATATTATATTTCTGTTACAGGGTAACATAATCCGCGTGTTGAACCTATGGCAAAAGAACAATGTGTTTGGTCCAGAGGTGATCCAGCCGTTGATGGATATGGCTGACCCCAACCATCCACTCCACCAGGAGATTCAGCAACAGCAGAACAACAATGCTAATGGTGAGATATTATTATTTATTACGATTAAAAGACCTAAAGCTTCATTAAAACTATGCAAAAAAATAATTAACTAAAACTAACTTAACATACAAGTAAAAAATAATTAACTAAAACTAACTTAACATTCAAGTAAATAATAAATAAGTAACTAAAAGTAACTTAACATTCAAGTAAATAATAAATAAGTAACTAAAACTAACTTAACATTCAAGTAAATAATAAGTAACTAAAACTAACTTAACATTCAAGTAAATAATAAATAAGTAACTAAAAGTAACTTAACATTCAAGTAAATAATAAATAAGTAACTAAAACTAACTTAACATTCAAGTAAATAATAAGTAACTAAAACTAACTTAACATTCAAGTAAATAATAAATAAGTAACTAAAACTAACTTAACATTCAAGTAAATAATAAATAAGTAACTAAAACTAACTTAACATTCAAGTAAATAATAAATAAGTAACTAAAACTAACTTAGCCTACAAGTAAAAAAATAATTAAGTAAAACTAGCTTAACCATATAAATAAAAAATAATTTACTAAAAGTAACTTAACATTTAAGTAAATAATAAGTACCTAACTAAAACTAACTTAATCTACAAATAATCAACTAAAACTAACTTAGCCTACAAGTAAAAAAATAATCTAAAACTAACTCAACCTGCATTCATAAAATCCCCCTTAGATTTTGGTCCCCAAAACAGACTTACATTGCCACTATTTATTCAATGAAATAAAAGCAACCATTATGAAATTTCCAGGGAGCAGTATGAATCTGAATACAAGCCACAACACCGACAAGAAGCTGTCCCCAGTCCCGGCGCCTCTGCACACTCCCCCTGACAACTCTCCAATGGGTGACTCGGTCAGTATAACATCCTACCTTAATAGCCAAAGTGCTACTCACCTTGCAAAGTAAGAATCTATATAGGTAAATGAAAATGAATCGCCAAATGTGTTGTTTGGCGACCGCTTTAGCCTAGTTGGTAGTGACCCTGCCTACGCAGCAAGTGGTCCTGGGTTTGAATCCCGGTAAGGGCATTCATTTGTGTGATGAGCATGAATATTTGTTCCTGAGTCATGGATGTTTTCTATGTATTTAAGTATTTATTTATCTATATAAGTATGTTTTATCGTCGTCTAGTATCTATAGTACAAGCTTTGCTTAATTTGGGACTAGGTTGATTTGTGTAAGATTAAATAAAATAATAAATATTGCGGGACAATTCACACCAATTGACCTAGTTCCAAAGTAAGCTAAGCATAGCTTGTGTTATGGGTACAAGGCAACGGATAAACATACTTATATAGATAGATACATACTTAAATACATATTAAACACCCAAGACCCGAGAACAAATATTCGTATTATTCATACAAATATCTGCCCCGACGCGGGAATCGAACCCGGGACCTCAAGCTTCGTAGTCAGGTTCTCTACCTACTAGGCCATCTGATCGTCTAAGATTGTCCCCTAATATTTATTTGTTTATTTATTTAAGCGCAAAGCTCGAGAACCACTGCACCAGATTGGTTAACTCTTTTTGTTGTGTTTGTAATTGGGGGCCGTCCATAAAGTATGTCACACATTTATTTGTCAAGCAATGTGTGACAATAAATGTGTGACACAAGAACAAAATAATTGCGATTTTCATAATAATAAGTGTGACAAGGGTGGAGAGGTCCAAATTGTACAGAATTGGTATGACGTAATTTATGGGTGGCCCCTTGTCAGGACTAGGTTTTTTTGAAATTAAATTAAACTTCAGTGGAGGCAAAGCCTCTTGTTGTTTTCCTTTACCGTAAATCTTATTGTAAATTTCAAATATAATTTTGCACTAACATAACCACTATACTTCATTTAATTTAGAATTGAAAACCACAACATCATTATATTGCGGCTCGTCAACTATTTTTTACCTAGCAAATAATACAGTACAATAGTCTGGGAGCCGCAAAATAAAATTGTTTTAATGTCACTTTATTTGCGTGTCGTCAATTGTTAATCTAGTACGGTCGCGTGCATTAATTTGGGACCCATTTCGAAAAAAAATCCTTTGAATTCCTATACAATATGACAGGACTGACAACCTTAAGTGGGTCCCAAATTAAAGCTTGTGACTGTACAAATTGTAAAGAGATTACAGTTCACGAGCCGCAATATAATGTTGTTTTGGTATTTAATTCTAAATTAAATGGAGTACAGGCTAGCACGGCTTTATTCACGGTTGATTGATGATGAATCTAAATTGTAACTATGACCTTTAGTTCCAGGACCAACCGTCCGGCAACTCCGGTGTCAAATTCAACCGCAAGCTCCTGAACGACTTCGAGTATGAGAGCGAGGATGACTCGGGGGCGCACGACCCGCCTCCGCACTCCCATTCGCACACGCACACGACGCACACGTCGCATACGTCACACAACACGCATGCGACGCAGCAGCCTACTGCGGATACGTTGCCACTCGGGAGGTGAGTGTATAAAGCCTTTGAACAACTAATGTCCAAAGTGAAAAATGTCTAAGACTTCACAAATGTCCAACTATAGAAACACCCAACCAGATAAATGACCAGCTATAATAAAGTCCAGCCATAAAAATGTCCAACTATAGAAACACCCAACCAGATAAATGACCAGCTATAATAACGTCCAGCCATAAAAATGTCCAACTATAAAAACAGCCGACCAGATAAATGACCAGCTATAATAACGTCCAGCCATAAAAATGTCCAACTATAGAAACAGCCGACCAGATAAATGACCAGCTATAATAACGTCCAGCCATAAAAATGTCGAACTATAGAAACACCCAACCAGATAAATGACCAGCTATAATAATGTCCAGCCATAAAAATGTCCAACTATAGAAACAGCCGACCAGATAAATGACCAGCTATAATAACGTCCAGCCATAAAAATGTCCAACTATAGAAACACCCAACCAGATAAATGACCAGCTATAATAACGTCCAACCATAAAAATGTCCAACTATAGAAACACCCAACCAGATAAATGACCAGCTATAATAACATCCAGCCATAAAAATGTCCAACTATAGAAACACCCAACCAGATAAATGACCAAGTCATCTTATTAAACAAACTGACGTGAGATCTGTCAAATTTCCCGCCAAAGCAAAAGATACTGACCTAAGAACTTTCTAATTGCAGCATACTGACGAACCCGGAGATAATGCGTCAGCTTCAAAGCCTACAGGCTCAAATGCAACTCATGACGGGAATGCAGATACCTGTAAGTATTAATCAGGCAGTGAAATTTAAATTCCCGAGTGTATACGACAAACTGATAAGAAAATTTTAACATAATCAAGCAGTACATTGAAAAAAACCGATTGAATACAGAACTTGCTGACACAAACACATATAATCAGATTTTTGATAGCCCCATAGGTTTAACGAATGGGGCGCTACCACGGCTTTCGGCTCTTTGTATGTAAATCTTAAATTATTTTTGATTGATAAATTTTGTTTTTTCAGAATTTAATGCCTATGATGAACGACATGCAGATGCAACAGAACCAGAACCAAAACCTTCCCTTCTTGGTAAGTATTGATGAAATGTTCAAACTACACCAGTGGCTGTATTGTCTAACGCACGGGCTTTCGCATTCACTATTTCTTTCTGTCAAACGGTATAAGATGGTGACAGAAAGAGACGGTGAAAGCGATGGCATGCGCCCGCGCGTTAGAAAATACGCCTAATTGGGAGCTTCAATTATCCTGAAACGCGCGTTGTCAAAGCACGCTTTTTGAAATGCCGGATGTACACCAGCTGTAAATGAAACCGCCATATCCCGTGTGTTACGTAAATCTTAAGGATATTGTCCATGAACTAAGGTGCAAGCCACACAGAAGAGACGTGGGACAGGGGCGTTTCGCAGTCCGCGGCTTTTGTTCGCACACCGCGTCTCCGCCCCGTCTCTTCTGTCTGCTTTGGATCGCGACGCTTCTATACATTTAGGGGGTGTTTCACCACCTTATTGTCAAACTACTGGTCACGTAACCAATGAATAAACTAAGTACTGGACAAATCTGTTGGCTAGTGTTTTTTCAGTTTCACCACTCCGGTCCTGTGCAAACTAAGTACCACTTAACTAATCGTGGGTTTAACAAAAAGTCGGAATGGCAACGTCGCATTTCACGAGCACGCGTTCCTGTTCGCACACTTTCGTTCAAAAAGTCACTCATTATTAAAGCAAAAGAAAGGGTTAACTATATAATTTTTGAATACATCTATTTTTTTGCATAAACAAATATGTAACATTATAATTGATCCAAAAACGGTATTTGTTTACGATACTTTGTTAACAATAACAAAGAAAAATAAAATCACGTAAAACGAATCGAAAAGTGGCGCCAAACCATTTGACAGATAAACTTTTTTTTAATGGCGACATACAAGTTCAGGTAGAACAAACGATTGAGCCACTGAAAAAAAGTTATTAAAAAATATTACGAAATTTTGGATTTATTTTTACATACTAAAAGTGTACCTACATTTTTTCATTCAAATCTTGATATTTAAATTATTTTATGCAATTTAGCATGACCTCTTTCTTTAAAAAATAAAAAAATACTTTGATTTATTTTTCTGAAACCGGCTGAAGGGCTCTTCAACCATGGCCATAAAAAAATAAACTAACTTTATGTGACGGATAAAAATGCTAAATGCCTCCTGATCTGATGGTCAAATTAAGAAACAGTTTGTCCGTCACTTAGCGCTAATCGAGACTGGTGAAACAGAAATTTTAATTCCATCTGTCAAATAAGGTTATGATTAAGCTAATCCGAACTTTAAGAAAAGTGGTGAAACAGCCCCTTATAATGAAAACTGATTCAAGGGGGGCACCGCGACTGCGGCTCGCCACCGTCCCACGTCTCTTCTGTGTGGCTTACGCCTAAAATCAATTGCAATTCTGCGACCACAGACCACGCGTGGAGGACATTAGGATTTTTAGTTGACGGACATATTGTTAGTCCATTTTCGTAACACATGATACGAACGGTTCAGAGCCCCACCCAAACTTTTTGTCGCATATGGTCCCGTTCGGCAATTCGTCCCGTTGGCAATTCGTCACTAGCAGATCGCCCAAATTCGATGTGCGTTTCCGGGACGATTTGCTAACGGGACCAGGAGGGTTTCACTCCGCAGTTTAGGTATGTTCGGCCGGCGCTCCTCCCGGGAGGAGTATGGCAGTAGGTTGTCGCGCGGCCTTCAGTTCGCACGCTAGCCGCGTCGCGCGTAATTAAGCATCTTTTTTTTCTGTGATTTTTGCAACAAACAATGATTTCTAAACGATATTATAAATAACTTACTTACATACTAACGGTAGTTTACTGAATTAATACACACTGTTATCTTTCTTGATTTATATACCTACCAAATATGGGCGAGTGGGAACCCTGTGCCCTTGGTTTCGGATCAGCGGTGCCCAACGGAATATGAACGCTCGTATCACACGATAAGTTTTAATTTCGCGTGCACGCAGTAGGAGTAGGAAAGTTTTTATACCTAAAGTTGACCTTTGTTCGAGAGTGATCCTTCTGTACGTTAGTACTATTTCTTATTCTGTGACGGGACGAATAGGGATGTTGACACCACCAATCAACTGACGTACTTTTTATGAGCAGTCAAAACACAATTCTCCCATAGAGTTTGAATGGCAATAGCAGCTTATTATGACGTCACTTGTTCGCCAACTCTGTCAACTATTTATTTGTTCTAAAACAACAAAAAATCTAATTTTGCAGTTAATCGAAAATTAATCTGGTTTTCAGGGCTAAATTAAAGCGTTTTTTTTTTTACTGGAGTCGTGTCTTCGTATTATTTTTTAATGGCGTCGAAATCTCTATTGCCAACGGAACGAATTGCGGAACGTGACGATTTGCGAACGGGACCGTATGCGACAAAAAGCACCCAAAAATAGTCACTATTTTGAAAAAAAGATCGTATCTCAAATCAATTTGTTAACCAAATTGAACCTTGATGTAGACTTAGTAAAGTTCACTTGCCCAGATTATCGATGTTCGAGATACGAGCTATTTTTCAATGACGAAATATGATATGGTGCTCAACATAGATATTCCTTTATTTCCAGAGTAAAGAGCAGCAGAAACAGAACGAGTCGAAAGACGACATGGTGGAGTCTGATATAGAATTCGTAGAAACCGGGCCGCAGGTCATAGAGATACCTGATGCTAATGATTCAAGGTGAGCTATCGTTTTTTAATAAGACATGGACTTTAGGGATGCCCAGTATTTTGATTTGAATCGATCTTTTGGATCGCATCGAATCGTAAAGCATTGAATCGATCTACAATCTGGATCGCATGGTTTTGAATCGATCTAGCAAAGATCTAATAGTATCGTAATCCATACTTCCATCCATACTTATATTTTATATCCAAAACTTCCCAAGGGAGTTTGTTTGTTTGTCCTTCTTTAACGTCGTATGTACGTAACAGAGAGCTAGAGACATCTTTTTTTTTGTAAACGGGTAGTTGTAGAAACGGCTCTAACGACTTCGATGAAATTTGGAATGTGGGGGTTTTCAGGGATGAAAAATTGATCTAGCTGGGTCTTATCTATGGGAAAACGCTTGGTACCGAGTTTCAGCACGAGCGGAGCTCGGTCGCCCAGGTATGAAAGAATTATATTACAACCGTCCTTAGAGTATAAGCAAGCTATAGAGCGCGCGTTACCGAGTATGAACTGTAAGCAGTAAGCACAAGTATGAACAGTCTCAAAATTTCAAGAGCGACGTCATTAGTCACGCACTGTCCCACGCGCTGATCGTCTCTCCGTTATTTATCGATTTTTAAGTAATTATGGTCTGTTTTTACTGACGCAAAGACGTTAATCATTGCACATCACTAGTCAGTGCACCGACCACGTACAGAACATCTGCTTATGCTATGCACAATAGGCGAAGAGCGATGCGCGCGCTCTATAGCTTGCTTATGTACGAGGGGCGTTCAATATAAAGTGAGAATGAGATGTCAACTCTTTTAATATTACGAAATTAAATACTGGCCGGTAAAGCTAATCTATCTAGCTGATTGCTATGAAAAAAAAAACTAACTGTCTTTTGTTAAAAAAACTCTCGAAAGTTGTGCTGTTCCACCAGGACAATGCCCCGGCACACAAGTCCGCCGTTGCAATGGCTGCAATTCGTGATGCTGGGTTCGATATCCTTAAGCATCCTCCGTATTCACCAGATCTCGCTCCCAGTGATTTCTACCTATTTCCGAGATTGAAACAATACCTGAGAGGCCAGAAATTTGAAGACGACGACGCGGTAGTCGCTGCAGTACAAGATTTTTTTTAACCACTCAAGATGAGACCTTTTTTAAAAATGGAATTTTAAGTTTAGAAAAAATATGTACTAAGTGTATTATGCTAAAAGGTGACTATGTCGAAAAATAAAATGACATTTAGTAAAAGTTGTTTATAACATACTCATTCTCACTTTTTATTGAACGCCCCTAGTATACTCTAAGCAACCGTCACTGGCACGCCTCCGCTGTCTGTGCGTTTGGAGCTTTATGTAATCTGTGGTGTGGTTTGTTTCCAGGAGTCCGTCCCCGCGGCGCCGGCACCGGTCGCGCTCGCGCTCCCCGAAGCGCCGGCGCCGCTCCCGCTCCCGCTCCCCGCGCCGCCGTCGCGACACGCCGCGCGACAGGGACAGGTAACGCAACTCGACTATACTAGAAAAAAATATAGCTAACCGCCTTAGGCGGGTTTGCGCGGACCTGGGTTAAGTACTTAACCCGTCGCGCGATCGGCCACCGTTCACGCTAAATGCCCTACGCGACCAACGATTTTTGGTTCATTCTGTTTACGTACTACATGCTAGAAAAAACGAAATTGTGTTTTTATACGATAATTATATACTGAATGTTATATATCGTTAGAAAGCTGAGATTACACACTAGGTTTCTAAAATATCATTGCTATTTCTAACTCACCTGATAGTAACGACAATAATGTATTATTTTTTTTTTTTTTTTTTTTTTATGATATAGGGGGCAAACGAGCAGACGGATCGCCTGATGGTAAACGATTACCGTCGCCCATGGACACCTGCGACACCAAAAGAGTCACAAGTGCGTTGCCGGCCTTTTAGGTAGGAGTACGCTCTTTTTTTGAAAGCTTGAAGGTCATATCGGTCCGGGAATACCGCAGCAGGAACCTCATTCCAGAGCTTTGCTGTGCGAGGCAGGAAATTTCTGGAAAAACGCACAGTAGAAGACAACCAACCATCCAGATGGTGAGGATGGAAGTGTTGTCGCGTAGGGCGGTGGCGGAAGGATGCGGCAGGGATCAACCCGAATAACTCCTCGGAGCACTCTCCGTTGTACATGCGATAGAAGATGCACAGTGAAGCTACATCTCTACGCAGCGCCAAGGAATCAAGCCCATCAGAAGTTCGTTGGCAGCCGACTATTCGAGTCGCTCTCCGTTGTATGCGATCCAGAGGGAGAAGCTGGTACCGGGGAGCCCCCGCCCACAGATGAGAGCAGTATTCCATATGTGGGCGAACCTGCGCCTTATAAAGCTGAAGGCGGTGGGCTGGAGTGAAATACCGTCTCGATCTGTTGAGCACGCCGAGCTTCTTCGAGGCTAATTTAGCCTTACTCTCCAAGTGGTCGCGGAACTGGACTTCACTCGAGATGTCAATACCAAGGATTCCGATACTGGCTGTGGTAGCAAGGGGAGTGCCTTCGAAAAGAGGTGACGCGACAAACGCAGACTTTTTTGCGGTAAACGCGCAAACCTGTGTCTTAGTGGGGTTAAAACGGACTAAATTAAGTCGACCCCATTCTGAAACTTCTTTTAGGGAAGTCTCAATTTCAGACACAAGTTTGTTTCGGCACTCTATAACGTTTTCCCGAGAAATACCGGCGCGGCCGGTGTAAGAGGCATCAACCGTACTATCATCCGCATAACAGTGAATGCCGCCGGATGGCAGCATATCATTGACATGCAGAAGGAAGAGTGTAGGCGATAGCACACAGCCTTGAGGGACACCAGCATTCACAGACATGGAATCAGAGCATGCACCGTCAACTACAACCTTTATGCTTCTGTCCGTTAGGAAGCTGCTGATCCATCCGCATAATTTCTCAGGAAGCCCAAAGGACGGAAGTTTTGAGAGGAGCGCTTTGTGCCAAACCCGATCGAAGGCCTTCGCCACATCTAAACTAACAGCCAATGCTTCACCCTTTGTCTCAATCGCCTGTGCCCAACGATGTGTCAGGTAAACCAGTAGATCGCCGGCCGAGCGGCCGCTACGGAAACCATATTGACGGTCACTGAGCAATTGTCGGTCCTCAAGGTATCGAAGGAGCTGGCGGTTGATAACGGACTCCATTATCTTAGAGAACAGGGGAGTTATGGCTATTGGCCTATAGGTAGATGGATTAGAGCGGTCACCTTTTTTAGGGATCGGGTGGACCAGAGCAGACTTCCATGAGAACGGGACTACGCCAGAAGAGTAGGAGAGCCGAAAAAGACGCGTTAAAACCGGAGCCAACTCAGGAGCGCACATCTTCAACACTATCGGAGGGATTCCATCAGGCCCATTGGACTTATGGATATCGAGGGAGAGAAGTGCTTTACGCACTGAGCTTTGGTGGAACCGGATATCCGGCATACAGCTCTCACAACGCGGTATGGTCGGTGGCATGCGTCCCCCGTCATCCAAAGTCGAGTTGGACGCAAAGAATTTACCTAGAAGATCGGCTTTTTCCTTTGCGTCGTGGGCCAAAGAATCGTTACCCGCGTGTAGAGGCGGAAAAGAAGGCGTGCAGAAATTCCCCTGGATAGCTTTGGCAAGAGACCAGAACGCACGAGTTCCCGAAGGGAGGCGCTCTAGTCTCTCGCCAATTCTACCAATGTGCAACGATTTAGCTCTGGCAATGTCTCTTTTAAGGGACCTGGAGGCAAAGTTAAACTCCTTTTTTAAAACACTGGTCTTTACATCCCGAACCTTCGCTGCATTTACCCAAGCTTGGTAACACTCCTGCTTTCGGCGAGAAGCCATTTTACAAGATCGACCAAACCAAGGTTGGGATCTGCCACCAACGGGGACCGCTGAGGAAGGAACAAAGAGTTCCATTCCTTGCAGCACCACGTCAGTAACAGAGTCAGCAGCGACGTTGGGATCATCCAGCTTGAAGCAAACATGCCTCCAAGGGTAGGACGCAAAGAAGGACCGCATCCCATCCCAATCTGCTGACTTGTAATGCCACACACGACGGCTACAAGCAACTCGCCGACGCAGCGGGCACGTGAGTGGCACCTTACTCCGGATCAGGCAATGATCCGAGGAGCCGAGAGGGGCCTCAACGGAGATTTGGTAGCCTGCCGGATGAGAAGTCAGCAAAAGGTCAAGCAGAGAAGGCTCCTGGTTCTGCACATCTGGTATTCGCGTAGGCGCAGTAACCAGTTGCGTCAGGCCATTTGCCAGAGCAAAGTCGCGAACAGATCTCCCTGCATGATTGGTCCTGCCAGAGCCAAGCCATTCGACGTGATGGGCGTTGAAATCGCCGAGTATCACAATCTCTGCAGAAGGGACCTGCTGTTGCACGGAGTCCACAGCCATTTGGAACTGCTCCATGAGTCGGTCAATTTCGCTGTCACCGCTATGGGACCTATACAGGCACGCATAGACGCGTGGATGGTCGTCGCTGTCCACACGTAACCATAAAGTGGAGAGGTCCTTACCTTCAAGATTGCTGAGGTGACGAGAACTGATATCATCTCTAACGTACACACACACCCCAGCCCTAGGTACAAAAGAGTGTTCTAATCCGTACCCAGGGTAAGAGAGGTAAGACGTGTCTGCCGGAGACGATATCTGCGTCTCAGTCAGAAAGAGCAAGGCCGGCTTAGCTGTCTCAAGGTGGTGATGAACAGCATTGAGGTTGGAATGTAAACCCCTGATGTTGCAGAAGTCCACGGCCAGCGTGACAGGGGATGCCGTAACTGCTATGCTCTCGCCCCTAGCAAATGTGGAATTATGAAAGAGCGCAGTTGGGTTGCCCCCCCCAGAGTACGATGGGGCAGAGTCTGGGCTTCCACGCTCAGGCACAATGCTACCTGAGCATGGCAGCCCAGAGAGGGATTCTCCAGCGCTAGCGCAGCTGGTACCCTCCTGGGGTAGTCTGTTACTCAGCCGCGCCATCATCATTTTTTTTTTTGTTGGGGGGTGGGGGGTTGGGCCTCCGGTACCCTCACTCACTCAGCGAAACGCAAGTAATGCTTCACTATTGTTTCGTTTCAATTATTTTCACTCTAACCTCAAAACATTTTGCCACATAGCTAAATTTACTGACACATTCCACATTTCCACTACTGCCACTACACTATTTTGAACATAATTAGTTTAAGAATCGATTACACACATTAGTTTACCATATTAATACTTTTCACTCCACAAAAACAAGCCCGCACAACTCGCACCCGTAACAGATTGTATCGGACTGGTGCAAAATTTGTTTGCCGTTACATTTTTATTAATTCACCAAAAATCAACGGATGCTTGAATTTTGACCAATAAAAATTAGTTTGAGGCAAAAATAAGAACAGACTTGGAAAAATATAGCCAATAGCCTGAAAGTTAAACGAAACTAATAAAATAAATTGGCCAATCACGAACAATTCGTTATGCGCCACTGCGGCGCGCGGGACGCTACCGGCCCGAAAAAGTTACGCGCCAGAGCGGCGCGCGGGACGTTCCACGGGTTAACACCAAGTTAACTACTAACCCGGGGTTAACTGGTGTCAAAATGTATGGAACTGTCATTCTTAACCCAGGGTTACCGATTTAATTTTTTAACCCTGAACTGTGCAAGTGGCCCTTACAAAGTTACAGTAAGATTAATTCCACTTTGACACTCGGCATTCTCGACATACATCGAGAGAGATTAGAAATGCAATACTTGGGCTGAGGTTCTGTTATTAATTACATTAAATAGGTTTGAATATTTTGTGTGATTAAATTCTAGTTTACAATTAATAAATTACTTACTTAAAGAGGGGTGTTATAAGTTTGACCGCTATGTGTGTGTGTGTGTGTGTGTGTGTGTCTGTCTGTCTGTGGCATTATAGCTCGTAAACGGGTGAACCGATTTGGATGCGGCTTTTTTTATTAGAAAGCTAATATATATTTTTCTTGACGATGGTTCTTTTAAATGTTTCATCAAAATCGGTTCAGCCGTTTCAAAGTTATCAGCTCTTTTGTTAGCTGCGGAAGGGATCTTACACGCATAATGGGTGTTCAAACATGCGTGTGGCATAGTTGCGTTGGGGGTTCTTTAAAATTTTTAATTTATAGTTATATCTTTTGTCTTTCAGAGATCGGGATAGGGAGAGGACGAAGGACAGAGAGAAAAGTCACAAGGACAGAGAAGCGGACAAAGAGAAGCAGAGGGAACGCGAGAAGAAAGGATTACCGCCGATCAAAAAGGAAAATTTGAGTGGTAAGTGGGCCATTCTACTTTTAAGTAACCATTAATCTTTCGTGAAATATAAGGCATACCTGGTGATTTTTTTCAAGTGTAAATAACTTATATGAAAACTGAAATAACTAAATTTAATATTTTAAAGCAAAAAAACTTTAAATTCAAAGAAATTATGTGGAAAAAATTGGTAACTCAGCGGAAAATACACCAATACTCGCGCACGCATGTCCACTGCGTTACCTACTTTATAGATAATAATGATTACTTTTTATGCGTAGTGACAATTTTAAATATAAGCTTAATTATGTGCCTTGTTAAATCTTTAATGATAAAACCGAGCACTTTACCGTTTATGTAAAAAAAATATTTGAAGAGCACATTACTAAAAATGACTGGTCAACGAAAAGTAGAATGGCCCAAGTGCTGATTAATGGAATTGGTGGAAAGATTGAAATATTCTTAGGTCTATATTTATAGCCCTGGGAACAGGCCTTCTTTAGAAAGAGAATGCTTGGGGCTTAGTGTACACGCGAGCTCAACGCAGGTTGGGAACTTCATACAAACCGTTGAATTTCTTCGCACGTGTATTCAAGTTTCTTCACGATGTTTTCTACACCGAAAAGCACGTGGTGAATTTCAAAATAGTTTCGTATGTAAATTCCGAAAAAATCATAGTTTTTTTTTAATTTGAGATAGTTTTTTTGTGAGCTGAACTCGGGCTCAGTGTTGCCCTTAGCGATTTAGTTTCTTAAATAGTTTCGTCAAACGTTAGAAACGTTGGGATCTAGGTTCATCATCATCCCAGCCTAAATATACAGGGTGTAATGTAACATTTAGATCGGTCAGTATAGGAAAGTCTGAAACTACAAGAGTGTTGTATTGAAAAATAACAAAACCGGCCAAGAGCGTGTCGGACACGCACAAGGTAGGGTTCCGTAGCCATTACAAAAAAATCAAGTAATATTTTTCTAAGGATTTCGTATGTGTACGGAATCATCCAAGTTTAGGTATGTTTTATACCTTAGGCTACTATTTACTCTTAAACTACAAATAATTTCCAAGCAATCTTAGCCGCTATAATTTTCCTAGTAAATTTGATATATTTACTACCATTCTGAATTTTTTCAAATTTTTCCACCTAACAGTTTAGATTTTAGAGGGGGGGGGGGACGCTCGATTTTAATGAAAATTTTCACTTTAAAGTTGAATATTTCGCAAACAGATCACTGAATAGAAAAATCATGTTAGCAACGCCGCAATGGTTTTAAAAGACCTATCCAACGATACCCCACACTATAGGATTAGTTGAGAAAAAAAATCACCCCCTTTATGTCTATGGGAGGTACCCTAAAAAAATTATTTTATTAGTTTTTTATTTTACCACTTTGTTGGCGTGACTGATATGTATATTCATGCCAAATTACAGCTTTCTAGTACAAACGATCTCTGAGCTTAGCCGCGGACAGACAGACAGACAGACAGACAGACGGACAGACATGGCGAAACTATAAGGGTTCCTAGTTGACTACGGAACCCTAAAAAGTGGTAGTCATTTCGAACACCTACTAAAATAAATAAAGGATATGAAAACAATGCATTTTTTTAAATTAATTTTAGACATCGTGTTTCTAAATAGAAATAGTGTTAGTTTTATTTTTCAAAACGTCCGGGTTTGATTCCCGAGCTGCGTAGGTACATGTTTTTCTATAAATTTATAAATGCACTTTTTCTTGTTATTAAAATCGATGACATGCTTCCTGAGAACAGATCTTCGTAAGTCTTATAGTTTCAGACTTTCCCATACTGACCGATCTAAATGTTACACTACACCCTGTACACGTAATGTGACCATACGTTCCGTTTTCAACGGGACTGTCCCGCTCTCAGGTACTCTGTCCCGGTGTCCCGAATAACAAGTTGGGGACGCGAAAATGTCCCGTTATTATATAACGTTTAAAATAACGACACGTAAGCGGTAGTCGAACATGTGTTTTCTTTGTTAAACAAGTTACGAGCAGGGGCTTGTTGCATAACAAAGTACAACTAATATTACAAGCGGAACTCTCGCTTCAGTTATATTAACTAGAAAGGGAGTTCCGCTTGTAATATTAGTTGTACTTTGTTATGCAATAGGCCCCAGAAAAGAATTAATAGATATTAATTTATAGATAATATTTCAAAAATCTTGCAAAGAGTTGTACACATTTTGGAAGATGTCACCCAGTATCAAAAATGAATTTGCGCATAGGAAACAAACTAAATATAAATTTAGGTGGTAAAGTACAAGTCGATTCACAAGAGTTGGCACAAATGGAATGAACGACAGCGATGTCACTGTCATTTTTATAGGAAAATGACAGATGCATGACATTTTCACATTTGTGTGAAATTTATTCAAATAGGTAACACATAGATACTTTCATTCACTCATTCGATCCATTCGTGCCGACTCTTGTGAATCAACCTGTATTTTTCTACTCAAAATCTCCTTAAAAAGTCGGTATCCCGTTTTAAAGCGACAAAAGAATGGTCACGTTACGTATACGTCCCACTGCAGGGCGCATGCCTCCTCTCAGAATCCAGGATCTAGGTCAGACCGAGCGTATCGTTCCCAGTGTGCAGCACCACGCTGTGGGTCGGTCACGTGTCCAAGCTGGCCACGCAGGAGGAGCTGTCGGACCTGTTCGGCGCGCTGGGCGGGGTCGCCGCCATAGACGTGGTCGCGCCGCGCGGCTGCGCCTTCGTGGTCATGGAGCGCCGCCGCGACGCGCACAAGGCGCTCACCACGCTCAACAAACACAAGCTGCACTCCAAGGAGATCAAGGTCGGTCAACAGAATAGCCGATCGGCACTAGGGACGGTTGACACCGTTGAAAAATAATTCGAAGACACCACGACTCCAGTAAAAAAACGCTTTATTTTAGCCCTGACACCCAGATTAATTTTCGAATAACTGCAAAATTAGATTTTATGTTGCTTTAAAACAAATAAATGGTTAGTTAATTGAGTATGCGAACAAGTGACGTCATATGTTGCTATTGCCATTCAAACTCTATGGGAGAAATGTGTTTTGACAGTTCATAAAAAGTACGTTAGTTGATTGGTGGTGTCAACATCCCTCTTGCGCCAGGGGGGTTTCACTCCGCAGTTTAGGTATGTTCGGCCGGCGCTCCTCCCGGGAGGAGTATGGCAGTGGGTTGTCGCGCGGCCTTCGGTTCGCACGCTAGCCGCGTCGCGCGTAATTAAGCATCTTGTTTTTCTGTGATTTTTGCAACAAACAATGACTTCTAAACGATATTATAAATAACTTACTTACGTACTAAAGGTAGTTTACTGAATTAATAATAATAATAAATAAAAGAAAATTTTATTTACCAACATACAAAAAGTTATAAATTTACGAAACATAGTACACATTATCTAGTTTGTAAGTATGAGATAAATAGGAAATGAGACTCAGCGAGCCCGCTGGTTTTCAGTCTCCAACCTGACTAAAACTAACTTAAACAACTATTAATACACACTGGTATCTTTCTTGATTTATATACCTACCAAATATGGGCGAGTGGGAACCCTGTGCCCTTGGTTTCGGATCAGCGGTGCCCAACGGAATATGAACGCTCGTATCACACGATAAGTTTTAATTTCGCGTGCACACAGTAGGAGTAGGAAAGTTTTTATACCTAAAGTTGACCTTTGTTCGAGAGTGATCCTTCTGTACGTTAGTACTATTACTTATTCTGTGTTTGCGCGGGGTTGGGTCCTGAACGCCTTACTTGCATTTAGCCTTAGAGAGCACAGCACCTTAGTTGTATTTTTGTCCGGGTAGCAAAATGCCTTAGTCTGTAAAACGCCCTCATTGCTATAAGTCATAGTAGACGGAATGACTTGGTTGTAAAACGACTTAATGTCATAATGTTTTAGTAGGTAAATGGTCTGGTCTGGTCTTGAAACTCTATTTAATACAATCAAGACCTTACACAATTGAGACATTCTGCCTACTTGTGCATTTCACGACCTAGGAGTTTTGCTCCCTAAGTCTTCTTGAAACTTGGACCATTTTGTAATCATGGGATTAGATAAACAAGTGATTAGATAGACGGCCGGATAGCCTAGTTGTTAGAGAACCTGACTACGAAGCATGAGGTCCCGGGTTCGATTCCCGGTCGGGGCAGATATTTGTGTGGAAAATACGAATGTTTGTGCTTGAGTCTTGGATGTTTAATATGTATTTATCTATATAAGTATGTTTATCCGTTGTCTAGTACCCATAGTACAAGCTTTGCTTAGTTTGGGACTAGCTCAATTGACAACCTTTCAATTTTTAACACCTGAAAATTACTGCAGGAATCGAAAGAGTTTCGCCTCCTGAACACGGAAAAATATTTATTATAATTTATTTCTCCATATTTAAAAAAATACAACAAATTTAAAAACATATATGTACTTACAAATACGTCCACAGAATAGATATGTTTCCTTTACCCTGTTCACTAGAAAAAAGAGCTGTCATAATTTTAAATTTGATAACAACGTCAAATTTACGTCATCACTTTTTTTTAATAGAGACTAGACAAAAGTAATGGATCTATTCTATCGTTACGCTCTTTTAGAATAAGCACATCTTTAAAAAATTGTAACAAATTAATTAATACAAGTTAAGTATGAAGTATCTTTTTCTATTTATTTTTTATTTTTTCAACTTAATTTTTTATTACTTTTACGGTCATCCCGTGAAACCATATATTTCAAACTAAATACAAACTGAAATATAGATGCACAGAAAAAACCCCAGAAAAAAGACCAATGCTGAGAATCGAACACAGATCCTCAGCGTCTTAGGACCTGGGTTCGATTCCCAGCATTGGTCTTTTTTCTGGGGTTTTTTCTGTGCATCTATATTTCAGTTTGTATTTAGTTTGAAATAAATTAATTAATAATCCTAGTGAAAATTTAAAACTATCAGCGTCTTTCTCCTTCCAAACAGAATACAGAGAACGAATCAAATTATAGTCTTAGAAATATGAAATGTTGTCAATTGTTGTGAATTGTCCCGTGATATTTATTTATTTATTATTTATTTATTTAAGTCATTTTGCATACATGGCCAGTGTACAACTGAGACGTTTGGAATACCAAGGCTAAATGCAAGTAAGGCGATCAGCACCCAACCCCTTGCGCGCGAGTGCCGAGGTGAGCGTACATCGGGGTTTTCTGTGCGGGAATGTTTGACATTAGCCAAAGAGCAGGTATTGACTTAAAAAAACAGAATTGACTCTAGCAGGTTCCTACCTAATGAACTGAAGTTGTTTTTAAATAAGAATCCTGGTATAGCACACTAAAAACTATGAACGAACTGTTACAAAGCAAAGAAATAGAACTGCGATCGCAAACTTTTCGTGCAACAATTGATTCCTTCAAAAAATTTAGATATGCACCTATTACAACTGCCGACGTGGAAAGATCGTTCAGTATGTTGAAATAGATATTTACAGCAGGCCGCCGCAGATTTACTGTTCCAAATATAGAAAAAATATTAATAATTTATTTTGAAAATCGTGTCAACTACTAAATTTACTGCGTGTAATTAATTAAAGTTATTTTTATTATTATCTCATAAGGCTTGGTAGTAAAGCTAAAGTACTACATGAATTAAAATACAATTCGCAGAGCAGTAGTTATCCATTACTTCATTAGGCATAATATGATATTTTTTAGACTAACCTAGTTAACGACCGCTTTAGCCTAGTTGGTAGTGACCCTGCCTACGAAGCAAGAGGTCCTGGGTTCGAATCCCGGTAAGGGCATTTATTTGTGTGATGAGCACGAGTATTTGTTCCTGAGTTATGGATGTTTTCTATGTATTTAAGTATTTATTTATCTATATAAGTATGTTTATCGTCGTCTAGTACCCATAGTACAAGCTTTGCTTAGTTTGGGACTAGGTCGATTTGTGTAACATTGTCCCCCCTAATATATATGTATATATATATCTCTACTCTTTCTCAAACCCCGAAAACCCCGATGTCTGGAGATGAGTCGCGATGCATGTCGTGAAGTGACACGTCTCACCTCACAGCGCTGTCATCTGTAGCAATTTATTGGGCACGATACAAAGGACTTTCAACTTTCACGACTAACGCGGCGCTCACCACGCTGAATAAGCATAAGCTACACTAAATAGATCAAGGTTAATTACATTTTTTTATTACTTTTACGGTCATCCCGTGAAATCATACATTTCGTACTAAATACAAACTGAAATATAGATGCACAGAAAAAACCCCAGAAAAAAGACCAATGCTGGGAATCGAACCCAGGTCCTCAGCATTCCGTGCCGCGTGCCATACCCCTACACCACCACTGGTCTAGAGATTAGACACGAATCTTTCCTATACATCATACATTTCAATCTACTAAATCATCACCTTATGCAGTGACAAACGCACATCTATGTTACACCCTCATCGAGAGATTTTAACACTCCTTCGGAACTAACCGCTCACCTGGACAAGAGATGGCGCTACTGTGCAACTTTAAACAAGTTAGCTATGAAGTATCTTTTAAGTAAGTTGCACAGTAGCGCCATCTCTTGTCCAGGTGAGCGGTTAGTTCCGAAGGAGTGTTAAAATCTCTCGATGAGGGTGTAACATAGATGTGCGTTTGTCACTGCATAAGGTGATGATTTAGCAGATTGAAATGTATGATGTATAGGAAAGATTCGTGTCTAATCTCTAGACCAGTGGTGGTGTAGGGGTATGGCACGCGGCACGGAATGCTGAGGACCTGGGTTCGATTCCCAGCATTGGTCTTTTTTCTGGGGTTTTTTCTGTGCATCTATATTTCAGTTTGTATTTAGTACGAAATGTATGATTTCACGGGATGACCGTAAAAGTAATAAAAAAATGAAGTTGAAAAAATAAGTACAAAAAAAAAAAAAAGATACTTCATAGCTAACTTGTTTAAAGTTGCACAGTAGCGCCATCTCTTGTCCAGGTGAGCGGTTAGTTCCGAAGGAGTGTTAAATCTCTCGATGAGGGTGTAACATAGATGTGCGTTTGTCACTGCATAAGGTGATGATTTAGCAGATTGAAATGTATGATGTATAGGAAAGATTCGTGTCTAATCTCTAGACCAGTGGTGGTGTAGGGGTATGGCACGCGGCACGGAATGCTGAGGACCTGGGTTCGATTCCCAGCATTGGTCTTTTTTCTGGGGTTTTTTCTGTGCATCTATATTTCAGTTTGTATTTAGTACGAAATGCAAGGTTAATTAATAAACAAATAAATAAATACGAGACAATCCACGCCACTTGACCTAGTCCCGTAGCCGTATCAGGCACCGATATACACCGTTTATTCATATCCTCCTAATATTAATAAAAAAACATGCCTTCTCCTCCAGATTTTATGTATTCCTGGCACCACTACTGTACAATAGGTTGCACGCTAAATTAGGCATATACTCTTTTAATTATAATAAAACCAAAAAAAATCTCCAAGAAGATCTTTTAAAAATGTCTTATGAGGATTCAGAAAATTTATTGACTGTCTTTAAATAAATAGGATTAAATAGTGTTAAGTTTATTTTAAGAACGCTGAGGACCTGGGTTCCAGTGGCGAAGGGTGCTAACAACTCGATTCCCAGCGGGTTGCCTAAAATTTTGAAGTAACCAAACGCTTCTCTTAGTACCCGATTGTTTGTATAGAGACTTACTCTTCCATCATAATAAACTTTTAAGTATTTTTCAAAATGGCGCAGTAACAAAACGCATCAAAATATCCACAAGACCAATCAGTTATTCATAAATTCAGTATTCCGGCAGGAATTGTACACTCACACATGTAAATATTCATTCATAAAACCATAGATTCACTACAAGCGTCTACCGTAAGAATAGGCATGGAATAGGCTGAAGATAACCCGGTCTCTATCGGCTTATCACATTTAAAAAAAGACTTTCTACATTGTGCATAAGGCTTAATTTCACTTTGACAGAAGCTTTTTTTTTAATTAATTTATCCCACTTGGAATAGCCGACGGAATTGACATTCATGCAGCCATTCGTAGACTTATTTAAAATTACTGGAGCGAAATTTAATTTTAAAGTATCGAGTTTTAGTGTAAAACAGAAAGTACGATATTTTATCTATTTTTATAATAAGATTCATAAACAGACAAAATTAAACCGCCACGGGCTGTGCTCAGCGCGCTGCACAACACCAAATCGTATACGCTGTGCCGCGCTGCCGGAATGTGTCACTGTATGTACGATTCGGAGCCATAGAACGTGCCGGACGTGATCCGCTAGCGCGGTCGATTTGTTTGTGGTGTGGTATTTATTGAAATGACAACATTAGGTAATGTCATGTCAATCGCTCAGTGTTTTGTAGTTTGTTTATTTATATTATAATAAAATTATGTGAAATAATTTTAATAAAAACACAATATTAGATCAGTGTTGATACGCAATATCGGTGAAATTTAATCGTACATATTATCGTCTGTCAGGTTGTAAATCTGATTATAATTCAGTGTCTAATTCATGTATAAGTAACATATTGTTTTGATACTGATATCAGTGAAAGGATAAATATGCTGCAGTCTTATGGACCGAATTACTGCACGTAAGTACTACTTTTCAAGAATATAACCTAGTATAACTACTAAGAAATGGGGTATGATTTTTGTTTGCTTTTTTTCGTCCGGCTTTACCTGGAAAAAAATTCACGCCTCGCCACTGCTGGGTTCGATTCCCAGCATTGGTCTTTTTTCTGGGGTTTTTTTCTGTGCATCTATATTTCAGTTTGTATTTAGTTTGAAATATATGGTTTCACGGGATGACCGTAAAAGTAATAAAAAAAAAAAAAAAAAATGAAGTTGAAGAAAATAAAAAAATAAATAGAAAAAGATACTTCATACTTAACTTGTTTATTTTAAGTGTTTATTTTAGATCCAAAAATGTTTTACAACTTGTCTTTTATTCAAAATATTTTTAAAATATTTTGCATTTGATTATTTATGTTAGCATTTTAAGTCCTGTTATACCTGAAACACAGGATTTTATTTTATCCTAGTTCAGGCTGTGTATTATTTTCATTTTTACTGTGTTTGTTTATCCTTTTAGTTATTTTTGTCAAATACGATGTAAAAGTTAATAAAGATTGTTATTATTATGTTGGTACGGATTTTCGATCACGGGCCCATGGGAACCCGGTCATTTGAAAGGCATTCATGGGGCCGAAGCCAACATGAAGAGGCCTTTGGTACCATATAATATAAATGAGATGGGCGCAACTATGGAGGTCTATCCCCTTATTATTATTATTATATCTTCAGACATTAAGCGCATCAGACATGTGTCGGGACAGACTCCGTTTTATTCACATCTAGCAGAAGCGTCCCGTGTCAGACATCGACAGACACCGTCGTCTACAACAAAAGTCGCCTGCACGGTTCCGGTGCCCTATTCACATTGACCAACAGATATTCACAGACACAGACATGAACCACGACGACGACGACCAGACGTTTTAGACGACCAGATGGCCTAGTGGTTAGAGAACCTGACTATGAAGCTTGAGGTCCCGGGTTCGATTTTTTTTTTTTTTTTTTTATGATATAGGGGGCAAACGAGCAGACGGATCGCCTGATGGTAAACGATTACCGTCGCCCATGGACACCTGCGACACCAGAAGAGTCACAAGTGCGTTGCCGGCCTTTTAGGTAGGAGTACGCTCTTCCCGCGTCGGGGCAGATATTTGTATGAATAATACGAATATTTGCTCTCGGGTCTTGGGTGTTTAATATGTATTTAAGTATGTATCTTATCTATCTATAATAAGTATGTTTATCCGTTGCCTTGTACCCATAACACAAGCTATGCTTAGCTTACTTTGGGACTAGGTCAATTGGTGTGAATTGTCCCGTGATATTTATTTATTTATTTATTTATTTATTTAACCGCGCGTACTGGCCGGGCACGGCCCGTGTCTGTCGGTGTCGTTCATTAGTTAATAGAAACTGTATAGAAGAATATTATTTTGTCTGCCACAGCACGCGTCTGACACGCTTGGTCTCTGTAGATATGAATGACCTTAAATCCAATAAATCGATAACAGTCAAATAATTCGACTTATTGGGTTTGACCTCGCACCTCTCGACATATCAAACACCCAAAGCTCAAAAATAATCATTCATTATATTTCATACATAACTTCTGCCTCGACGGGGGATCAAGCCCGGGTAGGACACTTCTTGTGACAAGTCTTGAGGTTGATCTGATCTGACCAAAACCTAAACCTTTCTAAAAAGCCGTTTAAAGTCAGGGAAGCTCAAAGTTGTCAGGGAAACCATGGGAATCAGCAGAAAAAATCCCAAAATAAACCTGAGCTTTTTAGGGTGAGGCCACACGAGCGTAATTTTGTGAGTCGTGAGCGGCAGAATTTCGGTCCGCGCCGTACAATATGCGCGCCATCACGTGACACAATGTATGGCGCAACCGAAATTCTGCCGCTCACAACTCACAAAATTACGCTCGTGTGGCCTCACCCTTAGTGTGGTGTAACTTAAATGGCAGCGGGCGAAGTACATTGCTCGAAGAACTGACGGCCACTGATGTCAATGTGTTTTTGAGTAGCGGCCACGTAACGTGGGTGGTAGGCACCCTCAAGGGGACTGATCTCTGGCGGACGTCGTAGGAATCCGGCGCAAGACCGGTCATTGTGACGCTCTTTAAAACGTTGGCTGCGGCGCTGATTTTTACGTACATTCAGACCGTGCGTTACTTACGCGACACACAGCCCCGCCCGTACAGGCGGTGAGACGCGTACCGTGCGGAAAAGACATGGTTTCGCAGCCAACGTGTTAAGGGAGGCCTATGTCCATCAGTGGACGTGTTTCTGCTGACAATGATGATGAATGTGTGTTCGTTCTCAGGTGGGCTGGGCGCCAGGGCGCGGCGTGAAGGGACGCGAGTGGAAAGACTACTGGGAGGCGGACCTCGGCGTGTCGTACCTGCCGTGGACCGCGCTGCACGCGCGCTGGGCGCTCGGGGCGCTGTCGCTGGACGCGCTGGAAGATGGCGGCCACGTGGACGAAGATACGCTGCCGCCGTGGCTGCCTCCTAGGGTGAGTCTCGCTTAGGTGGTCGTCAGTTGGGCTGGGCGTAAGGGCGATATCTCACCGGGACACCACGGCGGCGCAACCAGTCTCGCAGCCGTGGTGTCTAGCTACCAAACTAGCTTCCAAACCGAGCCACCAATAGAGACACCAGATTCACCGCAGTCTCAAAATGGACGCCGATGAGATAGTTATGCTGATGCTGAGGGAGCGTCGCTGGTGGCGCGACTGGCAGCCAAGTGAGTGAGATAGCATACAGCGCCATACTAATTAGTGGTGGCGCATCCAACGTGGCGACGCGGCCAGTAATGTTGCATGCACGCGTCTATGGTGGTTGCGCCGCCAAATCCGTTACGCAACCAAGTGGACGCCAGGTGAGATACCCTCCATAGAGCTGTATACATTTTGTTGGTGGCAGAGACTGGTTCTGCCGCGGTGGTGTTCCGGTGAGATATAGCTCTAAGGGACGAGTGGAAAGACCAATAGTGGAGGGTGATTTACCGTGAGCAGCGTTGGAGACGTTAGAAGATGGCGGCCATGTGGATGAAGATACGCTGCCGCCTAGAGTGAGTCTCGCTAGGTGGTTGTCAGATGTATTGGGCGCGAGTGGAGACTATTGGGAGGCGGATCTCGCCGTGTCTTCCCTGCCCGTGGGGTGCATTGGTCGCGCTGGAAGATGGCGGCCATGTAGATGAAGACCGTTACCGCCGTGGCTGCCTCTTAGGGTGAGTCTCGCTTAAGTGGGCTGAGTGCGAGAGCGCGAGTGAAAGGTCTAATGGGAGCGGGATCTCGCCGTATTTTCCCTGCCGTGGGGCGCATTGCACGCTCTAGAAGATGACGGGCATGTAGATGAAGATACGTTACCGCCGTGGTTGCCGCCTAGAGTGAGTCTCGCTAGGTGGTTGTCAGATGTTTTGGGCGCGAGTGGAAAGACTACTGGGAGGTGGATCTCGCCGTGTCTTTCTTGCCCGTGGGGTGCATTGCACGCGCTGGAAGATGGCGGTCATGTAAATGAAGATACTTTACCGCTGTGGCTGCCTCCTAGGGTGAGTCTCGCTTAAGTGGGCTGGGCGCGAGTGGAAGAACTAATGGAAGGCTGATCTCGGCGTGTCGTACAATCGAACCATTGGATATCTGACCCATCGTAGAATGTTTTCATGGTGTCATAATGATTTTCCTTGTTAAGCAATGCGATGGTAATGTGACATTTTCTATGAAAACGTTCCACTGTAGGTTCGACTGTACCTCTCGTGGGCCGCTTTGGATGCTTTAAAAGATGGGCATATAGATGAAGATACGTTACCGCCGTGGATGCCGCCTAGGGCGAGTCGCTATTTCTTTCTGTCAAATGGTATAAGATGATCACAGAAAAAGATGCCAAGCGCCCGCGTGTTAGACTATTGGGCCTCTGTTCCCTACAAAACCATACTTTAAGGGGGTACCGTGTTTTTGGCGCATTTATTGCATTCATTTAAACTCGTGCTGTATCATTACTAGCAATGCTATAGTCCTGAAATTCATATGTAAGATATTTGAGGATTCACTCTAACAACCAGTCTTTTTCGAAACACGATTACTTGTAGTTCGCTCGATAGAAAAAAAATCCAAAGTCGTCTCTATAATATAAATTAAACTCGTAGTACGACGCTAATACTGCACGGAAGGTCATTACTTTTCGAATGTTAATAAAACAAGATGTTTTCTAGGGCGTAGTCTGGCTACATTTTTAAAATATGTATTTGTTTTAGTAATATGATGAAAATACCCAAAAACACGCGCAGTCCAACCAACCTATCTTGAGCCATCGTGCCTTCCCCGAGCGACCCCACGCCCGAAATCGCCCACCCAAAATCGAAACGCGGTACCTAACCCCTTAAAGTCGTTATTGCTTTATAAAATGAATCTTTTCTCAAAACACCTTGTTCTCGTTCAGATAATCCCGAAGTCGATGCTGGACGGCATGGGCATGATGGGCAACATGGGCATGCCGGTGCCCCCCGCCATGCCGCCGCTGCCCGCCGCCATGCCACAGCTGCCGCTGCCGCCGCCCGGGTCAGTCACACACACACACACAGACACACACACACACACACACAGACACACACACACACACACACACACACACAGCCACGCAAACATTACTAATACATATTATTAACATACACGAGCAAATCAAAGTTTTCGTGTTGTTTGGTCAGTTCCCATTGGTCGAAATGACATCTTCATACTGCGAACTGCGTCATAGAAAAATCCTTATGGTTCGTCTACACAATGGCCCATGATGGGCGATTAAAAAAGTGGCCATCATCATCATTTTTTTATTTTTTTTTTATTTATCATCGCCGCGATTATGGGTTACTCTCTACACAATCGTGACTGTTCATTTACTCACTGTCGCCTGTTGATCATTGGCACGCATTCCTTTGATGTACCGACAATAGAGATGTTGACACCATTAAAAAAGAATTTGAAGACACTACTCCATTAAAAAAACGCTTTATTTCAGCCCTGAAAGCCTGATTAATTTTCGATTAAATGCAAAATTAGATTTTTTGTTGCTTTAAAACAAATAAATAGTTAGTTGATTGAGTATGCGAACAATGACGTCATATATCGCTATTGTCATTCAAACTCTATGGGAGATTGTGTTTTGACAGCTCATAAAAAGAATGTCAGTTGATTGGTGGTGTTTTGGGGGTAGTTCCAATAGAGAGATCTCTCTCCAGGCAGATGTTATGCCTGGGGACCGAAGTCCAATGGATGAAAGTTGGAAGTTGTATTTATGCAGCCGAGTTGAGAAACTTCGATAGCATGATGTAGGATTGTAGCAATTATTTCCTTATGTGACGACCAGATGGCGCTAGTAGTCGCTACATCAGCCCCCCTTTTAGACCGGAGGTCGATACAAATTGCAGTGGAGTGCAGTCTGTGCGTCATGTGGGCGCTTGCAAGGGCCAGTCGCTCAGAACCTCGTCGGCGAGCATTGTTGTTCCTCTGCTACTTGTAGATGCATGCCTGTTGCGTGATTGCTCAGAGCCTTGTTGGCGAGCGTTGGTTGATTGATTGGCAAGTGGAAGTAGTGGGAGGAGGATTTGCGAACTGTAGACACCAGGCAGATAATAGATACATGCTAATGGTGCACAGTGCGGTGAGTATGGCTTGCTGTGAGACTGCGTCATCGTCTTGTGTGTCTGAAGGCTGCGATTTTGTCCAATGTTGTGGGTCACCAATTTGGGGGTAGTTCCAATAGAGAGATCTCTCTCCAGGCAGATGTTATGCCTGGGGACCGAAGTCCAATGGATGAAAGTTGGAAGTTGTATTTATGCAGCCGAGTTGAGAAACTTCGATAGCATGATGTAGGATTGTAGCAATTATTTCCTTATGTGACGACTAGATGGCGCTAGTAGTCGCTACAGTGTCAACATCCCTATTCTCCGATTATTCCCGATTCAGGCAACGTTGGCCACTCACTGACGATTATGCTCTCTTCACAATCGTGCATGCCCGTACTCGCCCGTCATGGGCCATCGTGTAGACGAGCCATTAGGTTGTCTTGTCCATTAGACAAAATTTGTTTAACCATAGCAAATGGTGGCAAGGAAAAGTTGATTCACCCACATTATTAGTAAACATTATTAGATTAATGAACTAAAACAATTACTTTGCTCACCCGCGACCTTAATTGTTTTAGTTCATTAATATGGACCTCCGCAAAGTAACGCCTGATTCAATAAATTATTAGATTAGCTTTTGTCCCGTGTGTCGAATATGTGTAAATCCTCTCTCTCTCTCTCTCTCTCAGACAGATACAGACACAGATAGAGAAAGATTACTAATGTTTCGCAAATTATTTTTCCCGAACTGATTCATTGTTATAAAACAAACCTAAACTAACCTACAGAATAGTCCTGTAATATATCCTGAATAGTTTACAGTTTCAGAAAAAAATAAACATTTGGGACATGGAAACATTTGCCAAATGAATCAGTTTGGGAAAAATAATTTGCCAAACAGAAGTACACCAGTCTGCCTATAACACAATGTCTTTGTACAGAATGACACCAGGGATACCGCCAGGAATGCCTCCGGGCATGCCTCCCGGGATACGGCCGCCGAGTCTACCCACGGGCGTTCCAGGTATGTGGATGATCTTTCTGGCGCTACCAATGCTGTCAACTTGACAGGGGCACAGTCCAAAAAGTCGGGTTAACCCTAATTAGCTTAAAAAAAGGGCTCTGTTAACAATTTTGCCAGTGTTAAAACTTGTCGGACGTTGTCCGGCAAAATAATTCTAGTTATTAGCCATGGGGTCGAAGTGTACTCGTATGCGAAAGGACAAAAATATTTGCTCGACACCGCCTTTGCGTTACGACTTCCGTATTATGTTTAGATTTAGACGACCAGATTGCCTAGTGGTTAGAGAACCTGACTACGAAGCTTGAGGTTCCGGGTTCGATTCCCGTGTCGGGGCAGATATTTGTATGAAAAATACGAATGTTTGTTCTCGGGTCTTGGGTGTTTAATATGTATTTAAGTATGTATCTATCTATATAAGTATGTTTATCCGTTGCTTAGTACCCATAAAACAAGCTTTGCTAAGCTTACTTTGGGACTAGGTCAATTGGTGTGCATTGTCCCATGATATTTTTTTTTTAATTTGACAAATTTTATGTTTTCTCTGCTCAAAATCATGAGCTTTTTCGGTCCTACTAGGAAAACAAGTGTCGCGAAGTTTTTTTTCCCGTTGAGTTACCATTTATCATAGATTTTTTATGACTGTTACTAAATGGAAGAGTCGAAAATTATATGGAAGTTTTGGGACACTTTTTTTCTGATCGATAAAGCTCGTGATTCCGAGGAGATATCACATATAATTTTCCAACTTAAAAAAAGTCAAAACAACGAACAAAATTAAAATTAAAAAACCGGCCAAGAGCGTGTCGGACACGCACAAGGTAGGGTTCCGTAGCCATTACAAACAAATCAAGTAATATTTTTCTAAGGATTTTGTATGTGTACGGAATCATCCAAGTTTAGGTATGTTTTATTATACCTTAGGCTACTATTTACTCTTAAAGTACAAATAATTTCCAAGCAATCTTAGCCGCTATAATTTTCCTAGTAAATTTGATATATTAACTACCATTCTGAATTTTTTAAAATTTTTCCTCCCAACAGTTTAGATTTTAGAGGGGGGGGGGGGACGCTCGATTTTAATGAAAATTTTCACTTTAAAGTTGAATATTTCGCAAACAGGTCACTGAATAGAAAATTCATGTTAGCAACCCCGCAATGGTTTTAAAAGACCTATCCAACGATACCCCACACTATAGGATTAGTCGAGAAAAAAAAAATCACCCCCCTTTACGTCTATGGGAGGTACCCTAAAAAAAAATATTTTTTATTTTTTATTTTACCACTTTGTTGGCGTGACTGATATGTATATTCATGCCAAATTACAGCTTTCTAGTACTAACGATCTCTGAGCTTAGCCGCGGACAGACAGACAGACAGACGGACAGACATGGCGAAACTATAAAGGTTCCTAGTTGACTACGGAACCCTAAAAAGT